>OX638134.1:24867096-26294596 GCA_951804985.1 Dryomyza anilis | reverse complement strand
AACTCTGCAAAGTGGCGGTCGACGGAACAGGAATTTTCGATATGTTGAAATTTTTGGTAAGTTTGCGACATTAACTTGAATTTTACTAAACAGTTGGCATGATTTAATTAAAGTTTACGTGCTTTGCTTTGCGTTTATACGTTTTTATGGTATATTTTGGACGATGATTTAATGGTTGCTACTCACCCTCCCCTTGAGTTCTCTGGCATTAATTGTACTGTCAAATTTGCCTAAAATAAACAAATGATAATTTCATGGATCGCCAAAAAGTATTATGTAATTTTTTTAAAGATTTCTGAAATTTTAATTTTCGTTTTTGCAAATAGCGTCTGAATCATATCTCAGTTAACGCTACGAATTATAAATCAGCTGCTGCAGTTCTCAGGACTTCGCATGACAGCGTTGCCAACAGTTGGATATACTATATATTGATTATTCTATATTACGAATATCCAAGTACAAATAGTCGGTTTATTTTAAAGATTTCGATAGATTAGTTTTATTTTTTGTGGTGAAAGTTTTTTGGCTGAAGTTAAGTTTACCCGCAACCTCACCAAACCTAATAAAAATGTGCAATACACCTGTTTAAATAAAAAAATATAAGTTTGATCAAATTTTGTCACTCACCCTCTGGAACCCCCAGAAATCAAAAACAAGGATTTTGAAAACTGCTATTTTAAGTGTATTTCAAATGAAAAGAAAAATTTGCTTTAGATGTAATGAGAGCTTCAATTGCTACAAAAAATCTCCCCACCACAATCATCCTCCACCTATATCCCAAAATAGAGTTTATAAAAAAATTAAAAAAGGACATGCCACGGCCTTCTACATGAATGGGCGGATACAGCCCTCAGTTATTTAAAATTTAATTTAAACTGTACAACGATTTAAAAAAAAAATACTGAGAATAAAAATTTTTAATAGCCTTTAAGAAAATGTATTTATCGTATTGCAAAGCACCTATATTTAAAATAGTATATTACTTATCTTCTTAATTATTTTTCAGCTTACTTTTAGTGCTGGTATCTACACCGGTATCTACATCAGTCAAAACTACGAGGTAAGAATGTTTTATCAATAATGAATATTAATTAATTTGTATATTTAAATTTTAGGTACCACGAGTCGATGAACCCTCAAAAATTATCGACAAAATTAAAGAAATGGCGGATGAGCATCGCAAGAAGTAATTTAACAAATAGCTATTAAACTGTTTTTAATTTCAATATTTTAAGCGTGATTTACAATTTATTTTGAGATTTCTTTTCAATAGTTTGATTTTAATATGCATCAGTTATTTGTATCTTGTATATTCTATTTAATATATGCTACATAAAAAATCCAGTTTGACTAGTTGTTAATAATAACTAATAAATGCCTACTTAAAAAATTCTGATTAAATTAGTACAAAGCTAAAATTGGAAAATAAAGTTTGGAATTTAACTAATAAACATTTTTTTAATACTTGAAATATATAAACATATATGTGTAAATATTAAATAAGCTAAAAAATAAAAAGCTTTTATTAACAGTATCTTATCTCCGAGTAAAAGTAATGCATTTTAGCACTGATAAGGTGAAGATTTTGTATGACTAGTATTCTAAAAATATGCTTTGGATTATAGATGGCTCGTTTAACAATATATTTTAAAACATTAAATGCTCATATTAAATATTAAAATTTAGGCAACTTTAATGCTATATGACTGATATAACACTAAACTTAGTTGGTTTAATAGTGATTTATCATTTAAACATTTGCTAAAATTATACGAAACGCTAATTGCTTTATTCCATACATGCAGTGTCGACATACGTTACTTTTAAATCGAAAGAATTATAACTCGGTATTAAGTTTTTAACTCGATAGATTTAAAATAATTTGAATAGCTTACGTAAATATTTTTTGTAGAAGGTTTATTTGATTTCGGAAGTTGAACTAATTTTGCCATTTACTACAAAGAGGTTAAAAAACTGTACGTCATGATGTTGGTTATAATGTTTAATATATAAATCAGCCTGTTAATCTAGCTTTTAATATTTTAAAAAATTATAAAAAAAAAGATTCGCATATATAAATAACTAACTTTCTGTTTTCCAGATCTGCCGCAGAAGAGCTTGTTCATGAAGTGAAAAAGAATGTCAAGAAAATCATCGATTAATCGACATTTTATAACAATTACATTTGTAAATAAATAACAATTTCGTTTTAATTTAATATTCAATTTTCTGAAGTTTACAATCTTTTATTTATTTATCAATGAAGCTATTATACCAGACTTAATATTAAACAATGTTTTTGCTTTAAACAAAGAAAGAAAATTCAACTTCTGCTAATTTAAATAAATGATACACCGCCGCCAAAGTATTCCAAACGAGTTTGTGGTTCCACAAATGCCAGCCAATCGGATGCGTGCGTCGGCAATAAGCCCATGCTGTGACATTTGTACAGCGCCAAGCCAACATTGGCAAGATTTCCCAAAAAATAAACCAACTTCTGTCCACTACCCTGCGCACCCTCTGCCATTTTCGATGTGACTTGCGTGGAGAATATAGCCTTCAGTGGACGAAGCAGCATCATGCCCACCATCATAATGGGGAATATGGAAATAGAGCTGCCGGACATGTACATAATGAACAGATTCATCGGAATCTGTAAAATTCACGTTATAAACTGCAAGCGACTTGATCATCTCGAACGTATTACCTGCTTCAATGGACCAAGTGCCAGATCCCATGATTTCTTTATAACCAGTCGTTGATCACGCACTACTTCTGTCTGATTAACTAATGCCGATGGATTATACCCCGGTGGCGACGGTAAATCTGAGCTCTTGCTAAAAAAATAAAAATGTAATTTTCATCTTTATATAGCATACATTTTAAGATAGGGGTTAAAATGTGCACAACACCGCTGCTTACCTTGTGTTAAAGTCCAGGGACCATTTGCATTTTTTTGAAGCTTGTTTTGATGCCATTTGTGTATTTGCTGTAAATTTTTAAGTTATTTGTAGGGAAATGTTTAAGTTTTATTCAGTAATTTATAAAACGAACACGCAAGTTTATTGAAAAAATTCAGCTGCAACTAATTATACTAAATTATTTTGACAGTTGACGTTAAATGTGTGAGGTGAATACGCTACACATAAAAACTGTCAAATTTTATTCAACTCATGTAGCTGGGTTTAGTTTACGAATACAGAAAATTACAAATTTCCAATAATAGCACTATGGGACAGAAGTCGAGAGAATTTTACATTACTGGCCGCAGTGGCATATATATATATATATATATATATATATATATATATATATATATATATATATATATATCTCGACAATTGCCACAAGCGCTTGTGGCCAATGTGTAGCTTTTAAGTTAACTAAAATGTTAATCAAACCAATTAATTTTTAATTGAAACTCAGCCGATGTAACTTTTAGTAGCATTGAATTCCATATTCGTAATAATGAGAATATGTTAATTGAAGAAACTTTAATTAATTTTTTGTCATATTGATATTAAAGTTGTTATATCCCAATATGCCACAGGATAAGCGTTTGAAAATATAATCATAATTGCCTTTAAGGTCTAATGTGTTTTTCAAATCAGTTTCAAATATAAAATAAGTGCTATTTTTAGCGCTTACTCTGAATTTGAAAATGATTTGATAATAATTTACCCAAAAAGGCAGTGAAAATTAGGAGCAAAAATGTAGTGACGCTAAAAACAGTATGTTTTTATGATTGCAATAGAAACCCTGACAAAAAAAAAATCGGGAGCTTGAAACATACAAGCTTAAAAAACACGTCTACCACATTTTGGATGCTGGCATCAAATTTCTGAAGTGGTCTTGACGCTCGGGCTTGAAGTCTACGATATTGGTTGGATGACATATAACGGGATAATTAATTGAAAAATGCTCTTTTTGTTGTCCTATATGAGTATCCATTTTTTTTACTTATTTTGCAGGATTAAGTCAATATTTAAAAGATAAAAACTAAATATAGGTTAATTTGATATCGAGCTGAAAATAAGGCTAAATCTTGATTTGATGTAAACGTAGAAAACAATTTAAGAATAAGTTTAATATTGATTTAAAAATGATCGAATTTTCATGTTAAGGTTAAGCTACCAGTTTTTATTGAAAAAGCTATGATTCTTACATTTAGGTTAAAGGTGTTTCAAACGTTAACCTCAACTCAACGATTTGAAAGTAATGATTGATTTCAAAGCATTCGCCAGTTAATATTAAGTGCAATGGCATATTGGGATATATTATATTTTTTATTGGGAATTTTTAAATGATTAATTAATTAATTAGTAACATCAATTAAAAATTTCATTCGATAGAAATTGGATCAATTAAATATTTTGTTAAATTAAATAAAATATTTGTCGAAAATAAAAATAATTTAATTCAATATATAACATAAAAAAAATATAAAATAAGTATTTATACTTTTTGATATCCTTTGTAAAATTCTTTCAACCTAACGAATGTTTTACCGAAGTCAGTTTTCACAACTTCTACAGGTGGACCAATTAATTGAGTCAAACATAAAATTTGATATTCGCTTTTTAATGATTCAATATGCAACAAAATGAGCATCATAAACTGTTTGTTCCAATTCTTGACAGCAAAAATAAATGGAGCCATTTAATGCTTTAATAACATAACATACACTAAATAATGCAACGTAGAAGAAAATAATGTTAGAAGAAACTGAACGACGACGCACAAACAAAAACCAAAATGAAATCCAGAAGAAAAAAACAGTGTTACAATTTAAGAAAATGGATAAATCAAAAGTAACAAATAAAAGTAGTTAATACTATTAAAGATTTAGTTGTATTGAAATTATATTAAATAATTCCTATTAATATTTTAATTAAAAAATGTGTAAATACAATTAATTAATTAGTAAATACATTCATATTTTTAATTGGAATACGATTTTGTTTGCTATTAATATCAATTGTTATATATACGTACAATTTTTTTTTTCTGTGTGGAACATACGCAATAATATGTCACAATGCTGTGATATATAAATCATACATTCTGATAATGGAACATAAATTTAGTTCCAAAGCGGTGGCTAAGAAAATGTGTGGGACAATGCAATATTATGTCACAATGCTGTGATATATCCCAAGAAACATTTTAACGTATCTCCGTAAACAAACGGAATCAGAATTCCGTCTTTAACGGTACGTTTACGGTACGTTCAAAACGGATCCGTCGATACTTTAATGAAAACGGAAAATTTACGGCATACCAAAATTTTCCACTCCGTTTAAATGCCGTATATTGTCCGTAATTCAAACATACCGTTTTGTCTCCGTAGTGACGTATACGTTAGTACTCCGTTTGATACGGACTACACCGTTTTTATGCCGTTTTAACTCCGTTAAGTACGGACACCACACATGCCGTTTGCACTTCGGTTTTCAGTTTTTTTATTAAAATTTTCAGTTCATTTATTTAAAATTTGCGTTGCAGATGTGAATGTGGAATAAACCAAATAAATTAAGTGTAAATATGTTTACTATTCATAAAGAAATATTTAATGGTTTCTAAATTTCTATAGATTGAAACAAAACATTGCCTAAAAACATTGGACAGGATATTTTAAGGCTACCATTGAAATATGGTCATGAGGACGAATCTCTTAAATGATTCGCGAAAATGCTCTCGACTCCACTGCATGCCGTTACGAGGAACTGATTGTCCTATTGCTTTGACTTCTTCTGCTTTTTCGGAATGCTGAGGCGGAGACTTTCTGCGTCCCAAACATGGAGCTGCATTTATTGGTATACCAACTATAGCTGTCGTCGCCTTTCAATATATTAAATTTGGCGCGTATTTTAAACTGAAATTTAATATGAGCAAATGTAAGTAAAATTGACATTTATTATCATTGTGTCAGTATGGTTGCCACTCTATAGGATTTTTGCTATTTGTGGCATAGTTGCCACTTTTGTAGCAAATTTCCCATTTGTGGCATTTTTTTATATCTGTAGAAAAGGGGACATTTTGTAAAGTAATTTGGTGTTTAATTATTGGTTCTACACAATTTAAAAAATATTTTAAAATATCATGTTAAATTTATTACTTGGGCTAAAATATTAAGTCTCAAGAGCACTTCATCGCCTGAGATAAATAGAAATTTAACTAATTTGTTTTATTTATTTTCAGATTTATGTTCAAGAAATGAACATAAATCAATAATTCAGTGCTCAAAATTTTAATTATATAACTTATTTTTCAATTTTGTTAAAATGTTATTGTTTAATTTAATTTTGTTAAAATGTTATTGTTTTATATAATTTTGTAAATATTATTGTTGTTTTAATTAATTTGATTTATTAATAATATATTTCATATACAAACATATACAAAAATATAACTCATTTGACTATATTTATTTTAAGATAATGGAAGTAGCAGAAAATTTTGAAAAAAATGCCATTCCGTATTTTTTTTTTTAAATACGGCATAAAAACGTACCGTATACGGTACGTTTTTCACTTCACTCAACGGAGTCCACTCCGTATTTATAAGAATAATACGGAACGTATACGGTACAGAAACGCAACGTCGACTACGGAGCTCACTCCGTCTTATTTAGAAAATACGGTACGTTAACGGTGCGTCGAAACTGTATGAAAAACGGTGTCGAACATCGTTTTCGATGTCACGTTTTATCCGTTCACTGCACCGTTTACGGCTCCGTAATTCCGTATTACGGAGCCGTAAACGGTGCAGAATATGATTCCGTATTTCAATACCGTTAACGGTACGTATACGGTACGTTTTGTTTCTTGGGATAAGTCATACATTCAGATAATGGAACATATACGATAATGGGTGGAGCTAACTTTGTTGTTATGACGTGGCAAAATATTGGCAAAATATAAAATGTACTATGTTCCATATATGTTGCATGTATATAATGAATAACCTAATAGGAACATGTTTATAAATAATATAGCTAATTCACTTTTAAATGGTATAAATGTATTTTATAATAAATATAATAGTTTGGCGCTACAGTCCTGTATAGAACTTCGGCCGAGCTCTCTCACCATTCGAGCTGTGCGTGTTATATTTGTACTCAAATTGGTGGGACCTACAGTTAATTGCCGAATCCGAACGGCAGGTTACATATATGAAAAGCAATGTTTTACTCTCGTAGGTTCGCCATTTACTGCCGAGGGATAGCGTCGCATAGAAAAATGTTTTCTATGAAAAAGATGTTGGCAGTCGATGGGCGTAGTCAAACGCACCAGCGACTTTTCGCTCGTAGTCCAACGCACCAACCAGACGAGCTACCGACGCTACATGTATATTATTATACACAAAATATTTATTATATCCACTACATATGTCCATGGAACGTTGGGTTGTAAAAAATGACAGTTGGAATTAGAGATGGGCGCGTGCCGTGCTTTTTTTGTGTCACGCCCGAAAATCTGAGTTCGTGCGTGCAAATCTCCGTGCGTGCTAGTTGCTATCGTGCCCGTGCGTGTCCGTGCCTCCAAAATCAGACACGCGCCCATTAAAGATTTTTTTTATAGATTCTACCCCAATTTAAAAAAATCCTTACTTTCAGCATCAGAAAATCAAAATTTCGTGGTATTTTAACCTTTTATAAAAAATCTGTCGTAGTTTTACTTATGGATTTAAGAGAATAAAGCAATATCAAACTTAATTTTTGAATTATTTATTACAGGGACTAAAACCGATTGGAATATCGGTTCCGGTTCGGGTAACAAGATTTTTTAAATTGTGGTTCCGGTTCAGATTCCGTTTTCAACCAACAAATTAAATGGGTTTCGATTCCGGTTCCATATATTTTTAATAACGGTTCCGATTCCGGTTCTTTGCGTTCCCTGACAGGAACTATATTATCTCTTCCGGTTCTGGTTCCTATATTTTTAAAATAGCGGTACCGATTCCAACCAGAAAAATATATATGTTCCGATTCCAGTTCAACACATTTTTAATAGTGTTTTTCCGTGTTTTCATCGAGTCTTTTAAAATCCCGTGTTTTATCGTGCTTCTCGTGCGTGCCTGTAAATTTACCCGTCGGGCTCGTGCGTGTCACCTATCCCCGTGCGTGTCCGTGTTATCAAAAACAGGCACGCGCCCATCTCTAGTAGGAATAGTATAATTAAAGAAATAACAATAATAACTTTTTTTAAAATGTTCACAAATTTCATTTTTTTAGGTGCGCGTTAAAATTAGAGAGGGTAGAATATAACCCGAAAACTTCAACCGTTTGTTAAATTAGAGTTGTAGTGCCGAAAAATCTGTGCGTAAAGGCTTATAGCATATTTTTGACATTATGTGCAGTTTTATTACACAACAAACATTCAAAACGTTAATGGCACTGCGTAGGATCTTTATTATTTTTAATCCACACAGGTTCCACATTTAAAATTTCTGTTCAAGTTCCAAATAGGTGAACCGACACTTTAATGGATCAAAATTTGTGGCAATTAAGCCTCGCCCCGGGCTTTTTGACTGGAATTTGGTGGCAATTAAGTATTTTTCGCATGAAATAGGACAAACAGTTTAATGGCAATTGTGTGGCTACCATTTAAGTTGCTACAAAATGGTTACTTGGGCGGTGCACCTATCTATATGGTAATATAGGTACTCAAATGAAAGGCAATGACGTAATAATGTGGTATTGATGTAAGATAATGATGTAATTATCTGGTTATTTTCATGATTCGATAACCCTAGGGTATCACTGGTCCTGCAGTGCTTTAATTTTTTTTTTTTTTTAAGATAAAAATCCAAACAATGTTTGAAAAATAAAATATTGCACTTCGGTCGGTAAAGTAAAATTCAGCCCAGATGTAAATTCTAGCTCGCCTAAAATGTGAAATATATTATACAATAATGGATTATATGACAATTTATACCATTTTTTTTCCAAATAGAATGAGTATTTCTGACTTTATTTCGTCATCTAAGAATTTGTTTGCTCCATACAACATTTCTTTGGGAATGAAGTAAGGTATTTCAACTAGTGAAGTCATATTTATTATTTCTAGTTGCGTTATGCGGCTTTCGATATCTCGTATCAAATCTGTGATATCCACCATATTATCCAACAAACTAATTGAAATTTTGGGTGTAACGAATATAAATCACTGACTAGTCTGTATAAAATGTATTTTATTTAGGCCCCTCTTACCATTAGCCATTAAAATATGTTAACACGATGCGATAACTGAATAAAACTCAGATTTAAGAATAAGCTTAGGGCTCCGAAAAGATGACTAAGAGTATATTCTCTTTTGGGTTTCGTTAGACGAAAGTCAAGAATTTAATTATCCATGGACGCATAAATTAATGTTTAAATCATTGGGAAGATCTTGATTTGAATATGCTAAGCATATAAATCGCTTAGAGAGGAGATTCCAAAAACTATTTTAAAAAATTGATTTACATTTCTCTTAACTTTATTGAACCGGTATCGCTTTGTCATTAGACGTATTAGACCTACAGTTTAGTGCCGAATCCGAAGAGAGAGCTTTTCATAGGCAATGTTTTATTTACCCTCGTACGCTTGCCATTGACTGCCGAGTGGTAGCACGCTATGTATAGAAAAAATGTTTTCTTTGAAAACACGTTGTTAGCCTCGCAGACCAACGCACTAACCTCTGAGCTACCGACGCTACTTCTATGTATTACTCAGTCCTTAATGTTTGTATATGATATTATATGTGGTAACATTGTCCTTACCTCTTAAATTTAATTAATTCGTATGACCTCAGATTTAAGGGTTTATTGATATTTTAAAGACGTATTGCGATACACTAGTCTGTAAGGAATGTTTTCATTGACTGAATCAAATAAAATTGTGTATTCCGAAACGTCTATGAATCGATTATAGTGTTAAAATCGGTTGAAACTGACTGAAACTAACATCATGTCTTGGGAGAAAATATTCGCCTTCCAAAATATCGTAGTATATGTACATCAAAATTTTGTTCGTAATCAATTTTTATTTTTGTCTGCATTTTTTTTACATAATTTTATATATTTTACATATATTATAATCGTGGTGCCGTATTGGTTTTGCTTTTTATTATTACTATAATTACTGAATGAGTTTTAAGAGGAATTTTCTTCAGACTGCAAAATGAAAACACAACAAATAGCTAGATTATATTTAGATTACACAAAAATTATATTTAATATAGCAAAAAATAAACTTATCGAATCAATACAACATCGAATATAATTTAGCGATGAAAGAATACATTTGAAGCATGCAATTATTTTATTTACTGCGTACTTGGGTCTTTTACTTTGCATACTTTTTTTAGTTATAATAATTACGAATGAATTCGAACGATCATTTGTTTTTTTTTTTACTTTATTATATTATATAGTTTTTCTTTTTTTTATTATAAAGTGTGTGTTGCAGTTGATGTTGTTGTTCATTTGACAAACAAACAAAATATAATTAATATATAGAAATTACAATTAAAATTAAAGAGAAATAATTATGCTTAGAAATTGATTCCTTTCCTTTTGTTGTAGTTGTTTTGTTTAACATACAATATATATAATATAAATTTAAAAGTTTCATATCTGCGAATGCGCTTTATTAATGTGTTATTTTTCCAGTTCTCCAGTTAATTGAGTTGCTTGATGTTTTAATTTCAATAAATTTAAATGTTTCTTTTTGTTTTTATATTGTAGATGTTGGTTGAAGGGGTTGGTTGGTTGGGTGTTGTTGTGGTTGATTTCTTTTATAATTATTATTATTATTTTCTTTAACTTTACTTTATATTTAAATCAAAAAATTAGCGGTTAGCGTTTTTAAGTTGATTGGACAACCAATCGAGACCCTCGTAGAGACCATCGCCGCTGGTTGCACACGTCGCCTGAATGTACCAATTGCGGTTTCTGAGTGAGTGCAAACCGAGCTTGTCGGTGATTTCAGCTGCGTTCATTGCATTTGGCAGATCCTATAATTAAAGAGGTAATATATATATTTTGATGTTATTTATTGAATTTAATTAGCCAAAGCGGAAGAAAACAAATTATTTCTTTTGCAACATTTGTAAAAAAACAATTTAAAGCCTTCATACAAGGCCAGAGAATATTTTAACATGTCGCTAGTGGTTAATGAAAAGTAAATTATTTGATATTTTTCTATTGTTATCAGCAAGAGTGCCGTATGCGATAAGCACGCAATGCAACATAGTACGAGACCAGATAAGACTACAGGCAAAGAGTGTGCATAACCAACAATGTTGAAAAAAACGATTATGCGAATTATAAAAAAGCGATCTTGATAATTGAAGGGTTCGGGACAAAATGTTTGCTCTGAATTAAATACATTTAAATGTATGAAATATTCCACAACATTTGTTTGGTTCAATTTTGTCTCGAATCCTTTTATTGTTTCAAAAATTGTGATATGAAAGATATAGTTTTATTTACCTGTTTGTTAGCGAATATAAGCAAAACAGCATCTCTGAGTTCGTCTTCCGCCAACATACGCATCAACTCCTCTCTCGCCTCACCGATACGCTCTCTATCATTGCTGTCAACGACGAAGATAAGACCCTGAAACGTGTTTAAAAATAAAATACAGTTAAACACCATGCAAAAATATTTTAAAATATTAAAACATTACAATTGAAATTAAAAACTGAAAAGATTACAATTGAAATTAAAATTTGAAATTCAGATCCGTCTTGAAACAAATTTTAAACATGCATAATCACAGTTTTATTATTTAGAGTCGTTCACATCATTTTAGTCATAAAGTATGCTACTCTGACTTCATATGCGTCACCATTGAAACTTACTTGTGTGTTTTGGAAGTAATGCCTCCACAATGGACGAATTTTGTCTTGACCGCCCACATCCCACACTGTAAAGCTAATGTTCTTGTATTCTACAGTCTCGACGTTGAAACCTGTTGTTGAGTTTACAGAAATTTTATTATTGAATACTTTAAAACCAAAGAAAGAGTTTCAAATGTTTCGACTTACCAATGGTAGGTATCGTTGTAACAATTTCGCCTAATTTGAGTTTGTACAAAATTGTGGTTTTACCAGCAGCATCTAATCCGACCATCAATATTCTCATTTCCTTTTTACCGAAGAGTCCTTTGAACAGATTTGCAAATACGTTCCCCATGATGCTTTAGTTATATAAATAGAGTAGCCGAGCTTTGTTAAATTTAATTATATTTTTTAATGGAATTTTTCAAGTGCTTTAATAATCCGAGTTATGCAGCAAGTGGCTCTCGGATATATGAGAATCTGTGAAATAAAAAGGGCATATTATACGATATTATTATGAAATATGTTTTATTATTTATTTCTTTTGCAATAACTGTTATTTTAAATTATAAATATTTAATATTCCGTTAAACATTTTTCGTTTGAATAATCTTTCGAATGCCATTTCAGTTCTTAAAATTCGTCAAAAATACATTAAACAAGATTTGTTCAACTCAACAAAAATCAATTATTTTAAAGTAAATTTTTAGGACATTTTTCACATAACTGACTTAACTGAATCAAACGATAGACAAAATAGTATCAATTTAAATTTCTTGATGTTCCTATTGTCGACAAAAATTAGTAACATTTTGTTGATGCTGTTTTTTGTGTTCGCAAACTGATATAAATTCCAATTTCTATCAAATTTACGTAAACAGTATTTTTTGTATGTTAATATAATTTGCAGTGATTTGTTGGTCTGATTGTTTTACTGGAAATAAAAGATTTATTTAATTTTTTCTCCGGCATTTTTTTTTTGTTAGTTTCTTCAGGATTGTTTATTAAATAAATCTCGAGTTATAATAGACGTACGTTCTCAAAGTTACTGGAACGGAATTCAAATGCCACGGATTTTTACGTCCCGGTCACGAACGTAACGTTAATTGTAACACCAAAACGACTAGCGCTTGGAACTTATCCTCTTCGTTTTCAATTAAATTTTGGCAACTGATTGAGGGTATCGAGATATGCATTGATCATTTTTATTTTTAGTTTTGTCGACCACTACTTCCAGAGATATGATGCCATCAATATACCATCTTATAATTTGGTTGAGCAAAATCAACAAAATTTTACGATTTTTTCAGAAGTTTAAAAGGGTAATTTTTAAGGATATCAAATTTGAAGTACAAGTATAATGTCCATTGCCCACATGTTCAAGTTCAGAAGTTACAACCTAAATTTTCAAAAACCTCTTTTAGTAGTAGTCGTTCAGGAGATACATATCGTCGTTGTAGAACGAAAAGTCACCAAACACATTTTTATGAAAAACTTAATTTTCGAGTTTATTGATTGATATTATAAAAAGTAATTGATGCATTTTTAAAATTGAAAAATCAACTAATAGATTTACATTTTCTTATCATGTGGTACCTCTGGAAGAAGTTGTCGAAAAAATAAAAAAAGTGGTTAATGCATTTCTCGATACCCAAATTTCATACAGTTACTCTAATCTTTTTGTCGATTTGGTGTGAACGGCTCATATATGATGTATGCATTTATCGTTTCATTTGAGTACGTTACGTCTATTATAACGTCAGCATAAGTCAAGTTTTACATTTCGTCGTTTGATTAAAAGATTGTCGTATGTGAACAATCACGATTTTGAGGTTTTTAAATTTTTACAACAACAAAATTTTAGAGTTTTTGTTATTATTCATATAATAATTTTAGACATGAAAGTAGAAAAAATTAACCTTTCTTATAAATTTTGTTCTATACATTTGTTCACATTTTGTTGCTATCTGAATTTGTGTGTTTTTTATTATTTGTGCCTAATATGCATAAGTATTAAAGTAAATGAGTAACTTTAGCTATTTTATTAAATTTGACATATTTAAAGATTATTAATTTGTATAAGATTTGATGTATATTTAAAGGTTAAATTATTGTTTAAATGTTTTTGCAAACATTGTCAAACGTGTCATATGTTAAAACAAATGAGAACAAAGAAAAACAAATACTAAAGAAAGCGGGTTTAATGTATAGACCTTGTTTTTATGATGACATCTAGGCATATAATGAAAATTTTAATGTTATAAACGAGATTTATTTTTAGTTTATCGTTAACTAGTGCGCATAACCCATGGACGGCAAAACGCTGGTACTACATATTCCATAAATTGAACAGACTTCGTAAGCCACCGAAATTATGCTATGCCGCGTATCATGCGTATAAAACTATACTATGTGCGCTGCTTGTGTGTGTGTCTGTCTGTCAGTCAGTCAGTCAGTTGTCTCTGTGTCTTTTGTGATATCGTCGTCTATAACTTTTGCTACTCTGTGTTCCTCTGTCGCTGTCGTGATGTGTCAGTTTCGGGCTGCTGACGGCGCCTCTCTGCGGCACGACATTTGTTCTCTTTTGTTCTATTTATTTTGCGCTTTTGTTTTTTTTTTTTGTAGTTACTTAAAATATACGCGTATAAATAATTAATTGTTAATGATTTTTCTTTAGATTCCGCTTGTAAATAGTTTTGTCTTCTTTTTGTTAAATATTATGGATTAAATCGACATTTTTTAAAAAACATGTTGTCCATAAACCTTAAATTAAAAAGCAGCTTAAAACATTTTTGTTTCATTTAAAACGTTGTAGTTTCTAACAGTTTGTACTAATTGAGTTCCTTTGACGATGTTTGACATCTGTAGAAATTTGTATGTATTCTGTTAATTCATTAACTTAATTAAAACATGTATCTATGTTTATTGATAACTCGATTACTAAGATTATTACAAAATTTGTAAATACGCGCTTTATTTATGAAAAAACAGAATTTTTTTGTATTTTCTCGATAAACAGAAACATAAATATTAGTTTCAGCACGAAAAACTAAAATTTAATTATTTTCGTGACGTCAATAATAAAATTCGTTGGTCGTTGGAGATCAAAACTGGCGAAATCCATGCTATGCACTTTGAGAAAAACAAAACAAACTTGTATGTTAAATGTCAAATTGGATTCCGTAAACAATAAAATTTAACATTTCGTACAACATATTTCCCAAATCAAGGTGATATCGTCACTATCATGCCAAAGGGGAGAATGTGCAATTGTTGACAATTGCGTTTTTTTACATTTTTGAATGTAGTTTATCCTCAAGTATGCTGTGCCAAAATCGCGGTTCATTTTGTTGGATATTTCTAGCCACAAAAGACAAAATCCAAAAGGGCGAATTTGAAAAATTGAAAATCTTGTCATGCCTAAAGGGCGAATCTTTTCATTTTTTCGCCATAACTTTTTATTGGAATAAAATAAAATAGTGGTGTGAAGGCATTTATTGTTTGTATTCAAAGCACCTATCGTTATGCATCATTAATTAAAAATATTTTGCCAAACATTAATTTGCAATTTGTTATTTGCAGGAAAAATGTTACGCAAAATATTTTTAAATAATGATGCAGTAGGTGCTTTAAAAACAAACAATTAATACCTTTAACCACTATTTTATCTTGCACCAATAAAAAATTAAAGCAAAAAAACGAAGAAATTGGAAAAATTGAAAATCTTGTCATGCCAAAAGGGCGAATCTTTTCATTTTTTGCTATAACTTTTTAATGGTCCAAGATAAAGTAGTGATATAAAGGCATTTATTGTTTGTTTTTAAAGCACCTATCGATCTGCATCAATATTTTGCATCAATATTTTTCTGCATCAAAATTTTTCCTGCATATAACAAATGGCAAATTAATGTTTGACAAAATATTTTTAATAATTATGCCAATAGATAGGTGCTTTAAAAACAAACAATTAATGCCTCTACATTACTATTTTATCTTGCGCTAATAAAAAGTTATAGCATAAAAAACAAAAATATTTGCGTTTTGATCTGGATATAGCCTCACAAAATTCGTATTTATAATTCAGTAGGTTGTCCAAATTTAAAGATATTTTATATACGTTATAATAATTGACGAATAAAATAAAATAACAGAAAAAAATTAAAAAAATATAAATTTTTCTAATTTTTAAATCACTTCAAACTTTAAAATTTGATTTCCCAACATTTTTAAAAATGCACAATCGCCCCTTTGGCATGACAGTGACGATATAATCTAAATATAGACTTAGTCGCGATCCACAAATCTGGACTTTTTGGTTAATTCTGATGCACACTTCTATGTTTTAATATATAACAGTTTGAAAAATATTGTTAAAAAATATATGAATATTTATTTATTCAATAAATAAAAATATAACCTATTTCGAAAAATGTGCCACTAAGAAAATGTTAGTAAAGTGCATTAAAATATAAATAATATGTTAAAAACCATATTGAAATTAGTGCGGTCTTCGCTGATTTTTGCATGTAAGCTTTTATGTGACAACAATTTTTTGATTTCCGACGTAACTTGTCTATGTAATATAGTGCTTAAAAATGCAAAATTTTGAAAATATTAAAAATACAAGATGTAGCAATAGCTCTAGACTACGAATCTAGGGTTAACTCATTTTTTTTTTCTTAAAATTGACTTGACCGTATTTGATTTATAACGCCTCAATTGTAATTCATAACTTTCCATTTGAAAATCATAAAATTGTTTGTCTGATGAATTACTGCTCGAAATTAATTTTAACGTTTCCCATGTAACACAAAGTACAGATTTCGTAACGAATTCTAGATATTTTCGTTAGTTTGGCAGTAGATACGTAGAGAAATTGAAATGGAAAAATGAGAATTCCTTGTCCCATGACACAGTTTTTCTATATATCGATTCTCATTTTTTTTTTTAATTTGAAAAGAATTTTTCGAGTTTCAATACATAGATTTCCAGATACCGATTCAATTCGACGTATCAATACATATTCGTTACATGTTAATCTACAGATCCAGACTAAGTTTTGGGTTAAAATATTTTGAATATCAATTTTAAGGCCGGTTTTGCAGTGGTAGTTAAACATTGATATGTGGGTTAAACGTAGTTTAATCTGATAATATAATTTGTCATTTAAAATGATTTTATAAGTATTACGTATTATTAAACTTCATTTTAAATCTTAATGTATTTGTCAGAAAATTTCCTAAAAATAGGTGATGCAATTATATTATTCTCCTCGACGCATTGTCCGTCTGTCTGTTTGCGTTATGTTTGTTTTCTTATATTTTAGGATTCTATAATCAAACGTGTATCCTCAAATAAGCATGAGTTGTTCGATTTTGTTTATCATATAATTGTCAAATATATTTTACAAAATGTTTGCATAAAATTCTCATCTGTTTAAAACTGAAACTTGAGCTCAGTTTAAATTTAAGAGGCCTTAAATGAACAAGGTTTAAACTAGCACTGTAAAACCAGGCCTTAGAAATTCTGATATATTTTTTCATTGTGAGTTTAACAGTTGTATATGAAATATTTTTGTTTAAATAACATTTATCAGACTTGAAATATATACTGAATTCTAAATGGAAAGTTATGAATTTCCAGTGGTTTTTCTAAATTTTAAAGGAAAACTTATATCCACTAATATTTTCTGAATTTCAAATGGGTGTCATGAATATCAATTGATGTATTCTGAAAATTTTATGGAATTTCTGAATAACAATTGATATGTTTTTAATATCACGTGAAAATGTGTAGAACAATAAAGCTATTTTTGTCGTTACAAAATATAAAGTTCATATCGTTGTTGTAGAACGAAAAGTCACCAAATACATTTTTATAAAAACTTAAATTTTGAGTTTGTTTATTAATATTATAAAAAGTAATTGATGCATTTTTGAAGTTGAAATATCTATTGATAGATTTACATTTTAATTATTTTGTGACTTTTCGTTCTACATCGACGATATAGAAAGTTTTTATTTTCGATAAAGAAACTTTATTTCTTCAGAATTGAATTTAATAATATCTCGAGTATGATATGCGTTTTCATACCGAATTTTTAACTTAAGTTACAATGTGGATATCGTTAACGATAGAGCCATTTTTTTTTTCGAGAACGCTATCGTTCTCCAATCGTTAACGATAGTCGAAAACGATAACAATCGTTTCGATATTGTTTGGTACGCTGGGTTATTATAAATTTATTTGATGGAACATTTGAAGAAACAAACAAGTAGTACTCACAGTTTATATATATGTGAGCACTGTACTGTCGTATATATACAATATCGTACTAATACGCTATATATTTATTGAATTCGTCAAATAAGTCAGACTATACATTTCGCAAATATTTCACAAGTTCATTAAATTATCCATAATACCACTGATTAATTTATTAAAACACAATTCACGATATATCATTTGGCTAACACACATTTAGAATCTAATCCAAAATCATATTACGTCAAATATTTATTGATAACGATTTGTAAAGAACCGACCAATAAGCACAGACTAAGGGACAAAATGAATATTCAGTTCAATATTTTGAAATAAAATTTAATTTTTTCTTACAATAAAAAGAAAAAAAAAAACGAAATTGAACAAACGGGTGTTATCGTCACTAGTCACTGCAACTAGCGAAAGCCAAGCAACCCATATCGTATGAGGTGAAGAAGGGGGGCCTGAAGGCGCTGTAAAGCACAGATTGTGCTGCGTGTGAGTCAGCAGCCGCAGCCAGTGACTGAGACAAGTTTCAAACCAAATTATTTCTATCTTCCAAATATATATATATTTATAATTTATATAGAAAAATTAAGCACTTATTATTATGACGATTAGCAAACACTAATCTACAAAGAAAAAGAAAATTTTATATATTAAGTAATTGTGAAAATTTCCAGACTTGCTTGCGTACACCGTCCGGCCAGTAGGCAGTGTGACAAATCGTCGTCGACAATGCGGAAATGATTTTTATTTGATTGTACACAGTAATCAAATTACTTTCCAAGTTTTTAACAATATTTGCAATTTTTTGAATGTAGCACTTTATAAATTAATTTTGCACCAACAATTCTTACATTTTTGTTTAAATACGTTTCTGCAAGTACCACCCTACGTGAAGAAAAAAATCTAAAACTTCACAAAATACACGAAACACGAAAATGGGCGAGAAAGACAGTAGAACAAATTTCACCTCTTCGACGGCCGATGATGACGGCGACGAAAATTTACGGCACTGTGGTGACTACGAAGAAACACACCACGTTTTCGCCGTTTGCACTTCGTTCAAGAAATGAAGAAGTGTGGCAGAGAAAATACGCAAAAAAGATACAAGCAAAATTGAATAGGGATTTTTTTTTTAATCGAATAATGGCTACGTCTTTTGCAGGCAAATAGAAAAAGAAACAAACTTAATGAATGCAATTTATCAATGCGGAGAATCATCAAAAGTTTACCACGTCGTCACAAACTAGAAGCGTAGTTGAAACTTTAAAAATTAACTAAAACAAATAATTGCACTCAAAAGTGCTATAGTCCGTTTTTTTTAAACGTTGGCTTCGACGCCTTTTTCTTTGGCAATATCACACACCAAAAATCAATTATTTTTTATTTATTAATTACTTTTTCTTTAGTTTTAACAGACTTGCGAATGTGTTTCACTTTTGAGATATTTACTAGTTGGAAATTTTCACGGCGACTGCAAACAACGAAGATAGCCGAAGGAGACAGCAACGAAATCCAGTGTTGCCAATACTTTAAATTTAAAATTCTTATTCGCACATATTATTCAACCGATTTCAAATTATATCTGATATATTAACAAATTGAGCACGAGATTAGTCCAATTATTAAAAACTTGCGAATACTAAATAAACATTTAAAATATACACGGTATGAATGAATGCAAAATTTCAGCAATAAAGAAACATCACTGTTACGGCGAATTTTAAACACACCAAAGTATCAGAAAGAGTCAACACTACAATAAGAAATGAGTACAAGCACCCACATACAACTCGTTTTTCATTACATTTTTAATATGGAAATTTTATGGAATAGCCAAATTTTCTATAATAAAATTATTAAAAAATACCGAAATATCATATACAAACCTATTAAATTATAAAAATATGCACTAAATTTGCAGAAATATTCAATAAATCTGCATGGAAATGTCAAAAATCACAGAGAAACAAGAACTTGCACAAACGAGCCGCCGACGTACAGAATAAAATTTCAACATAGAAAAGAAATAAAAGCGCATTAAATAACACATACCATGTGTGAGAACGAAACAAACTGTGTATACAACTTATGACATCCAAAAAGTTGCCACGTAGAGACTCAAGCAATGTGTGAATGAAAAAGCTAATAGTTTGAACAGTGTTGCCAGCAGTGTTAATTAAGGCGTTAAATGGTGCAAACAAATGCCGGTGGTACGTGTGGTGAGTTGTTGAGTTATCAACTAGATGGCGTTGTAGCATTTAAAAAAAATGATGTATAAACGAGAAAATCTTCACAAAGCATAATGCAATAAAAAAGAAATTAAAAAAAGGCCAAACGGAAAATTCATAAAATTAAAAGATATAACAAGCACTAATCTTAATATTGCACATGTTTAAAGAGTCGGTATATTTCTTGTTTTCTGTTCAGTAATTGCAAAACTAAAATACAAGAATGTTTTATCCAAAGTCACCTTTCAATAATCGTCTCGTCGAAACACACTTAATCAAAGGGAATGTAAGTATTTTAGTAGTACTACTTAAGTTTACACTTATATTAGAATTGTTTTCTATTATCTTTCTGTAAAACTTGGCGTAAATTAGTGCCACAAAAATATCCAGCAATACACTGGGTCCACTTGCAATGTGACGACTACGAATGCGACATCAAAGACGAAATGTCAAAAAATGTGTTGTGACAGCTATTGTAATAGAATGCATGCCATAGTTTAAACCCGTAGTACATACTAATTTTTCTCAATTGGAATGAAATTAAATTAAACCTACAAGCTATTTTTTTCATTTGTTTTTTATTTTAAAACTGAAAAATAAAAAGTAATTTACATATTAATATTAATTTTCCGCTTTAGTCTTGAAGAACTTGCTATATATTTATACTCGAAGTGATGGGATCTACAGTTTAATGCCGAATCCGAACGGCTCAAGAATAACGATAATTTTTTGATTTCTATTTATTGTGCCCAAAAATAATTTAATCTGCAGATTAAATAAATTTTATTTGTCACTTTTTGTAGTGATACTGACGAATACTCCATGGGCCATCGAGGGTTCGCATATTTGTTGTTTTTAAATAAAATAAAAAAATATATTTCGATATTTTTTATTTTTTATTAAAAAATACATTTGAACGATTCTTCGAGTATTTATTTAAATTAACAAATTTTTTATATTGTTTTGCAGAAAATGTGCATTGAAATTTTAATTAAAAATTATTTTCCAATTACAATAGTGATTTAAATTGCTTTTTTAATATCAAATGAGCTAATTAAATAAATTATATTTTTATTGTAATTTGAATAAACATTTGCCCGGTTTCCCTTACTTAAAAAAAAAATGTAAAATAAAAATATTAGTTTAAATAAAAAAAAATCTTTTTTTAATATACATCATTTTTAAGACGAGGGGCGTCCCACGTTTTTCGTATTAACCCCCAAATCATGTATCTTTTTATTTTCGTGTGACTACGATTCGTTTCCAGTCCCCTTCGTCTAAAATTTGTATAACGTATTTCAAACGTTTCGTTCGTTTCGCTCTTTGAATCGAACGTTTGTTCAAAATTTTTGTTTTGCCAACTATTTTTCATAAACAAAATTTAATTTTTTTTTTTTTTACTTTGTCGTATAATTTTATGCTGGCAGCAAAAAAAATCTCAAAACGAGCGTACTCAACGTTTCGTTTGATACATGAATCAAAAGTTGTAATCACACGATATTCAACCGACATTCAAACGAATTGTAGCCGATATCGTTGTCACCGGGAAATACATGATCGACACGTAAATCTTACAAGTATTTTTGTAGTTATTAAAAATTTGCAATAACAAATACTCAAGACTGTATTCTTTATAGTTCGTCTTAAAAAGATGTAAATATATTAAAAAAAAAACATGATTTATTATTTTCTTTTACTACAGAGACATGTGGTAAAGTCCAGGTTTGTTTTAGATTCATATCTGAAATAGATAATTGTCGTGCCTACCAAGAATAAACGGTCCGTATAGAACTTATTAAGTTCAACAGTTGATTTTTTTGAAAAATTTTGAATCATAATTGATTAAAAAAGTCTTATGAAGCGGTGAAAAATCATCAATTGGAAAATTTGATTCAGGTTAAAATTATTGAATTGAAGACCAGTTCAGTGATGGGTCTAAAGGTCAGCATATGTTAATTGACCCCTTTCTATAACAATTAAATTTGTCGGTTGTTTTCATATAAAAGGTAGATAACTAGGGCCGATTCATAATATTTTCCGGTAGGGATGATTAATGTTTCAAGTCTCCAATTTATCAGAAAGTTAATTTAAAATCAATTAAAAACGAATAATTTTAATACAATTATTAAATATTCATTTAAAATTTCGATATGTCTTTAAATCATTTAGCTAACTGCTGTTAATGAGCTGCTTCCGTGGTTATGTCTCAGTCCAAAGATAACCACATATCGCATTAATTTACTGCACACCACAGTGGAAGCATTCAAGGCACAATTGGAACAACTACTCGCCAAAAAGTACAAATATCTACCAGCGATATTTACTATTCCACAAGTACCGGAAGTACTATGCATCGGTCCAGTGCCCAACGAAAATACAGATGACCCCCTTCAATACAATACAGAACAAAAGCAAATCATCGTAGATAGCTGCTGTGGAGCAGCAATACTGCGAGGAGCACATATCTATGCACCGGGAGTACTCGCCATGGAAACGGGCACCAAACAACTGGAAGTGGTGCAAGTTTTTGCTGATCTAGAGGGTAAGTGCAAGAAGGGCACCAACACGCGCTATGAATCGCTACAGAAAGTCTTTCTCGGCCAGGGCGTAGTGCGCATGCAACGTTATCAGTTGTATGGCGAGAATGCAAAAAGCGAAGGTGTGGCCATCGAAATGATGCGCAGTATCTCTGACGTGCCCAGTATCGGTGACTTGTCCAGCAGGGACGCACTGCTACAAAACTTTCCGTCGATTGTATGCGCTCGCGTGTTGGATCCACAGCCGGGTGAAGTTGTGCTCGATATGTGCTCAGCGCCTGGTAACAAGACCACGCATATCGCCGAACTAATGCGTGATCAGGGGGTCTTAGTCGCGTTGGACAAATCAGAATCAAAAATTAAGTATGTACGCGAAAAGATAGCGCTATATAAACTGCAAAGCGTGCGTCCATTTGCCTATGACGCACGCAATGCCTGCGATGGTACTGAAAACTGCGGCGAAGAGTTGGCCGCACAGCCCCCGTTTCCTGCTGCCACATTCGATCGCATTCTTCTGGATGCGCCATGCAGCGCTTTAGGTAATCGGCCGCTTTTGGCAACTAATACGCTAAAGCCAAAGATGTTAGACTCATATCCGTTGGTGCAGCGCCGATTGTTTGCTGCGGCGGTACAGCTCCTCAAACCAGGTGGTGTTTTGGTTTATAGCACGTGCAGCATCACTGGCGCCGAAAATGAAAGTCTGGTGCATTGGGCACTAGAAAAGCATCCGCAAATACAGTTAGTGGCAGCGTTACCAAAATTCGGAGGCGATGGATTGCCTGACTTGGGTTTGATTGATGAACAGCGGTAAGTTCTATTTAATTATCAAAAACACGACAGGGGTAACTGTTACGAAAATTGTAATTACAATTTAATTACATTGTAATTACAAGTTTAATTTTCACGTAATGAAATTTGAATGAATCTTAAAAAAGCAAGGTGAAGTATCCAGGGACTAAAACCCTTTGGAATATCGGTTCCGGTTCTAAGATTTTTTGTCAAAGTCAAAGCAAGTGGTTAAAATTCTGTTGAAACCATGATACAGGTGGCATATTTTTTGAGAGGAGATCTTAAATTTTAATTTTGAAATTATATTTTTATTTTCAATGCAAAAAAAAATCTTAAAATAAAGAAAAACAAGCAAATATTTGAAAATTTTTGATCTTGTTTTCAAAAATATGATTTCATCTCAATGCTTACTCCACCTTCTTGATTTCATCATGGTTGAAACCAATGTTTATGCGAAAACGAATTAAGAATAGTTTCAATAAAAACACCTAAGGGAGTATCATTGCAACAAACATAAAAAAACAATATTTTTGAGTTTCAATAAAAGTTTCTCACATATTGCTATCAATTTAAGGGCGAGTTTACACGTTAGAGAAAATAGCTAGAGATAGAGCAAAATAGAGCAAAAAATCACATAGAGTTGTGTAAACACTACATAGAGCTCCACTGTATGGAGCTCTACGGTAGATTTTTTTCTCTATTTCTATCTAATTTCTTTATCGTGTATTCGAGCCTTAATACTTCCTATATTATGTCATTGTTATATTATTTTTCTCTAATAGTTGCCTGGTACAACGGTTTGGTCCTGCAAATACGAATACTGAGAGCTGCCTGGATACGGTCGGATTTTTCATAGCAAAGTTTAAGAAGCTATTGTAGTTAACATGTATATGTAGTTAAATTAAAATGCCATTGTTATTTTTTAATTTCTTTATATTCTATTATGTTCTTTATATTTATATTTTACGCTAGTTCACATAAAGATTTTTTTATCGGGTGTTCTCTGGTTCGAATCCCGGCATTGGTGCTCGTGGTAATATTCACAAAATCGTAGGGAATTGATTCAAAGTACAATGGATATAGTTTGTCTGAATGATGTGGATCTTAGTAGATATTCCAGAAAAAAAAATTAATTAACCAAGATTATGAACTTCTTTGTCTATTTTGCATTAGTAAGGGGTTTTATGTCAACCACCTAAAAACTCGTAAATAGTAGAAAACAATGCGCAAAATTTGTCATCAGTTGTTATTAATAAAACAATTGTTTGTGACAACTGCTTATTAATTAAATTGTGCAAAGATTTTCAATGATCGTTTACAAAAAACCACACAGTAATGGGAAAATATTAGATTGGTTCAACAACTTTAAAAGGTCTACACAAATAAATAATTTGTTAAAAAAAAACACAAATTTTGTTCTTCCGTATACCATGTCCATTTTGAATTCAAAAAAAATTCAAATTTTTTATCCGTCAACAGGATAGGTTTATTTTGGACGATCGTGTTATTTGAAAATCGTGTAAAAAGTCTTCGTAAAACAGGATGTATTGGTAAGTTTTAAATAAAACGACATATCCATATTCCCACGACCAGGAATTAAATTGATATAATTTACGCGAAGTCATATCTGTGTTTCATAATTTTGTCTTATATATATTTTGCTGAATCGGAAATTTTAGCCTTTGTACATGAAGACCCTTCATATTTTTTTATTAATTAACCAGATTTATAAGCATGGGCTTTGATTATGAGCTAAGCACGATGTCGCCAATTGATTTTTATATTTATACCAACTGGTTTTGATTGAAACCATTGAAAATTGATTGAATTGAAACCCAAACGAATAACGGCTTTGATTTCGGTTTATATCAAAATGGTTACGATGTACCCGTTTCAACCCAGTAAACCAAACGATATATTTACGATATCGTTTATAGCCAAAAATGATCGTTTTCGATAATCTAAAATAATACGAGAATGATAGGGTTTTCGATAATATCGAACCTATCTATAACGATATCGTTACTTTCGATATCAAGATGATATCGTAAATAGTTTTATTTTCGATTTTCAAATACTTTGAGTTTGGTATCGAAAATTTTTCATTATTATATCGAATTTGAAAATTATCGTCAAATGGTTTTGCAGGGATGTTGCGATTTCTATTTTGGTTTTTATATTAAAGTTAGTTTCGGTTCATATATTTCAAAACCTGAAATCATTTATTCAGACAACAAACAACAAATGGCATGGAAATTGATTTATATTTAAAATTAAATTATTTAGAAATTGACTTTACCTAAATTAAATATTGTCAGTTGTTCGTACTACTTTACAACCCGGTATATATACCGAATATTTCTGATTTCGCGAAATCGGTTACAAAACCCAGATTCCTATTATAGTTAAAATTGTTATACATTGCATTTTCTTCTCAGAAACGTGAACCTTCGTAATATTTGTCTGTCGTTAAAATTAGTATCACCCTAAATGTAGTAGTTTCAATTAAATATACATACAAATGAATAAAAGTAAAACTAACCAACTACAATTTAAAAATTTAACAATTGGTTTAAAAATTAACAGCGGAAGATCCACGTGGTAAATACATCTTTAAAATAAACAGAAAATGTTAATCTATCGAATGGCGCTACATATAAAATTATTTTTCTAAATGCTAGTTTTACTAAAATAAATGTCAATAATTAGCATAAAAAATGTCTATAATTAGCATAAAAAATCGGAGAATTGGTGAAAACATGTAAAATTACACTACTCAACAAAACGAAAACATTTTTTTTTTGACGTATACAACCATCCATAGTTGCCAGATTTACAGGAAAAATGCAGCTTATGGGAATTGTCTGCGGGAAATGATTTCCCACAAACAGAAAAAGCAGCAGTGGGAATTATATAGAATAAATGTATGGAATGTCCATGTGAAAATCGTGTTAGGTAGTATTATTATATGGAATTTCATAATTTTTATCAATTAATCTATAATAGTTTTAGAAAACCAAAAACAAAACAAAATATATTTGGTATGTTTTACTTCTACAACAACGATATGTATATCATTTAAAGTATTTTTAGAAAGTACCAAATTTAGACATCCGACAAAAATGTCGCATTAATGTGCGTTTTTAATACATAAGACTTAAATTTAAAATTCTAATGAAAGTACGTTTATTTTAAAATGATGTTCATTTCAAATTGTGTATTGAATTCGCATATATTTTACTTTTATATGAATGTTGTAGTTAAACTGGACGTTAAATAATACAAACAAAATTTAAAAATTTGTCAAAACTTTACAAAAGCAATTATTATTTAAGAAAAAATAAAATCAAAAACTTATAATTAGAAATAAACTAAAGTTTCGTATCGATGAATAACTTTATCCACTTTTGGATAATCTCTTCAAATTGAACAAATAATCAAAGCAAAATGTGTATGAAATTTACAAACTAAATAATATAAATTTCTATACTTTCGTAGATGATGGAACCACTTCAATAAAGTATTTAATTACGTTACTTATACGTTTGACGACAAAACATCGGTGTGGAGATTTCTTCAAGTGACATTTAATGGCGCCTCCTCTTTAATGTGATACGTCCAACAATATTTGCATTTATTCTCATAACTATTCTCTAAAAGGTTTGCTGCTTAATCATACTTTTATAACTGTCAAAGAGTTGCGATTGCCCGGCGCAATTTACGCGGCAATATTGAGAGCCTTGAACTCGTCGTCGTGCATTTCAGTCATCATGAAAGTGCCGTCCTGCAGCAGCAAGACCACGCGCCGTGTGCCACCTGCAGAATTAAATAACATTAGTAAGGCACACTAACACTGAATCTTTGAATTTGTTGCACTTACCAGGCGATGGCAAATCCGCTTGCACCACCTCCGCGGGTATGTTTGCTTCCTGTCCATCGCTGCCGTCACCTGTTTGTATGCATAGTTGACCGGTTGGCGTAGTTGTTGCGGCGGCTGTCTGTTGTTGCTGTGCCAGTGCGCTTGCTTGGTGCTGCGCCAATTCGCTTTCACTCATGGTGACCACCTGCGTGGTGCCATCTTCTTGTGTTGTCTTCACCAAGTATTGCTGGCCCTCACCGCCTGCAGCCGCCAGCGCATCGGCTTGTTGATCTGGTGGCAGCTGAGAAACTGCCTCGGCCACAGCGTTGTCCAAAGTAAGCACGGGGTTTTCTTCGCCCTCGGCGGCGGCAACGTATGCAAATTGTTGCTCGCCATCGGGCCCTTGCGTCACGAGTATGGTTTGACCCTCGGCATTCTTGCCTGCCACCTGATAAACCGTGCCATCCTCGCCGGTCACGAGCAGCGGTGAACCATCCTCGTTGGTCAGCATTTGCTGGTCGTTGGTCAGCAGCAGCGTCGGATCGATATCATGCAAATCCTGTTGTTGTTGCTGTTGATCGTTGAGCAACTGTGTCTGCAAGCCGCTGCCGGCCTGCAATTGTTGCTGCTGTTGCGATAAAAGCTGATCAGGCTGATCATCCTGTCCAAGTATTTTGCCTGCGTTGCAAAAGGAAAATAAGTGGAAAGTTGCGGGGTAGCTGTGTGTAGCAAAAAAACTCACCTGTGATGGGGCAGAGCGTAGCCTGAGTGTCTCCATCATCAAAGTCGGAGTGTGATTTACGCACACTGACCGTGCTGGTACGCACAGGTGGCGTAATCTGTTGCACCTTCTGAATTTGTACCTGCGACTGCTGCTGCTGTTGCCGCTGTTGCTGCTGACGTGCTTGTTGTGAACGATGTGCCGCCGCGTCTTCGCGTGTCATCACCTTCTTTGTAACCTTCAGATCGCCAGACTTGGAGAGCTGCAAAATCTTTTGCTCCGGCGTCACGTTCTTCGTGAGGGGGCGTGCCGTTGTAGCGCTGCCGCCGACAGTTGTGCTCGTGCGCGGTATGATCATGCGTCCCGACGAGGGAGACGTTTGGTTGCTACCGGACGAAATGCCGCCACGCTGGGACAGTGTTGTGGTGCGTGCTTGAGACTGCATTGTGGAACGTTGTTGTGTGCTGCCAGCGGCATTGGACAACACTGGCTTGCGTTGTATAGTCGTGCCAGTCGGTGTGCGCTGCGGCTGTGACGAGCGCTGCGAAATGGTTGTAATTTGTGTGCTGCCGATGCTCGTCGAGTGTTGCTGCTGAGTGGGAGTTTGACGACCGCTGCTTCCCGTTGTTACGGAGCCAACGCGTATTTGCTGCGGTCGACTGGCGAGTGTCTTGTGCTGTTGTGTGGTCTCGCTATTAACGCTCGTTGTATTATCTGCAGAATTGGAGCTGCCGCTGAGGCGCACTATGCCGCTGCTCGAGACTGCCGACTCACCCTTGGAAAGAACGCGAATTTGAGCTTCAGTTTTTTGTGAATTCTATAAAAATACATACATAATACATATGGTTTTTGTATGTGGACATACGAGATGGGGGAAGGGGGAAGAAAAGCTGATTAGACTACAGGTCCGTTTTTTCGCATCACTACTTTTTAACAGAACAATAACAAATTTGCGCAATATTTGAATTGGAAACTTACGGCACTGTTGCTGCTGATGCCATTGAAGCCGGGCTTCTTCACCACGCCGGATGAGCTCGTGTCCTGTGTAATGATGACCTCGGCGGATTTCGTACCGTTGGCCGATTCACTGGATGTACGTGTTGTGCCGTTTATTTTGATGAGTTGCTTTGACTGAATCAAAAAACAAAGTTTTAGTTTTTAAAAACGAAATTTATTTATACCATTTTAAATTTGATAAAATTCGCATATAATTATATCGAAAAATAAACAACATTTCTAAGACTTTTTCCTGTGAGTTTTTGATTCGCGTCTGGTGTTAATATGTTCCAAATATTTTTTCCAACTCACCTCAACACTTTCACTCTTGGTTTTAACCTCCACCGAAATGGAGTTTCCATTTTTGAGTCGCTTTACTGTATGTGAGGGTATCAAGTCTTCCTCCAAATCCTCCATGGTTGCTGTGGTAGAGGGCACATCGCTGGCTGTTGAATCATTAAAATCCGAATCGTCCAATTTGCGTTTAACGCCACCACCACCACCACCAATGGAGCTGTTGCTAGTGTTCATTGACCAATCTTTTTCGTCTTGCATTGCATTCGCTGCATCGCCACTGGTCGCAGAATTGCCGCCAGTAGCGCACCATTGCTTCACTTGATCCATGGCTTTAGTTTTGGAGGTGCGTGCCAAACGCGACGAGTCGCTGCCTGCTGGCGAGGCCAAGTTAGATTTGTTGGCATCAGATGTGTCAGTGGTGTTGAGTGTTGGCAACTTGTTTGCGACACCACCCACTTTGATAGTTGTGCCATCCTTCCTATTCACATCCATCACTTTAACCGCAGCCGCAACACTGGCGGCCTGTTGCTTGGCTTGTAAGGCAGCGCGCGTCTCTTTCTGACGCGCCAATTGTTTTTCGAACGTCTCGAGTATCTGCGGCACATTCTCCAAATGAACAGCCGGCTCCCAGGTGTTCTGCTCATGTGTGCGCCCCTCCCACTTGACGAGGTACTCATGCATTTTGCGACGTGGATTAAAGCGCTTGGCGACAATCTTTTCCACCGACTCCTCTGTGATTTCGGTGGAGTTGGGCACAGTACGCTTGGCACGACGACTATAATTTATAAAGAAATATTGTCAGTTACTGCTTTGGAACTAATGCATGCCACTACTTACCTTAAGGGCTGTGCCTTTTGTATTGGTGTGCTTGTGGTGATTTTGTTGGCGGCAGCTACTGCAATAGGAGTTGGCGGCATTGGCTTCTTAACGAATTTAGTGAGATTGCCCACGGTAATCGATTTTACGGGTGACGTTTCATTTTCGGAGTCTTGGGACACAACGGAAACGGGCAGTTTAGCCGGAGGCTTCAGATTGGCCACAAGCGGCTTCGATTGCGTAATGGGTTCTAGTTTTTGAGAAAAATTTAGTAATAGTATTAACGCGGAATAAAATAAACATACTTCGGCCAGGTGATATGGCATCGCTATTGTTGTTGACAACTGTTTTGGTTATTTTAACCGGCATCTCTTGCAGCCCCCCCTGTCCAAGTTTAGCAAACGATTGAATAGTTTTTCCTGCAACAATCCAGGTTTCGCGAATGCTCTCGTCCATTTTAACCCAAGTCTGATACAGCGACCACGAATTTGGAGATGCGTTGTTCGTGTCCTTGTTGTTGTTCAGTTGCGTAGCTTTCCACAGCAGAAAAGCCCAAATCTTGGGTTTCGTGTCATTGCATTCGCGTACATTGTTGGTTTCTTTGTGGCATGATTTCTGTTTGTGTTGCTTGAACTCTTCGATGAAGTGGAAGACGGTCAAGCAACGTCCACAGACGAGGACGTCCATGGTGCCCATTTCATCTTGTGCAGCTAATAAAAATAATTTTTCGTTTATTTGGTAAGTCACTCAATATGCTATTTTATTTTACCTTTTATTAATTTTGAGTGTTTTCCAATGTCTGTGGGAGTTACTTCTCGGCCAACCATGATAATAGTGTAAGGGTGCGTTTACTGTAATAAAAAGACATACAAATTTGAGTGAGACAATAGTTGAATAAATATTTTATGTATTTTCGCATTACTCAATTTATGCCTATTGCTCCAAATATTTTATGATGAATGAATGAAATAAAAATAACCTAATCTGCAGATCTGTCTACAAGTTCAGCGTGTTTCAGGGTAACTATTTTAGGTTTTATTTCAATATTATTTTTAATTTTTCTTGCTTCTTTTTCAAACAAATGGTCACAAAAAACAATGATTTTTTAATTTTAAGGTACTTAGTGTAACTAGTAATAAACAAAAAAAACATATCGTTATCGTTACTATAATGTATTGGCATAATATACGTGAATGGAAAACAGTACAAAATACCCAACATTTTCAAATTTCGAGCGATTACATTCATTTTTTCATAATCTATGCGATAAATATATATATATATATTTTTTATGTGAACCCATTTATTACAGCATGTTTTTAATACAAAAATTATATTTTTGTTTTAAGCTCGATACCCAGTTACACTAAAAAATAGTTTTTTTTATAACGTGAAGCAAAAGTGTGTCTTTAAAACTCGTGAAAAGCAATTAAACCATACCGAAACTATGTAAAATAGAGTATTTATACTACATGAAAATGACTCAAATTCGTTTAATAGTACTACAACTGGGTTAATTCGTCATTTATATTTTAATAATAATAGTATATTTTATATAATATTTTAACATTTATTGGTACAAGATTCAATACACTGTTAAGATAGATATTCAATGCACATTCCATATTTAAAATGTCTGAATATGTGGCAACCTTGATACGTATAACATCCCTGATTTCATTATAGATATTTTGAACAACGGATGCAACAACCAGGTACAGCCTCGTATGGTGAATAGCCTATTGGCATCTCTCTCACGTCAAAGTATTGTTCTTGTTCTTGCCAACGTGTATCAGCCCCACGGAAAGCCCACACTTGTCAATGAAGCAAAAACAAAAATTGAATCAAGCCGAATTGTACCGCGAAATAAAAAAATAATGAAAAATGCATCAAGAAAATTTGTTTTTGGGGGTAAACTGCATACGCACAATAATGCCGCCAATTTAAAATAATTCTTTAAAGAATTATGTATGCAGAGAGAGAACATGCCTCAAATCAAAAGAATTCCACAATATATAATAGATTACCTGAAACAAATTACAAATGTAAATGTTCCAATTTTAGAGATTTTACAACAATACTTAAATATTACAAAACTTTGCATTTTAATGTTTTACCTGTTTTATAATTAATGAATTAAAATGTTCACCAGTTTTTACTTTACGCAAATGTATTTTTGGCAAACAATGTTTTACTTCCAAAGGCGGCTCTTATTATTTTTTGCACAACTTTATTCACTTTTCTCAATACTTCATTTGACACTCAACTCGAAACAAAACTGCACACCCGATATTATTAACAACAGTATGATTAATTAAAACATTTGCATTTCACTAAATATTAGAGGATTTCTTTATTTTTGGTTCAATTGGTGGAACTGAAATGCGATTTATGCTCTAAAAGCGAAGCAGCAAAAGCAAAGTGAATTCTTCCGTTCGCTTGTAAAATGAAGCAGTTGTCAGACCAACCACTCGCTGTGGTGGATTGAAAAATGCAAAATTCAACAAATAAAAATGGCTGGTGAAGCAGTGGCTGTATTTCATGCGAACGGATTTTGTTTGTTGTTGCTTTTCTATTGGAGGGTATGTTCAGTGCAAATAATATTGAAAAAATTAACACATTTCCCAATATGCCATTGTACTTGATATTCACTTGCGATGGGTTGGAAACCAATCTCTACACATAAAAATTCCTATGGTGATTTTAACAAAAATCTGGTCTAACTTAACAAAATATTTGTTAATATACGGTCAACAAGAAATATTTGTTTTATTTACAATTCCCATTTTTCATTATTATATTAACAAATGGTCTTGTTCATTTAATAAAGTACTTTTTTTATCTGGTTCTATAAACAAATTTGTTTTGTTATATAAACAAATTTATTTTGTACTATAAACAAATTTATATTGTTTGAAAAATGTATTAAAGTCGTGTCTTGAAGGCTTCTTATTACACAGTGCCCTGCCACTTTGATTTGAATCCCATCTTCCTCCAGAACAAGGTGCGAAGTGGCTAAAATCTGCAAATGGCTCTTGAGACTCCTTCAGTATTCCATACAAACTATTTAAGGTGTATTTTTTTATATTACAATATTCTGCAACTGCGCTACATATTAATAATGCAGTGCAACGCTAACACATCAGAACATAATTGAATGAATCAAAGTGTCATCACGTGTGATTTTTTTTTCTCAAAATAAACAAATAGTCCGTTCAGGCAACAAATTAGTTTTGTTCGTATAACAGAGCGTTATTTAGATTTTAACAAAAACCATTGTAATTTTAACAAAATGCTAAATAATGATTTTGTTTTATTAACAAGAATATAAAGTTATTTTTGGTTAAATACACAAAAAAAAATTTGTAAGACATACAAGTATTTGTAAATATAACAAGTACTGGAAAATGACTGGTACGGATTACAAAATGTTTTTGATAAGAACAAAAAGTTAAAAAATCGTTGTTTAATAAACAAAAACATGTTTAATGCAACAATGAGCAATTAACAAATTTTCATTTGTTAGTAATACTACAGGAATTTTTTGTGTGTACACTAAGAAAACAAAGATGATTATCAGAAACATCACAGCCCTAAATATGAAGTTATTTACAAATTATTTAGATCGTCTTGGCGACAACCAGCTCTTAAACATCTTAAGCAACCATTAATTAAACATCTTTCAAATAGGAAGATACACAGAAAAAAATATTGTACGTGTCTATAACAATTGATATTAATAGCAAACAAAATCGAATTTCAATTAAAAATATGAGTGTATTTACTAATTAATTAATTGTATTTACACATTTTTTAATTAAAATATTAATAGGAATAAATTTAATATAATTTCAATACAACTAAATCATTAATAGTATTTACTACTTTTATTTGTTACTTTTGATTTATTCATTTTCTTAAAATGCAACTATGTTGTGTACTCTCTTTTTTCTTCTCGATTTCATTTTGTTTTGTGTTTGTGCGTTGAGCGTCGTGCGTCTAACATCATTTTCTTCTAACGCGTGCCACTCATTGTTCTAAATAAATAGATTAAGGAAATAAATTGGTTCCTATGATGAAGTGATTTAAATTTGCACCGAGAGAAAAACGTAGTTAACCATCGGCTAGTTTTCGCAGTTAATAGAAAATTCGAAAGAAGTAACTATGTTTTTTTTTTTAATAACTAAAGTTATGGTATACCATAGTAAATAAATAACGTGACAATTTCAATATGTTGAAATAAAAAAATTTGAAAATTGTTTAATTCAATTTATAAATCAACGTTGGTCTCAAAGAGTTTTTAGCATGGGCATTTTTTTGCCCTTGTAAAAGAACGAATTCAGTGATTGCGAATTTTTAAAATGCGTTAAAAACGCGATGTGTTAACAGCTTATGGAGAAACATCATTACTCGTCAAAAGAACCTGGGTGTCCAAAGTATCTTAATCGTTAAGGATAACGCCAGACGTAAATTGATACATCGCATTTATAACCAATGGTGACAACGGCGATGTTGTCGAAGATCCAGTGCCTTTGGAGTACATAACGCGGTATGTTTTGATTGATACCGTTTTGGAATTATTTTTAACATTTGTTTTCCACATCAACATAACCCAACTGAAGCAGAAATACACAGAGAACACCGATCGTCGCTCCTTTGGAATATCCTGCCTCATTAGCGGCTTTGATTTGGATGACACGCTACATCTGTTCCAGAACGAACCGTCGGCATCTACTATGAGTCAATGACACCGGACAAGACAGTACTCGAATTCCTGGAAAAGCAATACGCGAAAATCGCAGCCGCGCGGGTAAAGATTTATATGAAACAAATCGTCCTCTTAAACAATTCTCATAATAAAAATCGAATTCAAATAGAAAAAACATAACGTATTTAAATTTGACTTTTATTTAAAAAAAAAAAAAAAAATTGAGTTAACTACGACGAAGTAAAGGGTTTTTAATAACTATGTTGAAGTTGAAGTAACTATGTCGAAGAATCATAGCTTTTTCAATAAAAACTGGTAGCTTAACCTTAACTTGAAAATTACCTTATTTTCAAATCAATATTAACACTAAATTTTAAATTGTTTTCAACGTTTACTTCAAATCAAGATTTAGCCTTATTTTCAACTCGATATCAAATTAACCTGCATTTAGTTATTTTCTTTTAAATATTGATTTAATCCTGCAAAATTAGTAAAAGAAAAAGGATCCTCATATAGGACAACAAAAAGGGCATTTTTCAATTAATTATCGCGTTATATGTCATCCAACCAATATCGTAGACTTCAAGCCCGAGCGTCAAGACATCTTCAGAAAATCGATGTCAGCATCCAAAATGTGGTAGACGTGTTTTTTTCAGCTTGTATGTTTCAAGCTCGCGAATATAATTCTGGAGCCTATTCAAGGTTTGCGGGGGCGGTCGGTATATTGCTTTTAAATATTCACAAAAGTCCAAACACTAATAGATTTCGGTAAGCTATTAGATTTGGACGCGCGTTGTTATGTTATATGTTTTGTCAGGGTTTCTATTGCAATCATAAAAACATACTGTTTTTAGCGTCACTATATTTTTGCTCCTAATTTTCACTGCCCTTTTTGGTAATGTTATTATCAAATCATTTTCAAATTCAGAGTAAGCGCTATTTTATATTTGAAACTGATTTGAAAAACACACTAGACCTTAAAGGCAATTATCAAAAGCTTACCCTGTGGCATATTGGGTATTTATCATTTGTTTTTATCATTTTAAAAAATACCACCTTTTAAAAACCAATTATAATTACATTTGTGCAACAATTATTTGTAACACTGAAATAAAAATATGACAATATTTTTTAAATGTACCTATTTTACTTTAAAAATAATAAAAAACTAAACAAAATAAATACATAATGTTATTTTTATATAGATAGGTTAAATTCGATATATAATTTTAAATAAAATATTTTAACTTTTACATTTTTGATTAATTATTTAATTAATACAATAAAATTTACTTTCTATTCGACAAATATTTTAATTGGGTTTACAATATATTTAAAAAATTTCTATTAAAAATAATGATTTAATAATTCTCAATAAAAAATTTAATATATCCCAATATGCCACAGTATAACTGATTCCAGAACCCAACTGCGTTCAATTTGTCCAAAAAAATGTCCAAAGACGCAGTTGGGTTCTGACCAAATCCCAATGGAACCGATTTGTCCAAAAAAATGTCCAATGATGCAGTTTGGTTTTGGCCAAATCCCATTGGAACAGATTCACCCGAAAAAAAGTCCAATGACGCAGTTGGGTTCTGGCCAAATCCCAATGGAACCGATTTGTCTAAAAAAATGTCCAATGACGCAGTTGGGTTCTGGCCAAATCTCATTGGAACAGATTCACCCGAAAAAAAGTCCAATGACGCAAGCAGGTTCTGGCCAAATCCCAATGGAACCAATTTGTCCAAAAAAAAAAGTCCAATGACGCAGTTGGGTTCTGGCCAAATCCCATTTGGCCAGACATTTGTTTTCTTCCGCACATTTTAATATCATGCGAATTTATCATATTGTTACGAAAATTCAGTCTACGGAAAACTGTTCTACGAGTTCGTATCGCTGGATTGTGTACAAAATAAAAACACTCTAATATTTGGTTTTAACTAGTATTATTTCAACTAGTATTAATTAACTTTATTTATTTAAATAACAACTTAAAGAATAATAACTTATAACAACTGCTGAATTAAGCTTAGCAATGTTCACTCACGAGACGCACTAGTTCACTATCAAATCACAACTGAAGTGCTGTACCTCAGATGCGACTCCGTTATATACTGCATGCATCAGTTCGACACGTTTCGACAAGCTTCGACTTGTTTCGAGAACCTTCTACTCGTTTCGTGAATGACGCATGCTATTGGCATCTAATTCGGACTCATGTGTTTTAATGTGTAGATCTTCCCTCTCTTTCTCGCAAATTGCTTAGTACGCTGAATGATCTTCCCTCTCTTTCTAACACATTGCTTGGTGCGCTGAATTGTCTTGCGTCTTTTTTATTATTGTTGATTGCTTGCACAGTGGGGCACATTACCTCTTTTCGTAACAATATCTTTTTTATCGTTGAAGAATAAAAGCAATATTCTTGTCGTTTCATTAATTCGTGAAAAGAATTAAAATTAATAGTTCTCGCGAGAGAATTTTTCGTAAAGAATTTATGATTTTAAAATACATTCTCCGAATGAATAAGAATGAAAAGAATGACTCCTCTATTTGAAAGTAATGATTGATTTCAAAGCATTCGCAAGTCTATATTAAGTGCAATGGCATATTGGGATATAACAACTTTAATATCAATATGACAAAAAAATTAATTAAAGTTTCTCCAATTAACATATTCTCATTGTACGAATATGGAATTCGTTGCAACTAAATGTTTGTTGAGTTTGCATTGATTAACATTTTAGTTACATTTACACACTTTTTTTTCTGTGTGTGTGTCAATATACTATTTGGCATATTTGACAAATATGCAAACGCGTTTTCTTTCATGGTGAAAACCAAATCTTATCAAATTTTACTATTTTTCGAACGTATCAACAGCTGTTCTTATTTTGTTTGAAAACATTCGCCGGAATAGTGATACATTTCAATAGATTTTATAAAGTATTGTACGATGGCTGATATCGATGGGGAGGATCCAAAAGAGTATCGCTGGGAAACGGGATACGAGAAGACATGGTCGGTATACTGTGCAGGAACATACTGTACGTTTGAAACTAATTGTCTATAATTTATAGGGAGGCTATAAAAGAGGACGACGATGGTCTGCTGGACAGCGCAATTGCAGAGATTATACAGAAGGCCAAACGAAAGCGCCAGGCAGAAAAAACCCAGCAGAATCGTCTGGGAATGATGCGGCACCTCTTTGTGGTGCTAGACTGTTCCGAATCGATGTCTGTGCCGGATTTGAAACCGACGCGTCTGATCTGTACGCTAAAGGTGGTCTAGATTCTGCAGTCCATCCCTCTTAAGCTTTCTCCATTACTAAAACTGTATCGCATGTTTTTATTCTTGCAGTTGCTCGAGATTTTCATTGAAGAGTTTTTCGATCAAAACCCCATCAGTCAGCTGGGACTCATTGTGTTAAAAAGCAAACGCGCAGAAAAGATCACAGAGCTGACGGGAACAGCGAAGCCGCATCTGAAAGCACTAGAAGGGTATTTAATGTGTATTGATTAAAAGATTAATATATATAACTTGGATGAATTGTTTTCTAGTTTAAGCAAAATCACTCTATCTGGCGAACCCTCACTGCAAAATGGACTCGACTTGGCGATGAAGACATTAAAGGTGGTGCCATCACATGCCAGTCGTGAAATACTCATCATCATGGGCAGTCTGACCACATGCGATCCTATTGACATAAACATTACCATAGATTCGCTCAAACAGGAAGGCATTCGTTGCTCCGTCATTTCGCTTTCGGCCGAGATACATGTGTGCCGCCACCTAACACAGCAGACACTGGGCACTTACGGCGCCGTGCTGGACGATGCGCACTATCGCGACCAGCTGTTGGCACATGTTGATCCTCCGCCAGCTGCGCAGACCCAGGAGAACTCATTGATTAAAATGGGTTTTCCGCATGCGCGCACCGACGAGGGTAAAGATCCGGCACTTTCGATGTGCATGTGCCACATAGAAAACAGCGATGATCCCAGCAAATTGAGCTCCGGCGGTTACCATTGCCCGCAGTGCTACAGCAAATACTGCGAGCTGCCGGTGGAGTGTGTGACGTGTGGCCTGACGTTGGTGTCGGCGCCACATTTGGCGCGTTCCTATCATCATCTGTTTCCAGTGCAGCATTTCACCGAGCTCGAGTATTTGGGACAAGCCGCTGTCTGCTACGGCTGTCAGAAGGCATTCAATCAGAATGCGGATAAAGTGATCTATCGTTGCGCTTCGTGCTCCCAATTTTACTGCATCGATTGCGACATTTTCATACACGACACACTGCACACGTGCGTGGGCTGCAACACTATACCGGGCATAGCGGCGCAGGTGCATGCACGGAAACCAACAGCGCCGCCGGTCATTATAGCAGCTACCCAACGTTTTTAGTACGTTGGTTGTGAAACTTTTTAATCTTGATTTAAAACCAGGAACTACAAATAAAATCGAAACAATTACTAAAACAATAACATAAAAATAGTTTTAATTTTATTTAAAACCTGTTGTTCTTATTTTGCTTATTGTTTTTCAGTTAATATTCATTGGCTTTTCTAAAATTTCGGTTTTGCTTTTCTTCATCGTTATAATGGAAGAGTTTCGGTTTACAGGTTTTATATTACGATTTGGTACAGGTTTTTTTGAATAAATGCAGTTTTTGTTGATATTTTAAATATCTTCGGAATATTATATACAGTAGAATATGTATAACCATTTTTTCTGAAACTGGGACCTTTCACACTAATAAGTCTTTAATACAAAAAATTTTAGAAAATTATCTAGTGATGTCGCGAGCTCAAAGGATTATTTCAGAAAAATAATAATTTCTCCAAGTATAAATGAGATATCACTGAATTAAAGATTATTTAAAATCTATTATTTATTTTTTGATTTTTGATTTACATACACATATTAGTGTTTTAAGTTTTTGTTTTAATAAATCGATACCTTGCAGGCAAAAGATCGTAACCTACAAAAAGCAAATTTTACAGGAGGCGAAAAAAGTTTCAAAATCGAGTAGTTTAATATTTTATTGATTTTTTTTCGTAAAGTAACCTTTAAATGAGCTGACAATAATAATAATAGTGTGGCTCAATTTCCAAAATATCCATTACATGCAGAAATATTTGAAGAAAAATGAAGTTACGATATTTTGCCTGTCCCAATTTATTTCGAAAAATTTTTCAATTGTACTACTTACGATGCTAAGGTAAACAGGTGTTATAAACAAATGGTTTGGAATTCCGAATTTTGGTAAATGACAACAGGGAAATAACAGTTATAAGAATATTTTGGCATATGTTTAATGAAAATTTAGACTAGTCCCTGGTCAGTATTTTACTTTGATAAAAAAATGCATTGGAAGTACACAATAAAATTAAATTTTATATTTTTACTTTAAATGTAGACATATTCTTTAAAAATACTCATATTTTTAATTTTTCTACCATTACCACAATAGGAGTTAAAATCCTTGAAGTAGTCACTAAAAGAAATATAAAAATTATGTGGCCATTCTGACATGGAATAGTCCGTAAGTATGTAAAAACATATTATGTGTCCTAAATATTGAGTTTAAGTTCGAATTTCTTCGCTAAGCCTAAGAATTGGATTAAAAATAATTAAAAATTGTATGAGACATTTTGCTCATAGAGAGGTTTTCAAAACAGCAATAAAACAAAAAATTCCAAAATGTTGGTTACGATGTTCTTTCTGTAATGTATCAAAATGTCAACACCTTTCATTAGATACCGATTTTATAATCACCATTTCGGTAATACAATATTTTAATTAAAAATGATATTTTAATTAAAAATGAAAAACTTTTTGATTACAGGAAGTATTAAGTAAAATTAACACGTAGATGTCTGTGTTATTTTAGGTTTTGAACATTAGTGGTCGGTCCACAGGTCATGTTTATTTTCTAATTGAGACAGCGCATGATACTTGAAAAACTTGAAATTTTGATATTATCTTCAGAATTCTTTAGAGAATAGACTGGAATATTTTTATGTTTTTCTCTACCAGTGATTGACATCCTACAGCTGTAAGTTAAGACTTTTGAAGAATTGTAGTGTGTAATATTGACAATGGAATCTTGAAGCTAGTCAAAAATAAAACCAGTAAGGAAAGTTATGTCACATCGGAAATCTTGAAGTAGGGAAATTGTGATACTTGGTGGCCTGAAGTTCAGAAGAATTACGAAAGTTATAGTCAGTCTAAGTCGACTATAAATACCCTTCACATAAGTGATAATATATGTGATTACCATTAAAAGTGGTACATAGGTCATCAGGGTATACGAATCCTGAAAATAACTAAACTTGCAATCGCTGAAGAATTTCCTTTCATTTTATACCCATATGTACAAATTGGGAACCAAATTATGTTCATATATTTGAGCACAAAGTCAATATATCGTCGTTGTAGAACGAAAAGTAACCAAATACATTTTCAAAATGCCAAATATTCATTTACACAAATCTTTATATATCTGTCACTTTTTAATCGATGATCTCATTTTTTACCACATGACAAGAAAATGTAAATCTATCAATTGACATTTCAACTTTAAAAAGGCATCAATTACTCAACAATCTCCAAATTTAAGTTTTTCATAAAAATGTATTTGGTGACTTTTCCTTTTACAACGACTATATATATGTATTTGACCAAAAAAAGTTCTCTAAAGCCCGTATTCATTTGTAGATGAAAATTTTGTATGAGGTATTTAAAGATAAGTGGTCGGTTCACAGACTACAATGGACCGATCATGCCAATTTTCTTGTTGAAACAGCGTAGGTGCATAGGTAATCTAAATATATTTGAAATAGCTCTTCTATTTTTTCTCTAATCGTGGTTTCAACAGACAGACGGACATCGTTAAATCAACTCAGGAGGTCATGCTGATCAAGAACATATATACTTTTCCAAACTGGTGTAGGTTATAAAAATATAGAATGCTTAAACTAAATGGAAAGTTGCACTGAAAATCTGGACTACTTTCAGATTCTTAATATGTAAATAAATTGTGTATTTGGTTTCAAATATTATACAATTGTTAAAATAGAAAATTAATACTTAAAAAAATGAATGTCAGAAAATTGACATATTTTTGCATTAATTCTACGATTGGCATGGGACTAGTCGCTAAAATGCCAATACAAATAAGTTTTAAGAACCATATGACGACAACCATTTTCAGTAATCGCAGACTTTATTGTATTGGCAGTCAAGTTATATTTTAAATTAAGTGGTTTTTTCGTTTAAGTGTTTTATAACGTATATAAAAAGATATTGTAAATTTTACATTTGAGGTTTTTATTTCTGAAATGTGACAAACCCATGATGATTAATCACAATTTCAATGAGTAACAATTAATTAACTTTTTCTATCAAGAAGTGTTTTAATTGACGTATTCGAATTATTCTGCTAAACATGGAATTTTGTTCCTCTCCGGGTAAATTCTTTTTAATGGGTTAATAATCATGTTTTCTATAACAACTCAAATCAATATTGCATTCTATTCGTCCTGATAACCGTAAATCTACTTTTGCAGGTGTTGTAAATTCACATGCACTATGAATTTTTATATAACTTTGAATGAAGAATTGCAGAAATTTTTTAAGGGCCTATCAACTTTTAAAGGCCTAGAAGAGACATGTCAAACTCAATTGGCATCACGGGCCGCATTGGAAATTCAAAAGATAGGCCTACATTGTGTATCATAAAAAAAAAAATCACTTGCTTATTACATTTGGTTTTTCGATTGTAAAATATAATATAATGTTAAAATGATCAAATGTTCCATTGATCTTCGTTAAAAGCGCCGCAGTCGAAATTTTATAATATTGCATCAAATAGTTCAAATATATCGAGATTTATTTGAAAAACATTGAGATACCTATCGATGTGGAAAATGTTTAAATATTTTAATTTCAAATTTTATTTTAAGAAAATTACGAAATTTTAAAAATTAGCAACGAGACCGCATTTTTGTTATCCAAGTCACAAATCATGTGACAGAAGGGTTCCGGACGGTTCATTCGTACGCTTAAAACTTTAATATATCAAAGGAAAATTAATTAATTTACTTTTCCTCAAGTAGTATTTAAATAGGTCTAAGCAATTGCAAAAAATTAGAGAATTCTATACGGTAGATCAAAAGATATACATTAAATAGTTGTCGTTACGGACGGGACAAAAACGGAAATGCATGTCCAGGTTTATTTGGAAATGCCAGAAAGTCAGCAAATTTTGCCTATACATTATTTCATCATGTGCTTTATTGTATATTTACACTTTGTTCATAAAATTTATAGTTTTTTCATAATAAATCACAGAAAAATTACGGACGGGACAAAAAATTCCGTATAGGAATTATCAGTACAATTTTTGTTCTAAAAATACTTTTTGCGTACAATATTTTTTTTTGAATTATCTCAGAACATAGCTGAGAAAATTTACTTTATTTTTGTATATGTACACTTTGTTCCTCAAGTTTACAGTTATTTCGTAATAAATCGCAGACGTTTCGTATGGAAATTTGCACTACGATTTTTCAATTAGTCGTCAAAAATTTTCTAGAATTACTAGGAAATCGATGTTTACATTTTTGAAAATGTCGAGATTTAGAAAAAGAGGTTTCAACTATTTAAAAAAATGTTAGTTTAATATGATAATAATATAATAATGATAATTATACTAGTAACGTAACTTTATGAGTATTTTTTATATGTTACCGTTAACGCGGAATGCCCATATCGAAAAAGTTTGTTTTTGTAAAATACCGTACATTTGTACGGAGCTCCGGCACAAACGGAATCACAATTCCGTCATTGCCGGCACGTTAACGGAACATTGAGCAAGTATCCGTCCAAGCAGTTACTAAAACAGAACGATAACGTGCCGATAAATCGCACGACTCCGTTTGTATGCCGGCATTTTCCGTATTTCGAAAATAATACGTTTGTACTCCGTTTTGACGGTGCCGTTTTCGTGCCGTTTCGTGGAGACGGATTACACCGTTTTCTTCCCGTTAATACTCCGTCTTGCCGGTACCGATTTTCTTCCGTTGTAGCCTGAGTGTTTGAAACATGAAATCAAAAATCATTTAATATTGCGAAGCAGGGCGCAGAAAACCGACATGCAGCAGGACATTGAATGATAAGTAGCATAAATATAGTTAACATTTTCTTAATATATATTGTCTTCTTCATTGCAGACTAGCAAAGGACACTTTGGATTATTAATGGTGGAACAAAGCCATGGTTCATGGAAGCAGAAATCGATGTCTTCAATAGAAACGAATCAATTAACGGTTGCCTCTAATTTGTTTAACTGATCCCATGATTTTCTGCGGAAGCCTTAACTACAAACTGTTTTTGGATGCTGATTTCGTACAAGGTGATTATTTTTTGTACAAGAATTCGCACAACATAAGCGTAACCATTGATAAGCCACATGGCGAGGTGGTGCCCAACATCAAGGTTACCCATTTAAATCACGAAAGATTTGAATCTATAGTTGCAGAAAGGACCATTCAATGGAAATGATGAGATCTCAACGCCCACATTAAGAATCTCAGGTGGTCAGCCGATCATCCCGGTTAGTGTGATGGAAATTGCTACATTGTAAACCATCTTGATTTAATAATTAACTTAATATTATAATGAAATTTGTTTATTATTAATTATTAAAATAATCAATTAAAAATAACATACATAAATATAATGTACTTGTTTTAATTTACAAATATAAATAATATTTAAGTAAGCTTATTTTGTCCACTCAGTTTACAGCACGTTTATGGTACGTTTTGTTGTATTCCTCTTCGTTTTTCTTAAAAAATACGGCACGTCATAACGGATTTTCATCTGATTCGAATACGTTTTCGATGTTCCTTAAAACCCGCTCTCCAATAGTTTCCGGATTCAGAAATCGGCACGTTTCCGGAATATGATTCCGTTTTGCTGTACCGATAACGGAACATAAGCGGAACGAATTGTTTCTTGGGTTCCTTTTTATGAATAATTAATTGGTTAGAAGTTCGGATTTAGGAATTATGACGAAGTTTTTTATATTATTCTTAAAACGAGGTTTGCAGCATTCTATGGTCAAGATTTTTTTTGTACAACCACAAAAAGTGATTATTGATAAATTTTTTGAAACTTTGGACCAATGTATCTCTGGAGAAGGTAAGTCTTTAACTCTGGTAGATTTGGTGTGGAATGTCTCTAATACAAAAAATTTTACTTACTACAAAAAAGGTTAAAATGATTCCAATTCCAGTTCGTGCAAAGCAAGACTCTTGGTTTAAAACTTTTTTATTTCTTGTTTTATTCTTATTACGCCATTTGATACTGGAACTGATTCCGAAAATGGTTTTGTCCAGGGTCCTAGGTCCAGTTTTTGAGATTTGTACCATATATTTTTTATATATATCAAATAATAATTTTTTTTATTCATGAATAAAAAAAAATATTTGATGACAAAAGGTAAAAATTATTGTTATGCCATTTGTGCAACGCCATGTATAATGTTTAAAATGACAATTACTTACTTACTTACTTACTTACTTACTTACTTACTTACTTAAATGGCCCTTACAACCGTGGATCGGTTTTGGCCGCTGAGATGAAGCCGCGCCAGTCGGATCTGCTTTGCGCGCGCTGACGCCAGTTAGAAATACCAAGCGTTGCCAGGTTGTCCTCAACTTGGTCTTTCCAACGCAGATTTGGACGCCCTCTTCTACGCTGTCCACCTTCGAGTTTCGATTCAAGCACCTTCTTGGCTGGAGTGTTTTCATCCATTCGTTCGACATGACCTAGCCAGCGAAGCCGCTGGATCTTGATGCGCTTGACTATGTCAATGTCGTCGAATAACTCATACAGCTCGTGGTTCATCCTGATTCGATACTCGTTAGCAAAGCAGATAGGGCCAAAGATTTTACGGAGAATCTTTCTCTCGAACGCTCCCAGTACTCTCTCATCGGTGGTGGCCAGCGTCCATGTTTCTGCACCATAAAGTAGGACGGGCATGATGAGTGACTTGTAGAGCGTTATTTTTGTCCGGCGAGAGAGGGCTCTGCTTCTCAATTGCCTACTGAGCCCAAAGTAGCACCTGTTGGCAAGAGTTATTCTCCGTTTGATCTCTAGGCTGACGTCGTTGTTGCTGTTTACGCTGGATCCCAGATAGACGAAGTCCTTCACAATGTCGAACTTGTGGGTGTCAAAATCAGCTTTTTGTCCAAGACGCACGGACTCTTTTATGCTTGTTGACACAAGGAACTTCGTCTTGTCCTCGTTCACCGCTAGACCCATTCGAAGCGACTCTTTCTCCAATCTGGAGAATGCTGCGCTGACTGCTCGTGTGCTCCTGCCAATGATATCAATATCGTCGGCATATGCGAGCAGCATGACACGTTTGTTGAGGATAGTGCCGCTTTGACGGAGTTCGGCAGCTCGAACTATTTTCTCCATCAATAAGTTAAAAAAGTCGCACGATAGGGAGTCACCCTGTCTGAAACCTCGTTCGGTATGAAATGGCTCGGAGAGGTCTTTTCCTATTCTCACTGAGCAACGTGTGTTGCTCAGGGTCATCCTGCAAAGCCATATAAGTTTCGCAGGTATACCGAACTCAGACATTGCGGCGTATAATCGTTCCCTTATCGGAGTGTCGAAGGCGGCTTTATAGTCGACTAATAGGTGGTAGGTGTCGATCTGTTTTTCTAGGGTCTTTTCCTGGATTAGGCGCAATGTGAAAATCTGGTCTATGGTGGACTTTCCAGGTCTGAAGCCGCACTGATAAGGTCCAATCAGTGTGTTGACGATGGGCTTCAGTCTTTCACATAATACGCTCGATAGAACCTTGTATGCGATATTGAGTAGGCTGATCCCACGGTAGTTGGCGCAGATAGTGGGATCCCCTTTCTTAAGGATTGGGCAGAGTACACTCAGGTTCCAGTCACTTGGCATGCTTTCATCCGACCATATTCTGCTTACGAGCTCGTGCATGCTCTCTATTAGCTCTTCGCCTCCGGTCTTAAACAATTCAGCAGGCAGGCCATCAGCACCTGCGGCTTTGTTGTTTTTCAGCCGAGCAATGGCTGTTCTGACCTCGTCATGGTCGGGTGGCGGAATCTCAACGTCGTCATCAAGTACTGGGGTTGCCGGGTTTGCTTCTCTATCGGTGGAATTGAGGTCATCATCACCGGTCAGCAGTTTAGAGAAGTGATCCCTCCATATTTTCAGTGTGCTCTGGATATCTGTCACTAGATTTCCGTTCTCATCTTTACAGGATGAGAAAATGACAATTAGGAAAATAAATTAAGATTATATATTAAAAATTTATCAAATTCTCATTATTAAATTTTGGAAAATATATTTTGCAGCTCGTAGTTATTTTATTCTTAAAATAGATATCTTTATTTAGCTAAATTTTTAGTAAATATTATTGCAAAAGTAGAACTTGTTATTTTATTTAAATTGAATAATTTATTTACAAAAATCTTAATATCGAATAATTTTTGATCGATGATGTCAATATTTGTATCAAGTGACAAGGACAAGTTAATCTATCAAATGCATTTCAACTTTTGAAATTGATGACCAAATTTTTAAATATTAATCAAATACTCCACAATTTTTTGATAAGAAAAGTATTTGGCTAGACGGTTTGTGAAATTTGAACTTTAAATAACATTCGATTATTAAAAGAAATTGTGATACTTTAGGCTTGTTTTGCATATTTAGTGAACTTTCGAACGTTTTGTGAAATTTTATGTTTTGAAATTTAAAATTCCAAATTAACCTTAACTTAAATTTCGATATTTATGAATGTTTTTGATGAAATTAATTGTCATAAAGCCATTGAACTCCATACACTGTATAGAGATTTGCTACGCCAACAAACTATTTGCATAAACAACTTATTCGGTTCTCTGAACCGCTTAATCGGTTCTAATAGTCAAACTAAAAGAGTGGTAGTTTGGACTACAACCAATTTGTAACAACTTTAGAACAATTTTTTAACATTTTGGATTGTGTATAGGCTAATATTTCATGTGCCACCCGAATGTGACAATTCCGACAACAAATGTGTAGAAAATACGTTTTAACCGAATGAAGTTTGTTGGTACAACTAACATATTCCAAGAGAATTTTTCAGATGCATCAATATTTTTAGTTTAAAAATAATAATTTTTTTGTTAAAAATATTTTTTTAGTGTATTAATAAATATTGAATAATATCGATAGTTCTGATTTCTGATGTTGGTCATAAAAGGAGCAAACTTCCCAACGAGTATGTGGAATAACGTTAAAATCAGTTAAAAGTGCAATAAATAAATTATATAATTTTAACATAAAATTCGCTAAAATACAAAACAAATATTGATTTTATATTATACAGTTTATTTTTATTTTTTATTATCGAATGACGTTAACATTTGTTTCCGTTTAAAAAGAGTTGCTAAAAGATATTTGGACTGCATGTGTGAACTTGAATATTTTTTTTATTCTACATACTTAAAGCGCAAATTAAACCAATAAAGCAGGCTTTTTGACTGATGGTCATATTCGGTATTCATATCACCCAACCCTCCACCCTTTTGAATTCACATGCCGCGTAAATATTTGTATTAAAATTTAACTAATTGACTTTTTGTTATGTTGTTGTTTGGTGGTTTGCAGCAACAATGTTATTGCTGTTATTGTTGAAATGTAGCAACATTGTGTCTGTTGCTGTTGTTAAACGTTAAAACAAAAATTTCATCAACGCACTCGAAGTACTTGTCGTTTTTTTTATTTTATTATTATTTTAAATGCACATTATTACAACAATGAATTAACACGAGGCAATGAAAAAACAAAAATGAAAAAACTTTTGACCATTGTGTTCAGGCAACAACTTATATAACCCCTTTAGTTGTTTAAATATTTTTGGATAACTTAATGATGAACATGTAAATTGTTTTACACTTATTAAAAATGCCTGTTTTCATTGTAGCTTTTTGAAGTACTCTTCAAGTAATGCTCACTACACGCTGTCACAATATAAAATATAATTGAAATAGGTGATCTTAACCAGATATCCACTTGTGAAACAGGGTTATTAAAAATGCATATTATTGATACAACAAAATCACTTATAAAGTATAATCTGTTATTAAACTGATATAAATTGTATAATCAAAAATGTTGTAATTTAAAAAATTAAAAGTATGATTGGATTTGAGAAAATCATGCAGACGCTTCGATTTTATCAAAATTTCGTTCACACCGTTTTTTATAACTTCCCAACAAACCAAACGATATTTGAACAATATCGAAACTAAATCGGTGATAGCCTCAAATTGTCGTGTTTATAATCTATAATGATACACTCAAAATAATCAATGCCACAATTAACGAAATACTTTTACGTATACATAAATCTCGTAAAATATACGATTTATTGTAAATACAACTCAGCATTCGTCATTTATAACTTAGTTCCGATTTTATATTTTACGATACATTCGTATATTAAACAAATTGATATTCGTAAAGCAAAAAGAAGCAGAAAACATATACAAAACAAGGAGAAAACAGGACAGAACAGATCATATTCTTTTTTCAGCATTGACATTTGTGTTCGTAAATCAACGCATGTTTATTACACATGCGATTGATTTACGAATGTGTGTGAAATTATTAATAATTTTTATTAAATAAAAATTTAACTTTTCGTGTATTTTATGCATGTTTTATTTTGAGTGTACGAAAACGATATAGTTTTTGATAAAAACGAAACTTTATAGAATGATATAAAAATGGTTTTATTTTAAACTAGCTGGACTCGTGCACAGATTTTATATAGAGTAATTTTATAACTATAACTCCGCATCCGAATCCACCAATGCACATCCGAATCGCATGCGCGTTGTGACATTCGGAAGTTTTAGTTTATATAAAAATTTATTAAAAATAAAAATTTTGAATGATATTTTTTTATTTATTGAAATATGAATCTATTTATTTTGTTATGTACGATTTCAGTTCACCAATGACTGTAGATCCGCATATGCAAAAGTGGCATCCGTTACATCCCTACACTCAAAATAAAAAGTCTGTAACAGTATCAAAAAAGGTTGCCAATATAGCAAAAATGTTTGCTGTAAATAGGAAAACGCTGGATTTTGCTGAAACAGTAAATGACAGTTTGCTGTCTACACTACGAGTGAAAATGTGTATTCAAATTGATCATTCGTTTGTAACACTCAGAAGAATGCGTGTCCGGTATGAAATAGTTAATAATATAATATATAAAAAAGTTAATATATTCTTCAATCTAAGGCATTTGTATATATGTGTACAAAATGAATGGTTATTCTCTAGAGATTACAAGTTTACAGTTATTTTCAGTATTCCTAAACTCTGGGAACATCTGGATCATTTTAACCGGTGACCGCACACATTATCATATATCTGTAGGGAATTTATAATCGGCTTAGACCGACTATAACTTTCAAAATTCTTACTAACTTCATTACAGCAACTATTAAAATAATCCCAATGGATTAGTGGACTTTCTAAATTTCTCCATCAATTTCACTCGTTTTCTATATCATTTGTTATTTCAAATCAATCGATTTTTAGAAAATTCAGACTTTGTGTCTGATCTTTCACATCTTTACTAAGCTGCATGAAAAAATGTCGTCTTCGTATCTCATATTATACCTTTTCATCTCCTTCACATAATATTTACATAATTAGGTTGTAAATAATAACGTGTAATTAGAAAATACTTTTAGATTTTTATAAAAAACAGAGATCGCTGTATCGCTTGTCTTTTTGTCTTTTTTTTTTTACTGATGCAATGGGAAAATTGAAGGTGAACTACCGACGCTACTACTGCTTCTCATTATTCATGACTTAAATGGTGTGATGAACGTTCAAATGCATTTGTATATAATGTTATTGTGGGGAAACACTTACAAATATAAGAAAATGTGTTGTTAATAAAATAGTTAATAATAGTAAAATTAATTAACACTAGTCAAAGTAAATTAAAAAGTTTACGTCGTGATATTTGTCACAAACAAGATTGCAATTCAATTGGAAATTTTTAATTTTACGATAACTATTTAATTCATATTTAAATTATCTATTAAAAAAATAATTATCAATTCAATTAATTTTTAATTGTTTGATCGTCAATACGACATTTAATTGTATTTATTAAATATTTAATTACATAAATTAATTGAACAAAACTTAACACAACCGATGAAAAAACATGTTTTCCATTTATTTATTCATTTATTTATTTTTATTTATTTATTTATTTATTTATTTATTTATTCATTTATTTATATTGTTAGTTATATTTTTTATTTTATATTTATTTAATTTTTTTACCACTTTACTTACTAGTAAAGTAGTACTGCTTGTTGTTCGAAGTTTGAACCACGCTTACGTCACCAGTAGAGCTATATATAATGAATGGGAAATGTCAAACCCAAATAAGGAGAAGAATATCAAAGTCATGATATGCGCACGATGTACGGAAAATCGACTCGATGAACCGAATAAGCAAACACGCGTTACGATGTAAAATAAGATCGGTAAAACAGTACCTGTAATACTGTGTAGTGAATTTAAAACTGTTTAATGGCTGTAAATCTGTGTATTGCCTATACAACTGTCGGTTGGTGTATATGCATGTAATTTAGCATATACATCATCCTAGGAAAGATTTGATTTATTCTATTAAATAATTCATATATCCAATTAATAGAATAGAATATTAATAGAATTAATTATTTTGTATCAATTAATATCAAATTGCTATATTTACGTTCAATATTTTTTCTGCATAGGAACAGAAAATTTTCAAAGTAATCCCAATTTTGATATCGGCTTTAATAAAGTATGATTAATATAGTATATAAATAAAAAAAATATTTATAAATGTATTTCTAATAGGAACAATATTAAGACGTTCAGTGCCCGCATGGTCATACAGAAATCCACCAGCTCTCAAGTGAAACAGAATGTTTATTAGACATCAGCACAAATGCATTTGAAACCCACTTCAAGGCATACACTTTGTTCGAAAACATTTACTGGTCAACTCTATGCTTGAAATTCAAATGCATGTGTTGCTCACAACAACAAAGCACCAAGTACTGTCAAAACAAAACAGTAGTGAATACAATGATGTGCAATAAAAATTCAAATACTGAAATGAACTGCTATGACACCGAGTACTTAATGCATTTTTTTATATCATTCTTACTGTAATATTGAAATATAGATAAAAACAAAAGGCATAAGAAATCATTTAATATATTTTTTTTGATCGAACAAATTTTTTTCATTATACAATGTATAAAAAAAAAATGTTTTTGATATATTGCTTTTCGACATATGCTTTGTTTTTGTCGTACAAACATTCTTTAACAATTTTTTTAAGAAAAAATAGTTGTATTTATATTTAACACATAATTACCGACAAAAACAATACTACCGAACGCCGAGCGGGTTGTTGTTTTTTTCAATTTTCACTTGTTACTTCTTGCGCTCACTTGCTGCACCCACTGTATTCGTTGCATGTTCAGCGACAGTATTGTTTTGTTTTTCAAAACATTGAATGTTTTGAATGTCTTGATGTTTAGACAGTACTTGACACCAATGAAACAAATACTGCAGTGAAGTCGCCCAGAGACACTACATCATAATACTGTCGACTGTCATTGCAAAATGCATTCAAAACAGTAGAGTGCAGTAGTGCATATTTTTCAGAGGGAACTTCAAACACATTTGTGCAGATGCCTAATGTTTATGATAGTCTTGTTGCAACTATCAGTTATAATTTATGCCTTGTAACAAATATTCTTACAACCCTGAAGTATAAACTAACTTGCAGCATAGCTCTTAGTATTTTTTAAAAATGACAATTGTTCAGATAGTTACAAGATGCTTGCCACAATAGTAACACAAATATTTACTAACCGCAAACATACTGGATTGCGGTATATTTGCAGAAAAACTATTGTCTTATTTTGAAATTGGATTAATATTAAAAAGGCAAAGCTAACTCTCAACGCTCAAATTATCCACAAACATTATTAAAATGCGGTATCTATAAAAGGAATATGTGAAAAAAAAATCCTGGGATTATATATTTTTCTTTTCTACAGTTTCACAATTTGTCTTAAGTCTTAAATATTGACGACTTCTTGTTGGTTTTATAATGCTTTTTATTAATTATTAAAATAGGCGGTTCTTGCATAACTTATTAAAATTTTCTTTTTATGACGGTTTATAATTATGAACATATCAAATAACAACCGACTTCAAGTAAGTCCCACGTTCCATACTCGTGAGTTTTATCGCAGTTTAATAATTTTTGGTACTTTGCCTTTTTATTATAATTACAACTCTTCAATTATTGATATTTTTAAAGACACTTGATGTGTTTAACGTCTACAATAAAGTTATTCACTTTATAGAACAGTTGAATAAACAATACCGCAAGTTTATTTTACCACAACGCAATTAAATTATTAAAACATATGAATTTTGACTACATGTACTTTCCATGAAAAACGAAATATTTGATATATATTTTATTAAACATCGCGTTACAATATTCTGAGGTTTTGTATATTTTATTTATGCGCTCGTTAAACTAAACATTGATTATAATTTGTTTGAAAGTACATTTTAGCAATTTGTGTGCTTACAATGTCCCGTGCAATATTGACCACAACGTCAATTAGTAGATTATTTCACATTTAATTATAAAATTTCGTTTGCGAATGCAGCTAAATTTTTAACATTTTCCCGAAGCGTTTAATTTCATTAAATAACAGAACATTTAACCAATTTAGACGCTTGTTGTGTTAGCCGCAAGTATCGGATACTTAGAAAAAAAATATTTTAATAACACTTATTGATTTAACGGTATTACATTTAACAGAAAAAAAATCTATTTTTCATATTAACTCAAAAATAACTGAATAGTATTAAATATATTTGAATAGTTTTCGATGGTATTTAACAAAAACTATTGAAATAATATAAAACAAATATTAATTGTATGGTATTTTTATTCTGAGTGCATATTTATAATTTATTTGTGTTGTTTATTTGATTGCAGGTACTTCAATTTTGTTATTTTTGTTATGGTTTTACTTTTTTTATTTTATTTAATTTCCGGTATTTAATTAGAGTCTGCGGTGTGGTCAGAATTTTTGATTTTTGTATTTAATTTAACTCAATTTTGCGGGTTTTGTGAAGTTTACATTGCGCAATGTGTGATAATTGATTTCAATGATTATTTGGACATATTTTTAGACTATATGGAAATGTATTTTTGTAAAAAGTAAGTATTATAAATAGTTTAATTTTCATATATAAATTTATTTTGATGATAATTAATTACGGGACCAAGAATTTGTCATATATTAAAAAATTGACTTTGACAAAAGTCAATCCAATCATTTTTTGTTTGGAAACCAGTTTCGGTTCCATTCAAATTAATACACGTCATTGTAAGTCAGCTAATGTAAAAAGGCACAAAAAACATTCAAATGTGCCTGAACATTATTTTGATTTTAAAGTACGATAAAACATTTTATACCCTATAATAAAAGGTTTTTACAATTTGGTCATCTGAGTGGTCATCTGTAACACCGAGAAGGTAAGGAAAATTATATAAATTCTTGATTAGGCTCACCACCTGGACCTATTAAAATTATGATTACAGGAAAACTAGAAAGGCTTGATCAATGATCAGGAAGTAGATTACTAGTAAACCTAGGGTATTCAAAATAGGCGTGATCAATCGATTGTGAACTGCCCATTAGTAAATATACCTCATAAACATTAAATCTTCAAGAGTATTTCACTTTTCCGGTCAAATTGAACATTTTTAAATCTACAATTTAAACAACTTTAGTTTATGGTCAAATATGTAAAATTATTGTCGTTACAACTACCTACACTCAAAAGAAAAAAATCTTTCATAATTACAAGTTTGCAGTTATTTTTAGGATTCGTAAATCCTGATGACCTCCGGACAACGTCCATTTTTTCTTTTCATCAAAAAAATGCTCACAGAATAAATTAATTTTATAGTAAAATTGAATTACTAAATTTCAATCAAATACTTAATTTAGAATAATTCATTATATGAATCATTATTATATAAAATTTATGAATTTAACCAAAGGTATTGGTAGTTTTTATTTTTTTATGTAAAACTTAATGCTTAAATGTAATTAAAAAGTAATTCGAAATCACCATACACAAAAAAAAATTGTAAATATAGCCAAAAAGGTTCATAAACACAATTAAATTTTTGCTTAACCTGCGCCGATTAAATTATTAATTGTATTAGAGTACACATTCTTCATATTAGCAAACGCAATTGTTGGCAACAGCTATGTGTATTCGCTTACCGTGATCGCTATAACAGTGTGTGGTACTCTATAGCAGCAAATTGGTGGAATTAGCGTAGAATTAGAATTTTTAGTTGTCGCGCATATCAGTTCACATTTGGTTCATGTCAAAAGAAATACTGATAGAGTTTGATCATACACTATTGGTGTTGTTAAAAATTATGATGTAGTTGCATATTTAATTATGCTTTATCCTCCGAAAAGTATATTCGTTATATACTTTCACCTGAATTTATAATATGCTTTTTGAATAAACTAAAAAAAGAATTATAAATATACTGTGAAAATGAAAAAACTACTTTTCAAATGTCGACCATATCAATTATATAATTTGCTACTTAAGCAAAATCGTTTATTGGTATATTTTTAGACGCTAATAACATTTTTAGGGACTGTGTTTGCTCAATACATGAAAATGCCAAAAATGTCACTGCTAGACCAATTAATTTTGATTGCTGTATTTACGTCGATTATTTTTTTCTGTGTATAAAATTTAGGAGTATACTCTAATTATATTATAATTGAATTGTACAATTATTTTGTTCAGATTGTAATATTATTATACGATATTTAAACATAAATTGCTTTAATCGCGGTTTTGTATGAATTTACTATATTTATGTTTCTGTACAAATATATATATATTTTTCATCAGATTTTAATATATGTATGTTTGTTATTTCTGTTATTAATTTTCTTTTTATTAAATTTAAATAAAAGGATTCAAATGTATTTTTATTAATTTTAGAATTAATGCAGTATCCCTTTTATACATCGTCATTAAAAAGCCTTCGACGGTAAAATTGTACAACGATTTGATACATTTTCGCAGATGATCCAGGTCTGATGGCGTTGCTGACATCAAGGTGTATTCTGAAAAGAAGCCAATTTCAATCACGTATTGAAAATTTCAATCCCAGTTTTCTAAATTTTCATTTTTACCATTAAAATAAAATGTTTGAGTTGGATTTATTTAATAATTGTTGTGGATAATTGGAACGTACAGAAAAATACGACTATTTCCTTTTTCAAATTAGGCAAATGTCAAAAAAGGCCAATAGTTTTGCTGCAAATGTCCTGCAACTCAGGATGTTTACTGAGAGTAAACTGTAAATATTTCAAAAATTCATTGCTGTTCTGGCGAACATCTCGTAAATATCTACATATATGACATACTTAAAAAAATACTTAGAGTTTTGCTACAAGTTTATTGAAACTTATGGAATGTATGAATATTTCCTAAAAAGACGTAAATTTAAACTTTCATAAACATCTTGTTTTTTTTTAGTGTACTTTTAGCACTCAGTAACACTCACATTAATACTCTTATCACATAATTCGCAACGTCTTTTTGGTGGATGAATGTGTCAAGTACCGTCAATCATTGTTAATACAAGATCGTGGCTGTCTGTAAAATATCCAATTAATCCGTATTTCACAGGAACGCACCAAGTTGGCATCACTGCTTTTCATAGGCAATGTTTTACTCTCGTAGGTTTGCCATTTACTGCCCAGAGGTAGCGCGTTATAGAAAAATGTTTCCATGAAAAGATGTTCTTAGCCCCAGTCCAGGCTTGAACCGGGGACCTTTTGGCTCGCAGTCCAACGCACTAACCACTGAGCTACCGTTACAATATATGCTCAAACTTAATATACCCTATACTTCATAGGTGTAGGGCATAAAAAGGGAAAAAAATGAATATTGTGTAAAAAAATTATTGGCATTAAATTTACTTTTTAACATTGAAAGGAAATGTAAGAACGTCAAAAATTATTGATTCTGAACATAAATATGTTTGAACGAAAACAGAAATACGCTTGGCTGTCATTATAATAATGTTTTACAATGCTATAATAATTTTGTTTTCAAAAAGCTCCAAAGATATATGTAATGTCTTCCAAATTATGTTTGGGAGAGTCCTTTTTTTTGGAGCGTGTATAATGTATTTACAATTTTTTAACTTTTAATTTGGTTATTAAATCATTTTTTAAATTGTTTTCAACTTTACAATTTATTTGTAGAATTTTATACAATTTATATGATGTCAAAAAAACTTTGTGTTGAAAATAACTACATCATTTTACTGCCTTTCTACACAAATTTTTAATACATTTTGTGTTTATTTATATTTCTTGAAATATGTAATTACATATTATTACATAATAATAATAATAATAGTATGGCACTACAGTCCAATAAGAACTTAGGCCGAGCTCTCTCACCATTTTGAGCTGTGCGTGTTATATTTGTACTCAAAGTGGGGAGACCTACAGTTTATTGCCGAATCTGAACGGCGAGATCTTTTCATAGGCAATGTTTTACTCTCGTAGGTTTGCCATTTACTGCCGAGAGGTAGCGCGGTATAGAAAAATGTTTCTATGAAAAGATGTTGTTAGCCCCAGTCCAGGTTTGAACCGGGGACCTTTCGGTCCACTGAGCTACCGGTCCAATAAGAACTTAGGCCGAGCTCTCTCACCATTTTGAGCTGTGCGTGTTATATTTGTACTCAAAGTGGTGGGACCTACAGTTTATTGCCGAATCCGAACGGCGGGTGAGAGCTTTTCATAGGCAATGTTTTACTCTCGTAGGTTTGCCATTTACTGCCGAGAGGTAGCGCGGTATAGAAAAATGTTTCTATGAAAAGATGTTGTTAGTCCCAGTCCAGGCTTGAACCGGGGACATTCGGCTCGCAGTCCAACGCACTAACCACTGAGCTATCGCGGGTACATATTACTACATTATGTATTTAATTAATTTTAAGAAAATGTAAAAATATAACGTAGCGTCGGTAGCTCAAGGTTAGTGCTTTGGACTGTGAGCCGAAAGGTCCCAGGTTCAAGCCTGTTCTTATAGGATTGTAGCGCAAAACTATTATTATTATTAAAAATATAACTGCATATTCAATTAATTTTAACTACATTCTGCATTTATTTAAATTTCAAAAATACTTATTTTCTCAAAAAAGATAATTTATTTATTTAACATCTAGCTAAATTTTAAAAAATTACTAAATGCATATATTTGTACATTATGTAATTGTATTTATTAAATTCAAAAATTTGTGTATATAAGAATATACTTGCTAAAAGTTGTCGTTTATTTAACTTGGCTTTTCTTTATTTATTCCAACGCAATTGAATAAAACAAATTATTAATTCATTTTAATTAACCATTTTTAGGTAATTTTTGAAGTCGTTTTTTGTCAGCATTACAGTAATTTTTAACGTATTTTTAGATCATCAGAATTCGATGCTTATCAATATCATGTTAAAAAGAATAATTCTGCGTTATTATTTTAATCGTGAAAATGACTGAAGTAAGAACATATTTATCTGAATATCCGATTGATTGACGTGATTAAAATAAACTGACATGCATATAATTCCAGGAATGTTATTACTACCAGTAATAATATTTTTATAAGCAACTATACTATGACTTATCTCGTAATTTTTTTCCCATAACAATTTTGTATTTTCCTGTATAGCATAGAAAATTTGCTTTACCACACCATGTGCGTAAAATTACAGTTTTGGTATGATTCATGGCGACAAAAATGGTTTGCAGTTTCGGTTTTACCTGATTAGAATATCATTTTTAGATTTCAGTACATATTAAGTAATATTATAAAAATAATTTAAATTCGATGCTTTAACATAGACTAGTCGGTGGTTTATAAATTATAAACATTATCTAAATTATACATACATCTCAGCTAATGAATTCCAACTACTCAAATTTAATTGGATATGCCCAAATTGTTATCAAACTCAAACAGTGCTGCCTATTTTAAAACAAAACCTCAAACAAATATTAAGAAACCACCACAAAAGCTCTGAACTCATTTAGATTTTAGAGTAAATTATTTTAGTTTTTTTTAGTTAAATATTTCTATTGTTAATTTATTATTTATGATGTTAATTTTCGCTGTCCGCGGCATTTCATATTTTGCGGGTTTCATACTCTTGCCGCTTTACATTTTAAATTGTTCACAATTGCGGTTGGTTGTCAGCTGAGGCCGGGGGTGTTTCGATGTTTCGACTCGAGCGAAAATGTGTTTGTGGCCATCATCAATTTGCCACACTCTGCTAAGTGTTATAATGAAAGCAACAACTGGGTTTAAATAATGCAAAAACAACAACAAATATTGTGCAATGGTGATACCCTACAAGTTAAATTAAGTGTCTCTAATAACTTGACTTCAAAGTCATTTTGGCGGCATAAATTATTAGTTTGCTTAGAAGTTTGGCGTTGAGTTTTTGTTGGTTGTTGAGCAAATTTTACCCTCGAGAATTATTTGTGTTTAGACCGAAAAGTTGCTCCTGGCTGTGTGGAAAATGTTGGTCTCTAAATTGGCGAAAATTTCATGATTTTATTGAGTCATCATTTTAATAATTTATATGCATTATTATAATAATAATTTCTTCGTAAATGGAAAATGGGTTTGTGTCGTATTAATGCTACTTTATTTTGCTCGATATCTTCATTTGCGTCACTTATTGTTTGTAGAATTAAAACTAGTTAAACGCATTTGCTTGTGACATTCTAATAAAACAATATAGTTGCACACACTTATTATGATAAACACTTTTTATTTGTTTTCACACAGACATTTCTTATAGTTGCCATTCTCATCAAGTTTATACTGGGAAATGAAGCAACTGTGACAATGCAAAGCATTGTTTAAAAATAAATAATATTTTTCAATGAATTCGAAGAAATATGCATAATTAATTTATAAATTTCATTGATTACCCAGTAAACCAAACGATTCGTTAACAAACTTTTTCAATATCCAGCAAATATTTTTAATTATATTTTATTTTTGTATTTTGAGAATATGTGGAAAACGACAAGGTGACAAACTTTTTCAATGTTCAATAAAAAGTTTTATTTTAATATTTTGATAATATGTGGAAAATGACAAGGTGACGACGACCTCCATTCACGTCTTTTTTGAATTTGAAAGAATTTGGTAAATGAATTTTTGTGACTTATATATTCTAATTCCATTATCCGTTTTTTAATAAATTGTAGCAAATCTGAGATATCCATCATTTAAGCCAACAAACTAGCTCAAATGAGCGAAAACAGCACTCTAAGAAAACAAAGATGATTGCCAGAAATATCACAGCACTAAATATCAACTTATTTACAAATTATTTAAATCGTATTTGAGACAACCATCACTCAAACATCCGTCGAATACGATAAATATTGCTAGCAACCATTTGTCGAATTTACGATTATCTATAGCAACCATCAATTAAACATCTGACAAATAGGAAGATAGTTGATGAATATTTGGAAAAGGTACTCCATTAGAATTCGCGGAGTAATTTTTATTGAATTGAAAGAAAATGAATCAAATGTATTTTTATTTATTCTAGAATTAAAACAGTATCCTGGTACATCCTGGTATACATCGTCTTTTTAAATCCTTCGAAGGCAAAATTGTACAACGACTTGAGATTGCTTCGCAGAAGAACCAAGTGACCGGCCGATGCTGTCATCAAATTAAAATCTGAAAAGAAATATTTTCCATCACGTGTTGATAATTTAAATAACAGGATATTTTATTTTCACTTTTACCATTAAAATGTAATATTTGAGTTCACACTTTTTTACACCATTGGATTTACTTAACTGTTGTGGATAAATCGAGTGAAAGGAAAAAGTACACCATTTTTCTTTTTGTAGTAGTCAAGTGTCAAAATAAGCCAAGAGTTTTGTTGCAAATGTCCAAGAACTCAGGATGTTTCCTATCAGTCAACAGTACATATCTCAACTTTCATTGCTGTTGTTGCAAATATCTCGTAACTATTTGCATATATTTCATATTTAAATAATACTAAGAGTTTTACTGCAAGTTTTTTTACACTTATGGGATGTTTGAATATTTGCTACAATTCGTAAATTTAAACAGATAGTTGCAGCAAGACTTTCATAAACATCTTGTTGTCTTAGTGTACTAGTATAGATTTCACTGCAGGGAGGTGCAATGCAGATGGAATTTAAAAAAATGTATTATCTTGAAATGTAAATGACCATTTTTGGTGTAAAGAATTTACATATTAAATGTCAACACTATAACTCAACACTATAACTTAATTGTTTTCGAAAAATTGACATTTCTGATGCATAGGTTGTATGTGATGTGGGCGTGGCCGTTGACCGATTATTCAATTCTTTATTAACAACCAACATGTCAATATAAATACTCTAAATACCACAGAAAAAAAACTTTAAAAGCACTTTAAACTCTTTCCAAATATTTTATAATTTAAAATGGGAATTTTTCATCTGAAGTGTCACTTTTAATTATACACACATACGCCATTTTTGTTTTAATGGAGTTAGTTATCGAATTTGTAGGATTTATATATAGTTTTATGGATTTATTTAATTTATATTCATCATAGAGTTTGCTCTACATATGATATTTAAATGCTTATTTAACAACAATTTTAACTTTTTAACTAAATTTAATTGTATTGTAGATAAATTATATTATATAGATTTAGAGATTATGAATTAATGTGAACATTCGTTATTCTCAAAATCTAGTCAATTATGTATAAAAGTAATTTGTTAATAAATTGTAAAAAATTAAGAAAAAAGTTTGTAAATAATAAAATTACTACTTTTTATGAATATTATTTTGAATTTTCAATTCTGGAATATATGTGGGATTCATCACGATATTTCTTTCAGACCAAATTTGAAAATTCAATAAAATTAGTTTTTCTTGTGTAAGAGTGAAATAAAAACCAGTTGGGAAGGTTAGATCACATAGGAAATTTTAAAGTAGGGATATTATATAGTAGGTGTTATTATGATAGTTAGGATTATCAGAAATCGGTCTAAGCCGACTATAAATAACCTACACATATGTGTGGTACCATTCAAAGTGGTATATAGGTCACCAGGGTATACGAATCCTGAAAATAACTACAAAATTTTAATCGCCGAAGAATTTTCATTCATTTGATACCCATATTTTCAAATGGGTAGGTGTACCGAATTTCGATTTTTTTTTTCAACCATACATCGTTTCACGGGAAAACATTATTTTCATGTATTTGAGCATGAAGTCAATATATATTTGACAAAAAAAGTTTACCTAAGCATGTATACAGTAAAATTCACCAGTAGATGTATGTTTTATATGAGGTATTTGAACATAATTGGTCGGTTCGCAGGTCACAATGGGTTGAGCATGCCAGCGTAGATATATAAGTAATCTAAATTAGGAGTTTCATTTATTTATCTCTTTTAGGTTTTCTGTAATCAAGATTTCAAGAGACAGACAGACAGACAGGCGGTCATCGCTAAATCGACTCAGGAGGTCATGCTGATCAAGAATACTTTTCTATACCGGAGATGCTTCCTTCTGTGTGTTACAAACGGCGTACCAAACATAATATACCCTTTCACTCTTAGTGTAGGGTTTAAAAACTTTTATCGATTTAAATGTTTTTTTCGATGTTACACTTTTTATACTTTTTAGGCTGTAGATAATAAGAAAATGTTCAGACCTGTGATACAATAGAAAAATACGTAACCGGTCCAGATCTTGACCAGATCTAAAGTTCCAAAGACGACCTATTTGTAAGTAAGTGTACCATCTTTAGTAAACTCAATAGTAGAATAATAAAACATCAACATTTTTGAAATACTCTCAAAAACAACACCATTTTTCATCATTACCTTTTGGAAATCAAAATTCCCAAAAACAAAATATCCCACTATTATTATTGTCTACAAGAAGAAGACTGTGAAGACTTTTCACCGCCATACCTTCGCACGGTATAATTAGTTGAAAACAGTTACTGATTTGTGTTGTTTTTATTAGTTCTGTAGTTTTAATACTTTCACTAAATTATCATATGGTTCATAAAAATGATTGTTTAATGTCAAATAGTAACTTTAGTGTGTAAATATAAAGTTTCATCTTGAAGAGAAGAAATAAGGAATTAATCCAACAAAAAATGAAATAGTGAATTTGTGACAAAACAAAAATCAGATTCATTCGAGAAAAAAAAACGCTGTAAGTTATTTATTTTTTTATGTATTTATTATTGGACTTAGTATGTGATTTGTATGACCACGAACGCTGAAAATACATTGCACTCAGAAAAAAGATTCCTCATAATAATTAAAATGAACTTGAAATAGCGTTAATGAAAAAACTTCCTCATTGTTAGTAAATGTTCCTTAATTTAAGTAAAATTTTCCTTATAATAAGGAAATTTTACCACAATTACGGAAATCTTTCCTTAAAACAATTAAAATTGAACTTGGCACTATTTAAAGTAAATTTTTCGTAATATAAGGAATCTATTTTCTGAGAGTGGATAGATTCCCAATAAATGTCTATTTTAGCGACATCTAATTTTGAATCGAATTCTTGATCAGGCCTCTGTCCATATACACGGTAACTTGAAATGATAGGTCATAATGATATGAAATTTTGTTTCAATACGTTCTGAGTTTATTATACCCCTGCAGTGTAAAGGACTAGTTGAATACTGGTATTGGACTAGTTCCCTGTAGACACTCAACTAGCCCGAATTCGACCCCATTTTCATACAATGAAATGTAATTTTTTCAATGCTCATGTCCTACAATGTGTCAATTGTCCCCTCTTGCATTACATTTAACTAGTTTTTTAACTAGTTTCTTTTAATCAGTCTGTAGACTAATTTTTTACAGTCAGTCCATAAACTAGTTACTTTAATCTTACTTTAAATTGGTTACAATATACGAGTTGGAACAGTAGGGCTGTAAGCTATTCGACGACAATGGACATAGTCAAGCTCAATAAGATCTAGCGGTTTCGCTGTCTAGGTCATGTTGCTCCAGTCAAGAAGAGTCTTGAAATGAGACTTGATGGTGGACAGCATAGGAGAGAGCGAATGGCGCTTCTTTTTATCAGAAGTCAAGACATGGTTGTAAGGTCCTTTAAAATAGGTTAATCTTTAAATTGTATAAGTCCGAGCGGAAACAAATAAAACAAATCGCACGATGGAACCCACCACAATATACAAAATAAATAAATGAAATAAAATTTGTATTTCAAAATTTATTTTGTTCTTGACAAATTTGACACGTTCCACTACATAACTATTTTTATACCCTACACCTATGAGGTACAGGGTATATTAACTTTGTGCATATATTGTAACGCCCCTTAGGAGGCGTGTCCGGTATGGAAAAGTATATATATTCTTGATCAGCATCACTACCCGAGTCCGTTTAGACGTGTCCGTCTGTCTGTCTGTCCGTCTTGCTGTCTTGCTGTCCGAATACAGAATAACTTGATAAATACTGATCAGAATGCGATGAAATTTCGTTTCAATATATTTTAGCCAAAAGTAGGAACTGAGTTTGAAAATGAGCCAAATCGGTCAACGGACACGCCTACCTCCCATACAAGTCACTTTTAAATAACTCTTTCGGAACTAATAACTCGCAAAGTATTCAAGGTATAGTTATAAAATTTAAAAGGTATTGTTAGAATTTACAATATGAGGTCCAAAAATGGGCGTGATCCGCCCACTTTTTTTTGCATTATTTCCCGGGTTTTCATAGTGGAAATTTGATCCGTAAAATATTAAAATCAAATCTATGAAATATTAGCCTTTCAAAATTTTAAATATAGGCGTGATCCTCCCAATTATATTTTTCAATTTTTTTTTTTCAGTTTTTTATACTTCTATATAAATTTTTTAATTTATGGGGATATAAGACGTAAATTTCTGATATATGAATAATATTCTGAGGGTGGGGAGGTTCAGCAAAATTAAAAACTTTAAAATTAAGGTATGCAATTAAATATCCCACATTAATATCCCCACCAAAGGTGTAGGGTATTCCATAGTCGGGCCCGACCGACTATAAAAATCCGCCCCATGTAACCGAACTTACCCATGTGACCTAACTTTCCCAACTCGTTTTAACTGATTTTCCCTGCATCCATTTAATCTAGTTACCGATCTAGAAACATGGTTACTAATTTGAATACTACATATTTATGCTACTAGTTTAGATTTCAATGCAGGGACACTTTATGTCCCATTTATATTGGATCGTAATGTATTCAACAAATAGTTATAAAATTTTAAACATAAAACTTTAAACATGAAACCATTTGAAGACTCCGGTGGAAGAAACAGGTAGTACAAAAATAAATTTCGAGAAAGTTTTTTTCACTCACACCATTCTTCCATTTATAAATGATTATTTCTTGTACAAATCGGTTTTGCCCTACCTTAATTCTATGTTATGGTTATTTGAAGTCAAAAATATTTTTTTACCCATTTAGATTGGATCGTAATGTATTCAACAAATAGTTATAAAATTTTAAACATAAAACTTTAAACATGAAACCATTTGAAGACTCCGGTGGAAGAAACAGGTAGTACAAAAATAAATTTCGAGAAAGTTTTTTTCACTCACACCATTCTTCCATTTATAAATGATTATTTCTTGTACAAATCGGTTTTGCCCTACCTTAATTCTATGTTATGGTTATTTGAAGTCAAAAATATTTTTTTACCCTACACTAAGAGTGAAAGGGTATATTCAGTTTGGTACGCCGTTTGTAACACCCAGAAGGAAGCATCTTCAGTAAGGAAAAGTATATATATTCTTTATAAGTATGACCTCCTTAGTCGATTTTGCGATGTCAGTCAGTCTGTTAAAATCCCTATTACTTATAAAATTGAAGAGTTAGATATCTGAAACTCATAATTTAGATTACCTATATACCTCCTTAGTCGATTTTGCGATGTCAGTCTGTCTGTTAAAATCCCTATTACTTATAAAATTGAAGAGTTAGATATCTGAAACTCATAATTTAGATTACCTATATACCTACGCTGTATGTGCCAAAAAAAATTGCACATACAGCGACTTGTGGTTAAAAAAAAAATCGAAATTCGGTGCACCTACCCATTTGTAAATATAGGTTTCAAATGAATGGAAATTCTTCAGCGTTGGAAAGTTTATTGTTATTTTCAGGATTCGTATACCCTGGTGACCTATATACCACTTTGAATGGTAACTACACATATGTGTAGGGTATTTATGGGTGTAGGGTATTTATGGGTGTAGGGTATCATAATAACACCTACTATAAATTGTCCCTACTTTAAAATTTCCCATGTTGGGAATGTTAGCCAACTGGTTTATATTGTTAATAACTTTATTTAATTTATGAACATAACTCGATTTTTCAAAAAATGTACTTACCCGTTTCTTCTACTTGAATATTCATTTGTTAGTTATGACCATAAGTTTATTAATGACAATAAATCGTTCAATATAAATATTAATACCATATTACACTGGGGAGACGACATTTCAATTCAATATTAAAATTGACGATATGGGGATCAAAACGAGAACTTTGAGATCACGGCTTGTCTATTTCTCATATTCACATTGTTTTTTTTTCATCATATAGAGTATTTTTATGGGTTGACCTTATCTTGATTTAATGTCATGAATCTTTATTTTCAGTCTAATGTATATATCGTCGTTGTAGAACGTAAAGTCACCAAATACATTTTCAAAATGCCAAATATTTATTTACAAGAATCTTTATATATCTGTCAATTTTTAATCTATGATCTCAATGTTAAGAAATAAGGAAAGGTAAATCTATTAATTGATATTTTAACTTTAAGAATACATCAATTACTTTTTATAATATTAATCAACAAACTTGAATTTTAAGTTTTTCTTAAAAATGTATTTGGTGACTTCGTTTTTTAACGACGATATTATAGCATTAAAATAACATGTTACGAATCTATATATATATAGCACGTATGGAATCCATAACTAAAATAGTATTCAAGTATTCATTAAAATTCATTAAAAAATTCATACGTATTACTAAAATCTACTTATAATTATTTGTTCCGAATAAATGGGCGGATATCTGTTTTTTTTTTGCATTAATTATAATTTTTTTTAATATGTTTTAATTTAGGTATACAATTCATAAACAAACAAAATAAATATAAAATATATGTGCAACTTATAAGTGTAGAAAATTAGAAAATGTTAAATAATTCTAGATAATTATCATAAATTCTGAATAACTCGCTAACAAAACAATTATCATTGTTTGCATATTCAACGATAGTGCTACAAATTACTGGTTTATTTAAAATAGTCACTTTGTATTATTTTTAAGTGTGCTGCATTTATTTAGCTATGAATAATTAGTGTATTTATTAGTTAAATGCATACACTCTGAAAAATATGTCATACAATTATACTAGACAACAAATGGAGGTCTTTTTATACCCTTCACTAAGAGTGAAAGGGTATATTCAGTTTGGTACGCCGTTTGTAACACCCAGAAGGAAGCATCTCCGGTATGGAAAAGTATATATATTCTTGATCAGCATGACCTCCTGAGTCGATTTAGCGATGTCCGTCTGTCCGTCTGTCTGTCCGTCTGTCTGTCTGTCTGTTGAAATCCCTACTACTTTTAAAATTGAAGAGCTAGATAAATGAAACTTATAACTTAGATTACTAATATACCTACGCTGTATGTGCGAGATCGGTCCATTGTGACCTATGATCCGACCACTTATGTTCAAATACCAAATATAAAATGTACATATAAAGATCAATTTTTATGTATACGTGCTTAGGTAAACTTTTTTGGTCAAATATATATTGATATCATGCTCAAATACATGATAATAATGTTTTCCGGCGAAAAGACTTGTGGTTCACAAAAAAAAATCGAAATTCGGTACACCTACCCATTTGTAAATATGGGTATCAAATGAATGGAAATTCTTCAGCGATTGAATATTTGTAGTTATTTTCAGGATTCGTATACCCTGGTGACCTATATATCACTTTGAATGGTAACCACACATATGTGTAGGGTATTTATAGTCGGCTTAGACCGACTATAATTTTGATAATCCTAACTATCATAATTACACCTACTTTAAAATTTCCCATGTGATCTAACCTTCCCAACTGGTTTGGACTTCTATTTTCTAATCACGTCATATACATTTTTTTCAGATTATTTCTAGTTTTTGAGTTATTACGTAATAACAATAGATGGCTATTCTCGTATTCTCATATTTTGCATTTTAGCTTTTTACATATTTGAGTTTTCGAACTAATTTCTTTTGTATTCCATTGAGAATAATTCATTCAACTTATATGTTGAAATAAACCACATGAAATTCAGATTGATCTAACCGAAGTTATGACCAGTTAAACGCAAAATATTAATTTTAAGATATACCCATTATTTATTGCATAATACATATAGTTTTCATAATACAATAAAATTATATATTATATGCGAAACTAGATCGATAATTCTATAATTCCTCTTACTTTGTTTTTGTTAATCACTTTTTAAGTCTTCTGATTAAATACAAATGCACTTATACGATTTCAGATTTAATTTTTTTAAAGTTTCTCTTTTTAATCAATATAATTTTGTTGTCCTTCAATTATTCACAATTCCCACAATTTCTTAAACTAGTAGAATTTAGCTTTGCAGAAATGTATTACATTAAATGAGTTTGCCTACGTTAGAATCATGTGGAGTTCACATTGTACATTTTTATACTTTTATAATTAAATAAAACAATTTTTTTTGTACGTTCATATGAAACAAAAAAAAAGTACTTTCTCAATCGAATTCATGAATTTGACTTTAATCTCAGGACTTACAGAGTGATTTGCAATTTGCAATTTAATATTTATAAAGATCCACAAACAGCCGTTTTAGGTTTACACGATAGAAAATGTTTCCAAACCAGGGACACTCAGTTTGTACTGTGTTTTTGATATTTTTTTATATTCCAATATTTTTTGATATTAAAAATAGTCAATAGGATGAATTATTGTTTTAATCGGTAGATGCCATTAAATACTACAAATTACTTTTAAATTAAGTTTTCTATTTTTCTTTAAAACGTATTGGAGTATTATTCATTACACGGATAGAAAAGATTTGTTTGAATATGTTTGAATGTAATTAAAAAGTAATACGAAATTACCATACATGTATTAGGAATGAAGTGTAATTAAATTATAATCGAAATTGAATTTATTTTTGTTCACGTGTAAACATTAATGTATTGTCCAGCAGAATTTGTCAAATTTATCATAAATATGTTACAATACCAACATAAAATTTTAATTGCATTTGAATAAATTGTTTCTTGACAATTTACTTGGTTAAAACTATGTTTCGAAACACAGAAAATGCTAATCAAATCTAAATACAATGTATGTTCGCAACGCTCGTCTTAATTCGATAATTTATCGACTGACGAAGTTGGAAACGTTGTGAAGCATTTTCTACCTATGCCATCTTTTGCCATCGTTTGAACATATTGATGTTTAAAAACAAACAAAAAAGGAATTGGATTTAAATAAATGTATTCTTCCAACATTCTTCTTGTATAAGAAGTTGGCACTCGTTGAGCGGAATTTTCTACCTACGTCTCTTTTGTCGTCGTTTGCAGTATGTATGGGGTTATTTTAAACATACTGATGTTCGAAAAGAAACAAAAAATTAATTCTTGTATATAAAAATGACATCGGCATTTTCTGCGTACGTGTCTTTTGTTGTTCGTTGAGAATACGTGTTCGCGTCGGACTTAATTTTGTTATTTGTATTTTAAATAAATATATAAATTGTGTTATAAAAAATACTAATAGTAACAGAGTATAACATAGTGCAGTATATAATTTCTGAAACTAATGTGAAAAAACCACAAATAAACAGAATTTGGCATGTTTTTTTACAAAAGCCTCCGTGAATTCCTTGCCTACGCTATGTGCTGTACTGAGACCAACTGTAACTGTACCAAATATAAAGCGAGCCTGGATCGTCTGGTTTAGCGCCTGCTGGTGCAATTGTGCATTCAATGATGCTGTCACTTGTTCTTGCAGTTTTAAACCAATTATTTGTTTATGCATTTAAAAATGTGTATATGAAATCAATTATTATAAATTCCCACTGTGCATGTTTAAAGATTTTTAATAAAAATAAATAAAAAAAACAACATTTTATTTTCAGGATTTTTTCCAAAAATATTTAAATATGTTTCTATGCAAACATACTACTTTTTGAACTGAAACAACTGATGTTTCACTGGAAACATATTTATATTCAGGTCGTTCAAAATCGTGTTTTCATTTGAACATATTTATGTTTCGGTTCAAATATTTATTTTGTTTCGATGTAGTAATTATTATGTTTCCATTAGAACATACACCATTTTAAGGGGCAACATTAAAATGTTTCCGTGATATTATAATGTAAGTCAGAGCTCATTACAACACTGTTCAAGTCTCAATACAACCCTGTTTACAAATGATTTATCAGTCAATTATATATTATGTTTACATAAAATTCCAACATACATGATAATGCCAGCAAAATTATGTTTGGGAGACCCCTTTTTTTCAAGCGTGTAGTATAATAAAATTAGACAATTTAAAGAAAAATTGCGTTTAAGTTTTTTTTTGTTAAACTATTTTTTCACAGAACTATATTTTTTTCTAAGTAGTTGTTGAGAACACTTTAAAATTCTTTTGCAATTTTCACAAAAACGTTACGTAATAGAAAAAAACTGAGTAAGCAGTCAAACTCAGCACCGAATTATACAGAATTGATCTATGGGAAGACCATGGCAAAAATCGTGTTGAGTAGTGTAATTAGCAATTAGACAATTTAATAGTATATTGATAAAGTTTACCAAGTTATTAAAAAAACATTATTTCCAGAACTGAAATCATATCGTTAAATTAATCGCATTTATTTATAATTTTAAATTTCAGACTTTCTATATAAAATATACTCGCATGTTGATGATATCTTATCGTCTGTCTGAGTGTACTGAAGTTTACTAGACATTTTATTGGGCCCATAATAACCAGCCGGTTAAACACTGTATATCTGATTATCTGATGAATTTGCACTTTTCATGTCTAAAATTTAACGGATGTATTTTAATTTTAAATATTTGATACAATTTTGAACAATTGATTGCTGTAGGTATTTAAAATAGAAAGTTTCCATCAATATGTATATTTTGAATAGATTTTTTGTGCTTTGATAATTTTATATTTATTATAATCAACCCATACATTACATAACAATGCTAAGTCGATTTAGAATGTTTTTAAGGTTATTTGTATTTTGGATTAATTTATATCCTGTCAAATTTTGGTGTCGATCGGTCGATTCTATCCAAATCAGTCATATTTTTAACTAGAATTGGATTTTTTTGTTGGTTTTTAATAAAAATTGTATTACAAATTTGGGGGTAAACAATAATAACACAACTTTTTATCAACTTTATGAAAACTTATGTTAAATACAAAAAGTTTTAAAGGCTTCTCCTGCTAATACTAATTTTTCAGACATAACATGTCATGAAATGGAATGGCCATTGTATCAGTTGACTGCTTATCAATAATTCGATGTACTTATATGAACAGAAAGTTTTAGGGTTTCAAGTATCCACTTAATTCGCTTGTTTGGAGAATTTCCGCTGTCGCGTGTAGCTCATTGAAAGATAGTAAGAGTTGGTAACAGCAACCATTTCATACTATTATTCCCAATTAAAATTAAATAAAAGACAGACACATATTGTTTTATAATTCCCACGATTCAAATGTATATTAAAGTCTGATTTATGTTTTTATATGCAGAACTGACTTATCATACCACAATGAATTTATAAAATACTACACTCAAAACAAAAAGATAATTTACGATATGATATTTGATAAATTTATGTTCCTAAAATTGACGGCATTTATGTATTAATTATTTAATTGATTAGTATTATTTATTGTGTGTTTTACGATAGATTCGTAGTTGTTAAGAAATGATATTCATTAAATGAGACCGATAAGAATATTTCGAGAATAAACACAAAGTAGACGGACTCGCGCACAGTTTCGTCCATGCGATGTTTCTTTATACAAATAGTGGATATATGCACGTCATTATTCTAATTCCGCCCACATTAAAAGTGATGTTTGGAATAGTCAGGTATTATAGCTTTTAAATAGCAGACATTGTATGGCAGGTACCACGCCTATTTTCTATGTACAAATAAATGGTTTTAAAGTAAATATTGATTTTTAGAATAAATGCCATAACATATATATCGTCTTTATAAAGCTTTCGACGGTACAAATATTTACGACTTGAGACTTTTTTGCGGATGAACAAAGCCCGGTTTGGCGATGCTGTAACAAAGTGAACTCTGAAAAGAAACAATGTTCAGTCACGTGTTAAACATTTCGATCACAGGAATTTTTATTTTTTCTTATACCATTGGACTGTAATTATATTTTAAGTGATGTCCTTCCTAGTCACCATTGGATTTTCTTAATGACAAAAAAACTGAGGAAGCAGTCAAACTTAGCACCGAATTATATAGAATTGATCTATGGGATGACCATGGCAAAAGTCGTGTTGTGTAGTGTAATTACACGGATAGAAAAGATTTGTTTGAATATGTTTGAATGTAATTAAAAATAATACGAAATCGCCATACATGTATAATTTTATTTTTTCTTATATCATTGGATTTTCTTAATGACTGCGAGAACGGACTTTGCCATTTTTATACCCTACACCTATGAGGTACAGGGTATATTAACTTTGTGCATATATTGTAACGCCCCTTAGGAGGCGTGTCCGGTATGGAAAAGTATATATATTCTTGATCCGCATCACTACCTGAGTCCGTTTAGCCATGTCCGTCTGTCTGTCTGTCCGTCTTGCTGTCTTGCTGTCCGAATACAGAATAACTTGAGAAATACTGATCAGAATGCGATGAAATTTCGTCTCAATATATTTTAAAGTAGGAACCGAGTTTGAAAATGAGCCAAATCGGTCAACGGACACGGCCACCTCCCATACAAGTCACTTTTATATAACTCTGGAAAAGTATTCAAGGTACAGTTATAAAATTTAAAAGGTATTGTTAGAATTCACCTATAAATATGTGGTCCAAAAAATGGGCGTGATCCGCCCACTTTTTTTTTCATTATTTCCCGGGTTTTCATAGTGGAAATTTGATCCGTAAATTATTAAAATCAAATCTATGAAATATTAGCCTTTCAAAATTTTAAATATAGACGTGGTCCGCCCAATTATATTTTTCAATTTTTTTTTTTAGTTGTTTATACTTTTATATACATTTTTTAATTTATGGGGATATAAGACGTACATTTCTGATATATGAATAATATTCTGAGGGTGGGGAGGTTCAGCATAATTAAAAACTTTAAAATTAAGGTATGCAATTAAATATCCCACATTAATATCCCCACCAAAGGTGTAGGGTATTCCATAGTCGGGCCCGACCGACTATAAAAATCCGTCCCATGTGACCGATCTTACCCATGTGACCTAACTTTCCCAACTCGTTATATTAGTCAAATGTCAAGCCAATAGCAATAATATTCTGTGATTTGAATGTATGTCATTTATATTTTTTAATAACCTACTTATATTAAATACGCTTGAATGACTTTTACACTTTATTAAGGGGATTCATGTCAACAGCGTAATCGTACAATTCGTAAATAGTACACTCAAAATAAAACATGCATAAAATAAACGAAAAATTGAGTGTATTATATGAAAATATTGGTGAAAATAAACCACGAAAACATTCGTACAATGTACGAATTAACTTTCGTAACGTTACGAAATATATATGTTTAAATTCGTTAATTTTACGATAATTATTTGTGAAAATAATCCATGACACATACTCTGTCTCTATCTCATACTCTCATATATCGTCGTTGTAGAACGAAAAGTCACCAAATACATTTTCAAAATGCCAAATATTCTTTTAAAAAAATATTTTAAGAAAATTTGATCTGTTTTGTCTTGTTTTTTGCTGTCTTGTTTCTGCTGTTTCTTGTTCTTTTACTGTCTTCATGTTTTCTGCTTCTTTTTGCTTTACGAATATCAAATTGTAAAATATACAGATGTGCCGTAAATTAAAAAAGCCGAATGAAGTTAAAAATGACGAATACTGAGTTGTATTTACGATAAATGGTATATTTTATGAAATTTTAATTTACGAAAAAGTATTTCGTTAATAGTCGCATTGATTATTTTGAGTGTAGAAATTTTGATCATAGATTGGATGGTCTGGGCAGCTCTATTTGTAGCGAATATTTCTGCTTGTAGTCAAATTTTAAGACAATTTATTGGTAGATTTTCATGTGGAAATAACATATAGAAATGATTCTAAAAATCTTGTTATGTCGTTTCGTAATTTGTCATTTTTCAATTAAGTGTTGATTAAATTGTGTTGTAGAACGATTTTGGTGATTTATCTAAAAATAATGGAGATAATAATATTTCGTAAAATAAGGAAATTATACTAATTAATGCAATTGATAATTTTATTGATAATGAAAATATTTCATTTGAAGCTAATGATGTTAGATAGATAAATACAGAGTTCGGAAATACTCACTCACGTTCACTCAATCTCATGAACGTGAACACAAATTTCATATCGTTGCTTCACAGTTCATGAACACTCGTTGCCTCAGATGAGTACGATCAAAAGTGAATACTCGTTATAGATTTGAAATACGTTGCTCGTGAACGAGAGTAATGATTTTCTTCTGTTTACTCTTTATTCACGAAGGTGAAGCAACTAAAATTTTCTATGTTATTCATATTCATAAATGATAAAGATTAAATTTAGCAAAACTTTTTATTCACGCTGTGTATGTAGTTAAGTGTTGCTTATTGTGGTCATGGGTAAAAAAACAATTTTATTACCAAAAAATTGTATTGCGGAACTCGATTGCGGACATCATAGGATGCAATTTGGAGTGGGTCCGAAAACTAATTTTTGACCCAATCATTTTTATTGCGGAAATAGATTGTGAACATCATGGGATGTCTAATGGTACCATTTAGAGTGGTCAATGTCCATCAATTACCAATTTTGACGCCTCCAATTTTATTGCGGAGATCGATTGCGGACATCATGGGATGCCTAATGGTACATTCTGGAGTGGTCAATGACCACCGATAGTGGGTCCGAAAACAAATTTTACACCCAAACATTTTTATTGCGGAAATCGATTGCGGACTTCATGAGGTGTCTAATGGTACCATTTAGAGTGGTCAATGACCACTAATGACCAGTTTTTGACCCCTCAAATTTTATTGCGGAGATCGATTGCGGACATCATGGGATGCCTAATGGTACCATTTGGAGTGGTCCATAACCCCTATGTGTTGGTTAAAACCTCCATCAAAACTTATCTTCTAATCGATTTTCGAAATAAAAATATGTGGTTCAAAAATTGTTTTTCGGGCCCACTATTAATGGTGATTGACCACTTCAAATGGTACCATTAGGCATAGAAAGAGATGGTAGATCATTCAACGCACTGAGGCAGTGTGTGAGAAAGAGGTGCAAGATCAGCGCATAAAAACCTATGAGTGCGAATGAGATGCAAATAGCATGCAGAATTCACGAAAAGTGTAGAAGGTTCTCGAAACATGTCGAACTGATGTATGCAGTATTTATGGGCGCAACAGTAGTGCTTGAATAGTGGTCGAGTGCATCACGTGTGTGATCAATGTCCAGTGGACATGTAGCAGTTGTTAGAATTTATAATTAGTAAAGTTGTTAGTTAAATTGAGTGTTTTTATTTTGTACACAATCCAGAGATATGAACTTGAAGAACTGTTTTCCGTAGACTGAATTTTCGTTACAATATATATATTTTTTTCTTGGTGTATTTTACGTTATTTCTTGAGTGTAGTCATATTTAATTAGGTTTGTAGGTACATTTATTAAGAATTAGCTGATTATACAAGGTTATATGGGAACCTCCAGCGGTATTGGCTATGTGAGGTCGTTGGTCGAATAACTCTGATAAAGATAATACTACTAAATAAATTTTATTAACTTCATATTTAGCGAAATAAAACAATAAATTAACTAGATTACATTCTTAATGGAATAGTAAACATTTATGGTTTTTACTTTTCTGTCACGAGCCATACAAAGTAAAATATATTTTTTTTATATTTTTTTTTACTGTAGTTTATTGAAGTATTTCATTTCCAGCTGCTTAAAAAAATATTTTTACGAAAAATTTGACAACAACATCATTTCGTCGTTGTAGAACGAAAAGTCACCAAATCATCGATTAAAAATTGACAGATATATAAAGATTTTTGTAAATCAATATTTGGCATTTTGAGAATGTATATGGTGACTTTTCGTTCTACAACCAGAGAGTATAGATTTTTAATAGAGATTCCTTCCGAGTTTGCTGGCGTCGCTGCCGAAAACATTGGTTATGTGGAAGTGGAATTTTACAGATTGAAGTTAACAGAGGAAAACAGTGCACAAAACTGGATCTGTCCGCGGATAATTTGCAACCAAACTTACCAAGATATATTGCAATCCAACTCCTTATATATTTCAATTATTCTTCTGGCCAAACATGTGGCACAAAACATCAGAATATTGATTTGAAAATGTGTCTGTTGGCAACATTTTCGTTTCAATTTCCACATAACCAAAGTTTGAATTTATTTGACAAAAGTGGCAGCGAAACCACCTGTACGGAAACTCTATATCAAATATATACTCTCTGCTACAACGACAATTTAATAATGAAACATTTGTCAAAAATAATTTTTGATTTAAGACTTTAAAAACTATATATATTTATTTAAGAGACGAAAATTTACAAAACAGTCGTAAATTGTGACATTGCTAATATTGAGTGTATCTGCACGAAATATTTAACAGTTTGCTATTTTTTATATTTTTACTTATTCGAGTAGAAAATTAGAAATACTGCATCTACTTTTTATATCAAAATTGACTTTGAACCACTTCAGATAACAGCTGCAGGCAGAATATTATCACACATTATTTCTATAATACTTTGGTTTTAAGTATTGATACCAAGAATTGAACGCTAAATCAAGTAACAAAAGTCTTATCGAATAGAAAACGGATAACATGACAAAGTAGGTATGTACTTGAAGTATATCAAATATTGATTTTAAAGTTTTTTCTAATTCCCATTGAAGAACTAGACGGACTAGGCTAAGTACACAAAAAAGTAGGTTTTGTTTTCAAATGCATTTCACAACTTTTACACATTATTTGATTGAGTTATTAAATACTTTTACTCCACCATTTATGATTATAAATATTACAAATTAAAAACACATAAATCGAAATTGGTATTTGTATTTATTTTACAATCTCATTAATACTTTATATTTGCGGCTGCATTATTCTCTGACAAAAATGGAAAATATTAAAATTGCATACGTTTTTTTTTAATAAAATTCTTTCAATAATTGGCATTTTTAATCAAAAATATTTCTGCTGAAATGCCTACAGTTCAATTGCAATATATTTTAAAAATGAACCACTTCTGCCATAAAATTCGAGTAGGTCTCATAAATTATTGAAAATTGCTATAATTGTTTATTAATCGTTGAATAATTGCAATTAAGTTTGCATGATACTAAAGTCGACTTAATTTGGGAAATGTTCAACGGAAATGATCGTATATTCAATTAAATATTATTATTATTATTTGCAATTGAATTCTAATCGAGAAACTAATCTATAAAAGTCGCTATAATGCAATAACGACGTTTAGCACCCATTAGATTTGAATGAATTTTAGTTTTGGTTTTGTAGGAATATAAATGTTTTTTTTCTATAACATTATTATGTAGATATTGACTTTATAAATACTTAAATTATGACACCATTTAACCAACATTTATTAATTATGGGTATTTATATTAAGCTCATTAAATATTTATGAAGTACTGTAAAACACTCAACAAATGCAATTTTTAGTATTGTGTGTTGATATCAAAAAATGAGTTTTATAACAATTTACTTAACTAATTGTTGCCGATGTGGATTATGGACTTGGAGATGTCGGTTTCGAGTCCGGAGATTAACAACATCAAAAATATAAAGTATTTCGTATTTTTTTGACACATAAATTTTAGAAATCGCACTTTTAACTCGTTGATGGTTTGTTTAAAAAGTAATTATATTTTCTAACAGATCCCAGTCTGGCATGTCTCGGAGACCTTCGATACCTCAAAGCTTTCTCGATTCTAGTTTTTAAAAATGTTCGTACATTTAAATACTTTAACAAGATACGATATTTAAACATTTATCAAATCGATATCACTCAACAAATGTTTACGAATATTGTTTTCGCAGCATTCTCGAAAATTGATCATTTTTTCTTGAATATCGTTCCGATTTCGACAATTTTCTCGTATCGAGAAAACTCCGACAGAACGTTCTGATATCTACCTACCATCTAGGTCCAATTTGACGTTTTATATCGTTACGAGAACGGGTCCGATATCGTGCGATTTCTCCATCTACTCGCAATGATCTTGTAACGATATCGATACGAAGGGCATACTGGGATGTTATACTTACTTTTTACACTCAAAATAAAATCTATTTAAAAGTACATTGCAAGTACATTTTTTAAAAATCGATTTAGTGCATTAATTAAGTAATAAAAAGTTTGATACCATAAAAAATATTTTCATCTAAAAAATTAAGGTATGCAAAAAAAACCGATTTGTGAAGAAATATTCATTTATAAATGATAGATTGGGGTGAGTGAAAACACTTTTCGAGTAATTGCTTCACTCATAATAAAATCCGTTTAAAATACACGAAATTGGTCGTGTATTTTCCGAAAATATTGGAGAAATTTATATACGAAATATTTCGTAAAATACACGAAAGAACTTTCGCAAATTTTTGATAGAATTACGAATATTATTTGTGTATTTTACGAAAATATTCGTAGATTTTATCTACAAAAGTCATTCGTACAGAATACGAAAGATTGTAATATTTATTCGTAATTTATTAAATATGTTTGTACGTTTGGTAGGAATTTTACTAATACTTCAAAAAATACACGAATATTGTGTTTAAAAAAAAAACTGACGATAAAAATGATGATTCATTCATAAAATATGAAATATTATGCACTGATTTGATACTTTTCTACAACAACCATTTGTATTTTACAACTATCTGATACAAATTATTTCGTAAAATTCTATTTAGCCTCAAAATTGACTAAAGTTTAGAAATTTATACGTAAAATGTTAAGCTCATTCGTAAAACATGTTATTCTTTCGTAAAAAAAATAGTAAAAAAATATATAAGGAAAGTTCCGTAATTAAACGCTATATTTGTAATTTCGTTGTTATTTTAAGTTTACGAATATTGTTTCATAATATATTGGAATCATTCGTAAAAAATATATTGGAAAAAAGGAATACAAAAATACAAAAAAATATTTCGTAAAATGTCCTAGATATTATTTTAGCTGTTCCTAAAGAGTTTTGTGTATGGAAGGTGGGCGCGTCCATGGACCGATTTGCTCATGTCCATACTTAGGACCTACGCATAGGCTTAGGGTATAAAAATTATATATAATGTCGTGATCACTTCATTATCATCATCAGTTCTGACGAAACAAAGGCATTACTAGCATTTAAGTATGGCTTTTCACTTCTCCCACATGTGGATAATATGTGGAAATAATATGACCTCGGAGTGTTGTCTTATATTCTGACTTCAACGCGTTTCTTTCAGTTGCTTGAGATTGTTAGGACCTGTAAAACTTCGCAGTTGTCCGCTGTTTGTGCCTGAAACTGATTTACATTGTGTTAAAAAAAAAATCCCCCATATACTTAGTTCTTAGTTCTAGGCTGAAAATGGAAAAGTAGCGTTAAGTTTATCTTTTGACAATTGACCGAACACAAGACAAATGCTGCCAATCATAGTTTTATTCAAATTTAATTTAATTTTCTGTTTGTTTTGAAACATAATTAAGGCAAAATAAACTGTTCTCCTGCTAAGCATAATTTTATTTAAAAACATATAATTATGAATATTTGGAAATATACACTCAGAAGAAAATGTACCATTAAGTACATTATGGTACGACCATTGATCTTATGGTTCATGTATTAATAGTTTTTTCTTTTTAAATCAAAAGTTTTTTAATTAATTTAATAGTATTTGAAAAATTCACTACCATACATTTAAATATTTCAATATTATTATTTAAAATAGAATAAATACAGTTGTTTTAATGGTTTCCTCCTTTAATAATAAACGGGGTGTAAAAAAACATAAAACGAATACAAACATGTTCGTTTTGAACGTCATTCTGCGTGTTTACTCAAAATGGTCGCATGTATTTTTTTTTGTAATAATCCACATTATTAAACGCGACATTGGTAAGGACTCAATGTATTTAATGTAAATAAATTATATTTATATATTTATATATATTTATTACAGAAATAAATAATACTTTACAAATGTGTGTTGTAAAAGTGAATATCAATTTCGACAATCATAGTTGAAATAAAATAAATTATACAATAAATTAACTAAAACACATTTTTGTTTTAATAAATTATTAGGAAAATGTAATTCGACTTTACCATAAAATTAATAATACTTATCATTAAATTTGTATAGGTCTTTCTTATTGTAATTAAAATATCACATTATAAAATTTATGGTACAACCACACATTGTATTAACAGTTTCAATATTACTGAACTAATGGGACGCAGACTATTGACCAATTTTAATGGTATAAATTATTGTTTTTTTATTGAAATACTATCAATTTACCATGATTTTTTTCTGGGTGTACACCCAGAAAAATATTCTCTCAAATACCATAAATCGGAACGCAGTTAAAAATGATGAATGCTGAGTTGTATTTACAATATATCGTATATTTTACGAAATTTATATTTACGAAAAAGTATTTCGTTAATTGTCGCATTGATTATTTTGAGTGTAGTTATATTTACAATGTTCTTGGTAAATTTAATGATATAAAAGGATATGAAAATAGGTTTCGGATTAATGTTTTTATACCCTACACCTATGAGGTACAGGGTATATTGTAACGCCCCTTAGGAGGCGTGTCCGGTATGGAAAAGTATATATATTCTTGATCAGCATCACCACCCGAGTCCGTTTAGCCATGTCCGTCTGTATGTCTGTCCGTCCGTCTGTCCTGCTGTCCGTATACACGATAACTTGAGAAATACTGCTTAAAATGCGATGAAATTTCGTTTCTATACTTTTTAGCCAAAAGTTAGTTTTGTCAATGTAAATGAGCGAAATTGGTCAACGGACACGCCCACTGACGTTTATTTATTAGTTAGTTTATAACACGCACAACTCAAAATGGTGAGAGACTATTATTATTACTATTATTATTATTATTAATATTCGAAGTTCTGGATTGCAAATAAAAGTTTTCCAAAATTTGGCATTCAGAGTTTGCTATTAATTGCAAACATTTTATTTTAAGTGTATTTTACTATCCGTTTAGTGTTCATAAAACATATTTTTTAATATACTCTGTAAAACTATTTAAAAAATAACGAAATAACAAAAAAAAAAAACGATATGTTAAACAACATGAAAACTATGTAATACTTAAAAAAAATGCTGCCCTCTAGTGCTGCCTTGTTGCTATACTTGAGGGTTTGCATAATTTATAAAGTAACTATGCAGCCACAACCCGTTGCCCGGTGCAAATAACTCCGAGTTCAATGTTCAGTGTTGCCATGGCTGAATATTATTGTTGTTTTAATTACAACACATGGTTCAGGTGCCCATCGTACCATAACTCAAAAACTTCAAACTTTATTTGCAATATTGCCACCCACCTCATCCCAATCCCAGTGCTACTTTTTCTATATTTTTCTTTCCCTCGAAAACACTCTAATTCGTATGGGGTTTCTTTGAATTTTTTGTAATATGTTTAAAAAAGCGTGAACACTGCTAAGAGTCGACAAAAAAAAAATCGTATAAAAAGGGCGAAAACAGTGTTGCTTTTTCTGCTTGCTTAAAGCTTTTCAAATGCATGCAAGCGTTAGTAGCGTTAACGCATCAGCGCATGAAACATGGCAAAAGACCCAAGTCTGGGTTCTTTTTTTTTTCGATTTGTATATTAAATTTTTTTTTGTTGTTCAAATGATTAACATTTAAAAGTTTTTTTTGAGAATTCCTTAGTAATTTTCGTTCCTTTCGATTGCTGACTGAATACTAATTTGGAAGCATAAACAATAAATTTGAGGTATTGTTTCACGAAGCACGTCCAGAATTTTATGACTTAAGTTAGTTGGGATTTTTTTCTCATGACATTGAATTGCTAAAAATAGTGTCAATAAAATTTAATAAACTTTACGAGAGCTTTGTTTTTAAGATAATTTCTTTGTATACTTTGCAATTTTCTTTAATTTTATTTTTTGTAAACACAAAAGTAACACATTTATTCAGTTATTTCAATAAAATATGCTTCTCATTTATAATACAAACGAGTTGGGAAAGTTAGGTCGAACCAATAACTCGAAAAGTATTCAAGATATACTTATAAAATTTAAAACGTATGTTTTAAATTTTATAAGTATATCTTGAATACTTTTCGAGTTATTGGTTCGTAAAGAGTTATATAAAAGTGTCTTGTATGGGAGGTGGGCGTGTCCGTTGACCAATTTCGCTCATTTACATTGACAAAACTAACTTTTGGCTAAAAAGTATAGAAACGAAATTTCATCGCATTTTAAGCAGTATTTCTCAAGTTATCGTGTATACGGACAGCAGGACAGACGGACGGACAGACATACAGACGGACATGGCTAAACGGACTCGGGTGGTGATGCTGATCAAGAATATATATACTTTTCCATACCGGACACGCCTCCTAAGGGGCGTTACAATATACCCTGTACCTCATAGGTGTAGGGTATAAAAACATTAATCCGAAACCTATTTTCATATCCTTTTATATCATTAAATTTACCAAGAACATTGTAAATATAACTACACTCAAAATAATCAATGCGACAATTAACGAAATACTTTTTCGTAAATATAAATTTCGTAAAATATACGATATATTGTAAATACAACTCAGCATTCATCATTTTTAACTGCGTTCCGATTTTACATTTCGTATAATTTACAATTTGATATTCGTAAAGCAAAAAAAAAACAGAAAACATATAAAAAAACAAGCAGAAAACAAGACAGAACAGATCAAATGTTCTTTTCAGCATCGGTATTTGGTTAAATGTATTGAATTTAATTCGTAAATCAATCACGATGTCTAAACATTTCCATTTTTTACAAAGGGACAAATATATGTGAGAATATAAGACAGACACAGAGAGATATTACTCATTAATCGTCAATAATCCACGAATTAATTCGTGGATTATTTTCATAAATGATTTTCGTAAAATATACGAACTAAAACATATATATATATATATATATATATATATATATATATATATATATATATATTTCGTAACATTACGAAAGTTCATTTGTACTATGTACGAATGTTTTCGTCGATCATTTTCACGAATAATACACTAACTTTTTCATGTATTTTATGCATGTTTTAATTTGAGTGTAGTATGAATCTAACAGTTGACTTTTTTACATCTCCATAAACTGGAAACCGTAATTACGGGATTAATTTCTGAAAAGAAAATTATTAAAATTAAAAATTATATTAATCAACAAAACTAGAAAATAGAAATGGACATATTTCCTTACTACATTTTTATATAATTCGTGGTTGCTTATTTTGACTGCATACTCTATTTTATCTATTACGTAACTTTTTTAAGAAAAATGCTATCTAAATATTAGACCCTTTTAGATACTTTTTAGAACAAAATAATAAAGTCCCTTACACAACTTGTTTTCCCTGAAATTGTAAAGGCAATTTTTCATTTATTTGACAATACTAATTATAATAGATCCATAAATGTAATATTCCTATACGTTTTTAGGATCAAATGATAACAATAAAATTATCTCTGGTTATCTATCTATATTTTTTGATATTAACATACGAAGAAAATTGTTATATTTAATTTTGAAAGAATGAACATTTACTACGCGCAGAGAAAAAATATGTTTGCAACAAACATAATAAATTTTTACACGTAAATTTGATGACTTCAATTGGATTTTACTTTGAATTCAAAATTTTTCAAATTATTTTGGTTTTCATTTATTTCATGACATAACCATATGTATTGTTATTACATATTTATTTTAATATCTTAAAAATTAATTTAAGTAATGTGTAACATAATATGTTTGCTGCAAAATATAATTTTTCTCTGTGTGATCTTGATTTGCCTCTATTGCAGGTGCTCAAATGAGAATGTAATGTGTACACTGAGGGAAAAATGTAATAAAATTAAATAATAAAGCTATAAATATAAATACTTTTCCACACGTTTTTCACCCGTAGTCTTTTGCATTTAAATTGAATACTTTTTATTTAAACTGGATGTAAATGCTTTTTATTTAAATTTATTACGTACGTAATAAAATTTGATGTAAATACTTTTTATTTAAATTAATTACGTATGTAATAAAATTTAAAGTAAATACTTTTTATTACTTTTTATTAAAATGTTATAAAATTTAAACACAATAATATTTATTTCATATATATGAGATAAAATTATTTATATGAGATAAAATTATTATTTTTTTTTTTTTTTTCGAAATTTTTAATTAAATTAAATACTTTTTATTTAATTAAAAATTAAATACGCGCGTAATATTTTTTGTATGGAGTATTACGTTTTTTATTACAAAAGTATTTAAATCAAATTTAAATAAATTTTATTTAATTTTATTACGTCACTTTTTCTTTAGTGTAGCTTTTAAGAATTTATTGGAATTTTTTGAATAGTGTTTGGAAAAACAAATTAAAAATAGTATATTGATGGGACCTACAGATTAATGCCGATTCCGAACGATACGAGGGGTGAGAGCTTTTCATATGCAATGTTTACTGTCAGAGGTTTGCCATTGTCTGCCGAGAGGTAGCGCTATACAGTAAAATGTGTTCCATGAAAAGATTTTGTTACCCTCAGGTTTGAATATGGGACCTTTCGGCTCACAGTCTAACGCACTAACCTCTGAGCTACTGACGCCAGTCTAGAGAAAGGAGCATAGAAAATACAACACAAGGTAGGTAAGTAGGTATTTGAGTATGATCGTCTCAGATCTGGGTATCCCGGGATTTGAGTCAAATCATCACGAGTTTTTTGGAATTACAAAATAAGCTTGTTGATCAATTTTTATAGTTTATTTAAAAGTATTTCAATGTTTTTATTTCGTGAAAAAGTACTTCTAACATTAAAAGAACTGTTATCTTAAAACACTGAGGGCCTATTTCTGTTTTTCGAACGAACGAATGACGTAAAAATGACGTCAATAGTATATAAATACATGCTTGTTGACTCACAATAGTTAAAAATTACATTACTTTCGTCTAATAGTCGAAATAATGAAAGTACTTAAAAATAGTAAACAATTATAATATCATGACTGTCTCTTGATAAACATATTTTTATTTTGAAGACAGTCGAAATATTTACTATCAATTTTCCTGGAGTAGTAAATCCAAGTTTTGGATATCGATAAAACTGAAACCGTTGTCTATACGCAACCTTTATTAATAATAAAGTACATAAATAAATAAATATAATAGATCCCCCGACTAATTTTTTCATAATTAAGAAATTGAATCTGAAATTGTCGGAAATGGAATATCGTCTAAAACTCAAATTTCTCAGTTGCAATTTTATTAATTAATATCAAATTGTGCGTACTACAAAATTTAATCATATAAAATGCTTTTGATCGGGAATAAAGCGTTTTACAAAATCTAAATTATGTGAAACCAGTATAAAATCCACTCAAACAATTAAGTTTACATAAATAAATACACGTCACAATATTGTATTTATTTTTAAAATTATTATCAACAAAAAATCACATAAAATTAAAAAATTGCAACTAAAAACTAAATTTTCAATTTTATAAAAATTACTACTTTGTACTATCAATTTTTATATGACATTATTTTTTACCAAAAAGCAATTTCCCAATAAAAATGTGATTGTTCACTAAAAATTAAAATTATCTTTTATTTTTATATTTTTACTAAAATGGAGTTTTACTAAAATAAATAGAAAAAGACGTTTGATGATCTACTGGGTTCTTTTTATTATTTTAATAAATCCCTGGATTCAAATTTCTTTAGTCCCGAAATTTCGGGTTTGGAAAATAGTCTGGGATTGACATCTCTAGTAGCAACAGCAAGAGTACATATAAAATAAAATGTATGTAGTTAAAAAAATAAATAAATTGAAAAAAAAAAATAATAAAGTAATATAATAAAATAAAAAAAATTATATACAAAATATATATATTTAATAGTTCATAAATGCACTAAATTTTTCCATAAATATTATGAATTCATTCTGAACTTATTCATTACGGTTTTATGAACGATTCATAAATGGTTATGAATTTGGTGATTGGTTGAGGCATAATGACAAATTCATAACATTGATGAACAAATTCATTAATAGTATGAACTTTTTTTTCAGTGTATGTTTTGTAAAATTACCAACAGATTCCCATTTGCATTTTTTCAGTTTTATAACATCATTATATTTAGAAATGTACACTAATTAAGGAAAATAATTATATAAATTAAGTGCCAGCTGTTTTTATATAAAATTAACGTATTTGTTTTTACATTTTTTTGGTTGTTGTTGCAATGTTCAGTTCAGTGGTACAATTTTTATAAAATATCACAGTGAAAGTGTTAAGAATATAATTGAAATGACTAAGAAAGAAATCGGCCCATTCCAGATATAAAAATCTGTTCAGTTAGACGAAAAGTCGCCATTATCAGTTTCACCGCGTAAGACGAATGTGTATGAGTCATATTCAATTAAAACAGATTTTAACTTATTTTGAATTGAAGTATTGTTTTAGGTTTGATGTAGATGTTTGATAGATATAATGGGTGTGTGCGAATTCGACTAAATTGCTGACTAAACTAAATTTTGTCGGTAATGCAGTATTCGACATTATAATTTAGCAAATTTTTGAGCAGACTAAATTGAACTAAATTGGATGACAGCAAACAGACCATATGGTAATCAATTGATTATGGACTGTAACAATTACACAGTGTAACACTAAATTTTGTGACGGAGATTTGACAATTTTTTTAGAATCCTTGAGTAACCTGACGAAATTGCACCACACAAACTAATGTCCCAATCACGTCAGGTTTACGAGATATATGACCATAAAGGTCCTATAGTGACCGCAATATTACCGTTGGTTTATTGAGAAAACTGTAGTAGTTATGTATTTGTTGTCTGAGAACCTAATGTAGACACTATATCTGTTAAAAATTAAATTTCTATCTCGTCCTTTTAATACCAATATTAATGATTTTCAAAGGATCAATCTACATAATCGAAAATATTCAGCATAAAAAAACATAAAAAGTAGCCAAACATGTCAAAGCCGTACGAGCTATAGTTTCTCTAATACTGAGCACTGCAAAGTATTTTTTTATTTTATATGAAACTGCAAAATACTAATGTTTTTCGTAGCTTAAAATCGAATGATTCTTTATCGGTGCCAAGGATTTGGCTTTATTTTTAATATCTTGAATGTGTGAAAATTTTAATCATACTATAAAATTATATTATATCGAGGATTTCGAGGCATTGACTCCCAGGCATTGACTCCCTCTGGCAAATCCTTAATGTTCATAGAAACATTTTTGGAAAACGGTATTAGATATGGATTTCTTGACTAAAACCAAATGTAGGTATTCACCTAAGGGTATTTTCTGTAGTACATTTTAATTTTCTATCTCGTCCTTAAACCATCAATATTAAAGATTTTCAAAAAATAACTGCAGTTAATTGGCCAAATTTATAGGAAAAATTAATAAAAATATCATTATGTCTTTGGGAAAAATATTAAGCACATCAAAACAGTAGAAATTGTCATAGAAGTCAAAGCCATGCGAGTTATGGTTTCTATTATATTAAGCACTGGATGTATATTTTTCAAATTTTCATAAGTACAAAAAATAAAACGATGTACTTCAGATATGAAGCCTTGGATAGTGTCGACATTTGGTTCTCAGACAGCAAATCCATAACTACTACAGTTTTCTCAATAAACCAATGGTCATATATCTCGTAAACCTGACGTGATAGGGAGTAAGTTTCTTAGGTGAAATTTCTTTAGGTTTCTCAAGGACTATAAAAAAAATTGTCAAATCTCTGGCACGAGGTTTTTGCTGCACTGTGTTATCGTTTAACGAATGCCGATCAAATGAAAAGCCGTTCAATTTATTTTAGTCAGCAATTTAGTCGAATTCGTACACATCCTATGTATTTTCGAATTGTAATTAAATTGTTTGTATTTTTTCTCACTTTTTTGAAAAAGTATTTTAATATATTTGAGAAATAATAAAAAAATCATTATCTTATAGTTGTTGGTTCCAAGTATTTTTCACATGTTTTAATAAAATCATATTTTATGATATTCAATACAATTCAATTTCTAAGTATTATGGTATTTATAATTTGTATTGTATACCAATATAATACCGTTTCATACCAATATTGTTTCAGTAACACTTGAATATCTTACTTACTTACTTATTTGGGCATTACAACCCACGTTTGGTCCGCAGCAATCACCTCTCGCTTCTGCATTGCGCGCGCTGGCGCCAGTTTTGCACTCCAAGTGTTGTCAGGTTGTCTCGCACTTGGTCGCTCCACCGGAGATTGGGACGCCCTCTCCTACGTTGACCACCAATGGGTACAGAATTGAACACCTTTTTTGCTGGAGCGCTTCCATCCATACGCTCGACATGTACAGCGTAGGCGCTGGATCTTAATGCGCCTGACTATGTCAACGTCGGCGTAGAGCTCATACAGCTCGTCGTTCCATCTGATTCTGTACTCGTTTTCAACGCATATCGGGCCAAAGATTTTCCGAAGATTCTTTCTCTCGAACGCTCCTAAAGCTCGCTCATCGGTGTTGGCAAGCGTCCATGCCTCAGCGCCATAGAGGAGGACTGGCATAATGAGCGACTTATAGAGCGTAATTTTTGTCCGTCGAGAGAGGGCTCTGCTCTTGAATTGCCTACTGAGCCCAAAGTAACACCTGTTGGCAAGAGTTATTCTTCGGCTAATCTCCAGGCTGACATTGTTTTCCTTGTTGATGCTGGTTCCTATGTATACGAAGTCCTTCACAACTTCGAAGTTGTGGTTGTCAATAGTCCAAGACGCCGGGACTCTTTGTTTGTTGACACTAGGTACTTCGTCTTGTCCTCGTTCACTCTCTAAACTGGAGAATGCTGCACTGACTTCTCGTACGCTCTGCCCAATGATGTCGATTTCATCAGCGTACCCGAGCGGCATGGAACTCTTGTTGAAGATAGTGCCATTGTGATGGAGTTGTGCAGCTCATACAATCTTCTCCATTATTAGGTTGAAGAAGTCACACGATAGGGAATCGCCTTGTCTGAAACCTCGTTTGGTAATAAACGTATCGGTGAGGTTGTTCCCAATTCTCACTGAGCAACGTGTGTCGCTCAGGGTCATCGCAGGTATACCGAACTCAGACATAGTGGCGTATAGGCGACTTCTTATCGGACTGTCGAAGGCAGCTTTGTAGTCGACGTAGAGGTGGTGAGTGTCGATCTGCCTCTCTTTGGTCTTTTCCTGGATTTGGCGCAATGTGAAAATCGGTTCTATGATGGACTTGCCAGGTCTGAAGCGGTACTGATAAGATCCAATCAGTCTGTTGACGATGGGCTTCAGTCTTTCACATAATACGCTCGTTAGAACATTATACGCGATGTTGTGGAGACTTATCCCACGGTAGTTGGCGCGTATCGAGGGATTCCCTTCTTAAGAATTGGGCAGAGTATACTGAGATTCCATTCGCTAGACTTTCATCTGACCATATTCTGCAGATGGGCTGGTGCATGCTCGTTATGAGCTCATCGCCACTGGTCTTAAACAACTCAGCAGGCAGACCATCCGATTCTGCAGCTTTGTTGTTTTTCAGCCTGTTGATGGCTGTGCAGACCTCTTCACGGTCAGGCGGCGGTATGTCAACGCCGTCGTCAGCAACTGGGGTTGTCAAGCTGCCTTCTCCATCAGCGGAATAGTTGTCATCATCGCCAGCTAGAAGATCAGAGAAGTGCTCTCTCCATAATCTCAGTGTACCCTGGACATCTGTTACTAGATTCCCGTCATGGTCCTGACAGGAAGAGGGTGCGGTCTTTTGAATATCACTTGAATATCAATACACAGAAAAAAATCGTAAATATAGCCAAAAAGGTACATCAACACAATCGAATTATTGCTAAAACTGCGCCGACTAAATTATTAATTGTATTAGCGTACACATTCATCATATTAGCAATCGTATTCGCAGGCAACAGCTATGTGTATTCGCATACCCCGTTGATGTTAGGGCAGTGCGAGGTCGCTATAACAGTGCGTGGTGTGTGTTCGTGTACTCGCTTATAGAGCTGGCGAATTTAGTGGAATTCGTGAAATTGGTGGAATTCGCTTAGAATTTTTAGTTGGCGGTTGGCGCGCATATCAGTTCACATTTTGTTCATGTCAAAAGAAACGCATATAGAGTTTGATCATACTCTATTGGTGTCGTTGAAAATGATGATGATGGCAATAGTTGCATATTTAATTATGCTTCATCATCTGAAAAGTATATTTGTTATATACTTTCACAAGAATTTATATTATTCTTTTTTAATAAACTAAAAAAGAATTATAAGAATACTGTGAAAATACAAAATTGCTTTTTAAACGTCGACCATACCAATTAAATAATTTGCTACTTTAGCAAAATCATTTATTGGTACATTTTTGGACGTAAATAACATTTTTAGCGAATGTGTTTGCTCAATACATGAAAATGGCAAAAATGTCATTGCTAGACCAATGAATGGTGTACAATTAATTTTGATTGCTGTATTTACGTCGATTATTTTTTTCTGTGTACAGTTCAATGCCATTATTTCGGTTACTGTAACGGCATTGCAAATAAAACGGTGTGAAACGGACAACGATAATAGTTATAATACATGATTTTAAGAAAATAATTACATGTTTTGAATTAGAAAGTAATATATTTTGTGTTACCTATTTTTCATTGTGATTTATTGATTTCGAATAACTTTCAACTGGAAATTTAATTTTTAAGAACTATTTTTTCTATTATTTACACTTTGACACACTCTGAAAAGTATCCAAATAATAAAAACAAATATGACCCCGAGCAAGATCAATGACTTGGCACAGAAGCTGCAATTAAATATTTGCCTAATTCGAAAACTACCAGACAAAACAAGTTTTGTTTGGACGCGTCGCGATAACACGAATTAATGAGCCAAAGAGTCTAGAAAAATGCTGTCTCAAGGTTCATTTAAAAATTAAGCACATTTTAAAGAAAAAAAAATAAAAGCTGTAGAAAATGCAAATAAACTGCGTCTTGGCTGGCTAAATCTAAACACATTTGCCGCTAGCACCGCTCAAAACGGCGGTTCGTTGCTATAATTAGAAACCGTGGCAATAATGAGCTCGAGATGCGGAGAGGAAAAATACTTGACTATGGAATAATTTATATGATTTGTTTAAATAACATGGTTGACGTCAAAGTGCGTGATGATTATGGTTGTGACGTTGTGGCAGGTAAGTGCGAGCGGCAGTCAGGCAAACAGGTGTTAATGCGGTTTTGATTGAGCCATTGGATAAATAGACGGATTAGAATGTTGTTAACGAACACATGTGCAGTGTAAATATTTAGGCGACTCGTCGGCGAAGCGTTTATTTGTTTTAAAAATTAACAGCAATAAAATTGTCACAGATTGACGCATATTTGTCTTTTTCTAGGTATCAATTGGAAAGTGTAACATTTATGAAATTAGTAGGTACTAATCAATATCGACGCACAGTGGTTCAGAAACGTGTTTCATCGGTCAAAACTTTGGATCTTTTGATGTAAAAAAAAAAATTTTAAATTTAGTTCTTTTTTTTTGTTTTAATGTTTTTATTTTATTAATTTTTTCCCACGGTGTAGGATTTATTAATAAACAAAAAAAAGGATTTATTCATCCAGAGCATTGTTCAAACTAACTATTAAAATTACTATTATTTTAACAATTGATCTACTTTTTAAAATTTTCCTGTGAACACATTTTTGATAATATATAATCAATTTTCAGTAAAAAAATGCGTATGCCTATAATCTCAAAATATCAGTACTTCATATTTAAAGTATGCTTATATTTTTTGCATACCCAGATTTTACCTATTACGTAGTGTTTTTGTAAAAAAAATCTGGTAAGAACGTAATTTAATGTAAATTTATATGTAAAAGAAAATTTGTTGATAGGGCATATTTATTTATCATAGTTAGTTCTAGGTACTACAGTAAATCATTTTCTTATTTATTATTAGATTCACAATGCTAAAAATTTCGTTAAAAATGGTCTTAAAAAATCAATACTTTTCAAAGTTTCATTACTTTTCATGTTTACAAATTTGCTGGCGGAAATTCCTTCTTAGCCTATACACTTGAAATATTAATCTATACACACTTCTGGTTCTAAATCTGAACTAAATTGTTCTAAAACAGTTCGAAATTGGTTGCAGAACTAACTGAAACTTTTTCATTTTGACAATAACACCGACTAACCGATTGAGAGAACCGAATAAATAGGTTGGGCAAAGAGTTGTTTGGCACAACAAATGTCTATTCTGTGTGTAGTGTAATAAGCCAATGTTGTACTTTTTTTTTAATTTTATAAAATAACATATTTTTGTTGTTGTATTAAATTTTTCTTTAATAATATTTTGCATATTAGACACTCAATAACATAAGATATTTATATTAAGTACTCAAAATTATTTGATATATTTTGAACCTCTGCACATAGACAAATCCTCTTTTGACATGAGGTTGGAAGAATGAAAAAGTTAGTTGTACCAACTAATTTTACAAATTTGCTGGCGAAACTGCCATATAGCCTATACACATGAAATATTAGTCTATTAGTCTAAATCTGTACAACATTGTTCTTAAACAGTTCGAAATTGGTTGTAGTACAAACTACAACTTTTTTTATACCCTACACTAAGAGTGAAAGGGTATATTCAGTTTGGTACGCCGTTTGTTACACCCAGAAGGAAGCATCTCCGGTATGGACAAGTATATATATTCTTGATCAGCATGACCTCCTGAGTCGATTTAGCGATGTCCGTCTGTCTGTTGAAATCCCTACTACTTTTAAAATGGCGAGATCGGTCCATTGTGACCTATGATACGACCACTTATGTTCAAATACCTCATATAAAATATACATATAAAGATCAATTTTTATGTATACGTGCTTAGGTAAACTTTTTTGGTCAAATATGTATTGACATCATGCTCAAATACATGATAATAATGTTTTCCGGCGAAAAGACTTGTGGTTCACAAAAAAAAAAATCGAAATTCGGTACACCTACCCATTTGTAAATATGGGTATCAAATGAATGAAAATTCTTCAGCGATTGAATGTTTGTAGTTATTTTCAGGATTCGTATACCCTGGTGACCTATATATCACTTTGAATGGTAACCACACATATGTGTAGGGTATTTATAGTCGGCTTAGACCGACTATAATTTTGATAATCCTAACTATCATAATTACACCTACTTTAAAATTTCCCATGTGATCTAACCTTCCCAACTGGTTTATTTTGACAAGAAAAACTGAATAAGCGGTTGAGAGAACCGAATATGTTGGTTGGGCAAAGAGTTGGTTGGCGCAACAATTTTCTATTCTGTCTATTCTATTGTTTTTTTCATTTTGAGTTCAAATAACTACGTAAGTTTGATAGACATTGCGCTCAGGTTACATTTTTTTAAATACTGGATATGTATTCTTCAAAAAAAAATTATTGTAATACTTTTTTTATTTTGGATGCTATGGAATATATAAGAAAGTCAATTTTTTCAAAATTGTGGATTCATTACTTCTGCCAGTTAAAAGCAGTTAATTAAGTCTTAATTTTAGGTTTTAAAGTTCTAAATAATTTTTACGCTGAAATAGATTTTATCTCATATTTAAGTAAATACGCTTTCACACCATGCCAACTTTTAATACCAAATATTGCGGAAACTGACCGAGAGACTTTGTTATTTGACGCCCGATCATCAAGTTTTATATATCGTTGGAAAGGTCTCGGCGGTTTTCTGACTTCCACCTCCAAAACTATTAATATTTTCTAAATACCACAAAAAGTGTCAAAGGTTTGACATGAATAATTTGCAACTGCAATGATGTTTAAGGCTCTAATACCTTTCAACCACCTGTGGCTTTCTTAGTGTAATTGCAAACTATTTATTTTAAGTGTAGGTACTAGGGTTGTGAAATACTATTTTCGATAACAAAAAATAACCCTTCTTTGAAATGTGTAACTTTTGGGCTATAAATCTCATTTGATGTTGTACTCAAACAGATTTCTCAAGTCCAAGCTCTAATCGTGCGATAATCAGTTGTTGTTATAAATAGTAGTCTGCACTTCACGTACTGAATTCATGCGCCTTACGATACATTATCGGGTTCTGGCAGGTATAAAGCGGTTGATAAATGTGCCACCGACGTCACCAAAAGCCACTCGATCGATGGCCATATCAATCCAGTGTTTTTGTAGGTGTCGTTGTGGTTGTCGTACAATCCGTCGTATTCGTCATATTTATGAGATTCGAGCACGCGTGTTGCCGGCCTCCCCTCCAAGCACCACGACCTTTCATTATTGCCAATAAATGTTTTATAGGCGGCGATTAGTGTGAATTCTTATCGCAATTCTTATTTCATAATAGCTAAGTATTTTTTAAACCATATCACATGCAACATCAGGCAATAAACATGCCTAATAGGTTCATTACAACACACACACCAAGATCGGCGGGTACCGAACGCCACCATCGAAAGCAACAACAGCAACATCATCAACGCCATGGGCAGCACGTCACCACAACACCTACAAACAAACAAATCAGTTAATAAGCGTTTCAATTCAGTTAACTTAAGAAGTTTAATCAGCACTGCACGCTGATTAATTGGCCCGAGCTTTAGCCATTTAACTGGCAACGCTTCACGATCAGAACGACTTTGAAGCGCGTACGTGTCGGAGGTTTTCAGTTAACAGCTTGCGCTAATTTTCTGTTGCCGGTTAAAAAATAAAAATAAAACACAGAAATAACCGTGATATTGAACGTTAAAATTGTCTTGTAGCGAGTGGAAATATTTCGAGAACTTTGTTGCAAATTGAAGTATGTGAAAAACGTTAATAGAAAATATTTAAAAAAAATTGCAAAATTATTTGAAAGTGTAAAACTCTAACTATTTAAAACAAAAAAGTTTATTATAAAGCGTAAAATTTGCAAAAAATTTAAGATCGTGAAAAGATTGACAACTTTTTAGTGTCGACATCAAAAAGTCTTCTCTCTTTAAACTTTATTGATCAAGTATTATGAAATACCAGTTTTTGGAGAGATTTTGTAAAATAAAACCAATGAAAAAATAAACTTTTACCTGATTTCTTAAATTGTTAAAACTTCACATCTTTATCTGAATAGCGAATAAGTAACCAAAAAGAAATGAGCGCTTAATGAATGTGTTAAAGCTTAAAAGTCACATAAAAATGTGTTTTTTGAAAAGTACAAAACCTAATTATAAAAATACAAAATACCATACAAAGCATTTATATACGATAAAAAATATATATAATTTTTCGATAAAATGCTTCATTCTCGCTGAGCCCAAATTACTTAAAATTTGTGATTAATTTGAATTAATTTGAAAATTAACGTCAACCCTTCTGACTGGAATTTGGGTATTTTTTTGCTCGATTTTTGTATGCACATATTAAATACATTTATATTAATGTATTTTGTGTTATAATTTTGTTCTCAGTAAAACGTTTTTTTAATTAACGTTATAGCGCTTATTTTTAGGGCTGTGCGATCAATTAAGAATCCTAATTAATCAATGTTCTTATTAATCGAAAATCTTAATTAATCTACTAATCAGATATTGATTTATCAAACAATTTGATTAATCGATTAATAAAAATATTTGACAAGTGTATTTTCGGAATTTGTGTCAAAAAATAAATATTTTGAACAAATTCTGTGATATTTTCTTTTAAACTTTATTTCGCACTTGACAACATTTTTAGTTTTAATATTTATTTTTATGTTAATTATTGACAATTTGTGTTGTAAATTGCAATATAATAATTATATGTAACATAAAACCAAAATTCAATGAAGAAGGTGGAAAGTATCCCACGAAACTTAGGAGAAAACTATGAAATAAATTCGTTTTATTTGCATTTAAAACTATCGACCAAAAAAGCCGTAAAATCTAAACAATTCATAATTAGTCTAAACAAAAAATCAATTAAAAACATATATGTCATTTATTCGTCTTCAATAAGCTTTAAACTTGCGAGGTAGTTCTAGATTATCTTTATCTAGAACCTCACAGTGTCTCTACCTCGCAGTTCTAGATAAGTTTGAATTGTTCGAAAACACTTTCATTTTCTATCATTATTGATGTTCCAAAACTGAAGAGTGTGGGCTTATGAATATATCGTTTCGATATTGTTTGGTTTGGTGGGATTTTAGAAATATCTACAATTTTAGTTAATTTCATTTAAACAAACTAAATTGAGTTTATTTACGCACCGATCATATTTGTTTTAGCGCTTGTTTCAATAATATTTTAATTTTACTTCGAAACGAATTTGAAACGTTCATTTTAAACGATTCGAAACGGTTTGAAAATAAATGCTTTGTACTGAGAAAACGTATTTTTATTACAAACTCGTAGGAAAGTTGACAAATGTTCGTTTAACTAACATATTAATTTGGTTTATAGTTGAACTTGTTCATTTGTAAATTTTAATTTTGTATTTCATCACAGTAGAAGTAAATTTTCAAAATGCCAATTATTCATATTCAAAGATCTTTCTAAATATATCAGTCAATTTCTGATCGATGATTTCAATATATGTAGCAAATGATGAAGAAATACCAATTGGTATTTCAATTGTATTAATTATTTTTTGTAATAATAACCAACAAACTCGAAATATAACAATTTCATAAAAATGTATTTGGTGACGTTTAGTTCTATAACGACGATTTAATAATTATATTTTATAAACTCAATAAATTTATCAAGATCAACTTCAAATAAAATTCGAATAATCAATTAGAAAATTGTATTTTTATTATATCTTTTGTATATAATAAAAATCGGTATTATACCATACACTAAGAGTGAAAGGGTATATTCAGTTTGGTACGCCGTTTGTAACACCTAGAAAGAAGCATCTCCGGTATGGAAAAGTATATATATTCTTGATCAACATGACCTCCGGAATCGATTTAGCGATGTCCGTCTGTCTGTCCGTCTGTTTGTCCGTCTGTTTGTCCGTCTGTCTTTTGAAATCCCTCCTACTTAAAAAATTTAAGAGTTAGATAAATGAAACTTATAAGTTAGATTATTTATATATCTACGCTGTATGTGCAAAAAAATTGGCGAGAGCGGTGATCTAACCATTGTTGAAAAACCATTTATATTCAAATAACTCATTTAAAATTTACATCTACAGATCACTTTTGCTGTATACGTGTTTAGGTAAACTTTTTTGGTCAAATAAAATTTGATTTCATGCTCAAATACATGGAAATAATGTTTTCCCGCGAAACGACTTGTGGATCCCAAAAAAAATCGAAATTCGGTACACCTACCCACTTTTAAATATGGGTATCAAATGAATGGAAATTCTTCTGCGATTAAAAGTTTGTAGTTATTTTCAGGGTTCGTATTCCCTGGTGACCGATATGCCACATTGAATGGTAACCACACATATGTGTAGGGTATTGATAGTCGGCTTAGACCGACTATAATTTTGATAATCCAAACTAACACCTACTATAAAATGTCCGAGCTTTAAAATTTCCCATGTGATCTAACCTTCCCAACTGGTTATATATTTATTAAATAGTGCAACTTAGAAATTATTTTCTATAGCACTACGAAACGAGAATAGATTGTATATTAAAATTAGTCTTGATATTTAGAAGGAAAATTGCGTTTAAGGTTTTTTGGAACATTATTTTCCAGCAGTACTATATTTTTCTTTAATATTGTAAGTCATGAGAACTGCTTAAAATTACGACTGCATTTCTCTCAAAAACGTTACGTAATAGAAAAAAACTGAGTATGCAGTCGAAACCAGCACCAGAGAATAATATAGAATTGATGTATGTGATGTCCATGGAAAAAATCGTGGTGTAATCAAGACTGTGCATTGCATGTATAGGCGGTATCACCTCAGCGTTAGTTAATTAATAAAAAAAAACATTTAAAATTTTTAGTAGTTTAAAAATGTAGTTAAATCAAACAGCCTTGTTTTGCAACAAACATATTATGTTACATGTTGCTTGTATGAAATCTCATAGTTAAAAAAAATATGTTAAGAATATAAATCTATTCATTAATTGAATATTAAAATAATTTTAAAACAATTGGAAAAACATGTAAAAGCCAATTATAGTCCTGCAATTATATGTTGTTTGCTGCAAACATCATTCTTCTCAGCGTCAATGAATAACCAGATTTATGAATCTATTAAAATGTTTGATTTATTAATATTAACAAATTGAAAATAGTATTACACATAAAATACGTCAAATTGAAATTACAAATGTGGTTTATTTCAGTCAACGTCTTTGACCAGTCATATTTGAAAAGTTCTGCGAAAACGATAAGAAAATAAATAACTTTGTTAATCTTAACAATTTTGTTTATTACCTGCTGTAAATTTTAATCATTCATTCATTCACTCATTGATAAAATGATAGGTAATCAATAACAATCCTAATCTTTATTGGATTTTAAAATTATTGCAGTTATTTATAGCATGGTATTAAAATATAAAAGTTCATATTTAAAAAATGTCACAGTAATTAATTATTTTATGACAGCCTATTTACATAAGGTAGTATTTTTAGCGAAAGTTAATTAAATTAAAAATAAGTCAACTTTTATTACGTCTTTTTAAAAATTTTAATACATCGTCGTTATAGAACTAAAAGTCACCAAATACATTTTTATGAAAAACTTTAATTATAACTTTGTTGGTAATTATAACAAAAAGTAATTGATACATTTTTAAAGTTGAAATACCAATTGATAGATTTAGATTTTCTTATCTTTTGTAAATGAACAATTTGTATTTTGAAAATATAATTGGTGACTTTTAGTTCAACAACGACGACATATATTTATATTATACCTATATATATTCGGTCTACCTTGGGCTCGGCAAATGTCATTTTATATTATTTCTATAATATTTTTTGTGTGTTTCAAATAATAAATTTAAATTTTTTGTTATAAATTTTGAAGTGTCGAAAACTTAAAAATAAAGTTTTTATTTGTTTTGTTTTCACAAAATTACTTTGTCTTATTAAGCGCCTCTTTCTGTATTCCGAACGAATAAAATAACGTGGTTTGAATTTCATGCTTTTAAAATTAAAAATAGTTTAAAATGACGTCACTTTCGTCTAATAGTCTTTCGTATCGAGTTTACGCCAAAACCAGCTTTCGCTGAAATCCACACTTGCTTCCGGACAACTTTACTCTTACGCTATAAACAAAAGGTGGCCATTTAAAGCCGATTCAATGACATATAACAATCATTGATATAATAACAAGAAATAGTGATAATATTTTCACGCATAAACATCGTAAATTGTCGAATAGAACATGCACGGCATTGTTAACGTAAAGTCAACCAGTTAAAATGAAAAATGCGCCTCTAGTATATACGGAACTAATTTTGAATGCTAAATGAGTTAGGTTTAAATTGATTGCTTTGTTTTGAATATCTAAATTTATTCATTCATCAAGTAAACATGTAGGTCATAAAGTATTTGCTATTTTTAATTCATTATTATTATTATTAACGTTGCACTATGGAACGTTTTTCTACACCTATAAAAAGTAGTCTTAAGATCACTCAAAAATATTGTTTGTTATAGCGCCTATTAATGAAAATATTTGTAACAACAAATTGTTTAAATTAGATTTCACAACAACCAGTAAAATAGTTGAATTTTTCCACATTATTTTTGGCAAACACTTTAGTTGTCAGATAACAACGTAATTGTCAAAAATATTAGATTCAAAATATGAGAAAATCAAAAGGGTTAATAACAATGAAATAGTTATTCTAAAAAACGTATTGTCAAAGATTACTTATTTCATAGTTACAACAATATATTAAAGTTTCTGTGTTATTATGTCGTATATATACTACACGGAGAAAATTGTTTGGTGATGAACACTTATGAATAAGATGTTCATAAAACATATTTTTCTAATTTTCTTATTTATGAGTTATATTCCTTAATTATATATAATACTAAAAAAAAATTGCAAATTTCATGCATTAAAAACTGAAAATCATTGTGTATTTATTATGCATAAGATTCATAAATTTTACAAATTTTATTAATAACACAGTGCGGCAAAATGACACCTTTTTTAATTGAACTCCGATTTGATTTTATATTGAGCTTCTATGTGGTCTACCGATAATAAGTGTAGTATAAACTTATACCCCTACACGTCTGGGTTAGGCGCTATTGGGTCCAAAAGGGTTCAAAGAATAACTAATATAGTTCGTCATTTTGTAGCGAAATCGTTGATACTTTGTTTTTGATGTCTAAGGAGCGATTATAGGGAACTTCATAAAGGAGTTATAACCAAATAAAAACGGGCTGTATCTCAAAAACTAGAGCTAATAATAAAAAAACCGTTGCCATTTTCAGAATCAGCGTCACAATTTTAACTAAAAATTGAGGCAATTTTCACTGCACTAAAATAATTATAATAATATATTTCTACGACTTTATTCAAAATTGAAGTAAGAACTATTATTCGTTATTAGTAGGCTTATATTTCAGAAATAGTACGTGTTGTAGAATTTAGTTGTTTAGAGACTCTAGCTCAATTTTAATGACGAATATTTTCCCCAAAGACATTATGATAGTTTTCTGACTTTTTCTACTGGTTATAACTCCTTCACCAAATTATTAAACGAAAAGTGTAAATCATCCTTAGGAAGTTGATGTGATGTATTTTAACATTGTTTTTTTAATGCTACATTCCTTAATAAAGTTCATATCCCATTGACTTATTATATTTTCAAATGCAGTATTTTTCACTTTGTTCCGCATAATTTGGACTTGTTTTTCCATCTGCAGACTACGACTATTTGGCACAATGTATGACATTTTAATTATGAATAATAAATCATAAAATGTATTCCAGAACCTATTACAATTATTCATGACTTATGAATATATTACAGCGTTCGCTGGTGCGTTCGACTACGAGCCGATAGGTCCGCTGTTCGATCCCTAGCGACTACCAACACCATTTTTTATAGAAAACATTTCCTAAGCGACGCTACCTCTCGGCAGTAAATGGCAATCCTACGAGAGTAAAACATTGCCTATGAAAAGCTCTCACGCGGCGTTCGGATTCGGCAATAAACTGTAGGTCCCACCAATTTGAGTACAAATATAACAAGCTCGGCTTAAGTTCTTTACAGGACTGTAGCGCCAAACTATTATATTATTATTTATGAAAATATTATACTTAAAACATGAGTAAACATACGCATAATTTTATTCAATTAATCATAATAAACATTTATTTTTATTATAATCATATATTATGAATAAAAACCGAATCATTATGATTACTTATTCTTGAATAACATGAGTAATTTTTGCGAAATATATGCGTATAATACATGATTTATGAGAACATTTCTCTCCGTGTACAGACTAAAATACGACAAACTGTGAATACGCTAATTGTTAAGCTCAAAAATTCACATCGGTTCTAGGATAGACAACGTAGTCTGGCCATATCAAATTTAACTTTGATGTCGAATATTTTATATTCACGTTAAACATTTCTATCCCTGATTTGTCATCATTTTGTTTTAATAACCGTTGTAAATATTGTGTTTAATAAATAATAAATCATGCCGTATTACGATACGATTACACAGTATGTATGTGATGTATTGTTGTGTATATTAATGACATTGTAACGTGTGCTTAATTCATTGATAATAATTGCTTTTATATTATTCAGTAAATTATTATCGCACACTTTGTTGCCAATTTTTAATAGCTTCTTTGTTGATTTGCTTAAATGACACGTTGTAATAAATATAAATAGTAAACAAAAGAAATCATTTTTAATATGAATTATGTATAATTAAAATATAGAAATAATTTATTAAAATGTATTAATACTGAAATGAAAGGAAGCCTGAATTCAATGGTGTTTCCAGTTATGTTTTACCAGATAATATTTGTAAAAATAACACTACTCAAAAAAAATCCAATACATCCATTTTATATAATTCGGGTTTGAAAATGATTTTGACTGCATACTCAGTTTTTTTCTATTATGTAACTTTTTTAAGAAAATGTCTCTAGAGTTTTTAGGCCCTTTTAGTCCACTTTTTAGTATTAAAAAATACCGTCCCTTCTCAACAAGTTTTCCAAAAATTGTAAACGCAATTTTTTCTCTCAATTGGCAAGACTAATTACAATATACCGACAAATACTATTACTCCGATAGGATTTTAAGATATTTGAATCTAAACTTGAAAAATATTGATTTTTTTAGACTAATTTTGGACGATTTATTTTAATATTTTGGATCTTATGATAAATAAGAAAATGATTCATGGTTATGTAGTACATAGTTCAAAATAACGATGAAAATTACTAACTTTTTTTATCGGTTCCCATTTTTTAAATATTATCTATCAACATAGTTTTCGTCTATATGGAGTCGAAACTTTTAAAAAACTTTTGAAATTTAAAATTATCCTCACCAACGTTTTGGGTGTGGGGTATTCCATAGTCGGGCACGACCGACGTTAAGTCCCATCCATGTGACTTAGCTTTCCCCACTCGTTTTATTTTATAAATGAATTAAAACCTCCAAATTAGATATACAGGGTGGTCCGCTTTGGGGTGCAATTATTTTATGGACTGATTCCTTGGTTCATTCCATGATAAAAAATTGTTCTAGAGTTAGGGTCTATTTGGAACACCCAATGATATACAGGGTGTTTTCAAAATTTACTTTACAAAAATTGATACAATCAAAATGGTATGTTGAGGAATTTTAGAATTTTGAGAGCACTACAAGGAGTGCTACGCAAGTAAAACGGTAAGTGCGAGATAAAAACAGTGTATGAAGAAATTGTTTATTACACTATGATATATTCAAATATTAATAAAAATAAATAAAATAATAGATAAAAATTTCGAGAGAAATGGAGTTTTATAAAAAAAAGTTGTAATAAAATATTTATTTTTTTAATTTGATGAGAAAACTCTCATAGCTCACCACATAAAATATGAATAATAAATTTTTACTAGAAACTATGATCGATTATTTTTAAAATGAATGTAATATTTTTGCGCTGGGTTACACATTGTAGAAGTTATAATTAAGTATACGGTTGTATCAATTTTTGACAGTAAATTTTGAAAACACCCTGAATATCATTGGGTGTTCCAAATAGACCCTAACTCCATAACAATTTTTTTCATGAAATGAACCAAGGAATCAGTCCCTAAAATATTTGCACCCCAAAGCGGACCACCCTGTATTTATTTTTTAAATTAAATGCCAATTAAATAATGTTTTTAATTTTACACTTTTATTTTTTCAGGTTTTATTTTAATAACTTTTTAAATATACACCCCACCGGTTCCAGTTCCACTCAGTATGATGAATATCTGGCAAGCGCTGACACGTCGTAAAACCGACGATGTCCACGAGGAGGAATCGAAATTGGCGCGCGTTTTGAATCTTTTTGATTTGACGGCACTCGGTGTGGGCAGTACCCTTGGTCTGGGTGTTTATGTGTTGGCCGGCTCCGTGGCATATAATATTGCAGGACCTGCGGTGACCTTGTCCTTTCTCATCGCCGCAGTTGCATCAGCATTTGCGGGCATTTGCTATGCGGAATTTGCGGCGCGTGTGCCGAAAGCAGGCAGTGCCTATGTGTACAGTTATGTGACTATAGGCGAGTTTGTGGCCTTCACGATCGGCTGGAATTTAATATTGGAGTATGTTATCGGTGAGTTTATTATTATAAATAGATATTCATCATTGAAGCTGAAAAAAATGTGTATATTGGTCCAAAAATGAGAAATATTAGTAGAAAACTAAATTTCGAATAGTGTACTTCTGAGTTAGTAGAGTTATTGGTAGCACAAAATTTAGTTGGCCTATTAAAATAAGTAGATTTTTTTTGAGAATTTATAACATACATAATTAACACAATTTTAATTTTAATACGTAGTTAAGAGACATATCTGTCAAATCAGTAATTTCAAATAATGCAGGGAATCGGGTATTCTAGGATATTCCATAGAATTAAATGTATTTTATAATAAAAGAAAGGAATAACTCTCACATTATTCCTAACCCTTTAATTTATATTTTCCTCCTTGACTGTAGTCAGTAAAAATATGATCTAAATATAATGTTATTGATTTGAAGTACCGTTGAATGAAGAACTGTATACTATATTCGTATTTTGAAAAATCCGAACTGCAACTACCCAAGCAACAATTTACTAGGCAGTTCCAATACTGCTAAGTTTCTCGTATAAATTTGATGAGTATATACTCGCCAGTAATAACTAGTTGAAACATTAACAGCGTTCCGTGGTTTTTGATCCCGTAGATCATTTTCATGTACAGAACAAAAACTAACAATTAGAACCAGGTTCGTTTTTGGATCAATTACTGATCTGATACTGATACGTATCAAAAGTAAAATTGTTTGTGGTGATGTTATGCTATTGTGAATAGAACTTAATAGAAAGAAGAATTTGTGTTGAAAAAGAGAGGGCAGAAGAAAACAGTCCTGCCAAATTGGTTAAAATAGAACCGATGGCGTTCCCGTGAAACAGATCTGGTTCAAGTACCATGGGACCGCATCTATTGTCGGATACTAGGAGGGATTTAGGGAGTAGGGATTTGATATATATATATATATATATATATATATATATCTCGCCAGTAAAACTAGTTAAAAGCTGGTACGTTATTGGTAGGGATTTAAAGAATAGATCCCTGTCAGTAAAACTAGTCAAAAACTGCACAAAAACTGTTCTGCCCAGAGTAAACTAGTGAGAAACTGGTCGGTTACTGGTTGGGATTTGAAGAGTTCATCCTTGCCAGTAAAACTAGATAAGAGCTGGTTGGAAAAAAATCCTATCAAAATTGGCCTGTTATTAATTCAATAGTAAAGGTACCAAATAAAATATATATTTTCATATAAACAAAAAAACAATTTTTAGTATTTAATGATATTTACCTATTCAAAAAAAATTTACCCTATTGCCTAATTTTAATAGCAAAAAACTCAGAAAAAGTACAATGAAATCGTACTTTTTCTGAGTGTTTTACTGGTTTGCTTCTTGTTGGGAAGCGCATAATTTCGCATGCGAGTTACTCGACAAGTAACTAGTAAAACTGGCTGGATACTGGTACGATTCTAGTAGGAATTAGTGGTTAGTGCGTTGGACTGCGAGCCGAAATGTCCCCGGTTCAAGCCTGGACTGCGGCTAACAACATATTTTCATAGACAGCTTTTTCTATACCGCGCCAACTCTCGGCAGTAAATGGCTAACTTACGAGAGTAAAACATTGCTTATGAAAAGCTCTCACCTGCCGTTCGGATTCGGCAATAAACTGTAGGTCCCACCACTCTGAGTACAAATATAACACGCACAGCTCAAAATTGTGAGAGAGCTCGGCCTAAGTTCTTATACACAGAAAAAAAATGTACATCATATTGATGAATTCCGTTCTTCAAACCATGATTCATTGTATCATCAATGTAATGAATGCTGTCATAAATATGAAGAACGCTTGGTAACTGTCGAAAAAGTGTTCTTCAATATGATGAATTGTATGTGAAGAATATGTTTCATCTTATTAATGAACCAAAATATAAAATACAACATTTATGTTCTTCATATTGAAGAACGCTGTTCATTACACCAATTTTCTATCAAAATATTTTATTTTCGTTCATTTTTTGCCGTACTTTTTAGTTCTCAAGTAGTTCTTGTGTGTTATTTCTTATATAATGCTGGCTCGACATGCATAAATTAGTAAAATGTTTTATAATATTTTATTATAATTACTACTTTTTATGTATAAAAAATATAACGCATTTTTTGAGTTATGACACTACTAAAGCAAATGAGTGATATGATCTGTGTGTTACATGTTATCGAATGACTAAGAAACAAAACTTTCCGTATGCCGTATACGAAACAGAAATACGGAATACGTTTACGTAAAAGCTCCGTTGTCCGAATAAGGAATTGGTCCAGTCAACGCATGACGAGGAACATCACGACGCATATTGAAACAGTCGAAATTACGTTACGAGGATACTTTAAAGGTCCATTATTCTTTAAAAACTCAACTCAATTTACAATTCTATAGTCCATTAATGATTCATATATGTTTGAACAGGGACCCTAGAGATAGCAATAGTTAGTGCTAGCTTATATTATGGAATATATACCTCAAACTCTGTAGATCTTCTGTTTTTATCTCTGAAACATTACTAATCATAGCTTTCATTTGTCTCTTTTTTCCACAGGTACCGCCAGTGTTGCACGCGGTTTGAGTGGCTATTTCGACGCTCTGATCAAGAACAGCTATTCGAAGGCTCTCACCGAGGCCATGCCCATTAATGCTGATTTTCTTGGCGATTATCCGGATTTCTTGTCCTTCGGCATGGTGCTGCTGCTCGCCGCCATTCTTGCTTTTGGTGTCAAGGAATCGAGTTTTTTGAATAACATTTTCACCAGTGTCAATTTAGTCACCGTGGTAATTGTTTTGATTGCTGGTGGCATGAATGGTGAGTAATACAATTTAACTCTTGAGATACTCAAATTAATCGCTAAAATTAACAGCTAAGGTCAGCAATTGGACGATACCCGCGGAAAATGTACCGGCCGGTTTTGGCACAGGCGGATTTATGCCATTCGGCATTGCGGGTGTTATGGCTGGCGCTGCAAAGTGTTTCTACGGCTTTGTGGGTTTCGATTGCATTGCCACCACTGGCGAAGAGGCAATTAACCCGAAACGCAACATTCCACTGTCCATTGTCATCTCGTTGATCATTATTTTCCTGGCCTACTTTGGTGTATCCACCGTGCTGACCATGATGCTGCCCTACTATCTGCAAGATGCCAATGCGCCGTTCCCGAACGCCTTCGAACAGATCGACTGGATTACGATCAAGTGGATCGTGACTGTGGGCGCTGTGTTCGCTTTGTGCACCAGCTTGTTGGGTGCCATGTTCCCACTGCCACGTATTCTCTATGCCATGGGCAATGACGGCATTCTCTTCAAGGGACTTTCCAAGGTTAACAACTACACGAAGACGCCGCTGCTGGCCACGATCGTATCGGGCATTTTTGCCGGTAGGTGCCGCACTTTCATTTCTGACACATTTCAATTAACCGCTTTAATCTTCCACAGCTGTGATGGCGCTACTCTTCGACTTGGATCAACTGATCGACATGATGTCCATCGGCACTCTGCTGGCCTACACAATTGTGGCGGTGTGCGTGCTCGTGCTGCGCTACCAGGACGATGAGATCAAAATGCAGCAGGTGAAGTTCCGCATGCCGACGTTGCTGCGTCAGCTGTTCAATGGCAACTCATATAGCGAGCCCAATGTGTTGACTTCGCGCATCACCAAGGTGGGCATCGTGCTCTTCGCCATACTCTGCATCATCTGGTGCACGTGCGACAAGGTTTACAACTTTAACACCACATCGGGTGTTGTATCGCTGAGCATCATTGGTGCTCTGCTGATCCTCATACTTATTGTGATAGCGATGCAACCGGCATCCGGCGTCGAGTTGTCTTTCAAGGTGCCACTGGTGCCCTTCATACCCTGCCTGAGCGTCTTTGTCAATTTGTATCTGATGTTCCAGCTGGACGTCAACACGTGGATCCGTTTCGCCGTGTGGATCGTAATCGGTTACATTATTTACTTCGTCTATGGCATTCGCAAGTCGACGCAGATATCGCGCAATCGAAATATCGCAAATGCTGCCATGGGCATGGAGCACTCGAACGCGGGATTCGAACCCGATGAGAAATTGGAGTCGGGCAAGGTCCACATGTAGAGAGCCGCGCCAATTGAAACGTTGATCGTATGTTAGAGTTTTTATCTGTGTATCGTATTTTATTTAATTTTAAGTTAAATCGATCTACTTTGCACCTCGATGTGCTTAAATTATTGCCTTATTTTAATTGTTACATTGACAATTTTACAAATATTCATTTTAAATCTTAACTCTTAAGTTCGATGACATTTTCCGCGTTTTAAAAATATTATTTTTTATTAATTAATTAAGTAATTTTTTTCATTTACAAGTGAGAGAGATGAATGGATTGCGTGTAGCATTCGGGCGAGTGCGTTGAATAAAAGAACAGTTTTTAAACTAATCGCAGCTGCCATGTCGTTGTGCTCGCCCTAATGTTTATGCGCCTGCAAGTAGGCAACATTTTATGTCACACAAAATCAATTTTTTATTAGTCCCTACTATAAAACATGTTTCTTCAGTGTATATAATTATTATTAACTGTTAAAGTATTGTAAATTCATTTGTACAAATGTAATTATTTATAAATGCATGTATTTTAATTATGCTTAAGTTAGTACTTGTAAAATTCTATATAAATATAAATAAATCTTAATAATTTCACAAATTGCAAAATAATATTATAGCAAAATTTTGTTAAAAAGATGCGTTTTATTGACACGTAGTGTTATAATAGTTTGACGTTACAGTCTTGAAGAACTTAGGCCGAGCTCTCGAACCATTTCAACTGTGTATGTCTTGTTTGTACTCAAAGTGTTGTGATCTACAGTTTAATGCCGAACGGCAGGATGAGTGCTTTTTCATGGACGTATTCACTCTCGGACTTTGCCATTGTCTGCCGAGAGGTAGCGTCCGATAGAAAAATATGTTTACAGTTCCCGAACCCGGGACCTTTCGACTAATAGTCCAACGCACTAACCAATCGAGGTACCGACGATACGTGTAGTGTTTGTTTGAAATAATTCAATTATGAAGACAATTTTCAATATTTCCAGGAACGGCAAGTCCAATACTGAAATCCTGCTTGTACTTGTGTATCTCCTATAACTTGAATATTGCAATATTTAAGACTCGTTTTCTAGAGAAAGTCCTGCGCTTATATTCAATCAAATATATATTTAAGTAAGCGTACTTGACTTGGTTATTACAACCCATGATGGGTTTCGGCCGCTGCATTATGCTTTGCCAGTCGCTTCTGCGTTGCACGCGCCAGTTTTGCACTCGAAGAGCTGTGAGATTCAGATGCTCTCTCCTACCTTGACCACCACACGGTACAGAGCTTTCATCAATACGCTCGTCAGAGTAGGCACTGGATCTTAATGCGCCTGACTATGTCAAGGTCGGCGTAGAGCCGGTCATCGTAGAGCAGGTCATCGTTCCATCTGATTCTGAACTCATTTTCGGAAAATCTATATCGGGCCATTGATTTTTCGAAGAATCTTTCCCTTGAACGCTCTTAAAGCTCCCTCATCGGAGTCCACATGCGCCCATGCCTCAGCGTCATTGAGGTAGTGAAGTTCACTTGAAAAAAATATCGATGTTTTGGTCGATGTAATACATCGACTAGTTATATCGATGTTTTCCGATGTATCGAACCAAAACATCGATGTTTTCGATACATCGAATGAAAAAGAATTTGGGAAATAATTTCAATTTTAGTGGGATTTTAGAAGTTTTTAGAAGTTTTTATACGTCGAACTATGTTTAATAACCAAAATAAAATTAAATTAAAAATTAAAATAAATAAGTTTTTGTCATAAAATGTTTGGTTTGAAAGTTTTTTTTTATTTCAAAAAACATAAATGGTACATTAACAAGAAAATAACAAAATTAACAAAAAAAAACACACAATAAATATTACATATTTACTTTGTGTTTTTTTGTTTCTGAGGTTAATAAAAAGAAAGAAATAAAATGTTAATAAACATTTTGAAATCAATAAGTTCCTAAGGTCCCAGTGCTCCTCATCCAAACTTTTTAAAAATGTAAGTATTTTACATTTTTAGCTTACAATCTATTTCTCTGTTGATTGAGCTTTTAAAAAGAGCGTTTTCGATGGCAAGGAACTACCAACCATAGTTAAATATTTGATTTAAATTTTTATATTTCATTAAATTTATTATATATCATTAAATTGTGATACTGGACTTGCCAAGTATACAGACAGTTTATCGTAAGCGCTATCTTCGGTTTTGTTACGTTTCAAATTTGTTGTCCAACTTTTGATGGTTACTCCACTAATTAGAAATGTCATCGTATTCAAATTCATCAGATCTACGACATCTGTGACTACGTCATGTAATTCGTCTTTCATTTCGACCTTGATTTATTGAACTTAACAGTGACTTCGATATATTTAAAAATATATCGATGTATCGAATGGATTGCATCGGGTAACATCGATGTATTGAAGCAATATATCGAGTGTTTTGAAAACATCGATGTATGTTGGACATCGCTACATAGAGGATGACTGGCACGTAATTTTTATCTGTCGAGAGAGGGCTCTGCTCCTCAATTGCCTACTGAGCTCAAAGTAACACCTGTTGGCAATAGTTTTTCTTCGGCTAATCTCAAGACTGACGTTATTATCTTTGGTGATGTAGGTACCTAGTCTTTCACGACTTTAAAGTTGTGGATGTCAATAGTGACCTACTATTAAAGACGCCGGGACTCTTTGTTTGTTGGCACCGGGTACTTCGTCTTGTCCTCGTTCACCGTAAGACCCATTCGACGCGATTCGCTCTCTAAACTGGAGAATGCTGCACTGACTGTTCTTCTTGTTGAAGATAGTGCCATTGTGATGGAGTTCGGCAGCTCTTACAATCTTTTCCATTATTAGGTTGAAGGAATCACACGATAAGGAATAATCGTTCGGAGTTTAACGCATCGAAGAGGTTGTTACTATGCAACGTGTGTCGCTCAGAGTCATCCTGCAAAGCCTTATAAGTTTCGCAGGTATACCGAACAACGAGATGTAAAAATCTGCTCTATGGTGGACTTGCCAGATCAGCAACTGCGGTTGTCGATCGGTCTTCTCTATCGGCGAAGTTATTGTGGTCATCGCTGGCGAGCAGTTGAGAGAAGTGTTCCCTCCATAATTTAAATGAACCTTGGACATCTGTTACTAGATTCCCATCCTCGTCCTGATAGGAAGAGGGTCCTGTCTTTAAACCTCCGGTCAGGTGTCGTTATCTTCTGAAAGAATTTGCGAAACCACTTTTTTGAAAGCTCAGTACAAAAGTTATTGTCCGAGATCTCGTAATCCTATCCGTAGAAAATTTTTTAATTCATATATTCAAATTCTGCGAGTCATTTCCAATAACAAAAAAATAATGGAATTTACTGCGCAAACTTTTTTTCTCATTTTGTTGTGTAGTGTTATTCAATTTCGAAATCTAAACGAATTCGAAAAGCTTATTCAATTTCGATACTATTTAAATTAATTTGCCTTGAAATTATCTTTTATGGAGCAGTGCACCAAGCATTCTATAGCATCCACAACATTCAAATTGTTTACCTAGTTTGGGATTAAATATAAGTTTATTGATCTAGCAAAAAAATATTTCATACTTACTAAATTTTAAAAGTTTCTAATAGTTGCGAAATTTCTAAAATTTCCAATTTTAAAATGAGTAATTCTGGTTTTACTAAACCTTCCTTCGTTTCACATCGTACATCTCCTCAATTCTCCTCAATTCACAGCTCCTCAATTCTTCCTTGGATAATTATTATCCAATATATTACCCAGAAACCACTCTTTAGAACAAATATTTCCCAGACAATTCATTCCCGGATAATTGTTCTTCGAAACAATTCTAAATTTTTCATTTGAACACCACTGAATAGCATTGAATTCAAATTAAATTTTTTTTCCATCGCAGTGGTAAATTTTTTGTGGTGAGTTCAAAGATTTTTTGGGGTGTTAATTACACAGCATTCGAAAAATAATAAGAGTGGTATTTGTGCCCCATAGTCCATAGAAAGTACAGAGTTAAATTGATCAAGCTCTTCTTGTTTTCTTCTAATTTCAACAGACTAACAGACAGACATACGCTCATATTGAGATCGCTAAATCAACTCGGAAGATTACGCAGAATTTTTCCAAATCAGTTAAATCTCCTGCTTGGTACTACAAACGAAGGAACAAAAATTTCACAAATATAACTTTCCAAAGCCATGATATACCCAGAGAGAATAGTAAACTACAATAAAACATGCCGAAATGATAATTACGCCTAGAAGGTATTGATTTGTCTGCAGGTTGTAATTTTTCTCTAATTTGAGAGCAATAATTTGTATATTTTTTTTCTTCTTCCGAAATTCTTTAGTCTTAATTGTCAAAAGTTTATATTTTGTTTTATAAATATATAAATAAAATTCCGCTGTGTTAAATTAATAACAATAGTTTTACTTTTTAACTTCGGAATTCAATGGCTTTTTTTAAGACTTTCCTGAGTTCGCTTATGCGTCGTCGCACATTTGAATTTCACGAATATGATAATTCGGAATTGGCGCGCGTTTTGACACTTTTCGATCTGATCACGCTCTGCGTGGGCAGCACCCTCGGCCTAGGCGTCTATGTGCTGGCAGGCGCAGTGGCCTACAAAGTGGCTGGACCCGGCGTGACGTTATCCTTTCTCATAGCCGGAATCGCATCGACATTTTCGGGTCTCTGTTATGCAGAGTTTGCAGCGCGAGTGCCACGTGCGGGCAGTGCCTATATTTACAGTTATGTAACGATCGGCGAGTTCGTGGCCTACACGATTGGATGGAATCTAGTGCTGGAGTATGTGATAGGTAAGTTAGAATTAGAGGGTTTATGCGTCGACCGACCATGAAATTTTTTTAGGTACTGCAGCAGTGGCCCGTGGTCTGAGTGGCTACATTGATTCGTTGCTTTCGAATGAAATGTCTGCCACGATTAATTCGACATTGCACATGGAACCGGATATATTAGGAGCTCATCCCGACTTTCTGGCGGCCGTATTTGTGTGTCTGCTGTCGATTTTGCTGGCAACAGGCGTTAAAGTGTCGAGCGTAATGAATATTGTATTGACCGTAATCAATCTGACCACGATTTTGATTGTGCTAATAGCGGGTAGTATCAATAGTAAGTATGCAATATGTGTCAATTTTAAATGTCAAATAACATTCAGCCGTCTACAGTTGATGTGGACAATTGGTTTATTCCGGCCGAGAGGGTGCCAAAAGGTTACGGCGTTGGAGGTTTTCTTCCCTATGGCATTACAGGTGTCTTCACGGGTGCCGCCAAATGCTTTTTCGGCTTTGTGGGCTTCGATTGCATTGCGTCCACTGGCGAGGAGGCCTTGAATCCAAAGCGAAACATTCCATTCTCCATTGTGATATCGTTGACCGTAATATTCCTGGTCTACCTGAGTATATCGACCATGTTGACTATGGCTATACCCTATTACGAAATGGATCCGCATGCACCGCTTATACACATTTTCGCACTGTTGGAGTGGCATGCTATAAAGTGGATCGTGACGATTGGCGCAGTCTTTGCGCTCTGCACCAGTTTGTTGGGCTCAATGTTTCCACTGCCACGCATACTCTACGCTATGTCCAGCGATCGAGTTATTTTCTATGTACTGTCCAAGGTCAATAAGAGAACCAAGACGCCCATACGTGCGACGATATTATCCGGTTTAATGACTGGTGAGTTTTTTTTTTATGAGGAACTCGTTTAAACTCATCGATCAATCACACTTCTCCACAGGCATTATGGCGCTGATCTTTGATCTGGATCAGCTGATCGACATGATGTCGATTGGTACACTGACCGCATATTCGATCGTCGCAATTTGTGTGCTGCTTCTACGTTATCAGAACGAGGAAATGGTGCACGAGCCGTTCACAACGGCCACATTCTTTAAGCTTTTCTGCAATTGTGGTTATGCCTCGCAGCCCACAATATTGTCATCGTCTGTGGTCACTTTCGTGACGGTATTATATGCCTCAATCTGCCTTATCTGGTGCAGCTGCGCCAAAGCCTTCGAACTGACAACCAATGATGATGCACCACTGTCTGAATGTCAGGGCGTGGTACTGATCGTGATCGGTGTATTTCTGGTGCTCTTAATCATTGTCATTGCCTGCCAACCCATGGACAAGCCGGATTTGTTTTTTAAGGTTCCACTGGTGCCGTACATACCCTGCTGCAGTGTCTTTGTGAATTTCTATCTAATGTTTCAATTGGATTCGCTGACATGGTTAAGATTCCTCGGATGGTTAGGCTGCGGGTATTTAATTTACTTTGGTTATGGCATCTGGCATTCGGGACAAATACAGCGAGACTCGATAAGGAATTCACTAAAGTTGGAGGAAAGCCAAAGGAAAGGTTGAGCATTTAATTGCTACTTAATTGTATAGACAAATTTCTGTTCAAAAAGTATTTTTATTTAATATATATTTACGTCTGCATTTGTTTAAATAAGGCTCTAAAATAAACCAATTTTATTAATTTTAAAAGTGGGTTTTTATATTGCACTGATTGACAGTCACGATTACATTGAATGCACAAACTGCAAGAACAAGATCGACATTTCGATGCAACATCAAGAACGACACTGCAAGAACAACTTAGAGAAAGAGCTAGAACAATAGGAAACTATACAAGAAGTGCTCAGGAACAGGAACACAAATGGTTAAATTCGTTTCGAATAACAGAATATTGATCATAAAATATTGCACGAACTGTAGGACTACATTGTAGGACTACCGTATCTTGTTCTTGCATTTCTTTGTCAGTAAAAAGAATAATAAAACTTCATAATTTTTGAAAAATATAAAAATTATAAGGGTTTTAAATCGTATAAGTCTTTTGATAACAGTCAAACATTAACTTAATTTATTTCCAAACAAACAAAAAATCATGAGTTTATTTAAAAGTCAAAAATGGAATTGTACCAGGAGATAATGTTTTGGATAGTACTTGGCGCAATTAACTGTTATGTTATCTGTAAATTAGGCGGTTGTAAATAACATGCTGCTCCAAGAATAACAATGCATTTGAGAAAACAGTGCAAACGAACCTTGACCATGGCAAATCTATAAATAGGTAAAATTTTATAATTAATACAAAATAAATTAATATTCTTATTTTATGTTTTACTGCTACCATTTAAAGGCTGGTGATATCAAAAATAAAAATTAATTTTTGCAATTCAAAATAAATCACAACATTTTATTTACATTTATATTTTGAAAACATTTCAAATTTCAACAGTCAGCTAAATTATGATGGCTGTGAACGATGTAGTGTTTTGGATAATAAAGAAATCAATAAAAGTTATATGAGACGATGATAATAATTCTACATTGTCGAAAACAAGATTCATAAATTCAACCAATTTTATTTTTATCAATTAACAATTGCAGTTGTGCAGAATGAAGAGTTAAAATTTGAAAAATATATTTATAAATATATACCACAAAACAAAGAAATGTTTAAAAAAATTGCAAGTATTTTGGTTTGAAATTGGAAAATGAAATACATATTATGAAGCATGGACTTTAGAAACGCATGGTTTTATTTAAGAATATAGCAAAGACTAAAAGGGAAACAAGATCCTGGGATTTGAATCAAAATAATCCCACAAAATTGAAAATATATTTATCAATGTTAGTTAATTGATTTCTTTCAAGTCTTTAAGAGTTTTGAAAATGACAAAATAGTTTAAACATTAAGAGCACTGAAAATTCAAAAATTATGATGTCCAGTAAGAGAATTAGTGCCATAAAGGAGGCCCATGTTTTTAGTTCTCAGAAAAAATACTCATTAAAGTATCGCATAAACAGAATTTATCATTGTAAGTTAAACAGAAGGTTTTAAAGTATCGCATAAACAGATTTTATCATTGTAAGTTAAACAGAAGGTTTTACTTGGATTTACATATATTCTTTGATGTTTGGACATAATTACTACCTATGGTGTTGGACTCATTTTAAAGCGAAATAGTGAACATATGGAGTCTAAAAAGTTAAAAAAAAATGAAAGTATACTTGGCTCCTTTAAGAACATTTACACGTTCCATTAAGCAATTTAGGAGAATTTTCAAATTGGAGTCCTAAAAGTGACCAATTTCTGAGTGTTTTTGTGAGCCCTCAGAAAGATGACTCATAAAAGTATCTCATTTACGACTTTTTGGAGCTCTCAAAAATATTACTCATAAAAGATTCATATATAGGAGTTATTTAGGAACCCTCATAAATTGGACTCCTAAAAGCATCAAAAATAAAATTGTTTCTGAGCGCTCAGAAAATAGACTAAAAAAAATTCTATATTTTAGATAGTTTTAGGAACGCTCCAAAATTTGAATCACAAAAGAGTCTTATTCATGAGCGTTTTAGGAGCCCCCTCAAATGAAACTCATAAAATAATCAAATTAAAGAAAAGGGTGCCATAAAAGTATCTTATTTATGCTGGCTTAAGGAGCCTACTGTTCAAATCAAATTGATATACTTATATTCGTTTTGAATTTTAAATCAAATGAAAATACTTTTTATTCATATATTTAAAAGATTTTTTTGAAATGAATGCATTTTCTCACGGATAACTGGAGTAAGAAAAACATGAACATGTACTATGTTGGATTCATTTTAAACACATTCTATATTTCTGAAGAAAGAAAAACTCCAAAAATAGAAATTCTCGAAAATGTGAATGTTTTAAGAATATTTTAAAATGATAAAAAAACGCGGAGTTTGTTCACTACCCTAGTTTCTGTAGTCTTTTGGGTTCTTTTTAGTACTCCAATATGACTGTTTTAGGGGTAAAAAAAGTCTCAAAAATATGGGTGTTTCAGGAGTAATAAAAGTTTCATAAATATGTGTGTTTGTGTCCTCTACCCAGAAGTCGGGAGCCTTTTTGGACTTTTTTAAGTACGCATATATGAGGGTAACACTCATAAATATGACTTTTAGGAGTCTTAAAAGACTCAAAATATTTTCTGGGGCCGTTTGCGATTGTAATGATAACACTACCCAACACGATTTTCAATTCTATACAATTCGTTGGTGCTGAGCTTGACTGCATACTCAGTTTTTTTCTATTACGTTTTGTTTTTGAGAATATTGCAATAGTTTTTTAAAGCCGTTCTCATCCATTACTTAGAATAAAAAAATATATAGTTCTATGGACAAATAGTTTAACAAAAAAACATAAATGTAATTATCCATTTATTTGTCTAGACTAAATTGTCTGGACTATACTAATGAATGCTAATATTCCAATAAGTTTTTAAGATAATTGGATCTAAACTCGGAAAATTTTGATTTTTTTTACAGAATTTTTTATCACTTATAATAACAATAATAGTTTAGCGCTACAGTCCTATAATAACTTAGGCCGAGCTCTCTCACCATTTTGAGCTGTGCGTGTTATATTTGTACTCAAAGTGGTGGAAGCTACAGTTTATTGCCGAATCCGAACGGAGGGTGAGAGCTTTTCATAGGCAATGTTTTACTCTCGTAGGTTTGCCATTTACTGCCGAGAAGTAGCGCGGTATAGAAAAATATTTCTATGAACAGTCTGTCTGTCCCTCTGTCCATCTGTTGAAATCACCATTAAAGAAAAAATAAAAGAGCTAAAGCAATGAAACTATTTAGATTACTTATATATCTAAGATGTCTGAACAAGAAAATTGGCATGATCGGTCTATTGTGACCTGAGAACCGACCACTTATGTTTAAGTACCTCATATAAAATGTATATCTACAGATCAATTTTACTGTATACGTTCTTTGAAAACTCAAATATATGAAAATAATGGTTTCCGGCGAAACGACTTGTGGTTCCAAAAAAAAAAAAATCGAAATCGATACATCTACCCATTTGTAAATATGTGTATCAAATGAATGGAAATTCTTTAGCGATTGAAAGTTTGTAGTTATTTTCAGGATTCGTATACCCTGGTGACCTATATACCACTTTTAATGGTAACCACCCATATGTGTAGGGTATTTATTGTCGGCTTAGACCGACTATAATTTTGATAATCCTAACTATCACACTAACACCTATTTTAAAATTTCCCATGTGATCTAACCTGGTTTCAAATTAATTTACTTTTTAAAATATGCCCTGAGAACTTAATTTTGGAATTCATTTATTTAATCAATTTAAAAAAAAAAAAATACCTATGCCCGTAATATTTTTCGATTACGGGCATAAGTATTTATAATTATTTTTAAGTATTTTTTTCATTACTTCATATTTAAAGTATGCTTGTTCTAATTACATACTCAGTATTTTTATACCCTACACTAAGAGTGAAAGGGTATATTCAGTTTGGTACGCCGTTTGTAACACCCAGAAGGTGTTACAAACGGCATGACCTCCTGAGTCGATTTAGCGATGTCCGTCTGTCCGTCTGTCCGTCTGTCTGTCTGTTGAAATCCCTACTACTTTTAAAATTGAAGAGCTAGATAAATGAAACTTATAACTTAGATTACTAATATACCTACGCTGTATAGGCGAGATCGGTCCATTGTGACCTATGATCCGACCACTTATGTTCAAATACCTCATATAAAATGTACATATAAAGATCAATTTTTATGTATACGTGCTTAGATAAACTTTTTTGGTCAAATATATATTGATATCATGCTCAAATACATTATAATAATGTTTTCCGGCAAAAGGACTTGTGGTTCACAAAAAAAAAAATCGAAATTCGGTACACCTACCCATTTGTAAATATGGGTATCAAATGAATGGAAATTCTTCAGCGATTGAATGTTTGTAGTTATTTTCAGGATTCATATACCCTGGTGACCTATATATCACTTTGAATGGTAACCACACATATGTGTAGGGTATTTATAGTCGGCTTAGACCGACTATAATTTTGATAATCCTAACTATCATAATTACACCTACTTTAAAATTTCCCATGTGATCTAACCTTCCCAACTGGTTCATATTACGTATCGTTTTTAAAATCGTGTAAAAAGGTCTCTTTTTCAGTAATTTGTTTCTAAAATTTGAATTTAAAATTAAAACAGCATTTAAAATGTAAACAGTTTTTAACGGAAACTGTGTTATTATGGCATATTTTAAAAATGAGAACCGATTAAAAATGTTTGTAATTTTTATATTAACTGTTGTGCATAACCATAAATCATTTTCTTATGTATCATTATCCGAAATGAAAAAAAAGATAGTCCAAAAATAGTCTAAAATATTTTTTGAGTTTAGATTCAAATGTCTTAATAACCTATCGAAATAATAGTTTTTGTCGGTATTTTGTAATTATTTTTGGCAATTGAGAGAAAAATTGCGTTTACAGATTTTCGGAAAACTAGTTGTGTAAGGGACTGTATTTTTTTAAATGTAAAAAGTGGCTAATATTCCTAATATGCCTAATATTCCGATAGCAATTTTCTTAAAACTTTACGTAACAGAAAAAATCTGAGTATGCAGTCAAATCATCAACCGCGAATTATATAGAATTGATATATGGGATGTCCATGTTTTTCTCGTTTTATTAAGTAGTGTTGTCATAAAAGCAATTTTTATTTATTCTGAACGAAAGTTCGGTAGCTCTCAATGTTTTCCAAAATACTTTGTCGACAAACACATATAACATTTATGTTAAAAGTAAAATTATTTTTGTGAGAAACGAAAAACTTAAAAAAAATGATATTTTAGTTGAATTAAACATTTATTTGCAAAATTCAATTGCTAAGAATACTTTGTTTAAGTTTCACGCTACATTCAATTTTTTTGTATGCTCTTATCGCGCATATATATACACTGTTCACATTTTTACTGAAGTTGATAAATTATTTTTAATTAAATACCTTTTCTATTATTAGATCAAATATCTTCATATAATAGGAAAATTATGCACGACGACGAAATGATGCTTATGTGTGCCTGTGCCTGTTTACATATTTATATTCCCATCCAAACATAAATTATATTACTCGTTAAACATATTCAGCAGCAATAATTTCAATGTTCCAGTACAAATATATTGGCGTATAACTATAGTCATTTTAAAACTGGATTTTATTTAATTAAATTTAAAATTAACCTGGAATTTTGACTATAGTTACAGGCCATTATGTTTAAAGCTAAACATAAATTAGTTTTCATATCCCAAATTTTTAATATGTTTGCATTAGTGCAAATATATTATGTTCAGAGATAAACATAAATTATTTTTCCTCATGACGCATATCCTAAACATATATTTTATTTGCAGCAGTCTCCAACGAATTACGTTTTTTCCATGCGTGTAAAACATTTAAACTGCATTCTTTCCCTTAGGTATTATGTTAAAAATAGATTTTAAATCCACAAAGTTTTAAACTTTAAATAAATATATAATTTATATATTTTATTAAAGTTTTAATTATAATATGAATTAAATTTATATAACCTAATTTTTAAAGTACATATTAAATATTAATGCATTTTGTGTTTAACATCAATTATTCGTCAATAAAAATGTGTCTTCAAATTTTTTAATTTAGAAATATCTGTTTAAAAAATTAAAAAACCGAAACCGGTTATGGTTTTTTAAAATCTAAAAACCGAAAACCGGTTTTGTGACATCCCTAGACTCCAAGCGGAAGAGGACGGATGGCGACAAAAATGGTCAGAACTATTAATGTTTAAAAAATATATAATTAAACAAAGAGTAAATAAAATAATAAAGTAAAAATAATAATAATAAATATATAAAATGGCATTTTTTACTACATTTTTTACAGACTAAAAATTTGTTCGGTACAACCAATGTTATTTACCAACAAAAGAAATCCACAAACGACGTTCTTTTGTCATATTTTTCGTTTGTGAGGAACAAATTTTTCTTTTGCGTGAAATATACATTTTTACTCATTCGTTGTTTTAAAATATCATATATTATGTTCAACCAAATGAATGATTTTCATTCGAATTCAAATGAATTTTGCCAACAACAACTAACCAAGACAAAAATAGAGGTACACATTAACAATCACTTATTCCCATTGAGACCGATAAACAATCAACATACGAACGAAAATATTTGTGTAAAGAGCTGCCTAATAATATGCTACAGTTTAACCGATAGCCATCAGGTAAAGCCGGACCGTATCGAACCGAACCGACTGGACCACATAAACCTACCAAATACGTTCTCTCCGCTGATGCCTATTGACGCCGCCATGCACTGCTTATTCCGCACCATATGTACATCAGCCTAAAACCAGGCAATGATTATTTGCAAATATTAGATGTGTTGGCTGGCTGTTTTTGTAGGCGTACCGCGTTTTTGTGTGATTTTTAGGTAATTTATTTCGACGCATACGTTGTATTTGTCTGCACTAATGACATGATATCCTGTTAGTTATGTCAGCCGATGCGAGGATGTGTGACTGCTACAAACGGTCTTCCCGCATTGAATGTCCAACTAAATACTTCAGTAAAAAATGTTGGGTATTGAATTTTTTAAGAGGGTTTGAAAGAATATTTTTTTTTTAATTGTTGCCCTATTAGGGATGATTTAAATGAAATTATTTGGGCTATGACAAGGTTCAAAATCAGTTGCCTATTATAACCAAATAACATTCGAGAATTCGAGAAATGAATATAAATTTATTTTAAATATAATAGGTAAATATTTCGGTCCTTAAGTATGTTGATCAAGTGTATAACAGTGTTCTCATTCTACTTCGATGGGAGTAGATCTACTTCATTTCATTTGTATTTTTAAAATCTACTCCTCTAATATGGTAGTAGAATTTTCTACGCCTTTCTCATAATTTTCTACTATATTTTGGTGAAGTCTACTTCTTTTGCAAAAATTGCTTACATTTTTTAATTTGCTGAGAACAATATCTTGCGTCCAAAAATAACTCAATATTATAATTTTCCTAATAGCTATGATCAATTACACTAGACAACAAAATGGAGTCTTTTGTTTTTATCCACGAGCTCATAGTCAGTTTTTTAGATTGCCTAAGTTTTGAGGTTTTTACGTTATTCAAATATAAAGATATTCTCGGGTTTTTATAAATACTTTGCTATTTTATTTAATTATAAAAATCATAGATGTTATGCAATAAACCTTAAAATTAATATTTTTTGCGGTTGCGGTTGACTTTGTTCAGATCAATCCTAATTTCATGTGGTTTATTTCAAAATATTAGCAGAAGTATTTCCAATGAAAAGTGATCGAAAACTCAAATCTGTAAAAAGTTAAAGCCCAAAATATGTAGAAAAACACAATAATTGCCATATATTTGTTTTACATAATAACTCAAAAACTTGAGGCAATCTGAAAAACTGAATATGAGGTAGTGATTAGAATCTTGAAGTCCATCGGAAAATCATACATAGGTCGCGGATAAATTTTTTTGTTGTGCTGTGTTATCTCTAAAAATATATTTGTCATATATTTTTGTCTTTAAATTGTATATTATTCTTAAATATACGTTTGTATCATTGGGTGTTCCAGATATACCCCAACTTTAGAACAGACTATCCTGAATACATCAGCATTCATAAAATCAGGAATGAATAAAAATGTTAAAAATTGATATATCTATTTATTTATTTATTTGATATCTAATATATAAATGCATATTTCTACTCTCTCTTCATCAAATTTACTCATATATTTAATTTTTCTACTCCTTGTACATCAAATCTACTCCATTTGCATTGGCGAAAAGTGTGAACACTGCTGTGTTATGAAATCACATATTTTTAAATTAAAAATAATCAAAAGGCATACCGTAAGTAAACCAAAGATGGTGAAAATTATTAAAGCTTTAAACACTATTGTAGTTGCAAATTATTATGTTCAAATATTTGAGACTTTTTGAGATATTTATAAAATACCAATAGTTTTGCTGCAATAGCATTAATATCTATGGTGGTGGCCACAAAATTAAAAACCATATCTTTTTAAGTTTTAATTTTTAAATATATTTTTATTAAAGAACGACACTTTATACGCATGTATAGTAATTTTGGTTTTTAGTATGGACTATGATCTGTATAATCATAAATCATTTTCTTGTTTATCGTTGGATTATAAATGCTAAATAAATAATTAAAAAATTGTCTAAAAACCACAACATTTTCAGAGTTTATTTCTTAAAAATGAATAAATATTGGTATTGGTATTCATTGGTATATCAAAACTATTCTTGACATTTAAAATAGTAATTGCATTAAAGTTTTTTTTGTAAAACTATTTTTAAAAGTATTAAATTTTATAATGAGCACTTTTCTTAAAAACGTTAGGTAATATGAAAAAACTGAGTAGTACTTCAAAAAACATATTTAATAATTAAGATGTAAAAACATGATCGTTTCTAAAAGTCTGAGCACCACTGTTAATATTTGCAGCAATGCCACCTATTTCTATAATAGTTGCAGTGAATCTACCACAAATATGACGTTGTTTGTGATGTTCATAGGAAACATCTCATAAATAATACAAAATATGTAATATATACAAATTACTTATAGTTACTTTTGATATACATTTATTGATACACGTAAAAAAAACATTCCTCACAAACGAAAATTTAGACAAAAAAAACTCGTTTGTGGATTTATTTTGCGGGTAAATGACATTGATTGTACTAAACTAGTTTTTCTTTTCTTTTTTTAAGTAAAAAAGTTAAAATTAATAAACATATATATGTATAATTATAATATATATTAATTTTTGGTTTTTTCATACATTTTTTATCAATTTTTGTTTATTATTATTTTTTATATTTAAAAATTTATTTTTTATTTTATCATTATTTGTTTTTTCTTTTTTGTTGAATGCTTTTTTTTCACTCATTTTCGTGATCAATCAACATCCTGTTTCTACAAACAACCATGACATCAACATTACTATCATTTTTATTATCTTTTATACAAAAATGTGTCTGAAAACGAAGCTGATGATTATATGAGGACCATTCATTTGAGTGTTACAGTTTTAAATGTTACAGTTTGAGAATTTAGCTCACTGAATTTTACAGTTTGAAAATGCTTTAAAAAGCACCCAGAAATATGAAATTTTTTAAGTTTTTGTTTTTAACAAAAATAATTTTACATTTAATATAAATGTTATATGTATTTGTTGCAAAAGTATTTTGACACACATTGAGGGCAACTAACATTCGTTCATAATAAATAATTTATTTTTTACAACAAACATATAAACTTTTGCGAGCAAACTTTAAACACGTAGCAAAATAAATTCTTTTGCTGCAAACGATCTGTAAACGTTTTTTTCTTTATGTGTATCGCAATATACATTTACTTGTCGAAGTATATAACAGAAATATTTGTTTAATAATAAAGATTAAAGCGCCACTAATCATAATCTTAATCTCAACTGATTGTAGGGTATTTGATAAAATATAGTTATCGACTGCTGCTACGTATTTCATTTTCCGGGATTATTTTTGTTAATTGATGCCTGTTCGCATTACACTCTGTATGCTGTATAGATAATAAATAGCTAAATAGATAATATCACGTGATAACACGATAACGTGATTATCGTGCGTGTAAACAAGCATCCATACTATTTAAATGAGATATTGTTGATATGGCGCGGCGACAGAAGAAACGTACTGCTATTATTGCCAGATTTATTGTTGGCATTGATTATGTTTCGTTGCAAGTTCATTTATGTAGTTAGAGGATTTGCTGAATTTTGTTTGTGCACAACTTTTGTGGCATTTGTGGTAAAACTCTCAAACATTTAAACATATGATGACATAATTTGAAAACATTGCTGAGCGCATATTCAAATTAGTATGCTACTGCTAAGTCAATCAGCATTTGAAGTCAATCAACATTTGGAGAATTTGAAATATGTTGTTTTCTATTTTAGTGACTATTATTTAGTTTGTTTTATTTCAATGCATGTTGGTGTTAGAATGTATATCAAATAACTTTAGTTGTATGTTACAAGGACAATGTTTTTAAAGCCTACGCACGCAGAAAATATAGTTGCGACATGATCTCGACAACTATACTATGTTCTCTACGAACATAAATGGTTGTCGCAATCAAAGTATATTGATTTGAATTTTATTTCAAAAATAATAAGGTCACTATAACATATTATAGTAGATATAATATTATAAAATAGTTGTTTTTCTGAAAACCCAAAATATTGTTCATAAGAACCATGTTAAGATTACGAAAAATATTTCCCGCTATCAAAATATGTTGTATTTTCCATAGTATGATAGCGGCAAATATTTTGCGTTTCCGATACATGTTTTTTTTTTAGTTAATTTAGATTTTTTTTGTGGTTAAATAGTATTGTTTGTATCAAACCAGTTCTTCGTTTGTTTTTTTTTTTTCAGAAAAATATAAAAATTTATTATTTATTAATATTTTTTTTTATTTGTTTATTTTGATTTATTATTAGTTATTTTTTTATTTATTTAATTTTTTTATTTAATCATTATTTTTACCTTTTCTTCGAAATCCTTTTATCTATTTATTTATTTATTTATTTATTTATTTATTTATTTATTTATTTATTTATTTATTTATTTATTTTAAACTTTATTTTTTTATTTAATCATATGTCGAAAACTTTTTTGGAATCCTCCTCTTATGTTCCTGACTAATCAACAGCCCTTTTCTACAAACAGCCATGAGCTATCAACATAACTATCATTTATTTTTTAAAAAAGTGTGCATGAAAAAGAAGCTGAGGATTATATTACGAGAATTCGTGTGAGTGTTACAGTTGTAAATGTTACAGTTTGAGAATTTCGTCACAGAATCTTACAGTTTGAAATTGCTCCCAGAAGTATGCAACATTTTAAGTGAATTAATTAACTGTTACGTTACATTTACAAGCAAATTGAATGCTTTTAATAATATTTATACTCGCATCTAAAAGTTTGTTTCTTTAGTATCATTATTTTACTTATATAACATTTATAAAATTGTATAAAATTATATATATATAATTATATATATATAAAAATATATATATAAAATTTGTTCACTAATAAATGTAAATTTTTGTATTGTAGTACAAGGTTTTCAGCACCCAATATTGAAAAGATAATTTCATTCTATTCGTTTTTTGGAATCTTAAAAATAAAAGAAGAGCAAAATACTGAGAAATTCAAAAATGGTCTACATCTCGAAAACTAGAGCCAATTTGATGTCATTTTCGGAATCAGTGCCACAGATGTAATCAATATTTGCTGCAACTTTTACAGAACCATAATGAGTGTAGGGCAGTGCCATTCATTAAACTTATGGTTTAGTTTTATCCAAATGCAGATTTTGTTTTCCATAAATAGTGCATAGTTATACCCTACACCTATGAGGTACAGGGTATATTAACTTTGTGCATATACTGTAACGCCGCTTAGGAGGCGTATCCGGTATGGAAAAGTATATATATTCTTGATCAGCATCACTACCCGAGTCCGTTTAGCTATGTCCGTTTGTCTGTCTGTCTTGTTGTCTTGCTGTCTTGCTGCCCGTATACACGATAACTTGAGAAAGACTGATCAGAATGCGATGAAATTTTGTCTCAATATATTTTAGCCAAAAGTAGGAACTGATTTTGAAAATGAGCCAAATCGGTCAACGGACACGCCCACCTCCCATACAAGTCACTTTTATATAACCCTTTAGAACTAATAACTCGAAAAGTATTCAAGATATAGTTATAAAATTTAAAACATATTATTATAATTCACCTAAAAATATGTGGCCCAAAAGTGGGCGTTATCCGCCCACATTTTTTTTTCATTATTTCCCGGGTTTTCATAGTGGAAATTTGATCCGTAAATTACTAAAATCAAATCTATGAAATATTAGCTTTACAATATTTTAAATATAGGCGTGGTCCGCCCAATTATATACAATTTTTTTTTATTAGTTTTTAATACTTTTATATCATTTTTTTAATTTATGGGGATATAAGACATAAATTTCTGATATGTGAATAATATTCCGAGGTTGGGGAGGTTCAGCATAATTAAAAACTTTAAAATTAAAGTATGGAATTAAATATCCCGCATTAATATCCCCACCAAAGGTGTAGGGTATTCCATAGTCGGGCCCGACCGACTATAAAATCCGCCCCATGTGACCGAACTTACCCATGTGACCTAACTTTCCCAACTCGTTGTTGATTTTAAATTTGTTTCAGAGGTTATAAATTTGTGAAATTTCGAACTATTTTTGTTTGCCATTAAAGGTCATGTATCCATGGATTTAGTCTATCATTCCTTTTAGGACTTATAAAATTTATGGTTCAAGGTTTTAGAAAATTGGATCAACGGAGAAGCGGAATATGGAGAATCGGAATAAACAAACAAGTTGAGAACAAAATTTAATGTATTTGATTAGGGCTGTGCAATTAATCAAATTGCTTGATTAATTAATTTTTGATTCATTAATTAATCAAGACTTTCGATAAATCAGAACATTGATTAATAAATTAATCAGTATTCTGACTAATCGAAATTGTGATTAATTGATTAATCAGTATTTCTTATTATTTAACTTCTGCGTTGCGAAATATTTAAAAATACTTCATTTTACTTTTTAATTTGTTGACAAAATGTTAAAATGTTGTTGTCTAAAATTGCTTCATTTTCATTTAATTAAAATTCTGAATAATAAGATTTTGATAAATCAGGGTTTCTGATCCATCGATTAAATCATTAATCAAGATTCGGATTAATCAATAGTTTGAATAATTGATTAATCACACAGCCATATATTAGATTTATTAGGACTGTTTCAAGTTTCAGGTTTCTGACACTTTATTAATCAGTTTTTAAATTACTTAGAAATGAAGCAATTTTTTTAGGAAAATTTGAATTAAGCGAAAAGTTGTTTTTGAAATAACTAATTTTGAAATACTAATTCAATTAAATAACAGAAAATAAAATGATTAAACATTTTAATATATTTCAGGATGCAGAAATTCATTTCAAATTTTAATTTTTTGATTATTCAAAATGTTGAAATCTGAATACAAGATAAATCAGAATACTGATTAATTAATGTTTAGATCAGTGTTGCATTGCGATATATTTAAATTGATATATTTCAGGATGCAGAAATTCATTTCAAATTTAAATTTTTTGATTATTCAAAATGTTGAATTCTGAATACATGATGAATCAGAATACTGATTAATTAATGTTTAGATCAGTGTTGCATTGCGATATATTTAAATTGAGCACAATAAAAAGTAAATATGGGTATTTTCTGCAAATTGGGCATTTCGAAACATTAAATTGGATATTTGTCCATATTGTATTAGTTTGTAAGTTTGTGCATTATTTTTTTAATCACATTCGCATTGTATGCGTGAAATTATATTAGAAAAGTGCACTTTTCTAATATAATTTATGATATTTATATGTCAATAACAAAATTGTGGCAGCACAGACTAAAATATCGCAATAAATGTGGGTATTTTCAAATAAAATCTGGGCAGAAAAACCAAATGGGCATCAAATCCGGCATTTCAGAAAATAGTGGGCCACGAAATATGCGTCCCACGAAATATGATTAGGCAGCTAAATGTCCATAATGCCCGCTAAATGCTTCGTTTGTTCGATATTTTGAATAATCGAAAAACTGCCGCGAAATATGATTAGGCAGCTAAATGCATCGATTATTCGATATTTTGAATAATCGAAAAACTTGATTAATCGTAAATCTTGATTAGTCAATTAATCGGAAATTGATTATTCAAATAGTTTAATCGATTAATCACACAGTTATTATATAGATATTTTTACAATATAAGAATACATATAAAAAAATATTTTTTCTGAATAACCAAAAAGAGAAAGATTACTCCGTCGGTCTTAATCATCCACAAATCACTTAAAACACGTTGACAACTCATCATTAATGCTGATGCAGCACTTTGTTGTTGATGATTTGTTCACTCAGCCATCGTGCAATCGGCTGCCGTTATCCTTCTACCACATATTATGTCAACGGAGGTCATCGATAATCTTGATAATTTTTTTATCGCACAGTGGCGGCGTCCGTATAGCCGAGAAGAGCTGTTTGCGGAGCTCTTAACGTAATGGCGCATTAACATATCAGCCGCTGTAAACACTGGCAAACACAGCCGAAGTGCAAACAATTACGCGCTGTTGACTCAAAGGACCTCCGCGCACAGCGCAGTTGATTGCCACGGTGACTGTCAACGTTGTCAACATTGAGCTGGTGCAAAAAGTTGCCAATTCATTTCAAAGTGAAGAGAATGAGTTTGGGGTCAGTCCGTGGTTTCGGCCCTGTTTGTGTTTTTTTTTCCTACTGCAGCAGACGAGGCATGACCATTTTTGTATGTGTGAAAGCGCGTGTTTTGGTATCTGTTGGTATGTTTTATCTTTATAAAAATGCCAACAAAGTGTGTTTAAAAATTCAAAAGCAACAGCAAAACAAGTGGAAAAAACGGCTGCTGTGTTTTTGTTGTTGCCTAGTATTGACCAATTTAATGCTTTTCCGCATTGAGCCTTTAATGCAGATGATACGATGTACCAGGGTTGACGGCCTTTGTGTGTTTTGTAAATTTCAATAGGGAAAATGTTATATTTTATTAATTATTTATAGCAAAACACTTTAAAATTTCCTCAATCATTTAAGCATTAACAAAAATTTAATTTATTAACAAATTTGGATCTGATTGATATTACCAAATAAATCAACAAATTAAATTATTGCTTCAGAATTGAGAATTGTCATAAGAGTTACCTAAAAAATGCACTCACATAAATGTACTTTAAAGTTTTTTGATCCATATTTATCTAGTTTTTTAGTCCATAATCCTTGTTCTTCCTTGTTTCTCGTCTATATAATTTTTAGCCCTGATAATTGCTGTTTTCCAAGTAATTTCAAAGTGGGTACAGTACAAAGTTTGTTTAAAAACATTAATTTTATTTTATTTATCCATTTTGAAAACGTTATTATTAGGTTACTTTCTTGTCTCTGTTCGGTACACATTTTTTTAAAAATATGAAATAAAAAATATTTATTAATATAAAATATTTTTAAGGTGATTGAAAGTAAAACGTGGGCGGTATTGAATCTTTAAAGTTCACATTAAAAATGTTTTATTTTAAAAAATAATTTTTATTTCATATTTTTTTGTTTATACGTTTTATTTTAAAAAATAATTTTTATTTCATATTTTTTTGTTTATACCCTACACTAAGAGTGAAATGGTATATTCAGTTTGGTACGCCGTTTGTAACACCCAAAAGGAAGCATCTCCGGTATGAAAAAGTATATATATTCTTGATCAGCATGACCTCCTGAGTCGATTTAGCGATGTCCGTCTGTCTGTCCGTCTGTCTGTCCGTCTGTCTGTCTGTCTGTTGAAATCCTTACTGCTTAAAGAGTTGAAGAGTTAGATAAATGAAACTTATAATTTAGATTACTTATATACCTACGCTGTATGTGCGAATCTAGATCGGTCTATTGTGACCTGTGATCTGACCATTTATATTCAAATACATCATATAAAATTTACATCTACAGATCTATTTTACTGTATACGTGCTTAGGTAAACTTTATTGGTCAAATATATATTGACTTCATGCTCAAATACATGAAAATAATGTTTTCCCTCGAAATGACTTGTGGTTCCCAAAAAAATCGAAATTCGGTACACCTACCCATTTGTAAATATGGGTATCAAATGAATGAAAATTCTTCAGCGATTGAAAGTTTGTAGTTATTTTCAGGATTCGTATTCCCCGGTGACCTATATACCACTTTGAATGGTACCACACATATGTGTAGGGTATTTATAGTCGGCTTAGACCAACTATAATTTTGATAATCCTAACTATCATAATAACACCTACTATAAAATGTCCCTTCTTTAAAATTTCCCATGTGATCTAACCTTCCCAACTGGTTTGATATTCCGGCACATATTTAAAATACGATTTACAACATATTGTAACGAAAATTCAGTCTACGGAAAACTGTTCTACGAGTTCGTATCGCTGGATTGTGTACAAAATAAAAACACTCTTATGTTTGGTTTAAATTATAACAATTAACTTTATTAATTCACTTTAATAAACAACTTTGCTAATAACAAATTCTAACAACTGCTGCATGTCCACAATTTAACTTGACATTTATCACACGAGCTGCACTCGACCACTTTACAATCACTACTCCAGTACAGTGCCTCAGATGCGCGGCCTTATATACTGCATGCATCAGTTCGACACGTTTCGACAAGCTTCGACTTGTTTCGAGAACCTTCTACTCGTTTCGTGAATGACGCATGCTATTGGCATCTCATTCGCACTCATGTGTTTTAATGCGCTGATCTTCCATCTCTTTCTCGCACACTGCCTCAGTGCGCTGAATGATCTTCCGTCTCTTTCTAACGCATTGCTTAGTGCGCTGAATTGTCTTGCGTCTCATTTATTATTGTTGATTGCTTGCACAGTGGAGCAAATTACCTCTTTTCGTAACAATATTTTCGCTAAAGAAATGAAAGGTTTTAAATTGATATAGAATTGATAGAATTGATTTCAAACGATGTGTCTATGACATGTATTAAACCTCTTAAAAGAATGGGTTAACGCTAAAACAAAATTCGTACCATATTATAACCTCAAAGTATAATATGAAACGGAAGTGATATATTTTCCGCATGTTAATAAAGACATTGAAATGGTCCAAGAATATTTCATTAAACAAATATTGCAAAATTACAGTTATTGCAATTTTTCAACAAGCAATTTATTGAGCAATTTTTTCCAACGCAATTACACTAGGCAACATATTTTAAGAATTTGTATTTTAAACTCGAGATACATGACCAAAAAGATTATAGATTGTTAAGGCACACTGTCAGTCGGGCCCTACTGGTCAAACAGTTTAATGCCGAATCCGAAAGGCGAAAACTTTTTCAACGCAATATTTACTCTCGGAGGTGTGCCATTATCTGCCGAGAGCTAGCGCGGTAAAGAAAAACATATTCTATGTAAAGATGTTGACAGTCCCATCTTAGCTTTGAATTTGTTATTGAATCTGTCTATCTAAACGTTTTCCGCAATACACATTGAAAAAATAAATATTTGCCTCATTGAAGTAAGTTCGGAAAGTTGGTAAGTTGGGAGTGAGTTCGGGAACTGCTCGAGACTTCGAGACTGGAAGACTGTGTATCAGTGTTTACACTTTTCGCCAAAGTAAATGGGGTAGATTTGGAAATTTTGGGGAGAAGATATGAGTAGGGAATACAATTTAGACCTGTTTTGGTAATCCCGGGATTTCGGGATTGAATACTTTTCAATCCCGGGATCCCTCGATTAGTTCAAAATACAAGTAATTTTAAAAAATATTTGTCAAACCATAATTTGACTTTTTTTAGTTATGCGTGTAACTTTTTTTTCTATGCGTGTATGTTTATAAAAAAAAACCAGATCACGAATTAAATAAAGGAACCGAATTTTTTAAAGTACAACCAATAAAAAAGTTTGTAATTTCAGTTCTGTGTTTGACTATGTTCGAAGACCCATAAACTATTTATATTATGATATCCTAAATACAAAAAAAAATATTTCAAAAATGGTCTAAAGATATTCGAATTTATATCCAAATATGAATGTAAAAACTTATTAGAATTTTAACATTTCTTTATATATTAAAATTTGTCTTGACAGTGAAATAACAATTGGGTTTAAAATTTTATTTAAAAAAAATTATAATAAATCAAATCAAATAAAACGTGTAATAATGCAATTTAAAAATTTCTCTAAGTAATTAGTTGTATCTAGTACCTAATTTTTGAATCTCATTGATTTATCTCGTATATAAGACTTTGGTTTTAGCTTTTGAAAATTGGGATAAATTAAATTCATTGATTTTATACTAAATTTTATATCATGTTTTGTAAAAAGAATTGTATTGAGAGCTCTGAAATGAATTTTATATCGTATCCCGAATCCCGGGTTGGTATTCCCTAGATATGAGTAAAAATAAGTATAAATAAAATTTTGAAAAATGAAGTAGATTTGTAGTAAAAGCAGTTGAAAATCAAATTTAGGAGTAATTTTGATGAAAATGTAGTTGAAATATGCATTAGATCTCAAATAAATGAACAGAAATGTCAGTTTTTAACATTTTTATTCATTCTTGATTTTATGGATTTTATAATGCTGATTTTTACAGAGTGGTCCATTTTAGAGTGGGTGTGTAATTGGAGAATTCCAATGAAATACATACACCCAAAAAAAAATATTATATAAATAATAGTTTTTTACTATTAAAAACAATCAATAGGATAAATTATTTTTTTAATCGGAAAATACCATTAGGTACTAGAAAATACTATGACATTTCCATTGAGTTTATATGAACAGATTTATTTTTTGTATACTATTAAATCAATAATTGTCCTATTGACCAATTTTAATGGGATTTGAGGGAATTTTTTTTTGGGTGTTGTGTTTTCGAAATTTTCTTTAAAAATGTTGATAAAAGTTTATTTATTTATAACTTCTACAATTTAAAGACCAGAGCAAAAATGTTCCATTTTTTTACAGATAATCGATCAAATTTATTCAGTAAAAGGGAGTAGAAACTTCAGAAAGGAGTAGAAAATTCTATTACCGGAGTAGAGGAGTAAATTTTAAAAATTCAAATAAAATGGATATCTAATCCATTTTACTACTACTCCGATCGAAGCAGAAAGAGAAAACTGCTTTGCATGTTGTTAGATTACCTAAGAAGTACTTCGATCTAATCTGGGTCTAATCTGACCCATGGGTTTTCCATAATAGTGCTCATTTGTACTAGTATAATATTAAATAAATTTTCCAACGTGCGGCCAAATGCATCCGTTACTCAGTGTAATGGGATATGAAGCTGCGTGCTACGCAGCAATTTGAGCGAAATTTATGCGTGTTGTGCAAAGTTTTTGATTATCAACTCAGTACTGGAAAATTGTGTTGAATTTCACGTGGAATATTTTTTTTTGTTGATGTTGGTGCTTTCGAAAAACATAATAACTGCCAGCCTTGCAGTTATTGTTGTTGTAGGTTTTGTATCCTGCTCATAATTTTTGTGCTGATTTTTGTTTGAGCACGTTTAATCTATTTAATTGCAGTTTAATGCCTAAATAAATAATATTTTCTGCAATTCATTGCCGCATCCAACTGGTTTTCACAGCACAACCTACCGAATTGCGTCCCACTTTAGGCCCATGGGTCGTTTTTAATTATTTATGGCGCTTCGGCGCTGATTCGCATTATTAACACTTCGTTAAAAAGGAAACAACGAGGAGCAGCTTTGATGCTGCCTGCTGCAGCTACTGCTTTGTTTCACTTCGCATCATTCCACTGCGTTTCGTTTCCTTGCGTCCCCCGTGCGTGCAACGCTACACGGCTGTATATGGAAAATTCAACACACACCAAGTGTTGCCACATCGTTGCCATATCGCGGCGATGCCCGCCGTGTGCTGCCACCACTCTGGGGGTGGCTTATGTTGTTCTGCATACGTTACATTGTTTTGGGGTTTTCATTACGCATCCGGCGCAGTTTGAATTTGCCAACATTTGCAAAGCCTGTCGAAACATTGTTGTTAAATCATCGAATCCGATGCTCATAAAAAATACGCTGATCCAAGCGGTACCTCTGAGTGAGTGGTGGTGGTGCAGGCTCTACGTTAATCTGTGATATATTCGTAGATTATTAATTATGAATGAATTCGCCGCGAATTTCCAATCAATTTCATTTTTGGTGGTACGGCCGCATGTTTATTTGCCGAGGTTGAGGTGTGTGTTGGGCTGGTGGACCGCGACTTTTGGCATCGATGATTGGGTGGTGCCTGATGTGCGAGCCGCCAGATATACGACGTTCAATTCGTGTTTAATAGTTGTTTGCATACGGGATTAAATTAATTTCATTGATAATGGTTTTTTTAACGGTACTTTGAACTTTTTGCACCTTTGGTGGGACTTTGCAACTGTATGATTGATTTCATTGACAACTGTGTATTGTACCGGAATATTCCATATCGATAATATGGTAATCCATTTAAATAATCCCAAAAACATATGTACCTACATAATACTAGGTAGGTATATATGTTATGAAGTTTAATTAAGACGAGTTGGGTAAGTTCGGTCACATGGGGCGGATTTTATAGTCGGTCGGGCCCGACTATGGAATACCCTACACCTTTTTGGGGATGTTAATGCGTGATATTTAATTGCATACCTTAATTTTAATTATGCTGAACCTCCCCACCCTCGGAATATTATTCATATATCAGAAATTTACGACTTATATCCCCATAAATTAAAAAATTGATATAAAAGTATAAAAAACGCCTTTATTTAAAATTTTGTAAGGCTAATATTTCATAGATTTGATTTTAGTAATTTACGGATCAAATTTCCACTATGAAAACCCGGGAAATAATGAAAAAAAGTGTGGGCGGATCACGCCCATTTTTGGGCCACATATTTTTAGGTGAATTATAATAATATGTTTTAAATTTTATAACTATATCTTGAATACTTTTCGAGTTATTAGTTCCTAAAGAGTTACCTAAAAGTAACTTGTATGGAAGGGCGTGTCCGTTGATCGATTTGGCTCATTTTCAAACTCAGTTCCTACTTTTAGCTAAAATATATTGAGACGAAATTTCATCGCATTGTGATCAGTTTTTCTCAAGTTATCGTGTATACGGACAGCAAGACAGACAGACAGACGGACATAGCTAAACGGACTCGGGTAGTGATGCTGATCAAGAATATATATACTTTTCCATACCGGATACACCTCCTAAGGGGAGTTACAATATATGCACAAAGTTAATATACCCCGTACCTCATAGGTGTAGGGTATAATAAACCCCAGAAGAAAATGTACCTCTGTTTATGAGAAATTTCAAAATGCTAAATGTTAAATTATAATCTATATATATAAAACTCTTGGTCTGTCTGTTTGTTCGTTCCAGCATCACGTATAAACCGCTGAACCCGCTATATACAGGCGAGATTGGACAAAAAGGCGTGTCACCTCCCATACAAACTAAACTTTCGAAACGATATAACTCTGCGCTTACACAAAAAAATATACAAAAGCAAAAATCAAACACAAAGCAAAAGCATAATACTAAAGCTATAACAAAAAAACAACAGCAAAATAAAAAACAAAAAAAAACAGATGGAAAACAAAAACAAAAGCAAATACAAATAACAAAACCAAAAATACAAAATCAAAAGCAAAAACACAAAAACAGAAACATAAAAACAAAAGCAAACACAAAAACACAAAAGAAAAAACATAAAAGCAAAAACACAAATACAAACAAAAACGAAAGCACAAAAACAAAAGCAAAAACACAAAAGGAAAAGGAAAAGCAAAAACAAAAAAAAAGACACAAAAGAAAAACACACAAGTAAAACACACAAGCAAAACACAAATGCTAAACTAAAGCAAAAAACAATAGCAAATACACAAAATCAAAAGCATAATCGAAACACAAAAGCAAAAACACAAAAACAAAAGAAATAACAAAAGAAAAACACAAAAGTAAAAACTTAAAAACCAAAGGCAAGGGCAAAGTCACAAAATCAAAAGCAAAACACAAAAGCAAAAATACAAAAGTGAAAACAAAAACAAAAACAAAAGCAAAACCACAAAGGCAAAATACAAAAGGTATAACACAAAACAAAAGAAAAGCACAATCTATGGCAAAACACAAAAACAAAAGCAAAGACCCAAAAACTAAAGCAAAACACAAAAACAAAAGCAGAGACAAAATGAAAGCAAAAACACAAAAAAAAAACACAAAATTAAAAACGCAAAAACACAAAAGCAAAACCACAAAAAAAAATTAAAACATTCAGCGTGAACCACATTGAATGTGATTGAATCCTAATTTTGCTAACGTGATTGTGAGTAGATCAAAAAATACCGTGAGTGAGTGTGCGTGAGTACAATTTTATGGTGAGTGAGTGAGTGTGAGTGAGTCGAATATTTCATAAAATTAAAAAATCTCACTTTTTTACTATTTTTATATATTTTTAGTGAACTAGGGAACACGTAGAGCCACCCCTTAAACTCACAAGGCTTTGGGAAGAAGTCTGCCCACTATTCAGAACTATAATAAATCAAACCCAAACGACCTTCTTCAACTCAGAATAAGTTGCAAGGTTGCAAGGTTGCAACCAACATGCATAGAATGCTTTTTTTTGATATACCCATTTTGGGAAAAAGTTTAATTTTCAACTTAAATATATATGAAAACTCTGTATTGACTTCCTTTTGTTTATTAAGTTAAGTTTGTTCCAGGGGTTCGTGTGGGGTCCTGTTTTTATACGAGTTATTAATGTAGTATCCAAAAAAAATCGATTTGATAATTGTTTTTCCCAATGTCAATTCATCCCTGGTAAATTATACACAGAAAAAATGTACATAATATTGATGAATTCCGTTCTTCAAACCATGATTCATTGTATTGAATAGTCATAAAAAGTCATAATATTAATGACTAACGCCATCAATGTTATGAATGTTATCATAAATATGAAGAACGCTTGGTAACTGTCGAATAAGTGTTCTTCAATATGATGAACTGTATGTGAAGAATACGTTTCATCTTATTAATGAACCAAAATATAAAATACAACATATATGTTTTTCATATTGAAGAACGCTGTTCATTAAATCAAATTTCTATTAAAATATTTATTTTTCATTCATTTTTTGCCGTACTTCTCAGTTCACAAGTAGTTCTTGTATGTTAATGCTTGCTCGACATGCAAAAATTAGTTTTATAATATATTTATTATAATTACATTTATAATAATTTATTATATTTATTATAATTATAAAAAATATATTTTTGAAAAACAAATTTTTTAGATTTTTTCTTTAGAACCCCAGATTTAAATGACATTTAAACATGGCTGCTATATAATATCAAATTGATTTATTCTGTTTGTTTTGTATACCTTTTTAAAAACCGTTTTCAAACCGGTAAAAATTGAAACTGTTTATATATGGTTTTGGATATCGGTTTAAATTTTATTGTCGCATTACGGTTTAAATTTAATCATTGATCTTGGGTTTGTAAATTTGTTTTGCGCAACTTTGAAGGTCATGTACTTCAATGTCAAAATAAAATTTAAATTTCTACGCATTAATAAGTTTCTGCATAAAAACTCATTAAAAGATATGTTAAGCAATTAAATAATTGACGTGCTATAAGCGTGCTTCAATGTTTTAAGGAAACAAATTCAAAATCTATTAAATTGTAAAATTACTAATACAATAACGAAACAAATTGAAGTATCACCACTTCAGTACAGTAGATACGGGGCTTACGTAAATAACACCTTGTTGGCCCACACACTCAAAGAGCCAGTCTAATGCGGTAGCCCATACGTTCAAAATGAAACATTTTGTAAATTTCTTGATCTTGATTACACTACTTCATATCATTCTCAAGAGGTCTCTCGCCATATATGTTGAAGAAGATCTATTTCTGTTGGCTAACATTCTCTTTTTTGTTGATCTCTGAATTTGGATACTTGAAGAATTAAGCTAAACTTGTATGTTGCAGATATTTAGCGGCTCTATTTTGATCGATTATTTGTATAAATACTGTGGTAAAGCTGGAAGAAGGCATCAATTGTATCAACACCTTCCAAGTGTTCAGTTAATTCAGTCAAACCTAAGCTAACTCAACGAACTGAGAATGGTGAGTCAAAAAATAAATCTATTTTAGCTAATTCCTTTGTTATCGTTAATTTATATAACTTCAAATTTGAATTTACTGCATATCAGAACTTCTTAGACCCGCATTAAACTCTTCTTTTCCGATTTTCTTGCAGAAACTCTTCGTGGTAGCCTTTGCCCTTGCTTGCCTCGTAGCCTGCTCCGTGGCCCAGTCAGCTGAAGAGCCTTCCGTGGAATATCTGCCACCAGTGGCCGATGACAATGCCGACACCAAGCTAGCTGATGATGGCTACCGCTACAAGACCGTGCGCAAGCTTAAGTACCGTCATCGTCGCGATGTGTCACAGGAATACCTGCCACCATTCGAGGAGCCCACCCAGGAGTATTTGCCACCTGCCACCGAGACTAAGGTCACCGATGATGGCTACCGCTACAAGACCGTGCGCAAACTGAAATTCCGTGCCCGTCATCGTCGTGACGTCTCCGAAATCGAGGCACCAACCAACGAGTACTTGCCACCCGTCGACATTGAGCTTGCACCTGAGTTGAAAACTATTCTGGGTGATGATGGCTACCGCTACAAGACTGTGCGTCGCCTGAAGTTCCGTCGTCATCGTCGTGAGGCAGATGCTGAGGAAGCTATGGCCGCTGACGCCACCGATGCTGCTCCCGCCAATGACTACTTGCCACCAGCTACTGAGGCCACATCCGCTGAGGAGTCCCCCGAAGAGAAGAGCGCCGTTCTGGCTGATGACGGTTACCGTTACAAGACTGTTCGCAGAATCCGTTACCGTTACCGCCATTAAATTTGGACGCTGTTCAGCATTGCAGTTCGTTTGTAGATGCATAAATATGACACGATAATACCTGACAGTACATTGATCATGAATAGATAAATGTTTGAGAAAATTATAGTTTTTTAAGTAATTAGTTTGCAAGAATAAAAAAAATATTCATAAAAAAACAAAAAAGTATTTTTATTAAAGTTACAAATGAGATATTTCATTTTTTTTTCAACGAAAAAAATTAAGGAATTTAGACATCATCTTTGAAAATGGTACAATTTGTGCTTGAATGTTTTCTCATATTAAACTCAGAATTTTGGACTTCTAAATATTATGATTCCTGAATGGCGTCACACGGTGAACAAAATGATGAAATTTTTGAACAAAACTATTTTTTTTTTTATTTAATTTTTATATTTTTTTTAAACTATAATATAAATAAAAGAATAATCTGTAAGCATTTTTCTTATAACATTTATAGTTTAAGGGATAGGAAAAAAAATGCATACCATACATAATTATATGAAAACACATATTGGAACATAACTAAAATATCCTTGCATATCCTCTCAAATCCTAAAATTGTATTTAGGCTTTTACAAAATACACCTTCTGAAGAAAAAGTAGCTTCCGGTTTGCTCCGGTTTACAAGAAAAAAATTTATAAATTTAAAAATTTATTAATTTGATTTTAAGTGTTTAGTATTTCATATCATAACTCAACACAGTCGAATAATACAAAGTTTATATTCACACAAATTTATATCCATAGTGTGTAAAAAAATATAAAAATATCAAAATTCGATTGATTCATCCACATTTCGTAATATTTCACGTCAAATATTTCAATTTGAGAAATATTATGTCAAGTTAATAATTTTATATCAATTAAACCTAGAGATATCCTTCATTCGCAGTAACGTTTTTCAAATCACAATCAATGTGGTAAAAAATAAAAAAATATCATCCCGATATCATTCCCGGATTAGGATAAATTGCATGGCAAAAATTTCCATTTTAATTTTAATTTCATATATTTGTGTATTTCGTTTTAAATTTATTCCAAGGACTGCAAACGATATCCTTCATTCTCACTATTTTTTTTTTCTAATCACAATCAATGTGATAAAAAATCAAAAATATATCATCCAGATATCGTACCCGGATTAGGAGAAATTTCATGGCAAAAATTACCATTTTTCACACATTTGTTCCTTTTTTTGTAAATTGATTCCAAGAACTGCAAGCGATATCCTTCGTTAGCACTAACTTTTTTCCGATCACAATCAATGTGATAAAAAATAAAAAAATATCACCCTGATATCGTTCCCGGATTAGAAGAAATAACATGGCAAAAATACCAGTTTTATTCTAATTTTTTTGTAAATTTATTCCAAGAACTGCAAACGATATCCTTTGTTCGCACTAACTTTTTTCTAATCACAATCAATGTCGTAAAAAATAAAATAAATATTATCCTGATATCATTCCCGGAGTAGGAGAAATTACATGGCAAAATACAATTTTATTTAATTATAATTTCATACATATGTGCCTTTTTTGTAAATTTATTTTAAGGACTGCAGACGATATCTTTCATTAACACTAACTTATTTCAGATCACTATCAATGTGGTCAAAACTAAAAAATAAATCATACCGATATCGGCTCCAATTTTTTAAAAATTACAGGTCAAAATTTACCACAAAATTCCCGAAGTTTAAATTTTTTTGCATAACTTTTGTGAATTAATGGAAGACATTTTGTAAAGCATAACTATACCTTGATATTTATACCCTACACCTATGAGGTACAGAGTATATTAACTTTGTGCATATATAGTAACGCCCCATAGGAGGCGTATACGGTATGGAAAAGTATATATATTCTTGATCAGCATCACTACCCGAGCCGGTTAACTATGTCCGTCTGTCTGGCTGTCTTGCTATCCGTATACACGATAACTTGAGTAAGACTGATCAGAATGTGATGAAATTTCGTTTCAATATATTTTAGCCAAAAGTAGGAACTGAGTTTGAAAATGACCCAAATCGGTCAACGGACACGCCCACCTCCCATACAAGTCACTTTTATATAACTTTTTAGGAACTAATATCTCGAAAAGTATTCAAGGTATAGTTAAAAAATTTAAAAGGTATTGTTATAATTCACCTAAAAATATGTGGCCCAAAAATGGACGTGATCCGCCCACATTTTTTTTCATTATTTCCCGGGTTTTCATAGTGGAAATTTGATCCGTAAATTACTAAAATCAAATCTATGAAATATTAGCCTTACAAAATTTTAAATAAAGGCGTGGTCCGCCCAATTATATTTTTCAATTTTTTTTTTATTAGTTTTTATACTTTTATATCAATTTTTTAATTTATGGGGATATAAGACGTAAATTTCTGATATGCGAATAATATTCCGAGGGTGGGGAGGTTCAGCATAATTAAAAACTTTAAAATTAAGGTATGCAATTAAATATCCCGCATTAATATCCCCACCAAAGGTGTAGGGTATTCCATAGTCGGGCCCGACCGACTATAAAATCCGCCCCTAACTTTCCCAACTCGTTTTTTTTTATTAAGTAAAAAAAATGTTTTTTTGTTCACCGTGCGTCATAACCCAACCAATTACATACACAAATTGATCTGGTCATGATTATGTCAACCCTAACAGATGAACAAAATATATAATAAGGTCCATTCAGTATATTGAAAGTGACACTTTCGACTTAAAAGATTTCGTAATTTATAGTGCATCACTTAAAAAAAATTGTCACTTTGAAATTTAAAAAAAAATCGTAATTGAAAGAAAATACTTTAATTTTTAAGTTTTCAACACTGCTGATGTTCATTTATGAGCAAATCCAGAAAACTTTTAACCTTCATGATATTAACATAAAGCAATGATTAAAAATGATTTGTTGTTTTTTATATATTACATTTTAATAGAATATTGTTAAGAATACTGGAATTAATAAATATCAACCATTTTTGAGTTCATAAGTTGCTCTGTAGATTTGCAACATGTGCTCAAAGTAAGAAAAACATCAAAAATAACGATGATACGCGCACGTTTTGTGTCGTTCTAATCATCTCCATTTTTACGGCTTGCAAGATAACGCTACAATTTTAATACAATCGCTAGCTAATACCCGAATGCAAAAAAAACAGTTGGGAAGGTTAGATCACATAGGAAATTTTAAAGTAAGAGTTATTATGATAGTTAGGATTATCAAAATTATAGTCGGTCTAAGCCGATTATTTCAACATATGGTAGAACCATGTTTTCTGACATATTATCGACTGTATCAAGCGCGGCTTTCAAGAAATCACTAATTTAAAATTTTCTATGAACTGATAATACAATTACAAAGATTTTAAGATATGTCTCGTTAATGTGCCCCTAAGATTAAAAATATAGGAGCACTTTAAATGTAAATGTTATGCTTAATTGTACAAAAAATCACCATTTTCTCAAAATAACTTTTAAGATATCAATTCAATTTGGTTGGATTAAACTTTATTTGATATACTATGTTAAATTTAATCATAAAAAAATAATTTCCCATCATAATTTATAATATAACATAATCTATTCCACGGTATGTGCGCTGAAAATATGTGCTCTGAAAAAATTACAATTTTGCACCTATTATCGAACGTGTCGAGGAGCGGCTTTTGTGGAATTGTTGGTTTGATTTTTTTTATTGCAACGTATTGCAATAGCAGCGATTTTAAGGTATGTTACTTGAATGTGCCCCAAGTATCAAACATGCAGGAGCACTTTAAACTTCAAAATTCGCCTTAAAGATTCAAAAAATTACAATTTCTTCAAAATAAATTTTAGTTATATACTTAATTATATGATATTAAACTGAAATATATTGAAATATTATGCCATAAAAAATAATTTCACTTCACTTAATCAATAAATATTTCATAAATAAAAAATTCTTTAGAATTTTGAACCAATATAGCATTACCGACCTCGATCTTTGACGACTTTCATTAAAAGTGAAGCACGCAAACGGATTTATATTACATAAGGGCCTATAAGCTTATATTCCAAAGCGCTAAGATGTGTCCGCAAATATTTTTGTGAAATTTTGTCAACCCCAAAAGTTAAATGTTTTCTGGATTTACTCATATATGCTTTAAATTATTGGACTAGTGATAAATTAATTAAAAAAACAAATAAATTTGGGGCTAACATTTTTTTAAATTATAACAAAAAATGTGAAAAGTTGCTCCATTGAAAATATTAATCATAAAATTGAATTCAATTGAATTGTAAAACTTTTGAGGATTTCTTCATTGAGAAATGTTGATGAATTTCAAAGAAGAACGAAAAATTCTAACAAAATTAGCAAAAACTTTTGCGCGAAGCATTTGTCTTCGTAAATGCAAACTATTCAAATGCAATTCAAAAAAAATTGTGTCGAGGGCCGAAACTAATAACAAAATAGTGGAGCATGTAAACAATGTGTAGCGTTAAAAATCGAAAAGTTATGCAGTCGCTGCGGCGGCGATGCCACCCTATCAAACCGCGTCAGCGTCACGATGCAAGTTTTGCATAATTTCAAAATTTTATTAACGGCGGCATCCAATGCAACTGGCAAACCTTTCAGTAGCCACCTTGCACCGCTAAAATGTCCAACTAACCAACGCATTCTACCTTCTTCCACCCACTCAACTTTGTAAATAAAATTTTCGACGTTTCCGCTACAAAACAACAACGGCGTAGCGCACAAGTTATACATCAAATTCAAATATTTGATCAACTTCGGCAGCAGAAGCGCGACTAGAAATGCCAAAACCAGCGAAATAGTACAAAAATGAAAATAGAAAATATGGCAAATGCGGCTAAAAAGTTCGACGGAAGTGCAATTTTTTGACATCAACGAAATTAATATTTACTCGCGTAAAGTTACGCGAAATAAGATGATGCTGAATACGGTAGATTTAGCGGTGCACTGAATGAAAAGAATTAAAAATCAAAGTTTAATTTTAAATTACTATGTGTTTGATTCAAAAGTGTTTGAAAACAATCACAGTATGTATGGAATTTTTTGAAATTTTTGATTTACTATTTTTTAATTTCATAGAAAAACTTTTTTATGTGGTAATTGTTATGGAATTTTGAGTTTCGGTACATGAACGCAAACCATATCTCAGAATGATATGGTTTGCGTTTATTTTCTCAATGTTCCTAATGGGAAAATATATTTTCCAGTATTGACTTTTCGAAATGAACTCAACTACGAGCAATAATTTCCACAAAACGTATTTCTTTGATATTTCGTCGAAATGATACTTATAGATTACCAACATAATTATTTAAGACTTTTTATTAATTTTCGATTACGTTTTATGCCTTTACATATTAAGTATATAGGAATTATTACATGAAGAATTTCTTTCAGTGTAAGCCATAATAGTTTCACTTTTATAGACATCAAATTTTAAATTCTAAATAGGTTACTGCAATATTTTTGTCATGTTTTATTATATTTTGAATGAGTTCTTGATGTCAAACACAAACAAATTCGAAATAATGATGGCAAACCATTTTGTTTGTTTTCATTTAAATAATTATTACTATTCCATTTTATTCAATAGTTTTATTTATGCGATATTTTACTGTGTTTAAAGTAGGACAAAAACTTCTACACAAAGTTTAACTTCACGCACAGAAAAAAACATGTTTGTGTTATCATATTTGAAGAGCATCATACTATGATTGTCCAATATGATCGGCAGAGAAAATATTATGAGTTTAATATTACCATTTCACACAACCATACTATGGTCCTAAATAACCAATCACGATTTCTCACAACCCTAATATGGTACTCTGCTACTTTGGGCTCAGTAGGCAATATTTGTCTCGCCGGACAAAAATAACGCTCTTCAAGTCACTCTCATGCACGTCCTACTTTATGGTGCAGAAACATGAACGCTGGCCTCTACCGATGAGAGAGTACTGGGAGAGAAAGATTCTCCGTAAATCTTTGGCCCTATTTGAATTGCTAACGAGTATCGAATGAGGATGAACCATGAGCTGTATGAGTTATTCGATGACATTGACATAGTCAAGCGCATCAAGATCCAGCGGCTTCGCTGGCTAGGTCATGTTCAACGAATTGATGAAAATACTCCAGCCAAGAAGGTGCGTGAATCGAGACTCGAAGGTAGACAGCGTAGAAGAGGTCGGGCAAATCTGCGTTGGAAAGTTGAGGACAACCTGGCTACGCTTGGTATTTCTAACTGGCATCGGCGCGCGCAAAGCAGAAGCGACTGGCACGGCTTCATCTCAGCGGCCAATAAAGTTTAATTTGCAATTAGAACTGAAGATCAGGCAACGCTAAATCAGCTGTTTTGTCAAATGTCAAACAGTGTTGTTGGATAAAATTGCGTTGTGTTGTGAAAATAAAAAATTATGTTAAACTGCAATTAAAAGTATATAAAATGACTCTTAATTGTAGTTTTTCATTTAAGAAAATGTTGTGATTAGATTGCGTTCATTTTTCAAGAGTTAAAATAAATTAAGATATTCCCCAGCCCAGAGACTATACATTTGATATAGAGTTTCCTTCCGAGTTTGCTGGCGTCGCTGCCGAAAATATTGGTTATGTTGAATTGGAATTTTACAGATTGAAGTTAACAGAGGAAAACAGTGCACAAAACTGGATCTGTCCGCGGATAATTTGCAACCAAACTTACCAAGATATTGCAATTCAACGCCTTATAAATTTTAATTATTTTTCGGTCCAACAATGTGGCAGAAAACAACAGAATATTGATTTGAAAATGTGTTTGTTGGCAACATTTTCGTTTCAATTTCCACATAACCAATGTTTGAATTTATTTGACAAAAGTGGCAGCGAAACCACCTGTACGGAAACTCCATATCAAATATATACTCTCTTCCCAACCGGTGAATTTTTTGCGGTGGTTGAATATATTTGTGCAGAAATATGTAAATAACTTTTATTTAAATAATGTTGGTGCTATCATAGATATTTGTTAACATATTATAAATAAAAGTATAGTTAATTAAAGTGTGTTTTGTTCACGATACGAAGGGTAAAAATTCCCTGAGGAATTTTATTCACGATGAGGCTGAATATTCTCAAACGAAATTTTGTTTTGTAAAATAAGATCATTTAGTGTCTTACGTTGTTCTTGTATAAGGTGCGGAGCTTCATTAGATCGCAAATCAATGTCAAATAAATTAAGACAAATAAGTTTTCAAACAAAATTTTATAGATTTTATTAGATTTATAAGATTACGATTTTCTATATATTCAAAATCTACAGGAAGTGCATTGCTAAATATCTTATCAATAGCAGTTGGTGTATAGTTATGACAATTTAATGACGATTCATAAGTTTTAATAGTGTCCAGTGCTGAAGCTTGGTTATCCGTTAATATGATTTTTTGATTCTAATTTGAATGATTTTTCTTCTTTGCGCCCGTAATTTGAATAGGATGTTGCATTTGAAATTCGAAAACTTCAGTTTGGTCATCTTTAAAAAACCAATTCCTTTGAGCCAAATCGAGAACAATTCCTGACTGTTTACGGAAATCGATTCCTAGTAATGTTCCGTGAGGTAGACATATGAATCTGATGCATTTAAATCTTTTTCCGATTATTATATTTACAATTGTGGAATAAATGGTTTCACGGTTTGGTATTCCATCTGCGAATGTTATCTCCGCATTCACCTTTTTCAAATTCAACTTATTTTTGTTTTAATTTTTGATACAGATGGTAACCAGCCACGCCTATCCTGGCGGAAGTATCGAAATATGCTTCTCCTTCCAAGCCATTTATGTTAACACGAACTGTGGGTACATTTCGCCCAACTACAGTTGTGGCAATTGACTTGAAATCTAATTGTTCTGGACTAAATCTAATTGGCCGAAATTTTTCGTTGCAATGTGGACAATTTGACCGAAAAAACCGGCAGAACCACAGCTATAACAATTTAGTTGTTCAGTTTTAGAAAATTTAAATTTATCCTCGTTCTCTGCTGTATGATTTTTTTTCCTGCAGTAAGCGTTGTTGCGCGCTTTGATCCTATCTTTTACTCTTGTAGATTCCAGTAATTCAGATTCTCTAGCTTTAATTATCAACTCTTGGTTGTTTTTCTCAATTGTCAGTAGCAATTGTAAATACAGTAGATTAATCATAGTGTTTTCTGAAAGCTTTTCTGACAATTTAGCGAAAAGTCTTCGTTTTCTGCATATAAAGTTGTCAGTGCTGTCATACAATTTCTGCTTGTTCCGATTTATCTCCGAGAATATTCTCCAATCTGGTCTGTGCGGTGCAAAAGATTTTCTTAACAAATCGATTGCTTCATCAAATGTCTTCGCTTCTTGCTTAACTCCTTGCTACCATGCTGATGCATATTCTTCTAACAGAAGCGGCAAACTCGTTAGAGCATATCGGTCAGATACGTTTTCCGACTCTTTGTATACGAGGATTGTTTCTATAAAATCATGAATGTTTGTGGTACTTTGAGTTTCATTAAACCGTGCACTGCATTTGCTGAAAGTGCATTTGGTTTCTTGCTGAGTTTTGCTTCCAATAACCTCTAAAAATTGGCTTTGCGAAAAATTGATGTTGACCGGTTCACTGCTGGAATTAAGGTTTAACGACGATTTTTCATCTGTTCTATTATTGAATGATGATATGTCCTTCGGGTACGTTTCTTATTGATGCGCTTCGAGTACTGACAGATGAGCTACGAGCATTAAGGGAAGAACTTCTTGTGCATTTACGCATGTTGGAAAAAATAACGGGAATCTGACTTATAGAGGCGAGAGTTTCGTTTATGAGGTCAACACCAATCAATGTAAGTTGTAGATCGATGTGCGATGCGCTTATGATTTCGGCGGGGATGATGTAGGACGACGTGCGCTTCATTGATGATGGAACGACAGAAGAATTGATGAAAGTGTCGTAATAGCTCTTCGAGAGAAATTTGATGCGGTGAGGGTTTCCTTGATGCGACAATCAGGAAGATCGATACGGCAAACAGCGAATACAAACAGTGTCATACGTGTTAAAGCAGCGAAAAGGAATGTTGCTCCAGTGCGTTTTTTGATGACATAATCAGGACGGCAATCAGCGGTAGATTGGTGCGCAGTGTTGCGAAGGGGAGGGAAGAGAGTCTGGTTATGCCGGCGATAGATTAGACAAAATCACAAAAAAACGCGTTGGTGCTAGCAATAGCAACCGCAAACTCGATTTTAGAAATTGCGTTGGGCGGCAATTTAATGTGTGTGCGTCAGGACAAGACAGCGTTTTCGTTTATATCCGATGAGACAATTGTTATATTTTATACTAATGAGTCAGTTTAGACCAACGACTACTAAAGTTTTATTTTGCTTTTTTATAGATTTGAAAACACAAATGTTTTATTTGAATGCAGAAGCTCGAATGAAAAATTTTAATTTTGTTTTCCAATTTTCAATTTTTACAAAAAATATTAAAAGCATTGTTAACAAAATTTAAATATTATTTAAATATCAAGTATTTTAAACTAAAGTATAAAACTAAACATATTTTATTATAACATTCATTACAATACGCGATATTGAGAAGACTTACGACCACGGTAGTTGGTGCAAATAGTGGGATCCACTTTCTTAAAGATTGGACAGAGTATTTGACATGCTTTTATCCGACCATATTCTGTTCACGAGCTCGTGCATGCTGTCTATTAGCTGACCGCCTCCGGTCTTAAACAACTCAGTAGGTCGGCTGGCGGAATCTCAACGTTGTCATCAAGAGCATCGAGCCTCATTCCTGTCCCCACGGATCTCAATATCCTCACACTCACGTCTTTCTGCGTCTCTTTTTTTGAGCCTGAAAAGACGACTCTCTTTCCTTCTCTTCTCTTCGAAACGCTCCTACGCAGCTCGCGTAGCTACTAGTGTGACCAGAGTGGAATCCGCTAGTGGAATATTTTCAAACTGAAAAGAATATATTTTTTTGATAAAATATTCGAATATAAAAATGGAATATTCATTTTTTAAAGAAGAATATTTTTCTTCAAATATATTCTTTTCTATACCCTACACTAAGAGTGAAAGGGTATATTCAGTTTGGTACGCCGTTTGTAACACCCAGAAAGAAGCATCTCCGGTATGGAAAAGTATATATATTCTTGATCAGCATGACCTTCTCGTTCTCGAATTAGCGATGTCCGTCTGTCTGTCTGTCTGTCTGTCTGTCTGTCTGTTTGTCTGTCCGTCTGTCTGTTGAAATCCCTACTACTTTTAAAATTGAAGAGCTAGATAAATGAAACTTATAACTTAGATTACTAATATACCTACGCTGTATGTGCGATAAAATTGGCGAGATCGGTCCATTGTGATCTATGATCCGACCACTTATGTTCAAATACTTCATATAAAATGTACATATAAAGATCAATTTTTATGTATACGTGCTTAGGTAAAGTTTTTTGGTCAAATATATTTTGATATCATGCTCAAATACATGATAATAATGTTTTCCGGCGAAAAGACTTGTGGTTCACAAAAACAAATCGAAATTCGGTACACCTACCCATTTGTAAATATGGGTATCAAATGAATGGAAATTCTTCAGCGATTGAATTTTTTTAGTTATTTTCAGGATTGGGTATACGAATCCTGAAAATGGTGACCTATATATCATTTTGAATGGTAACCACACATATGTGTAGTCGGCTTAGACCGACTATAATTTTGATAATCCTAACTATCATAATTACACCTACTTTAAAATTTCCCATGTGATCTAACCTTCCCAACTGGTTTGTACTAATTCTGTTGTTTGTGGCGCGAATTATATTTTTTGTTATTTATTGCATATTTTTGATAATTTCAAATATACCATTCACATTCATCAGCATAAGGTTTTGTGAAGTTCAATTTCAAAATCATAACAAAATATCACATAAAATTATAGAATGAAAAAAAAAAATATCAAGGTATGTCAAAACAAAATTTTAACATTTATTTTCATGTATTCTTTGAATACAAATTTCAATCTCTGAAAATTTTTCAAAAAAATTAAACTTTGTCACAACTTTTCTTAGTGTAAAGTGGACGTTTTTAATTTGTAACTTCTGTTATACTGAAATTAGGTCTGTTTGTTTTTTTCGAAATTTTGCAAAATTGGGATACTTCAAAAATAAATAGAAGTATTTGATTCAGGTTTACATTCTTTTTTTTCCAATAGTGTTTATAATTATTAAATTATTATCAATTTTCCATAGTCAATTTATAATTTTTATATATTCATTTTATTTGAATTGAGATATTTACAGTTAACTGATAGCCAACATCCTGAGTTCTTGGACATTTGCAACAAAACTGTTGAGTTATTTTTACATTTGACTACTATAAAAAAGGAAAATGGCGTATTTTTTTCTTACGCTCATTTTTTAAACATTAATTAAGAAAATCCATTGATTTAAAAAAGTGTCAGCTCATCAAATAATACATTTTGATGGTAAAAGTGAAAATAATAATTTCCCGAGATTGAAATTATCAACACGCGATGGAAAATAATTTTTTTCAGAGTTTACTTTGATGACAGCAGCGCCGTGCCAACTTGGCTCTTCCGCGAAGAAGTCTCAAGTCGTGGTACAAAATTACCTTCAAAGGATTAATAAAGACATTGGCGATGCATAACCAGGATACTGTTTTAATTCTAGAATAAATAAAAATATATTTGATTCATTTTCTTTCAATTCAATAAAGATTACTCCGCGAATTCTAATGGAGTACCTTTTCCAAATATTCATCAACTATCTACCTATTTGTAAGATGTTTAATTGATGGTTGCTATACATAATCGTAAATTTGATAGATGGTTGCCAGCAATATTTATCGTATTTGTCAGATGTTTGTCTCAAAGCCGTTCTAAATATTTTGTAAATAACTTGATATTTAGGGCTGTGGTATTTCTGGTAACCATCTTTGTTTTCTTAGTGCATAATCATATCATGATACAATTTTATTATTAAGAAAGCTAATGATTGTAGCAAAAATAAAATTCAAATATGTCTGATGGGTGTTTATTTGTTCATGATACCACATTACATTGGAATTTCGTAAAGAAGTTTAAGTCACATAATGAATGTAAACTAGTGTTATCAATGTTACATATATTATATCAGTCCCTGTTTTACCCACTTTATACCTGCATCAATATTGGCTACTGTGCGATAGTCACTCTGTGCATCATAACAATTTCGTTTTTTTTTTTGGGATTACGTTTTGTTGTGAATATCGCATGTATCTTGCTGACAATTGAAAATATTGTCGAGTGTGTTGTTGCCGTTGAGATGCTGGCAATTGCGGTCGAATCGTAGTGGTAGTTGTTATCGTTGTAGTTGTTTAAATTCTTCATAATAACAATTCTGAGTCGAACAGATCAACATGCGTGAGAGAGCGCTCCGCGAGAGCCCTACTGTTGCTTTCATTTTAATATCATACTAAAATCCAGTGTTGCCACGGTGTTGATTTTTAAAAAAATGTTATTAGCTTTTTCTTTAATTCGTTTTTTTAATTTTATTTTTTTAAATATTAGTTCATATCTGTATTTTTGAAAATTATCAAAATAAAAAAGTATTTTTTAGCGGCAATAATCGTTTACGTAATAACAAAATAATTATAACATTTTTAATTAAAAATTCTAATGGTAAATTATTTTCAGATAAATTAAGGTTTATTGCAATATGAAGTAACAACCAAAGCAAAATGAAAAAAAGATACTAGACGGGAAATTATATGAAATTTTGTGTTTATTTTATAACGCCGATATTTTAACTGTTTAGATAATATGTACTTGTATTTTTTATCATTAACCTGAAAATTGTTTTAAAATATATTTTTAAAAATCTTTAAAACTAAATTCAAAAAAAAAATGTTACATATTTCAAACGAATGCGACTCTGCAGAAGCGACTTGCTCTGCATTACAAAATATTGAACTGATATTGATATATGTAGATGCAGAAGTCTTTGGCTGTATATTTCCAGTATATTCAAAAATATTTCTCGATGTCAAATGTCTGCGACTGTATTGCAGCTGCACATTGTTCGCACAACGTCATATGTACTCCTTGAACTCAGTGTCTGCGGGAATAAATGGAATATAAAGTATAAGCTTAAATTAAATTTTATTGCTGACTTACCATAATAATTATGCGCCGCAACACACGTTATTTTTATCTTTACAATTTATAATATTTAATTTTGTTTAACATAGTGTTTGGCATTTAATTTTTAAAAGAACAAAAAATAAATTGTACTAAAACACGAAATGACACGGGAGCCTGAGTGTAACTTGATCTCTGACGTTAGCTGGGTTATCTCAATATTTGAATTATCAGTTAACATTAACATGATTTTTACCAAAGAATATATTAAGGGGAATTATTTCACTAAGTATTTGCTGCGTATCAACGTATGGCGTAAAAAATAATAAGCCCAATCATAAATTTCATTTGAAATTAAATATCCTGTGAAATTTTTAATATAATTAATTTAAGCAGATTCATTTTTTGGCCAATATATTCTAAAAAATACATTTGGATCTTTGTTTGTATAAATTGAGTTTTTATTATCCAAACATTGGTTAAATGTTTAAACTGTGGTGGCAACACTGCTAAAATCAACTCATTCCATGGCTCAACCTACCCCTCCCCCAAAGAACTGTTGAGTGCAACAACAGAGCTATCGTTGTTTGGAGAGAATCTGCAAATTGCTGATACAGCAGAGCACGAGCAGCAGTTTGAAGAGGGTTGACTACAACAACAATAAGACAGAATATACCAGCAGAGCAACAGTCGCTGCAGCATCAGCGCACAAATATTTTGCCAAAGTTGGGAATTATCGATTTTCTTCTTGATTTAAGTTGTTTTAATGTTTATTCTTCTTTCTTTCATTGTTTTGATTTTGTTTTTGTGCTCGTTGGTCGACGCTCGGATTGTGTCTATTATCTGCCAGCAGATGATAAAATTAAAACAGATTTATCAAGTGTTGCCATTGTTGGCTAAAAGTTGTACGTGTTAAGTACGAAAATATTTAGTCAAAGATACAGAGTGCTGAAAATGTCAAGAAGAAAATTTAAAAATACAAAAATTAATTTTTATTTTAAACATAATTTTCAGGTTATGGTTTTTTGCATTAAAATTAGAAGATTTTATTAAAATTTTGCTGCACACATTCTTTTGCCATTCTCTGTGGATTCTTTTGACTTCTGAGAATTCTTGAAAGTTTAGAAAATGTTGACATTTTTTATGAACTAAAAAATTGTTTTCTGAGCACATAAAGTTGGCTCAGTGGTAATTGAGAACTTTTGTAATGTCAACGAATCAACAATGCAACGGGTACGTTTGGTCAGACAATGATATCATCAGGATCTAAATTTCTATTTGGGATATTTTGCACTTTTAATAATTATATATATTTTTTTTAATGAAATTCTGAGTGAATATTTTTATTTCTCAAGAAAATTCTAGTAATAATGTAAAACCTGTAAGGAAGGTTAGATCATTATACATGTTCTGTGACAGGTGCCATTGGTACTGACTCATTTGCTTTTTTTATACCCTACACTAAGAGTGAAAGGGTATATTCAGTTTGGTACGCCGTTTGTAACACCCATAAGGAAGCATCTCCAGTATGGAAAAGTATATATATTCTTGATCAGCATGCCCTCCTGAGTCGATTTAGCGATCTTCGTCTGTCAGTCTGTCTGTCCCTCTGTCTGTCTGTTGAAATCACGATTACAGAAAGAGCTAGAGCAATGAAACTTTAGATTTAGATTACTTATATATCTAAGCTGTCTGAAGAAGTTGAATTGGCATGATCGGTCTATTGTGACCTGAGAACCGACCACATATGTTCAAATACCTCATATAAAATTCATATCTACAGATCAATTTTACTCTATACGTGCTAAGGTAAACTTTTTTGGTCAAATATGTATTGACGCATGCTCAAATACATGAAAATAATGGTTTCCGCGGTTCAAAAAAAAAAAAAAAAAAATCGAAATTCGGTACATCTACCCATTTGTAAATATGGGTATCAAATGAATGTACATTCTTCAGCGATTGAATGTTTGTAGTTATTTTCAGGATTCGTATACCCTGGTGATCTATATACCACTTTTAATGGTAACCACACATATGTGTAGGGTATTTATAGTCGGCTTAGACCGACTATAATTTTGATAATCCTAACTATCATAATAACACCTAATTTAAAATTTCCCATGTGATCTAACCTTCTCAACTGGTTTAAGTTAAATTTTTCAAGTATATACAGGTTAAGTCGATTTAGATATTTATTTGACTACTAGACATTTAGGGTACTGAGAATGTCAATACGAAAATTTAAAAAATACAAAAATAAAAAATATAATATATATAACAATTTTAATATCAATATGACAAAAAAAAATAATTAAAGTTTCTCCAATTAACATATTCTCATTATTACGAATATGGAATTCAATGCTACTAAAAGTTACCTTGGTTTCAATTAAAAATTAATTGGATTGATTAACATTTTAATTATATTTACATTCTTTTTTCTGTGTGTAAGTAAAAACATGTCTGTCATATACTGCAACCCTGCCCTTGGTAGTATCGGAGCTAAACACTGCGCCTGCATATTTCGATCCCCTCCTCAAAACCAAGTAGAAAACGCCAACAGACACCCAGCAACAAGAGAAATACAGCATCTCATGCCAACGAAAACAGAGCGCGGAGAGCAACCTGCTGCAACCCTCAGCAACAATCGTTGCCAACAACAACAACAGCCACATACATTCTACTACTTTTTGGCACTGGGCACATTTTCTGCTACTATTTTTGTACCATATTGGCAGCAAAATGCAAAAACACCCCGACCAACACAATCACAACAAAACAAGAAAAGAGAAGAGCAACAAACACTTTTGTGTGAAATGGAATTGGCAACAGCGCCGTCGTTGTCGTCGGCATCAGCATCGACGTCGGATTCTCTGTCGTTGGTTCTTCGTGTTGCTAAACAGTGTTTGTTGATGGGTCGAGTGCAGAGAGGGAGGCGTACCAGCAGCAGCGTCGGTCGGTCGCAGCATCCGTTCGTTGCGATGTGTTTGCGAACGATTGTAACTCGCGGATATTGCGTTCTAACTGTAAAAGTAGTAAATGTTGTTGTAGTTGTTGCAGGGCGTTTGCAGCGTTTGAACGTACGAACGACAACCGACGAACGCTAAAAGTGGTGGCATCGCCTCTTCTCGCAGCGCATCTCATCGCATCGTTCTCATTGACGCAGTCGCCGAGTATCTGTGTGCGTGCGCTCGACGCATGTGTTTGTATTTTGTTAATTGAAATAAATTGGTTTTTATTGTGTTGTTAATAAAAAGCAACCAAATTGTTGGCATTTTCAACTACGCTGTACAGAGCGACGGCGGCCAGCCCTACTCGTCAAATCGCGACTTTCTTTCGTCTTGCTGCCCGTCCGTTATTCATCCAAAAAGTGCAGAGAATTTTTTAATAAAACTTTAGAATTTCAATCGGAATTTATTTTTATTGCTGTTGCTGCTACTGCTGCTGTTGGTTACAACGATTCGCTGCAATTATTTTTAGCAACAATTCGCGTACGGCAGGTCGCATCTCTTGGATGCATTCCAGCGAATTTGCAGATACGGATACATTTAATTGCAGCAACAATCGAACGATTGCAGCGCATTTTCAGTTTTATTTTGGTAAGATTTCAAATGTCATCGAAATAGAAACAACAGCAACAATATCAAGTGCTGTGCTATAATTTATTTTATATAAATAACAAAAATCTACGGTGTACATAATGTGACTGGTGGCTCTGTATTAGTTGCAGATATCAGCATCCAATCAGATTGTTTATTCGGTTTGTAAACAATTTCACAAAGTGGTTGGTAGATTCAGAGCAGTGTCAGCGCTTTATAGCTTTGAGGTTATTAAACTTGAACAAATTTATATTCCGAACTTTTAACATTTCAGATACATTTTAAGCTAAATGCAAAGATATTTAAAACAATCAAGGTTAAACAATTGGATAACAGTGCAAATTTTTGGTATACGTGAAAATTATTGAAACGTCGAACAGTGCGAGACTCTCAAACTTTTCATTTAAATATTTATTTAAACCTAAAAAGATCAAGGTCGGCTAGGGTTTAAATATTATCTAATGTCTATTTAAGGTAACCTGATATGACACATATTAAAAACTTGATCGGAAATCGTGTTCCAATCTATTAATAATTTTGCTACAATAATTTTTTATAAATAAATTAATTTTATTTTTTATTAATAATATTATTCGATGTACACAATTATTCTTATAAGAATAGATATTCTAAAAAATAAAAAATTTAAAATAATTGAAATTTTTAACATTTTGAAATAGTCATAAAACTATTTTTTGAATGATTCGAATTCAAATATTCCTCGAAGTGTAAAAACTGGAAGGCTGATCAGGATAGCATCACGTGATCATAGCATTTTAAATACCATCACGTGTTGAATCAAACACTGATGTGGCGCCTGATAATTGTCATATTTGATGTCAGACATGCCTTATTCGACAATGAACTAAAATTGTTAAGAGTACTTTAAGATTTTACACTTTATATATATATATATATATATATATATATATATATATATATATATATATATATATATATATATATATATATATATATATATATATATATATATATATATATATATATATATATATATATATATATATATATATATATATATGTATATATATGTCGCAGCCCAGATAGGGCTGTGCGATTAATCGTTTTACCAGAAAGTCTCATTAATCGTAATAACAATTAATCAATTATTAGATTAATCGTAATTTTTGATTAACCGAAAATACGATTAATCGGTTAATCAGATTTTTTTGATTAATCAAAATAATGATTAATCATAAATACTATTAATTGTTTTTGGCACGAGTATAAATAACGACATCTACTTGCTACGCATCTAATTTGGCATTTGTATATTAAATTAAATAATTTTTAATAGAAAAAAAACATTTTTGTTTGTATATTTTTGTAGGCAGCAACTTCTATGTTCTCAAATAAAAATTATTTGAATTTTGATTAATTGAAATTTACCGATAATCGTATTTTCGGTTAATTAAAAAATACGATTAATCTAATTTTTGATTAATCGTGATTGCGATTAATCAGAATTTTCTGTAAACCATTTATCGCACAGCCCTTCACTCAGAAAACACTCTGAGTGTAGTAAATGTTATAGTTTTGACAAGTCTTTTGTAAAAACCATAGATGATGCACTACCCGTTTGATCAGGGCGCTTGATTTCAATTGAGGTAATGACCAGGTGTTCACATCAGTACCTGATTTAAAACGGGACGCTATTCAAAGTTGTCGGATCAGGCTTCCTGCCTCTTGCTCTAATCTTGACCTTATATCATTCGATTTATATTTAAATTCTTCTTAAACTGCTTTTACCAAATTCGAGTATTTTCAAAGAAAAAATAGTGAACAAAGACGTATCAATAATTTTTGCAATGACAAAAAGCCAACGATTTGATTCCAAATAAGATTTTTCAAATTTTAAAAAATGTTGAGAATATGAATTTCTTTTTGCATTTGTGTTTAACATTTTCTTATTAGCATATTTTATTTTATTAGAACAATTTTACTAAGTGTCACTTCAGGTTTCATTAAAAAGACTTTAGATGATGATTTTTCCTGTTGAATGTGTTTGCTTGTTTGATCAGGTTGCCTTACGTGGATTTGAAATTAGGATCACCCTAGGCGACCCTGCTTAGGATCATTTCAGGTGGCCTTTGGTAGGGATACCTTATTGTATTTTGATCGGGGATGGATGCGATATAATCTAAACCAATTTCCACTAGGGTAGTTTTTCTGCGAATTTTTATATATATATATATATATATATATATATATATATATATATATATATTTAAAACCACATCGTTTGATTGAAAAAATATATATCTATATCTATATCTATATCTATATCTATATATATATATATATATATATATATATATATATATATATATAGATATATATATATATATATATATATATAGATATAGATATATATTTTTTCAATCAAACGATGTGGTTTTAAATCATTGGAATATTCACTTTGAAAAACATCCAATATAACTTTAATTTGACGAAATATTTTACAACTTTCTATACCCTACACTTAGAGTAAAAGGGTACCCGAGTGGAAATTTTGTTCAGGATGCAATTTAAAATTTTTCTTTTGCATTTGAGTTTCACAGTTATGTATTATAATAATTTTGTTACCCAATTTCATTTCTAAAAGGTTTTTAATAATTTGATCATGCGTTGGACTGCGAGCCGAAAGGTCCCCGGTTCAAACCTGGACTGGGGCTAACAACGTCTTTTCATAGAACAGTTTTTCTATACCCCGCTACCTCTCGGCAGTAAATGGCAAACCTACTAGAGTAAAACATTGCCTATGTAAAGCTCTCACCCGCCGTTCGGATTCGGCAATAAACTGTAGGTCCCACCACTTTGAGTACAAATGTAACACGCACAGCTCAAAATGGTGAGAGAGCTCGGCCTAAGTTCTTATAGGACTGTAGTGCCAAACTATTATTATTATTATTATAATAAATCGATATCCAATCAGGTTTTTTCATAAGTAGACTTCAGAGTAGGATTTCTTATGAAGGATGGATCAGGTTGCCTTACGTGGATTTGATTTTAGGATTACCCTAACCGACACTGATAAGAAGCATATCATTCTATTCTAATCAGGGACGGATGCGAATTTAGGCTAACCTTTACCAATCCATTCGTGTATATTCAGTTTGGTACGCCCGAAGGCTGAATATCCGGTATGGAAAAGTACCAGAGTGGAAATTTAATTCAGTATACGATCACTGGCTTGTCTGATTTCAAGTTCAGGTTATCACATCAGTGCCTGATTCAAAACGTGACGCTATTTTAAGTTGATATCTTGATCAGGTTGTTTGATCAAGCTTACTGATATTATCTTATTCTAATCATATATAATTCGATGTATATTTAAATTCTTCTGAAAGTGATTTTTCTAATATACAACGTTTTTAAGGTGAACTTTTTGTAAGATTTAAAACAAATAACGTGTTGCATATCCAATATATCATAGCGTCACTGTCATGCCAAAGGGGCGAATGTGCATTTTTAAAAATGTTGAGAAATCAAATTTTATAATTGGAAGTCCTTGAAAAATTAGAAATATGTATATTTTCTTCAATTTTTTCTATTATTTTAGTTTATTCGTCAATTATTATCACGTATATACAATATCTTTAGATTTGGACAACCTACTGAATTAGAAATACAGATTTTGTGAGGCTATATCCTGATCAAAACGCAAATATTTTTGTTTTTTATGACATAACTTTTTATTAGCGCAAGATAAAATAGCAATTTAGAGGCATTAATTGTATGTTTTTAAAGCACCTATAGATCTGCATCATTAATTAAACATATTTTGTGAAACATTAATTTGCCATTTGTTATTTGCAGGAAAAAATGTTTGGCAAAATATTTTTAAATAATGATGCAGTTCGATAGGTGCTTTAAAAACAAACAATTAATACCTCAACACCACTGTTACATCTTGCACCAATAAAAAAATTTAGCAAAAAACGAAGAAATTGGAAAAATTGAAAAATCTTGTCATGCCAAAAGGCCGACTCTTTTAATTTTTTGCTATAACTCTTTAATGGTACAAGATAAAACAAAGAGCTCCGAGACATGGTAGACTGTGTTATTACATCGATATTACAATTGAAATCTAAAAACTTTTTAATTAATACAATTATGCAATGATTTGAAATAAAGTAGTGTTTATTCTCCACCATTAAAATAAATAAAGTTTATTAATTCTTACTATGTAACATATTTCTTAGACGTCATTAAGCCATAATGATGATGTACTTACTTTATAAAAATAGTAGTTGTTGCTGCTAATAATGGTAGTCGTTATAATAATTGCCACCCAACACTTGTGTTACTTACAGCATCCGGCAACACAACGGACATGCGCCATTTTTATTCGATTTATTGGTAGTGAGAACGACGCCACAGCAGGCAACTTGTTACCAACACAAACAAAACCTTAACGTCAAGAGGAGAGCGAAGCAAACAGGTCTACAGAGAGAGACAGAGAGAACGAGAGCAAGAGCAAAGAGTGTAAACCAGAATCTCCAACAGCGAGAGACAAGTTAAGAGTTGGCCAAGTGCTTTGAGCCAACGTGTGAGTGAGTGCTGAGTGCGGCGCATTGGCAACGACGCGACGCTCTGTTGCCAATTGCAGGCTGCAGACAGCGACGCCAACGTTGACGTCGACGCGATAAACATGGCTTTTGCGCGACACAACATCGAGAAACATCGCCTCATTGAGCTGGTGCGCATGAATCCCATTCTCTGGGACTGCCGGTTGCCGCACTACAAGCGCTCGGACAAGAAGAAGACCGTCAAGTGGAACGAGTTGGGTCGCATCTTCAACGTGAATGGGGAACGCGTGCAGCGCACGTTCACCTCACTGCGTGAGATTTTTCGGCGTGAGTTGAATCACGAGAAGCTGCTGGGCGCACGTTTCAAGTCCAAGTGGGAGTATTACGAGGCAATGGGTTTCCTGAAGGAGGTCATCCGGGAGCGCAAGTGAGTGAAGAGTTTGTGAAGATTTGATAGTTATTGATTGATTTGCTTTTTACAGATCACGTGAACGCGGAAAATCGGACGCTTTTCAGCAGCAGAACAGCAACGGCATTGACGAGTATCAGTACTTTGCGCCAAATGATCCGAACAATCCGAATAATCAACTGCAGCAGCAGCAACAGTTTGAGGAGCACGCTCCAACCAAGCAAATACAGCAACCAGATGCGGCAACAGAACCACAACAACAGCAGCAACAACCAACGCAGCAGCAGCAACAAGCGCAACAGCAACAATTGCTGCAACCGCAACAACTGTTGCAGCTACATCCTGACGTCATACTCAATGCGAATGCGATACAATTGCAGCAGCAATTAACGCAGTTGCAAAAACTCTCAACAAATGTATTGCAGCAACCACAAACTTTGTCCGCCAACCGCCCCGACGTACTCTGCTCCAGCAGCAACTCCAGCTCATCGTCGCCCTCGATTTACATCAAGGACGAACCGGACTCGCAGGACGAAACGATATCCGTCTCGACGGCACGCAATGAAGCGCATGTTGGCAGCATATTGGCGGCTGCAATGACAGCAAATGCGCTGCCAAAAGCAACAGCAGCTGTGACTACAGCGACAACAGCAACAACAACGAGCAGCAGCGCACCAAAGTTGGCAACAGCTACAACTAACACGCAGCCCAACAACAACAGCTGCAACATCATCAATTGCAGCAGCAACAAAACCACAAAAACTTCAATACACCTCTCACGCGCTACCAAACAACGTAGCTTTATTGCTGTCCCTGATGATCTCGACGACGACGATGATGATGATGTTGATGAGGATGATGTCCTGGTTGCCGACGACCTGGACGATGCTGATGACATCGATGATATAGTCACGCCTGCCCTCGATGATCGTCTGTCGGTGGCGACAACAGCGACGCTACGCAAACGTCGCGAGACGCCACGCGAAATACTCTACACAAAGTTTGGAGACTTTTTGGCGGCTAGACTGAATACTTTAAGCGAAGCCGTTGCCAATGATTTGATGAATAAGATTCTCATGTTAATTGCGGAAAAATAGTTAGATTTTCCGTCTGTTTTGTTACTATAACTGATTTCGTTACGTTATTTGTAGAGTTTAGACTTTTACACAAGACTTCCAAAAATACTCCCTAAGTGATGTACTCCATATAGATTTACTATATTATCTGATATATATTTCTGATATTTTTAAAATATTTCTGAAAATAAAAAATTATTATTATTACCATTATTATCAAAATATCGTTCTTGTGTTTGAAAATTATATTTGAACCCTTTTAGAGTTTACCTTCATTGTATAGTGGTCCAGAAGGCCTGTTTTTTTTTTGACAATATATATAACAACGCAGTTGAGCGCTGATTTCAAACATTTGCATATAAGGGTATCTTGATTATCCCATATAATAATGGACGGCATATGAAAAATAAATAATAATAATCTGATAAATATGTGTATTTTTGATAAACAAAAATTCAATTCTTACCATAAACTTCTTGATTTTGGACTTTTTAAAAAATTGTTTGTTTAATTCAATTAAATGTGTAAAATTTTATGATGATGCCAATCGCTAGGTGCTTTAATAGCAAACAAATAATGCCTTAACACCACTATTTTACCTTGCACCCATAAAGAGTTATAGCAAAAAAATTAAAAGATTCGTTCTTTTGGCATGACAAGATTTTCATTTTTTACAATTTCTGTGTTTTTTAACTACACTCATAATAAAATTATTATAAACAATTATTATTCGTAATTTTATCATAAATTTACGAAATAAAATCGTGAAATTTGTCCACGAAATATTTCGTTAAATACACGACAGAATTTTCGCAAATTTATGATAAAATTACGAATATTAATTGTAGATTTTATCTACGAAAGCCATAATACGAAGGATTCGTAATATATTAAATATTTGTGTACCTTTTTACGAATATATTCGTATATTTTACGAAAGTATTCATACTTTTAACGATAGCATTCGTATATTAATGACTAGGGAGCGGATTTATATGCAAATGCATATTTTAACGAAGCTTCAAATTTAAGTCGGACAAAAACGGAATTAATTATCGTTAAAAACTAATTCGAATTATGGTCAATCAGTTTTGCATATTTTGAATATTTTGCATATTGCATAGTTTTGCATATATTTTTAATTTTTTGCATATATTCTGCATATTTATTGCATTTTCGTTGCATAAATCATCCAAATGTCTCGTATATTCGCGCGTTTAATGAATTTATGTAGATTACTAGAGTAATTTAAAGTAAAAAAAGCAATATTCCGACATTTCTTGACTATTTCTATTTGTTGTTCTGATGTGTTTTAAAATAGTATAGACCAAGTCCTTCGATAAATTTTAGTTGGAGTTAATAATTTTAATATTGATATGATTTTTTTTTTTACAAATTAACCAACGCTTAGGGGATGCCTCCTATTCATGCAAAGCACAGTGTTGATCGTTAGAAGGGATGATAGGTTAAAAGGAGGGGGGAGAGATAGAGTAGTGTCGGTGAATGTTTGTTTTGAACTTGCCAATATCAAAAATGTCGGGAAAAACGGACGCAGGGAGATTGTTCCACAAACGTATCGTGCGACTGAAGAATGAATTCTCTCATAATACGTGGTTCTCTTGAGAGCCGAGTGGACTACGAAGGGATGGGCTTAGTTTGACGCCCATTGCACAGAAAAAAAATGTACATCATGGTTATTCAAACCATGATTCATTGTATTGAAGAGCCATTCATAATAATATTGACTAACGCCATCAATGTTATGAATGCTATCATAAATATGAAGAACGATTGGTAACTGTCGAAAAAGTTTTCTTCAATATGATGAACTGTATGTGAAGAATACATTTCATCATATTAATGAACCAAAATATAAAATACAACATATTAGTTCTTCATATTGAAGAACTCTGTTCATTAAACCAAATTTCTATCAAAATGTTTTTTTTTCGTTCATTGTTTGCCGTACTTCTTAGTTCTCAAGTAGTTCTTGTGTGTTATTTCTTATATAATGCTTGCTCGACATGCATAAATTAGTAAAATGTTTTATAATATTTATTATAATTACAACTTTTTTCGAACAAATTTTTTTTTCGAATAAAATTTTTTTTCCAAACAATTTTTTTTTCTAATAATTTTTTTTTTCAATAATTTTTTTTTCGAAAAATTTATTTTTTAAAAACATTTTTTTTTTCAAAAAAAAATTTTTTTTTCGGAACAATTTTTTTCCGAATTTTTTTTTCGGATAATTTTTTTAAATTTTTTTACTTTTATTTTTTAAATAAAATGTTTACAACAATTTTTTTTCGAATTATTTTATAAAAAAAATTTTTTTTTGAAAAAATATTATGAACAAATTCATCAATATGACAATTCAAATTCATTGTATTGAATATTTGGTCATATATATAATGAATACATTCAATAATATGTCATTTAATGAACGGTGGTATCAATATGATGAATCTGGTAGTTGGTGAAAAAATTCATAATATTTATGAAGAAATTCATCATATCGAAGATTTTTTTTTCTGTGTGTAATACCTATAAAACAGGCTTACGCACCATCAGACAATTTTCTGCATATACCTACAAGGAACAAAATTGAAAACGTTTCAGGGACTCGAAGCCTCCAGATGCCTCCATTTATTCTCAAAGTTACTTCGATCCTCATAATTCCTCATAATTTTCAGTCTAATATAATTATATTGATTCTGATTTTTAAAGAATTTCGATATGAAACTTATACACATTTAAAACTAGCAATACCGAAATGAGAACTGACAATATCAGTGCAAGAACTGTCGTTTGCTGTCCCTGTCGCTCTACTTTTGTGCCTGTTAAAAAACCCTTTATAATTGAATAATGTAGTTACAATCCAAAAATAGAGCGAAATATGATGGAATTCTCCATGATTTACTCTCGAATTGTAAGAAACACTTGTCAACTTTTATCAATAATGTTTGCCGCCACGATTATCTCCTTCGATTTATTGCTTCAATCATGATACATGCTGGTCACAAGCATTAAAATGTTCCTCTTGCTCATTCTATCACACTCTATCATATGCATATGTACGACTACTCTTTGACTTAGTTTTATTTACATTAGAGGAATATTTAAATTACTATTTTTTGTTTGTTTTTGCAATTTCAATAAATCTCTTTCATGCACTGCCATCAGTCCAGGCTAAACTTTGTATACATCGAAAAATGAGAAAACAAACACTTGGTGTGCATATCCTTAAAATAAGCTTTGAATTTCCGCCGACATGTTTAGACCTTCCGTGCCTACACAATGTTGCCAGACTGAATGGCTGTGCCGAAGGGTTGTGGCCGACTGGCTGTGTTCGGATGGAAGTCGAAAGTTACACAGCAAGCACTCGATATGTTTTATTCCAGCCGCACTGCGACCACGCCTCGCCGCTTTTGTGACCCACCGCGGCGGTACAACGTCGGTATTTTTATATCAATGAATTTTTCGCATTCACATTTTTGCATGCAGCCGCACCCTTCATCATCAGCGTTGGTTGCCTGCATCGTCGTCGTCATCATATGCACAAAGTTCGACCAAGTTAAATGGATTTAGTTGTAAAGCTCGTAACGCGATGGCCTGTCCGGCCGTTGGTCGTGGCTGGACTGTGACGGAGGATTGTGACCGCCTGTCTCCTCCTGTCCAACTTGAAGGCGTCAAGAGGATTTGCAAAATTATTTCCATGTGGATAAAGCGACGGCAGCGGCTACAATAAAAAACGCATTTAATGGATATATTTTGCAGCGTGGCATTTGAACAAAAATCCGGGTAAAAACACACAATAACTCAAATAAACGCACAGGAAAAACTTAGTAATAAATTGCAATTATTTTTTTATTAATCTGAGGAACAAATAAAAAAATTATATATATATATTAATATATAGGGTTCACCACTCAGAAAACAAAAAAAAAAAAAACAATAGCACGACTATTGATTCTAAATGACACGAAACAATAGTATTCCCTATTAGTTCTATAGTTTTTATATTATTTTGTACTATTGTTTAGCTAATAAGGTGGTCAACATTAATTCAATAGGATATGTTATAAATAAAATAGTAATTTTACTATTGTTTCAATAGTTTATTTTATAGTGCAATACTATTGATTATTAAAAATTTGAGTTGAATTAAAGAAACTATTGTTATGACTCAAAAAGTAAGAAAATGTTAAATAAAAAAGTCTTATTTTGCACCTAATTTAAGATACAGGGTGTTTAAGAAATACATATTACTTACATAACCTAGTCAAGAAAATTGGTTATAAAGTATAATCTCTTGATAAATGAATATCAATTTTTTACTCGGAATTTTGACAATTAAATTACCTTTCCAATGGTATATCACAACTGTGAACCCCATGATTTCTTCTTTTTATAAAAAGTAAACTTGTAATTTACAAAAATAAAAATACAAATTTTTACTTTGTCATTGGGTTTCTTAAAATTTCGTTATTGATCACCTCATTTTTTCTAATTTGTAATGACAGACCAGTTTATTCTCAGTATTTTCTTAGCAATCAGAGTGATTTTAACTTGGTCAAAAATGCTGCAGAAATAATTAAATAGTGGTGGGTCTTGTGATTTCGAATATTTTAAGTCTGATAAATGTCATTAAATATTACTTTTAAATAAATTAAAAATTTATTAAAAAAAACTTACAAAATATGTACAAACATTTTAAAATTACACTGAAATTAAATAAAGAAAAATATTTAAAATATTAACATTAATCAAATATTTCCAAATCGAAGTTTATGAATATCAAATGAAATTTTCTAATTTTTAAATGGACATTTATGAATACAGATTTTCCCATGGACAGTTTTTAATTTCAATTGATGTCTTTTGAATGTTAATTGATGTCTTTTGAATGTTAATTAATGTATTTTGAATTTCAAATGGCATTTCTGAATTTCAATTGGTATATTTTGAATTTAAAATTGGATTTCTGAATATCAATTGAAGTCTTCTGAATTTCTAATTGAATTTCTGAATTTAAATGATGTCGTTTGAATTTAAAATGGATTTCTTAATATCAGTTGATTTTTGAATTTCAAATGGAATATTTGAATTTCATTTTATGTCTTTTGATTTTAAAATGTATTTCTGAATATCAGTTGATTTATTTTGAGATTCAAATGGAATTCTGAATATCGATTGATGCCTTTTAAATGTTAATTGATGTCTTTTGAATTTCAAATGGAATTTGTGAATATCAATTGAAATCTTTTGAAAATCTGTATGTATTTTGAATTTTCAAAGAGAATTTCTCAATATCAATTAATATTTTTTTAATTTCAGATGGAATTTCTCAATGTAAATTGGTAGTTTTTGAATTTCAAATGGAATATTTTAATTTCAATTGATGTCTTTTGATTTTAAAATGGGTTTCTAAATTTCAATTGATGTATTTTGAAATTCAAATGGGATTTCCGTATTTAAATGATTTTTTTTTAAATTTCAAATTGAATTTATGAATTTCGATTAATGTATTTTGAATTTCAATTGGTGTCTTTTGAATTTAAAATTAAATTTCTGAATATCATTTAAGTCTTTTTAATTTCTAATGGAAAGTCTGAATTTAAACGAAGACTTTTTACTTTAAGGATTTCTGAATAGCAATTGATGTATTTTAAATTTCAAAGAGATTTTCTCAATATCAATTGGTGTTTTTAAAGTTTCAGCTGGAATTTCTTAATTTCAATTGGTGATTTTTGAATTTCAAATGGAATATTTTAATTTCAATTTATGTCTTTTGATTTTAAAATGGGTTTCTGAATTGCAATTGATGTATTTTGAAATTCAAATGGGATTTCGATTGATGTATTTTTAATTTCAAATGGAATTTCAAAATTTCAATTGGTGTCTTTGGATTTTCAAATGGAATATTTGCATTTCGTGATATCTTCTGAACTTCAAATGGAAGTTTTGAATTTCATTTGATCTTTTTTTCTGAATGAAATTTGTAAATGGTGTGTTGAAAAATTATTATTTAGTAACACCGTATTTTCTCTTGCCATATTTCTTCGCCCCATATCGAATTTCTTTTTTTTTACATTTAATATTTAGTTAAAAATAATTACATAATATGTATATCAACTGATATTTTATTATTCGTTGACATTATCTCTATCTTTACCCTATGATTCTATGATTCTTTATGAAATTTCCACCGGTCTTTATCTTTACACATCACCCCCTTTTTCGTACTCTGTATGGTGGTGATTCATCCCAGCATTAAATTGTTTGTCTGAGGAATTTGCAACATTTCATTAATGACTTCAAAATATGTTCGTTTCAATGTATGTGCTCGGACATATTATTGTTTTAGTTGTATGCGTAGCATTTGTGCAGTATAAAATAAAAACTGAAAAGTTCAAAGTTTTTCCTTAAATTTATGGGATTTTTTTTTTAGATTTTGTTCTATGTGTTGATGTGCGCTGAAATGCAAAACTTTTGTAATATTTTAATTTTTATGTTTGTTTGGATAATCGTTTGTTTTATTTTTTAGTTTTTAAATTATTTTTTGTTATTCAACTGGGTTTTGTATATTTTTAGCTGACACAGTTATTAAATTCCACTCAAGGTTCAGCATATAATAAAAAAATATAATTAATTGAAAATCATTTTTTCATTTATAAATAAGATTAGAGTGCTAATTTGATGTAGCAAAAACTCTTCAGTAGACTTCTCCTCTACAGTTCAAATTGGAATTCAAACAGCGCATCCAAAATTTTCGATTGCATTTTTCTAAAACGAAATATTATGAATTTTTGTAAGGGATGTCCATAGAAAAAAGTGCTTGCTTTGTAGTGTTATTAGGTACTAATTTTTGTACGTGTCCGGTTTATATTATATGCAAATTATGAAAATCGTATTTTGCTTGAAAATGTGTATTAAATTATGTGTTCTAAATAAATACAAAATTGACATTGTTTTTATAGTACCTAAGTACCTAGCATTAAAGTATTTAAAATATCGTTGCTTTAACTAAACCCCCACAACTAAGTAGTAGGGTGGGTCGGTAAACTTTCGTCCATAATGTTATTTGTGTTTCGAGTGTACTTTTCAAAAAAAAAAATATTTCTTGGGTCAAAATTTTGCCATCTTATATTAAATATCAAAGAGATCAGCATGCATACAGTATGAATCCATGCAATATTTCGAGTGGCTCCACATGAACAAGTGCCTAAATATTTTTGAATTTTGTTAGCCAGCCATAAAGACTCTACGAAATGTCAGAATTGGCAACAAATTTGCTGTACTTGTACATCCAAAAAAAATTGTATTTTAATCAAATAAAAAAGTTATTCAATTGAAAGTAATAAATATTTCGGCGTTTCAGGTATTTTTTCTAAAATATGTGTAAAATTTATTATATCCAAAGAAAAATTATTTCATTCGGAGTAACAGCAAAAAACTAATGTATACAAATAAATTACATATTTTTATACCATTTTGGTAAATTATTTTTATTTTAAGTGAAGAAAATGTTCCTAATATTGCAGAAATATTTTCTAATATTTCAACCAATGTTACTCTCAAACTGTTTTATTCAAACTGTAACATTCAATGGAATGTTCGTAATATAATCCACAGGTTGTAATTGAGAAACAATTTGTATATTAGCCTAATAACAAATGATAGAAATTAGATACCCCAGACAAAATTTTAAGCAGTAAAATGGTTCGAAACACGCAGGCAAACAAGCTACCTATACGCATTGAAATCACATTTTATATGAAGCTTTGAGGAAGTCAAAGGTGGGAATGTATTAAACATAGCATGAAAACAAAATTAGTAGGGAAATGGCAGGCATAGGTAGGGTATGGTAGCCAAACAGGTGTAAGCAAAATGGTAGGCACAAGCAGGGTAAAGTAGGCAATATGTTGGAAGAAAAATGGTAGGGAAAGGTAGGGAGCATAAGCATATAATATAAATCATCAGTGCCCATCCATCCCACAGTACCAAAAACATCTTATTGTACAATAACACCGACGAATTTTGTTTGTTATATTTTCGCGAAAAACTCAAACGTTTCGATTCTCTATTGCTGGATTCGCATATGTTTTCTGAAGGAACTCCGCATTGTTTGTTATTGTGTTTGCAATTTTGCTAAAAAAGTGATTGCAGAAATCAATAACAAACCACGTGAGAATTAAAAACAACATGTATTTGTTTTTGTACAGCAAGAAGTTTTTGTTTGCGGCGAACCATTTGCTGGACACATTTGATGAAAATGTTGATATCAGCAATAATCTTCTGCTATACGCCAAATTTTATAATTTTTTACAACAATAATTCGCGACGGAAATAAACACCGATGTCTACAAATGACAACAATTTTCAATACTGAAAAATTTTGAAGGCAAATTTGATATTTGTAAACAAAATTTTCTGTCGACAACTTGTTGATCAATCATTTAAAACTTCAAAACAGAAATATTGTAAAAAAAATGTTGGTCGACAACTTGTTGATAAAGCTTTAAAAATTTCAAAACAGAAATTCCTATACAATGTTTGCCTGCTACTCGCAGGCTACCTTCCCCTTCCATATTCTAGCTATAAAGATACCTTTCTAAACTTCAAAACCAAAACTTACAGAAAAATGCTTTTGCCTGATAGGGGTAGGCTTGAATATACCAGTTTCGTGCGTAAATGCTGCTATAGGGAGCCTGCTTATTTTCAAAAATTCAAAATGCCTGCTATGCAATGTGTATTTTCTACCATATTCCTGTGAGTTTTCCTCAAAACTACTTCTATAATACCAGTTTCCTTGCATAATTTTTGTCTGGGGTAGTAATTGGTAGATCGTGGATATTTACAAAGTGGAGGATTTTCTCAGAAAAAGGAAAAACGAAGACACATAAAAATAATTTATAAAGTAAAAAAAAATATGTATTATAAATAAAAATAATAAATAAAAAAGTTTTTTTTTACTTTTGAAACACAAACGTTTTTTTTTGCGAGAGTAATTTGCATTTAAATATGGCACCGTATTTTATTTATAAATTGAAAAGGTCAACCCCCATAAATCCTCCATTGGATGAGAATATCGATGTGGTGAATTTTTAGCGAAATCGAAATACCAAATACGTCAATGTTCGCATATTGATGCCCATTTTGACAACCCATTTAAAGTTGTATTGAAATGACGTTTTCCATAATCGATAAACTAAAAAAAGTTTCAACATACTACCTACGAGCAAAATCTGATAAAAATACAGAACCAGTGATTAATTTCACAGACACTCTTTGTATTATTGTTTTGATCAGTATTTAAACATTCAACAATAGAACCACAATATGTATGGGCCATTGCACACCAAATCGCCCGGCGGTTGAAACACACCTTCTACACTTTCAATGAAAATTGGGCAACTGATAAAGGGTATCGAGATATGCATTGAATCATTTTTTTTTCGACCACTACTTTCAGAGATACAGTGCTTCAAAGTTACAAAAAATGTGCTAAAAATTACTTTTCTATGGTTGTTCATATCTTTAAGTGGAAATGCTAGAAACTCCGTTGATGGCTCGTTTTAAAGCTAATAGAACAAGCTTTGAAAGCGATTAGGTTGTAACTTCTAAACATGAACATGTGGTCCGTGGTCATTATCCTTGCACTTTAAAATTGATGTCCTTAGAAAGGGCCCATTTTAAGAATCTGAAAAAAATCACATATTTTGCTTGATTTAATATAAACATTCATGTCATATTTGACATGTCTCTAGTTTTTGAGATATATACCATTATTGGAAAAATATAAAAACTATATCCCAAAATTAATAACTCAAAAACTAGATTAAATATGTAGATCATGTAACTTGCCGGGTTATGAGATATAAAAAAATCATTTCCCAATAATAAATCAAGCACAATTTTGACAAAGTAAATTAAATTTTGTTAAATTTGCCAAACGTTTAAATCGAAAGTTTGACCATTAAAATTTAAAGTGCACATATTTTTTTTCTGTGTAAGTTTTCCCAGTCAATACACTTACAAAATACATTTACAGTGTGCAACTAACATACTTTAGCATATTTTTAGGCGCTGCTTGAGAATTTCGAGTTGCATATAAATGTTGGAATAATAATAAATGTAAGTGTGTCTGTAGACAGACTTCTTCTGGGTACTACTCATAAAGATAAAACTTTGATTTTAACTGTAGAGTTGCAATTTATGGCTTTCTATATATATTTGTTTTAGAATATAGTTGTGTGTGTGTGTATATCGTGAGTGTGTGCATTGCTAAAAGGGTTCAGAGTTTTGTGAATGAATTTCTTCTTGCTGCTATATTTCATTTGTAAATATTGTATTGGAAACGGAGTAAAAAAAATGTTCATACACCTCCACCCTCATCATTATTAAAAACAATTCATTACTTTATAATTATAGAAGTTCATCGTCCAATGTTAATTTAAGGGAACTATGAATAAATGTATTCAAAACAAAATTAAAAACACCCAAAAAAATCGAAATTTACTTTCATATTTTTTTTACTGAAATTATTTGTGATAAATTCTAGAACCATCATGTAACGTTTAAGCCCAATTAAGCTAACCAAACTTAAACAATAAATCAATAAAAATGTATATAATTGGCGAAGACTTATAAGACTTTTTTTTTCAAAAACTATAGGAGACAGAAACTCACCGTTAATAGATTTGGATTTATCACACCTAAGAATGTATAAAAAAGATGGAACCATGCCGATTTTAGACACGTTTAAACACACTCTAAAAACCGCTTTTAAAATTACTATGGAAAAGGGTTTAATTTTTAGTGTAAATTTGTAAATTTTGGGCATTAAAATGCAATTGAGTGTGTAAAATACGGATTACACAATTATTGTTTAATATTACATCTATTTACATGTATTTATATACATTTTATTTGCATTTTTAAACCTTTGGTGTGTGATATTAAATACAAAATGTTTAATTAAGTTTGATATAAAGCGAGGAAACAAGTTGCTTATGATCGTAAATTTACACAAATTTTCTTTTGTGTGCAGAGAAAATTTAGATTTTTTATACTTTTTAAAATTCAAGGATAATGGGCGAGCATAAGATTTGCATCAAAATTGATGAAATTTTAGCAGGACATCAGTAGATTCGAACTTTATTTTTCTGAAACAATTTTATTGCTATGATTAACAAAATAAAAATATGGATTTAAAGTGTTTTTTAACTCTATCTGCAATGCGCGACCACAGGACATTTTTATTTTAGACTCAAATATTTTGTTGTAATCTCTAACAGCATTATGTAACTTTTATGCGCTATTATAATTGGTATTAAAATAAAAGTTTGGTTTCCGCTCCGACCTATTGTCCAGTCATTTCATATTTTTTTTCTTTTTAATTGTAGTGAAAAATGCAAAAAACATAAAATGTATTTTTCTCCAAAACGTTACATATAAGGGAAAAACTAAAAACGCAGTTTGAATCAGCACCATAAAATAATATAGAAATCTCTGCTGAACAGTGTAATCGCCTTTCTCTTTGACAAGGTAAAAACTAAGTTTTTGCATATTGCCAAACTCAATGAAATTCGGGTGAATCTGACCAAAGATATGACCAATCAAACGCTCTGATTTCTAAAATGGTGTCATTTTTATCAAATTGTCTCTAGTTTTTGAGATATATACCATTTTTCAAATAATGTAAAAAATATATTCCAAAATCAAAATCGAAGTTTAGATTCAATATCATAAAATTGACGGAATTTTAAAAATCAGAGTTACAAGTACATACATTAAAAAATTATTGTAAAGTTTACTGTTGAAAAAATATTTTTTGTTCAATACAAAAAATATGTACACATTTAGAAATATATTTTTTAAAATATGATGCCATCAAAATAACATCTGGAAATTTGGCAAGAACATTTTTATTAAATCGACCAAAATATTTGATTTTTATCAGAATTTTAAAAAAGGGTCCTTTTTAAGGACATCAATTTTGAAGATCAAGGATAATTACCACGGGCCAGATGTTTAAGTTTAGAAGTTACAACTTAATTGTTATAAAAGCCTGTTCTATTAGCTTTAAAACGAGCCGTCAACGGAGTTTCTAGCATTTCTACTTTAAGAGATATTGAAATATGAACAACCATAGAAGAGTGATTTTTTGCTCATTTTTTGTACCTTTGAACCACTGTATCTCTGGAAGTAGTAGTTGAAAAAAAAAAAATGGTCAATGCATCTACTATATATTTGTGAATGTATGTTCCGAATAGGCGTCAAAACTACTGATCCGAATCGAATAAAATTTTAATGTGGGCTATACTCTGGGTATATCTTGGTGAGATTAATAGACTGGGCAATGCCCAGTGGGCATGGCACCTTCCATATAACCCACAAATTAAAAACACAATATATCACCAATTGGGATAGCAAATTTAATGAAATTTTAGTACGCATTATATTTATGCATTCTAAACAGTCTTGAATGTGGGCGTTGCACTCCCATAGAAGTGCATTTTCAAGATGGTGTATGTTGACAGTTATTACAGAGATATTTCACAACAGGGTATACCAGCCACCGCGAATTCTTTAAAATCACCATACTAAAACTCACCACACTGAAATTCACCACACCTAAACTCACCACACTATAACTCACCACACTGAAAATTACGCTAGTACTTCTACGGGAAAAATCTCTACGGGGAAGAATTCTACCGGGAAAAAGTCTACTAGAAAGCATTCTATCGGGAAGAATGCTACTGGGAGAAATTCTATGGGGAAGTATTCTACGGGGAAGAACAGAACAGGATTGCTTTTGAGAAAAGTAGTTTTGACGGTGAATTATTTTTGTTTTGGTTACTACATTTATAACACCAATATAAAATGTCCACAGCGATTCATGGGTCCCTGCTAGTATCTCAATAATCTTTATCAGTTACCCAAATTTCATTGAAATCGAAAAGGTAAAATCTCATATTTTAGATTTGGTGTGGAATGTCCCATATGGTTTTGATGAATTTCGGTTTTTGCGTTTTAAGTAATAATCTAAAAACTAAATCAAAGTATACAAACCCGTCTTTAATCGATTTCAACATTTTATGATATTGTCTTAACGTGCTGAATTTTCAAAATATTAGTTTGTATTCGTATCGTGCACTCTTAAATAAATCATGTCTCCTAGTCTGATACACTTTTAACTTAAATGTCGGTGTTTTACGAATATGAATATACGTTTATTTATATCATAGAAGAAAATAAAAATAAACTGGTCAGCCTTACAACCTATGAAAATTTTATTTCTTCGATTTTATTACAAGGGAAAATTAAATGTTTTTTTTTATTTGTTTCAAATTAATTTTCTTAGTTTATAGATTTGTGGTTTATAGATTAAAAATAGTTTATAAATTTAATATGTTAAAAAGCTGTTCCTTAGATTGACATGTTCGGTTTTGCTATACATGCTTACTCCATTTTTGAGTTTCTTCTTGTCATGATTGACTCTTTCAAGGGTATCATTAATTTCGACAATGTTTATTTTTCGAGTTGCTCTTTTTCAACATTTGAGGGACTTACAAGGGTATCATCTTACAGAAATTTTTTTTTTGACCGTCCGGATTCATCCCTTTGTGCTGACAAAGGTACCTTATGTTAATAAAAAATGTTAACTCTTTCATAAAGGCAAAAAACACTTTGAGCTTGTATCCGAAATCGAGCAACTTGTCAACAATATCAACAATAACAACAACTAATATTATGATGCGCCTCTCGTCAAAGCAACATCTGTGAATCACGTTGTAGGGATTTAATAACGATTGCAGTGTATTCGTGACAATAACTCTGTAAGCGTCTCTCGTGCGGTACGTGCTGCCAGTGGCAACACAGACACTCAATGCGTTGATGCAGCAACCTATTATTGCAACAACCTACCAACCGAGCGGGCAGACCTAGCAAAACCTATCGACGGAGAAACGGATGGCAGCAACCTTTCAACGGAAACTGTTCGAATGTATGTAGTAGCATCGTGGCAACAGCCGATACCATTTATTTATGATGATGTTTAATGTACTAAAGGATATTCCCAGAGTCTCCAATGGAGCCATGCTTCATCCTCAAATGAATTGTGAATTTTTAATGAGCTGCACACGTAGACACGAAACCATATCGATGAAACATCACCTAGACTCAACTCCAACTTCTCATATGGGCCGAACGAACGACCCACTTGCTGCAGTGCCACGAACACACACACTAAATTTGTGAGAATTTTTGAGAATCCCATTAGAAATAATTTCGGTAGAAGCGAAATGCTTCTTCGTATAATAATTGTAATTACAAAAACGTGGTTTTTAAGGTTTTACTTATTTTTTGAAACAATGAGGTTTTCGTAATGCCTTTACAGACTTAGATTTCGAATTTTTTCGATGCTTAAATTTGATTTAAATTTTTAATTGTCACATCAAATTATTATATTTTTTATTGAATATGAAAATTTTATATATTATTGATATTCTAATGCTTGGTTTTCACTAAGTCATTTTGTGTCAGTTTCATATTCGAAAATTTATAAATATTTAAAATAATTATGTAAAAAAAAACATTTTAAACTTGTAGGAAAAACAGAAGTGTGATTCAAATAGTAAAAATATACAATTGCAAAACTAAATGTGTAAAAATATTAAAATTTGATAGATTTTTGGAATTTTGATTTCATGACATGGTTTTTAGAAAAATATTTCATGACGAACTACATTAATGAAACTATGTTTTCTACAGCACAAATGACATCAAACAAAAAACTATATATTGTAAATCCAAAATTTGTAAATTCAAAAATATTACGAATATAGTGAAAACCAGGCAAAAGTAGAATATTGATGTTCGTCTGTTCCTTCATTTGTCCGTCAGAGATATTTCTGTTTTTTTGTTTTATTATCTACTAAGTTGCACATCATTCAGGCAGAATATATTCGTTGTATTGTGAATATTTTGTGGTTAATAACACGGAAGCGTCCATCCATGCCCAAGCCGACACTCGAACCCGAGACCTTTAGAATGCAAGATCAGTGCGCATAGCTCTGAACTGCTGAGGCCGATATTTATTTTTAAAAATTATTGGTCAATATGTATTAAGATATATAGAATATAATAACATATAATATAAATTGTTTGAAAATTAAAGACGGAATTTGTATCAGATTTTCGTAATTTTCTGCGGTCCGTCACCAAAATATGCTGCACATTATTTTAAAATGTCCTAAAACATGATTTTGAGTTTTTAATATTAATATATGTTATAATATTTCAATCAAGAATTGAAGCCTAAACGAATAACGGTTTCGATTTCGGTTTTAAGTTTTTATATACCGGTAGCAAGTTACGGTTTCGGTTTTTGTATTATAGTCACTTTTTGACCATGTTCAATGTCTTGAACAAAAAATATATATTTTACTAACATAAGAACCAATAAGATACAAATTTCACATTATTCTTATACAGATAATCGATCATAATTTCTAGTAAACTATGATATATTCAAATATTAAAATGTAATAATAGATACAAATTTCGAGAAAAACGGACTTTTATAAAAAAAGTCGTAATAAAATATTTATTTTTTTAATTTGATGAGAAAAATCTCCTGGCGCACCACATAAAATGCCAATATTAAAATTTTACTAGAAACTATGATCGATTATCTTTAAAATGAATGTAATATTTTTGCTCTTGTCTATACATTGTAGAAGATTTAATTAATTATACGGTTGTATCAGTTTTTGTAAAGGAAATTTTGAAAACACCCTGTACATCATTAGGTGTTCCAAATAGACCCTGACTCTAGAACAATTATTTTCATGAAATGAACCAAGGATTCGGTCCCTAAAATATTTGCACCCCAAAGCAGACCACCCTGTATATGGTAAAGGTACATATATGCTCTACCATGTATACATGGCATGACAACTAACAGATGCATGACACACTACATGTGTGTATTGTAGTACAACCTTCCAGCTAGCAACAAACACCTCTTGCACAACAACACTCACGAATTTTGTTTTTTGTACAAAAAATTTCCCGCGAAAAAATCGATCACAAGCTTGAATGCTGTGTTCTTATTTTTTGTTGTTACGCTTGCAAGAGAAGCAGAAGATAAAACACTTGCATTGCAACAGAAACAACACTTTTTTGTCGATTTTTTGTGTGTGTATTTTTGTAGTTGTATACGATTTACCGCTAAACAAGTGATGGAAGAAAACAATAACAAAACACATGCATAGTCGGACGACGAACGACACTAGCGTAGTGAAGAAATAACAAATAGCTTTGTCTATTTTATGCTTGGAGTTGCCTGCGTTTAATTCGATTTTCCGCTACACAAATGAATGAAGAATAACAACTTTTTTGTTTTCTCAAAAAAACAACATGTGAATATTTTTGTACAACAATAAGTTTTTATTATGGGAAACGCAGATTTTATTGAAAGACATTTAAACATGCCCTATACTTTGGAGATTCTATATAAAATAATTGGTTTCTGTCTGTTGTTGTACTTTTTAAAAACCAGAATAAAATCGAAAATGTTAATATCGGTTTTGGATATCGGTTTATTTATGATTTTCGTATAACGGTGTCGGTTTTGAAAAGGAATCGGTTTTAAATGGATATTGGTTTCGGTTTCAATCCTTGATATCTTTATAAAAAATAATATTTAAATGCACCAAAGTCAATTCTAACTTTTAGGCCTTTAAGGTACAAAAATGGGCGTGGCAAACCTGCACTTTTAACTGCAAATATCTTTGTACTTAAGATAGCCACAGTCATGAAATCAGTACATCAGTATCAGTATCATCAGTATATTGTGATTGTTTATCGTTTTACCAAATATGGGCGGGATTGATCCATGGGAGGTGGCACCTACCATATAACCAAAATATTAAAATTGCTATAACTCCTGACATACTAAGTGTAGAGTTATAAAAACCGAACCAAATGTTCATACTTAAAACTGAAATCATCACGTATAATGTGGGCGGAATTAGACCACGGGGAGTGGCACCTCCCATATAACCAGCTTATTATAATTGCTATAACTCCTGACATACTAAGAGTAGAGTTATAAAAATCGAATCAAATGTTCATATTTAAAACTCCAATAGGTTCAGCTAGTAAAAAATAAGCTTAAAAATTATTTCTCATGGGATACAACGTCACACACATAAACATGACAAAAACTCCTCACTACATACAAGGAATGATATTCGATAATTCATTGAAGCATGTTCATTGGGAAATTATGAGAAAATTCACAAAGTTTAAAATTGTTCAAAATTTCAAAACTTGTACAAACGGTAAAAACAGTAGCAACAAAATAAAAAAAATAAAAAAAAAATTGTTGTCGTAGTCATTTCGAAGTTTAGCCGGAGGCGTCACAGATGATATTGACGAGGATCGAGTAGAGTGAGCGGTGCGCACATTAGTGGCCGCAGGACACGTTTAAGTAACTATGACGACGGCGAGACGTCTTCGCTGATGCTTGCCAAAGTACGTGAGCGGCAATGATAAAATTGTTCGTAATAAAGTGGAAGCTCTGCAGATGAAGTGCGATTAATACGAGCAACGACCTGGCGACGCGACGCGATGCGACGGACGTCAGACGAGAGGACAATGACCGATGTTATTGCATATCAATCAGTGCGGAAAAATGGCGCCAGCTGATGCAATATTGATGAGCAGCTCCATTGCTTTGGAATAAGATGCAATGAAAATGGCGCTGCAAGAAAATTGAAAAAATGAAAAACAATCGTTAAAGTAGCAATTAATTAAGAAAACACTGAATAAAATCGCATTAAAAAAAAATATAAAAAAAATCAAACTTACATCTAAAAATTGTCTAAATTGCAGCATAAAAACTTTTTGGAGCAGCAACAGCTAAATGGCGGACAAGCAGCAGCAGCAACATTGAAAAGTCAACAGAAACAGCGCAAATTAATAATTTTCGCGCCAAAGTTCAAAATGGCCAAGTCCACGGAGTCCATTGCAAGAGTCAGTAGTTGAAAAAGTGTTGCCAACATTACGAACAAAATGTAGAAATACTTAACATAAATTTTCACACTTTCGTCCACTGAGCGATGGGCAAAAGTTTTGACGTTATTCTCATTCATTAGCAACATCGCATCGTCACTGAATTGCTCTAGCAAATTTAGATGACTTTACATTGCAATCAAGATGTTGGTGATTTTTACACACGACTTGATGGATGCGGATTGTGCAGCGACTTTTTAAAGTACACTTTAAAAATACTTTATTAAAAACAAAAGAAAATTGTAAATACATGTCGTCACTGTCATGCCATGAAATCAAATTTTAAAGTTTGAAGTGGTTTAAAAGTGCTAAATAAATTTTATTTATTTTTTCAATTTTTTGTTATTTTGGTTTATTCATCAATCATAATCAAGGTGTATTTAACAAGGTGAGGAAAGTATAAAAACTCTTCTCATTTTTTATTTTTCAATTTTAATTTTTTTTTGTCATTCGTTTGTTAATTTTCCTCGTTTCCGGATAATAAATTTGGCGATTAAAATTAAAATTGTGTAAACAATTAAAAAACGAACATCGCGTACAAACTAATGCCGAAACCATCTTATTCTGCCTGTGACCAGTTGCGGTAAATGAAAATTTCATGTTTCCCGCAATCTCTAGATGAAGAAATATGCGGTGCACACTATCATCGCGAATTTATTGAGCCCCCGGAAAATAGTTCGTATTTATATCCGTCTGGTATACCAAAATGTTGTCCTCTTTGTCGCGTGTTTCAAATATATTAATGTTAAATCTACGCACCAGTAAAGTTGCATCGCAAAAATAGCCACATGATCGTTGAGGTGTCAACTGTTCCGGAACTCCCATTTATGCCCCCAACTGCCACGACATCTACTGCGTCAGCTTTTGAAGTAGGGGTTCAGATATCCGTGGCGTGGAACATCCCATATAACCAATATTTTTCAAATTAAAACTACCTGAAGTAGTTACAAATATCAATGAAAAAATCATGTTAATCGCCAAGTAGAGTGTGGGCAAGCTTGTCCAAGATTTACTAATTATGAACCCTTGCACACTTGGCCGAGGGGAAGGTATATTCAAAAATATCGCATTACCGATTTAACACATTTGTACACATCAAGGAGTACATCCTCGCTCAAATGTGCGACGGGTCTGAGTGTACCTTATTGTACTTGTTGTCTTTATTAAAAAATATAGCCAAAATATAGTTTGTAGACAAAGTTTATGTCATTTAAATTATTTAATAAAAGCAAATCAGAAAAAAGCATTTCAAATGTAAACAAAAACAAATAAATTGACTTTAATATACAGAAAACTTAAATAAAAACAAATATCGCACTGACTTTTGTATACAGAAAATATTTCAAAATTTGAAATATGTGTACAGAATTACGCTCAAATTTTTTGCTTCTCCAAATTTTCCTCACCTTCCTTAATACACCTTGATCATAATAACGTATATAAAATATCTTTTGATTTGAACGGCTTACTTAATTATAAATATGGATTTTGTGAGGCTATATGCTGACCAAAACGAAAATATTTTTGTTTTTTATGCTATAATTCATTATTTACGCAAGATAAATTAGTGATGTAAAAGTATTAATTGATTATTTTAAAGCATATATCGATTAGCATCATTATTTAAAAATATTTTGCCAAACATTAATTTGCCATTTGTTATTTGCAAGAAAAATGTTTAGCAAAATATTTTTAAATAACGATGCCAATCGATATGTGCTTTAAAAACAAACAATTAATGCCTTTAGACCACTATTTTATCACGAACCAATAACATGTTATAGCGAAAAAACGAAGAAATTGAAAAAATTGAAAATCTTGTCATGCCAAAAGGGCGAATCTTTTTTTTTTTTTTTTTTTTTTTTTGCTTAAAAGATTTATTGGTGCAAGATAACATTTTGGTGTAAATGCATTAATGGTTTGATTTTAATGCATCTATTGATTAACATCATTATTTAAAAATAATTTGCCAAAAAATTTTCTTGCAAATGATAAAAATTTTAAAAATATTTCAAAATAATGATAGTGATCGATAGGTGTTTTAAAAACAAACAATTATTGCCTTTACACCACTATTTTATCTTATACCAATAAAAAGTTATGGCAAAAAAACGAAAAGATTCGCCCTTTTGGAAAGACAACATTTTCAATTTTTCGAATTCGACCTTTTGGTTTTGTCTTTTTTGACTAGAAATATCCAACAAAACCACAGACGATTTTGGCACATTAAATACATTAATAAAACGCAAATGTCAAAAATTACACAATCGCCCTTTTTGGCATGACGAAATGTATGTCTGTACGACACGACACTAAACATTAAAATTGTGATAAGCGATTTTAATACCAAGGAGTCATGAGGGTATTTTTGGTCCAACAGTCGTAAAATTCAGTCTCCACGACAACACCTCCGACAATGGAATGAGGCTGATCGACTGTGCCGCATCACGAAATATGGTAATTAGTTATTCTAGATTCTAACATCTCAATATCCACAAATCAAAATACGCGTAACCAAATTAATTAAGTTGTGATTGACGGAAGGCACGCTTCTAGTGTGATCGACGTACGTTCGATCCGAAATACCAATATCAACTCGGATCACTTCCTTGTAGCAACCAAGCTTCGCACACGTTTATGCACTGCCAAGAATGTACGGAAACCCTCCTAAAGAAAGTTATACGTCGGCAACCACAACAGACCGAAAAATCCTATGTCACTCCACTCTCACGCCTGCTTGCCGAAGGCACTCTCTCTCTCATTGATATATGCGCGCTGTGGACACACGTCTCCCGCTCAATGCGGGCTGCAGAAGTGGTGCTTGGAATCAAACGTCTCCTACGGAATAAGTGGTATTACGAAGAGTGTTGCGCAGCCACTGCAGAGAAAGACTCTGCATATAGAGCCGTTAGCTAAGAAGCGATACAGAGAGAAGAGGTGGGAAGAGAGATATCTTTTCGGGCGCAAGAAAAGAGATTAAGAAAGAGGTGAGTATATGGAGATGCATGGCGACAGGAACAAATCTCGAAAAAATTTTCAGAAGATAAGACGCATGACCGGAGGTTTAAAGGCCGAAGCCTCTGTTTGTAAGGACGTAGACGGGAATTTAGTAACTGATGTCGAGGGTATATTGAGATTATGGAGGGAATACTTTTTGCAACTGTTAGCCGGGGAGGGGACGAAAATAATTCCGCCGATAGATAAGTCCAACAACCCCAGTATCTAACGACGGCATTGAGATACCGCCACATGAGAGATTGAGGTCTGCACAGCCATCTACCGGATGAAGAACAACAAAGCCGCAGGCACGGATGGTCTGGGATAAGAATGAATTATGCGAAAGACTGAAGTTCATCGTCAACAGACAGTGCGGATTCAGACCTGGTATGCTAAAAACAGACCAGATTTTCACATTACGCCAAATCCTGGAAAAGACTAACAAGAGAAAATCAACACCCAGGACTTTCTCGTCTACTACAAAGCGGTCCGATAAGGAGTCGCCTATAAGCCACCATGTCTGAGTTCGCTATACCTGTAGAACTTATAAGACTTTGCAGGATGACCCTGAGCCTGCAAAGTGTGTCGCACAGTGAGAATTGGAAAAACCCTCTCTGATTAAAACTCCGTTTAAGACTTCTTCAATCTGTTAATGGTGAAAATAAGAGCTGTCGAACTCTATCACAGTGGTACTATCTTTAAGAAGAGTACCATGCTGCTCGGGTATGCTGATAATTTCGATATCATTGGGCAGATCACACGAGCAGCATCCCAGATAGCAAATTTCTCGCATTTTTCCCGCACTATGAGCACACGCCTGATAAAAAAGTCGCATGCGTGAGCGCACAGAGTAGCCAACGTGTGTCCGCAATTGAGACTCAATACGCTCGCACTAGTGCGGGGCATTTGTGAGTCGCATTTGAGCATCAATGTAGTCGCACGAGTGCGTACTAAATTTGAAAAATCAGAACATTGTCGCACGAGTGCGAGCAAAATGTGTGAGGCGCATTTGAGCCTCATATAGCTCGCACGAATGCTGAAAAAAGTAGTATGCGCCGCATATGAGACTCAATATAGTCGCACGAGTGCGAGAAAAATCTGTGAGGCGCATATGAGCCGCATATAGCTCGCACGAATGTGGCGAAAACAAAATATAAAAATAAAAATATATGAAATTTAGTTTGACATTTTTTTAATTAAACAAACTGTAAATACATTTTGTTGTTATTAATATTTAAACATTCAATTTAATATAATTAATATAATAATTAAAATTCGTGCAGTTTGCGCCTACACAGTCATCAATATTGTCTTCGGATTGCATGCCATCCCAACTGGGTAAGTAATCCCATTTGTAGTGACCCTGCAAGTATTAATAGTGACGCTACAGTCAGTGTCCAGTGTAGGCACTGAGGCAGAGGCAAGTACAGCTCTTGCAGCTGGGTTCGTTTTTGCACAGGTATTGCCGCAATCGCTAACCTCTTTCTGAAAATGAATGTCCGATTAATCCGATCGACACCCGCCGCAAGTTTCCTTGTGGTAATTCTTTACAGATATCTCCGTTTACAGCTACCTACCTCATCGATGTCGATTTCTGAACAACGACCTGAGAAACCATGGGAACGCAGTGATATCCCTGTTTGTCAAGCACCTAGCCGCAAACAACGGATTTTCAAACACTTGTTATAAGTCTTAAAGCCGGCAATAGTATTTTGGCAATTCTGGTAGTTTCCTCGTGGACAGTAGGAACTATGACTTTGCATGAGCCAAGTTATGTACGCTGATCTTTCAAAGAAATCATGCACAATAAAAAACCGTACATTCAATCAAAGCAAATCTCTTATTATTTATATTATTGTTTGAAAAATCAAGAAAATATTTAAAAATATACATTTGCTACAGTAGTCGCACGAATGCGATTTTCATGATTTTTGTGTGCTCGCACTATGCTCGCACTACACACTCATGTCGTGCGCCTTATTTTATACGAAATTGTTTTTTTTTGAGTGCTCGTACTATGATATCACTACACAATCAAGTCGTGCGCCCGCACGAATGCGAATTTGGTGATATTTGTGTGCTCGCATACAGCTCTCACTACGCACTCATGTCGTGTGTTCATTTTGTTCGCATATAGCACGCACGATGTGAGCCCTCACGACATGATTTTTTGTGCGACGCACGTTTGCTATCTGGTATTCTCCAATTTAGAGAGAGAAACACGTAGAATGGGTCTTACGGTGAATGACGACAATACGAAGTGCATGGTGTCAACAAAGGATCCCGGCGTCACTACTGATACCAACAACTTCGAAGTCGTGAAGAACTTCGTATACTTAGGTAAAAGCATCAACAAAAATAACAATGTCAGTCGTGACATTAGACGAAGAATAACTCATACCAACAGGTGCTACTTTGGGCTCAGAAGGCATTTGGGGAGCATAGACTTCTCTTGACCGACAACAATTACGCTCTACAAGTCACTCATTATGCCAGTCCTCCTCTATGGCGCTGAAGCATGGACGCTTGCCAACACCGATGAGCGAGCTTTAGGAGCGTTCGAGAGAAAGATTCTTCGGAAAATCTATGGCCCGATATGCGTTGAAAACGAGTACAGAATCAGATGGAACGACGAGCCAGTACTCTCTCATCGGTGGAGGCCACCGTCCATGTTTCTGCACCATAAAGTAGTACGGGAATGATGAGTGACTTGTAGAACGTGCCTACTGAGCCCAAAATAGCACCTGTTGGCAAGAGTTATTCTCCGTTTAATCTCCAGGCTGACATATAAAAATCCATCGGTACAAAATCCACCCACACAAAATCAACCCGCACAAAATCTACCGGTACGAAATGCACCGGTACAAGATCCACAAAATCCACTCAGCTGGTGGATTTTCTACAAGTGAATTTTGTAACTTGGATTCCATAACTAATTTAATTCATTCACTGGTTTTTCAAAATAAGTTATAATTCATATTGGATTAAGAGCAATGTTTTTTATGTAACCAACACGACATAATTCATAGAAACTTCGTATACAACTCTGTGCCCTTCTTTCTCATAAGGCAAACATTTGTAGGAATTACTGGTCCCACTAAATCCACGAATGGAAGGAACAAAGAAAAACTATCATCAATCATTCAACATGAGGACAAAATCTTTAAAGCTGATATTGTTTTTAGAATTCCAATTCATCAATTCTGCCCTTACGTTGGACCAAATAAAAGGTAGATTTTGAACCAAATAAAAGTTGGATATGACATTCAATTTTTCAGGAATATCAAATTCGAAAGTTCTTCATTTTTGAACTTACGTTGGGCCAAATAAAAGGTGAGTTTTATACTAAAAGATGGATTTTGTACCAAAAGGTGAATTTTGTACATAAGGTGGGATTTTTACGAAATAAAATTGAATTCTGTTCGTGGAATTCAGAATTTTGTGAAAAGGTTGATTTTATATCAAGTCTATCCGAATTTCTTATTATACTTCATTCCAAATTCAATTTAATGTGATTTATGAAGTGTTTTTATGTAAATAATATTTTAATTTTTTTATATGTATTTATCTTCCAGATTTGGCTTTTTTCGTTTTATCAAGACAACTAAAGTACACAATGATATTGAAATGTAATTCATTCACTGAAGATGAGAATGATAACTTTTTGTTTATTTATTTTATTTACGTAGTTTTAGTTTGGTTGTAGATAAATTTTTCAGTCGTATGAATTTTAAATAGTAGTTGGCAAGATACTGACGGACGAGCGACAGACAATTCAGCAAACAACGTGTTTTGGCCCCGTCAGGACAGCAGATTCTGCAGATTGCTTGTTAACATTTTGATAGTTTTTATACTATTTCGTATTTATTTAGAAAATATCTTCATTTTCAATTAATTATAAGTGCTTGAAGCACATTAAAAGCAACAATTTATTTATTTAAATTTGGTAGTTGTTGGAAGAGGTCCTCGGTAAGGAAGCAGCCTCCGGAAAACGAAGCAGCCCAACGGCTTAACAGCATCGTTATTTTAATTATGATTAATTTTGGATATAAAGGTACGTTTGGAAAAGTATTCAACCCAAGAGCCTATGGATTTGGGTGGGTGTTGAAAAGTGGTTTAAATTATGACGCAAACTTTTAGACCGCTTTTGTCGATAAAGACGACGACGACAACGGTAGATCGGCACAAAGCGTACAAAATGCAGACCATTGAGTTGATCTCAAAAAACCGACCAAAAACATTTAAGGCCAACACGTACAAACGCACACATGGACACGTCGGACTAACAAGGATGTGCGGGCACAAAAACTATCAAAGAAAATTGCAACATAAAACGTTGTTCGGACGTCCGAACGATGCATGAAAAGATGTTTGATTGAAATTTTCATGCAAAGTTGCAGTTGATGAAACCACAAACGGAAATGTTTGCAAGAAATTTGAAAAACCACAAAGCAGGAAGGAGCACAGACAGACAGACAGCCAGCCGTACAGACAAGTGGTCAGCAGCCAGGCTGGCTGTCAGTCGTCAGTCAGGCAGTGTGTATTACGAGTTATCAAAAAAATGCTGCCGCAAGACAGGAAATGTGGTCGATGACATAAGCAGCACATAAAACGCCACACTAAGTCTTTTATGTAACTTTAGTATATTTTTTTTAGAGATTTCCATAGGCCCAAAAAGAAAACTTAACAAACTTTGCATTTGCATGCCAAACACTTTGTGAGCTTTTGATGAGACAGAACTCACATACAGCAACACACCAACAACATTTTCTTAAATTAATTTCCCAGCCATTTAGTAGCCAGAACATGACAAGGTGTGCCATACAACAATGTTTTCATCGACCAGAGTTGCCAGCTGTTGTTTTCAAATACTAAGAAAAACATTAAGGCCCGGTTTCACAGTGCGCACTTAAGTAAAATTTGAGTTGTGGAAAATTTAAGATTTTTTTGTCTACTTAAGTTTTTCTTCTTAAATGAGTACAAATATATTTAAAAAATATGGCAGCACGACATATATGACAAATGTTTTTGTTTACAAAACAAAATTATATTAAATTTTCTGTCATAAATATTACGTTTTTTTGTCCAAATGCAAGGCAAAAATTAAAAATTTAAATGTGAATGCAATTTTTATAACTTAAATTATTGCACATTCACTTGTATTACAATTTTAAACATACTTCAGTTCGCAACATCCGGAGAATTGTGTTTTATGCAAAAACGAAGTGAATTTCCCGTACAACGGTGGTAGCCGAATAAGTTATGGCTGCGAAAAATTACTCCAATGATAGGAGTCACTTTTGTGTTGGTTAATATGCAATTCTCCACGAAAATAAGGCGAATTTAATTTGTTAGTGTCAGTTTGTATTATTCTGTTGTCATAAATATCAGTTGACAGAAACACATTTAAGTAAAACTTAAGTGGAGGATATCGGGCACTTAAATTTTGTGCTGTGAAACGATTCTTCACCCTTAAGTATAGTTTCAGGAAAAATCGACACTTAAGTGTGCACCAGTGATGATAAGTTCGATACAATTGTACTGTTTTCAGTACATTTGCATCTCAAAAGTACGTTCCTACTACGGAGACATTTTCGGTACAATTTATCTAGCAAAGAAAATTTGATTTTATGTACGAAAATGACACAGAGCAACTCCTAAACTATTATTAATTTTTTTCTGATTTTGATAGAGATTATGAAAACTGCAGTCGTAAACCTATAGGAAAATATTATAAATCGGTCTAGTTCTGCCCCTTTATATGAAACCAACCGGCGGCAACTTTACCCTTTAGACATATCACTTAACTGATTTTCAACGTCAAGCAGACCTTTAGACCTATCACTGAACTGGTCTTCAATTGAAAAATTTGATTCCGTTTAAAATTCTCGAATTGAAGTGAAGTTCAGTGATAGATCTAAAGGTCTGCATGTAGTCTTCATTCACATCTTCCTATGACAAGGCCATGTTATAGCTTCATTTGACAAATATTTCATCAGAATTGGGACAGTGTCCAGCATTATTGCTTGACAAAATCTCTACAAATATTCAATTTATTATTTTTTCTACTATAACTACAAAACTAATGAAAATTCATTGAAAAACTGATATTAATTATATTTATATAAAACGAAAGTCGTAGGAAGGACAAGACACAATCTGGAAAAAAATCCATAAAATCTCGTTAAAATATGTGAAAATTACATAATCTCGAAATACAAAAAAAAAGTACATTTTGTTCCAATTTGGTACTATTTTTTCAATAATTCAGTACTAATTATAAAAACACAAATATCTACACTGGTGTGCACTGTGAAACCGGGCCTTAGTCACATAGAATTTCGACATACAAATATTAGGTTTAGTTTTAGGTTTTATTTACGTCATATTTACTACATCATTTAAATCATAGAATTCATATTATTCTTTACTCCATAGTTCTTTACTAATGAACATTTAAAAAATTGTTAGAAAAAATATTGTTTACTGTTTGGAAATATTTTTTGGAAAGGTTTTATGTAGACTATTGCGGATTTTGATTCAGATGCTGCCTTATTTCTGATCGTACCGACAATTTTCGTTATAATTCAAAATTTACAAATTTGCGCTCCCACAAACATTCTTGAATAATCTCAGAATTTCATCACCACTACAAACATTCAAATTACATGTTCGTTGATTTAAAATTGAATGTGCCCATTTCAATATAATTCTAATGTTCTGATTCGAATAGCTTTTTCAGGTAATATAAACAGTTATGACTGAATTTAGTGCTTTGACACTTAAACTCGAAAAAAAAGTTCGTGGACTTATTCAGCAAAATGTATATACATTTTTCTAATATTTAAAATTAACTTTGTTAAACTTTGTTATAAATCTGTTCAAAAATATGAGCCGTTTTTATCTATAACTTTTTGGCATTTTTCTAGTAAAAACATTATACAATCACACTCAGAAAAAAATACTATAAAATAAATAGTTTTTGATATTAAATTAGTCAATAGGATAAATTATTATTTTAATAGGAAAGTACCATTAACAATTACAAAATACTATAAAATACTAATAAATTGTTTTCGTGCTTATATAAGTAAACATATTTATTTTGCGTATATAAACATATTAATAGTATTTTTTTCTGAGTGCACTGTAGAAATTCTCGGATTTAAGGGCGAAAAACTGAAAAAGTGATTTTTTGGAAGTCTGGTCTAAACCACTGCAAGACGGCAGTCTTATGTCAATGGTCCATAATTTTTTTTCGTTGATGTGTAGTATCAGAGCAATGTCATGCAATGAAATGTGCTCGTCTTTCTTTATTTTTAAAATTCCTTTTTTAATGATTGGTCAACCAGAGCGCGACACGTACTCAACACCGAATTTTCCAGAATGTAAACGAGCAAATCATTTTCATGCTGCTGATTTCGATAAAGTACCTTCACCATGAACGGTACAAATTTTTCACAATCCTTCGAAGTGTTATGGTCTTGTTCGAAGTGATATTGTAAAATATATCGTTTTTTTAGAACTTAGGCTCTTTTTTTAAAACGCAATAACTTTCGGCTAATACCCTGTTCACACTGAGCCTCAAATGCGTAATTTCATGAATTTGCGTAATTTCACCTCAAATGCTCTCCAAAATTATCCGAAATCCCATACAAAACAAAATTACTCAACTTGCGTAATTCTTTTTAAATTACTCAAAGAGGTTGGAAAAAATCTAAAATGTAAACAAAACAATTTTCAGTCATCTGATTTTGTAAATTATGAACTTTTTTTTGAAATAAAATAATCATTTTAACATTAGAAAAGCGTTAATAGAGGAAACGGACTAAATAATTTTAAAATTAGTCACAAAATGTAAGTAATTTTGGCTGAGTCAGAACATAGAATAAATAAATAAATGTTTCACTGTTTTTTTCCTAATGATTTATAGACTATCACCTTTCCATCGAGCATAGTACGACTTTATTTGAATACTTAAGTGTTACAAAAGTTATGCGATTTTAACCACATCTGTTTGAAAAAACTACATGAACTTCTTATTCGACCCAATATTATTTATTTAGGGTTATTTTATTTGAGGCTCGATCGTGGTTTATGCATCCAGAAAAAGATACTATATAAATAATAGTTTTTTACTATTAAAAATAGTCAATAAGATAAATTATTATTTTAATCGAAAATACCATTAAATACTAGAAAATTCCATGCCCATGCCATTAATTTATATGAAAAGAATTATTTTTTGTATAATATTAAATCAATAATTGTCCTATTGACCAATTTTAATGGATTTGAGGGATTTTCTTCTGGGTATGGGTAAATGATATCCGCCAATAAAAGTAAAATCTACAAATTTATTATGGGATGTGAATTAATCCCGTTTTTCCCTATATCCATACATCAAGAATAACCTAAATAACATAGTTTCTTCAAACGACACTGAATTATTTCCAATTGGAAATTTGTTTAGGCTTATTTAAAACAAAGATCGTTTCAAATTATATTTGACCGAAATATACAAAGTGTTAATAATAATAATAGTTTGGCACTACAGTCCTATAAGAACTTAGACCGAGCTCTCTCGCCATTTTCAGCTGTGCGTGTTATATTTGTACTCAAAGTGTTTGTTGCCGAAACCGAACGGCGGGTGAGAGCTTTTCATAGGCAATGTTTTACTCTCGTAGGTTTGCCATTTACTGCCGAGAGGTAGCTCGGTATAGAAAAATGTTTCATATGAAAAGATGTTACTAGCCCCAGCCCAGGCTTGAACCGCGGACCTTTCGACTCGCAGTACAACGCACTAACCACTGAGACACCGCGGATACTATACAAAGTGTTAGACATATAAAAAACCTATGTCCACAATAGCATCACCACTCGGAGCTCTAGTAAAAATGTACCTTATTAGAGAAAGTACAAAGACAATGATTAGTACCGGATTAGAAATCCTACACATTGAAAATAGTCCATCAAATGAGCAGACATTTTTAACAATGTAAGGCAACTTAAAGCTTACTTTCAAATAATGAAACGTAGTTAAAGGGTTCATTCCGGGGATTCCTGCTTACTATTTTTGTTCAATTTGATAGGCGTATCCTTTTTGGTCCTGGAGTTAAAAATACAAATTTTAAATTAATTAGAGATTTTTGTAGCCGCCATATTTCCACAGGTCCAACATTTTCATTTTATCTTAGTTTAGTATGAGCGAACAATCATGCAAAATTTTATCAATTTCAAAGACGATGAATTCTTAAATTTTTTTCATTGCTTTAAAATGGAATATCTCCTCATGTTGGCATTCGTTTCACTATTATTACGAGATCAATTGAGTAGACACCAGAGTTCAAATTTGACCTACAAGGTATGTAGGTAATTTTCGAAATCGAAAAGATATCGTAGAAAAAAAAATCAAGGTTCGAGATTGCTTCGAAAAATATTGCGATATCAATATGATAAATGTTTAAATATCGTATCTTTTTCTAATATTTGTATGTACGGGAAATTTTGAATATTAGAAGCGATAAAGAGACGAGATTGAACTTTTTTTCGAAGTTAGTTCAAAAAAGCTTCGAGATACCGAAGACTTCCGAGACATGGCAGACTGGGTTATAATAAAATATTCGTATGATTACTTACTGATTTTTTGATTACACATTTATTAAAAACAAACATTAAAAATACTCTTAGATTTCAATAAATTATGACAGTTCAAATATGGATTAGGATATATTCTTAAGATTTGGAATTTACTAAAAAAGGGATTTTTTATTTATGGAGAATATAAACAAAAAGTGTAAACTTCACGTCAAGTAGAGGAGATGGCAACCCTACCACCAACCGACCCCTCCATAGACACCATTGAGTTCTGGCAATCGACCGCACGGCCAAATCAGGAGACAAATTGAATGACAGCTTCTGCTTTAAACTGTCTGCACAGTTCGTCACCTGAGTGACAGTTTGCCTAGCACAGGGAGTGTATAATATGGCACAATAGGGTAGAATAGGGTTGGGTTGGGTGCAACCAGAAAATTTGTCTTTCGTCTGCGTCGAACGGTAAGAATGGGCAAAAACCAACATGCCAAGACCAGTGGATTTTACGCACTACTAAATAAGCAATTTGCAAAATGTCCAAACCAATAACAACAAAACCAAACCGTAGAGATACAAGAAGACACATCGACAGACAGACCTACGAACGACCAGAAGACAGACCGAGAGAGACGACTGAAGTTGCTGGTTGTTGGGTGTCGGCTGCAGCTCATGTTGGTTATGCAGTTAAACAAATGCTGCAACTACAAAATGTATAAAATGTCGACACAAATATTGAAAATACTGCACATATTGTTAAATAGTTTAGACTACGCAGTGCATTTGTATTGAGTGTGGAAACAAAAAGAAAATTATCACAAATTGACATGGCAGAGAAGACCAGAATGACCATGCGTAACGATGTCACAGGAATGAAAACAATGTGTTTGAAGCACGTTCGAGGTAAAATTAAAGAGAAACAATTTGAAGCAGTTGGTTATTCTCAACTTGGTTGCTGTACCGCACCGCAACAGTTAATGAACTCTTTATTAGTGAACGATAGACAATTATTTGGAAATTAATTTGTAGTCAATATTTGAAATAATTGGTTTAGTCACATATTTTCTACATATTCAAATAAAACATTTTTATGCTTGTCTAAACACAGTTGTTTGTTTAAATTGAGTTTTAGGACTACTTTCTGTTCAGTTTCTGCATTTTGGCACGTAATTATTAGGTGAAATGAATAAATTAAAAAAAAAAGTCAAATAGTATTTTGAAATTCTAGATACGAAATTTTCTGGTATTCCTTCGTTAAAATTGCAGAAAAAACTATTAATTACATTTTGAAACCTTTATTTGTATAAATTTGAACAGAAAATTGTAGGTACATATATTTTCTTAATCGGGGGCCTTGTGCCGATTTTTATGGAATTCCTCGGAAACTTGGACGACCCTGTGCCGATTTATATGGAGTTTTTAATAAATTAATAACTAATAAAAGCACTATCAAAATGCGCCTACTTCTCTATGCGGTTTACAGATATGATGATTTAAAGGAATTTTTGGCAATTCATCAAGTATTTCCAAGATACCTGAACAGAATTTTACGGAATTTTCAATAAAAGACACTTTTTCGACCCATCTAGGATGCTCCGTTTAAGATATATGATGATTAAATGTATTATACACATAATCACTGGGTGATATTCATCATAAATGTATGGGCCATTCCACACCAAATCGACCAAAAAAAGTCAAATTTGAGATTTTACCTTTTCGATCTTAATGAACTTTTGGCAACTGATAAAGGGTATCGAGACATGCACTAAACAATTTTTTTTTATTTTTTCCGACCACTACTTCCAGAGATACAGTGGCTCAAAGTGAACATTAACAATAAATTGATGAAAATTTAGGATTTTTTTCAGAATTTTAAAAAGGGTCCTTTTTAAGGACCACCAATTTTGAAGTGCAAGGATAATGACCACAGACCACATGTTACCGTTTGGAAATAACAACTTAATTTTTCTAAAGCTTGTTCTATTAGCTTTAAAACGAGCCATTAACGGAGTTTCTAGCATTTCTAGTTCAAGAGATATTTAAATATGAACAACAGTACAAAAGTGATTTTTGGCACTTTTTTTCCAACTTTGAGCCACTGTATCTCTGGAAGTAGTGGTCGGAAAAAATTGATTAGTGCATGTCTCGATACCCTTTATCAGTTGCCAAAATTTCATTGAAATCGATGAAGGTGAGTTCCAACCGCTGGTCGATTTGGCCCGTATGTAGTTATTTTACTTTGTTGTGATAATTAATTAAATAACATATTTATTTTTATTAACTGGGAAAATGATATGAATGAAATATAATTTTTTTAATACCAACCCACAACCACAAGAAAAATCTACACATAAATAAATAAATAAACAAATAAATAAATAAAAATATAAATAAAACAAACATTTTCCTGATCACCACTAATCATCATCACTACTGACGACTCAAAGGAATGACAAGCACTTAAGTGTTTCTTTTCGGTTAAAACACATAAGAATAATATGCTATGGAAAAACCATGCGATGGTAAAACCATACCATGGTAAAACCATAAAGATGGCATATCAACTATTACTGCTGAACAGAATACAGGTGGCGATCGAAAAATGAGAGACTGAACATTGAAAACAACAAAAATTTGCCGTCTCAATGCTAACGTCATGGCGGGCCACATCAGCAAACTACTCATCTGCAGCTGCGTGTTATATTTGTATACTGCAGAGTTGACAACTAAGTTTTAAAACCAAAAATATTCAGCGGTAAACTTAGGTGGCAGCTCTATAGTCATCTCTCATTAAGACGGTTCGGTCAGATGCTACGGACAGTTTTGGTTTATTTACATACCTCTTTCGCAGTAATTCGTCGTGTGCAAAAAAAACAACAACAAAAACCAGTTTCTGCAATATGAGACCAAAGAATTCGTTTATACCTGCACGAGGAAGGACCTTTCGTAATTCGTTCGTGATCCCACACGTATTCAAATGAAAGCAACATAAAAAAAAACATCAATACATTTTGTACATTATGTAGAGAACGAATTTTCAATACAGGATGTAGTAAAAAATAAGACAAATAAAGTCAAATGTATTTAAAAACCAACAAAATGTAGTAGAAATATTTTTTTTTCAAAACAAAGACATAAAATGTATATAATTTGCTACAGTAATTTTTTCGGTGTACAGCTTTAACAAATTGGTGGCTTTTTGACAAGTCTTCCATATACATTCGAATATAATTTTAAATTGGACATTTTTTTTTATTATTGGTAACTCTAAACATTTGGTTTTAAAAATATAAACAAAACATAGCTGTTTTTGAAAGTAAATTATGTTTTCACATTTTGAGACATTTTAATAACGCTGTTAAGATTTTATATAATAAATGCAATTTTAATCAAATTTTTATAAAAACTTTATGTGATAAATATTATTGTGTACAGCGGAATTTATAGTAAATTTATAGAATATAATTTATAGAAGAATTTATAGTAATATGTAAATAATTTATAATTTAATATTAAACTATAATACACAAAATAATTGCATAATACATTTTATGTATCATGTAGTACACGTATTTCAAAAATAAAAACGACAGAAAACAAATACATACTACATATTCTGCAATATGTAGAAAACGAATTTCTAATACATTGTGTAGTAAAATCCAGACAAATTAATAAAAATGTATTAAAAAACGATCAAAGTGTAGTAGAACTGCATTTTTTTCAAAACGAAGACATAAATGTAGTATAATTTACTACAGTAATTTTTTCGGTGTGCATTTCGACAGAATTAATGTGGGTGGTACAAATACATACTCTTTCTACCAACCTTATAGCAAAAGACGTTTTTTTTCTGTGTGTAGGCAGTATAAACCAGTAAGGAACCCAAGTAACCACGGCTCGACAATTGCAAATACCTTTGTGGCATAACATGTATGGAACATACGCAATAATATTTCACAATGCTGTGATATATAAGTCATACATTCCGATAATGGAACTTATACAATAATGGGCGGCGCGAACTTTGTTGTTATGACGTGGCAAAATAGTAGCAAATTATAAAATGTATTATGTTCCATATATGTTGCATGTATATAATGAAGAACATGTTTATAAATAATATAGCTAATTAACTTTTAAATGGTGTAAATGTGTATTATACACAATATATTTATTATATCCTCTACATATGTCCATGGAAGGTTGGGTTGTAATAAAGGAGATAGTAGGAATAGTATAATTTAAGAAATAACAAAAATCAGTTTTTAAAATAATTTTCACAAATTGCATTTTTAAAATTAGAGAGGGTAGAATATAAGCTTTAACTCGAAAAATTGAACGGTTTGTTAAATTATAGTTGTAGTTTGCCGAAAAATCTGTTTGTAAAGACTTATATTATTATGCTATAGCATATTTTTACATTGTGTGCAGTTTTATTAATCGACAAACATTCACAGTAATGGCACTGCGTAGGATCTTTATTATTTTTATTTTTAATCCACACAAGTTCCACATTCAAAATTACATTTCAAGTTCCAAATAGGTGAACCGACACTTTAATGGATCGAAATTTGTGGCAACTAAGCCTCGCCCCGAGGCTTTTTGACTGGCAATTGGCTGGCAAATAAGTATATTTCGCATGATTTAGAAGAAACACTTTAATGGCAATTGGTTACTTGGTAAGGATGTTAATTGGGAAATTTTGAAGTAAAGAAATTATGATAGCTGGTTACATATATAATTTATTTCGGTGCCGTAATAACCTTCTAGTTTCAAACAGATAAATAAGAGGTTACAATGAAAATTCGAATAAATTACAAATGCAATCACAAATAAATGAATTGAAACTGATTGAAACTACTTTGAATTAGCCCCAACTCGGTTCCTAATGAGTCAACAAAATGAAACTTCAGAAACTCCATTCACAATATCAAAACAATAAATATGTCAAAACGAAATCGACGCCGAAAATCAATTTAAATTTGATTTTTTTACTTATATTTTATAAAGCTTCAAAAAAAAAATGTTTCAGTCGGGAGTGTAGGTATCTTAAATAAGTGCATCAAAAAATATAAAGAAAATAGAATTGGTGAAGCCAGATTAAAAATGAATATACGGTTACAATTAGGATGCGCCTTTTGCGATTTTCGGGTACAACTCAGTGAGTTTTAAACGAATAATACCCAGCAGGAAATATCACCAATGATTCCTCAATGATTCCCCTATGTCAGGTCAGAAACATCGATGACCGATAGCATTTTCGCGCTGCAAAGCATTGATGACATTTTCATACAAATGTCCACTGATTCATGCATGATTTAGCATTAATGATGTCATGCACGTCATTCATCAATGAAGTCACAAATGATTGTCATACATATATATATTTTTTTGTAAATTTTTTTATTTTTTTTATTTTTTTTATTTTATTAATTTATATTTTTTAAAACGTTTTTATTTGGTTGATTTTTGTCTGTCTGTTCGGTACAAATTTTGTAATTGATTTTAAAGTACCTTCGCGATGAGCTACAGACTTGAGATTTTATATAATTCCTCGAACTGGATGACAATGCAATATTTTCGTTTTCTTGCCATTCGGTTCATCATGGTTCTATCGTCATGGTTCCATATTAAAGACACTTTGAATCATGAATATTTTTAATTTTAATAATATTAGGCCTTTCGAATTCTGTCAGACTAAAATCTAACTGACACAAAAAAATAAGAAAATTAAAAAATATGAAAAAAAATATATTTTTTAATATAAAATGTTTTTAAGGTGAATTTTTAGTTTGACGTATGTTGTATTTCACATTGCATTTCACAACGTAAATGCTGCATACCTTTAGAGTCATGTAACGTGAAATTTTCATCAATGACGTCATCAATAACATTTCATCAATGACAGATTTTCACAATGTCATTGATATATGTATGGTGATATACATATGGTGTATGATGTCTTTAATGAAATGTCATTTATGAAATTCTTGTAGACATATTCATCAATGACAAATTTTCTAATGTCGATTCATCATTGATGACCTTGTCGTCAATGAGGCCATTTCCTGCTGGGTAATCTCCTGCAATACGCCAAATTTTATTATTTTTATAACAATAATTCGCGTAGGAAAACGATGGAAATAAACACCGATGTCTACAAATGACAACAATTTTCAATACTGAAAAATGTTGAAGGCAAATTTGATATTTGTAAACAAAATTTTCTGTCGAAAACTTGTTGATCAAAATCGTTTAAAACTTCAAAACAGAAATAACTCAGTAGTAAATTTCAGGCGCAAGAAGCTATGCTAGCACTGATTCTCAAGCAGATAGAACCCCTTCCCGACTAAATGATTTCCTTTCTTCTTTTTTATATGAAATGAACATTTTTGCAGGACTTCCCTATTCGTTTCTCAGAGAACGGGTCTCAGAAGGTCTCACAAAATAGTTTGACCTATTACTGTATGCATTCCATTAGAAGGTGAGCTAGCAGTGCTTCGCTTTTGTATTTGAAAAATATTAGAAATAGTCACCATATCGACTGGCGCTGATTCTCTAGAAGGTGTGCTGGAAGTACACTAGCTTCAGTGATGACAGGATGTGTATTGAGCATGCTAAGAAGTTGTTATATCAGGGCTTCTACTGGCAAGGCCTGGACAAATTTACTACTGGGAATGTAAACAAAATTTTCTATCGACAACTTGTTGATCAAGCTTTAAAAATTTCAAAATAGAAATTCCTATACAATATGTTTGCCTGCTACTCGCAGGCTACCTTTCCTTTCCATATTCTAGCTATAAAGATACCTTTCAAAACTTCAAAACCAAAACTTACACAAAAATGCTTTTGCCTCCTAGGGGTAGGTTTGAACATACCAGTTTTAGACACGCATACAATTTTTCAACCTAATAGTTTCTAAATGTAACTCAAAGGTTTATTATGTTCAATATACAACTATAATTTTTAATCTTTTTAGTTGAACATTTTTATGAAAATCCTTATATACTTTCAATCAACTTTAAAAGTTAAAAAATTCAACTCGTTTTGGTTAGGATAAATATTTACAAAGTTGAAAAAATGAACCTACATTTTTGACCGTGCACACCACCTGCATAGTCATTCCCCTACGTCCCATTTTTCTCAATTTCCATATTCCCAATAAAGTAATTAATACAGAAGTTTTAGTCGATCTAAGTAACAAGAGGTATTTCATTATAAGTTGTCGGTCACTAGATACAATCAACCAAACATTTCAATATTATATAGCAACCTATGCTGTATAATAACTTCAAAGATTCAGAGTGACATTGATCTAGCATTTTTAGTATTCCTAAAACCGTGATTTCAGCGTGCACACGGACATCGAAACGACTCAGTAGGTCACGCTGTTCAAGAATATTCATAATTCTCCTTACCTGACACGCATTCTTCTGGGTATTACAAACGGATAACTTTTTCACTTTTAGTTTAGGTTATAAAAACAAAGTAAATGGTAGTGATTCTATTCTGTATTTCATTGCAATATCGGACGAATATAATAGTTAAATACATCCTTAAAATAAAAAAAAGAAATAGCGAGATATATTTTTGTAGCTTTAATATAAGGACTACCTTGTTGCATTAATGCAAATATAGCAGATGTCTGCCATAAGGTCTTAAAATACCCAAGTTGCAAATGTTTTTAAAGTTTCCTTCTGTAATGTTGACGGTGAACATCATCGTTATCATGACTATCGTTGTGACCAAGTGTCTGGGAGTCAGAGTATTTCCATCGCACAATGATCACCACATGAAGTGCTTTTCACAACCGCTTGAAGGCCTTGCGGCCACACAACGCGTGACATTCGAACGAATGATGCTGATGATGCTGTCTGACTGGAAATGCAATGGAGGCAGTCCAAACCGCAAAACGTATTATGAGTCCTTCAAAATATACACATGAATGTGTGCTAAACATTCACACACATTCACTAACTAATTTGCTTGAGTTTATGAAAGCTGCCACCCAGTGAGGAATACAATTTGTTGCCACCACCTTCTTTGGAACATCGAGCAGCAACATGGTGTGGTGCTCCTACCGGATGCGAAACGGTGCGTGCGTGCGTGTGTCTGTCTGTTACGTTTGTAATGACAGCTCATCTCAGAAACATTTGGCTGCTGCTGATGTTGTTGATGATGATGCTGCTGCTTCTTTTGCTGTGGCTCTTGTTTTTGTTGTTCCTCTTGGTCACTTTAGCACTTCCGCACTTCGATGCTGCCTTGACTCCCCAAGCGAACCGCAAATGGACGTCCAGCCATGCGCCATGTTTTCCTTGGCTGTGTCCTTTCGCCTATATTTCCGTTGGTCCCTCTGATTGCGCACTTGTCGCTTTGTTTGTCATTCATCTGTCTGCCTGTCTGTCTCTCTTGCTGTCTGTCTATATGTTTGTCCATTCGTGTGCATCCATTACTTGAGTCTTTGCTTTAATTGACTTAATGACGCGCAACTGTTTTGCGAAAGCTTTCACAGCCGGGGCAAGTTGATCTCCGAGAAGGCTCCATAATGATGCGGTAATTTGAACCTATTTGCAGGTGGGGTGCTCACGAATTTAAACCGTAGCCTACTGTGTTATATGGTCACTGGGGACGAATTAGTGCAAAGTATTAAAGTGGTCTTAATTTGATGCTCCAGCTATTTAGCATAATACAAATCTGTATTGATTAATAAACACCTTCAATAAATGATTCAATCAATAAATTGGAGATATTAAAAATACAATAGCTGGTGTATTTCAATTCAGTATTTAAAATGCTGAAAATCTAACCCTTGATTTTGAATTAATTGAATTACATTCAGAAGTGAGAAAATATAGTTCTGAATTGAGAAAAAATAATTCTAAAAGAGTTTGTTTTTTTAAACGTAATGAAAGAATTAATAATTATTTTTAAATAATATGGCCCAATATATTGGTTATTTTAAAAAAAAACCTTTCAAATCTCGAGGAGATTTTCATATTCTACACTAAAAGTTTTTTTTGCTTATAGGAGCCTTATAGGAAAAACTATTGCATATTGAAGTCTCGATTACTTGATATATTTCATTTCAAACTCGATTCTCCGGAGTCTTTAATGGGTCTGTTTAGGGTGTCTGACTAAACTAAATTGGACGGCTTTTCATTCGATCACCATTCGGTAACCGGTAACCGGTGATTATCTGTTTGCTGTCATCCACTTTAGTTCAATTTAGTCTGCTCGAAAATTTTCTAAATTGAAAAGTCGAACACAGCATTACCGACAAAATTTAGTTTAGTCAGCCATTTAGTCGAATTCGCACACACATTTAACACTGGTACACATACCCAATGGGTTCTTGTGGGTAATAAGGGGGTAACTATGTTTAATCAAAGATAAAATTTAAGTCTCCTCTCCAACGAAGTCCACCTACCAGCTTGCTTTAAGACACATTTTTGGCTGATGCATTTTCATCTATTCTATCTTGATGTGCTAGAAGTCAATGTCGTGAATAGCTTAAACAGCTCATGGTTCATTCTGAGTCGATACTCGTTAGCAACACAGCTAGGGCCAAAGAGACCCTTTCTTTCGAACGCTACCTATACTCTCATCGGTGCAGGCCTGCAGGCCTCCATGTTTTTGCTTGTTCTGTAGGAACGCATGATGAGTGACTTGTAGAGTGTGATTTTTGTTCGGCTTCTCAATTGCCTACTAAGGACAAAGTATCATCTATTATTCTCCTTTTAATCTACAGGCTGACGTCGTTGTTGGTGTTTTTGGGTGATCCAAGATAAACAAAATCCTTCACAATTTCGAACTTATAGATATTGAAATTTACTTTCTATCCAAGACGCAGTGATTCGTTTTTAATCAATGATACAAGTGACTCTGTCTTGTTCTCGTTCTTCGTTAGACCTATTAGACTCGACTAGAGAAGAGCGCGTGCCGTGCTTTTTTCGTGTCACGCCTGAAAATCTGAGTTCGTGCGTGCAAATCTCCGTGCGTGTTAGTTGCTGTCGTACCCGTGCGTGTCCGTGCCTCCAAAATCAGGCACGCGCCCATTAAAGATTTTTTTTATAGTTTCTACCCCAATTTAAAAAAACCAGCTTGAGAGAATAAAAATTTCATGGTATTTTAGCCTTTTCTAAAAAATCTGTTGTTTTATTTTTACTTATGGATTTAAGAGAATAAAACAATGTTAAACTTAATTTTAGAATTATTTATTACAGGGACTAAAACCTATTGGAATATCGGTTTCGGTTCGGGTTCGAAGATTTTTTAAATTGTGGCTTCGATTCCGCTTTAACCAACACATAAAATCGGTTTCGATTCCGGTATCATACATTTTTTATAACGGTTCCGATTCCGGTTCTTTGCGTTCCCTGACAGGGACTATAATATCTATTCCGGTTCTAGTTCCGATATTTTTAAAATAGCGGTACCGATTCCAACCAGAAATAAATATTTATGTTTCGATTCCAGTTCCCGTTCAACACATTTTTAATAACGATTCTGGTTCCAAAAATGTGAACTGTTCCGGTATTATTTTTCACGTTTTGCTTGCTTTTTCATGTTTTTCTGTGCTTTTTTCGTGTTTTTTCGTGTTTTGTCGTGTTTTTCCGTGTTTTGTCATGTTTTTCCGTGTTTCTTCGTCTTTTAAAATCGTGTCTTTTAAAATCGTGCTTCTCGTGCGTGCCTGTAATTTTACTCGTCGGACTCGTGCTCGTGCGTGCCACCTATCGGCGTGCCTGTGCGTGTCCGTGCCACCAACAGGCACGCGCCCATCTCTAGACTCGACTACTTCTTCAATCTTAAAAATGCTGACCTGAAAATGATGGTAATATGATCGGCATAATACTTTTGTTATAAATATTTCAGATTTAACAGAGTTCGACCTACACAAAAAACATATTCGACGTAAATATAGCAACAGATATTAATTGCATTCATTAATCAATCCAGCGTAGCCGCGGTAGCTCAGTGGTTAGTGCGTTGGACTGCGAGCCGAAAGGTCTCTGGTTCAAGCCTGGACTGGGGCTAACAACATCTTTTCATAGAAACATTTTTATATACCACGCCACCTCTCGGCAGTAAATGGCAAACCAACGAGAGTAAAACATTGCCTATGAAAAGCTCTCACCCACCGTTCGGATTCGGCAATAAACTCCCACCACTTTGAGTACAAATATAACTCGCACAGCTCAACGTGGTGAGAGAGCTCGGCCTAAGTTCTAATAGGACTGTAGTGCCAAACTATTATTATTATTAATCAATGTAGCAGAGAAATTCACTAATTTAGTGAAAACATTTGCAATTGTTCCTTATATAAGCAATTGAGTTCGTTAATATGAATATTTGTACGTCAATACAGCAAATAATTTAGTCGGCGCAGTTTTTGCAAATATAATTGCTGAAACGGCGCCGACTAATTAATTTGCTGCATTGACGTACAAATAAGCATATTAGCAAACGGAATTGCTGATTTAACGAAGAATAGAATTTAACGAAGAATGTTTTCATTAAATAAGTGTATTTCATTACAGGATTGATTAATGAATGTAATTAATGTCGGTAGTATATTTACGTCGATTTTTTCTGTATTGTTTTCTCCATCATAAGTTTAGAAAATTCGATTCCAGTTCCCGTTCAACACATTTTTAATAACGAAGATACCTTGTGATACCTTAACAATGTCTGAAATATCGTTGTACATAAAATGGATCAGACGGGTCTTTTACTATTCAGTGTCATTCAGCAACGTCTGATGAACTTCTCAGGTATATTGAACTTAGACATTATATATATTTGATGGGTGTCGATCTGAGTTGCTTGGGTCTTTTCCAGAAGTTAGTGTAATCTGATCTTACTAGGAATGAAGCGCTAGTGTAAGGACCAAACAGTGTAAGTGTAAGTCTTCAATCTTTCACATACCTCCATAGAACATTATAGGGCTTTCGTCCTTTCCATTAGCTAGTAGCTTCCGTTTTTAAATAACAAGTTATTTGTCAGCCAAACAAAGACAGTTCTGAATTAAGCCAGTCATTTGATAATGCTTGGTTGTCATGTTATCACTAGAAATCACTATTTCGTTGTGATAGCGAGTGATAACTCTCGATGTACCTTGGTGGTATTGCTGCTTATAAAAAGGTGAAATAGTGATGATGAATGATAGCGAGTGATAGCATGGAAACCATGGTTTCTCTATGTTTATCAGAAAAAACAATAACCGATTAGATTAGTTATTTTCTATTTTTATTTAATAATAATAATATAATAATAATAATAGTTTGGCGCTACAGTCCTGTATAGAACTTCGGCCGAGCTCTCTCACCATTTTGAGCTGTGCGTGTTATATTTGTACTCAAAGTTTTTATTTCACTATTATGAAATTGATCTCCTTCATCGTTTTAGAATCTTATTTGACTATTCTGAATGTTTATTAATATATTTTTTATATTTGGAATTCCAGTCGAGGGTTTACATTTCAATTAGTTCCTTACTAAAATTAAACATGTCTTTTAAATATTTGTTTTATTTTAAAGTTTAGGTTATAATATTAAAATTTACTGACAAGTTAAAGTGTCCCCACATAAGTATCGGAATATTTTCAACCCATGGGATCAACTAATACGGAAAGGAAATATGGTAGAAAAACCGAAGAAATAAAAAGAATAATATCAAGTTTAGTAGTAGTGGCAAAAAGAGACGAGGTAGAGAAACACGAAAGTGCATAAATTGAAAAATAGTAAGTGCTGGTAAAGTAGCAGCATAAAAAGCCAGATAACAACTGTGAAAAGTTTATTTTAGAAAATTGTTCAAAAGGAATTTTAATAATCGTTTAATTACAATTAAACTGAAACTGAACGAAAAACTTTACAAATGCCGTGGGAACTACGAGCAGGCCAATGGGGAAGTAATGAGAAAGTGGGCCAGAGACTGGGTGGCCTACAAAAAATGCTTGCGAATTCAAATACTGTAGAAAAAAAGAAAAGACCCAAACGTTCTCTGACAGAGCGTAGGATGCAGAATTGAGAACAAGGCAAAGGACGTAAAACATTAAATAAAGTACAGTGGATGCAGGACGTGCCCATAAGTACGCGGCAGCACTTACTATGATAGACAGCAGCAAATTTAAGAAGAAGAAGAATGAGAAAAGGAGGACGATGAAGATTCGAAACAAGCCAGATTATTATTATTATGAGCAAAATTTGATGAGAAAAGAAGCATAAAATTAGCATAAGTTTAAGTGGAACAAAAGAGTACTAGCTTGAAGTACGTTGGAAATAATAGTAGGCGCTTCTATAAATAGTAGTGGAGCCGGCACTTGGCGCGGCGGCGCCTCTTGATAGTTGGCAGAAATTTCTGTTGGTTTTAAACAATTTATTTTTTTATTTAAATGGTGCAGTTTCTCAGTTAATTATCATGACGTTGCATAGACATTTACAATAGAATATATTCATAAAATATCAAATTTGATAGTACCAACTTTATTCAACATTTTTTAATAACAATACTCACTAATGATATATATATATATATTATATATATATATATATATATATATATATATATATATATATATATATATATATATATATAATTATCGGTTTACACTTCATACTCTTCATACTATATTTTTGTTTATTACGTAACGTTTTTAGGAAAATGAGTATCGACATTTTAGGTTATTTTCAGACACTTTTAGAATAAAACGAGTTGGGAAAGTTAGGTCACATGGGTAAGTTCGGTCACATGGAGCGGATTTTTATAGTCGGTCGGGCCCGACTATGGAATACCCTACACCTTTGGTGGGGATATTAATGTGGGATATTTAATTGCATACCTTAATTTTAAAGTTTTTAATTATGCTGAACCTCCCCACCCTCAGAATATTATTCATATATCAGAAATTAAATATAAAAAAATAGTAAAAAAAAAAATTGAAAAATATAATTGGGCGGACCACGCCTATATTTAAAATTTTGAAAGGCTAATATTTCATTGATTTGATTTTAATAATTTACGGATGAAATTTCCACTATGAAAACTCGGGAAATAATGAAAAAAAAGTGGGCGGATCACGCCCATTTTGGACCACATATTTATAGGTGAATTCTAACAATACTTTTTAAATTTTATAACTATACCTTGAATACTTTTCGAGTTATTAGTTCCGAAAGAGTTATATAAAAGCGACTTGTATGGGAGGTGGGCGTGTCCGTTGACCGATTTGGCTCATTTTCAAACTCAGTTCCTACTTTTGGCTAAAATATATTGAGACGAAATTTCATCGCATTCTGATCAGTATTTCTCAAGTTATTCTGTATTCGGACAGCAAGACAGCAAGACGGACAGACAGACAGACATGGCTAAACGGACTCGGGTAGTCATGCTAATCAAGAATATATATACTTTTCCATACCGGACACGCCTCCTAAGGGGCGTTACAATATATGCACAAAGTTAATATACCCTGTACCTCATAGGTGTAGGGTATAAAAATGCAGTCGTTTCTAGAATAAACTTTTGGGCGCAGCTTGAACTCCCCAAATACAAAATACCCAAATATTAAATTGTGAAATACATAAAAATCCCCATAAATACACTTCTTGTTTTGAATGCGTTTATCCTTCCATTTTCATACTTTAAATTTTCTTAGGGGTTTATGACTATTTAGAAAATAGACTAAACCTTTGATACCAACTTAAAGTAGAAAAGTAAAAGTGGCGTATACCGCGGACTGAAACTCAGTGCCTTTCCTGAGTCGTTTTTATTTGAAAAGATAGATAATTCTATAGAAAAAAGATACGATCGTTAGAGGTAAACTTACTTACTAAATTAATTAAAAAAAAAATGGTTTTAGGTCCAGTTGTTTAGTGCATGTCTAAACTTTCCCACATTTTAAGTGTCAAATGTCGTCAAATGTCGTCACAGTGAAAAAAAATAATCAGTTAATATAATATTTTAAATATTTGTAATTTGTTGATTTTAGATGAAAATAGATTTAGTTAGAAATAGGTTTAATTTAAAATGTGACTAAAAGAACTGTCCCTTAATGTAATACATGATCCAAAACGTCAAAATGAAAGAATATACACTCCAAAAAATTATGTATGTCTTTGAAATAAATACAATTGTATTTGTTTTATACCCAAAGACATTTACTTTTGTTTTAAAAAATTCATGTATTCGTTTTTGTATGAAAAATATAAAAAAATAAGTACATATTTTTATAGAATTTCAGAGCAATTTTCAAATAAATTTGTCTTAAAAATTACTGAAATTGCAATTATTTAGCTGTCCAGAAAAGTATAGAAAAATTAATACATTTTATACATTTTTAATACAAAAAATGTATTAAAAAATCGTTTTTTCTTATTCGTCTTTCCACTCCTTTTCGATTTCCCTTCTTTTGTTTCTTTTCATTCGTTTTCTTTTACTTCTTATTAATTTTTATATTTTTATTTTCTTCATATAATTTTAACAACCCAAGTAGAACATATACGAAATGATACCTAAAAGGACGTCTTTATAATGTTCACTTATTTGCATTCTCAAAAAGCTATCGAAAAGGTGAATTTCTAACAAGTCTGATTTGCATCGTTTTTACGTCAGCTAAACGTTGCCAGTATTCCGTAACGTGTTTGCATACCTAAAGTTATCGGAAAGGCGAATGTAGAACAAGTCCCTTTTATATCGTTTGGTAGGCTCTGTAACGATGTCTAGAAAATGTTTGTTTACATTAAGATTTTCAAACTGACAATGAAAATTTCAAAAATTAATTTAATAAATTTATTTCAACATTTTGTGCGTGAACAAAATACAGCCGATTTGAAAAAGTGCATTACGGGCAAATGCTTAATCAGTAAGCCGTGGCTCCTGCTTCACGACGTCTGCGCATTTCGGAAACGCAAGCAACGATTTGACTGCCGGCGCCCAAATCGGTACAGTCCCTGTGGCTTTGAACGCGCATGTGATGCTACGAGGACGGAACGCAAATTTTTTTGTCCAAGCCCTCGTATCCACGTCTACTCAATAAAATCGTGCGAGGGGAATATTAAAGGCGTCATGGAGCAAATTTCGCAACAAGAAGGACAACAGAAAATGAGAGCTGCAGCTGCAAGAAGAACCAGTTGGGAAGGTTAGATCACATGGGAAATTTTAAAGTAGGTGTAATTATGATAGTTAGGATTATCAAAATTATAGTCGGTCTAAGCCGATTATAAATACCCTACACATATGTGTGGTTACCATTCAAAGTGATATATAGGTCACCAGAGTATACGTATCCTGAAAATAACTACAAACATTCAATCGCTGAAGAATTTCCATTCATTTGATACCCATATTTACAAATGGGTAGGTGTACCGAATTTCGATTTTTTTTTTGTGAACCACAAGTCTTTTCGCCGGAAAACATTATTATCATGTATTTGATCATGATGTCAATATATATTTGACCAAAAAAGTTTACCTAAGCACGTATACATAAAAATTGATCTTTATATGTACATTTTATATGAGGTATTTGAACATAAGTGGTCGGATCATAGGTCACAGTGGACCGATCTCGCACATACAGCGTAGGTATATTAGTAATCTAAGTTATAAGTTTCATTTATCTAGCTCTTCAATTTTAAAAGTAGTAGGGATTTCAACAGACAGACAGACGGACAGACAGACGGACAGACGGACATCGCTAAATCGACTCAGGAGGTCATGCTGATCAAGAATATATATACTTTTCCATACCGGAGATGCTTCCTTCTGGGTGTTACAAACGGCGTACCAAACTGAATATACCCTTTCACTCTTAGTGTAGGGTATAAAAATGTGAGCGGATCATGATTATTTTTTGAGCACCTATTGATAGATGATGGCTTGTAATTAATTTTAAATTTTAAAATTTTATCTTTAATACTTAACGAGATATTTGATTCAAAAAAATAAACCCATGCATTTTTTAATGCATTTTTTAATAAAATTATGGTCAACAAAATTTACATTTTTCGAGTTCTTCTATAGAGTTTTCTTAAACCAGTTGTAAGAATTGTTTATTGAGTATTTAATTATCTTTCATTCGATATAACAATTGAGTTTATGGGTTTTATTAAACACGAGATATTTACAAATATATGTGACCACCTTTTTGAAAGCTCAGTACAAAAGTAATTGCCCGAGATCTCGTAATCCTATCCGTAGAAATTTTTTTAATTTATATATTCAAATTCTGTGAGTAATTTCCAATAATACAAAAATAATGGAATTTACTGCGCAATCTTTTTTTCTCATTTTGTTGTGTAGTGTTATATATTGCCACATAAATACCATTATTAGAATTTCTACACATGTTTTAAATTCACAATATTTCACACAAAATATATAAATGAAATTGGCATATTTTTACAAAAACAAAAGCCACGGAAAAGTTTTTAAAGTCTTCAGTATTCATATATTAATTTATTGCAGTTAATTATTTATAAATTTTCAATCTTGTATCATAATAGAAAAGAAATACAAAAACAAATACAAATAACAAACATATACCACATATATTGTATTTTGTAGAAAAAATAAAACAAGTACATTTTTTATTAAAAAGTAAAACAATTAATACAAATTTAATTGTATGTATTAAAAATACATTTTTTTGAAACAAGTGCACAAATTGTATTAATTTTAATACATTATTTTTTGAGCGTGCTTTTCAACAGACTTTTTTAAAATTGTTATTCAAATATTTTTCTACCACTCGCATGTGAAACCAGAAGTCCTCAAATAAGTGCTTAAAGAAAACAAGTCGTATCTTCAAAACCACACAATATACATATAAAATAACTGTAGAATAAGTAAAATAAAATAAAGTTAAACATGAGAAACAAAGCAAGTCAGCAATCGAAGGAAAACTACCAAATCATTTGAGTTGAAATGCGTTTGAACTGCAAGGATATTTGTGCATGTCCATGCGTGTGTGTGTGTGTGTGTGTGTGAGTGTAAAATGCATAAAATGCAACACTTTGTGCTGTTATGTCAAAGCCATGCCAACGTCATGGAGGCCAAGTAGTGAAGGTTCAACAATCACAAGAAGTAGAGCACTGCAAGCCAAAATGTCCGAACTTGGTCCGCAGCCATTTTCTACGATTTTCTTTGTTTTCTTTTTTCGGCTTTAAAACTGCTACACATTTTTTCGGATATGCTTGCTGCACCATTTTAAAGTTCAACGCCATCATATTTTATGATTTAAGTTCGCAATTAAAGCAACTGCAACGGTTTAAAGCCAAGCCTCACACCACACCACCAAACCCTACTACATGCCACGCCTTTGAGCGGCACGCCTGCTGCATTATGCATGGCATTATTTAACATTTTTTCAAATTCTCCTTTTTTTACATTCTCTTCCTTTTAGCCTTCAGCTCATCTGCTCTGCTGCTTCTTTCTTGCATCCTTTTGCATTTTTGCGGTGCGACATTTAAGAATTTTGTTTTAAAAATGTTCACATGTGTGCATATGCAGACAAGTATCTGTGTCCGTCCTATGTGTGTGTGTGGCGCATCTTTAACGATACTTTAACTCGAGTTTAGCTCGTTGCTGCGTTGCGTTCTTCTGCCACTTTTGCACTCGGCTTTCTTCATTTGTTTGCTATTTTTCGTTGGCTCCAGTTCTCGGCTCATGGCTCACGACTCACGAGTTGTCGTGACGTTCACGTACATGTGACCTCGAACCTCGATACGTGCAGGAACTTGGAATAACAACAAAAAGAAGTGCAAAATGGCAGAGTTTCAAAGTAGTAAAAAAAGTATGGATAAATAAGTATCTCGTGTGTTTGCCGAGAATTGTTGAATGTGTTTCCACAGGTAAATTTTAAAAATTGCCTGTTGACGTCGAGTGGCAGCAATACCTATGTGGGAAATGGTTTAGAAAAACTAATATTTTTTATAACTTCCGTAGAGACATGAACAGGAACCACAACGATCATAAGTGATGGTGATTATATTATTTCTCAAGCTCCCGAATTCTTTGGAGATTGACAGAGCCGGTCCTAAGGAGAATTTTAGGGGGGTGTGAGATAAAAATTTCCGAATAGAATAATTTTTTTGTTAACTTAATTTTTATTAAAGATAATACATAATAATGAATACATCTAACATACGAAAAGAGTCGTATACCGTCTAAATATACTGCATAAATATCAGAGCTCTCAATTACCCGGGCTACCTATTATCGATGGGTTTTTGACCCCCTTTTGGGGGTCATGGACCACTCCAAAGTGTACCAATAGCATTCTAATGGTGTCCGCTATCGATTTCTGAAATAAAAATTTTTGGGTCATAAATGGGTTTTTGACTCCCTTTTGGGGGCCAGGGACCACTCCAAAGGGTACCATTAGTCTTCTAATGAGGTTCGCTATCCATTTCCGCAATAACATTTTTTTGACCCCCTTTTGGGGGTCAGGGACCGCTGAGAGTGGTACCATTCGATTTTCCTTGATGTCTGCTACCGATTTCTGCAATAACATTTTTTGCGGTCTTTTTATCACTTTCCGCCCACTTTTGTCCACCTACATTTTTCCAACGACTTCCGACCAACTCCCACATCAAGCAAACGAACGGACAGACAAATTAACAAGCGATCAAATGAACAATCGTCAATCGTCAATCGAACAAACGAACGAACGAACGAACGAACAAGCTTCTCGAAGCTCGATCAACGATCGAGCTACTCGAACAACGAACGAGCCATCGAGCTACTCGAACAAACGAGCTACTCGAATAGCTCGAACAAACGAACGAACAAACTACCCGGGTTTTGCGAACTACCCGGGTAGCTCGAACATTTAATACCCGGGCTACTCGAAAATACTCGTATGAAATCGAGAGCTCTGATACATATACAAGCCTCATAAAAGATTTGTTAAAAAATAAAAAATAATTTCCCCTAACCAGAAACTGAAATAATACATTTTTGAAATTAAATTTATATTTTGAATACATAAAGAGTTCATGACTTAAAGTAATTAGTAATTAGGTTATTCTCAATCCGTACCCAACGCGTCGTTTTATTCATGAATCAAAATTGTAGTCACACCATATCCAACCGAATTTTGAATTATATCAAAGTGGCGAAAAAAATTGACAAGTCTTGAGTAAAGTAGGACTAACAATTGAAAAATATAAAAAGTGGCTTAGTGGTCATTTTCTGAGCAGTATTGATTCATATATATTTTTGGTTTTTTTCCGAAAAATGTCAACTCGTTTTTTAATTTCCAAATAAAATAATCCCAATGAATGATGCACAAAATATAATAAAAAATAATAAAAAAAAAACAAAAAAAAAAAGGAAAAACATCCAAAACAATTATGAAACAATACACAACATCCCATTCACTTCGAAATCGTTACGAGATCAATGCGGGAAAAAGGTGAAATCACACGATATCGGACAATTTCTCGTACCGATATCGAGCGTCAAATTGGAACTACCTGGTAGATATTTATCGATGCGTTTTCTCGGTACGAAAAATTTTTTGAAATCGTAACAATGGGACATATTAATAAAAATCGACTTTACTCAAATGCAAATGCTCTGAATTGTCAAAATGTTTTTCATTTCATTTAATTAAAATACTAAAAACTATTTGCTAATGTTCAAAAATATAAAATTTTAAATTGGTAGGTATTAATAAAAACGTTAAACTGACATTTACTAAATAAATGAAAAATTTTGCTCAAAAATATATAAGCTTGCTTAAAAGTAAATACTTTTTTTTTTAATATGGCCCAATATCGATGAAAAAATGATCAAAGTTCGATATTGCGATTGATCAAATATTACGATATCGATTATCGCATCTTTTATTTATCGTATCTTGTCGTTGATTTTTAATGTACGAGAAATTATAAAAATTAGAATCGATAAAGCAACGAGATCGAACTTTTTTCTCGAAGTTATTCTATAAAAATTCGAGGCATCGGAGGTCTCAGAGACGTGGCAGACTGGGATAATACAAAAAATCTAATACTTTCGACTTAGATTATATTTATTTGTCAATTTTATGCTATATAAAAATAAATGTCTGTTTCCAAAAGTTTTTAACAGCTTTTGTAAATTTTCCAACTGCTTCCAAATATTTTGTTTTGGGAATTTTTAAAAATATAAAATTAGTGATATTTTTCCAATATTTCCGGCTTGGATCTTATTTATTTGGTAATTTTATACTATCTAAGAATAAATGTAAGTAATTAAACATTTACAAACTGATTTTTGAAAAATTCCGACCGACTAAGTGCAAGGGTCCAGCTAGTGTTCCATATTCAGTAACACGTGCATAAAATTAAATAATAAATAAGAATGAAAGCAAAAACAAAAAAAAAACTGTTGCAAACGAAATAATTTAAAGAGAGAGCAACTCCGAGACGCTCGGAATGTTCGAGCGCTCCATTTAACAGAAGCTCGAGGTGCTGGTAAAATGCTACATGCTCAGCACGGTTGGAAGATTGAAAAAGATTTCCTTTTCAAATCAACCAATTTCTTTATAACAAAAATCAATCAAATATCGATTATTTGAATTTTAACATTCAGTTTAGAACTTAATTTCCCGGGTGTCCAATTTGTGTGCGATTGAACATGATCGGCGATAGTTGAGTACTGTGTTAGATATTACTATCTCATTGGCTAGGGTGGTTGCTTGACTATCCACAGAGATGGTCATTTCTTATGGATCAATTTTCCTAAATTGGATGGTCTGGACTCGTGTATTTTTCGTGATTTTCCGTGATTTGCAGTCAAATCCGGATCATGTTTCTATTTCCATCTTAGAACAGTCAGTAAGGACTTGAATGTGACTTTCGCTTATTGGCGGTTTATTGACAGAATTATGTGAAAGACTGAAAAACCTATCGTCAACATACTGATTGAATCTTATCGGTGCGTCTTCAAACCTGACAAGTTTACCGTTGAATTTCACATTGCGCCAAATCCTGGAAAATATCCAAAGAGAGGAATATGGATACCGGGACTATCGACCTTTGACTACAATGCTGCCTTCGACAGTCCGATAAGGAGTCGGACTATATGCCAATATGTCTGAGTTCGGTATACCTGCGAAACTAATAAAAGTTTCAGTGCGAATTGGGACAAACATCTCTGATCCGTGGAAAACCGAACGAGATTTCAGACAAAGCGACTTCCTTTATGTGACTTCTGTAACTTGTTAATGGAGAAGATTACAAGAGCTACCGAACTTCATCACAATGGCTCTATCTTCAACAATAGTACCTGCTCGGGTATGCTAATGATATCGACATTATTGCGCAGAGCACACGAGCAGTCAGTGTCAAATGGGTCTTACTGTAAATGAGAAGAATACGAAGTATCTGGAGTCAACTAGTAAAAATTTCTGGCGTCTTGGACAGTACCTCCGTATTGCCATCTATGTGAAGGACTTCGTCTACTTAGGAATCAGAATCAACAAGAATAATAACATTAGTCTTGAGATTAGCTAAAGAGTACTATTTCCAACACGTGCTAATTTGGCTAAATCGATGAGTAAATCCTCTCTCGACGGACAAAAATTAGGCTCTATAAGTCACGCATGCCAGTCCTTCTCTATGGCGCTGAGCCATGGACACTTTAGCTGTGTTCGAGAGAGAAATACTTCGGTAAATATAAGGCCCGATATGCGTTGAAAACGAGAACAGAATTAAATGGAACGATTAGCTGTGTGAGCTCTACGTCGACATTTACATAATCTGGTACATTAAGATCCAGCGCCAACGCTGGCTTGGATACGTCCAGCGCATAGATGAAAATGCTCTAGCAAAAATGGTATTCAATTTTGTACCCAATGGTGGAGAGGGCGTCAGAATCTCAGGTGGAGCGACCAATTGCAAGCCCACTTGGTGTGCAAAATTGGCACAGCGCGACAAAAACGAAAGTCATGGCATAATTGTTGTGACCGAAACCCATCATGGGTTGTATAAGATAACTAAGTAAGTAATGTGATATTATGCAATATTTTTAAAACTCTCCTTTTCGGAATACCAAATTTAAAAAGTACTTCAAATAACTGTTTTTCTACTATAAAAAAACGTTCTATTTTCTACATCACATAATTTTATTTAAATTTTACACGTCATTCAAAGTTTATTCGGCACTAGATACTTCTTAAAGTCTCTCGGCTCCTACTCATTAATTTATTTATTTAGTGCGCTTTCAACTTTATGCCACTTGTTCGTCCGGTGCGCCCCGCTGTCGTAACCATTCCTTTATTTCACACATAAACTTAAAGTGTTATGTGCTGTTTTTCGCCGCTAAAAAATAAAAGTTGTCTTACATTCCTGCAGCACTTCGCTTTAAGGTTTCCGGCAAAGGACACATTTGAAGCTGAACTTGCAATGAGTCCTTTGCACTTCCTGCATTTCGCCACGTCCCGTCTCATTCCACACCGCCCATCAATGCGCTTCTTACTGTCATTTCCAAGTGCATCAGGTGCGCCACAAACGGCGCACTTGTGGCGCATTCTGCATTTTTACAGATTGCGCGTTGACAACATTTTCCATTTCCCAACAAAAACTGCATTTGCCATCCACCCACAACATATTTTCTTTAAAATTTCGTTGGCAAAATATTTTTAGTTCTTGCATTTTCTTCTAGTTGCCATGGCTTTGTCGGGGTTTATAAGAAAATTTCACGTGCCACACGTAAAATGTGAAAATTCAAGCAATTTTCACCAAACACTGCGCCATCGATGTGGGCAGCCGTGGCTCACCTGTCTGTCTCTGTCTGTCGCATGGATGTTGATACCGGGATGGATGCCGGGTAATGATGGCTGCCATGGCACTTGTGGCGCGCTACACCATAGCGGTAAACGACAAACGGAAAAATGGCGTATTTGAAGCTTCCGCTCTGGCAGACAAAATGATATTCCATGAATATTAAAGTTTCGTTTAAGTAAATGACGGCATGAATTCGTAATAAATTTCTGTGCCACTAAAGGTAGATTCGATGGTAGAGCGAACGAGTATTAATGGAGAATGTGGGAAAAAATAAAAATGTTTCTCTCTAAGCTACTGTATTAAGATTCGTTTTTCCTATTAAATGCATAATATGAGTACAGTAATATGGACGTATTTTGATAAAATCCTCAAAACTTTCATATGCACATGGAAGCTGAAACAGAGCTGCACATAAATCCGCATAGATTGATAATATTGAGCCGCAATGCAGCAAGAAAAACAGCCATTGAGCCATATTGCAACGTATTAATAATAAATCACACACACGCACAAATGTATCTAGATTGGCATAAAAATATAAAAAATAAATAAATGCATATGGTAGATTATTATCGTATGCCAAGCACTGTTATAGATCATAAATATTTATAAACAAGTATTTGGCATGCTCAAAAATATGCAATTTATTTAAATAACAACGCAGATACTACTCAGGCATACGCAGATACATATGCTGGTTATCGAGATACAGCTACTTGCACACAAAACACACGTACCGTTAGTCAAACACACACACACATACAGTTTCTTTCGGAGATGCACTTGCTAGTTGTCATCTCTTTAATTTCCAAATATTTGCATCCACTAGATAGATGATGCACGCTTACAATGGAAATCAATCGCATCCATTTTTGCTAAAATGTCAAATAAATAAAATCCTTTTGTAGCGACGACATCAGCCACAAGCAAAGCACAGACTTTCCCTTACGTTACGTTACTTCAACACAATCATGTTTAGATACGAGATACCAGATACTCGTCCTATCTCAGATACATTGATATGCTGTATTGAGTTGCATATGCCAGTGTTAGTGTGTCTGTCTGCATGTTTTGCATATGAAATGCTGCGTAAATTATTTCCTGAACATAAAATATTCATATTTAATTTTGGCCATTATTTTACAAACCAATTTTTTCATATTTTTCCAGATGTATGACTTTTAGATTCTTTTTAGGGCTAGCACAGTAAGTCAACTAAGTGACTAAGTTGTTTAAGAGTATATTTTAAATCTGTATTTGTATAACGATTTTTTAAAAATTTTAAATGTATTAAATATGCATCGAGTTATATTTTAGTATTTTATCTAATCTAATATATATAATATCAAATACATATAATAATATCATATTTAATATAAAACTCAACAAAAACGATTTCAAAACTTATTTTGAAGGTTTATTGTTTAATATTATTAAAACTAATTGACAAATTTCAAATGATCAACATGTCCTTATTAATTTGTAATTGGTTCAAAACCATCGGATATAAAACATGTTTTTGTAAACGTAGAGGAGCCTGGAGTAAAGTTGGTCATGGGGTAATGTGGGAAAGTGCAAATTTTTGACATGTTTTTGCACTTAGAGAAATAAAAACAATTGTCAAATGCTGCTTAATAAGGCATCAAATTTTTCATCTATGGTTATAATGAAATTAATACTTATTGCATTTTCTAGAAGAAGTGAAAATATATATTTTTGAACGTTATTTATAGTACTGTTTTTTGCTATCAAAAAAAGTTTGTCGTATAATTCGTAGAATACACGAAACATTTGAAATTTCTTTTTTCCTAAATTATTTTATACGAACGATTCGTATATATTACGAATCAATATTTGTAAAATTAAAACAACAACAAAATTACGAATATTTCGTTTAAAATACGAAACTTTCGTTATATTATTTTCTATTAAAATATGTTTACGAAAGAATAACATATTTTACGAATGTGCTTTACAATTTACGAATAAATTACTAAATTTTCGTAATATTTGAGGCTTTATGTAGATTTTACGAAACATTCGTGTTTTTTACGAATCATTCGTGAAAACAGATATCAGTTGCGTCAAATAGCAACTGGGAGCTGTATGTTCTTTCAATTGGTATCACGGTCGGAAGCAGATAGTTCTTTGTGAGTTCTGTTTGTGCTAAAAGTATCAAATCAGAGCATAATGTTTCATATTTTTATGAATGAATCGTCATTTTCATCAAGAGTTTTTAAAAAAAAAATATTTTATTTAATTGGTATTGGTATTGGGAGCGCAAATAGATAGTTATAAATAAAAAAAAGGTTTAAAATGTGTTCTGTGTTAGTTCTGTCTGTGTCAACAGTTCAAAAGTATCTATTTCATATTTTTCATTTTTTTCAAATAATTTGGGAATATATACATTATAGCGGTTTTGTAACACGGTTTTGTCCTTTTAAAAAATTATTATTTTTTCAGCAGGGACGCTACAAAAGTAGCCGCTCTTTTGACATTTCTCTTCAGTAAGGTTTGCCATTTCATGATGGAAAGATATACGAGCCAACAACGAGTCAAAATTATTAAAATTTACTACCGAAATTCGAATTTGTATATCTTTCCATCATGAAATAGCAAACCTTACTGAAGAGAAATGTCAAAAGAGCGGCAAGAAATATGGCGTCGGTTGCTGTCCCTGTCGCTCTACTTTTGTAACGTCCCTGTTAAAAACCCTTTATGTATAGTAAATATATAAGTGTTTGGTATCATTGAAAAGAAAATATTTTAAGGAATCTATGTGACGAATATAAGGGAAATATCAATATACATATTCAGACATTTACATCGCCGGGAAAAATAAGTTAGGGTCAAAAATACAAAGAAATAATTTGATTACTTAAATTTTGACTTTGGACTTTGAAAACTTTTGTACAGAGGGTCAAATAAAAAAAAAATATATTAAAAATTGGAAAACAAAAAATGTTCGAATTTACCATTTTATATTTACTAAACCACTTGAGATATTTAAAAATGGTTTTCAGTTTATGATTTATGTGTTAATTCTTTATAAAAGTCCCACACAAATATTTCGATTTATGAAAATTTACAATCTATGTTTAAATATGTAAAGTAAAGTCTTCAAAAATAAAAACTAAAATTCATGTCCAACTCTATATCTTTAAAATTAACAAGATATTTTTTCAAGTAAGCACATTTTCTTTAGACCCTTATGTAAGCTTTTCATAAACAGTTTGAAAAATCGGAAAACTTTTGGATTTTTTACAATTTTTGAAAAATTGTTCATGAAAAAAATCTCAACTTTACTGATTTTTATCTCCATAACAATTAAAGATACAAACTCCAATTTTAAAACTTAAGTTCTCTCTGTACAAACATTTAAAATTTTGAAAATCGGTTGAGTGGTAACTGAATTTCACCCGATTTAAGAGCGTTTGGGCACACTGCGCATCATATGAAAAAACAGCCAAAATAGTTTTGAAATTTTTATTTCATTTTATTTTTGTCGGTTTTTTAATTTGAGGGCTATTCGCAGATATGTTATTTTTATATAAATATTAACAAACTTTGTTTATGACTTGTATAAAACAACCAGAATTCCTTCAAGCAAAAACCTAAGAATTTAAAACGGACAACTTTATTATTAGGTATTATTCATTTTTATTGTTTGTATTTTAATTTCAGGATGGCAAAAATATTTTCATGTTTTAATTAAACATAAAAAACAGCAACAAAAATTGCTCTGAGGAACATTAATTTGCCGGACTATAAAATGAGTCGTCTAAAAAATAAAAATAACAACGGAATCAACGAATATTAGCTGCACTCAAAATAGAATTAAAATTTGAAGGTATAAAGCGACTACAATAGCTCCACGAGCTACACCCACGTCATTCAAAACTTCAGGCCAACACTTGGCCTAGTGGTAGATTCCCGGCTCAGTTTCAAACAGGGTCTTATGCTAGGCCCACTCACTGCTCTGCTGGCTGGTAGCAGGCAATTTTCTTTCAGCAAGTGCGCTAATAATTTCTTTGCCTAACGCTGCGTAAAATGTTATCGCACGACGGATGCAGCGGATTCTCCAGCAACAAAGGACCGCCTCTCCGTTGGGCTCAGACCACCACCAGCACTAGTCGCACAGAATCTGATGTTAACAAAAGCTTTCGTGCCTTCCACTTAGATGCCACCGCCGCCTCCTGCATCTGCTGCTGCTTCTATTGCGGCAACTTAGAAGAAGGATCGTTATTATCCTGCTAACTAGTAGGTTTTAATTTACCTACTTTTTTTTTGTAGACTACACGTCGCAGTCTTCTTCGAGTCGCCAGTTCGCTTGCCAAATGTTGTCCTTGCGCCCAGTTCATTTGAAGGCAATAAATGAAGATTGTGTCGCGTCGTACTGAAGACAATAAATACGCCGGGGTAAATAAAAAGCCAAATAATAAAGAGGCCTAAAGTGCAATAGCTTCGTCGTTGTCTTTGTCGTTATCGCTGTCGTTATTGTCCTTGTAGTTATTTCCGCCTTCTTGCGCATCGCCATCGCAGGTGAAAATAAGTTTCATGAAGTGTAGGCGGCCTAAAACCCAATCCTGCTACTTTATTTTTTTATGTTTTTCTTTTATTGTTTTTCTTTTCGTTGTATTTATTGTGCTATTTTGGTGCTGCTTAGTTTTCTTTAAACGATTTTCCAACTGACTTCACTATGAATAATAAGCGCAATGCTGTTTCCTTAAGGAAGTAATAATTACTGCTGAGGGTCCTTTGTTTTCGACTGCTTTTATAGGGGCGCAAAAAAAAATAGATGGCTCATTGTTCGAAATTTGTTTAAATTTAAATTTATGGCTTTTGCATTTTATATAAATATGGGGGAAAAACAAACATTGTTTTATTTTCACAGTTCGAGACAAATTGCGTGCCAGGGATTTGTGAATTATCTTAACATTCTCAAATGTTTTGCTTTGTGATAAGGTATTTGAACTTTGCAGTATGTTTTCTTTTTCAGGAAATTTTACATATTATGATTTTTGATCAATTTTACCGGTCATTCACTAAAATAAAAAATTACAGTCCTTTAAAAAATTATATATCACTTTAACAATGTTCCACTGCTCCACGCTAGTAGAAATTTATCCTATTAGGGAAGACATAAGACATAATCATAGCCAGATCATGTTCGGCATGTAACTGTTGGGGTTCAGATAAGGTACAAATACCAGTTTCTGATCATGACAGTTATACAAGGGAGTTGGCAGCGCTACAAAATGTATGTGGTTTCCACAAAAATTCGAAAAAGTAGAAAATTCATAAAAAACGTAACATTTTTATGATATTTCATTTTTTGAAAATTTGTACTTTCTAAAAGGTTTAATTTGCAATTTATTGACGGTTAAAATGTATTTTATATTTTAATCAGGGACCGCAATTAAAAGCGTGGAACCGGAATCAGAACCCATATCATTTTTTGGTTGGAACCGGAATCGAAAACGAAATCGAAACCAGAAACTCTATTTTAAAAATCTTGAGGCCGATATTGCAAAGTTCCTTATTTTAATACAAAAACTAAACGAACACCTACGGCGTGAGAGAGCTCGGCCTATGATTTATATTTTTTTAATTAGATTTTTCTATATTACAGTAATAAACAAAAACCAATGTTTGTTAATTTTTTGTTAATTTTTTGCTAATATAATTTGTGGGCACTTATTTTTCAGAATTATCCCTAGTTTTACGTACAGATCGATTATGTCATGTTTAAAAAATACTGTCGGACATTGTCAGATATTTTAAACTAAACTCTAAAAAAATTGATAGAACATAGTCCGAGTTAGTAATAAAAAGTGCTACACTCAAAATAATTTCTAGGATATTTTACGAAATATTTTTTCGTAATTTTTAATTTCGTAAAATACACTAATAATTCGTAGAATACACGAAACATTTGTAATATCTTTTTTTTTTCCCAAAATATTATTTACGAACGATTCGTTTATATTACGAATCAATATTCGTAAAATTAAAACAACAATAAAATTACAAATATTTCGTTTAAATTACGAAACTTTCGTTATTTTGCATTTTTTTTTTTTGTTATTTCGTAAATTTATTAAATATCTTTTATATTTTTACGAAATATTTGATATGTTACGAAATAATCATAAAATAAGAATATATATCGTTTTTTTAACACATAATTCGTGTATTTTACGAAAGATTCGTAATTTTTTTTCAGTAACGGCCTAACTGTTTTTTTTTATGCAACGACGACACCTGCGCGCAAACCTTTCATTTCATGTTTAATAACGGTCGCGTGCGCAGTGAAAATATAAAAATTTAATTTTGTTGTTTGTGCGTGTAACATATATTATTGTAAAAATTAAACTATTTGTGTTAATATATACAATGAACTGTTTCGTTTGTACCGAATATTTGCATTCGAATCTATTATACATTTTTGTGTAGAAACAGAACATGCACTGACAGTACAAGATTCGGAGGAACTTGCTCGGCAAATTGCTGCAACATTGCAGGAGAAGAAGCTGTATGTGATATTTTTATTAATAAAATTTCATTTTATATATTAACAAGTTTATTTTTAAGGCGTATTATCACGTTTCTCGAGTAAACGCTGCCCCTTTGGGAAAACTTTATAGTAAGTACCGAAATTGGAAAACATCAATAGCAAGGAAGTCTAAATTTAATGATGACACTCATCATCCATCGAAGGCCAAGATTTGTAAGAGATTAGATATAGCAGCGGATGAAGACGCTTACATCCGAATACTAAAACACGAATATCGAACAATGTCAAACGATGAATTACTTAAACATTGGAAAGGTTGTTTTGGTACGCGCCTTGACACAATTTCAAAATTATCGAAACCTATTGTCGATGAGTGGCCAATGTATAAGAATCCAAATGGTCATAGACTGGTACGTATTTTTTTATATTTGGTATCAGTAAATTACTATAAGAAATACATTTTTTATAGATTGAATGTGATTTCACATTTTTATTCGGCGAAGATAATAATTTAATTGATAATATGAAATCATTTATTGATTTAATGGTATCCAAAATTTTGCCAAAACAATCCAAGTTGTATTCGGATACCCAAGACGAGAAATTGCTGCAGATGCTGACTGAACGTAAGGACGATTTTATTGAAGGTATGTATGTTACAAAATCTAATCGTTTTTAAAACTAAATATTGTTTTTATTTATAGATGGCATATGTGCCTCTGTATTTTATTTACTTCAGTCAATATTGCCTGCATCGCGATTATCGCGCAAATCAGAAGAAAAAAGTTTATTCAAACCAAGAATCACGTGATGCCTTCATTTTTGTTTGCGGTACAGAAGTGGAGTACAAAGAACATTTTGACTGTAAAGTTCGACCCCCCCCATACATCACAATAATAGGAGATATATTTAAGCCGTCGGTGATTATGTGCGATTTAGAAAACATGCGATATAAATTGTACAGTTTACCGAAGGCCTTGGATGTATGCTTTAAGGCGTACAATCTATTCAATATAGAATACCCACAAGCATGTGCACCAATGTGGCAGTTCATAAATAATTTTTTTTACAAATTGCCTGATGACAATGAGCCGGTGAATCCAATAACACATATGCTTCTTAAAGCAATAAAAGGTAATTTTAAAACCTTTTTCTAATTGTATGTACATCCCTAATTTCTGATTTTCTATTTATTTCAGATTGTATTAACAAATCCTTTTTTGTACAATGAATATTTTTTATATTAAAAAATGAAATTGTTTTCTTTATTTATTTTTATTTTTTGTTAACTGTGTTACATGTTTGTATTAAAAATATAAGAAAAAATGTGTAATTTAAAATCAAAATACAAATACATATACTGTCCATATGTCTCTTTTTATATTACAATAATATTATGCTTTTATTTCAGATTATGAGAATATATTCACATTAAAATACGAATATAATCGTAAAAGAACGAATACAATACTATAATAAATAAATATATTCGTAAACATTCCAATAATATTCACGATATTTACGAATATTTCGTAATATTACGAAAGATAAAAAAAAATACGAATAATTTCGTAATATGTTCGAACATATTCGTAAAACGTTCATATGTTTTAGTAAAAATATAAATGTATTCATTAAAATTACAAAAATTACGAATATATTCGTAAAAGTACGAATGTATTCGTAAAAATATGAATATATTCGTAAAATTATCAATACATTTGTAAAATGTACGAATGCTTTCGTTAAAAGTACGAATATTTTCGTAAAACTTACGAATATATTCGTAAAAAGTTACTAATATATTTTTAAAAAACAAAAAAAAAATCATAGAATAACGAATACAAATTACGAATCTTTCGTATGATGTACGAATGGCTTTCGTAGATAAAATCTACGAATAGTTTCGTAATATAAAAATTAATATTCGTAATTTTATCGTTAATTTACGAAAGTTATTTCGTGTATTTTACGAACGATTTCGTGTATTTTAAGCCGATTTTATTTTGAGTGTAACTTTTACCCTTCGGTTCTCATTTTAAAATATGGCCTATCAACAAAAACTCTACACTGAGGAAAAAAGTAATAAAATTACATAAAGAAATAATAAATTTAAATACTTTTCGACACATTTTTCACGCGTTGTCTTTTTTTTAAATTAAATATTTTTTATTTAAATTTGAAGTAAATACTTTGTATTTAAATTTATGACGTATGTAATAAAATTGAAGTAAATACTTTTTATTAAGATAATAAAATTTGAATTGAATCACAACATTATAAACATTGCAATTGGCATTTTAAACATATTTATTTCATGTCAATATGGTTAGGAATAGAAATGGGCATTTGAGCGCGATTCACGTGAATCGTGATTGAATCCTAATTTTGCTCACTTGATTGTGAGTGAGTATGTAGACCAAAAAATACTGGGAGTGAGTGTGCGTGAGTACAATTTTTTCGTGAGTCGAGTATTTCATAAAATAAATAAAAATATCACTTTTAATATTTTGCGATTTTTCTATATTTTTGCTGAACTACAGAAAAGGTAAGACCACCCCTTGAACTCAGAAGGATTTGGGAAGGCGTCTGCCCACTATTTAGAACTATAATAAATTATACCCTTGCTAACCGACCGTCATCTACCCACCCCTTCTTCAACTCAGAATAAGTTACAAGGTTTCAGCCAACAATTGATCTAACCCACGTACTTAGTAAGGGCTAGTCAATTTTTGTAGGATCATGTCAATAGTTTTTTTTTTATATACCCATTTTTGTGAAAAGTTTAATTTTCAATTTCAAATATAAATAAAAAAACTCTGCATTGACTTACTTTTGTTTATTAAGTTTAGTTTGTTCCAGAGGTTTGCGTGGGGTCCCGTTTTTATAATAATAGTAGTTTGGCGCTACAGTCATGTATAGAACTTCGGCCAAGCTCTCTCACCGTTTGAGCTGTGCGTGTTATATTTGTACTCAACGTGGTGGGACCTACAGTATATTGCCGAATCCGAACGGCGGATGAGAACTTTTCATAGGCAATGGTTTTACTCTCGTAGGTTTGCCATTTACTGACGAGAGGTAGCGCGGTATAGAAAAATGTTTCTAGGAAAAGATATTGTTAGCCCCAGTCCAGGCTTGATCTGAGGACCTTTCGGCTCGCAGTACAACGTACTAACCACTGAGCTACCGCGGCTACCCGTTTTTATACGAGTTATAAAGGGTTTTTCAATTTCCATCATGAAATGGCAAACCTTACTGAAGAGAAATATCAAAAGAGCGGCAAGAAATATGGCGTCGTTTGCTGTCCCTGTCGCTCTACTTTTGTAGCGTCCCTGTTGAAAAACCCTTTAAATGTAGTAACCAAAAATGTCGATTAAAAAATAATTTTTTTCCCAAAGTCAATTCATCCCTGGTAAATTCTACTTCGTACTATTCTTTTATTGATTATTCTTTGTCAGAGATAATTTTTCCAAGAGACAACTCTCAAAGATTTTATACGAATTATTTACCGGAGAATTATTATTCAAGGAAAGTTTTACCTTTCTATATAAACAGCACATAGAAGGTCTTTCACATTTCCATCTCCTCTAAAAATTGAAATATATTTTATCAAAATCCTTAACATCATTATTGCATTTTAAAGATGTAGGTTGTATTAGAGGTGCCATTCTCGACCAATCTCACCAACATTAACAAATGAAATATGTGTTTTGCATGAATTATGCATTTTGAAGACAATAGCAAAAACACGTGATTTACCGTGAATTACGCGTGATCACGCGTTATTGTAATTGAATCTTAATTTAAATCACGTGATTTTGAGTGAGTGTGTGTAGAAGAAAAAAGGCCGTGTGTGACTGTGCGTGATTAGAAAAATTCTTTCGTGAGCGTGAGCCAAATCTCGCCCAAATGCCCATCTCTAGTTAGGAACAGATAAAATTATTATTTTATTTTTAACTTTTTTAAAAAATTTTATATCAGTCATGGTGGTATCGGAAAAATCTTGTTGAGTAGTGTGCAATATATTTTCAATTAATGTATGGCTCACAGTAGGTGATAAAAATAAATAAATTTTATTTAATTTTAAATTAAAAACGTGAGTAAATATTTTTAATATGCGATATTCATTTCTTATTACTACAGAATTTAAATCCAAATTTAAAAACTTATTTTTGTTATGACCGTTTTTTCTGATGCTATGTTGTCACTGAGCTTTCAATGCGTAATTTAAAGCTTTGCATAATTTTAACAAAAATGCATTTATTTTAAAACAAATATCAAATATCAAAATTTTTCAAATTAGTCCCACAATTTATGTAATTCTGGCTCAGTGAGAATATCACAATACATATAAAATTATATATTGTACTTAAATAAAAATATTATTTTCATTTGCATTGCATACTTATTTAGAGTTGTCACAAACCATATAAAAAAATCGTTAATATAATGATGAGCAAATTGATATTTATGAAGATTAATGCAATAATTTATTAAAACTTTATATGTATTATCAACTGTTTCACAATTACGATTTACTTAAAATAAATTGTTTTAGTCATATTGATGAATTTTATTTTGTTTCTGTGATTAAAAAAGTTTTTCCAGACACTTTTCTTCTGTAAGGCTTACACACTATAATTTCGTAACGTTACTTTGTTGAAACAGTTACTCCTCACAATTAGTCTGATGTCTGAGTTTCATTCGAATTTCACAGCTAAGGCTATAAGTAGTAATAATAACTGCAAAGCACCGCCCTAAAAGTTTTCTTCTGTTAGTTTATTTTTTTATTATTTTTTCTTATCCTCCCCGCTAATTGGATGTTTTTAACAGTTCATAAACTTTAACAACAGCATTTAACCCAAATAAACTCACTCAACACTCACTTAACTCGCCACAGGCAATGTACTGAATACATCCAACATACCACCTACTACTAATTCCCACCTACTACTAATTTCAACCTACTTCTTCGCACCCTGAACTTACCGTCAACAACTGATTGAGAACCCCATTCAAACATTCAACTTACGCTAATTCGCTGCTAAATTTTCTATAGCCAAAGTCTTGTTAGCTAACAAACTCTACGAGATACAACAAAAACTAAAATAGTAACAAAAATTATATGAAAAAAAATCATTCGATGTAAAGTAATTTGTTCTTGAACATCGTGAAAAAAACATTTTAAAACTTCAATCAAAACTGCACTTCTGAAGGGCTATAATAAAAATGAGAAGGGATAATGAGTAAATTATACTGCTAAACTACGGACTGAACGAACGACTATGGCATACATTGTCTCTAGTTATAATTGTTATGTTGGGTTCAGCTTGTGTTAAAAAGTATTAATGATGGTTACGTGTTTGGTGCCAGGCACTCCTAAGTTTTAATAGTTAAAAATACTCAGCTGTTATACATATTATGCCTCAATTTGTACTTATTATCTACAATAAAAGACTACTCACTCTTAAATTATTTTGTAATTTTACGAACATCGAGGAAATAGTTTTGCGATACAGCGAAGAAGTATATAGGCCACACTCTCTCGCATCATTTGAGCTGTGCATGTTATATTTGTACCCAAAGTGGTGGGACCTACAGTTTATAGCCGAATCCGAACGGCGGAGTGAGTGTTTTTTAATAGTAAATGTTTTAATTTTTAGGTTTGCCATTGACTGCAGAGAATTGGCGTCGGATAGGAAAACAATATCTAAAAAACTATTCTATTGGAGCCGTGGGGATAGAACCAACCATGAACCAGCGACTCATTACTATGTAAAATTAAATATTAATGTTGAAAGTCCTTCGTTGAGTAAAACTTAAACATAAATGCGTAAAAATGAGGATCTCTTAATCGACTCAGGATATATATAATTTACCATATCTGATGTGTTTCCTTATGGTTGTTACAAATGGCTTACCAAACTGAATATACCCTTTCACTCTTAGTGTAGGGCATACAAATAATACCTAACGTATGAGTAACTTTTATTATATGGAATGTGACCAGATAAGAACGATAGGAAAAAAATATAAAAGAACAAATAAAAAGGAACAAATAATTTAAACTCAAAAAATTTTGATTTTTTTAGACTATTTTTAGACGATTTATTTTGGCATTGTGGATCTAATGATTTTTGAAATATGCCATATCAAAACAATTTCACTCAAACACTGTCTAAATAAAATTTTATTTTCAAAAGCTCTACGTAATAGAAAAAAACTGAGGATGCAATAAAAATACGCATACTTTAGATATAAAGTAATAATATTTTCAGATTACATACTGAAAATAAAATATGCTTAAAATACACAAAATCGGTTGTGTATTTTACGAAAAATTCGTGAAATTTGTACACGAAATATTTCGTAAAATACATGATAGAACTTTCGTATATTTATTATAAAATTACGAATATTAATTGTTTATTTTACGTAACTGTTTGTAGATTTTATCTATGAAAGTCATTCGTACATAATACTAAAGATTCATAATTTATTGAATATGTGTGTACTTTTTTACGAATATATTCGTACATTTTACGAAAGTATTCGTACTTTTGACGATAACTTTCGTACATTTATGAAACATATGAAACATTTTATGAACCTTTCGTAAAATACACGAAAATCGTGTTCAAAAAAAAAGAAAAACTGAAGATGAAAATGACGATTCAAAAAATAATAAATATGATACTTTTGAACTTTTGGCAGTCTTAAAATTTTAATGGTACATCTCAAGTAACATTGCACTCCAACTTTTCCCGAAATTTTACCTGTGGCTAGACGAATACTAAAATATACTCAAAAAAGTTGACTTTTTCAATTGTTGATTTAGTGGTCAATTTACATTATAAAATTAGAGTTAAATGCATTAAAAAGTTAATTAAAATTACAATTTGGGGTTTCGGTTCACATTTACATATAAAATATCAAAATAAATAACCTTCACTAATTCATGATTTTTATACCCTACACTAAGAGTGAAAGGGTATATTCAGTTTGGTACGCCATTTGTAACACCCAGAAGGAAGCATCTCCGGTATGGAAAAGTTTATATATTCTTGATCAGCATGACCTCCTGAGTCGATTTAGCGATGTCCGTCTGTCCGTCTGTCTGTCTGTCTGTTGAAATCCCTACTACTTTTAAAATTGAAGAGCTAGATAAATGAAACTTATAACTTAGATTACTAATATACCTACGCTGTACATATAAAGATCAATTTTTATGTATACGTGCTTAGGTAAACTTTTTTGGTCAAATATATATTGATATCATGCTTAAATACATGATAATAATGTTTTCCTGCGAAAAGACTTGTGGTTCACAAAAAAAAAAAAAATCGAAATTCGGTACACCTACCCATTTGTAAATATGGGTATCAAATGAATGGAAATTCTTCAGCGATTGAATGTTTGTAGTTATTTTCAGGATTCGTATACCCTGGTGACCTATATATCATTTTGAATGGTAACCACACATATGTGTAGGGTATTTATAGTCGGCTTAGACAGACTATAATTTTGATAATCTTAACTATCATAATTACACCTACTTTAAAATTTCACATGTGATCTAACCTTCCCAACTGGTTTAATTTCTATTAAATGAAAAATAAAACCGATGGGTTGAAAAACGATAATATAATTACAATTATTCATTTTCGGTCTTTTTGAAAGGTGGAATTTATTTTGTACTTCAGAAATTAGGCTACATTATTTTAAATTTTAATGAAACAATAAAAGTTTCTCTTTATAAAAGATAGTCCATTCAATATACTTTAAAATTTTATATATAAATCAATTAACTTGTTTGTACATAAAATCTCAAGACAAAATACAAAACTATGTCCAAATTACGGACCGGCCCCCTACATATAGCCTCAAAATTTACCAAAGTTTTGCAATTTATTCGTAAAATGTAGAGCTTATTCCTAAAATATGTTATTCTTTCGTAAATTATTTGTAATAGAAAATAATATAACGAAAGTTTCGTAATTTAAGCGAATTATTCGTAATTTTGTTGTTGTTTTAATTTGACGAATATTGATTCGTAATGTATACGAATCGTTCGTATCTAATAATTTAGGAACAAAATGTTTCCTGTATTCTACGAATTATTTGTGTATATTACGAATTTAAAAATTACGAAAAAATATTTCGTAAAATGTCCTAGAAATTATTTTGAGTGTATGTACTAGAGATGGGCATGTAAGCGTGATTCACGTGAACCACGCGTGATTGTGATTGAATCCTAATTTTGCTCACGTGATTGTGATGAGTGTGAATAGACCAAAACATACCGTGAGTGAGTGTGCTTGAGTATAATTTTTTCGTGAGTAAGTCGAATATTTCATAAAATAAAAACAATCTCAATTTTAATTTTTTGCGATTATTCTAGTCAATAATGTTTGCTTGGTTTTATAGAAATGGACATAGAATGCGGTTTTTTTTTGATATACCCATTTGTATAAAAAGTTTAATTTTTAATTTCAACTATACATGATAACCCTGCACCCAAAGATCAGTTGGGGCAACGGTCTTTTTTTGCCAACCGATTTACTTAGTTCTGTCAACATTCGACTGATTCAGTTGTTGCAACACCGCGTATCAGTTCACACAACTGATGAATACAATTGACACAACCAATTTGTTTTAAAATCGCAAGAACTCTGTAGAATAGTATGTCTCTTGTTGAAGAAAGAATATTTGAGCATGAAACAGTACAATGATAAAGCCTTAAAACAATTCCAAATTTTGTTTTACACGTGGCACGCGCTGTCCGCAGCACAAAACATAACGAGTGAAAAATCTAAAGCTTGCGCGACTGGTGTTGTCCTGCTTTGGCATCGCTTTTATACAAGACAACTGATTTCGCAATTGAATCAAATAAATATTGGTTGCTACAACTTAATGTTATATAATTATCGGTTAAGTCATATAAATATTAGTTAGGTCTCATTTTGAATTCAGTTGCCGTAGCAATGGAAATAAAAAAATTGAAAATGAATAAAAAATTTGTTTCTCCCATCAATGTTGCAGTTGCTTCAACTAATAGTTGGTTACGCTTCATACTATTGTTCACCACAAATGAATATCAGTTGAGGCTGACTAAATTTGGTAGATGCAAATGAATATTTGTTGAAACAACTGCACGCCAAGCAATTATTTTTTTGTGTGTGTATTGACTTCCTTTTGTTTATTAAGTTTAATTTGTTCCAGGGGTCCCGTTTTTATTCGAGTTATAAATGTAGTAACCAAAAAAATCGCTTCAAAAATAGTTTTTCCCAAAGTTAATTCATCCCTGCTAATTTCTACCCTGAACTATTCTTTTATTGATAATTTTTTTCCACAGATAATATAGAGACAATTTTTACTCGAATTCTTCGAGGCAATTTTTACGTTTTTATCTTTCACATTTCCATCTCCGTTAAAAATTGAGATATATTTTATCAAAATTCCTAACATCATTACATCATTATTGCGTTTTAGAGATGTGGGTTGTATTAGTGGTGCCACGCTCGGTCGACCAATCTCATCAACATATACAAATGAAATATGTTTTTTTATGCATTCTGAAAACAATAGCAAAAAAAAAAAACACGTGATTCAGCGTGATTCACGTGTGATAACGCGTGATTGTGATTGAATCTTAATTTTACTCACGTCATTGTCGGTGAGTGTGAGTAGAAAAAAATTTTCATGAGCATGAGTGATGCCCTATTTACATTGTATCTTCTGTGAGTCTCACTGTATCTCCTAGGTGTGCATTTTTTCAAAAAAATACTATTTTTATATGAAAATTTAAAAAAATGCAACCCTAGGCGATACAGTGAGACTCACAGAAGATACAATGTAAATCGGGCATGAGTGTGAGTCAGAACTCACTCACGTGCCCATCTCCTGTATGTACCCACCATGTAAAAAGTATTTTTTTTGTTGGGCTCTCGTAATAAACTCTATTGTAATCTATTTCAATTAAACCTTATCGTAATCTATTAATGTAAACTGTACCAAATGGTGACATCAAAGTATATCTTATATTACTCGTTTAATTACTTTCAAATATTAACGAGTTAAGCTGCAACAAAGCTGCTCAATCGAAACAATTAGAATCAATTTATACCTTTAACTTCCCCACGATATCGCGATCGTTTGTCGTTTATCTCGCCAAACAGCTGTCAATGTATTTTACCACATTTTCCATTACGCGCCGCGCTGAACAACTTAAAATTTTGCAATTCAAAACTGACACTTGCGCCTGGGGATTATGTAAACAGTTCATCAACACGAACGAGCGGCAGCACTGTCACGCCTCGAACGCAGCAGCAGCTGTGCTCAAATGTAGCGAACAAAAAAAAATAAACCAAAAATAAAAAAGAGACCAAAACATTTCACTCCGATTCGGCGTTAAAAAATAACACCACACAAGAAATGCAAATATTTTTGCGTGCTTTCAACGCAACGGTTGCGGCTGTGAGTGACATACGCGATGACAACCGAACTGAATGAAGTCCCTGACGCAGCGCAGCACCAGTCAACAGAATTCATCAGTTTCTGAAGCATTCAACCACCCACCGACGCCCACGTGTTGTTGCACTTCACCCAAGACACACATTTCAATGCATAACAAATCATGGCAAACAGTTGTCAGTGGCTGCCAACATGCAAACGAAAACAAACACGACGACACAGCAACAAGCAACCAGAAGTGGTACATTACATGTGGCAGCACTGGCACTATCACTGCCACTGGCAGATGTAGTCGTTTTTTGCGCCACTTCGCTTTTTAGACATTTTTGTAAAAAATCGTTGATTTTTTTATTAGGTAGCTACGCTTTGCCACCTACGAAGGGACAGCCATATTAGCGCCAAAAATTATTTGTCATATTCTGATATTTTTTGTACCAAAAAATCAGGGATTTAAGATTTATTTCCATAAATGTTTCAAATTATGGGGAATTGAATTGAGTTGCATATTGATGTTTTTATTTTTAGTTTTTTAAATTCCATATCTCAATGCGAACCATCAACGATGAATGCTACAAAAACCGAATACGTTGTTGTCCCATTGAATATTTTATAGTTTAAGTCATCGCAAAATACTTAAACTATAAAAATAAACTTAGTTTAAACTTAAAAAATAAACAATACTTGAACTTGACTACAAAATAGGCCACATTAAAAAACTGTTATAGCGTTGCAATGTGTCAGGTAAACATTGTCTTCTAGTTTCCTGGCTCCCGTTGAACTTACTATGTGTTATTTGTGTCTGGTGGCAACGTAAATAAACATGTCACGCCCTTTGTCCACATTTACCTTCACCGGTCCAGGTTTTATCTTCATTTTAAACTCTGACATATGCTAATTTTATAAAAAATACTGTTTTCCACTTGACACACAAACAATATTGTGTGACCTCCCTAGTGAGTAAGTGAGTGTGTGTAATTTTTTTTTTCATATATTCTGTGGTGTGGTGTGGCCATTTGTATGTGGCCATGTATGTGGGGAGGTGCACGGGCCAACTAGAATTTGTCTGTGCCAGTGACTGGGCACAAGGTTAATTGAAATGTCCTTGAAAAAGGCACAAAAAGCAAACGTAAAATGTTAACTGTAGAGGTTTTTGGAGCTGATCTGATGATAACAGCTACAAAAGCGTAGAGTTTCAAATGTTAGGTGATGCTACTAGCAGGCTTTATTAATAGTATTTTATTTAAAAATAAAGACATAGTGGGTGTTGTGCTTAAATTTTAAAATACATAATTATTAATATATAAATCTAATATAAAATTTATCTGACGAACAATACCTAATACGTACTACAAAATAACCAAGAATTAATCAGATATTGATAACATTTCAGTCATCATTACTTAAACGGATTTAAAAAACACCATTTCCAATTGAATGTTTATAGTAAGCGATTGAGATAAATATGTTACAGAGTTCGGATTTGCACGCACGCCCGCGCCCGCGCCCTTAAGTAAATGAGAAGCAAATTTGTTTACGTATACTCTGCACTCGGGCACCACATTTTTTTTACAACACATCCCGTCGCAACGAGTGATGCTTTGCACTATTCTCGGTACCTGCCCTCGTGCGGGCTACGAAACTAAAAACTGCAGCCCGCGCAGACGTGGAATGAGAAAATAGAGAAACATATCGCGCAAGTGCTATGGTATTTATTTCGCGGGGCAACTCCGTGCAACAGCGAAAACCGACTGCCCCGGGCAGCACGCGGGGCAGTTTTCCACAGCCAGTTAATTTGTTTTTGTATGACAAACTTATGTGGCGCATGAGTACGGCACTGTTATAATATACTGCGCAATGTTTTAATAATTTTTATATAAAACTATCGTTAATACAGAAAAGTTTGGCAATACTCAAATACACTTTTAATCGAAGTTTTAATTTGGTTTATGAAAATTGTATAATTTAGTACATGTTTTTAAGTGCAAGTTTAAACTTAGTGTATATTTTTACAAATGAGGATATACATTATTTTTCGAAGCCTATCATGTAGCTTTTTTATTAAAATAGATTTTTGCACATAATAATTTTTGTATTTGAATAAAAATGTTGATTAAGATTTCATGTTAAATTTATTTTTCTGTTCAACGAACAATTAAAAGATACAATTTTTATAAACCAAAATAAAACTGCGATTAAAAGTGTATTTGAGTATTGCCAAACTTGAGTATTATCAATAGTTTTATATAAAAATTATTAAAACATTGCGCAGTCTAGTAAAACAGTGCCAATAAAATTTACTGGCTGTGAAAAATGCGCGTGCTGCCAGGGGCAGTCTATTTTCGCTGTTGCACGGAGTTGCCCCGCGAAATAAATACCATAGCACTTGCGCGATATGCTTCTCTATTTTCTCATTCCACGTCTGCGCGGGTTGCAGTTTTTAGTTTCGTAGCACGCACGAGGGCAGGTACCGAGAATAATGCAAAGCATCACTCGTTGCGACGGGATGTGTTGTAAAAAAAATGTGATGCCCGAGTGCAGTGTCTGCGTAAAACAAAATTGCTCGTCAGTGTATGAAAAAAGGGGCATGTGCGGGCGCACGCACACGGGCATTTCCGATCACTGTATGTTATTGTTTTCAGCTATAAGGTTGCTCATTAAAAATAGGTGATACTCTCCGAAAACATAACCGCTTCCGATATATACAGATTAATAGATAGATATACCATAATTGTAGCCGCAGTAGCTCAGTGGTTAGTGCGTTGGACTGCGAGCCGAAAGGTCCCCGGTTCAAGTCTGGACTGGGGCTAGGTTTAGGTTTGTAAGGGGGTGCTTCCTGAAATTTAATCAGCAAATTTTCACTGGGGCCTAGTGGTCCATTGTGTTCCCTTTTTATCTTTGTGGTAACTATATTCTGTTGACAACTGTGGGTTAGTTTCTTCGAAACCAACCTGATCTTCTTACGAACCCTAGTAGATTTTCAATCGGAACTTCTACTATTTTTTCCAGTTCTCCAAAGAACCTGTTCCCCATGTACAGGAGTCGGCGCGTTTGGAGATTTGGACAGTCGCATAGAAGATGTACTATTGATTCTACTTCCTCAGTTTCTTTGCAGCTCCTGCAGTAGTCAGGCGCGGCGATGCCCAGTCTGTGCGCCATTGTGCCGATTGCACAATGTCCTGTCAAGACGCCGATGAGGATGTGGGTAGCTTCTTTATTGTTATTTATCAGGCTTTTTGTCATTTTTTCATTGGTGTGTGGCCAGAGACGACGTGAGATAACCAGTTTGCGTTTGTTTTTTCCGTCGTTTTAAGGTCAATATGCCTTCTTAGGACACCTAACGAAATCCTAGTCGAAGGACATGCATCCTCTATTCTACGTGCAGAACCCTGTCGCGTTTGCTCATCGGCTTGTTCGTTCCCTTCTATATTGCTATGTCCGGGAACCCACATATGGTTATCGCATGGGTTTGACTTAGTATGTTGAGTGATCGGCGACAGTTGAGTACTGTGTTCGATTTTATGATCGCATTGTCTAGTGCTAGGATGGCAGCCTGACTATCCACAAAGATTGTAATCTCCGATGGATCCATGTTATCTGTTTGGATGATCTGTGCTGCTTTATCTATCGCGAATATTTCTGCTTGAAAGACACTGCAGTCGTCGTTGTAGTCTATGTGACTCGTGAATTTGCAGTGCGTCGCAGAAAATGCCAGATCCAGTCCCTATTTCCATCTTAGACCCGTCAGTAAAGACTTGAAGGTTGCAATTGCTTGTTGGAGAGTTAGCGCTCCATTGATCTCTACTAGGTATTACGATGGAGTAGTTTGGATTTATGTCCATCTGTGGTGTTATATAATCTGTTTTTGGGAGTTCGATCATGCTGAAAACTTCGAGGATAGACGTGTGTCTGCTGTACTCCTAATGAAGTCGTCTACTGGCAGAAGATTAAGCATGATTTCCATCCCTATTTGTGGGGTCGATTTCAATGCGCCTGTAATACTGGTGCATGCCAGTCTTTGTACTTTCCTCATTTCCCTTTTTTCACTCTTTCTTCTGTGTTGCGTTTCCATCGAAGCTTACTGTCTAGTATAGTTCCGAGATATTTCGCTTCGCTAGATAGAGCGAGTGTGCAGCCATCGAGTTTTGGAAGCTCAAAGTTTCCAATTTTTTTTTTATTTGTGAAGAGTACGAGTTCAGTCTTGGAGGCGTTTACTCCTAGGCCGTTTTGTCCTGCCCACATTGACAGTTCTTTCAGTGCAGTTTCCATAAAGCTGCTAATAGAAGGAAGGTATTTTCCGCTAACCATAATTACTACATCGTCTGCATATGCTACTGCTTTTATTCCTTTATTTCTTAGTATTGCTAAGATTTCGTCAACTACTAAAAGCCAGAGAAGTGGGGATATAGCCCCTCCTTGCGGTGTATCCCTAGTTACTGTTTTTCGTGCTTTACTAATACCCAACTGTGAATTAATTATTCTGTTGTTTCGCATTTTATAGATCCATTGTGCTGTCTTGGTTTCTACCTGAACTTTCTCTAAAGCGGTTTTTATGGATTCCGTTTTTACGTTGTTAAACGCTCCTTCGATATCCAAAAATGCTGTTAGTGTGAAGTCCTTGTAGTGTAGGTTCTTTTCAATTGTCGTAACTACCTCGTGCAGTGCTGTTTCAACTGATTTCTCCTTAAGGTAGGCGTGTTGATAGCTGCATAGGTTGTTATCATTTAGTTTTAGTCTAATGTTTTGGTCAAGAATTCTCTCCAGCGTTTTTAACATAAACGATGAGAGGCTTATTGGCCTATAGTCCTTTGCAGTAGAGTGTGTTGTCTTTCCCGCTTTAGGAATGAATACCACTCTGACTTCTTTCCATTTAAGCGGTATGTACCCCAGCCTAAGACAACTTTTGAAGATTGCCTTTAGCCATGTACCAATTGCTGGAAGAGCATGTATCAGCATGGCTGGTATTATATCCTCCGGTCCTGCGGATTTGTAGGGCTTGAACGATTTAATGGCCCATGTTATCATTCTATCTGTTAACATACTGTCTACATGGGTGCTGATTTCATTGTGATTCGGTGCCAAGAATCTATTGTGAATCGGCTCCGAGATGTATGTAGGGGTCGTGTCGTCAGGGTCTCTACAGCCTGGGAAGTGAACTTCCATTAGGAGTACAAGAGCTTCTTGACTTGATTCGGTCCAGGTATTGTCTGGTCGTCGGATGTAGCTGGGTATTACAGGGTCCTTGGATAGAACTCTACGAAGTCTAGCTGCATCATTGGAGTGGGGCTAACAACATCTTTTCATACACACAAAAAATAATAGCTTGTGATGCAGTTGTTTATTCATTTGCATCTTCCAAATGTAGTCATCCTCAACTGATATTCATTTGTAGTAAACAATAGTATGAAGTGTAACCAACTATTAGTTGAGGCAACTGCAACATTGATTGGGAAAACAAACTTTTTTTTCACTTTCAATTTTTTTATTTCCATTGCTACGGCAACTAAATTCAAAATGAGACAAAACCAATATTTAGTTGACTCAACATATATTTGGTTATATTGACTAAATGATAAAACATTAGGTTGTGGCAACCAATATTTATTTGATTCAACTGCGGAATCAGCTGTTTTGCGAAGCCAAAGCAGGACAACATCAGTCGCACAAGCTTCGTATTTTTTACTCGTTGTTTTTGTGCTGCGGACAGCGCGTGCCACGTATAAAACAAAATTTGGATTTGTTTTAAAGCTTGTTCGTTGTTACCGTTCGGTTTTTTCATGTCCAAATATACTTTCTTCTACTTCGGACATACATTGTACAGAGTTCTAGCAATTTTCTTTCTATCTGTTGTGTTTCTATATGCAGCCCTAGCGCTTCAACGTTTTGCAAACACGAATTCAGCAGCACAACGAATCGTCGGTAATGTTCGATATCGGGAACGCTGTTGTGATTCTATGGTTTTGATGCCGAGTTCGTGTTTGCAACACTTTGGAGCGCTAGGGCTAGGTAAATTGGCCGATTCCTTATAATTTGATTGGCTACCACAACTAAACAAATTGGTTGTGTTAATTGTATTCAATAGTTGTGTGAACTGATACGCGGTGTTGCAACAACTGAATTAGTGGAATGAACTAAATAAATCGGTTGGCAAAAAAAAGACGGTTGCCCCAACTGATTCGTTCTTTGGGTGTAGAAACATTTTTCTATACCGCGCTACCTTCGCCAGTAAATGGCAAACCTACGAGAGTAAAACATTGTCTATGAAAAGCTCTCACCCGCCGTTCGGATTTGAGATGCTGCAATCAGCTAGAGATACACACAGAAAAATTATATTTTGGCATTAGGTTAATCGGACCAACGCACAGTGGAACAGAAGGCTCTTTTGCGTCTCATAAATCTGTAACTTTTGTTGTGCAAGAGATAAATGGACAACATATTAATAACAATTAGTTAATAGATGTATGTTGGTGTTGCAATGGGCGGAGTTGGAAAAATGGGAGTGGCACTTTTTACTAACGAAAGTTCAATGATATTATATATGCCTATAAGTTATGTATTTTAAGAGATAAATAGATGAAACTTTGGATTTATTTACTATATGTTTGTATCCATAGCGATAGTATAAAAATGGGTGGAATCGGAAAAGGGGGGAGTGACAGTTTCATGTGTAAAAATTTAATGTATAACCCTGGCATTGTTAATAAAGATAAATCAATTAAATTTTGGATTCACATTTTGGGCTCTGACATATTTTGCACAAATATGCGCACTTTCTGCATCAATTTTTATGAATAACCATTAAATTGTATATACAAATTCATTAAAATTTCTTTCGGCGAGAAATGTTTAACCAAAGTTTAAGTTTTAGAATTCAAAATATGCACGTACTCATTAATTTATAACAGTGTACATAAGCATATCATAACAATTATAAAAGTACTGTATGAAAGCTGAATTTTATACCTTTTTAAAATTGAATCTTATAATATACTTTTGGTTGGAAACATTTCAAAACAAAACACTGTTAAAAATATATATTAAAAATTAAAAATGTTTTTGATTATGAAATTTATTTATTTCATTACATCTACTGGGCTAAAGTCCCTTACAGATTACATTATAATCTTAACATTAAATTGACATGAATTATGATTAATATGAAAATTGGCAATTTAACAATTTAATATATATTCAAATTAATTAAACAATATAAATAAATATAAATAAAATTCAGTAACTTATCTTTCTAAAACCGTTTATTTCATTTATTTCCCATGACTTCCACCTAAAGCATTTATGAGACGCTAATGCCGTATCTGACCCGCCAAAAAATTTCCTCAAATCCCATTAAAATTTGTCAATAGGACAATTATTGATTTAATAGTATACAAAAAATAAATCTTTTCATATAAACTCAATGACAATGTCATGGTATTTTCCAATTAAAATAATAATTTATCATATTGACTATTTTTAACAGTAAAAAACTATTATTTTTATAGTATTTTTCTGGGTGAAAATACATTTGTTATAACCTCATCTCATTGAAATGGACGTACCCTTTTTTACTATAACCGACATATTAGTCCGCACACGGTGCGGCACAACCGCACCGTCAGAAAAATGTTTTAACTTAATTACTTATAAGGTTATTGCAAATATTTTATCGATTGTTATCGCAACCGAAAAAATTGGTAGGGACATTCTTTTGGTTTCCGCAGTTTTCTGTCTGTATCTATTCTAAATCATTTCAGTGGCAAATTATATTTGGTCATCCATTTGTAACACCCGTGGAGACGTGACCTATATGGACGATACCGATATTCTTGGTCAGCCTCATTTTCCATGTTGATTTAGCGATGTTCGTTGCACTATGCCTGTTTAGTTTAAATCACGATTACAGCTAAACCAGAAAAGCTAGAGAAATAAAACTCAATTCATTTTCGGAACTCTTGAAAAATGTATGGTAAAGTGGGCAATGTTAAACATTTTACCAACCTGAAAATAATTTGATATTTCTGTATTATTTCATATTCATTTACAGCGTACATATATCCATTCAAAATATATCAAAAAAATATGAGGGGGATTCATATCAGCACCGCAAATTTTTCATCTCGTAAAAAAATAAAAATAAAAATGAAAAATTCGTATTATTAACATAAATAAAAAGTAAATAACAAATTATCCTAGTTGTCTACTGTTGACATAGAATTAATTACTTTTTCCCATTTTTCCAAAAAATGTGTCCCACTTTACCCTAATATCGCAATTTCTACTTAGTACCATAAAAGCTACGGAAATTAAACATATAACGATTACAAGTTTCGGGTTAATTTTAGGATTCGTAAACCGTCACCACGACATCTGTAACCTGGTTCAATTTATTTTTCTTCACGGTTTATCACAGTTTAGACCGACTATACTGAACCAATTGAGGAGGTGATATTAACAAAATTTCATATTTAATTGATGAATGGTTGATAACTATACGGGCAGCAGAAAATGTCCGTTAGTTTGATATTTAAAAAATGAAGATAATTATTTTTAGTTTGAAGAATAACCGGTTTATCGACCAATTTCTTCAATTTTAATAAAAAATATGTTTTAATTTTAACGAAATTAATTTAATTTAACTCCTGCTAGTACAGGTAAAATGACAATTGTTTCGTTAAATATTTTAATACCTCAAAAATTAATAAATATTGTAAATTTCACAAACCACATCTCAATATAACAAAAAAAATTACAAAATTTAGTCAAAAAAGTAATATCAAAAATAATTTTACATGAATCTTACATCACCATACGATTTTTGTAATACGAGAACAGAAGGTAGCGAGCGCCTGAATTGGGTAGTGAAAATTAAATTAAAAACAGTATTAAAAAAATGTTTTTATTATCACCTTATTCAATTAACAAATGATGGGCGTGGTCGTACAAGTGCGCTATTATTAAAGGCCATTCAATACATTTTATGGAGGAAATTGTAAAAAAAGAAAATAAAGTAATAAAAATACAATATCGAATTTTGCACAAAATTAATTTTAATGCAGCCGCAAAGTTTTTTCTTTTTGTTCCTTTCCATTGCAGGCTGCAATTAACACGTTCAGCCAGCGTTGCTACTACGTTGGACTTGCAAATATTGCTCTTTATATTATTTTTTATTGCTATTTTTTGTAGTTTTTTTGTTCATTTTTAAAATTGTGTGTGTTAAATACGCATCGAAAGTAATGAGTTGGTTGCGTTCGAAAAGGTGCGTAATTTCCCGAACAAACAATTACTATATGTATAAAACAACAACAACAATATATGAAAAAAAAAAATCATTTTCACCAACAATAACCGCATCGCCATATAATTTCCAACAAATGCAACACACACATGAAAATTATGGTAAAAATATGAAAATTCATGCTGCGAACATTTAAATTGTTTTTTTTTTTATTTTATGTAAAGCATTAATGACTGTAATTTACCGTTAATTCGTCCTTTTTTGTTTTCCATTTTGATGGACTTCAACAGAGGTGCAGGGCCGCGGTCACTGGTCGTATGGCGGTCATTTGCAATTGTTGCTTTATAAACGGTTTCGCTTTGTTGTCCCATAGCATTTTAATTCATTTTTCGTGTTTTCGTGTGAATTTCATTATCGAATCGATGAGGCATGCAGAACGTTTGAGTGGATTTTCCAATGCCATACCAGACAGGGTCTCGACAATGTACTTTATCCTGTACACCATTTCAATATTAAACGTTCGGGTTCCAAGATTTTTAAAATTGTGGTTTCGGTTCCAACCAGAAAAATATATATGGGTTCCGAATCCAAGTCCCGTTTCACATATTTTTAATCCTGGTTCCAAAATCTAAACGGTTCCGGTATTATTTTAACGCTTTTTCATGTTTTTCCGTGCTTTTTTCGTGTTTTTTTCGTGTTTTTTTATATCCCGTGCTGTATCGTGCTTCTCGTGCGTGCCTGTATATTCAGTCGTCGGGCTCGTGCGTGTCACCTATCGGCGTGCCCGTGCGTTTCCGTGCTTTCAAAACCAGGCACTCACCCATCTCTAAAATATATTTCTGGGTCTGATTTCAACCAAATAAGCAGTTACGTATTGCATGTTATTTTCCCAAGACAACATTTTTTCAGGGTCTTTCAAAACGGAGTTTGTACCAAAACCTGTCAGTTTTCTGCCCGTTCCCAAAATATGCTGGGAATATGCCTTTTCCATACAATTTAATAATCTCTCATGAAGAAATTTCTGGCATTTTCAGAAATATTTCCGGCAAACACACAGATAAATGGCATATTTTCGGAAGTGTATAGCAGATTGTCAAATTTATTGGAATTTTATTGGCAGATTCACGGCATATTTTGGGTACGGACTCAAAAAAACAGACAGTTTGTGATACATACTCCGTCTTTGTCTGTTTGAAATATGTCGAAAGATTGTTACTTAACTGCTTCGACTCTGCCAAAAATATTGTCTGGGGCTGCAATATGCTTCTAACAAACATTCATTTATATACGAGTTTGCCGGAATATTCCAGAAATATTTCAGAAAATTTCCAGAAATTTAATCTCAGAGATTATTCAATTTTGTGGAATTTTGAAGGTAGATTCCCGGTATATTTTGGATATGGGATGGAAATATGCATCTTTTGATACAAACTTTGTCTTCTTAAAATTATTCGATTAAATGTTTCTAAACTGCCTTGAGCCTGCCAAAAATTTTGTCTCGAGCTGCCATGCGCTTCCAACAAACTTATATTTATCTGTATGTTTACCGGAAATATTCCTGAAAAATTCAATTGAAATTTTGTCTCAGGAAATATTGAAGTTTTGAAGGCATACTTTGGACACAAGCTTTAAATCTTTCAAAGAATTATTTATAAATTCCTAGAGCCTGTCAAAAATATTATCAATTTCAATATTGAAATTTCGCGGTTGTACAGTACAACTGGAACGGCCGTCTTGAGAAATTCTCTCGAATCTGGCAACATCCTTAAATGACCTGCAAATGCATCCTGTATCCATCGTAGGGCTTTTTCATGTTTTAATTTAGCCTCGATACATAATTCACACACTCGTAATGAATATGAATAATTGCGATTATTTGCAGACAATTTTCGAAACGTAATTACATCCAGAAAAACATGCAGCAAGCAGTCCACAGAGAAGCTTTCTTGCTCTACCGGTGGCTGGCTGCACGCATAATTACTAAAATATGTGTGGTGCACCTGAAGATTAATATCAGTTTTTTTCTTTAATAGTACAAAAAAAATATAACATTTTTGGTTACCAAAACCTGAACTTTAAAAGGAATTAATTGATCCTTACTATTGAAGCATAAAGAGAAACAGTCAGTGCACGTTGTCGTTAAGATTAAAAAGATAATTCTTTCGATTTTAATACAATATAAGTTCATAATTAACTTTTTACAAATGTTAAAATGCATTTGTAAATTCGGAAGTATGTAAATGTAAACAATGTAAAAGTTACCTCTGTTTAAAGGTTTTTTTTTTTTGTTGAAAACCTCCACTCTCAAAAACGATTTAATATATAAACTCAAGAAAAAAATTGACTCAAGAGAAATGTTGCCGCGGTAGCTCAGTGGTTAGTGCGTTGGACTGCGAGCTGAAAGGTCCCTGGTTCAAGCCTGGACTGGGGCTAACAACATCTTTTCATAGAAACATTTTTCTATACCGCGCTACCTCTCGGCAGTAAATGGCAAACCTACGAGAGTAAAACATTGCCTATGAAAAGCTCTCTCACCCGCCGTTCGGATTCGGCAATAAACTGTAGGTCCCACCACTTTGAGTACAAATATAACACGCACAGCTCAAAATGGTGAGAGAGCTCGGCCGAAGTTCTATACAGGACTGTAGCGTAGCGCCAAACTATTATTTAAGAGAAAAATTATTCTATATTTTGTGTTTTTTTAAATTCTGTTTTTTAAGTACACAACCAAAATTCAATAAAATCATAATTCTATATATTCATAATTCAATAAATAAGCTTAGACCGAATATAACATTCATAATTCTTATTAATTTCATCACACAAACTATCACAAGATTTTTAACTAAAAATTTCCCATGTGATCTAACCTTCCTACTAGTAAAAATAATATGTAACATTTTTGAAAAAATTCTGTTAAAAATGCTATTTTTTAATATATTGTCGCTGTAGAAATAAAACTGATGAACATATTTTCCATAAACTTTTTTTCTTTGTTCTTGTAGAAATTCACCCTATTAGGGAAGACATCATCATGACTAGATCACGTTTGTCATATGACTGATAAGGTTATGATAAGGTAAAACCACAGTAATCAGTTCCCGATTTAGATAAATTTCATTATTTGAAATTTCATTTGAATGATTAACATGTTCCAAATAATATATGCGAATGTTGGTCTCATCGATAAGTAACCGTCAAATATAAAAACAAATTTAAAAACTTATTATTCAAATTTTTAGAATGTAGTTGGTGAATTTACTTTGACAAATACGATATACAATATATAAATATTTCAAATTTGTATAATTTTCAACGTTTTTATATGGAAAGGGTATGGTGAAAGGCCATATTTTAAATTTTGAACAAATAGTAAAATATTGGTATTTGTTATCTTTAGTTTGAAATGTTTTCTTAGTAACCATAATACATTTTATTTTTTAAAATAAAAATTAATTCAAATAAAGTCTCAAAAAAATTATTTTTTTAGAGATTATCCAAGACACAGTTTCTGGAATTTTTCAGGAATATTTCGAGCATATTTCCGTCAAACACACAGATAAATGGAATGTTTTGGGATATGTATAGCAGCTTGTAAAATATTTTGGAATTTTTTGCGGCATATTCGGGGAACAGGCAGAAAACAGACAACTGTTGATACAAACTTCGCCTTTGACTGTTTAAAATATGTCGAAAATTTGTTTCAAAACTGCCTCGACTCTGCCAAAAATTTGTCTAGAGACGTTCTGCAATAGAAAAAAACTGAGCATGCAGTTAATAAAATCTTCACCACAAATTGTAAAGAAATTATGTAAAATGAGAAAAAGTCGGGTTGAGCAGTGAAATTATTAATAGTAAATTTTATTGATACAATATGAATTCCTACAGATTTTCTATTCTTTTCTTCTTCTTCCAAATATAGAAAATATAATTTAATATTGAAATTATATAGAATAAAGTTTATATTTTATAGCCACAACTGATTTATGCCATAACTCGTATCTGACAATATATTAAATTTTATTGCAGAGCACTAAAGTGTGAATTAATCTGGCAACACTCGCTGAAATGTGAGCAACAGCTCTTATGGCATATACTAAATGTTTCATCTTTTATGGCTACTTATTTAAAATTTTAAATAACGCACTTCTTTTTAGCATTATTATCGTCCATAATATACCCGTGCTCATAGTAATCACCACCAACAACATCCTCTCATGGCCAGATTTTGATGTGCACCACTTAAATCCTGGGCCACAACATACAGAAGCACAAAAATCCCTCAGCGCAAAGGGACATTTTGTACGCAATTTAAAAGTGAAGCCAAATTCCGAAGCGCATCAACATTTTTATGACCCTTGTTTATAACTTTTTGTAAACGTTCCTTCTACCGACGCACTTTGCGCTGAAATTGCTTGCGATAAAATATAAATAAAATCGAAAAATTTCAATACAAATAGTTTTATAAACTTTGCTGCCATAAATTCCAATATTGAAGAAGTCCTCTAAGACGGCAAGAAGAAAACGATATTATTGACATCATGCGCTAGGTGGAACAGTGGGCCGTCGGGTGAGAATGGGGGCTGGTGCATTCCAAAGGGGCCCTATTGGTGGGTAAATAAATCCCGCCGTTGATTGGCTTGTTTATTATCGACAGTCATCTGTAGCACGAAGAAAGGAACAAGAATCCATTTATGATGTTTCCCAAAGGTAATGCCTGAAGCACAACATCACAAGAACCCTTTTGAGAAGGCATTTGCAACCTGAAAAATACGTAGACGGTGACTTTTAATAAAGTCTACATTTATGTACTACAATTATAAAATGAATGTGCAAAACTACAAATAAAATAAAAAGTCAAACAAATATAAAGTTTCTCGGCCAGAAGAACATATAAACCTTCAAATCCCTTGGTACCAACTACAGATATCCATGTCTACTTGCCTTTGACCTTGGCAGTATTTGTTAAGAAACACTTTTTGTAAGCCAAGGCTGAAGGGAAATACTTAACTTTTAAAATAAAAGTTTAAAGTATTTTCGATGTGATATCGGTTGATATGAGTATAAATGGAAAAATGTATTGATCTATGGTATACACAACTTCGATAATCTAATAAAAAATCTCAAATTAGAGACTCTGCATGTTGAGAGTTAAAAAAAAACAGTTGGGAAGGTTAGATCACATGGGAAATTTTAAAGTAGGTGTAATTATGATAGTTAGGATTATCAAAATTATAGTCGGTCTAAGCCGACTATAAATACCCTACACATATGTGTGGTTACCATTCAAAGTGATATATAGGTCACCAGGGTATACGAATCCTGAAAATAACTACAAACATTCAATCGCTGAAGAATTTCCATTCATTTGATACCCATATTTACAAATGGGTAAGTGTACCGAATTTCGATTTTTTTTTTTGTGAACCACAAGTCCTTTCGCCGAAAAACATTATTATCATGTATTTGAGCATGATGTCAATATATATTTGATCAAAAAAGTTTACCTAAGCACGTATACTAAAAATTGATCTTTATATGTACATTTTATAAGAGGTATTTGAACATAAGTGGTCGGATCATAGGTCACAATGGACCGATCTCTCCAATTTTTTCGCACATACAGCGTAGGTATATTAGTAATCTAAGTTATAAGTTTCATTTATCTAGCTCTAAAAAGTAGTATGGATTTCAACAGACAGACAGACGGACATCGCTAAATCGACTCAGGAGGTCATGCTGATCAAGAATATATATACTTTTCCATACCGGAGATGCTTCCTTCTGGGTGTTACAAACGGCGTTTTATTTTTGACAGTTCGACCTCAATTCAAACCATAACGAAAGGTTCGTTGAACTTAATTTGTTTGCAAATATTAATTTCAAATACATATGGGCAAATACATTCAGCAAATTTCCGTACAAATTATAATTTGAATTATTTTGAAAAAAGTTTAAATCATATGTATTTGTCGTAAATCTACACTTTGTTCCCAGATTTTGTAGTTTTTTCATAATAAATCACAGAAAAATTCTGGACGGGACAAAAAATTCCGTATAGAAATTATCAGTATGATTTTTATCCTAAAAATATTTTTTGGGTACAATATATTTTTTTGAGAACATAGCTGATTTTCATATGTACACTTTGTTCCTAAAGTTTACAGTTATTTCGTAATAAGTCGCAGAATAATTCCAGATGTACCGCTACGATTTTTTCCTAAAAATAATTTGGTATATGACAATATTAATTATCATTATTGCGAAATGAAAAGTGATGTACTATTCAAATTTCCAGATTTTTTTAAAGTTTTTTATTTTTTTTACTACACGCTGCAAAATATGGATCTCCGAAACATAATTTTGCAGGCATTAACATGTATGTTTGGAATTTTATGTAAACATAATATATAATTGACTGATAAATCATTTGTAAACAGGGTTGTATTGAGACTTGGACAGTGTTGTAATGAGCTCTGATTTACATTATGATATCACGGAAACATTTTAATGTTGCCCCTTAAAATGGTGTATGTTCTAATAGAAACATAATAATTACTACATCCAAACACAATAAATATTTGAACCGAAACATAAATATGTTTAAACTATAACATGATTTGGAACGACCTGAATATAAATATGTTTCCAGAGAAACATATCAGTTGTTTCAGTTCAAAAAGTAGTATGTTTGCATAGAAACATTTAAATATTTTTGGAAAGAAATCCTGAAAATAAAATAAAAATAAAATATTGTTCTTTTTTTACTAATTTTTATTAAAAATCATTAAACATGCACAGAGGGAATTAATAATATTTGAATTCATAATATGCAAAAATAAATAATTGAAAATAGATTTTTCAGTTGTGGTTTTTTTTGATGAAATATCCGTGTCGGCTTTTCACAATATTTTTAGAAAAACATTCAGGAACAATTAAATTATATACTGCACTATTAAATGATATTATTTGTTACTATTTGTACTTTTTGGACCACAATTTGTATATTTTTTTAAATTTACAAATGACATCGTATTACCGATACGAATACGTTTTCTCAACAAATATCAAAAGACACGTATTCAGAAAATGGTGGTAACCGAGTGTAAAGTTCGTATACAAGAAGAATATTGCAAGAACACTTTTATTTACATCTAATTTCATTTTTTTTTGTTTCTTAGCAAACATCAGTATGTTTAAAAGGACCAATACATACTTCAAGCGATGACAAAAGAGACGTAGGGAAATAATTCTGCTCAACTAGTGCCAACTTCGTATACAGAAGAATGTCGGAAGAATGCATTTATTTAAATCCAATTTCTTTTGTTTGTTTGTTTTTAAACATCAATATGTTCAAACGATGGCAAAAGATGGCGTAGGTAGAAAATGCTGCACAACGTTGCCAACTTCGTCAGTCGATAAATTATCGAATTAAGACGAGTGTTGCGAACTTACGTTATAAACAGATTAGAATAGCATTTTCTGTTTGTTTTGAAACATAGTTATAACCAAGTAAAGTGCCAAGTAATAGAATATTTAAATGCAATTAAAATGTTATGTTTGTATTGTAACGTATTTATGATAAGTTTGACAGATTCTGCTGGGAAATATATAAAACGAGTTGGGAAAGTTAGGTCACATGGGTAAGTTCGGTCACATGGGGCGGATTTTTATAGTCGGTCGGGCCCGACTATGGAATTCCCTACACCTTTGGTGGGGATATTAATGTGGGCATACCTTAAACCCTCAGAACATTATCCACATATCAGAAATTTACGTCTTATATCCCCATAATTTTAAAAATTGATATAAAAGTATAAAAACTAATAAATTAGAAAAGTGTAATTGGGCGGACCACTCCTATATTTAAAATTTTGTAAGGCTAATATTTCATAGAATTGATTTTAATAATTAACGGATCAAATTTCCACTATTAAAAACCGGGAAATGATGAAAAATGTGGGCGGATCACGCCCATTTTTTGACCACACATTTTTAGGTGAATTATAACAATATGTTTTATATTTTATAACTATATCTTGAATACTTTTCGAGTTATTAGTTCCTAAAGATTTATATAAAAGTGACTTGTATGGGAGGTGGGCGTGTCTGTTGACCGATTTGGCTCATTTTCAAACTCAGTTCCTACTTTTGGCTAAAATATATTGTGACGAAATTTCATCGCATTCTGAGCAGCATTTCTCAAGTTATTCTGTATTCGGACAGCAAGACAGCAAGACGGACAGACAGACAGACAGACAGACAGACAGACAGACAGACAGACAGACAGACAGACAGACAGACAGACAGACGGACATGGCTAAACGGACTCGGGTAGTGATGCTGATCAAGAATATATATACTTTTCCATACCGGACACGCCTCCTAAGGGGCGTTACAATATATGCACAAACTTAATATACCCTGTACCTCATAGGTGTAGGGTATAAAAATGTATACACATAGTAATATGTTATTACCATCTGAACAATAATTTAATTACACTTCATTCGTAATACATGTATAGTGATTTCGTATTATTTTTTAATTACATTCAAACATATTCAAACAAATGTTTTCTATCCGTGTATTAAAAAAAATTTATTGATATTTTTTATACTGTAGTTTTACACTTTGGTACTACCCAGGTAGGAATTTTCAGGCTACAACAAAAGTGCCAGGCTTGTTACAAGCTTAACTAGCAAGGCTTGGTATTTTGGGCCAGACACAAGTCTAGCACAATCGTTAGTCACAGACTCCACACAGGCCATGATATATCAACCTAGACACAAGCGTGGCACATTTGTCATTCCCAGATTTCAAACAGGCTTTGTTCGTTTATGTTGGACACAAGCCTGGCACAATTTTCATTTTCGGACACCACACAGGCCTCGGTATACAAATATTGAGAGTAGGCTGACACAATATGGAGCCACATATAAAAATTGTCAAATTAAAGTTTTCTATGGTGACATTTTTGTGTTGTTTCCATGTTAAAGAACACCTATCTGATGAAAAAAAAAAAAATTGTTGACGATTTTTTAAACGTCAAAAATTATATTCGAGAAACTCAACTCTTTGGAGTTGTCTGAACAAGAAGTCTGCAAATTAACGTAAGTATTACTGTTAAATTGGTTTTTAACCTCTTACATATTTATTTATCTATAGACTCGACTCTCAAGTGTAATGAAATGAATAATGAATGTAATGCCCATGACAAATTACGCTCAATAGCCTGAATCTTCAGGCGTATTACAAGGATTGTCGCAAGTCTGGGGCATAGGTCTTGTTTCAAGACAGAGGCACAAGCCTTTGCACAATCCCGGGACACAAGCCTTGGTACAATCCTGAATTACAGGCTTGTAATATAGTTATCATTCCAGCCTTGACACAGTCTTGGCACAGGCCTAAAACACAGTTTTTTTTTTATCAAATTATGCTAAAATAACGGAAAATAACTGTGTCAGGCTTGCGTAGGGCGTATATTCCAACTTGGGTAGTTCCGGACGGGACAGATTTCAATTAGCTGTCAAAAAAATGTATAGTAACTTAACTTTATGAGTATTTTTTTATACGTTATTGTAAACGAAACAGAATTTTCTTTTCAGATATTTAAATTCACATATTTAGGAAATATATTTTACTGACATAACCTGACATAAAATTGATTATAAAGTGTTATCTGTTGATAAATTATTATCAATTTTTCACTCGTGCTTTATATAATTATATTATCTTTACAATAGTATATATCATCCTCGAACCCCATGATTTCTTCATTTTTTAAAATGTACTTACGTAAAATTGAAATTAACAAAAATAAAAATACAAATTTTGACCTTGTCATTGTCATTGATTTTCTCAAAATTTCGTTATGGATCAGCCCACTTTTTAAAATTTATAATGATAGACCAGTTCATTCCCAGTACTTTCCTAGCAATCACAGGGATTTTAACTTGGTAAGAAATGCAGCAGAAATAAATAAACAGTCTTGTGAATAGAGGATTGAAATAAAAGAAAAAATGATTATGTTTGGAAATATGTTGGAAATATGATCAGAAAATATGATATTGATTATACTAATTTTAAAAAATGTTTAAAATTATTTCTTAATTATTCTGATTAATTTTTTTAAAATTTCAACTACCAAATCGAAAGACCCGCCACTGCTTAATTATTTCTGTAAGATAACTTACCAGTTTAAAATCCATGTGATTGGTAAGAAAGTTCTGGGAATGAACTCGTCTATCTTTATAAATTAGAAAAAAATGGCGGGATTTATAATGAAATTTTGAGAAAATCAATGACAAAGTAAAAATTTGTATTTTTGTTTTCGTAAATTTCAACTATACGCACTTCTTAAAAATTTAAGATATCATGGGTTCGAAGATGTGATATACCTTGGAAATGTACATCATATTGATGAATTCCGTTCTTCAAACCATGATTCATTGTATTGAAGAACCATTAATAATATTAATAACTAAAGACATCATTTTTCTTTTCGAAAGGTTTTTTTTTCCGAAATTTTGAATTCCAAAATTTTTTTTCGCATATTTTTTTTTTTTTGAAAAATTTGTTTTTCTGTTATTTTTTAAATAACACTTTTACAACCACACTTTTTTCGAATTATTTACTAAAAAAAAAATCGAAAACAAATATTATGAACAAATTCATCAATATGACGATTCAAATTCATTGTATTGAATATTCACTATGATGTTCGATAGTACGAATAATTTCATATATATAATGAATGTCAATATGTCATTTAATAAATGGTGGTATCAATCCGATGAATCTGGTATTTGGTGAAAAAATTAATAATATATCTCACTATCATGCCGAAGGGGTGAATGTGCAATTTTTCATATTTGCGTTTTTTACATTTTTGAATGAAGTTTATCCTCAAGTATGCTGTGCCAAAATCGCGTGTTATTTTGTTGGATATTTCTAGCCACAAAAGGCAAAACCAAAAGGACGAATTTGAAAAATTGATAATCTTGTCATGCCAAAAGGGCGAATCTTTTCGTTTTTTCGCCTTAACTTATTATTGGTATAAGATAAAATAGTAGTGTAAAGGCATTTATTGTTTGTTTTCAAAGTACCTATCGATCTGCATCATTAATTAAAAATATTTTGCCAAACATTAATTTGCCATTTGTTATTTTCAGGAAATTTTGTTTGGCAAAATATTTTTGTAATTAATAATGCAGATCGATAGGTACTTTGAAAACTAACAATAATTGCCTTAACATCACTATTTTATCTAGTACCATTAAAGAGTTACAGCAAAAAAACGAAAAGATTCGCCCTTTTGGCATGACAAGATTTTCAATTTTTCCAATATCTTCATTTTTTTGGTAATAATTTTTTATTGGTGCAAGATAAAATATTGGTGTATGACAATAGATAGGTGCTTTAAAATCAAACATTTAATGCCTTTAGATTACTATCTAATCTTGCGTTAATAAAAAGTTATAGCATAAAAAACAAAAATATTTGCGTTTTGATCAGGATAAAGTCTCACAAAATACGTATTTATAATTCAGTGGGTTGTCTAAATCTAAAGATATTTTACATACGTTATAATATAAATTTTGCTAATTTTTAAAGAACTTCAAACTTTTATATTTGATTTCCTAACATTTTAATAATGCACATTCGCCCCTTTCGCATGACAGTGACGATATATGACTAAATTCATCAAATTGATGAATTTTTTTTTTCTGTGTAATTTAATTGTCTAAAACTTGAGTTAAAAATGATATTAATTTATCACCATATTATTCTTTATAATAAATGTTCTTGATTAGGTTATGTCAGAAATATGCATTTCTTAAACACGCTGTATCTTAAACTGGGTACAAAATTAGACATATTTTTATTTAATATTTTCTTATTTTTTTGAACAACAGAAAGACTCTCTGAATTATTACCATCGATGAACTAAACATCGATGAATAAATATTGAAAAAATGTCCAAATATGTTCATTAAAATTAAGATTTTATTCACCAATAAACGATAAACGAAATATATAATTTTTTTTCAGTGTATCATTGCAGTCGAGTTGCAAACACATTTGCCTGCTACAACATTATTTTATGTTACACATGTTGCTACTATTTGCTGCAACTTTACAATACTCTCTTCATTCCGTTTGTGAACTGCCCGCAACATTATACGTCCATGTATACGTCCAATTAAATTGTTATATTTTTGAGAAATAAAAAAAAGTACATGTGGAGAGGGCCAAAAGAACCACCAGTGGAATACAGAAAAAAATCTTAATTATATTGTGCTTTGGGAGCTTGTTTAAGTAACAAACGGAAAATAGAAAAAAAAACACATTTTAAAAACAGCATTTACAAGTAAAGCTCAAAACATGCAGAAAAAACCTTACAATGGAGACGAAAGTCGTACAAAAACTGGGTTAAAAAAATGAAGAAAAATAGAAACACTCAGAAAACAATTTCAATTTCCTAATATTATGGAATAATTCTTAGGAAACTCTGTTCTCAACACTTTTTCAAGCTAAATACCCTTAATATAGAGTAAATATTTTTTTAGTGTATGTTTATGCGTTGTTTTTTTTATCTAAAAAACATTACAAAAAAGAAAAACAAGTAAAACTAGTTGTACAACTTATGCTGTTCAGTAGTAATGAGCTACACCAACACACAGCCACAAACACACACCCAAACACTTATGTAGTTGAGCGAGGATAATGCGCAAATAATAATGACAACACTTCCAGGACTTTGATGATATGTGTTGCCCTTTTTTTTGTGTGCTTCTAAATTCTCGATGTAAGAACACCGAGAAAATAAAAACATTTAAATACTATTTAAAACTTGGGCACAGCATGTATTAAGTATAAGTTTGCTTTAATGGAAATCAATTATATTTAAAATATTTAAAATTAGAAATTAATTTTTAATTTGAATTTATAATCACTTATAAATTCGAAAAATAGAGAATAATTAACGAAATGAAACATTTTTTTTTTAATATTGAATGTTTGTCAAAAAAAAAATAATAATAAATTAAATTATAATAATATAATAATAGTTTGGCACTACAGTACTTACTCAAAGTGGTGGGATCTACAGTTTATTGCCGAATCCGAATGGCGGGTGAGAGCTTTTCATAGGCAATGTTTTTACTCTCGTAGGTCTGCCATTTACTGAGGAGAGGTAGCGCGGTATAGAAAAATGTTTCTATGAAAAGATGTTGTTAGCCCCAGTCCAGGCTTGAACCGGGGACCTTTCGGCTCGTAGTCCAACACACTAACCAGTGAGCTACCGCGGCTACGTGTTAGCTCAGTACGGCTAAATTAAATTTGTCAGAACAATAATATTGTTACGAAAAAATTTAATATGATCCACTGTGCCATTTAATAATACTAAATGCGACGCAAGACAATTCAGCGTACTAATCAATGTGTTAGAAAAAGACGGAAGATCATTCAGCGCAATGAGGCAATGTGCGATTAAGAGATGGAAGATCAACGCATTAAAACATATGAGTGCGATTGCGTGTAGTATTCACGAATTGCGTTGAAGGTTCTCGAAACATGTCGAAACTTGTCAAACAGATGTATGCAGTATATAAGGGCGCCGCATCTGAGGCGCAGCACTTCAGTAGTGATTGGAAAGTGGTCGTATGCATCTCGTGTATGATCAATGTCAAGTTGAATTCTAGACATGCAGCAGTGGTAATAATTAATAATTAGTCAAGTTGTTAGTTAAATTGAATTAATAAAGTTAATTGTTGTAATTTAAACCAAATATAAAAGTGTTTTTATTTTGTACACAATCAAGAGATACGAACTTGTAGATCACTTTTCCGTAGACCGAATTTTCATAACAATATTCTACATATATTCGATCTTAACCGAAACCCTATTATATTTGTATCATTAAAGACTTTCGAAAAAATAAATGTTCTTTTTGATATCGTTAAGAACCCATTTGGTGTTCCTAAAATAAAAATTCCTTGAATCCACACCCACTTCATACCCCTAATTCTTAACGCTAATAGCATTATTTATACAATTGAAAATACACTCAAAATATAAAATCTTTTACAGTAGCAAAAAAAAGTTGCTAAAATAACAAAATTGTTTGCTGAAAAGAGGAAAGCGCCGGATTTCGCTGAAACAGCAAATGACAGTTGGCTGTTTATGCAAATTTTTTTGCTATAGAGCAGACAATGTTTTGCTGTTAACTCCAATCATAAAGAGGAAAACACGAATTACCTTCTAACTTCATATCACTATTTCACTCTTGCATGCGTGCATTATTATTACATTTTATAATAAAAAAATGTTGTCGAATAAGTGTTTACGTATTATAAAATTATAGCTGCAGCGTCTCATGATTATGGCGCCATCTAGTGCATGTTAGCTACACTAGCGATATGCACACCAGTGACACTAGCACGATCTTGCGCATTAGCAGAACTAAGATTACTAAACGGTTAAAAATCTTGGACTAATTTTTAATCCATGAATTAAAATGTATACATTCCCAAATATTAACATTTTTTGTGATCAAATCGGTATTAAAATCGAATGTACTTTGGAATAAATAAGTCAGCTTATATAAATTTTAAAACAAAAGTATAGAATATAATCAAAAAAAAAACACGTGCTCTCTATATTTCTCTCTCATTATTATCTGTTCTGAAAAAATAATACAGTTTACTTACATTATAATACAGTAAAGGATAAATATTTTAAAAATGCTGTCATTTTTTCTGCTTTCTCTCTATCTTTTGTTCGTTCAAATTTGTTGTGCGTCAAAATGACGGACCATAACTAAAAAATATTTTTAAATTTTAAAAAAGTCAATGAATGAAAATTGTGCCACTTATTTTAATGAAGGGGACATTTGTTAAGTGTGAAGACAGTTTAACAACGATTTTATAAAAGTGAAGAAATGGAAAACGCACTTAATTCTGCAGCCACAACAAGGCGCTCGTGGCAAGTTTCTTAGTCTTAAAATTTAGTTAAAATTTGAAATATATTTGATAAAAGTTCCTGTTGCTAAATTTGGAGTAAGCTCGGAGCAGAAGTCTACCACGAGCACTTGGTGAAAGTTGTGGTGCAGTCCCGAAGTTGTACGTCATTTTTCCATTTTTATTAAAATTTGATATTCTAAGAATATTTTATAATACGGTAATGTACTAAAATTTAATACCAATTATATTAATATCTGTAATTTGTTATACAAGCGCAGTATTACATTATATTCCATAATGTATTAAATCCTTTTATTTTTAATATACATTGTATTAAAAGTTTCTCTCTTTCTCACCAGTGAAAATATTCCAAATTGTATTAGAATTAAATACAACTTCAGATTACAAATTTATTTTAATATTTGACATGCATTAAATTTTAATACATTTCTGGTGTGGTCATATATGTAAGTCAGATTGTATTAAAATTTAGTCCAAAATTTCTAACCGTGTAGCAAACAATTCGCTATTGCAAACAAAAGTAGGCTGTAAATACAATTTAAAGTTTGTTAAAATTTAACATGTAGAGTTTGCTATTAATAGCAGACTTTTTATTTTTAGTGTACATAAATTCGTCGCCAGCCACTATATTTTAGTGATGTGAAGATCAACTGTTCTAAATCTAACATTTTAAATTTATATTCATTTTTAAGAAAGTATTGCTGTATAGTTTTCCAAACCTTTCAAAATGCTTTTGTGTACTAGCTCATATTTCGAGTATTGTATTTCATTATAGTTATTTTATTTAGGGAAACACAATGTTTTTGTTTATATATTTTAAAAAGTTATACCGAGATATTTCGATATATTGTGTCCGATATCATTTAAATTCTCTTGCATTTCGCATTGATCTCGTAGTGATATGGAACCGAATGGCATACTGGGAATTATGAATTAAAAGAAATTTAAATTGATCAATGACACATCTATTAACATTATTTCCAAATTTTCAAAATTATTTAACAGTAATTAGTATTTTTTAATAGTACTTTATAGTATTTTATACACGCTACAAAAAAGGGGCTCTGTCAAACATAATTTTGCAGGCATTAACATGTATGTTTGGAATTTTATGTTAACATAATATATAAATGCCTGATAAATCATTTGTGAACAGGGTTGTATTGAGACTTGAACAGTGTTGTAATTAGCTTGGATTTGCATTATGATATCACGGAAACATTTTGATGTTGCCTCTTAAAATTGTGTAGTTTCTAATAGAAACATAAACATTACTACATCCAAACATAATAAATATTTGCACCGAAACATAAACATATTTTCAAAATAAAACATGATTTGGAACGACCTAAATATAAATATATTTCCAGAGGAACATATCAGTTGTTTCAGTTCAAAAAATAGTATGTTTGCATAAAAACATATTTCAACATTTTAGGAAGGAAATCGTGAAAACAAAAAATAAAAATAAAATAAAATATTGTTTATTTTTATTAACATTCATTGAAAATCTTTAAAAATGCACAGTATTATATAAGGGAATTTATAATATTTGAATTCATAAGCACATTTTTAAATGCATAAATAAATAATTGGTTTAAAACTTCAAGTACAAGTGAAAGCATCAATGAATGCACAATTGCTCTAACAATCGATAAACCAGACTACTTTATATTCTATACAATGACACTACAGCAATGGTTTCAGTACAGCACATAACAGCTTTGTATTTGGTACAGTTACAGTACAACGTTGGTCTCAGTATAGCTCATACCGTAGGCAAGGAATTCGCAGATGAGGTTGTAAAAAAACATGCCGAGTTCTTTTTGAAAATCGAAGCACTCATTTTAAAGGTGTGGTTTTTTGATGAAACATCCGTGACGTCATTTCAGAATATTTTTCATATTTTCATTCATGAATAATTAAATTATATACTGCAAACTTTAAATTGCATTTACAGCATAATGTTATCTGCAATAGCGAACTGTTTGCTGCGAATCTTAGTTCCGCTAGTGATCAAGATCGTGCTAGTGCCACTGGTGTGCATATCGCTGGTGTAGCTAACCTGCACGAGATGGCGCCATAGTCACGCGACACGGCAGCCAAATGTGTCTATGATTCGTAGCCTCTTATTCGACAACATGTATATTTATAAGAGTTATTTCTTCTACGTAATAATAATGCACGCATGCAAGAGTGAAATAGTGAAATAAAGGTAAAATAAAAAAATGAGATACATAAAAATAAATATAATAAAATATTAATATAAAAATAAAGTAAGTAAAAAAGTATATCAGAAATAAAAAAAAAATATTAATACAAAAAAAAAAAATTTATATTTCCTTTTTTTATGAATTGGAGTTAACAGCAAAAAAAATAGTTAAAACAGCTAAAATTGTCTGCTCTAATAGCATAAAAAAAGTTTACTGAAAATCCGGCGCTTTCCTCTTTTTCAGAAAATATTGGCAACCTCTTTTTGCTACTGTTAAAGACACTTTTTAGAAAATGGCGGTTTCTTTTTTTTTTTGGTTTGCTTTCAAACATCATTATGTTTTAAAGGACTAAGTACATACTTCAAACGAGGACAAAAGAGACGTAAGTAGAAAATACTGCTCAACTAGTGTCAACTTCGTATACAATAATAATATTGCAAGAAAACCTTTATTTAAATCTAATTTCTTTTTTTTTTTGTTTTTAAACATCAATATGTTCAAACGATGGCAAAAGATGGCGTAGGTAGAAAATTCTGTTCAACGTTGCCAAATTCGTCTGTCGATAACTTACCGAATGAAAACGAGCGTTGGGAACATACGTTTATTTAAATTTGAATACAATTTTCTGTTTGTTTTGAAACATAGTTTTAATCAAGTAAACTGCCGAGAAATGGTTTATTCAAATGCTATTAAAATTTTATGTTGGTATTGTAACATATTTAAGGTAAATTTGACAGATTCTGCTGGGCAATATAATAATGTTTACACATAGTAATATGTTATTTGAATCTGAACGAAAATAAAATCAAATTCGATTATAATTTAATTACACTTCATTCCTAATCCTTGTATGTTAAATTCGTATTACTTTTTAATTACATTCAAACATATGCAAACACATCATTTCTATCCGTGTAGTGTTTACCAATTGTTTTGGGTTATTTTGAACAATTTCAAGTGCTAAAACTTTTCACGTTTTCAAACATCAAATTATACATCGTCGTTGTAGAACGAAAAGTCACCAAATACATTTTTATGAAAAACTTAAATTTCGAGTTTGTTGAATAATATTATAAAAAGTAATCGATGCATTTTTAAAGTTCAAAAATATCAATTGATAGATTAACATTTTCTTATTATGTAGTTTAAAAAATTGAGATCATCGATTAAAAATTGACAGAAATATAAAGATTTTTGTAAATGAATATTTGGCATTTTGAAAATGTATTTGGTGACTTTTCGTTCTACAACGACGATATAATAGATTTACAAGGCGGCATATTTTGTAATCAACAATTACTGAATTTTTAATCTTTTGTACAATTTCGAATCAATTTAATATCGTCGTTGTAGAACGAAAAGTCACCAAATACATTTTTAAAATGCCAAATATTCATTTACAAAAATCTTTATATATCTGTCAATTTTTAATCGATGATCTCAATTTTGAAGAAAATGTAAGTCTATCAAATGATATTTCAACTTTAAAAATGCATCAATTACTTTTTATAATATTAATCAACAAACTGGAAATTTAAGTTTTTCATAAAAATGTATTTGGATACGATAAACATTTTATTTTACAATATTTGCGTTGTGTGTATTTCACAGCAACGACTTTAGCTTTGTTAATGGTTGCGAGCATATTATCGTTTTACGTAATTAAGTGCAGCATTTTCTATTTTCTCGCTTTTCCCTACCGCATCTCTAATGATCTCTGACTGTTGATAAGTGCAGTATTCAGGTGGCGCATGTTGGCAACACCAGTGTTGTAGCGGTGGGGGATTTGGAGTGGTCAGTATGCGGGTATTGTTCTACTTAAAGTTGCTGTTGGTTGTTATTGCACATACTTGCTGCACGATAATTATTTTAATTAAATTCTATTTATATGCAAGTATAGGCGATTAGTACTAAAGGGAGTTTTAAAAAATAGCTGCCAAAGTGTTGCCAAATAAAGTACTGTGATGACAACCATATCACAATAACAGCCGTTTTGTATGTGTGATAATATTATATAATTGCTGATTATTGTTTAAGTCATATCCCCCCGCTTAAACACCAACGTCGGGGCGATGTTCTGCCCTGACGTCTTCGCATGTTGTCCTCCCCTAATTCCACATTTCACGGCTCGTTCTGGGTATTCTACTGCGCTGCGTTGTGCTGTACTGTTTGTTCTCAATTGGCTTCATCATCAAAGCCTGGGTTCACAGCGTTTATTACTTGCTGCGATATATTGTTGGCCGCGTTATCTTTGTTCAAATACGTACAGTTCGTGCAACAACAATAAGACGTCTTTCCACACACAAATAAATAATTCTCTAGAATATTCATAAGCCATACACAACAAACAATTCTTTCTGTTCATATCGTAAATTTTCCCCCAATTGATGTGAGGCACAAGAAATTAAACGCAATTCTTGAGCTCTTGTCTGAAACGAGCACTTAATGGGGATCGTTAGGGTTGCCAATGGAATTCGGTGGTGCCATATTTATTAATTAAGGTTCAGTTTTTCAGTGAAAGTTTAAACTTAGATTAAATATATATTTCCAATAGTTCCAAATCAAAATGTATAATGTGAAAAAAAAAATGGATCATATTAAAAAAATTAATTATATTAAACTTGGTTTAAAATAGTACTGTAAATGGGAAATTTATTCAAATAAAAATATTTTGAATAGGATCAAATTATTTCGAAAATATAATTTAGACTTTTAAAGATCTTTATAAACAAATGTGCCAATTTAAAAACATATCATCAGATACATTAAAAAATGTTAAAGGAATTTATCTAGATCTAGAAATCGTATTTAATAGATTGTATTTATTAGAAGCCAAATTATGGTCTTTCACATGATTGGAATATAGAGGTATGTTCCAGTTTTTGATCGAATCAGATTATAATAATATAATAATATAATAGTTTGGCGCTACAGTCCTGTATAGAACTTCGGCAGAGCTCTCTCACCATTTTGAGCTGTGCGAGTTATATTTGTACTCAAAGTGGTGGGACCTACAGTTTATTGCCGAATCCGAACGGCGGGTGAGAGCTTTTCATAGGCAATGATTTACTCTCGTAGGTTTGCCATTTACTGCCGAGAGGTGGCACGGTATAGAAAAATGTTTCTATGAAAAGATGTTATTAACCCCAGTCCAGACTTGAACCGGGGACCTTTCGGCTCGCAGTCCAACGCACTAACCACTGAGCTACCGCGACTATCAGATTATACCTGCAAAATTCTAAACAAACGATTTTGAATTTATTATTTTCCAAACGAATTGAAAGCGTTGAAGCCAAAGCAAGCTGTTTAAATTTATTTTAAAAATTATTTATTGTACTAAGATATCAAATCTAAAAATGAAAACGTTTGTTTAAAAAATGTTATATGAAATTCGATCAAAAGTTGGAATATGCCCTATATTCCAATTCTAAAACTGGACCATTCCCCGATTACCCACAAAGACTAAAATTCCAAACAAATTGGGGAATTCCCCTTCAGTTGGCATCACTGCCCTGAACCCCAGTACACATTTGTCCGGTGAACCTTGGGAAAATTTACGGTTTTTCTAGGGGTAAACCCTCGTTCACTAAGATAACATAATGTTTCTCTGCGGGAAAAAGCTGTCAATTGCTAAAATCTAAAATGACTTATCTCGTGACTGGTGAAAAGAGGACTTGCCACTGTTCTAGTTCAGAGGTGTTTTCTGAATCTTATTTATCGAATTTCGATTTAGAAAATTATTTTTTTTTAGCTTGTGTCCTGACAAGCATTAAGAGGACGATGAGATTTTCCCGACAGTTAACTAATCATAGCCATTGAAAAGTACCATTCCTATAAAATAATTGCATTAAAAGTACATCTGCGCATGAGTTGTAATCTCGATTGGGTCTCATCAGAGCCAGATTATTTGATATTTTGATATGATGAGTTCATGAGCATGACTCTACCAAAATTTGAACTAAGAAACTAAATTGCAAGATATTTTTCCAATATACAAACAAAAATTGAATCTAGACCAATGAAGTTTTTCCAATGGATTGGTTAAGATATAAGGTCTACTATATGTTAATAATAGGCTCTACAATTATTATACTATATAGGGCAACATTCCCTATAACTACTAAAACGTCATAATCGAAACAACGTTTACTCCAGTAGAAATTTGATCCATTAAACTAGACAAGGTCATGACCAAATCATGTTGGTTGTGTTGCTGGTCGGGTTATGGCCAGTACAAAAAAGGAAATGATCAGTTCCGATCAGAGCCCCTTTTGGAATACTACAAATGTCACAGACCTCTCGATTTTTTATAACTTTATAAAACCCAATAGAACGTTACAAAATGTAGTATTGTGAATTTATAACTTGGCAACCATAAACCTACTCAATCTAGTGCTTCAAGTGAGCACAGCAAAGCGATGATTAAACATACGAACTTTGCAATAATGTTGTTGTAATTGTATTTATTGCCACAGCCAACAACAAAGCGAGCAATGTTAAGTAACACAACAACAACAAAAATATCAAGCCCACATTGAGTCCGTTAGTCAGTCGCAGGCAACGAACAAACAGAGCCCCATGGACTGGGCTGCGGTTGCAGCGAGTTCGGTTCCCGCGTTTCTCACCCTAATCAGCGAAACTGGCCGCGACGAAGACGAGCAAACAGTACAGAGCGATCGGGCAGGGCTCCGCGGGCCATAGAGCACCAGACGACAAACCGATCCCAACCGACAACGAGCGGACGGACGTACAATCGAACGAATACCGACCAACGACCAACCGACTCAAGTACAGTTAATGTGGCTGATAATACATTTATCTGCCTGGTTTGTGGTGGCCACTGCCGATCTTGCAGCAACGGTACTATATGCTATATGTACTCTGGGGGTTTAGGCCTGAGTTGCTGTTGTTGTAGTCATCGTTGATATGGTTTTTATTGTTGTTTCATTTGGTGCCATTGCATTCGTGTATGTTTGCGATTATTTTTATGAGCAACAGTGACAACACACACATCGACGATTCATTCATTTATCCCATCCATCCATCCCTTCGAGTTATTCAACTCCGACCATCAGTCGGCCACATGTGTTTTTGGTATTACAAAGAAAAAAATATTTATAAATTGGAATTTTCGTCGTTCGTTGCGCTTAAATTGAATGTGATCAGCATGTTAGGCTCAAGCTGATTCAAGCACTTATGTCTGTCTGCTATACGAATCGTCAATATAATTTCGACCATAACCAGCATAAAATCATATTTGTTTACCTCCCCCTCGTCGGTCTCTTTTTGACATCATCTTTGTGCCACGCTTCAATTGGTGGCTCAGCGCTTGGCCTCGTCATCTTTCATTATCTGTTACGTCTTTCTTTAGTACTATCCAATTTTTTAAATTGTGTCGAAGTTATGTACGTTATAATGTCGAAAGCATATACAAAAGTATGGACACTATGGGAAGAATTTATCCGACAGAGATAATTTAGATTCGACATTTTGTAGCCATTTCCTTATTATGTCAGATTGAATATGCTAAAAATACAGATAAACTTCTTTGCTAAATATTTGACAAACGCAAAAAAACCTATCGGAAAAGTAAATTCATAATATGTTTATGGGGAGTACTACAATCCAATTAAAGCAATTCAAACTGAGAATTATTAGTAATTATTAGTAGACAAATTTTCAAGTTTCGAAAGAATTCCGGAAATCAGCCTTTTTTTTGATTTGGTAATTTTTTATCAAAGAATTTTATTCCATTTTTCCGATAAATAATACATATTTCGAAATTTATGGTGTCTTCTATTCGCTTCCTAAAAAGTCCTTCTATATTTTGAATAATTTATGAGTATCCTAAATAGTATTATATAAGTATAGGAGGTGAGCGTGTCCATTGACCGATTTGGCTCATTTTCAAAGTCAGAACCATTTTGGGCTAAAACATATTGAAAAAATAGACAGACATACCGACAGACGAACAGATGGGCAGTCAGATAGAAAGACAGACATAGTTAAACGGAAAAATGATTGGCCGAAGGTTGGCCCAAATTTGCTTCATGAGTTGTCAACTCTGGTCCACGTGTAAAATCCAGACCTGGCCCATGCATTATCAAACCTTGGGCGTAATACTTAAAAACAATATGGGCAAGTATTAGAATCGAAAGCTTAATCCAATGTCCAAAAATATATCGGCCCAGAAATTGTCTACTATATATTGTTCCTATTTCCCCTATTTTCAAATATTTCAACCAATCTGGGTCATGGGAGACAAAAATTGAACCAAAACTTCGTTGCCCTCACTTTCTCAAAGCTGGCTGAAACTTGTGCGAAGAATGGGTAACAAAGACCTAGACTTAGTCTCCCAGATCTGGCCGAGTCTTGATCGAAGACTGTTGAACTGAGGCTTGACCGCCCAGAATTGGTCGGGGATTGTCTTTCTAGCCTGACATTACCAAAAAGGATAGGACCGTAAAAATATGAAAACAAATTGTATTTAGAAAGCTAAAATTTTATCCGAGAAAAATGTACCAGACGATCTGAGTTTCTTCTTGAGCACGTTCGTTTATAACATACCTCAAAATATATGATTCAAAAACAAAATTATAAAATATTTCATATAGTTTTTTTACTATAATAATTTATGCAATTTTATGTTTGGGAATCCTTTTATGTGCAAATCCTTAAACTTGAGATTTTGTCACTGTTTACTTTGGTATGGTTTTCAAATTCGTACTATTTGTGTTATCGGTATCAAGTTCTTAAATAACAATTCATTGATAGGTCTAAAAGAATATGTGTTGTAACCACTCACTCATTCTTAGGACAATACAATGTAACCGTTACAGGTTAATTTCATAGGTTTATATCCGTTTGCTGTTTCAGCAAAATACGGCGTTTTTCTCATTTTAGCAAACATTTTTGATATTTTAGCTACCTTTTTTTCTTCTGTTACAGACTTGTTATTTTGAATATATTATATACTAGATGGACCCGTGCACGATTCGTGCGAAGATTTTGTGAATTCCAGGATATGGAGTGATTTTATTAAAAAAAAAACATTTTTATTATTTATTTTCGATAGGTAGTCTAATTGAGTTTGGGTTCTACTATATATTCCAAATTTTAAGTAAATTTCGTGAAGAGGTTTTTTATTTTGCTGTTTTAGTTTTTTTGTGTTTTGCTTTTATGTGTTTGCTTTTGTGTTTTTGTATTTATTTTTAATTTTGTGTTTTTACATTTGTGTTTTGCTCTTGTGTATTTGGACCCGTGCACGAGTCGTGCAAAGATTTTGTGTTTTGCTTTTATGTTTTTGCTTTTATTTTTAATTTTGTGTTTTTGTTTTTCTGTTTTTGTTTTGCTTTTTTTTGTTTTGCTTTTATTTTTAATTTTGTATTTTTGTTTTGTTTTTTTTTTTGTTTTTGCTTTTGTTTTTCTGTCTTTGCTTTTGTTTTTCTGTTTCTGTTTTTGCTTTTGTTTTTGTTTTTGTGTTTTTGCTTTTGTTTTGTGTTTTGTGATTTGTTTTTGTGTTTTTGCTTTTGTTTTGTGTTTTGTGAATTGCTTTTATGTTTTTGCTTTTGAATTTGTGTTTTGCTTTTGATTTTCTATTTTTGCTTTTATTTTTGTGGTTCTGCTTTTGTTTTTGTGGTTCTGCTTTTGTTATTTGTATTTGCTTTTGTTTTTGTATTACCATCTTTTATTTAGTTTTTATTTTGCTTTGGTTTTTGTGTGATTGCTTTAGTTCCTGCTTTTGATTTTGTTTTTGTGTTTGATTTTTGCTTTTGTTTTTGTGTTTTTGATTTTGTAACTTTTTTTGTATTTGGGTTTTTTGTTTTATCTTCTTAGCTGGTGTAAGTCCCAAGTTATAACACGTTGAAAGTTTAGGTTGTGTGAAGGTGTCACGACCCTCTGTCCAATCCCGCCCATATATAGCCTATGACACCCTTCGGACTCCATAGTATACGGTACAAAGTTTCAGTTAAATCGGTTCAGCGGTTTAGACGTGATGCTGGAACAAACAGACAAACAGACCGACAGACTGACAGACTGACAGACTGACAGACAGACGGTCCAAGAGTTTTATATAAATAGACAGATAATATATAATTTATATCGATGTTTATTTATTATTATTAGTTGCATAACTGCTTTATCTGTAATCCATTAAAATTTCCAATTTAACAATCCGAAAAATAATTTTAAAACAAAATTATTTTTTTAGATTGGTAAAAGATTGCGAGCTGACAGTTTGTAGCCCAAAAAATTAAACCAGCAAAAGATGCGTCAATAATGAACAATAAATTAAAAGCCAACATTTTGTGCCTCAATCAATTTAAAAAGGTTAATAAAAAATGCTCCAACCTAATTGACACACAGGCCTAAAGCAAATACAACAACTGTTTCGACTGTATGCCTCCAATATATAGCAAATGCTAATAAAATGGAATTTAATAAAATCAACAAATGTAACAATGATGATGATGATGACACTTTCATGACAAATCAAGGCAACAAATACACACAACCAAAAGCCTTGCAAATCATTCAACCAACAAAAAATTTGTCTTGAGAGTTGAAGACAAATCAAATCAAATGAAATTCAAACGAAATGTTTTCCCGATCGATCGACCGACCAACCAGCTGCGAAAAAGCCAACAAACCAAAACGGAAGACAGCAGCGCTTGAGGCACAAATAATGTCGCGTATACAGACGGATGGGATGGATGGTTGAAACCGGGGGAGAACCCGAAATTACAATGAGTCGCGACGACGCTTTGCAACGATCGCTGATAAACGGGCACAAATACAACGGGAACAACAATTGTGAGTCCAAGTGTGAGCTCAAGACTGAAAATCATTTTACAATCAGTTGTCGTTGTTTTTGTTTTTGTTGCTGCTGCTGTTGCTGTTGATCGTTTAATGGCAATAAACGACAGCAACGAACGACAGGCCGATCGACGGAGCGACCGAACGGCCAGCAGCACCACCGCAATAAACTTTGTTGACAGCAAATCGTTGAAACGGCAGACTATCGCAACAATACCAGCAACAAATACAACAACATCAGCAACGACAACAATAATAATAATCGCAGCAACAATTCAAAATTCAAATTTTGACCCAACCCATGCGATCGGGGTCAAAATATATCGTCATCGTCAAGAAACGCGATCGAGAATGTATATCACAGAACGTAGAACAAACTACAAACAATGGCAATTACAGCAATAATGGTAAACAGCAACAACAACAACTACAACAACAATGCAAATAGAGTTCAGGTACTCGATCTTACATAAGTTGTCTATTGATAGCAAATCGTATTGGTAGATAATGCTCGGGGTCTTAGTTGTGGCTGATAAATGCAGGCATTGTAAACAGTATGTCTCGGTTATCGGATGATCGCTTCATTACCTCTGGTATGACAATCGCACTCAGAAAGAGTTAATGGCTGAAGTGATTTAAGGAAAATATAGATATTTTTAGGGATAAATAAGGAAATACAAAGAAATACAAAAAGTATTTCCCAAATTTGAGATCATTTTAAGAATTTTATTCAATTTACAAAACGTCCAACTAGAATTAAATTCTATACCGACCAGTGTTGCTTTGAGATATAATAAAATTGGGAAAAATAATGAATAAAAGTGGGTATTTTCACTTAAAATAGGGTGTTTCGAAACAATAAAATGGTCATTTGACCGGGCGGCGGGCAGAAAATTGTTTATTATATAAATTTGTAAATATTTACCTAGAATACGTTGACTTAAAACATTCAAATATCCTATTCCTATTCCAATATTCCATTCCGATTAATATAATAAATCTATTCGTATGTTCATTTGTTTGTTTGTTCCGCTTCACCGTTTAACCGACTGATCCGATTTGCTTGAAGTTTTTACCACGGTAGGGTCGGTAAGGAATGATAGGCTATATATGGGCGAGATTGGACAAAGAGGCGTGGCCGATACAGCCATAACTCTCAAAACGATAAAACTTGACACTTACAGCAGCTACAAGCATGAAACAAAAAACTCAAATACAAAAAAAAATATTAAAAGCAAAAGCAGAAGCACTAAATAAAAGCAAAGCAAAAATACAAAAACAAAAGCTATAAAAGAACAAAACAAAAACACATTTTTCTTTCCGACATTGTTTTTGGCGTATTTTTTTTTTTTGGAAAATGGTGATTTTGGCGTCCAAAATTGTTTTTTTTTCGAAATTTTTCGAACATTGTTGTTTTTGTCGATTTTTTTTTTTTAAATGGTTTTCGACCATTGCGTTCTTTTTGTTGACCAACATTTTTTTAACAAACATTTCGACCATTGCGTTCTTTTTTTTTACCTCCAATTTTTTTTTTTAGTTTTTCGAACATTGTTGTATTTGTCGAATAATTTTTTTTTCATGAAATTCACCACACAAAAATTCACTACAATTAAATTTACCACACTAAATCTCACCACTCTAAAACTCACCACACTAAAATTCACCACACTTAAACTCACCACGCTAAAATTCACCACACTAAAATTCACCACACTAAAACTCACCACACTAAAACTAACCATACTAAAACTAACCACACTAAAATACACCACGCTAAAATTCACCACACTACAATTCACCATACCGAAACTCACCACACTAAAACTTCTACTGGAAAAAACTCTACGGGAAAGAATTCTACGAGAAAGGGTTCTATGGGGAACAATTTATGGGAAAAATTTATGGGGAAGATTTTTACTGGGAAGAATTCTATGGCGAAATATTTTACGGGGAAGAATTCAACGGTGAAGCGCAGTCTGAGAAAGAATTGTCTTTGAGAAAAGAGGTTTTGGCGAAGAATTATTTTTGTTTAGGTTACTACATTGATTAATTTATTTAAAAAAACGTCCACAGCGAAGCACGGGTCCCTGATGTATATAATAACCAGTTGGGAAGATTAGATCACATGGGAAATTTTAAAGTAGGTGTTAGTATGATAGTTAATAATAATAGTTTGGCGCCACAGTCCTGTATAGAACTTCGGCCGAGCTCTCTCACCATTTTGAGCTGTGCGTGTTATATTTGTACTCAAAGTGGTGGGACCTACAGTTTATTGCCGAATCCGAACGGCGGGTGCGAGCTTTTTCATATGCAATGGTTTTACTCTCGTAGTTTTGCCATTTACTGACGAGAGGTAGCGCGGTATAGAAAATGGTTCTATGAAAAGATGTTGTTAGCCCCAGTCCAGGCTTGAACCATGGACCTTTCGGCTCGCAGTCCAACGCACTAACCACTGAGCTACCGCGGCTATGATAGTTAGGATAATCAAAATTAAAGTCGGTCTAAGCCGACTATAAATACCCTACACATATGTGTGGTTACCATTAAAAGTGGTATATAGGTCACTAGGGTATACGAATCCTGAAAATAACTACAAACTTTCAATCGCTGAAGAATTTCCATTCATTTGATACCCATATTTACAAATGGGTAGATGTACCGAATTTCGATTTTTTTCTTTTGGAACCACAAGTCGTTTCGCCGGAATTCATTATTTTCATGTATTTGAGCATGAGTCAATATATATTTGACCAAAAAAAAAGTTTTCCTAAGCACGTATACAGAAAAATTGATCAGTAGATATAAATTTTATATGCGGTATTTGAACATAAGTGGTCGGTTCTCAGGTCACAATAGACCGATCATGCCAATTTTCTTGTTCAGACAGCTTAGATATATAGGTAATCTAAATCTAAAGTTTTTTTCTATTCTATTCTATCTTCTATTTTTTCTGTAATCGTGATTTCAACAGATACACAGAGGGACAGACAGACGGACAGACGGACATGGCTTAATCGACTCAGGAGGTCATGCTGATCAAGAATATATATATACTTTTCCATACCGGAGATGCTTCCTTCTGGGTGTTACAAACGGCGTACCAAACTGAATATACCCTTTCACTCTTAGTGTAGGGTATAAAAATGTTTTTTATATTAATAAAATTGCTCCATATCCTGCATTCAGAAAATCTTTACACGAGACGTGCACAGGTCCAGCTAGTGTCGAATAATATCGTATTTTGATCGAATGTCAGTACATAAAATATTTAACAAATGAATTTAACTTGTTTAATTTAACTGAATTCAAAACATTTACTCATTTTATGAAATTCGATCGAATGCAGGAACATGACCCAATTTATTATGTAATTCCTTCGAGGAGATCTAATGATAAAATAGAACCTCGTTCATAGTATGCAGACCAAAATATTTTGTAGCTATGATCTGTATAACCAAATAATGTAGAAACTGCAGAAAAATATCTCTGATGAAGAAGTCGTTTAGCTGCTTCTGAAACAGCTGTACGATCTGACACTCAATCACTTTTTCCAATTGTTTGTTTTTTCCTATAGCTGGTACAAAAGACCTAATATTTTTTAAACACCGATCATTTTGTATTTTTATTAAAAACACAGTATATTATTTATGTTTCACTTTCATCGAAAAGGGTTTCTGTTAACCATTGAGTGAAAAAAATTATCAGGCTAAACCCGAAATACATTATATTCAGTGTCCTTATCTACAAAAAGATAAGACATTTGATAAATATAAATTCCGTATTAACTTAAGGATTGGCTTAAAAGGCTTGGGAATGCATTCAGTTTGAATCGGCTCTACGTGAGAATAACTTTTAAGATTATTTTTTTCATTTTGATTAATTTCTGCGCCGCGAAATATTTTTAAATATTTTAATACATAGTTATACCCTACACCTATGAGGTACAGGGTATATTAACTTTGTGCATATATTGTAACGCCCCTTAGGAGGCGTGTCCGGTATGGAAAAGTATATATATTCTTGATCAGCATCACAACCCGAGTCCGTTTAGCCATGTCCGTCTGTCTGTCTGTCTGTCTGTCTGTCCGTCTTGCTGTCTTGCTGTCCGAATACAGAATAACTTGAGAAATACTGATCAGAATGCGATGAAATTTCGTCTCAATATATTTTAGCCAAAAGTAGGAACTGAGTTTGAAAATGAGCCAAATCGGTCAACGGACACGCCCACCTCCCATACAAGTCACTTTTATATAACTCTTTCGGAACTAATAACTCGAAAAGTATTCAAGGTATAGTTATAAAATTTAAAAGGTATTGTTAAAATTCACCTATAAATATGTGCTATAAAAATGGGCGTGATCCGCCCACTTTTTTTTTTCATAATTTCCCGGGTTTTCATAGTGGAAATTTGATCCGTAAATTATTAAAATCAAATCTATGAAATATTAGCCTTTCAAAATTTTAAATATAGGCGTGGTCCGCCCAATTATATTTTTCAATTTTTTTTTTAGTTGTTTATACTTTTATAAAATTTTTTAATATATGGGGATATAAGACGTTAATTTCTGATATATGAATAATATTCTGAGGATGGGGAGGTTCAGCATAATTAAAAGGTATGCAATTAAATATCCCACATTAATATCCCCACCAAAGGTGTAGAGTATTCCATAGTCGGGCCCGACCGACTATAAAAGTCCGCCCCGTGTGACCGAACTACCCATGTGACCTAACTTTCCTAACTCGTTTTTAATTAGTTCTTTTATTATTTTAAAAAATTAAAATGAGGGATCACATACATTTTTTTCGTACACCAACATACGACAACTCATTCCAAATAGGATATTGTTCCGAACTATAATTACCATATTTACAACATGTTTATGCCCTCACTAAGATTGAAAGTCTACATTCAGTTTGTTACAATATATATACTTTTCCGGTATGGATAAATGCCTTTAAAGATATAAATGAACATAACAAATCGGAATATTAATGGACTAAAATAGTACAAAGCTTGATGTATACAAAATACATTCCGCTACTACATGCGAAAAAAAATGCCACGCGCCTTAAAATAAAAAAAGTTACCTCTGGAACCCCCCAAATATAACGATAGGAAGGTGTCCAACATGGTTTTTTTGTTTACTTTACGGATCATGGTTCAACACATTTCAAAAATTGCAGTGTCAAGCAGGAAATGTAGCCTCATACGCAAACAAAAAACCACCCCACAACAATTACCACTCCTCTTCCCTAAAAAATTAAAAATTGACTTTTCAGAAAACCCTTTTTTCCGAAAAAGGTTATATAGAAATATTGAAAAAATCGCATGACATGACCTTCGGTATGATTGGCAGGATGCAGCAGTGTGCAAATTAATAATAGCTTCAGACCATATAAATATTGAACAATAACCCATGTTGACGCCTTGCAACATCTTTTGAGTTGAAGAATATGTGTGTGGACGGTTTCCGGTCGGTTCGTAGGAATTAGATGAATTATGTACCCGAAAAGTACGGCTAATGCCTTACAATTCCTTTCTGTCAGCTATTCTCATTCTGTTTATATGGGACTAAGTCCCACATATATTGAACAAAGCTCAAGATATGCCCATATTCATGCAATGTTTAGGGTTAATCGAGGAGGGATAAAATATGGGTATACTCCATATTATACTAAGAGTTAGTGGATGTTTATTTTGAATTTCTCAATATCAAAATTGTCGGGGGAAAACAAACTCAGGGAGATTGTTCCACAAACGTATCGTGCGACTGAAGAATGAATTCTCGCTGTAATGCGTGGTTCTGGTGAGAGTTGAGTGGACTACGAAAAGGTGGTTTGATTCCAAAGTTGAACGAGAGAATGCACGACCTGGTATTGAACAAAGCTCAAGATATGCCCATATTCATGCAATGTTCAGGGTTATCGAGGAGGGAGAAAATATCCACTACTATAGTGTCAGTGGATGTTTATTTTGAATTTCTCAATATTAAAAATGTCGGGGGAAAACTAACGCAGGGAGATTGTTCCACAAACGTATCGTGCGACTGAAGATCGAATTCTCTCTGTAATGCGTGGTTCTGGTGAGAGTTGAGTGGACTACGAAAAGGTGGCCATGGTTTGATTCCCAAGTTGAACGAGAGAATGCACGACCTGGTAAATCGTAAACAAACAGCATGATAAATTCATTTGTAATGTATCTTGTATTAAGTAGTAAGTAGTGATTTTAGAAGAATTATACATATTTGTATTCCGACCGGTTTACAAAATTATATATGTGCCCTAAAAAAACGAAAATTGACGAAATGCGACCCAAAATGGAATTATAAAAGTTTTTACATGTTTATATGTCATTTAAAAAGTATTTTCATGCTGCATATTTTATTTTTTACAAATAGAACTAGAACCAGTGATATTAATGAGGATTTGATTTTAAAATTTAGGCGTAGTGGACAGAAATTTAGAAAGCTTTCGAAATAAAAATTGAATAATAAAAATTCTTTTCTTTATTCTTTTTTATGTGATCATCTAATAATCAATAATTAATTCGTATTTAATTTGTACCATAGTGGTTAAAAATTACACATATTTTTACTTTTTAATATTAGGATTGATTTTTAAATTACATACGTTTCTTTTGCTCTTAATTCAATGTTTTTAAAATTTCATTGAGTTCGGAACACGTTTACTATTATCGGCCACCGCTTGTATGGAGACGCAACACTGTGGGTTATCGTAAATCGTTTCGACGCTTCGAAAATGTTCTCTAATTTCTCAGCATAATATGATCTTGCCTGATTTCAATTATTTAATGAGGTGATCGCAACCAATGTCAAATCATAAAATAAACTGTTTACTACGAAACACGAGTGAATGAATCATGCGGAATAACAACAAAACGGAGTACATCAAATTGAAATTTACAATGACAAATGTTTGTTGTAGGCATTTCTTTCAATAATATTCATAATATTTTCCTACGTTGTAGTTTATCAGACGATCACTGATCGTTTTACATGCTACGCTGTGTTTACTATGAATACGAACGACATGTTATCTCTTTGGAGTGTATTTTGGGTCACTCTTACTCATTGGAATACTTTCGTTTTTCATTGTTTACCATCGTTCAGTGATGCTCAAATTTGAGTCAACTTTAGTACCATTTTTAGTACCATCGAATGTGTGTATTTTGTTTATTTTTCTTTTATTAATTTTAAATTTCGTTACAATTAAATTTACAATGAAATTAAAAAATTCTTAATAACAGACATTTAAAATTGACTAAAAAAATATTTTGCAAGTTGATCGATCGAGTTTCAATAACTTGTATATTTTTCAACAACAAATTTGTTTCCCCAGAATTAATTTGAATACAATATTTTATATGTTACAATATATCAATTCTAATATTACAATTAAAAAACATGAATATTGACCACGTTTCCAATAAAATGTTAGCCATTAAATAAAAAAAAGAAAATAAAAAATGGAAAATTTTGTATTTGCTTTTTATGATAACTCGACAATTATTCGCATTTTCGAAAAATGGCCCAAATCCATGAAGAAAAGTTTCTTGCATGTATATTCATGTATACTAATTAGAATAATACTTTATAGTGCTAAGTTTACTACTTTATTTAGTAATCTCACTGTTTCACTGTAATTTCAACAGCTCATCTTGCAAATATTTAAAATCTAATAAATTTGAATTTGATGATAATTTTTAAAATTTAAAATAAAACAATACACCCTGCAAATTTAAAATGATATTTATTTGTCTTAGTGTCTATTTTTCAATGCTAGTTTAAACTTTGCAGTTTGTCAGTGAGTTTTTCAGTGAGAGTTTAGAATGGACCAAAATCAATTTGGCTAGTGACAAATAATTTCTCTCAATTTTGACTTCTAATAATTGTCATTCAAAAAATAAAAAAGAAACGAATATGTTAATAAAAAAAAATCTCAGAAAAATACGGTGTCCTAGTAGACATTTATCTTATTAGGGAAAACATGATCATGGCCAGTTCATGTTTGTAATATAACTGTTCGGGTTATGATAATGCATATATACAATGAATTCGATCATGTCCTTAGCACACATTATACTTGAGAATATTTTGTAAACCGACGCAGCGACAAAAAGAATATGTTGTACAAAATTTCCTTTCAAAATATTTGGAGTTTAAACGAAGTTTAATTCATCAGCATCGGTCAGTTCAACTAAGTTTAAACGCCGGCTTAGGAACACTGAAAAATACAATTTTGAATTTAAACTATGTTTTAATCACAAACTAAATTCGATTAGCACTGAAAAATTGGCTCTTCAAGATAAAAAATAATGTTAATGACTGTTAAAAAATGTTTGAAATAATATTGACCAGTCTGTTGAAATAAATTGTAGTTTGGTAAAGTGGATATGGGAAAAAATTTACGGAAAACTGCTCTACAAGTTCGTATCTCTGGATTGTGTACAAAATAAAAACAATCTTATGTTTGGTTTAAATTATAACACATAACTTTATTAATTCAATTTAATAAACAACTTTACTAATAACAAATTCTAACAACTGCTGCATGTCCACTATTTAACTTTACATTGTTCTTACACGAACGCATTCGACCACCTTCCAATTACTACTGAAGTGCTGTGCCTCAGATGCAGCGCCCTTATATATTGCATGCATCAGTTCGACGAGGATCGACATGTTTTGAGAACCTTCTACGTTTCGTAAATGACGCATGCTATTGGCATCTCATTCGCACTTATGTGTTTTTAATGCGCTGATCTTCTATGTCTTTCTCTGATTGATCTTCCGTCTCTTTCTAACACATTGCCATTGCTGAATATTCTTGCGTCTCATTTACTCTTGCACAGTGGAGCAAATTATCTCTTTACGTAACAATATGTAAATTATTTAAAACTGTTATTTATTGTAATTTGTTTTATTTAGTTATTTATAAGGCTATGCGATTAATCGATAAATCAAACTATTTGATTAATCAATTTTAAGTAAAAAATTGATTAATCAGGATTATTATACAATTTATCAGTATTCTGATTATTAAAATGCGATTATTTGATTAATTAGCACTAATTTAAGATGTTTTACTACATGATTTATGAACATTTTAAAAGTTTCTTTATTTTTTTCGATATTTTCTTCGTTTCGTATAAAATAAATTTTCAATTAATCACTCAAACTCAGTTGACAACATCTTCAAATGTTGTTGAAAACAATTATTTCATTATTAATTTTTCAACGTTTTGATTAATCAATTAATCGATGTCTTGATTAATCAATTAATCAGGATTCTGATTAATGAAATTGTTGATTAATCGCATAGCCCAATTTATTTAGTTTTCAATGTCAGGAGCCAGAACCAAATTACACAATTTACATTTTAAGCATATTTCAATTAATAAGTTTAATAAAAAAAAAATTAAAAATGGATATAAAAATTATATTTCTTAAAAATTAAAATTTTCATTTTCTTTATCAAACCTTTTTTTTAAACCCGATGTCGATGTATTGCTGATTCTTGTTAAAGGTTCTATCAAAAATTTCGGTTTTAAAATTTAAATTGCTATTGGGTTCGGTTTAAGCTTTGATATATTGATTGTTTTTTTTTTATGGACCATAACAAACATTTGGTAAATTCGAAATGTATTTGTTAGGTATATCGACCCGGGGATCCCAGAATTCATTCTAAATAATCCCAAGATTTAAAACAGAAATCCCGGGATTTTTGGATTAGAAAAATGCTATAAATGGTATTAAAAGTGCTGCTATTTATGAAAATAAAATAAAAATCAAAGCATTTTCTCACTGTGCCAATGAGTAATATTAAACAAAGGCACTAACATATTTTTGAATTATTCGTATTGTCAATTTGTATACCTTACACTAAGAGTGAAAGGGTATATTCAGTTTGGTACGCCGTTTGTAGCATCTTCGGTACTTATGTTAAAATACCTCATATAAAACATACATCCACTGGTAAATTTTACTTTATACGGTCTTAAATTAACATTTTTGATCAAATATATATTGATTTTATGCTCAAATATTTAAAAATAATGTTTTCTTGAGAACCGACTCCGGGTTCTTAAAAAAAATCATAATTCGATAAACCAAGCGATTTGTACATATGGCTATCAAATTAAAGGAAATTGTTCAGTGATTGCAAGTTATAGTAGTTATTTTCAGTATTCGTATACCCTGGTGAGCTCTGCACTACTTTAAAAGGTAACCGCACACATTATTGCACATGTGTGGGGTATTTATAGTCGGCTTGGACCGACTATAACTTTCATAATGCTTACTAACTTCATAACATCGTCTTTGACAATTTCCCTATTTCAAAATTTCCCATGTGACCTAACCTTCCCAACTAGTTTTATCCCTTTGTGTGTTTCATTCCTCTTTAAAATGTGAAATAAACTAAATATAAATTTTGTATTCATCATTATTAACAACAACATAACGTAAGTACCCCACCTCCGTTATATGGACCTATATCCGTCTTACAGGTTTAAATAGAATGTAGATAATTTTAAAAAAGTTAAAAATTTTTAAATGATAAAACAATTTTGGTAATTTCTAAAATAACTTTTGGAAATGATATATCGCGAGTAATTAAATTTTGTAATTGTTGCAATATTAAAAATAATTATAACAAAAAAGCAAAATTATGAAAAAATTTTAAAATTTCCTATATCAAAAACTACAGCCAATTTGATAAAACTCAGCCACAAATGTATCAAAAAATTCATGCAACTGATCGATATTTAAATTTTGTTGGGCAACGTAATAATGGAACTAATGGAAAACCCTCTACTCGATCGAACCCAGTTAACAATAGGAAATTCCACCCGAGAATCGAATAAGCGGGATCCCGGGATTGTAATTTTGGAATCCCGAAATCACGGGATTGCAGAAAAGTTCCGGAATCGACATCCCTAGTACGTATAGTCTTAAATCTATAACGATTACATGGTTTGAGATCCCAAATTTTTTCTATGATTCAAATATTTTGCTATATAAAATTTTCGAAATAGTTTTCTCTATTGTAGAAACTGATTTATTTCGTTAGTCGTAAAATAAACGCAGATTAACTAACATTGAATAACTCAGAATGAGGGTCAAGCAGATTGTCGTTCTCTGCACCAATTCGCTCCAATTTCCAAAACATTACAGTGAGAGCAAACAAAACAGGGAGAAAATGAGTAACGATCTTGGGGGTGGCTCGTGATCGTGTCATTGAACGATGCACGATCCACTTAAGCAGTTGGCTTAGAAAATAATGCGACGTACGTTGGATTTAATAATGTTTGAAATTTGAGACAAAAATGTACATTCACAAAAACTACTCGAGAGCAACAACTGCATGCAGATGTTTTTGCATATAAATCATTTGACGAGTGGATGTTAGTTGTGCGTGTGTGTGTAACACGAAGAATGTCGAGCACAAAGCGAAGCTGCAAAAAATGAATTCAAATCGAGAACAAAATGCGCTAAGAAGGAAAAGCATAAAAATGGCAAAAATGCAAATAAAGGCAAAACAAAGAATACAGGGTGAGTTATTCAACAACTACACTAACTTTACAGTGGGCCAAATTTAAATACTTTTCTTCGATTTTATCGTTTCTAATCTTTGAGCACAACTTTGTGTAGCAAAAAAAAACACTTAATTGAATTCCATTCAATATGCGTTGTTGCTGCAGTCGCTTCGTCTTGCAGTAAACGTCGACGTCGTCGTTGAGTGTCGAAGTTCATTTATTATCGTTTTTCGCCATGCATTGCCATGCGTTGTTGTTAACTACACCGAATACCGAGTGCATTTGTTGCAGTGTTTCTTCTTATTGTTGTTGTCAATGCTGGCGCGGAAGTTGCCGAGTTGTCGTCGTCGTCGGCTCTCGATTTACATGGTCGTAAATATTCATGAAGACATTTGGAGCACACATGGTAGGGATTTTGAGATTTTTGTCGTATAGTTTTCTGTGTTAGTTTTGTTGGTTATGATTTGTTGTTCTTGTTTCAAGTGTTTCTTGACGTTGTTGTTGCAATTGTTGTTTTTGTTGCAATTGTTATTTTTGTTGTAAGTGTTGTTCTTGTTGTAAGTGCAGGCACTCGTTTTTATAGCACTAATGCATTCAAAAGACTAACGCAAGAAGTATGAAGTGCTACAAACCTCATGATACGATGTCGTTTATCGAAGTGCAATAATTGCCAATAATACGGACAATTTCGTAACTCCAGATTTTTGAGTGCAGACTATGACCTCCAATTCCAGTACCCGGAAATTGCGGGATCTGGGAAAAAATCAGTACCGCAAATTCAAAATTTGCAATTGTTTGAATTTTTATGTCAATACTTATTTATTTTTAGTCATATTGTGCGATCTACCATATATTAGTTCATAGCTTTTTGGGAAGTGTTGCTGTATAAGAACAACCAATAAGACCAACAATTATATGTGTGACCTGTAAAACAAATTTCAATATTTTTATCTGATGTTTGCTATACACATTTTTCAATCCCGAAATTTTGAGACCCCAGATCCCGGTATTAGTCCCGTGATTTACAAAAATCATAAGAAGGCATAAAATAATATTTCTGTTTAAATAATAAATAATAAACAATTACACTACTCAACCAAACGGTTGCTGATTTTGACTGCATAATCAGTTTTTTCTATTACGGAACGTTTTTGAGAAAATTGCTATCAAATTATTTGGCCCTTTTCAGACACTTTCAAGAATTGATAAAATACAGTCCTAGCACAACTAATTTTTCAAAGAAACTGTAAATGCCATTTTTCTTTCAATTGTCAAGACCAATTACAATATACAGACAAATACTATTATTCCGATAGTTTTTAAGATATTTGAATCTAATCTCGAAATGTATTGATTTTTTAGACTATTTTTGGACGATTTTTTTTAGCTTTTTGGTTCTAATGATAATGGTTATGTCGTACATAGTTAAAGCTAACCATGCAAAATACTAACTTTCTCATTTTTAAAATACTGCTAAATTTAAAATGCTTGTACATATTACATACAAAATATTGAAAAATATCAGGTTTTACCAGAGTTTAAAATACTTTGACAATTTACTCAAAAAATTACGTAATATAAAACGAGTTGGGAAAGTTAGGTCACATGGCCCTACTATGGAATATCCTATACCTTTGGTGGGGATATTATTTAAAAAATTCATATAAAGGTACAAAATAACTAATAAAACATTTTAGAAAAATAAAAGTGGGCTTTTATTTTGTAAGGCAAATATTTTATAGATATGATTTTAATAATTTACGGCTAAAATGTTCACAATGATAACCCGGAAAATAATGTACAAAAAAAGTGGGAGGATCATGCCTATTTTTGGACCTCATATTTGAATTCTGACAATACGTTTTAAATTTTATAACTATATCGTGATTACTTTTCGAGGTTTTAGTTCCTAAAGTGTTATATAAAAGTGACTTGTAAGGGAGGTGGTCATGTCTGTTGACCGTTTGGCTCATTTTCAAACTGAATTCCTACTTTTGGCTAAAACATATTGTGACCAAATTTTATCGCATTCGGACAGCAAGACAGACAGACAGACGGACATAGCTAAACGGACTCGGGTTGTGATGCTGATCAATCTTCTATATATATAAAACTCTTGGTCCGTCTGTCAGTCTGTCGGTCTGTCTGTCTGTCTGTCTGTCTGTTTGTTCCAGCATCACGTCTAAACCGCTGAACCGATTTAACTGAAACTGCCACAGGATACTAAGGAGTCCGGAGGGTGTCATAGGCTCTATATATGGGCGGGATTGGACAAAGGGCCGTGGTACCTCCCATACAACCTAAACTTTCAAAACGACATAACTCAGCACATACACAATCTAAAAAGATTAAACAAAAAAAAACTAAAATTCACCACACTAAAACTCACCACACTAGAACTCACCACAATAAAACTCACCACGCTAAAACTCACCACACTAAAAATTCACCATACTAAAACTCACCACACCAAAACTCACCACACTAAAACTCACCACACCAAAATTCGCCACACTAAAACTCACCACACTAAAACTCAACACAATAAAGCTCACCACACTAAAACTCACCACACTAAAAATTCACCGCACTAAAATTCACCACACTAAAACTCACCATACTAAAAACTCACCACACCGAAACTCACCACACTAAAACTCACCACACTAAAATTCACCACACTAAAATTCACCACACTAAAACTTACCACACTAAAACTTACCATACTAAAACTCACCACAATAAAATTCACTACATTGAAACTCACCACAATAAAATCCACCACACTAAAACTTACCACACTAAAACTCACCACACCAAAATTCACCTCACCTAAACACATCACACTGAAACTCACCACATTAAAACTCACCACACTAAAATTTCTACTGTGAGAAACTCTACGGGGAAGAATTCTACGGGAAAGAAATCTACCTGGAACAATTCTACTACGGGAAGATTTCTTCCGGGATGAGTTCTACGGAAAAGCGTTCTATGGGGAAGAATTTTACGGGGCAGTCTGAGAAAAAATTGTATTTGAGAAAAGTTGTTTTGGCGGAAAATTATTATTTGGCTACTACATTTATAAAACCAATAAAAAAACTTTCACAGCCAAGAACGGGCCCCTGATATAAATAATAAAAATGTTTTTTATATTAATAAAATCGCTCCATATCTTTTAATTCACAAAATCTTGGCACGAGTCGTGCACGGGTCCAGCTAGTAATATATATACTTTTCCATACCGGCCACGTCTCCTAAGGGGCGTTACAATATCTGCACAAACTTAATATACCCTGTACCTCATAGGTGTAGGGTATAAAAACTGAGGGTGCAGTCGAACCCAGCACTAGCGAACTATATAGATTCGATGTATGGGATATATATCGTATGGGGAAGTGTTATTAAACAGTACAGAATATTAATTTTCAAACTCCTTTTACGGATCTTTTTTCAAAGACCAATCAAAAAAAAAATTGTGGTCCTTAAGTCAATGCTTGAGTTCAAATGGAAAATTTTATATTAGAAAATTTTGGATTTTTCTTTAAAATCTATTTATTTATTTTTTAGTTCTGTTTAGTACTAAATATATTTATTTAAATAATTTTTTAACTCAATTGTATTAATGTAAAACATAATTATGCAAGTTACAAATGATTTTTATGAAACCCCTACAAAATAAGCCTTAATACGATTTTTCCAATTAGATATTTTAATATGTGCCAATTCATTGTACCATAAGGACAATTTAGATTAAGTGTACTCTTGGGGTATGGACTCGGGGATTTAAAATCAGAATTACCCTTATCAATCCTAGGTAGTTATTAGAGATGTAAATCCCGGAATTTGCTTTAAATTAGTGCCGAAAAACGGATACCGGGATTTTCGGGATTTTCAAAATAGCTTGTTGTTAAATTTGAATAAGTTTATTCAAAATTACTTCAATGTTCTTATTCACATGTGAAAAAACCGTGATATTAAAAAAAATAATACTAAAAAAATGAGAAACAAATATAACTCCATAACATGCTAAAAATAAAAACTTAGTTTTGCAGGAGAAAACTTCAAAAAAAATAAAACATTTTATAGATTTTTTGTTTAAAACCAACCAATACGGATTTTGTGTGGACTTCATCCTGGCCAAAACGCAAATATGTTTCTATTTTTTACCATAACTCCTCATGGGTACAAGATAAAATAGTAATGTAAAGGCATTGAAAGTTTGCTTTTAAAGCTCCTATCGATTGGCATCATAATTTAAAAGTTCCTAAAAAGTTTTTTTTCAAAAATTCAAAAAATATTTTAAAATAATGCGTTAAAAACAAATAATAAATGCCTATACACGACTGTTTTATCTTGTATCAATAAAAAGTTTTCGCTTGCAAATAGCAATATTCGAAAAATTGAAAATCTTGCCAGAAGGGCGAATCTTTTCGTTATTTTGCCATAACTTTTTATTGGTACAAGATAAAATAGTACTGTAATGCAATTTATTGTTTATTTGGAAAGCACCTATTAATTAGCATCATTATTTGAATTTATATTATTTTCGAATTTTTGAAACATTTTTGCATTAATATTTTTAAATAATGGTGCCAATCGATAGGTGCTTTGAAAAAACCAACCAATTTGCTTTCGCACTATAGCAGGATATAGGCAAGTTTTTCGAATTCCTGAAAGAAACATACAAATATGATTTCCATATGAATAAATTGCTTGTAATTCCAGACTATATTAATTAGTTCTATTGATCTTATGGAGAAGCAATTGTTAGATTTTTAAGGGTATTTGCAACATTTTAAATGTAGTTGGTGTATTGTACCAATTGAAAAAATTGAATTGTGTTAATCAGAAAAAATATAAATGTGTCTATATAATAAAGCCAATGCATTATTGTGTAAAAATGTCTCAAGTTAGTGACAATTAAACGTTGCCGCTAAAGAAAAATATGCACCCCTCTCCAACTCACCCACTAACGAGAGAGACACTCATATCAAAAAATTGACGTCGTTTGAGAACATTTCGTGCAGATGTTGTTGATCATGCGATCATGTTAAGATGCTTACTTAACAATTTAAAAAGCCATTTCCGTTAGTAATTTAAATGCCTCGTTGTGAATTGTACCGATTATTTCCCCACTCTTAGTCTTGTTTGCTCTCACGCATGCTCTCGCTCTTTCCTGCTCTAACGCACTGGCCTGATCACTTACTAATTCAATTATGTATTTCTTCACCATTAAACATTGTTGTTGCGCATCCCTCCCAACAGGAAAATCTCCAATGACCCTGTTTTCAATATTTGTTCTGGGTCTTTAAGATCCAGCGTAATATGGGGTAAACGTGAAAAAGAGAAACATAAAGAAATCGTGTGTGTGTGTCAGACAGAGATAGCGTGCGCGCAAAAATTCTAAATAAACCCGCGTCTAGTTGGTCTTCTTCGTTAGCTGTAATTCAATGTATGCTTACTTACTTCGGAAGACTTTGTACTGAATTCCGTTTAATTGAATCACAAAATGTGAGCTCCACTCAATTCGGCGATGTTGTTGTTGTTGCTCGGTTCAACAATCAGCGACATTCATGCAGGCGATCGTATTAAGTTGGTTTTCATTTCATTAGTGGCTTTCAACATGTAGAAAGAATAATGTACAATTCTGACTATTTAAGATATTTTTAGTTTATTTTTTTTTTATTTTTGTATGCTTGGTACTATGGGTTAGTGTTTCTGAGTCATACTTTTGTAACTTATAAATATTACGTTCTATTGAAACGAAAAAATAACCTAGTTCTCGAGTCTAGAAAATCTCGAAAACCGTATCTCGAATACTACGGTTGGAAATCTCGTTGTCGTTATCACCTCTAGAGAATATGGCGTTAAGTGAGACTTTCAAAAAATGGTTATAGAATGTCGTACACCGAGAAAAAAATGCGCTTTAAATTTTAAAGTTTACATTATTAATTTAATGGTTAGACGAATTTGAATTGAAATTTATCACTTTAAAAATCAATGTATTTTATTTAACACAATTTATGTTCATGCCAGTAGAACATAGTTCATAGCAACGATTTGATGAAAGGATATAAGGAATAACGAAAATATTAAGAATTACAACAAAAAAGTGTCACATTAAAGTATGAAGTGCATTTAAAATTAGAAGTAAACACTTTGAACATGCACTTCCATACCAAGTATTTTGTACTGGTGTTTACAATGATTTTAAAGTGTTTTTTTCTCGTTGTATATTCTCTATCTCGTCTCGAATTACGAGACTATTAGCACAATCGTGTACAAAATATGAAAGTTTAATAGAAAATATTTTCGTACTGAAAAATATTCGCGATCTATTGACATCTTTAACAATTTTATTCGGATCATGATCGTTTTAAAAAATTAAACTATTGCGTTTGGATGAAATGTTTGAATAAATGGACTCAGAATTGTCACTGACATTTGCCAAAAACAAAGAACAAGTGGTCAAAAACAAGGAATTAAATTTATTTCCTTTTATTGTCATGGTTTATTTCGTTGTCCGTTCTAAGAACAATGTTCTGTAATAGACTTAAACCAAGTTTAAAATAGGCTCCATGTCGAAGTACCAGACATTTTTTTTATAATATTCCAACTGATGTAAATAGTTTAGAATAAATACTCATATTTGTTATAAACTAGTCGAATTATGATGAGATAAAAATTCAATGATCGGTTTTCGTTCTGACGGTAATACAATTTTTACTAGGGATACTGCTTAAAAAAAAAAGTGAAGGAATAATTTAAATATAATGATAGAGGTGAGAGTTAACATGTTGTAGGACAGGATCATTGGAAAAAATGTATTAAAATGTGGCTTAATTTCGACTAACTAAAAATTTATATTTTAGTATTAAATTTGATTTTTATACTTCAGGCATGTTTTATACTACAGGCATGTCAAACTTTTCAGATTTTTTAATAATATAAGAAAAATATATTTTTAAGAATTGAAAAATTTTAAAAATATTTTATTTTTAGGCGTTAAAATGATTATTATATTAAATAACGGAGGCGTAATCAAGATTACCATTTATTCTTGGTTAAAAACTTATTAATTTATTTAAAAAAAAACAATATTTTTATATTTTCCAAAATTTAATAATGAGAAATTGAGACTCGAAGACTCGAGTCTTAATTTATTTTCATAATTTTCATTTTAAATATTATACATGGCGTTGAAAAAATGGCATAACTATAATATTTATCTTTTTTTCATCAAGTAATATTGTTTTTTAAAATTTTAAATTTAATGTAAAGTTTTGAATTTCCCTTGGCTATAGTTCACCGGCATTTATAAAAAATATATAGTAGCGCATAGTGTCGTACGTCTAACAACGAAATGATAAATACATTATTATTTTTGTTCGACTAATAAAAATAAAAGGAGAGAAAAATAATTAAAACTTAAAAATCTTTAAAACTAGACCCTATTTAACAAAACCATTTTCGGAATTAGCTCCAGTATCAAATAAAGGCGCAATCAAAATAAAACAAGAATCAAAAATTTGTAGTCAAGAGTCTTGCATTGTAAAAATTGGAATTGTATTCATTTTAACATTTTTTCTTAGCAAGTAAATCTATCAGAGTTCCAGAGTCACCTTTTCCAGAGATACAGTGGTCCAAAGTTTCAAAAAATTAATTAATAATCACTTTTTGTGGTTGTAGAAAAAAACTCTTGACCGTAGAATGCTGCAAACCTCATTTTACAGATAATAAAATAAACTTTGTTATAACTTCAAAATCCGTACATCTCTAATCAATGGATTGTCCTTGCAATTTAAATTAGTTGTGCATAAAAAGGAACCCTTTTCAAATTTATATAAATTTCAAATTTATATAATTATCAAATTTATGTACGATATCAAAAAAAAACTTTTTCAATATGTTTGGTAAGAAGTCTGCCATGTGATTTATGCCTCGAAGTTTTCTCGAACTAACTTGGATAACAAAAATTCGATCTAGTTGCTAATTTTTAAAATTTCGTAATTTTAGTAGAGTAAAATTTTATATTTTATATTTTCCACATCGCAATGTTTTTCAAATAATCCAGAATCGTTTTTATTATCGTTTCGAAAAAAAGAAACGGCGATATGTCGATTTGAACTATTTTTCTAGTTTTAGTACGATTTGGCTTTCGATATTGGTATAAGAGCTAATTAGATATCGTACAATTTAGCGGACATAAAAAGTTGCAACAATTTTGGATGATTGTTAAATCTCCATTGTATATATCCCTGACAAATTTTTTGGCAGGATCAAAAAAATTCGAACATTTTTTCGATATATTTCAAACAGACAAAAATCTCACCATTTTTTTTAAAAATTTAGCCTGCGGTGCTTTTAACGAGGATCAATGGAAAATGTTATCATCTTAACATTATATTTTATTTTCCAAAAAACAAGCAATTTTTTTTTGTATGGTACACAATTGCGGCCCGCCTCATCTTTTGAGCTGCCAATGCGGCCCGTGATGCCAAATGAGTATGACATGCCTGGTCTGGTACGATAGTCGAAATTTAAAATATCGAAACTAAAAATACCGAAGACAAAAATGTAGACAATAAAAATGCAGAAATCTGAAAATGTAGAAAACAAAAATGTCGAAAACAAAAATGTCGAAAACAAAAATGTCGAAAACAAAAATGTCGAAAACAAAAAATGTCGAAAAAAAATTTCGAAATTTTATATGACGAAATCATTTTTTGCCGAAAAAATGCTAGAAAATGTCGAAAAAACTGCAACGTAATAAAAAATATATATATTTCAAGTAAATATAATAAAACACGAAAATTTAAAATAATTCTGAGTCCCATTGTAGAGAAAATCAGAATATCCGCTACGAACTCTTATTTTTAGCTACTCTAGGATTCGTGCGTAGATTTGCTGCCTTCAAAATACCATCTTGGAATTTAGCTTCAACACTTATAATAAATCAACAAAAATTTTGAAATACTTTTTGCAATTTGAAGTTCATGGATAACATTGGCCATATCTTCATGTTAAGAAGAAATTTTCCAAAATACTTTTTTATTAGTTTTTAAAGAAAACCTTAACAAAGTTTCTAACATCAAGAGATATTTCAATAGGAACCACCATACCAATGTTACCTTTGACAATTTTGTAACTTTGGACTGTATCTCTGCAAAAAGTTCAATCTCTGGAAATAGTGGTCGGAAAAATATAAAAAAAATTGTGAATGCAGATCCCGATACCCTTTATCATTTAAAATTTCATTGAAATCGCGAAGAGTGAGTTGCAAATCCTGGGAGATTTGGTGTGGACTTGCTCATATAGGATTTGAAATTTGTATTTCAACATTTTGATATTTCGGCATTTTAATTTTCGACATTTTTTGATCCCATACAATAAATTTTTGTGTTTATAGTTTCAAAGATTTCTCGACATTTTTCTAGCTTTAAAATATTTTTCGACATATTGTGATTCGGCCAAATATTATTTCGGCATTCTAAGGCTTTTATAAGTTCGACATTTTCAGGTTTCGATATTTTTTTTTCGACATATCGTACGGATCCCGCAATTAATATTTTTTACAATGAGTTTTTCTGCTAAAATAAAACTTTTTTTTGAATATTTAAACGATACTACACAACAAACAAAAAAAAATCCTTTGGTCATCACATACCCCAATTCTACATAACATTCTAGTGGTGATTTTAACGGCATACTTAGTTTGTTTCCTATTACGTCACGTTTTAAAAGAAATTATAATTAAAATATATGTCAATATAAGCACCTTTTATAATAAAAGTAGCTAATTTATACAATTACTATAATTAGTATAATATACAAATATAATAATATATGGTCAATATTCAAAATGTATTCATGATTTTTGGATCCAAACTAGTTTATATTTCTTTGAGTTTTTTTGTTGAATATTTTATGAATAGCATGTTTTGAAAAGAGGAATAGACACATAGAAAAAAAAATTATTAATTTTGATCATTAGTTTGGATTAAATTCTGGCTAACCAGAGAGTAAAAAATAAATAAAATAAATCCATAGAGTTTAAAAGTTTAGATCGAATGTCTTGAAAATATTTTGGCATGATCTTGAGGTAAAGTTATTTTTCACACTGAGAAATTTTTAAATAAAACGTTGAATTAAATTTTTAATGTCCTTAAAACACCAAATCGTTCCACTGTCTAAGCCACTGCTCTATATTTACTCTGCCCAGAATCATTCGGCTTCTGCCGCATTTCCTTCGCTTCTGTTCTACGCGTTTTTTTGCGTTGCCACGAAGTGTTGCCGATCTGGCTTGGCTCGGATTTTTCGCCTAGTGGCTCGGTTGTTCGTGCGCCTTGTTTAATTTTCCCCAGCCTGAGATTCTCTCTGCCGCTCGTCTCAATCGTCAGCATTCTCACTCTAACAGAATTGTAGAGTTTGAGCTATTTGCGATTTATTTTATTTTTTATTACAGTAGGCCGCTTTTGTTGTTGTGTTATGGCTATTTTAAACTGCGCGCTGGCTGCAACGTTGGCTTCGTGTGCGTCTTAAAGAGAGAGAGAGAGATCTGTGACAGAGAGTAGAGTGTTTTTGAGTGGCTGTGTAAGAGTTTTTCCAATTGCTGCATTAATCAAAGCAACAACAGCGCATTGCTTTATTAGCCTCTTGAGAGACTCGCGCCGTGACTCAGTCGACAGCGCAGTCGAAACGGCAACGGCAAAAACAAATCAGAGCCCGGGCCCGAGTTCGAGCCGCATGTTTCGACGCAGGGGTTTATTTTGAGCCGTTTGTCGCGCTCTTCTTGTTGCTGCGCCTTCATCAACAACAAACAACGACGACGGTTATCGGCCATTCGTGATTTCGAGTCGCGCTCGTTGACGGACGGACGAACGGTTTAGACTCGGTTCGCATTTTCAGCCGATTTCGATTTGCGTTGTTCTTATTAAGGCGGGCTCTCGGGTGGTGGTTATTGGTTTAGTTGGTTTTTAAACTTGGTCGTGAGAGGGTAGCGCGAAAAACGCACGCGTCAACGGAAAAAAGTTTTAAACGAACGAACGGTCGATCACACGCAGAGCCGAATTCAAACGTAGCCGAGTCAAGTAACGACAACGTCGAAGCCGACTATAGCCAAAGTTCAAAATTATTTAAATAAAACGAAAACCTCGAGCGAACCACAAGAAAACTGAAGAAAAAAACATAAAAAGTAAAAATTTTATCAAAGTTTATTAACAGCAGTAGTTAAAAAAATATACGAGACCCTTAATGGACCCTGGTAGTTCGCCCACAACAACCACAGAGACAGCCATGAATCTTGACATCAAACCGCAGCTGGAGCTTATGCAGCAGCAGCAACATCATCATCAGCAACAGCAACAACAACAGACGCAGAAAATGCGAAAATGTGCGTTAAGAATAAAATCACAAATCTTAAGAGAAAATCATTCTACACACAACAAAAACAAGCAAAACAATTACAATAATTACAACAACATAAATAATAATAATAAAAATAGTAGTAGTAAATTGCATTGCAACAACATCTGCAATCGCAACAGCAACAACAATAATAATAGTATTTATAGAAATAGTAGTAAAAATGTTGTTGTTGCTCCTAATTTGAAACCAACAACACGATCAACATCTTCATCATCAACATCGGCGATAACGTTGCGCGCACCAGCTGCCAAGAAACCTAAATTAACAACAACTACAACAAAAGCAATAGCAACAACAACAACAAAATCTCCACCACCAATAAAACTTCCTCTCAGTACAACTAATTACACTACTACTATTTTACCTACTACTACTACTACTACTAGAAATCCGACTACATCGAAAGAAAAATTTTTACTCACCCTCGATTTACTTGCAGTGGTCCGCCGCAACGCCTCCGACAAACTGAAACTGATCCAAATGGTCCACGACAATCCAATACTCTGGGATTCACGCCTGCCCAACTTCAAGGGCGCCGAAGAGGAGAAGACGCGCGCCTGGGAACACATCGGAAAGGAGTTCAGTGCACCCGGTCGCCGTGTGGCACGCGCATTCAAATCGCTGCGCGAGTCCTACCGCCGCGAGTTGGCCCACGTCAAGGTTATGGGCACCGGCTTCAAGCCCAAGTGGAGTCTATACGATGCCATGGATTTTTTGCGCGACGTCATACGTGAACGCAAGTGAGTAGACGATACTTTGAATATTTTTTCAAATATTTTAAAATTATGATTGCTAGTCAAATATATTAATATTAGGTCAGATTGAGATATTCATATAAAAAAAACCGATTACGTAAACATTAACTGTTGATAATTTGCTCATAATTGGATAAATAATTTTAATAATACTTCAGAATTGGTTAGTTTTCTCGATTCATGTAGCAAATTCCAGGGACACTGAAATAAAATATCTCCAGTTTCAAAATAGATTTTACACAGATTCTGTTCTTCGTCAATTAACAATTAAATTCTACCGGTCGATATATATTCGCTACATATTAATCTATATTTCTGGACTAAGTTTTTCTTTTGCTCTGTGGTTAGTGCGTTGGCCGAAAGGTCCTCTGTTCAAGCCTGGAATGGGGCTAACAACATCTTTTCATAGAAACATTTTTCAATACCGCGCTACTTCTCGGCAGTAAATGACAAACCTACGAGAGTAAAACATTGTCTATGAAAAGCTCCCACCCGCCATTCGGATTCGGCAATAAACTGTACATCCCATCACTTTGAGTACAAATATAACGCGTAGAGCTCAAAATTGTGAGAGAGCTCGGCCTAAGTTCTTATAGGACTGTAGTGCCAAACTATTATTATTACAATTGTTAAAGGGTACTTATTTCGTTATCTGAGAATTTGTGTGCCTCAAACGCCATTGAGTCGATTTCGAGAAAAACGATAAAAAAGATTTGCATTTGCATTAAAATAGGAGTAAATTTGTCGATGCTAAATATCTCAGATTTGATAGGAGACATCGAAAAATGGATAACGACATTAGAAAGAGAATATATAAGTCAGATATATCCAATTCCTAACTCCATACAGCCAAAAATGGCGTTTGAGCCAAACAAATTCTCAGGTGATGGTTTGTTTATTGATAATAAAAAATTGATTATTGATTGATATTGATTACACGATATCTGTAAAGTAATAATTAGCGATTTCGTTCTAGTTAAGTTGTATTTTCTTAAAGACTATCATTTTTATAAATTTATAAATTGACCTATACTCTTTTTCGTGCAGTGCAATTTGCAGCTTTTCTTGCATACATTAGTGGCACTGATTCGAAAAATGGCATAAATTGTATCATACAATTATGAAATTAATTTATTAAATTGGTTTTTATACACATTTTTCATTTTCTCATAATATTGCTCTTTTGTTATTTTTAATATACAAAAAAATAATAATGTATTAGAGACTAAAAACCTTGTACAATAATTAAAACATTAGATTATACGCCTAAAAACAAAAGAGTTTACAAGATATAGTTAAAATATAAAACTTTACAAAAAGATTACAAATTTTGTTTAAAAAAATAAAATTAATACTTCGTACAAGAAAAAAGGTTAAACAATATTTGTAGTAGACATTTTTGTACAGTGTCATCATGTATCTTCTTTAAAATGGCACCCAATATAAGGGCTCTCGATTGATTATCAAGTAATCCATTGTTAAAAAAAAATAGAGTTAAATTTGAAATTGTGCCATATCTCAAAAATTAAAACTAATTTGACAAAAACTGATTTCTTTTTCGGTATCAGCGGCAGTGATTACAAAATTTATATTTTTAAATCGAATTGGTTTTTCTATTTCAGAATACTATTTTTCAATACAAAAGTAAGTTGCCCAATCAAATTCACATCGATAGATTCGATTGAAATTAAATTAATAACTTGACCTATTAGACTTTGACAAAGTGACTGGTGACATGTTAAAGTGACTGGTTGGTTTCATATAAATCTGTCAGGACTAGGCCAGTTTATAACTTTTCCCGTATGGTATATTCAAGAGGTAGTTATTAAGTATAATTTTAATATGTTTTAATACAATTTTGGGATAATCCCATAATTTAATAACGATCACCAAAGTATATTAATCCGTGATTTTAGGTAAGTCACTGTGCTACAAACACTAATAAGAATCTACCTGATAATAGGAAGTACATCTAATTTAGTTAATAAAATATTCATTTATGTCCTTAGTAGAAATGTTCGCTATTAGGGTAGACATGATAATGACCAGATCATGTTGTTCATGTTACTTATTGGGTTATGACAAGAAAATTATTCAATTATCCGATTATAACCCTTTTACAATTCCTACTAGGGATGATGAATTAGACATGTATAACAATCCCTTGAAATTAATTAAGAATTGTAGTTTATATCGGGTTTTAAAACTCAATAGGTACTTATTAAAATACAAAATCTAAAAGTAGTAGTAATTTCAAATATATTAAAACAATAATCATATTTCTCGTCAATAAATACTTATTAGGTTGTCATTTATTTCTTAACACCCATTTTTAACATCCCCAAGTATGTTTATTGGGACGAAAAATTAACTGTTTGAAAATTGTTCCACCAAATACATTTTCAAAATCCTAAAAATTCATATACAAAAATCTTTATATATCTGTCAATTTTTAAACGATGATCTCAATTTCTTTTACCACATGATAAGAAAATGTAAATCTATTAATTGATATTTCAACTTTAAAACTGCATCAATTACTTTTTATAATATTAATCAACAAACTCGAAACTCGAAAGTTTTTCATAAAAATGTATTTGGTGGCTTTTCGTTCTACAACAACGATATCTTTTATGTATTGAATATTGAAGGAAAAGGAGATTTATAAAATCACCGTAAACACTTTTTTTTAATAAAAATACATTTTTTATTTTAAATTACCAGTAATATTAAAAGTAGAAAAGCCAGAATCTCTAAAAAGGTAGAATTTTTAGATATTCTGTTTTTTTTTTGAGTCATTTGAATTAAACAGCGAATTTGAAAACACTATTGAAACATTATCAAAAAACTATTAATTATTTGGTATTTTTTTTGGTGTGCACATTAATAATCGCTTAAAGGACTTAAATCGTAGCTAAACTGCTCAGAACTATTTTTACTAATTATTTCTATGAGAATTTGTCAATTAGAGCTGCAGTTAGTATTTAATTGGAATTTGTATACATAACACTTTATGAGATCAAACGAATAATCAAAGTATAGACCTAACTTTAGTTCTCTTATTTTAATTAATATGGATCATGTGATTTTTCGTCGTTTTTAAGTGATACATTTTAATTTATTTTGTTATACCCGTTGATGAGTTTGTTTAAAAGTATTTTCTGCTTCAATTGATTGATCTTGCTTCATTTGATTCTTATTTTGGCTTGACTTCTGATAACTACATATTTCATACCATAAATCAATTCGGATTTTTGTACTGACGGAATTTTCGTATAAAATTCAATGAAATATTGTGCTGATAACGCAAAAACGTTTAAATGTCAACATCAACACTGAATGTCAATGGACCAAATTTATAAAATTCAGAGAATCGAGATACAATATGCAACTGAAGGGGGGAATGTGCGATGTGCAAGTTGACACATACAGATAAAAGTCCCGCATATAATACATAAAAATATACAAAAGAACAAAATAGAAAAATAATACAGAATTGAACTCGACAAAAACTATTACCACAATAATAGCAACAACAACAACAAAAACAACGACGACATCGACAACAACAACCAGAATAATCTACGTTTAAATAAACGCAACAAACAAATAGGCGAAGGCAAGAAGAAATAAAAATAATACAACAAAAAAAAAAAAAAACGAGCAGTACACAATTTTATTCCATTTAATAAGCAAATGAGCTCAAAATGAAAAATTCAGTGACAGTAAAAATGTGGCCAGCTTAATCGCAGAAGGCAGACGAAGAAGAAGCAACAGTTGTGCGCCAGAAGTAGTCAGTCACAGCCAATGCTCATGGCGTCATTACTGGGCGTTAACATTATATTGTTATATATAGTATAATATATATTATTTGCTCTTTTTTTATTATTGCAAATTTATTTTATTTGCTTCTTTTTGCCATATTAATCAGAGCAAATATTGAATTGAGTCTTTGAACCATGTCGATTAGACGAAAATATGTAATTCCCAGCAACCACAACGAAAACTTAAAAACCGCGACGCAGTAAGGAAATCAAATTTATATTTTTTTTATTTACATATTTCTTTGATATACTCTTAACTTATGGGGAATTTAGAATTTAATATGGAATAGTATATATATTTTTTTTAAGATCAAAAGAATTATAATTAAAAAAGCAAGCTTAAATCATCAAAATGAGCTTATGTTAAAATGTAGGATGTAATGAAATTACCATCCCAAACTAGAGACCATTTTAAAAGACTTCAAAGTTTCAGAGGACAATATCGCCCTTTGGCATGATAGTGATTTTTTGACATTTGCGTATTTTTTTACATATTTGAATGTAGTTTATCCTCAAGTATGCTGTGCCAAAATCGGATATTTCTAGCCACAAAAGACAAAACCAAAAGGGCGAATTTGAAAAATTGTAAATCTTGTCATGCCAAAAGGGCGAATCTTTTCGTTTTTTCGCCATAACTTTTTATTGGTATAAGATAAAATAGTGGTTTATCATTTATTGTTTGTTTTTAAAGCACCTATCGATCTGCATCATTAATTAAAAATATTTTGCCAAACATTAATTTGCCATTTGTTATATGCAGGAAAAAAATGTTGGCAAAATATTTATAATTAATGATGCAGATCGATAGGTGCTTTGAAAACAAACAATAATTACCTTTACATCACTATTTTATCTTGTACCATTTAAGAGTTATAGCAAAAAAACGAAAAGATACGCCCTTTTGGCATGAAAAGATTTTCAATTTTTCCAATTTCTTCGTTTTTTGCTATAATTTTTTATTGTTGCAAGATAAAATAGTAGTGTAAAGGTATTAACTGTTTATTTTTAAATTAAATTTTGATATGTGTCACATGTATTTGAGTCATTAACATTTTTTTTTCATAAGAATTTATTGGAAATTTCAAAAGATATTGAAGTATAAAATTTCTCAGCAAATCTTTTACTATATTTAGGAATTTTTAAAGTAAACGTTTTTATTAATAGCTACCATTTTTAAATTTTATATATTCGAATATAGGAAATGGTTTTCAGCGTACAAATTTATGAAAAATGCGTAAAATTTCGACAATTCAGTTTTTGAGTCAAGTCGATTGTTATTAATATGATCCATTATTGACGTTATTTTGTTCTGATATCATAAAATATCAATTGTATAAATTTCCTCCTCCTTCACCGACTGTACATCCAGAAAAAATAAAATAATAGTTTTTTACTATTAAAAATAGTCAATAGGAAAATTATTATTTTAATCGGTAAATACCATTAAATACTTGAAAATACCATGAGATTGCCATTGAGTTTATATGAAAAGATTTTTTTTTGTATACTATTAAATTTTCCTATTGACCAATTTTAATGGGATTTGAGGAAATTTTATTCTGGGTGTAGTACGAGTCAAAGTATTTTAATATTATATATGAAAATTGTAAACTTTGGAAACTTTGAAGAATTTTAAAAAAGAAAACAAAATTACGAAATGAAAAAACTGTAAACGCAGTTTTGATTCGGTTCATGTTAACGCAATTTTTATCTTTATGTCGGATGGCTATATTCCTTATATACTTTTTTGTAATACCATAATAACGATTTTTTTTTGTAATACCACTTCAAGATTTTAATAAAAACCGCAATTTTTTCGTAATTGCCAAAGGTTATTATGTAAAACAGAAAATAGCAACTCTTTTTTTTTTTTTGATTTTAATTTTTTGTTGATTTCAACTTTCTGTCTTTTGTGTTTCCTTAAGGTTTGTACCGCAGAACATAAAGAATCATTTACAAAAACTAAGCAAGAAAAAACATAGAATTATGATAGAGTGTTTGGTCAATATCCAAAAACTGAGTAATCCAAAACTGAGTGAGGACTTCAAGATCCTAGGCAAGACCGCAGATCTTGAAGTCCATCTGAATATTGAAAAATGAATTAAGTTCAAATTAACCAATCAACAAACATTTTTAGATTTTCATAAAATTCCCATAGTTCTACAATTCTCATCGGGTTTAGCCAACGTTTGGTGCGCCAAATGGTTTTGTGGTCTGACAATCTGTGACGCAAATAGCAAAACTATATAATACAGCTGCTGGATTTTGCTTTCGCATAATTCCAACTCAGTTGCTATATTACGTACCAAATGCACTCGGTCCAATAAAAGGTCGTAACTACTATATTTGTTGAAGTGGCAGCCGGAAACCGAGTGTTGATAACAACAGCCAGCAGCGAGCGAGCCAGTCGAACAGCCAAAATGTGCAGCCACATTTTGATATAATAATGAACAAAACAACCAATCTCTATCTGACGAAACAATAAAAACCACTACAACAAACAAACAAATCAAACCAAACCAAAAGGTTCCAAGGCTCAGACCCAGTCGCCTACATATGCCGCATAGACATGCCGAAAACCACGTTGAACGAGATTAAAGATATTTGAATAATTTTCGACACAAACAAAAACAAAACCAAAAAACACATTTTCCCACAAATCACACTACAAAAAATAAAAATATCTGCACTAGATCGTGGTTTTTCGCGTCGTTTTTAATTGTTTAGGATCGTGTTTTTCCATGCGTTGCAGTACTTACCTGATATTGTGTATTTGTCTTCTCGACCAACATTTACCAGCATGAAGACACATATTTGTCTTGACATAAAAATGCTGTACTTTCGCGAGTTTTGAGCTCAGCTCTGTTGGGCTGTTGCTGCTAGCCATGTCCTTAAAATAGCTCGAATTGCAGATGTTCTGCGGAAAACAAGATGTCTTTGCCTATTATGCCTCTTGTTGGTAATTTGATATTTTCTCGTAATTTCAAGCACATCTTGTAGGCAGACATTTGTTGTGCTTCAAGTATGGGAAATTCTAAACGTTGGGGCGGCGTTGTAGAGCATGAAGAAAAATAGGCTTCTTTTAAATGTTAAATAATACTATTTTAAGACGCGACTTTAGGGGTAGTTTGAGACATCTTCTTAGGCGGCGGCGGCTGTTTCGAAAATGTGGGAAAATAAGCAAATATTTTAGAATATTTTCTCACTAAATAAACTAAAAATAAAGTGGACGATTTTATGTGCTTTATTATTTTTGTGCCGTATTTTATATGTTTTCAGAGTAATAGCATAAAATAGAGTAAAATAAAAATATTATAATGAATATCATTATAGAAAGTCTTTACTACACTATTTGTGGTTTTTTATCATTAAAAAATGTTATTTAACCCTTCTGCACCAATTACAACATACCGCCTTTATATAAATTACAAATGGACACACTAATTGCCATCAATATACAATTAGATATGAAATAATCTGATTTTTTATTAATTGATTTCATTTGAAACAAAAATGAATAAAAGAAAGAAAAAAAACTATATTTTATATAATCTGATTTTAATTTTAAATAATCGTAATCCGAAAAATTGGGGATTTTTGACCCAATTTGTGCAGAAGGGTTAAACAAATTATTTCTTCATCTGCATGTATATCAAATCATATTTTTAAAATATTTAAATATTTTATGGACCAATATTAAATATTGTTTTTAAACGTATCTTTCCTGATTATTACGAGATGAATAACATAATGATTTATTTATTTTTGTGATCGCAAGAATTTTTCAAATGTTTGCTTTTTGGTACATATATTGAATAGATTTCCGAATTTAACCACCACGAGACACCACTGTAATTTAATATTCCGTTTTATAAGGGATATCACTTTTATTGGTTCCAAAACATTCAGAAGCTAATCTTGCATGCTACGAAACTTTAAGTTTGGCGCTGTCTGATGAAGAATTCAAAACTAATTTATCAATGGGCATCAATTGTAACTGCATGGCATACTCAGTATTTTTCCTATTCTGTAAACTATCAAACTAACGATCAAAAATTCTATCTTTTTTCTACCGGTTTTACTTTTTATGATATAACTTTTTAAAAGAGTCCATAGAACATTTTTTATCCTTTTGTTGAAAAGTGCAATTATTATTTTTGATATTTAATGAAAAACATATTAAAAAACCTTTTTATTTTTGAGAAATAATTTGTACTAATAAATGAGAACTTATTATAGTACTTTTACTTTTGTTAACCCGACATAATCCGTCTTTAATTATAAAAACATTCATAATATATCTCAAATCTCAGAGATAAATTACTTATACATATTTTATGTCTCTTTCTATAAATAAATAAATAAATAAATAAATAAATAAATAAATAAATAAATAAATAAATAAATAAATAAATAAATAAAATAAATAAATATTAAAATTTTATTTTTAAAATTTAAAATGTTTTGTTTAACAGTTTTTCTGTTATATAAAAGAATTTTAATTAATTATATAATTAATATGTTCAAATTAAATATTTGTTGTTCAAAATTTCGCATTTTTAAAGATTTTTTTTATTAGTATTTAAAATAAACAAAAAGATTTTTTTAAATTCATATAACCATTTTTCTAAACTTTTGTTTGCTTCTCTCTTTTTTTTCACAGGGGTGGCTCACACATGACAGACCACTCGGCCGGTGCCACAGGGCTCAATCTCAGCGCCCTCGCGCATCACAACATCGGTCTTACGCACAACAATAATAACAACAACAATAATCACAAATCAGCGCTCAAACACAACTCGCTGCACTCGTCCTTCAATGACTCGGCGCTGAATTTGTCCAGTCGCTCATCGCTGAATCTCAGCCAAGATGATTATTACTATTTTGTGAAGCCAGACATGAATCTGAGCGCCGGCAGCAACGCCCAGCATCAGCAACAGCCACCGGTCGCCGCACACAACGCCGATGGCAGTGCCGCCGCCCAACTGCAGCAGCAGCATCACCATGACACGCGTGTGTCCTCTACACGCAACGACAGCAATGCACAGCATAATCACAACAACAGCAGCAACCACCACAACAACAGCAACAACTACGACGAAGACATCGATGCCTCTTCGTTGCGCAGCGGCGATGAGAACTCGGTGCGTAATGCGGCGCTCAGTCAGCACGGCTCCGATGAGGTCGAGGAATTGGACGCAATCGATGCCGATTTTCCATATCCGCTGATTCTGGACAATTCGAATTCTCCGACTGCCGCGGGCGCTGCAAAGCGCCGTCGCAAAGAGCTCAAGGATAGCGCTGGCGGTGCTGGTGACGATGATGAAGACGAGGACGAAGACATGCACGAGGAGGACTCGTACGGCGGCCAAATGCTGCAGCAGCATCGCCATCTGCGGCAGCAAAACGGTCTCGATATGCCGCCGCCGCAGACGGTGCGTGAGGTGCTGAATTCGAAATTCTGCGGTTTCATTTCGGCCAAGTTGAACAGCATGGAGGACACGGAGGCGGACAACCTTATGAACAAGATACTCATGTTGCTGGTGCAGACGCAGGGCAACTCAATGCCGCAGGAGGCAAAGTAGGGGCTGTGTGTCTATTACCGCTGCGTCATGGATCGGGAGCATGCTCTAAATTATGAGATTAATAGGGTGCGGTTGAAATGGGTGGGCGGGGTACAGTAGCTTGTTGAGGGGTACCTAAAACTATAGAGATTTTTTTAAACTGTTACATTTAAGATTTGTTATTAAATCATAAGACTAGCTTCGTAAAAGCCAAATATAAACAAAAACACACAAACATACACAAAATACCAAGACACCACGTTGAATGCCAAATTCTGTGCCATACCAAAAATCAAAAAAACAAAAAAAAAACTCAAAAATACTAAAGTCTGCATTTATTTAATTGCATTGTAAAAAAAGCTTTAGTTAAACTTTATATTATTTTTTAGCTTTAAGCTTGCCCTATGCTTTCCTTATATATTTTATGAAACTATTAAAAACAAAATGAAACAAAAACTTGCCAAAATGAACAAAAAGCCAAACATACAACTGAAGTTTGCCATATTATTTTTACGTTATTCTTAAAAATATATTTTCTTTACTTTTATTCATTAAAAAAAACCTCATAATAAAATACCAAAAATATTTAAATTGTATGCTTAAAATAAACATTTTACTGCGCATTACTTTTAATACACATAAAAAATTTGCCCAAGTTATGAATTTAAAAAATTTACACGAATTCAAAATAAATCATTATTTTTTTATTTTTAGCACTTATTTTATAAACTACACATACCTAATATAAACCTTTGTATAATAAAGAATTTTTATTATTTAAATAAAACGATGTTAAATCATTAAATTTAAAATAAAAACAAACACTTTTTCTACTTAGAACAAATACTATTAGCGTATTCACAGTTCATCGTATTTTACCATGTTGTATATATACGATACAATAACACAGAAACGTCAATTTGTTGTTGCATCCCTTATTAAAGTGAAATACCACATGTGTTGTAATTGAGAGTAGCCCTGAGGCTTGTTTTTTAGTGTCGTGTTTTGTGAATTTGAAGAAACATTGTAAAATTGAAGACAAATAGTGCACATTAAATGTTAATTTATTTGTTTTACTTTGCAAATCGTGGAATAATTATGATCATTTCAAAAAATCCTAATTTTATAAGAATCAGCTGCATTTATTTGACGAAATATTTTAAAAAGCAGAAAAGTGGTGCTCACAGTTCAATTGCCGTACTGTCGTATTCGTACAATGTCGTACCAATACCATGAAATTGTGAATACGCAATATTTTACTAGGCATTACGAAAAATGCAACCGCGATATTTGTAAATTTTACTGTTTATCACTCAATTTGTATATTTAAAAATCTTTAATTACAAAATTTCATTTCTAAGAAATTATTTCCGAAAATAATCCAAATATAATTCGTACATTATTTAAATAAAATCTCGTAATGTTACGAAATATATTTATAACGAATATTCGTATAGTTTGCCCAAATTTTATATTTCGAGAATAAAGATTTGACTTAAGTGATGAAATTCTAGACAATTTTGAATTTTAAAAAGTCAAATAACATAAAATTCAAATAATATTATCGTAATTTCTTGGAATTTTTTCTCCTTAGAAATATAAAAAGATGCACTTATTCACTAAAATATTTTTTGATACCAAGAATTAAAATATTAATATTTACGGATATATTATAAGAATTATATTACAATATTTTTAATATCGCTATAGTAAAATAATAAGATTTAAAAATAACAACAGCTAAATAAAAAAAAAAAATCGTAATAGTAGCGTCGGTGGCTCAAGGTTAGTGCGTTGGACAACGAGCCGAAAGGTCCCAGGTTCAAGCCTGGACTGGGGCTAACAGCATTTTTTCATAAAAACATTTTCTATACCGCGCTACCTCTCGGCAGTAAATGGCAAACCTACGAGAGTAAAACATTGCTTATGAAAAGCTCTCAGCCGCCGTTCGGATTCGGCATTAAACTGTAGGTCCCACCACTTTGAGTACAAATATAACACGCACATCTCAAAGTGGTGAGAGAGATCGGCTTAAGTACTTATAGGACTTGGAGCGCCAAACTATTATTATTATTATTAAAATCAAAACTAATAAGGGCCAGTTTTTCAGTGGTAGTTCTTCACCAACTTCATTTACGGGTTAAACTTTGTTTAAACTCAGAATCGAGTATTTCACTAACATTAAACGTAGTTTAAACTTAGTTTAACTGACCGAGGTCGGTTCTGCATCCCACGCTCTTTGTTTTGTGCGCTATTTTGTCTGTCCATCGTTTTAAATTTTATTAGTTTTTAAATACCATTAAATACTAGAAAATACCATAACATTGCCATTGAGCTTATATGAAAATATTTATTTTTTGTATACTATTAAATCAATAACTGTCCTATTGACAAATTTTAATGGGATTTGACGGAATTTTTTTCTGGGTATATTGATTTCATTATTTAATTGTAATAACCAATTTGCTTATAAACAGTAATCCATGAGAGTAATTGATCGAAATATTTTATCATTAAACAATTCATAAATCCTTGTAAGTTTTTTACACAATATACTGAAAAAATTATTGGAAAGGTCCATTTATAGAGTCACCACAATTTGATTTTTAATAAAATTTATTTTATAATCTTCAAATCATTACGAATACCAAAATCTACTTATTTAGGGATTGGTATTACTGTGTCTACTCCATTTTTAGAGATAAATGAATTTGTAAACAAATTGCAAAAAAAAAATGTACACCACTATTTTATCTTGCACCAATATAGCGTTAAAGCATAAAACCAAAAGGGCGAATATTTTCGTTATTTTGCTATAATTCTTTATTGGTGCAAATTAAAATAGTGATGTAAAGGCATTTATTGTTTATTTTCAAAGCGCCTATCGATTGGTTTCATTATTTAAAAATAATTTTCAAAATATTAATTTGCCAATTTTTCTTTGCCAGAAAATTGTTTGCCAAAATATTTTTAAATAATGATGCTAATCGATAGGTGCTTTAAAAATAAATGCCTTAACATCACTATTTTATCTTGCGCAAATAAAGAGTTATAGCGTAAAAAACTAAAATATTTGCGTTTTGATCAAGATCTAGGCTCACAAAATTTATAATTCAGTAAGTTGACCAAATCCAAAGATATTTTATATACGTGATAATAACTGAGGAAAAAACCAAAATAACAGAAAAAAATGAAAAACTATTTTTTACTAATTTTTAAAGCACTTCAAACTTTAAAAAATTGATTCCCAACATTTTTAAAAATGCTGATATGCCCCTTTGGCATGACAGTGACGATAAAATAAGCAAACAGAAAATATTATTTAAGATATTTTAATTATTGAAATAATCAAAACATAATCAAAAAATTAAAATAATCAAAAAAAAGTAGACGGATTACTTTTTTTTTGATTATTTCAAATTATCAAAAAATTGAAATAATCAAAAAAAAAAGTAGTCGGATTTCTTTTTTTTTTGATTATTTCAAATAATTCAAAAATTGAAATAATCAAAAAAAAGTAGTCGGTTACTTTTTTTTGATTTTTTCAAATTTTCAAAAAATTGAAACAATCAAAAAGAAGTATTCGGATTACTTTTTTATTATTTTCAAATAATCTGAAAATATTCTTAAATTTTTAAAAAATAATCAACAAAAAAAAAAAAAAATTGTTCGATTACTATTCTTGAGTTTTTGATCTGTGAAAATAATCAAAAAATGTACTAATCATATTACTTTTTGATTATTTCTAATCGTAGTCGAAATTTTTGATAACGACCACTAAGGAATCGTAATCATTTAGTAGTCATTACAAAAGTACTAATTACTTTTACAGCTCTGGTTGAAATACCATTGGAAAGATTATCATGATTGGAAGTTGTCTGATATAAAAGGATAAACCTAATTTTGAAAATTTTAAAATGTAGTTGATGACTTTACTTCTATAACGACGATATCTCAAAAAGTAGACTATTTTGAAAGCATACAAAGCACGGTAAAAGAAAAAAAAAGTGAAAAAGTTTTAGAAATTATTAAAAGTGTCTTTTAAAAATGGTCTTCTTTACAATTTTTAAATTTGGAGTGGTTATGACATGGAATTCTTGAAGGTTATTTAAAAGAATTTACTTTAACCAGTCACAAAAAAAAAAAAAATAAATAAATTGCCACAAAATATAGGATCATAAATTTTAACTCCCTCAAACGCGAACTTCCCAAAAATAGAAAAAAATAGGAGATTCAAGAGTATTAAAAGGTCAACAAATATAAATAAAATTCACATCACTAACAGAAAAAAAAAGCCAAAAATGGACACATACAAATAAAATAGGACCTTCGATACTCCAGTTTAGTTTTTATAAATAATGTTTAATTGCCAAACACTAGAAAATTTTCCATGATCAGCTCACGATCACGGCTTTAGAACAATACTGAAAAACTAACGACGCGTCGTAGTTCAAATCTGTATTATAAATGATTCATGATTAAACCAGGAAAAATTTCCTGTTTTCAAAATATTCTGATTTCAAAAAATAATAGAAAACGGCCGAAACATGAGACCTCAACAATAACCAAAGACGATAACTACGAAATCACGTAATATTATCTACTTTAATTCTTATAAATGAATCGTATTATGCCAAACAAGTTTACAATTCTATATAGGCTAAAGGCATTGTCGGAACAATGAGTGGTTCATCGAATAAGCCATTTGAATCTATTCGAGTTTAGTAACTGTGTGAATCTCCATCTAACTGCTCGATATATAAGGGTTGCGAATGCGTCTAAAACGTGTTCGCAACAAAGGCTCGATTAAGTTTTGCATAACGATCGCTCCGCTGGCACATGGTTAACAAAAAAGACAGAAACCCAGCACAATGTGCTGCCAAAACAAACGATTGTCAAAAGAAGGGCAGGCGGAAGTTGCAAACATGGTTGGAATGAGTTCGAACCGTGACAAAATCTTTCAGTTAGGCAGATGTTACGAAGCAGGATGCACTCACGCACTACAGCCAGACGCATGCGCCAAAAATAGACACAATAATGGAACCGACTAAAAGCAGGAACAATACGAACTCATTTGAGCAGGCAACATCTTGAGACGTACTGCTCAAGAGGAAGAACAAGAAGTAGAGAATACGAACAGGCAGACTAAACCAGATGTAAAAATCTGATGGGAAAACAATACAAACAGAAATAAATGAATTAATGAATGAAGAATGTAAGTAGTGCAGAAGCCGGGGTTACCAACTTTTGAATGCTGCCAGCAACACTCCAGAGCCATAAATCGCAACAACAACAAAAACTACAAGAACCAACAGAACACGTTCTAAATTTAGCCCGTAGACAAGCAGACCCCGTCACTCAGCCAAGCGCACCGATCAACCAAAAACCAACCCCTGGCAGCAGTCTTTACTACCTGCGCCATACGCACGCATGCGCCTCAGACGTATAGCTCACGCGAGTACAGAAGACACAACAATCGAGGATTTAATTTAAACCCGCATTAGAGCAACGGCTCCCTTTGGCCAATGCGGAAAATTGCAAAAATGCGCCGCAAGGCACGATGACGACAACGATGATGATGATGATGACGGTTGTGCGTGGCTGTTATTCGGGGTAGTTGGTCGTCAACGTCTATTGTTGTTGGCCTTGTCAGGGAGAAACTGGCTGGTTTTGCGTTTATGGCTTGTTTTTGGGAAATTCGCTGTCAGGTCAATGACTCGTGACGACTGATTGGAATAAAAAGACGCAGTTTCTGTCGATTGTGTCGTGATTAATGACTGCAGAATGAGCGTATGAGTTCTAAGGATGCAGCTCAATTTTGAGTGGAATTCCAAGCATTCGTACTTTATTTAAACAATAAAAACAACATTGTAGGGGAAACACGAATTAACTCAATTCGCACGGATTGATATCGTTAACTTTACCGTTATTCAGTTCCGTCAAGTTTCAATGCCGATTTCCGAGAACGATATAAAAGGCTGTTTCAAGACATGGTCAAAAGTTAAACCAGTAAGGAAGGTTAGTTCACATAGAAATGTTGATAGATGGTGTAAAGAAGTTAAGTAAGGATTCAGATGTCCGAAGGGTTTACGAATCCTGAAAATAACTGCAAACTTTTAATCGCTAAAGATCTTCCTTTCATTTGAGTACCCATATGTACGAATGGGTATCAGATAGGTGTACAGAATTTGTTTTTTATGGACTTAAAGTCGGTTTGTGAGAAAAACATTATTTTTGTATAATGATGTCAAGGGATTTTTACCAAAATGGTCACGGTTTAAGAAAATTCACTTTAAAATTTAAAATAAATAAATGTTTGACTTGAAACATTTTGTTATTCTACAAAATAATTAAGGCGTTGGGTATCAAAAATGTCGAAGTCCATGTTATGTCATTTTGAGAAAAACACGAAAACCATGTATGACGCAAATGGCAATTTAAAGTGTTTCATTTCAAATAGAATTCCATAAATCGACGCTCCTTACGAAAACTATTATATTAAAATTGTCTTACGAAAAAAGTATATGGGCCATTCCACACCAAATCGACCAAAAAAAGCCAAAAATGACTTTTGTACTGTTGTTCATATTTAAATATCTCTTGAACTGGAAATGCTAGAAACTCCGTTAATGGCTCGCTAATAGAACAAGCTTTTAGAAAAATTAAGTTGTAATTTGCAAACGGTAACATGTGGCCCGTGGTCATTATCATTGCACTTCATTATTGATGTCCTTAAAAAGGACCCTTTTTAAAATTCTGAAAAAAATCCTAAGTTTTCGTCAATTTATTATAAATGTTCATACAAAATTTCAAGATGGTATTTTGATGGCATCATATTTTAAAAAATTATTTTCTAAATTTTTTTTTTTTTTTGTATAGAAAAAAAAATTTCGAAGAAGGTGAGTTCCAACCGCTGGTCGGAACTGGTGTGGAATGGCCCATATATCACTTTTAAACGAATACGATTTCATTTTTACTTAAATAACGAATATTATAATGTTCTCAAAATTTCACAGAAAAATAGTACAACAAACAGTTTTCTGTGGAAAATTATTATGTTTCAAATTTTTAGACGAAAATTGGAGCTTTTTATTGAAAAAGATTTTTTTTCAAAATCATATTGCGTTGCTTTTATGTTTTGATATATGTCATTTGTAAAATTTGTTTGACAAAATTCAAAATAATTACGCTATAATGATATAAAATATGCATTACCATATACTATGTAGGTGACTCAGAAGATTAGTGTGTTGGAATACAAGCCGAAACGTCGTTGGTTCAAACACCAGCGAAGGCAACATCAAAAAAATAAATAGAAAATATTTTTTTTCACCGCGCTACTTCTTGGTAGATGACCTTCGAGAGTAAAAACATCACCCATGAAAAGTTATGATTCGGCGTTAAACTGTAGGTTCCGCTATTTGAGTACAAATGTAACATGTTTAAATGGTGAAACTGTTCATCCTAAGTTCTTCAGAACTGTATCGCTAAAATAGTATTATTGTAATTATTATTAGGACCGTATGACATGTCCATTTTTAGGATTTTCGAGTTCATTTGTTATTGTCTCCTAGATTTCTTAGGACTGTTACAGAAAATTTAGTTTTAATTTCAGGACTGATATAAGTTTCCAATGGTCTGTGGTCTTTATAAAACGATTACATATATTTATTAAATGCTGTAATATGTACAGGTTTTATATGAAGGCCCCAATCATAAATGCATTATTCATGTTCAACAAAAGATTCCAATCTTCTTCGCAAAATTTGAATCATTTTTATATTCGTAGATACACGGATATACATATGCATATTCTCAGAAATATCAAAAACATAATAGAGTTCCTGGCAAAACCATAAAACGTATTATTTTTCTCATCAAAAACAATAACATACTTTTTCGTAAGGGAAAAAATATATAATAGTTTTCGTAAGGGGCGTCGAAATAATCAAATTTAATTAAATTCATCTAGTTAAGATTAGTATATTGAAAATATACATCGAAGTATCGAATAGATTCTGAGGCTTATATTTCATCGAAAAACATCAATGTATGGAATCAATATATCCAGTGTTTAAAAACATCGTAATATTTTGGACGTCCCTACTGTGGAGGTTTATTAATCTAGCTCTCCCTTTTATTTCCTGTAATCGTGATTTCAATAGATAGATGGACGTAGCTAAATTGATTCAGGATGTCGCGGTTATCCATATTTTCGATACTGTACACACCTCCTTCTGAGTGCTACAGATGTAAGTGAACACAAAACGGTCTGTTTTCGTAAACCATCCGATTTCTGGATACGAAAACAGCCCAGCAAACGGATAAAGGGGAACATCGAAACCTATTTCAAATTAATTGAGTGTATATTTAAAAAAGAAGGAAACAAATTAAAAGCACCATTTTCATACCATACTTTAGTAAGTACAAACCGTTTATACTAGAGATGGGCGAGTGCCGTGCTTTTTTCGTGTCACACCCGAAAATCTGAGTTCGTGCGTGCAAATCTCCGTGCGTGCTAGTTGCTGTCGTGCACGTGCGTGTCCGTGCTTCCAAAATCAGGCACGCGCCCATTAAAGATTTTTTTTTATAGTTTCTACCCCAATTTAAAAAAAAACCTTAACAGCTTCAGAAAAGAAAAATTTCGTGGTATTTTAACCTTTTCTTAAAAATCTGTTGTTTTAGTTTTACTTATGGATTTAAGAGAATAAAACAGTATCAAACTAAATTTTTGAGTTATTTATTACAGGGACTAAAACCTATTGGAATATCGGTTCCGGTTCGGGTTCCAAGAATTTTAAAATTGTGGTTCCAATTCCGATTCCGGTTTCAACCAACAAATTAAATGGGTTTCCTGTTCCATACATTTTTAATAATGGTTCCGATTCCGGTTCTTTGCGTTCCCTGACAGGGACTATAATATCTGTTCCGGTTCTGGTTCCGATATTTTTAAAATAGCGGTATCGATTCCGACCAGAAAAAATATATATGTTTCGATTCCAGTTCTGGTTCAACACATTTTTAATAACGATTCTGGTTCCAAGAATCTAAATGGTTCCGTTATTATTGTTCACGTTCCGCTTGCTTTTTCAATTTTTTTCCGTACTTTTTTCGTATTTTGTCGTGTTTTGTCGTGTTTTTCCGTGTTTCTTCGTGTCCTTTAAAATCCCATGTTTTATCGTGCTTCTCGTGTGTGTCTGTAAATTTACTCGTCAGGCTCGTGCTCTTGCGTGTCACCTATCGGCGTGCCCGTGCGTGTCTGTGCCATCAAAAACAGGCACGCGCCCATCTCTAGTTTACACCATTAAATCAGAGCTATAAAGGTTAGATTTCGATTACTTTTGATTACGATTACTAAAGAATCGTAATCAAAAATTTTGATTACGATTAGAAATAATCAAAAAGTAATTTAATTCTTAGTACATTTTTTGATTATTTTCACGATTATTTTAAAATAATTAAAAACCGACTAAAAAAATAATCAAAAAATAAAAGTAATCAAAAAAAAAGTAGTCGGATTACTTTTTTTTGATTATTTGAAAATAATCAAAAAAAGTAATCCGACTACTTTTTTTTTGATTATTTGAAAATAATCAAAAAAAAGTAATCCGACTACTTTTTTTTTGATTACTTTTAATTTTTGATTATTTTTTGATTATTTGATAATCAAAAAATTATCAAGAAAAATAGAAATAATCCAAAAAAAAGTAGTAGGATTACTTTTTTTTTGATTATTTTCAAATTATCAAAAAAAAGTAGTCGGATTACTAATTTTAATTATTTTAAAGTAGTCGTAAAAATAATCAAAAAATGTACTAAGAATCAAATTACTTTTTGATTATTTCAGGATAGGAGCTAGAATGACGGAGAATCTCAAAATATGGGACTGTAAATGTATGTAAATTCTGCAAAGATGGTTTTAATAAAAGCATATTTTAATAATATTATATTCACCTATCTTGTTTGGTCTTCAGAAGATGCATTCACCGAATGTAATCCTCCGAGCTTATTGTATATGTTCACAAAGTCAAATGAATTGAAATGTACACCAATAACGGACGAAAATCGGTGTAAACGGAAAATTTACGGAATACTTCGTTTCAACGGAAACATTGCGGAGTACTCCGTTTCAACGGTACCGTAAACGACTACAACAAAACGGAGTTATTTAGAAATACGGAGCAAAACGGAATTCTAACGAAGTCGTCCGATTTGACGATACGTTAACGGTGCGTAATCGTATATGCTACGACGTATACTTGCTTAATGCTCCGTAAACATGCCGTCAATGACGGTATTGTGATTCCGTGTGTATCGTATGCTCCGTATAAATGTTTCTTGGATATTTTTTGACATTGTCGAGGCAGTTTAGAAACATTTTTTCGACATATTTCAAACAGACCATTAAACTTCCACAAAATTTTACAACCTGAAATACACTTCTCAAAATATTCCATTTGTCCGAAATATTCCTGTAAAATGACAAAAATTTTGTCTCGGGATTGCAGTTAATTGTATTGAAGTAGGCATTGAATAAGTCTGCTGGTCTACTGCAATCTTTAGTGATGGAGTAGTTATAGCAGTCTCAAACAACTAATGAACAGCAATTTCACATTTTCAGAACTTGGATTATAAAAATGGAATTATAAAATGTGCCAATTTTATGTTTGAGACGTGATTTCTCAAGAACCCTTGGATTATTTTTTCGATTATCCCGACTGTACAATTTTACATTCTGAATAGACGATTATTTTATTTATATATGTTTCGCTTTTCTTGCTTGGTTTCCAGATACATCCTAAGAGCTGATTGTTTTGGTTCACAAAATCAAACGAATTGAAATTTAAAATTAATCTAACAACGGAAGAGCATCGGAACGGTAAACGAAGATTACGGACTACTCAGTATCAACGTTACGAAAACGATTACAACAAACGGAAATCATACAGATTTATTTAGAAAAAATTGAATGTAATCGGAGTCGTCGGAGTGGACGATACGTTAGTATTCCGTTTTCGTATCTGCTATGTCGGACAATTGTCAATGACGATGCTGTGATTTCGTGTGTGCGGTGTCCCCTTTAAATAATTGAAACGGTCAATTTTTCGATAGTGCATCCCTAGTATTTATATTTATTTCTTAACTTGTACAAAATAATTTAAACGTTTTAATTAATATATCAAAAAAAAAAAAAAAACGTCAATAAACCTCTCCACAAAATAGTCCAAATTTTATCAGTCAAAATTCAAAATTCAAAAATAAATTCTGAAACAACAACAAATGAAAGATAATGAAGTACATGTGGTACCCATCGCTGTCTAACATACGAAGGGTGGCGTACGTGCGCGAACTGGAGGCGGAGTTCGAATGTCTGCAAAAAGGTTATCTTTATCTGATGACACGTTACGCGCAGATGCAGTTTAGACTGCGTCAGATAATGGACGCGAAGCCGGCCGATCGCGGGCGTCTGCTGTCCAAGCTGGAAAAGTACGTCTTGGAAGGTATCGACAACGAATGCGCTGAAAATGAGTTGCCGCGCATGCAACGAGATATGCGCTGCATGGGCGACGTGCGACACAAACAAACCTACGTCATTGATCGGCTACGCAATCAGCTGGCCGCACTGTCAGATGCCACATATCTAGAGAGCGTCGAGTACAGAGAAGACGAGCTGGACGATTGCCCAGATGATTACCCAAGTGTTGCTTAAAAGGAGCCGAAGAAAGAATAATGTGGAGTCGCTTGTGGGCGATAAACCGACCTGTACAGGCTTCATCAACATCGTTGCTGAAATATAACATAATATGTTGCAGATGGAAGCTAGAATGACGCTACAGGGGCGTGGCACTAGGTTAATTTGTAATGTATTTTATTATATTTTTCGATGCTTTGATATTTGATGATAGGGACTGTAATGATTAGTTTTGCCCGTCAACACTTTCTCCAATTTTGTTATTTGTTTTTCTGTTCATACAGTTTTTATAACTTTTAGAATTATTCGAATAATAAATATGTAAATTAACCATTTAAAACTTTAAAACACTTCGGTTATTAGCTCGATACAAAAATATACTAAAAGTTCCTCACCAGTTATCATATATGAAAGTTATACAGGCCGGAAATACCGCCCCATACATGGGGTAGAAATTAGAAAATTTATTTAAATTTTAATTTAAATCTGTTACAGCTTGATAGCTTATTGGAAAAGCCAATAAACCTTAAAATGACCAAATGAAGAAATATCATTAATCGAGCATAATCGTAATAATATCGTAACCATAACATGGTTTTTCATCATCATTTAGTCCTCGATCTCCTCGGAGAGCATAGGGCCTCAACAAAACATTTCCACCTCGTACGATCTTTGGCAATTATTTCTAATTCATACCAGGATTTGGCCGAATCCTCAACTTCCAGCTCTAGGCTTCGCTTCCACGTGTTTTTAGGACTCTCTTCTATTACCCTGTGGATTCTACTCGAGGGCTTGCCCACAGATCCGACGATGTTAGATTTTCGAAGCCCAATCCATTTCCATTTGCGATTTTGATTTCATAAACGATTGGGATGAGTTTGTATTGCTCATATTGCTCGTTATTCATACCAGGATTTGGCCGAGTCCTCAACTTCCAGCTCTAGGCTTTGCTTCCATGTGTTTTTAGAACTCTTTTCTACTACCTTGCATATTCCACTCGAAGGTTTGCCGAGAGATTTCGTCCAACGATTTTCGAAGCCCAATCCATTTCCTTTTGCAAAGTTTGATTTCATTAACGATTGGGATGAGTTTGTATCGCTCATAGAGCTCGTCATTTGATTTGATATTGGACCACCAAATTCTCAGAATGCGTCGAAGGCATCTTTTTGTAAGACTCTGTAGAGTATTTGTTTAGTATACAGTGATTAGCCAGGTCTCGCAGCTGTTGAGAAGGACCACCATTACATTAGAATTGATAATTCGAATTTTGGTGTTGATAACTAATTGCGAAGAGCTCCGTATACTTCGCCATATCTTCTGCTGAGATTATACTGCATAGGTATGTGAATGATTTTTTTTTTTTTTACTAATTAACCAACACTCAGGGGAAGCCCCCTATTCATGCAATGCACAGTGTTGATCGTAAAAAGGGATGATAGGTTAAATGGAGGGTGAAAACATGGAGTAATGTCGGTGGATATTTGTTTTGAACTTGCCAATATCAAAAATCGTGCGACTGAAGAATGAATTCTCTCTATAATGTATGGTTCTGTTGAGAGCCGAGTGGACTACGAAGGGGTGGGCTTGGTTTGATGCCCGAGTAGAACGAGAGAAGATACGACCTGGTGGAATTAGATCATGTATTTCCCTCGAACACTTACCGTTGTAATACTTATGTCCAAGAGAACCAATAGAGGATGCAATATTTTCATTCCCTATTATATATATCGCATGCTGTTGTATTCGGTCCAGGAACTCCAAAGAAGATTTTGACGCCCCTGCCGAAATGTGCGAGTTGTATTCCATCTTAGGCCGAATATAGGTGGTGTAGACAGTGCGTAAGTCAGCAGCTGACTCCGAAATATCCACAAAGCCCATATTGATGGGAGGGAGGGGTGAATCCATTCGTTTGTGAGATAGCAGACAACATTAGGTCTTGCTTGCATTAAAATCAACTCTTTTTGCCAGAAACCACTCGGAGATTGTTTTAAGGTCATTATTGAGTGTGTCATTCATAGTGCGTCTTTTACTCTCAACCTCCAAAGAGTTTGGACGCTTGTTGAACGAATATGAATGAGAAATGTTACTGCATTACATGCAATGACATGTCATCTGAAAATTAATGGATTGGGTTCTGCGTCAATGACAGAAGGTCATTGATAAAAACCAGGAAAAGGGACGGGGATAGAGAGAACACCATCCATCGTAACTCGTATTGAACGACCATGGAGAAAACTCGATATCCATCGAGTAAAAGAATTACCGACACCCTATGCAATTAGTTTAGATACGAGGGCCTCATGCCACACTCGATCAATAGCCTTGGAAATATCAAGAGCAACAACCTTACTCTCCTCAAAAAGGTGAATACAATTATTCCTCGTAGGACCAGATCCACCGGCATCAAGTTACCGGTGGATCGGAAACCATATTGCCGGTCACTAAGTAATTCGTTTCGCTCCAGATAGTCCACAAGGTGGAAGTTTATTACGCTTTCCATTACCTTGCAGAGCGCAGAGCATATTGCAATGGGTCGGTATTTGGCAGGGTTCGTAGCCTCGCCCTTTTTCTGCTATCGAGCTGTTCTGTGATCCGAGTTGTAGTGATATTTGCCACTCGTTTATTTGTTCGACAATGATTCGCAACCTGTTTATTTGGTCGACGAATGACATATTTGCTCGTGTTTTCTCAGAGTACTGTCCAAAGAAAAATTTACGCGACCCAAAAGAATTTTCGAGAGAACTTTCGATGGAATTGATAAAAGCATGAAGCCTCCATACAAGGACACCTTGTAGCCAGTATTTTTTTCTTCCACCAGATGGCCTCGTAAACTGGCGAAATTGTTTGGTGCCTCCTCTGGACAAGTTCAATAGTTCAGCTGGAACACGGTCAAATCCAGATGACTTAATTCTTCAAATCCTTGATTGCGTTAATTATTTCGTGGATTTGTGCTGATTCTGAACTCTGTGACGTTGCTGAAAGGTTTTTCAACAGGGACGCTACAAAAGTAGAGCGGCAGGGACAGCAAACGACGCCATATTTCTTGCCGCTCTTTTGACATTTCTCTTCAGTAAGGTTTGCCATTTCATGACGAAAAGATATACAAATTCGAATTTCGGTAGTAAATTTTAATAATTTCGACTCGTTGTTGGCTCGTATATCATTCCATCATGAAATGGCAAAAGAGCGGCAAGAAATATGGCGTCGTTTGCTGTCCCTGTCGCTCTACTTTTGTAGCGTCCCTGTTGAAAAACCCTTGAAAAAAACTTTTGTAGCACTCTTATTGAAAAACCCGTTATTTGCCGAGTGTAATTGGCTATCTTTCTCTTCTATTTTCCTCTTCTCAGGATACATCAACCTATCCTCTACTGAACTTGACCCAGAGTTGGGGGTATTGTAGAAGTGATATCGCCATATCGACAAGTGCTCCTCAGTAGACGTGACAAGTGATCCCTCCTTTAATTGTAGAGAGCAAAGTATATAACGTGATCATATACTTTATAAACACTTAACTTGTACACAAATATTTCAATGAAAATAAAAATAAACTTCTCCACAAAACAGTCCAAACTTTGTCAGTCAAAATTCAAAATTCAATAGAACTGATACAACTTTTTGATTAATATTTTTTTACTGCTCGCTGCGCAGCATATTTTTAAAAAGCCCTAAAATGAATTGCTGCAGATGCAAAAAGTCGCCCTCAGTGTCGCAAGAAACTATTGAACCGGGTCACTGCAAGTGCAACATGTTGGAACCCGACGATATGCAGTACTTGTGGTACCCATCGCTGTACAACATACGAAAGGTGGAGTACGTGCGCGATCTTGAGTCGAATTTCGAGAGTCTGCAGAAAGGTTACCTTTCGCTGATGACCCACTACGCGCGCATGCAGTTTAGGCTGCGGCAGATAATGGACGCGAAGCCATCCGATCGCACTCGTCTATTGTGCGAACTGGAGAAGTACGTCCTGGAGGGTGCCGAAGATGAGAGTCTGGACAACGAGTTGCCGCGAATGCAGCGCGATCTACGTTGCATGGGCGACGTGCGACGCAAGCAGACCTACGTCATTGATCGGTTGCGCGAACAGCTGGCCGCATTGTCGGAGGCCACATATCTGGAGCGCACCACCGACTACATAGACGACCAGTTGGATAAGGCCCCAGAGGTTAGCCCAAGTGTTGCCGTGCAGGAGCAGAAGAAAAAATAATAATGGAGCCGCTGGTGGGCGATAAACCGACCACTACAGGCATCATCAACATCGTCGCTGACGTATAACTAAATATATTGTAGATTGGAGCAGGATAACGCCACATGGGCGTGGCACTAGTTTAATTTATAATGTATTTTATTATATTTTTCGATGCTTTTATATATTTGACGATATACACGCAGTAATTAAATTAGGGTAAAAATAGCAGCAAATAAACATTACATTTAAACAATAACCGCGATATTTGTTTTCTGGAATTGTATTTGCAAAAATTACAAATTGGATCTCTTTTTCAGTACAGAATCTTTTATATTTTAATATGAAGCACTCAAACAAACGACAAAACTTAGTGTGCTGTCAATAAATTTTTTACTTCTAAATAAATACACTTTTTAAGAATTAAGATACAAGTAAAATAATGCAAGATGCATAACATTCCGTTAACGGTGCTTTATATGAAACAGAAATACGGAATACGATTCCGATTATTAAAGGAATAACGAGGAACATTGTTTCGAATTTAGAATCTCAGTACGTTTCGACAGTACGTTATATATTATTCAAAATGGTGTGGACATTACAATGAAATATCCATTCATTATATCGTCACTGTCCTGCCAAAGGGGCGAATGTGCATTTTTAAAAATGTTTGGAAATCAAATTTTAAAGTTTGAAGTGCTTTCAAAATTAGACAAAATTATTTTTCGGAGCTCTCAAAAATATTGCTCATAAAAGATTCATATTTAGGAGTTATTTAGGAACCCTTATAAATTAGACTCCAAAAAGCATCAACAATAAAATTGTTTCTGAGCACTCAGAAAATAGACTCATAAAAGTTATATATTTTAGAATGTTTTAGGAACGCTCCAAAATTTGACTCATAAAAGAGTCTCATTAATGAGCGTTTTAGGAGCCACCTCAAATCAAACTCATTAAATCATCAAATTTAAGAGTATTTAAGGAGCACTCAGAAAAATTCCAAAAATGGTGTCTGGAAATTCTCAAAAATGTGAATGTTTTAAGAATATTTTTGCGCTCTTTAAAGCGCAGTTTCTGTAGCTTTTTTGGGGTCTTTTTAGAGCTCAAATATGAGTGTTTTAGGAGTAATAAAAGTGTCAGAAATATGAGGGTTTTTGGGCTCATAAAACGGTGCCATCTACCCAGGGGTTGGGAGCCTTTTTGGGCACTTTTCAGTGCTCAAATATGAGTGTTTTAGGTGTAATAAAAGAGTCTGAAATATGAGTGTTTTTGGGCTCATAAAATGGGGCCCTCTACCCTGGAGTCGGGAGCCTTTTTGGGCTCTTTTAAGTGCTCATATATGAGGGTAACACTCATAAATATGACACATTTAGGAGTCTTAAAAGACTCAAAATGTTTGCTGGGTATCTATTGGCATTATATTAATTATTTAAAAAATTTTTGCCAAACATTAATTTGCAATAACATTATTTTGGCAAATTTAAATACTGATGCCAATCGATAGGTGCTTTAAAAACAGACAATTAATACCTTTAAACTACTAGTTTATCTTGCACGAATAAAAAGATATAGCAAAAAAACGAAGAAATTTTAAAAATTGAAAATCTTGTCATGCCAAAAGGGCCTTTACACTACTATTTTATCTCGTACCAATAAATAGTTATGGCGAAAAAGGAAAGATTCGCCCTTTTGGCATGACAAGATTTTCAATTTTTCAAATTCGCCCTTTTGGTTTTGACTTTTGTGGCTAGATATATCCAACAAAACGACACGCGATTTTAGCACAGTATAGTTGAAGAAAAACTACATTAAAAAATGTAAAAAAACGCAAATGTCAAAAATTGCACATTCGCCCCTTTGGCATGATAGTGACGATATGATATTTTTCTCATCAACATTCTTTTTGATAATGTTAAATTCATATTATTAAAATTAACTATTACACCGTACGGAAAAATTCAACTTTTGCCTGCTCCCATGAGAAAATACTACACTCAAAATAAAAAGTCTGCACCAATAGCAAAATAAGTTGCCAATATAGCAAAAAAGAGGAAAGCGCCGGATTTTGCTTAAACAACAAATGACAGTTTGCTGTTTCAGTAAACTTTTTTTATGCTTTAGAGCAGACAATTTTAGCTAATTTTTTTGCTATTAACTCCAATTTATAAAAAAGAAAATAATATATATTATATATATATATTTTTGTATTTTAATATTTCTTTTTGCTTCTTATATAATTTTTACTTTTATTATTTTTATGTTACTATTTTTTTTATTATATTTATTTTATTTATCCTCCTTTTTCATTTTACCTTTATCTCACTATTTCCCTCTTGAATGCGTGCATTATTATTACGTAGAAGAAAAATCGTTTTTAAATAAACATGTTGTCGAATAAGAGTCTACGAATTATTGACACATTTAGCTGCAGCGTCTCGTACTGTTGTTTTAATGGTTTCCTCCTATAATAATAAACGTGGTGTAAAAAACACAAAAACGAATACAAACATGTTCGTTTTGTACGTCATTCTGCGTGTTTACTGAAAATGGTCGCATGTATTTTTTTGTAATAATCCACCTTATTAAACGCGACGTTGGTAAGGACTCAATGTATTTAATGTAAATAAATTATATTTATATATTTATATTTTTATTTATTACAGAAAATAAATAATACATCGAACTTCTATTATGGCAACGGACTCGAAAATAACTGCAGACGCAAGTACTACAATCAATTATTGGAAACCAAAGCAAACATTAAATGTTTTATAATCTTTTGCAGCAAGAAGTGTCTTTTTATGTGTGTGTTGTAAAAGTGAATATCAATTTCGACATTTAAATAAATAATATATACAATAAATTGACTAAAATACATTTTTGTTTTAATAAATTATTAGAAAAATGTAATTCGACTTTACCATAAAATTAATAATACGTATCATTAAATTTGTATAGGTCTTTTTATTGTAATTAAAATATCACATTATAAAATTTATGGTACAACCACACATTGTATTAACAGTTTCAATATTACTGAACTAATGGGACGCATCCTATTGACCAATTTTAATGGTATAAATTATTGTTTTTCTATTGAAATACTATCAATTTACCGTGATTTTTTTCTGGGTGTAGCAGAACTAAGATTCCTAGCAAACAATTAGCTATTGCAAACAAAAGTATGCTGTAAATGCAATTTAAAGTTTGATAAAATTTAGCATTCAGAGTTTGCTATTAATAGCAGACTTTTTTTTAGTGTATATATTCTTAAAGTACGCTAAAAATAAAATACACGTGTATCCCAGTTTTTCTGGATCAATTCATTATAGGATTTTATTTGCATTTTAAAAGCAAGTGCATATCCAATTTTTGGTGGAATACATCGCTAAGTTTAAATATGAAATTCGTTTACTGCTTTTATTTGCATTTAATAAATTTCAATTGATTTTTCAGTTCGAATCAGCACCTTAAAATTATATAAAAATTGTATGATTAAAGACAGGGAAAAATGAAATTGGTCATTTTGCAGAACAGCGGTATTAATATAATTACTAAACATTTTAATTATGCTTATTTAACAAAAAAAAATATATAGAAAAATGCGAAGTTTTAAAATATCATGGAGGGACACTGAACATTTGTTCCAATCAATATTTCCACAGCCATCTACAGCTTCAGTGAATAACGAATTTCAGCCTTTTGAAATGATTTTCGTTGATGATATGTTAATTCCATCAGATGGCGAAGAAACTGATTTACATGAATCAATCATCGAATCAGATTGCGAACCAGACTCTTAGAAATCATATTGCGAAACTGCTACTCAAGAAATCTCCACAAGAATCAGAGAAGAAATTGCTACTTGGGCGGTGAATTTTGGAATTTCAAATATTACATCAAATGGACTTTTGTTTATTTTACGGAAAAATGGACATAAAACTCTTCCGCAAGACAGCAGAAACTTAAAAGAATGCACCAAAAAATCACCAGTGGAAATCAAGGAAGATGGTCAATAAGTCCATTACGGACTCCGAAATGCGTAACTGGGCGAAAAAATCACAACGCATACTATTCCTGCTTCATGTACGAGCAAAAAGGGGATATATTTCAACGAAAGGTTACCTTTGCCCTAACCCAGCAGATTTTATCGCAAGTTGTTCCGAAAAGAACTAGAACTACATTTATTTGGAATGCAAAGATAAAAAGTCGTTCCACGTTCGCTTCTAGTGATATGATTTTAGGAATCACTTTATATTCGAGAGTTCTAAAGAGTACACAAATTTAAATTTATCGGTTGAATATGGAAATATGAGAGATAATCGAACAAAGTTCTGTATCTCCATTCAATTCAATAGCAAGCCATTCTAGAATTACTTCTCTCCTGGCACTGACGGCACAGCAACGAGAACAACTTCATATTGGGTTCCGATAAAAAGTCATTCTACGTTTGTTTCTAGCGGAACGTATACGAGAAGCGAATACAGTTTTTGAGCATCTAATGAGAGCGTAAAAGCAAACGGAGATATGTTTCTTCATCCAATTCTACAGCAACTGATTCTAGAATAACTTCTCTCTTGGTACTGTCGACACAGCAACGAGAACAACTTCACATTGGGTTAGTCGTTCCACGTTCGCTTCTTTAGAATGTAATTGAGAATATACAAAAACGTGTCAAACCTCTTAAAAAAATATTTTATTTATAAAAAATAAAGTTAGCTGCGTATTCTAAATCAACAATTCAAATTGTGTGTCATAGGATATAAAACATATTTAGTAAGTACTTTTTCATTTGAATTAAAAATATAGTTTAACATGTTAATACTACAGGTAGTGTCGATGGCTCAGATGGTAGGTGCGCAGGAAGTCCATATAATGGCTGGAGAATATCAAAGTTCCAAAAGTCATTCCATGGGAACCATTTTAAGAAGTAGTTCCATAACTCATTCCATGTGAACCATTTTAAGATTTAGTTCCAAAAGTCATTCCATCGGAAGTTATTTCATAATTACGACTTTTGGAACCGGGAGAGAAGTTGTTCAACCAGTAAAGAGAGAAATTTAAAGAGAGTACTTAAAGTGGTTCCACAACACATTGCAGTAGAAGCGAATGGAGATGTACTTCTCCGTTCGCGTCTCTTAGAAGCTGACGAAAAAGTACTTGCTCGTGTAGACATCGCCTGCGAAAATAACGACTTCTGGAACCATTTTTGGAGCGATTCCCTTAATACATTACAAATTGCCAAAGTGGTTGCAAAGTACTTCTAAAATCTGCGGGGAAGTGACTGTAGTAAGCGCACAGATGAAAACGGTTCGCAATAAACTTCAACGTGAACATCACAATGTGCAATATCCAATGAAAATAGAAAATTTAAAAATTAATATGGTGATAGATTTCCCTGCTGACTACATGCATGTTGTATGTTTAGGGGTGATGAAAAAACTAATGATAGAATGGCTTCGATCCCCACAAAAATAAATCTATCATATTACGACAGAAATCTAGAATTAAAAATAAACAACATCACAAAGTAATATCCAAGTGAATTTTGTAGAAGAAGACGCAGTACAAAAGAAGTTGAAAGATGGAAAGCCACGAAATTTTAGCTTTATTCTGGGCCGTACCTACTAAAAAAAATTGTCTTTCTGAGGAATACTATATTCATTTCTTGAAATTAAGTTTGGGAATCCGAATTTTACTAAATTTTAAAGACGCCAAGAGGAATAGTGGATGCGCTGCAGAGCTCATGAATAGTTTCGTCAGAGATGTTCCAGGGTTATATTCTCAACGTATTTTAACGTATAATTTTGATGCGCTAATACATTTAGCGGACGACGCATTAAATTTTGATGGATTAGAAACAATAAGCGCATTTAAACATAAAAACTAAAAAGAATGGTAAAACAAGGGAATAATGTTGCAGCACAAGTGCATAAAAAATTACGGAAATAAACCGGTTCACAACTTTTGATCCTGATATAGTTTTGGATTTCCAAAAACAAAAAGAAAATTCTAAAGAATGGTTATTTACTAAAGATTTCGCACTGTCTATACATCCTCCAAATAATTTGTACTCTGTAATGGATAAGATTTCTCAATTGGAATCAATAAAAAAATATGGCGATAAAACTAAGGATTCTGGACATAAATTTAAAATTTTTAAAAGATTATTTAATAATCCTATACCATCGACAATTTTGGAATATATTACTTTGATAAACAAGCACTTTGCGATACAACAGTAGAACATGATACCCAAGATATATATTTTAAAATTATAAATTTTTCAATTTTCAATTTATTTATTGAATTTATTCATTGAATTTATTCATTCAAGAAACTCATTCAAATTTATAAAATACTGCAACAATGGCCAGCAATAAATTATCCCAACATTTCACGTCATCACCAAATTTATTTATGACGGAGGATTCGCTTAATGGTAAATTTTACTACCCGAACTAACCAAATTAACTAACTAACTTTTTGAATAGATTTTCACATATTTTATTACTACAAACCTTCTCAACACAACACGGATGCCACTTGCACTGAAGATAAATTGATTACAACAAATTGTTTTATTTTTCATTCATATCGTTACAAAAATGTAGTTGAATTTCTCCATTCGACTGCTCTCGAAAATTCGGAAGTCCACGAAGACGTCTCAACTAACACGGTCATCCAAAATTCTCAAGTTTGCACTGATATTTCGCACCACCCAGAACAGATAAAATGTAAGTTAATAGATATTTCACCTTCACTGTTGTTGGGATTTTACCAATGGTTCATAGACTCGAACATATCATCCTTTGCAAACTTCTCAACGTTCACGCGCGATGAACGTTCACGCAGCGGAATTCTTGAGATGACTTTCAAGCTTGGTACTGCAAAAATATTTTGATTTGATTGCTATTCAAGCGGAAAACAATGTTCTCACCGAATGCAGTGGCGCTTATATTGGCAGATCACTGGGCTTGGAATAGTAGTGTGTCAGATCTTCATTCGCTAGACCGGTGGCCTCCCTTGACTTGCTGTAACCAAAACGAAAATAATTTACCGTAAAATTATTCCCCGTAGAACGCGTTCCCGTAGAATTCTTACCGGTACAATTTGTGACGATACAATTTCGAACGAAATGATACCGCACAATAACCACACAACGCAAACATATTAAACACATCTAGAATGAACATCACCACCACACAGCCAACTTCACCACTCACTTTGCCAAACGCAGCCTACTTCAACACTAACAACGAACAAGAAGGAAGAAGAAACGCGTATAAAAGCGAGCACGCAACGAGGATCGCTCTCTTTTGCTGTTGACCGACTGACGAACAACATTGACGACTATACTGTAGCGTGGTCTATGTAAATACGCCAGATGCAGTACAGTCAACGAACGCCTGTAGGAACGTTTGAGGTTAGGTTAACCGGGGTTTAAATGACGCGTCTTCGTTGCACGGAAACCGTGATTCCCAACGTGTGTTTGCGTAGTTTAAGCGCCCTGGACATGGGCATGACAGTAACAATGCCGTCAAGGAGCTGCAGCCTGCCGCACGAGTATGAGTTAATTATATTTTTATTATTAAACGCGAAATTATAAATTAAATGAATTTAAATAAGACATTCAGCCTAACCAATAAACGAAATAATGTCGACTTTAAAGAAAGTATGAGTTTTTTGACAAATAAATATAAGATAAAATTGTCGGAAAAGCTGATACTATCTTTAGAGTCGACTTTATTTCGTTTATTGGTTAGGCTGATTGAATTCCAAAATATAAATTTAACCGCATCGCATTTTATTTAAAAACCTCGGGGATCCCTGCTAAATATAAATTTTGTAACGCACAAGAATACCTGGAGCCCGCTGAGCATACCCCGGCTATGGACCGGGAATCCGGGTTCGTTACAAATTTCCGTAGAATTCTTCCCAGTAATGCTTTTCCAGTAGAATTTTGTCAATAGTATGGAATTTCGCAACGATTAAGGTAGTATTTTTTTGAAGTATTTCAGTGTGATTTTTTATGGTTATTTTTATTTCATTATTAGATACTCAATATGACTATGCACACAAAGTGGAAGCATCTCTTAAAAATGTTCAGGAATGCCTAATAGCGTCAATAAGGGCTGAAAGTGAGAAATATCACGCCTCCTCTATTGCTGCTCTTAAAGAATGTCATAAGAAAATATTAGTTTTAAGAACTGAAATAAGAAGTCTTTCCACAAAAAATAATGGAACGAAAAACATTACGCCAGAGACGCCCTTCAGCACTCTTGAATCTTTTCTGAAATTTGATGAAATAATAAAAGAAAATGAGGATAAAAGGAAAATGAATTCAAAATTATAAATGTAAAGGAACCCAACACGTTCGTAAAATCTATTTGGATAAATTTGATGTCAGAAGACGTCATACAAAATTTTACTTATTTTGGAGCTTTGGGAGAAAAATGGGCTATATCTGCCTTAGCAACATACAAAATTTTTAATGGTAAAATTGTGATAAAAATTACTTTCATTCATTTATAATTTTTATATATATTACAGATGTATTTTTGACCAAATTTCGTGACATGGATCAAATCAAAATTTAAGTTTCAAAATTATTAAACAATACTAGAGATAAAATCAAAAAGAGGAAATTATAAGTCAAAATTAATGTGATTTCAAATTTTGTTTTAATTAATTTTTTAATTTGTTTAAAAATAATTTTATTCATATTAATTGTTAAATTGTCAATGTGTTTCCGGATTCAGAAATCGGGACGTTTCCGGAATATGATTTCGTTTTTCTGTAACCGATAACGGTACATAAGCGGAACGAATTGTTTCTTGGGTATTCTGTAGATTAACTTCAAATTGTATGTCAATAAAAAGTAACTTTTTAAAAATTATGAAAAAAACGAAATTTTTTTTGATTTTAAGATATTGTCTTAACGTGCTCAAGGTCTAGTCAGTACAAACTGGGTGTTTTGTACCAACAAATAAAACAACAAACAATTGGCAAAATGCATTGAGTGACGATCGTACAACTGTTTCAGAGGCAGCCAAGCCCCTTAATCAGCGATCTTTCTCTGTAGATTCTACATTTCAAGTCTCTAAAGTTTTCCTTTTCCAATGAACAAAATAAGAATTATGTGCATTGAAGAAAGAACCAAAAGCAAAGAATGCAAATACTGCATCAGCTCAAGATTTTGCCAAAGTTGTTGTAACTCTGGTTGCGTCTGTTTTGTCAAATTTGATCTAATTTTTCTATATAGCTCATTTTTTTTTTCGAAAAATTTCGATTTTTGAAAAATGGGATATAATTTTGGATTTTTTGAAAATTTTCAAAATGGTCTTTTTTAAGAACATACAATTGGAAGTGCAAGGATAATTACCACTGACCACATGTTGCGGTAAAGGAAAAAAAGCTTTTTTATTAGCTTTAAAATGACACCTCATCAGGGTTTATAGCACATTTCATTCAATTGATATTTTAATATGAAAAACCATACAAAAGTGATTTTTTGTCCATTTTTTGTAACTTTGGGCCACTGTTCCTCATAATATAAAAATCGTTTGGCGCTACAGTCCTGTATAGAACTTCGGCCGAGCTCTCTCACCATTTTGAGCTGTGCGTGTTATATTTGTACTCAAAGTGGTGGGACCTACAGTTTATTGCCGAATCCGAACGGCGGGTGAGAGCTTTTTCATAGGCAATGGTTTTACTCTCGTAGGTTTGCCATTTACTGACGAGAGGTAGCGCGGTATAGAAAATGTTTCTATGAAAAGATGTTGTTAGCCCCAGTCCAGTCTTGAACCGGGGACCTTTCGGCTCGCAGTCCAACGCACTAACCACTGAGCTACCGCGGCTGCACTGTTCCTCATAATTGACCAAATAATTGACCAAAACATATGAGGTTTAAATCTTAAAGTCGATAGGCCGATATAGTATGGGAATGACTCGGTTAAAACATTTTATTATTTAAAGGAGACGGATTTAATCGATCATTACTATGTTGCTTCTTGTTACATTTTGATAAATCTAAAACTTTTGAAAAGGTAATAGATTTAGAATTTACATTTAAGAACTGTAAAAATGTGTAAATTATCTTTCAAGATTTATTTAACGATTTTTAAAAAATGAAAAATGTAAGCAAGTTTTGAATTTTTTGCCGTATGTATAATGACATATATATCATGTTTTTATAACCCCAGTCGGCACATACACACATTTTGTATGATTATCGTAAATTACGATCGTTGGGCGATTCAAAATAATCATAAATTTCGATCATTTTGCTCGTAAAAAATCATAAATGTCAATGAAAAAACAATCATATTTTTCTCGTAAATAACGATGGCTCGTATTTTGGAGTGTTTATGTCGTAAAAAAAGATTGTCAAAATTTATCATTGTTTTCTATTAAAAAGTTCATTTAAATAGATGCAAGAAATGCTCAATATTTTTAAAAAGATTAAATGAATTATTTTGGTGAAAATTTTAAATCATTTGCTGTAATTAAAAAGTAAGTAAATGCATTTGAGAGCTTAATATAAAAATTAAATGCATTAAATAATTTTTTGTATCATTAAAAAAGCTCGTAATAGTGTTAAAAATGATTATCATTTACGATTAAAATTGAATCGTAAAAAATATTAAAAACGAGTTCGTTTACGAACAAAAAAGTTCGTTTATAACGAGTATGTAATCGTATTTTACGATCATAAACGATCGATATTTCATCATACATGATTGTTTTTAGTTCGTTTATGATACCTCGTTACGATGGACTAATTAAGAACGTTTTCGAATCATTTACGATTCTCGCATACGATTATTTTATTCATCATTTACGAATATTTGCTATCATTTACGATATCGTTTATGAACAAGTTTTGCTAAGTTAAATGTGTTAGATTTTCTAAAAGTTATACAGTTTTGAAATAACTTACGCAGTAGCTGAGTTTTAAATACATAGTAAGTCAAGGTAAGGAAAATTAAATTTACATACAGAAGTGGAAATTTAAAAAAAAAAAAACGAAAGTCATAGAGAAAATGTGTAAATGTGGATATTCATTGTTTTTCTATGCCTATCCACAAATATAGTTGTGAAATTTTTTAAATTTGAAGCAAATTTTTTATATTTGGAAATTGTAGCACAGTGTTGTAAATGATTTTTATACCCTACACTAAGAGTGAAAGGGTATATTCAGTTTGGTACGCCGTTTGCAACACCCATTATTTTCAGGATTCGTATACCCTGGTGACCAATATACCACTTTGAATGGTAACCACACATAGAGTCGGCTCAGACCGACTTTAATTTTGATAATCCTAACTATCATAATAACACCAAATTTAAAATTTCCCATGTGATCTAACTTTCCCAACTGGTTAATATTAGCTGCGTTCCCGTGGTTTTGTTCCTGATCCGTAGATCATTTTCTCATACAAAACAAAAGCAAACAATTCGAACCAGGTTCGTTTTTGGATCAATTACTGATCTGGTACAGTACGTATCAAAAGTGAATTTGTTTGTGATGACATTATGCTATTGTGAATAGCACTTAATAAGAATAATTTCTGTTGAAAAAGAAAGGGCAGAAAAAACAGTGCTGTCAAATTTATTAAAATGGAGCCGATGGCGTTCCCGTTAAACAGATCTGGTACAAATACCACGGGAACTCTGCTATTGTTAGATATGAAATTAATTATAGAAAATAAATCGTAGTGAAAATTTATTTATTTTTCTACATTAACGAAGATTTTACTTTAAATAATTCAAAAAAATTTTTGTTTTGGTAAAATTTGCGGATATTTTCTATTTTCCATTTGAACCTCAACATGCATTCCGTTTTCTGTCCAGATTGAGCACTGTTTAATCGCTTATTCTTGCACATTTCTTGAATTGCAAAAACTGTAAGAACTATAGTTCTATAGAACGAGATCAAGAATCTTGCATTTTTTGATTATCGCTAGTAGGCGCAATAACAATTTAGGTTTTTTGTAACATTTCGCCAATGTTTTTCATAAAGAATTTTAAAAATAGCAATCTATGTTTATCAGAACCATGTTCTTGTTGGACTAAATTTTAAAAATGATTCCAGTTGATTTTAAATATTCCAACAACAACAACATGCAGCAACTGGTAAAATGCTTAATGCCTCCAATTGGATGATCAACAATCCAATTAAAATCTGCAATAAAATTCCAATTTTGAGATCGGAAACTGATCAAAATACCTATTAGAAGCAAAGATAAATCGTGTAGAATGCTTTAAATTAAGGACACCATGCGGTGTTTTCTAAATTCCAGCTGACAGTCGGAAATGATGGCAACACCGTTTTCTGTCGCACATGTTGTTTTTGTTGTTATTTTTGTTTTCTATGCTCACACCGGCCGGTGTATTGCGGTAGGTTAGGCGCCTCTCACGGCATGCGATGCTACGCAGTGCCACGCTGTATTGCTCCAATTATTCGCAGAGCAACAAATAAACAAAAACACAGTCACAATGGCAACGCTAAAAACAACAACAATAACGACAATAATGAGAGCAATTGGAAAAGTGTGTGGAAAATGCGGAAAATTCATGAATGAAAAGTGAGAGCCTGTATTAAGGCGCATGCAGCGCAGGGAGCGTAGGAGACACTGAGAGACACTAGGAGAGCGAGTGGAACAGACGAAATTGGAACAGGATTACAATTTATGGCAGCTTTTTAAGAGAGAGAGAACTTCAGAACTTAAGGACTTTTTGTATAGCAATTGAATTTACTAAGAGAAAATGTCCTCGAAAGTGACATTATAGAATTCTTAAAGCTATAGCTCGTATACGAGATCGAACTAGAAAAATATTCCTAAGGAATCACTTAAACCCAAGTAACATATAGAAAAACTGGATCTGATATAAAAACAGAAATCCCTACAGAATTCTTTAATCAGATTAGAATAGAATATTTCGAGTTTTCTACATAGAATTATAGGTTGGTTTCGTGCTAAGTCAAGAACAGATTTAATTCTACGTATCGATATATATTCGCTATATGTAAATCTATTGATCCAGACTAAGTTTTTCAATGTGTTACTTTAGATATAATTTAAGGATGCTGATTTTTACTGTATACTCAATTTTTTCAAATTACTTAATGTTAAGAAAAATCCAATCAAAATTTTGGGCCCTTCTCAGTCACTTTAGAAACCAAAACGATAGAGTCTCCGTCGGTGGCGAACAGAATGCTCCCAGGTTCGATCCCAGCGACTGTCAACACCTTTTTATTGGATTGACTATGTTTGGATTATTTATTTGGCATTTCTGATCTAACGAGAAATTCGAAAATAATGTATGGTTATGCAGAGCAGTTTGGAAACTAACTATGGACGTTTGTCCATCGACCGTCCCGTTTCATAACATGCTAAATCTAAAAAAATAATTTTGCATTAAAAGTTGAATTATCTTTTCAAAATAAAATTGTCATGTTTTACTTAATTGGGAGCCACTTTTTATCTACGATTTTTTATTTTTTATTTACTAATTTAAATTCAAGGGAAAATTTCAAATCAAATTGAGATTTTCCATTTGAAATTGAGAGAATTCCAAATAAAATTGAGATTTTCTAATTGAAATTGAACAAAATCCAAATGAAATTGAGAATTTTCCATTTGTTATTGAGAATATTTTAAATGAAATTGGGATTTTTCATTTGAAATTGAGAATTAATTAATTTAATATTTTTGGATATTCCAATTTTTATTATATTACGCAAAACCTTTAATAATATAGAACACAAATGGGAAACGGTGCCGGTTCGATTTTTGGAACCGGAAACTTATAAAATGTATGTGTGGAATCGGAACCGAAACCATTATATTTTATTTAAGGTTGGAACTAGTACCAAAATCGCCATTATATAAAGTCTTAGAACCAGAACCGATATCCCAAAAGGTTCTAGTCAATGATTTTATTTTCTGGAAAATCTCAATTCAAATTGCAATTTATGCAATTTCAAATGAAAATATTATAATTTAATTTAATTTGGATTTTTCCCAATTTCAAATGGAAAATCTCAATTTCATTTGGAATATTCTCAATTTCAGTTGGAAATGGTGTTGATGTATTGAAAAAGTTTTCTAGAGTGGTGGAGTTTGCTTATAAAAAGTAATGTGGAACCTTTTTTTTTTTTGGAAAGTGTGAAATATTATTGTAGAAATTCTAACGGATACCGAGTAATTGCACAAGTTTTTAATTTTAATATATTGTTACGAAACTAGGTAATTTGCTCCACTGTGCAAGAGTAAATGAAACGCAAGACAATTCAGCGCACTAAGTAATGTGCGAGAAAGAGATAGAAGATCAGCGCATTAAAAACACATAGGTACGAATGAGATGCCAATAGCATGCGAAACGGGTAGAAGGTTCTCGAAACATGTCGAAGCTTGTCGAAACGAATCCAACTGATGCATGCAGTATATAAGGGCGCTGCATCTGAGGCACAGCACTTCAGTAGTAATTGTAAAGTGGTCGAGTTCGTCTCGTGTGAGAACAATGTCAAGCTAAATAGTGGACATGCAGCAGTTGTTAGAATTTATAATTAGTAAAGTTGTTTATTAAAGTGAATTAATATTGTTTTTTGTTATAATTTAAACCAAATATAAGCGTGTTTTTATTTTGTACCCATTCAGAGACTTGTAAAACACAATTCAGAAACTTGTAGAACAATAGACTGAATTTTCGTAACAGTATTATTTCTGGTAGATATTCATAAATATCACTATTTTTAATTTTTTTTATTTTTATTTTCTGTTTTTTTCATTTTTTGAATTACAATAATTTTTTATGTTCATTACATTAATATTTTTTATATATTCTGAATGCATTTATATTGTATATGTTGTAAATTAACATGTAATAATACATAAGTAAAATAATATATGCCTGTTTGTATTTTTTTTACATTTCCCACTTTACAACAGGATTTTTCAAGAGTACCGAAAAAGAGCTTATTTGAAAAATCGTTCCAAAATCAATTAAAAGACGTATAAATTGTATTCTGTTAATGTCAAAAGTAAGATCACGAACCACTCTATGTAATAGACATTTCAAAAGAATTAAAAAATATTTAAATGTATATTTTTGAAGACAGATCAAAACGTTTCCCACTTTACCCCAGTATGCGCTACTATATTTTTTAAAATTCTAAATAGAGTGTAAAAGGGATTAAAATTACGATTTCAATTTTCATATAAACGCAACGTAATAGTAAAAAACTGAGTTTTAAAATTAGCACCAGCGAACTATATTGCATTGATGATGGGATGTTGGAAAAATTGTATTGAGTAGTATTATCGTCAAATAGATTGTTGGAATATATTAAAAGTAGTAAATTTAAGAAATGTTTAATTTAAAATAAAATTTCCCGAATTATTCAAACTCTCTTTGCTAATACTCTCTATCTACTCCACGCGTTTTCCATTGCGTGAGAGAATAAATAACTTGCTATAATTGTAGGAGCCTCACGTGCGCGAACAAGGACTTCGAAAGCACGTTTTTTTCTAAAATGTTCGTATTGTTTCAATGCCACGTAGTTCCTAGCAGAATCCATGTAATGCATTTTGTATGCAAATTATAAAAAATAAAATTTCATGCAATTTACACATTGAATTATTACAAAATATTAATGCTAAATTAATTTCAGTTTTAATTCACAATTTTAATTTTTATTCTTAATTTATGTTGTTTCCCAAACGTTTTTCCGACGCACTTGATGCCTATCCCAATAAATGTTTGCTATAATTTTGCATTGAAATGAGATTCGGGCCAAAACAACGAATTGGTAGAAACATGCATCGTTCTAAAAACAACAATAATGCAGCGAAAAAAGCAACAACAAGTAACCAAATGAAAAAACTGTGAAATAAAAAAAAAAAAACAAAATCTCGTTTTTCATCTCGAAATTCGGAACGAACGGAATTCGGCGAGTGTATCTTCGTCATGTTGGAAAATTCATCGTCGCCTCGTTTGGATTCAGTTTAGAACGAACGATTTAAGTGCTCAGGTCAGTGCTTCTAGCGTGCGGTCCCAATACGTCCACCAAACAGTCAGCAAGGTGTGTACATCACACACTGGCTCCACACACACACACTGTGCAACTTGGACAAAATTAAAAATTTTGTCTAATTTCGCTGAATCAAAGAAATAATAAACAACATTAACGTGTGTTTCGCATCAAACGAATTGGTGAATTTGCGTGCGTGACGTTCGCCGTCGTGTGTTTCACGCGTTTAACTGCCGCACGTCCGCGTAACGTGGTGCCGAAATTCGACAGTACGAGTTCGCAAGTGTGTTTTTTTGTGGTTCGCAGCACTTTGAAGTGAAAAATTCGCAGAGAATTTAAATCGCAAAAATTACGCGAAATCAATGTGCGTTGGCGTATAGCAAAATCAAAAGTAAATTCGCAAAGGTCTTCATTAGTTTATGCATCTATATTAAAAATTATTTAATATTTAATAAAATACCACAAATGATTTAATTATACTAAAAATACTGGTAACTGCAGGATTTAGACTCAGTTTTTTCGTCACTTTTTTGAATCAAACGTAGTTTAAAGTTTAGGTTTAATTTCGTCCAAAAAATGTCATACTTACTGATTACTAATTGTCTTTCTGTGTGTAAAATTAAACGACATTTGGCCAATTTGATTAAAAACTGTAGATGTTTTAAAAATGTGGAAAAGTTTAGACCAAGTTTAAACTTGCATTGAAAGACTAAAACTTTGTTGAATATTTTATTTATCTAAAATAATTCTAAACTTAATAATAAGTTTAATTTTAAAACCTATTCCAATTTTATCTAACAAAACATAGCAAATTAAATGACGATATCTTCAAAAGTTAAATTTTCTATTTTTCTTAGTATTTTATTTAAAAAATTTAACTTGAAACTGAAGATTACCCCACTGCCCTATTAGGGTGGACAGTTTTATGTTATAAGCATATTTTTCTCATAATTGATCGGGGTATGTCAAGTGAGCAAATTTATGATCGGTTTCTAGTACCCCAGAATAATTTTTACTACGGTTACGTGTTATAGACTCTAATGTTTTCGAGAACTGAGAATTTATGTAGGTCTTACTTTCTGTCAACATATAGGTGCATGATAATGGACAATTTAAAGTCAACTTTAAATATAAATTCGGTTTTTTTTTATTATTTTGTTTAGAATAAAATGCCCGGTTTTACAGTGCACACTTAAGTGAAATTTGAGTTGAGGAAAATTTAAGATTTTTTGTCCACTTAAGTTTTTCTGCGTTTCACAGTCTAGTTTGAGGAAAAATCGGCACTTAAGTGTGCACTGTGAAATCGGGCCTAAGATGCTGATTTTATTTTTTTTAAAGTAGACTTAAAATTGTCTGTGATTGTGCACCATTGATATTGTTTGGCAAATTTTATGAAAATTTTACATTTGAACTATTTCAATGTAGTAATAATTATAATATTAAAGAAAAAAATTGACAAACTTAAAATCTAAAATTAGTGGCGCATATTCATAGACAGTTTAAAGTCAATTTTAAAATGAAAGTCTAGTTTTTTTGACAATTTTCTCAAAGTTGACTTTAATATTTCAGTTGACTTTAAATTGTTTTTGAATATGCGTCAGTCTATATAAATATTGAAAAAGTTTTTTTTTTGTTTTTTTTTATTGTGCATATCGTCGTTGTAGATTAATATTATTAAAAGTAATTGATGCATTTTTAATGTTGAAATATCATTGAGATCATCGATTAAAAACTGACAGATATATAAAGATTATTATAAATGAATATTTGGCATTTAGAAAATGTATTTGGTGACTTTTAGTTCTACAAGGATGATATTCTCTGTGGTCATTGGAACAAAAATGTAGTATAATTTTGTACCTCTACACGTCTGCGTTAGGCGAAATGGTTCATACTACGTTTTTGATGTCTAAGGAGCGATTATAGAGAACTTCCTAAGGATGATTTCCCCTGAACACTTTAAGTTTTTATCTAACGATTTACCACTATTTTTAATGGTTTTCTTTTAATAATTTCGTTAAGGAGTTATAACCAGTAGAATAAGTCAGAAAACTATCATAACGTATTTGGGGAAAATATTCGTCTTTGATTAAAAAATGAATAATACTTTATTCAAATAAGCCAAAATTATCAAATATTTCAATTAAGCATTTAAAAATGTTTGATTTTTCCTAAGAAAACGCCATAATTTATTTGTTTTATATAATATTTTAAAGAAGAGACATGGTGCTACAAAACAAGTCATAACAGTCATTTTTTGCATTCTTTTTACTTAATAATAATTTTTTTTTTATTAACAAATTTTATAACTTTGAGTTTTTTATTGCCTATAATTAGTAAACTAAGTTTTTTTTCACATAAAGTATAATTTTGTATTTTAGCGTAAGGTTCTCCATGTCTAATGCAGAAAAGATATTTTCATTATTGTCATTGGTTAGAATATAAAAAAAGTTATAAGAACAAAACTATGAGAAAATCAAAATGGGCTATATCTCAAAAACTAGAGCTAATAATAAAAAACCGATGCAATTTTCTGGATCAGTATCACAATTTTAACTAAAAATTGATGCAATATTCACTGTACTAAAATAATTGTATTAATATATTTCTACGACTTTATTCAAAATTGAATTAAGAACTATTATTCGTTATTAGTAGGCTCATTTTTCAGAAATAGTATGTGTTGGAGAATTTAGTTGTTTAGAGACTCTAGCTCAATTTTAATGACGAATATTTTCCCCAAATATGTAATGATAGTTTTCTGACTTCTTCTACTGGTTTTAACTCGCTAACGAAATTGTTAAAAGAAAACCATTAAAAATATTGGTAAATGGTTAAGATACCAACTTAAAGTGTTCAGTGAAAATCATCCTTAGCAAGTTCCCTATAATCGCTCCTTAGACATCAAAAACAAAGTATAAACCATTTCGCTACAAAATGAAGAACTATATTGGTTATCCTTTAAACCCTTTAGGACGCCACACCGCCTAACCCGGAAGTGTAGGGGTATAAGTTTATACTACACTTTTTATCGTTAGACTACATAGAAGCTCAATATAAAATCAAATCGGAATTCAATTAAAAAGGTGTCATTTTGCCGCACTGTGTAATAGTGAATAGAAATGACAATTTTAATTGCCACGAGATTGCCATAATTTGAATGAGATGCGTTAAATAATCCTATATGCTATATAAAATTAGATCTTTATTCAAATTACTTCTAAATTCTTTTTAAGTTGTTGGTTAACTTTTGGTTTTACCTTGGATTTAAATAAGTGCATTTATGTTATTGTATTTTTCTCTCACAATAATTAGCAACTTAAAAAATTTAACTTCATTTCAAACGACTAATCTATAATAATAATAGTTTGGCGTAACAGTCCTGTATAGAACTTCGGTCGAGCTCTCTCACAATTTGACCTGTGCGTGTTACATTTGTACTCAAAGTGGTGGGACCTACAGTTTATTGCCGAATGCGAACGTGGGGTGAGAACTTTTCATAGGCAATGTTTTACTCTCGTAGGTTTGCCATTTACTGCCTAGAGGTAGCGTCGCATAGAAAAATGTTTTTTTATGAAGAAGATGTTGGCAGTCGCTGGGGATCGAACCGCGGATCTATCGGCTCGTAGTCGAATGACCCAGCGAATTTTCGCTCGTAGTCCAACGTACTAACCAGACGAGCTACCGACGCTACGAAGAATCTATTCTAAAAGTTAAATTCTGCTTGAATGTATGCACTTTAATACAATATTTGTATAAAATAAAGAAATTAATAAAGTTATTACTTTAATGTATAATCGTAATTAAAAAAAAAATGGTTTTAGTTTTTAAAAATATTTACATATCTGTATTTTAACCATAAAATTAAAACTTAATATATTTAAAAATATCACATAATTTGAGCTTTTAATCCTATGTTAACATGATGAAATTTTAATATACTACATATCAATAATTGATTAACTTTTTCTTTACATTTGTAAGACTCGATACTTTAAGGCCCAGTTTCCACTGCCAGTTTAAACTTAGTTTAATCTTTTTGATATTTCTGAAATGCCTGTAGTTTCTAATTAAACGACTGAATGTCGTTAAATTGTACAGACAAAAATAAAATTAGTAATCAGTTAATATGACAGTTTAAATATTTGTGATATGTTCACTATATACGATACCGACATCGGTTTTAAACTAGGTTTAATGTGAAAATGTGACAGAAAAACTGAACCTGAAGTTTTATTAATTTGAGTTTATCTCAAAATTTACCAAATTTTATTAAATAAACGTGAACAAATAAAATTTAGCTAATAAAATGCTCTATTTTCATACATTCTTTAAGAAAGTATTAATTAATATTTTGAGTGCGGTTAAATATTAATAGTTTAATTCCAAAATATTTTCTACTATAGTATAATAGTATAGTACTATAGTATAATTAATTACAAAATTAATTTTAAAATACTTTCAGCATTACTTTGAATATTAGCTTTTTGTGTTTCGTAATATAATATTTAAATTATTATTTATATGCTTAGGAAATAAATTGAACACGGTCTGTTAATTTAGATCTTTTGATTTTCCAAATATCACAGACCAACCAATTCTCGACAGTTTAATATTTAATAAAGTATCCTGCATTATTTAATATACAAACATAAATACCAATGCAAAAATACAGGCTAATGTCTCAGACATATTTATGTAGGTTGTATGTGCCATAGTACTACTTATAAATTTAAGGTAATAAATTTGCATATTTAGGTTAAATCCTGCTGTCCATTTAGAATGGCCTCATAAAATACGCTCGAAAAAATTTATAAGTTTTATTTCAAATATTTTGCTGGTAATAAATTGTTTCTGTTACGTTCAGTATTCTAATATAGATTAGACGAAATGTTATATGTAAATTTTCGATTATGGTTCAAGCTAAATTAGGTTAAGCTAGGCGTAATGTGCTTTCACGTAGTTTGTTGCTTCTTTAAGGCATGGCAATGGAATAAAATAATTAACAATTATATGAATGTGTGACACAAAAAATGATTTAAAGTTCTGGCTGAGTAAATGATGTTAACGGTAAGTAAAACTTATTTTTTATTTTAATACAAAACAAATGTTTATTACTATATTTTTTGCAAATTTTAAAGTTTGAATAGCTTTAAAAATTAGAAAAATTTATATTTTCTTTAATTTTTTCTACTATTTTAGTTTATTCGTCAATTATTATAACGTTTATAAAATATGTTTAGATTTGGACAACCTACTGAATTATAAATACGGATTTTGTGAGGCTATATCCTGATCAAAACGCAAATATTTTTGTTTTTTATGACATAACTTTTTATTAGCCCAAGATAAAATAGTAATGTAGAGGCATTAATTGTTTGTTTTTAAATCACCTATAGATCTGCATCATTAATTAAAAATATTTTGTCAAACATGTATTTGCCATTTGTTATTTGCAGGAAAAAATGTTTGTCAAAATATTTTTAAATAATGATGCAGTTCGATAGGTGCTTTAAAAACAAACAATCAATACCTCAACACCACTATTATATCTTGCACCAATAAAACGAAGAAATTGGAAAAATTGAAAATCTTGTCATGCCAAAAGGGCGAATCTTTTCATTTTTTGTTATAACTCTATAACTCTTTAATGGTACAAGATAAAATAGTGATGTAAAGGCATTTATTGTTTGTTTTTAAATCACCTATCGATATGCATCATTAATTAAAAATATTTTGTCAAACGTTTATTTGCCTTTTGTTATTTGCAGGAAAAATGTTTGGCAAAATAATAAATAATGATGCAGATCAACAGGTGCTTTGAAAACAAATAATAAATGCTTTTACACCACTATTTTATCTTATACCAATAAAAAGTTATGGCGCAAAAACGTAAAGATTAGCCCTTTTGGCATGACAAGATTTTCAATTTTTCAAATTCGCCCTTTTGGTTTTGTCTTTTGTGGCTAGAAATACCCAACAAAATGTGACGCGATTTTAGCACAGCATACTTGAGGATAACTACATTCCAAAATGTAAAAAAACGCAAATGTCAAAAATTGCACATTCGCCCCTTTGGCATGATAGTGACGATATGTAGAATTTCGTAGATTTTTCTTTATATTAAGCAATGCTGAAATAGATTTTAAACGAAAATGAGACATCTTTGCATTTATTGAATTTTAAAGTTAACTTTAAAAAATTAAATAAAAAGTAATTCATTATTAAAATTATTTTTGTGAAATATTTTTAACAATATTTAATTACGGGTGAAAAACGTGTCGAAAAGTATTTAAAATATATATTTTTTTAATTGTATTACTTTGTCCCTCAGTGTACGCGTTAAAATTACGGCCATTAACATTATAAAAAATATTCCAAAATAAACTAAAAATACAAATATGTTGGGAATTAATGATAATATTAGTATTCCTTTCATTTAAAAATGGCTGGACAATAGAAAAATACAGGACGTTCGAATTTTTGTGAATAATTAAGTATTTAGTAAAGATTTACAATTGTTATTTTAAAAATATGCTAATTATATTTTGCATCTTTTGGGTATCGAATTTTAAAAAAAAATTAAATTCTTAAAAAAGTAAATTGTAGCGAAAAATGTTGAATATAGTAAAAATACGAGTGTTAAATAAATTTGGATAAATTTATTGTCTAATGTAAAGCTAATCTTGGGGTTCGAACAAACAAATAAATAAATACATAATTATATAAATTATTAAATTAACAATGCGATTAAATATCGATTACATCTTTAGTACTTTAAGTTGAAAATAATTTTCCATCGATTAATTTACAAAAGATCAAAGTCAGAAATATAACAGTTGTATTTGTATCGAACAAGTTAAACTGCATTGACTACTTAAATTATAATTCACTCGTTGTGGAAGTAAATTAACAAATTTTTGAAAATTTCAATTTTGGCTCTAGACAACTATTTATATATCTGTCAATAGATTGATAAAAATCAAATGACAAAAATGTTAATGTGTAGAACTTTTCAATTAAGTTTTTATTATAAATAAGAATTAACTAAAAAATTAATTTGTTCTTTGACATTTTGAGTTGATTTATTAAAATTTCTGTGTTTCATATAGAAATTACTTAGTTTTCATTGATTTTATATATTTCCATATATTTTGAGTTTTTTTTAAATAAAAACTCTGTATATCACAAAGAAAAAAATATTTTCGAACTAAACATTTATTTGAGTAGGAGATGAGAATATGGGGATATGGGTCGTAGGAGCTTTATGTTGTAAAGCAGGCATGTCAAACTCATTTGGCATCACGGGCCGCATTGGCAACTCATATGAGGAGGCGGGCCGCAATTGTGTACCATCCAAAAAAAAAAATCACTAATTTTTTACATTTGGTTCTTCTGTTATAAAATATAATGTAAAGATGATAAATTTTTCCAGTGATCCTCGTTAAAAGCGCCGCAGGCGTTTGTTTTTGCGATTTTTGTCTGTTTGAAATGTATCGAAAAAATGTTCGAACTTCTTTGATCCTGCCAAAAATGTTGTCAGGGGTATATACAAGAGACAATATTATAAAACAGAGACAATATTATAAAACAGATCTAACAATTATCCAAAATTGTTGCAAATTTTTATGTCCGCAAAATTGTACGATATCTAATTAGCTCTTATTCCAATATCGAGAGCCAAATCGTACAAAAACTACAAAAATAGTTCAAAGCGACATATCATAGTTCAAATATATAGAGATATATTTCAAAAACATTGCGATGAGGAAAATGTTTAAATATCCTAACATACAATTTTGCTGTACGAAAATTACGAAATTTTAAAAATTAGCAACGAGATCAGATTTTTGTTATCCAAGTTAGTTCAAGAAAACTTCGAGACATAAATCACTTCTTACCAAATTTTTTAGGTTTTTGTTACAAATATTACCTAAACATATTTTAAAAGTTTGTTTTTAAAATATCGTATATAATTTTGATATTTATATAAATTTGAAAAGGGTTTCTTTTTATGCACAATTTATTTAAATTGCAAGGACAATCCCATGATTAGATGTTCGGATTTAAGAGTTATGACGAAGTTTGTTTTACTATATTTAACACGAGGTTTGCAGTATTCTACGGTCCAGTTTTTTTCTACAACCACAAAAAGTAATTATTGATTTTTTTTTTGAAACTTTGGACCACTGTATCTCTGGAGAGGGTGAGTCTTGAACTCTGGTAGATTTGGTGTGGAATGTCTCCAATACAAAAAGTTTTAGTTATTAAAAAAAAATGTTAAAATGAATCCAATTCCTATTTGTACAATGCAAGACTCTTGTCTGCAAGGGAAATTCAAAACTTTACATTACATTTAAAATTTTATGAATATAAAACAATATTACATGATGAAAAAAGGTAAACATTATTGTTATGCCATTTATGCAACGTCATTTATAATATTTAAAATGAAAATTAGGAAAATAAATTAAGACTCTATATTAAAAACTCATCAATTTCTTATTATTAAATTTTGGAAAATACAAAAATATTGATTATTTTTTAAATTAATAATTTTTTAACCAAGATTAGTAATTTAATTTAATATCATTTTAACGTCTGAAAATAAAATATTTTTAAAATTTTTCAATTCTTAAAAATATATTTTTTATATTATTTAAAAAGACTTCGCGGGCCGCAGAGAAATGTTGACGGGCCGCGTGTTTGACATGCCTGTTGTAAAGTAACAATACTGTTATATTTATTATCTTGTAGTGGTTAAATTAATTAATAAATTACCAGATTTAAGCAGACTTGTGGAAAAATATCACAGTTTTCATAAATCCCTTAGTAAAACTTTAATATTGTATTTGCTCTGACTATATGTCGCATAACTACAGTCATTTTTAAGCTGTGGTATATTTTGAAATATAGCATTTTGACATTTATTTTCATAGGAAAACCGTAAAAAACAGACGTAATAAAATTTAAGTTCTCTGTTAGTTTTGACTATAGTCACGGGCCAATAACTTAAGTCCCTATTTTTATGATTTTTAATTAAATTTGTTTGTTGTGATAGCAAGAGAAAAATGCATATTCAGATTTTAAACCATTTTTAGTATTTAAAATATGTGATAATTTATACTTGTGTATTTATATTTTAATAAATAATAGAGTATTCAGTGTCGAATGGATTAATTTGAATATTTATTTAAATTTAAAAAATTACACTTTTATATTAAAAACATACCATATGGGTACATTTCAAAAAGTCATCAAACAATATATATTTTTTAAACTTAAAGTAAATTTTGGCTTAAAATGATCCAAAAAAAAACCTTAATAGCAGTGACACACATCTGGTATTCATACCATAGTATTTGAAATACTAGATGTGTGTCCCAAAATATTATAATATTTTTGTAGTATACGTTGATTTCATTGTGGTATTTATCTGGTACAAATACCTCGAAACTATTCGTAGTATAAGAATGTTTAATATTTAAAATAAAAAATATTTACTGAAAGTGTGAAAATATAGGATACTGACCAGTGGATAGTATAAATTTTGATAAAATATATGTCAAAATGTAGCTACAGAAGTCATCTTTGAAATGCAAATTACCACATTTTTTCATTATGTCGAAAGTCAACATAGGTCATTTTTAACAAACGACTATACTTTTCACGATGCGATAAACGACAATTGAGAGATAACATGTGTAGCTACATTTTGACATATATTTTTCATAATTGGATGTATACAAAATAATTCCAATTAAAATAGAATTACATTGTATACGGCATAATAACATGAAATGTGTATTTTCATTTGAAAGCTGAATAAAATCTCTACGAACACCTACATTTTTTGTTTTATACCAACTTTTCTATCAACTAAAAAATAAATGAAAAATCCTTGAAAAAACTGATTTCATTGATATTCTGAAAATGTGACCGTTCTGACATGGAATGCCCCGTATATATAATAATAATAGTTTGACGCCACAGTCCTGTGAAAAACTTAGGCCGAGCTCTCACCATTTATGCTGTGCTTATTATATTTGTACTCAAAGTGGCGCTATCTACACCGAAAAAATTACTGTAGTAAAGTATACTGCATTTATGTGTTCGTTTTGAAAAAATGCAGTTCTACTACATTTTGATCGTTTTTTAATACATTTGTATTAATTTGTCTGGATTTTACTACACAATGTATTAGAAATTCGTTTTCTACATATCGTAGAATATGTAGTATGTATTTGTTTTCTGTAGTTTTTATACCGTACACAAAGAGTGAAAGGGTATATTCAGTTTGGTACGCCATTGGTACCCAGAAGGAAGCATATCCGGTATGGAAAAGTATATATATTCTTGATCAGCATGACCTCCTGAGTCGATTTAGCGATGTTCGACTGTCTGTCCGTCTGTCTGTCTGTTAAAATCCCTACTACTTAAACAATTGAAGATTTAGATATATGAAACTTTTAATTTAGATTACTTATATACCTGCGTTGTATGTGCGAAAATTGCTGTATGTGCGAGATCGATCCATTGTGACCTGTGATCTGACCATTTATATTCAAAAATACCTCATATTAAATTTACATCTATAGATCAATTTTACTGTATACGTGCTTAGGTAAACTTTTTTGGTCAAATATATATTGAAATCATGCTCAAATACATGAAAATAATGTTTTCCGCCGATACGACTTGTGGTTCCAAAAAAAATCGAAATTCCGTACACCTACCCATTTGTAAATATGGGTATCAAATGAATGGACATTTTTCAGCGATTGAAAGTTTGTAATTATTTTCAGGATTCGTATACCCTGGTGAACAATATACCACTTTGAATGGTAACCACACATATGTGTAGGGTATTTATAGTCGGCTTAGACTTTTTAAATCAGGTAATTCCCTAGTACTTTGAGTTAAGTTTTGATTTACATTTACGACTGAATATTAATACAAAAGGCTAATATAGCATACATTGTATCACAACAATTCGCCTAAAAATGCCATTTGTCAATCGGAATTAAAGAAAACCTAAAATGACGGTATTAGTTTCAGGATATGATAGTAGATTTTAACGGTAAAGTTCATGCTTCCAAATAAGAATATTTTATTTTGTTTTATTTTGTTCATTAAGAATATATTGTGGTTTTAGATGCAAAATTAACCAAATATCTGTTGTGAATTATTTGAATTTTGTGTTAGTGCTTATATCTCATATATTTGGTATTAATATACCATTCAATCGATAAGAAATTATCTGATATTTAAAATGTAGTTTTCAAGTTTGTTTCATATACAGTTTGAATCCTCTTTTGGCAATTTTAAAATGTTTTCCAAATATGTTTCTTTATAATTTTAGAATACTGTCACTCATGGATGTGATAATTGGTTGTGCTACTCATTTCTTTCTACTTTATTTTTCAAAAAGCTATAGTTAAATCCTTTAGTTTTTCGCTGTTTTTATTGCTTTATTCTATTAAAACCAACAATTACTTGTAATGCATTGTCCCCAAGACTTTTAAACTTCAACGCATTTCAATGAGCCATGTCTCTTATAAATCTATATAATTTTCTATATAATTACTTAATTTGAAAGTTTTCTTCAGCACAAGACCAACACTAAAGTCCTGTCGTTCGTTCCATTTGTGTGCCTGTCAAATCGTTTCGAACGAGCTGACGATAATGGCCACTAATCGGAGTCTTACCATCTTAAGGATGGCATTTATGCCAAAATCAACGCCGCAACTTAACCTAATGCAACACAAAAGCTTAAGTAATCTCAGTTTTTATTATGGAAATCAATTCAAGGATTATTCAAGCACAAGCACAAGCCCAAGTGCGATGCGTTCTAAAGAAGAATGCATGCTGTATAATGACAAAAAGACCAGGTTAAAGTTGTATCTACTTCCAATGTAGGAAAGGACAATGGGGAAAAATGTGAAAATTAAAATTATTACTTCATCCACCTGTCAGCTGTCTGCAGAAACTACTTGAAATCGATGCGATTATAAGATGTAAAAAAAAACGGCATTTAAAAAAATTTTACTTTAGTTTCTTTTATCAGACGGAGGAATTTTTTGCAGCATATTGAATAACTTATTTACAGACATTTCGCTTTTCTTTTTTATTTTATTCGAGAATTGCTCTTCATTTAAAGTGTTTCCGACTGGTGTCATTTACGGCTCATTATCTTCATTGAAAATACCTAAAACCAAAATTTAATGATTGGAAATATAATTTTATTTATATTTTCTAAAAATAGAAAACTTTTATGTATTTAGAAAATCGAACTAAATACAAAATTATGAATACAGATGTATGACAATACTTGAGTTTAAAACGTATTTTTATCGAAAATACTATTTAGTTATTTGTTAAAAATATAAGATGTGGTAAAAGTATTAGAAGCGGAATATTTATATCACAGGATTTTGAAAAAAAAATAACGAAGAAAGGTATCGCGTATAGTATATTTTCAAAAATGAGTATTCTCGAGTTTTACTCAAACATATTAGGAATATACAAGTTTAATGTTGTGTCACCATGTTATGAAAATATGGTTTTTATTAAATACCAAAGGAATAAAATATGTTAAGCAGCAAACATGATACATGCTACTTTCATGAATTTATAGATTTTTTTTTAATAAATATTGTAATAAAAATATATTATCAAAAGTCATGAAATTATTACCAAAATAATTTAAAAAATTGGCGTATCCGCATCATCGTAGCGTCGGTAACTCAGAGGTTAGTGCGTTGAACTGCAAGTCGGAAGGTCCCATGTTCAAGGCTAACAACATCTCGCGCTACCTCTCGGTAGTCAATGTCAAACCTACACAGACAAAATTTTGTTCATAAATGGAATGAAAGCCTTTAATTGAGACACCGTTCATAATATATATGGAAAATATCATTCTATTTATTAACTATTCTTCGTATATACGAATCGCACAATTTGAGCGAAATTGATATAATAAACGTGTTCATAATTGTTATGAATTGGCTTCATTGAGGTATTCATATTAATTTTTTGCGGCAAAGCAGCGCAACCTCCACGTCACGTGTAATTCAGACGAGCACGAAAAATAAAAAAAAGTCCTCCAAAAGAAGAATAGAAAATACACCACAAAGTAGGTATGTATTTGAGTATGTGTGTATGAACTGTTGACAATTCTATAAATATATATTTTTATTTTACTGTCGCGTCATACCGCATGACGCGCAGTGATTATTTTGACAACTCGTTGCGACTCGTCGATAGTCGATGATAGCATACACAGTTCTTTGTTTTAATTTGTATGTTATTTCGTACAAATAGACCGATTCGTTTAATTTGTTGTTTACAACTGCAGGGAAACGTGCACAGCAGCAACAGGCAGCAGCAATAGGCAGCAACAGTAAGAGTAGATATAAAATAAAATGTAAGTAGTTAAAAAAATAAATAAATTAAAAGAATAAAATAAAATAAAAAAGTAATATAATAAAAAAATAATACAAGAAAATAAAAAAAATGTTTTTTTTTATTTTTAAATAGTTTAAAGTTCATAAATAGCATGCATTTTTTCATAAATCTTATGAAAGCGTCCATCAGCATTATGAACTTTTTCATTACGGTTTTATGAACGATTCATAAATTGGATGAATTCGTTCATTGATTGAGTAATAATGAAAAATTCATAAAATTGATGAACAAATTCATAAATAGTATGAAATTTGTATGCTGTGTACGAGAGTGAAACATTGCCTATGAAAAGCTCTCACCCGACGTTCGGATTCGGCATTTGTGTGTACTCAGTTTTTTTTAGATCAACTCGTTTACGTTTTTTATTTGCATTTGAAATGCATATCATATTTTGATAATGAAAAAATATATATAATTTTTGGCGGCACATATTTTGTATATTATATACATAATATGTATATATATATATATATATATATATATATATATATATATATATATATATAGAATATATTATATTCTCTCTGAGTATGAATATGAAAACAGTTTTCCAATATCAATTCATTTGATTGTTTTATTCCCATTTAAAATGCTACTATGATATATTTTAAAAAATCAATTGAAATTTTTTAAATGCAAATAAAATCTGTAAACGAATAGATATCGGATAACATTTTTCATTTTCATATTCAGTGATATCTCACTGTACTTAATCATCCAATTTTCGATCAAACATTTTATAAAACCCTTTAACGAATTGATCTAGGAAAACTGGGAAAATAGAATATATAGGATTTTCAAATGTGTGCAGCAAGATATTTAAATTGCTGAATTACAGAGATTGTAGTGAAGTTGTTAAATGATTTATTGCATAGTTCATATCAATTGTCTAAAAACCATTTAGTTTTTGAAATTTAAGAAATATTTAACAGCTATTGAAGGAAATATAGTTTTTCGAAATAATTAAAAATATTTATATACGGTCATAGCAAATTTCAATAGTTTAGTGTAATCCTTCAATTGAAATTTCAATTCTTTACGTGTTTTATTTGAAAAAATGATACTTATTTTCCAAATACAAAAAAAAAAAATTATGTCCGATGGATGCTATTCTTAAAAAACGCACATTAGGTCTGAAATGGAAGAAATGAGCAATATTATGAACTTCTGAAATATGGTTGCTTGAATAGTGTAAAAAAAGATAAATAATAATTAAGTGATAAATAATCATTTATAAAAAAAATCGTTGGAAAAATAATTAAAATGTCCATATAACAAATGAGATTATGTTTGTTTCTAAAGGTCAAATTCCATTATCCCATGATCTAGTTTTTGGGTGTTATATCTCAAAAACCCATATTTTTCATTATAACATTTCTGCCAAATTATAATGATTTAAATTTTATTGGTGACCCCAGACAAAATTTTAAGCAGGAAAATGATTCGAAACACGCAGGCAAACAAGCTACCTATACGCATTGAATACACATTTAATATGAATCTTTGTGGTCGGCCAAGGTGGGAATGTGGACAAAAGCTGCTAATTCCCTGCTATAGCATGAAAACAAAATTGGTAGGGAAATGGCAGGCATAGATAGGGTATGGTAGCCAAACAGGTGTAAGCAAAATGGTAGGCACGAGCAGGGTAAAGTAGGCAATATGCTGGAAGCAAAATGGTAGGGCAAGGTATGGAGCATAAACATATAATCAGTGACCATCCATCCCACAGTACCAAAAACTTCTTGTTGTACAATAACACCGACGAATTTTGTTTGTTATATTTTCGCGAAAAACTCAAACGCTTCGATTCTCTATTGCTGGATTCGCATATGTTTTCTGAAGGAACTCCGCATTGTTTGTTATTGTGTTTGCAATTTTGCTAAAAAAATGATTGCAGAAAGCAATAACAAACCACGTGTGAATTAAAAACAACATGTATTTGTTTTTGTACAGCAAGAAGTTTTTGTTTTTCGGCGAACATGACGGTTAGAACCATTTGCTGGGCACTTTTGATGAAAATGTTGATATCAGCAATAATCTTCTGCTATACGCCAAATTTTATAATTACAATAAATTACGGAAATAAACACCGATGTCTACAAATGACAACAATTTTAATACTGAAAAATTTTGAAGGCAAATTTGATATTTGTAAACACAATTTTCTGTCGACAACTTGTTGATCAATCGTTTAAAACTTCAAAACAGAAATATTGTAAAAAAATGTTGGTCGACAACTTGCTGATCAAGCTTTAAAAATTTCATAACAGAAATTCCTATACAACGTGTTTGCCTGCTACTCGCAGGCTACCTTTTTCTTTCAAATTCTAACTATAAAGATACCTTTAAAAACTTCAAAACCAAAACTTGTACAAAGGCTTGAACATACCAGTATCCTGCGTAAATGCTGCGATAGGGATCCTGCTTATTTTCAAAAATTCAAAATGCCTGCTATGCAATGTGTATTTCCTACCATATTCCTGTGCGTTTTCCTCAAAACTACTTCTATAATACCAGTTTCCTTGCATATTTCTTGTCTGGAGGAATCGGTTCATTAGTGAAAAAATAAAACTGTGAGAGTAATTAGAAATTTGTTTATGAAATATGATTTTATTTTTATTTTCAAAAACATTTAAATTAAATAAATACAACATTTAACTTAATTAACAAAATTAAAATTATTACTTCAAATTAATATTAAAACAAATACATTTTAATTTCATTAATTTGAAAAGCAAATTATTAAATAAATGGAATTAAAAATTATCAAAAACGATTTTTACGTAAAATTAAATTTCTGGGTATATTTTCAACTGCTGAATTCAATTTTTGCTCATCCAATGAACCTCACTTCACTATTTTTCAATATGTTGCAGTTAGTTTGTCAATGAGATAAAAGTTTGTATCATGTTTGCGACATGAAATGGGCGCGTTCGATGGTCTTGTTTGGTATCATCGTCAGCAACGCCTGCCGGGCAATGAGCAACATTTTCGATAAATGACACAAAATGTGTGGTTGTACTTAATCGTGTTATTGCCAAAGTAACTTAAATAAAACAAACAATGTATCATTGAAAATATCAACGCCATTCTGTAGTTCTACGATGATACAACTTAATGTGTACAAAAAAAAAACTTAATATCGATGACTTGAAGTTCGTTAATTAATGTTGACAGCAACAATTGTCATCAACACACCTACTAGAGAAATGTCAAAAATACTTCAAATTCACACATTACGAACTGTCAACATGAGGTACGTTGCACGAACATCGCAGAGTGAACAACGTCGAAATGTTGTAACGAAAAAGAGAAAACAAAAATGAAAAATTGCTAAAAAAAAAAAATTGCTAATGCTTCAAATGTTGTTCGCCTGTTAAGAACAACAACGAAAACAGCAGCAGCAATAGCAACAGCAACAATTGCTACTAATGCAACACCAACACAAAAACTAAGCAACAACAATAGAAAAGCGGGTTGCATGTGAACTGAGTAAAGGCGCCGCAAAGTATGCAAACGTTTGCATCGACTTTTGTTTTGCGGTCAGAGTTTGCAGAGCTATTAAACGGAGCGGAGCGCTAACAGCCAACAACAATTACAACCTGAGAAATTACAACAAACCAGAAGCCAACAAAGTTAACTTTTTAACAAAGCAACAAATGCTTAGTATATTTCTTTAAGGTGAATTGTATGATTAAATCACAAGATTAATAAATATCGAAAATTTATTGCGATACTTTCGTGCTCTGAGCACCTAAATTTCTTTAACAACGAAAATAGACTTTCCCAATATTGTAATCGATAATGTGGTACAATGTAATGTCATAAATTTAATAAACCTTGATAACCTTGGTAATTTTTAATAAACCATGGTATGAAGGTTTTTCGTATAAGAGCCAGGTCGTCGTTTAATTAATCTTCTCTTTAAATTTGACGATGTTTAACTTTAATATCAGTTTTTCGGAACATATGGCATCACAGGTCAATGAATACAAAATCAGATATAAAAAACAACTAAAACTATGGATAGAGTAAAACAAATACGAGTTAATAATATTTTTACGAATTTATTATGCTTAATAGTTTTATTTTTGTATTCTATGCAAGTTTTCGTTTTTGTTTTAATTTATTACGACGTTTACGATTTTTTTTTTAATAAAACATGTTTGAAAGGGATCCGTACGAAATGTCGAAACCTTAAAATGTCGAAATTATTAAAGCCTTAGAACGCCGAAACAATATTTGGCCGAATCACAAAATGTCGAAAAATATTTTAAAGCTAGAAAATGTCGAAAAATCTTTAAACTATAAACACAAAATTATTTTTATATAGGATCAAAAAATGTCAATAATTAAAATGCCGAAATATAAAAATGTTGAAATACAATTTTCAACTCCTATATGAGCAAGTCCACAACAAATCTCTCAGGATTAACTCACTCTTTTCGATTTCAATGATATTTTGGCAACTGATAAAGGGTATCGGGATTTGCATTCACCACACTTCCAGAGATACAGTCCAAAGTTAAAAAATTGTCAATGATAACTTTCGTATGGTGGTTCCTATTGAAATGTCTCTTGATGCTAGAAACATCGTTAAGGTTTCGTTTTAAAACTAATAAAACAATCTTTTGGAAAATTTCTTCTTAACATGAACATATGCCCAACGGTCGTTATTCTTGAACTTCAAATTGCATGTCCTTAAAAAAGTATTTAAAAAAAAAATCAAAATTGTTGTTGATTTATTATAGGTGTTAAAACTAAATTCCAAGATGGAATTTTGAAGGCAGCATATTTATCAGAATTCGTAGCGGAGATTCTGATATTCACGGGACTCATAATGATGGTGTTTTTTTAATAACTTTGTTCTTTTTTAATATTATTATATTTACTTGTTTTATTATATTTACTTTAAATATATATTTTCGACATTTTCTATAATTTTTATCTTCATATTAAATTTCGACATTTTTAGTTTTCGACATTTTGTTTTTCAACATTTTAGTTTTCAACATTTTTGTTTTCGACATTTTTGTTTTCGACATTTTTGTTTTCGACATATTCAGGGTTCTGCATTTTTATTTTCTACATTTTTGTCTTCGGTATTTTTAGTTTCGATATTTTAAATTTCGACTTATCGTACCAGACCCGTTTGAAATTGATGAGATTTGCTAATCGATACTGTAAAGTAGGGGAGATCGGGGCTAAATCGACATAGGGGCAAACTCAACTTTTGCTTTAAAACGCGAATGGGCTGTCAGATCAACTTCAAATAGATACTGTACGCATAACATTAGCTGTCACTGTTACCAAAGAAGAGAAATTCATTTTGTGCTTGAACTTCAGTTTTTGTCTAATAAAATCTGTTTTTGACTCAAAAAGTTAGATATTGAGAACGCAGTAAACTTGTACTTGCCATTAAAGTTTTGATTATAATCAAAAAGTCTCGTGGGGAAAAGTCGACACATAAGCCTTTGGTCAAAGTAGATTCCGCGAAAACGCAATTTATCAAAGTTCTTATAAAGTTCTTTATAAAAGTTCTATGAGTTTTACAAAATAGTCCATCATTTGACCATGATTTAATAAGTTATTGCAAAAAAGAGCTAAACTAATATGAGTAATGGTCAAAGAATTTCGCGGGACCGGAATAAAACAGCACGAATAGTTTTATCTTGGAATATATAATTCAATCAAATTGGAAGATATCAGCAAAAATGGGCATTCGCGGACAAAGTGGGTAGTGTTGACTTTACCCCAGCCTATTTTCAGAAGCAGGTTTGATGTTGGGTCGCATTTGCATTTGTTTCGTGGATACTAAATATTGTAGATCTTTACAGCTTATGGAACATTTTTAGCTAATAAATCAATCTATTAAACTGTATTATTATTTTTGTCCTATGTCATTGATATGGTGGTCAAAATTAGCATTTAAAAAAATGTCGACTTAGCCCCGGTCTCCCCTACGAGAAATTATATCCCTACGAGAAATTATATACTTTGACCGAGCTCTCTCACAATTTTGTCTGTGCGTGTTATATTTGTACTCAAATTGGTGGGACCTACAGTTTATTGCCGAATCCGAACGGCGGATGAGAGCTTTTCATAGGCAATGTTTTACTCCGAGAGGTAGCGCGGTATAGACAAATGTGTCTATGAAAAAATGTTGTTTGCCCCAGTCCAGGCTAGAACCGGGGACCTTTCGGCTCGCAGTCCAACGCACTAACCACTGAGCTACCGCGGCTATTCGAAGTTATTCGTTAAAAATTCGAGGCATCGATGTCCTTCGAGACATGGCAGACTGGGTAGTTAACAAAGGTCATGTATTGAATCCAAAACATATTTGCAATATAATCGGCAGACATTGCAATAATTTAATCAAATTAATTGAATATTAATGCAAATAAGAAGTATGTGTAACAAGCAACAACTAAATAACTACTGAGCGAAAACATTATTGCTACAGTCTCAACTATAAAAGTGGACGTCGTTGTGTTACGCCCACTTTTATCAATGCTGCTCGGTTCGAGTGGGGGCGGCAGCAACAGCGACAGACATTCAAATATCGCATGTTGGGGCAACATGTTTTGTTGCAGCTAAGTGCTTAAATGTTTATAAAACAAAATACGAGCTAAAATGGCAGCACGAAATATGGAACAACGACTGAAACAACAACTGAAACAAAAATCGAAAAAAATACAGAGTTTAAAGTAACAGTAGGAGCAACGTCAAGAGCAATTATTACGGCACAGAAAAAAAAGTAGTACATCATGTAGATGCATTTGTTTTGGGATTGAACTGCAACTAATACAAACCAGTTGGGAAGGTTAGATCACATTGGAAATTTTCAAGTAGGTGTAATTATGATAGTTAGGATTATCAAAATTATAGTCGGTCTAAGCCGACTATAAATACCCTACACATATGTGTGATTACCATTCAAAGTGATATATAGGTCACCAGGGTATACGAATCCTGAAAATAACTACAAACATTAAATCGCTGAAGAATTTCCATTCATTTGATACCCATATTTACAAATGGGTAGGTGTACCGAAATTCGATTTTTTTTTTGTGAACCACAAGTCTTTTCGCCGGAAAACATTTTTATCATGTATTTGAGCATGACATCAATATATATTTGACCAAAAAAGTTTACCTAAGCACGTATACATAAAAATTGAATTTTATATGTACATTTTATATGAGGTATTTGAACATAAGTGGTCGGATCATAGGTCACAATGGACCGATCTCGCCAATTCGCACATACAGCGTAGGTATATTAGTAATCTAAGTTATAAGTTTCATTTATCTAGCTCTTCAATTTTAAAAGTAGTAGAGATTTCAACAGACAGACAGACAGACAGACAGACGGACAGACGGACAGACAGACGGACAGACGGACATCGCTAAATCGACTCAGGAGGTCATGCTGATCAAGAATATATATACTTTTCCATACCGGAGATGCTTCCTTCTGGGTGTTACAAACGGCGTACCAAACTGAATATACCCTTTCACTCTTAGTGTAGGGTATAAAAACTTCCGAATTAGATGGGTGTTATCCAGGTCGTCCGTTTGACATACGCTTAATAATCGTTATATCCATCCAATTATATATCCAATAATACACGGTAGAAGTATTAGAGTTCTTGTTCTTCGTAGGCGTCCCGTGCTTCTGTCAAACGCCTGAAGATACTGTCAAACGTCCCGTGTTTATGTCAAAATGTATGGGATAAGACAATTTTGTGAGAGGCGTTCTGGGATACTTCTACCTTGTTATTGTATCATGGTAATTTCAAAGAATTTAGTTTCCTTGAAAATGTATTTGAAAATAATAACCAACATTTTGTTAGAAGAAAAAATTTTTTTTAGTGCGATCAGTTCTGTAGTTGCCGATTTGTCGGAATGATCGGAATGATATCTTTGTCAGAGTTCCAACGTCGAAAATAAGTTTTTAAATTTCGTGAAAATAATCTTCTTGAAATAAACTTTGAAATGCAATTCACAAAAACTTTTATTTATAAAACAATAAAGGAGTACAAAATCGTATGAAAGAGACCGCTACTTTGCAGAGCAGCCAAACATGGGCAAAATTGAATGCAGACATTGTAAACAATTGTAGAAAAAGGTCGAAAATATAAATGTCGAATGAAAATGTTGAATTGGGGAATTTTATTAAAAATATCAGGTAGAAATAATTTATAAGTTGGTATTACTGATTCGATATATCATGCGTGTATGCAATGCAATAAATTCAAAATTAATATAAGGACTGCGTCGAAAAAAATTGTCCGCTACAAAAATGAAAAAATCTAGAAATCTAGTAATCGAATTTTTATAGAATAAAATATTTTATTTTGCAAATTATTTTTAGATTTAAAAAAAAAATATAAAATACCAGAAATTAATATTTTTTAATAAAAAGTTTTAATTTTTCCGGAAGCCCTTCCATTCATGTTGTAATGGTAGTGTCCGACATCCTCACAGCTGCTGAAGACCACTTTCTTTTAAAGTCTTGAAGGTCTTTGGCCACTTTTTTTGTTGTTTTCATTTCCCTTTTTACTAAAGCACAGTATCTCTCAATCGGCCTGAGTTCTGGACAGTTTGGTGGATTGGCTTCTCTAGGCACCAAAATCACTGCATTTTGTTGGATCCACTCTAAGGCCGTTTTGCTGTAGTGACATAAAGCGAGGCCAGGCCAAAAAAATGTGGACACTTTTTTTGCAAGCATTCCTTCACAAATATTTCGCTATTAATTGTACCCAATGTCACGAATGAGCTGCTCCTTTTTCCACAACTGCAAATTGCCTGCAAAACAAGGTTTTTCTTTGGAAATTTTGTCATTTTTTTTTTTATTTGAATTTTTCAGCGACATTTCCTCGAGAATCGGCTGTATAAAATTCCTGCCCAGGTAGCTGAGAAAAGTCCGCTAAAACATAAGTTTCGTCGTCCATTATGCAGCAATCGAATTTTTTAAAAAAATCTTGGTTCAGCTTTTTAGCTCGTTGTTTTGCGGTTTCATTCTTGACAGCATTTCTATCCGGAACTTTTTGGACTTTGTACGTCTTCAGCCCAGCTTTCTCGCCAATTTCCTTCCGGATATGCTTGGATCTTTCTTTAAAATATTCACAACCTTCTTCGACTTTTCACGATCATGTGGGCCTTTTTTTTACCGGAACCTTTTTTCCGATCAATACTCAGGTCTTCCTTAAAGCGGTTGATAACGCGAGAAATGGTCTTAGGGTTAGTCCCTACCTCCTTGGCAATTTTTTTAAAAAACCAACTAGGTTGTTTTTGAAAAATTTTAATTATATTTTCTCGCACTTCCACTTCGTTTGCCATTTTCGCGTTAAATAAATTTTGTATTGACTATAACTGACACAAATTATTTTCTGCCATTTAATTCACAGCTACAATGATCAATTTTTTTTAATTTGAATCTTGCAATAGCACATTATGGGAAGATATGTAACGGATAATTTTATTCGACGTAGTCCTTAAATGGCGCTTTATTGAACTTTTGAGAGCCTGTAGAGGTCGAAAAGTAGGCTTTGAAAATTATAAAATTATTTTTATCGTATTCAGTAATTCAATATGCAACTTTAAATAGGTATTGTACTAAAAAATTCGGTAACAAATAATTTCGGGATACCCTATTGTACAAGCTTTCTACATTCTACTCAACATGTCATACACCATACGTCAACATAGATATATTTAGGACATTATGAACTACATTTCAATTAAGTTATGATTAATGTAGGCAAGTCATAGGCCTTTAATAACCCATCAAATTGTAAAAGTTATTTTTATATACATGGAAATCACCTGATCTATGAATGACGTGTATGACATTGTTGTCACACAAACGGCATCGATACTTTGTAGGTCCAAAATGCTGACATATGTGAATTATAGAGAAATCATTGGTGACATTTCCCACTGCGAAATTACACGGTCCATACAATTTATGAAATTATTCATCGATATTATGAATCTAGGGAAGGCTGGAGTTTAAATGATTTTTTTTTGTTAATTTTAACCAATTTTTTTCTGTGTACTACAAGAACTATAAAACATTTAAAAAAATGAATACAAAAATAGCGGCAACAAAACATGCTAACTTTGAACTCGTCGCGGTTCGCATCGCATCGCTTAACTTGGCTAAAAACTCGAACTTGTTCGAAACGTTCGTCGAGTTAATTGAACTTTGACGCCCACGAAATTGTGGTGCACTCGAGAGTCGAGCAACGAGCACCGCCAACATACCAAAAAATCGATGAATTTGCTGTTGTGTAACAACAGTTAGCGACAACAACAACAGCAACAATAACAAATGAATTTGTAATTATTATTTGAACTTTGGAAACAAACAACGAAATGAAAAAAAACAAAAATCGAAAATACAAAAAATCGTTGCGGTCTTTTAGGCGGCAACTGTTTTATTTTTTGATTGTTATTTAGTTGTTGTCAATAATAATAATGATGTTGCTGCGCATTTCGTTTTGATTTTATTGCACAATTTGTTTAAAAATCGAACACGACAGCAGCAACCACAACGATAACAACAACAATACCAACAACATCGATGTTGTTAACGTCAACGACATGAACATAAATATAATTGCAACCATCAACATCATCATCATAATAATCATAATAATAATTTAAATAATAATAGCAATAAATGTAGCCAATATTGGGTGGAGTTGTTGTTGTTGTTGCTAACATACCTACAATGTTGATTTTGTTGTTGTTGTTGTTGCTGTTGTGATTATTGTTGTTTGAAAAATGCGCAAAATAAACATGCTACATGCCGTCCGCCACTTCAGCTGCATGTCCTGCTCACATTTCCCATTGCAATTATGTATTTGGTAATAGATTCTCTGTGGAGCCCCACATGCGGCACAAACTGTGCCGAAGCTGTTGCCGAGTGCGGTGCTGCTGCTGTTGCTGCAGTTGCTGCTGGCGACTGTGTTGGTGGCGGCAAGCAGCCTGACAGTTTTGTGGTGTAATTTTAGGCGCGAAGCAAATACAAACGGAATTTGCAATTTATATGCAGTTGTTGTTGTTGTGGCCGTTGTTGCCATCGCTGGAATACTTCTAGGCTGCAACTACTTTTGAAAATACTCAAAACAAATTGTAGTATTAAACAAATAAAAGTTTACACTTTAAATTTAAATAAATGTTAAATTGAAAAAACTTTTAAGTATTATTATTATTTAAAATTAATTTATTTTCCATATTACTTAATCCGAATCCTCCACGTGTGACCTTATGGTAACAGTTTAGATGGTATTACAAAAACAAATCTAACTCTAAAAGTAAAATATATACTAAAGATATTTTAATTATTTTAAAATATGTTTTTTCGAAAAAACAAACAAAAAAAAAATATTCCGAAAATAAAATATTAAGAAATAAATAAAATATATTTTTTTAAATTATATTTTTTATATATGGTGTTTACTACACAGAGAAAAAAAATACTGTATTTAAGTATGAAAAAGACTTAGAATAGCACCATCCCAAATTCGACTAATATTAAGTCCGCACAGACTTAAGTTAAGTCCGCACAGACTTATATTAAGTCCGTACGTACTTAATATAAGTCTGTGCGGACTTAATGTTAGTCGATTTTGGGATGGTGCTATTCTAAGTCTTTTTCATACTTAAATACAGTATTTTGTTTTTTCTGTGTATAAATGTGTAACGAACCCGGATTCCCGGTCTATGCCCGGGGTATTCTCAGCGGGCTCCAGGTATTCTTGTGCGTTACAAAAATTTATATTTTGCAGGGATCCTCGATGTTTTTAATAAAACGCGGCCCGGTTAAATTTATATTTTAATTCAATGTTTTTATTTTTTTGAACTTCATTAATTTTATCGTTTCAAATTTATTGCTTTATATATAATTAATAATATATTGAACGAATTCTTACTCGTGTAGCAGGGTGTAGCTCCTTCACGGCGTTGATGCAGTCAAGCTTATGTCCAGGGCGCTAAAGCTACTCAAAACACGTGATCACCCCAGTGGTTTCCATGCAACGAAGACGCGTCACTTCAACCACTCCCACCTCTGTTCAAACTAGCCTCAAAAAGTCAAGCGTTCCTACAGGCGTTCGTTGACTATACTGCATCTGGCGTATTTACAAAGACCACGCTTCAGTATAGTCGTCAATGTTGTTCGTCAGTCGGTCAACAGCAAAAGAGAGAGCAATTTGCGTTGCGCGCTCGCTTTTATACGCATTTCTTCTTCTTCCTTCTTGTTCGTTGTTAGTGGTGAAGTAGGCTGCGCTTGGCAAGCTCACTGGAAAGTGAGTGATGAAGTTGGCGGTGTTGTTCATTCTAGCTGTTTTTAATATGTTTGCGTTGTTTGATTATTGTGCGGTATCATTTCATCCGAAATGGTATCGTCACAAATGTTATATGGCAGCTAGGCGTGGCAGTTGACAATAACCGCCCATTTTTTGTAACATGGTTTGTACTTAAGACATATGAGTATATACCAGTTTTTATTGATGTATCTCAACCAATCAAAAATTATGGCGATTTATGTACTATGTATTTTTAAATTTTAGAAAAAATAGAAGAAAAATTCATACCATTCCAAATCAAAGTGGAATAATCTTTGTTCAATGTCAAGAATTTGTGTAAATTTTTTCAGAATTTTAAAAAGGCAGCTTTTGAAAGCTGTGGTGCAAAACAGCAAAAATGGGGTACAATAAATAAATATATTTAAACTCCATTGACCAATCAAAATAACATATTAAAATCTGAAGCAAATCGATGGGGGCGAATTGACTTGGAATGCCCCATATATAACTTTTTATTATATTTTTTACAAATATTGCTTTATATTAATATAAGATGACCCTTTATACTAGGGATGCCCAACTCGACTGCCCGCTGCTGACTGCACGGGCAATCGAGTGCCTGGCGAGGGGTATCTACGGGCAGAAGTGAGCGGGGATTGCAACGCAGAAATAAGCGGGGCTTTGAGTGTTGCATTTTTAGAAATTCCGGGAAATTTAAATATCTATTTAAGAGTTTGATTATTTTATATTAGTTTTAACTGATCTATTTATATTGCATATTATTTTGAATTACTGAAATATACAAATTTTATCATTTTAAATAATTATACATTTTTTTTCATAACTTTTATATAATTTTCAATTGAAAAAAAAAAAAAAAAAATATTTGTTATTATTCTGTAAATGGTTTTGGGATATAAAATGTGTGTCTAAAGTGATTAAAATCTCAAACTTAACACAAATTCTAAAATAATTATTTGTTTCACATTTCTGCCCTATTTTACTTAAGAAATGATGCAACACTGAAAGAAGAGAATGCGATGAGAGTACGGTGTAACAAAGCAAAACAAAACCAGATATAAATATAATTCGTTGTTTTGTAAAGAAATTTACATAGAATTATCCAAAAATACTGTATTTTGTGAAAAACATGGTATTTTTGTTAAAACCAATCTTATATGTTGTTATTCTGTTTATAAAACAGAATAACATGTTGACAAAAAAGGTTATTGCAAAAGAGTCAAGTGAGTTATTAATATTTGTTTTTAATTGATAAGATTTTTTATAATGTACATTAATCGTTTACATACAAAGTATATAATATTAAATGAAAATATAAATATTTAAATCATTAACTAAATGATATCGTCACTGTCATGCCAAAGGGGCGAATGTGCATTTTTAAAAATGTTGGGAAATCAAATTTTAAAGTTTGAAGTGCTTTAAAAATTAGAAAATTTTAGTTATTTTTCAATTTTTTTTGTTATTTTGGTTTATTCATGAATTATTACAACGTATATAAAATATCTTTGGATTCGGACAATTTACTGAATTATAAATACGAATTTTGTGAGGCTATATCCTGACCAAAACGCAAATATTTTTGTTTTTTATGCTATAACTTATTATTAGCTCAAAATAAAATAGTGATGTAAAGGAATTAATTGTTTTTTTTTAAAGCACCTAACTATTGGCATCATTATTTTAAAATATTTTGCCAAACATTAATTTGCCATTTGTTATTTGAAGGAACATTTTTTTTGGCAAATTTAAATAATGATGCCAATCGATAGGTGCTTTAAAAACAGACACTAATACTTTTAAACTACTATTTCATCTTGCACGAATAAAAAGCTATAGCAAAAAAACGAAGAAATTGGAAAAATTGAAAATCTTGTCATGCCAAAAGGGCGAATCTTTCCTTTTTCGCCATAACTATTTATTGGTACGAGATAAAATAGTAGTGTTAAGGCATTTATTGTTTGTTTTTAAAGCACCTATCGATCTGCATCATTACTTAAAAATATTTTCTTGCAAATAACAAAAATTCGAAAAATTGAAAATCTTGTCATGCCAAAAGGGCGAATCTTTCCTTTTTCGCCATAACTTAACACTTACTTAACACTACTATTTTATCTCGTACCAATAAATAGTTATGTCGAAAAAGGAAAGATTCGCCCTTTTGGCATGACAAGATTTTCAATTTTTCAAATTCGCCCTTTTGGTTTTGGCTTTTGTGGCTAGATATATCCAACAAAACGACACGCGATTTTAGCACAGTATACTTGAGGAAAAACTACATTCATAAATGTAAAAAAACGCAAATGTCAAAAATTGCACATTCGCCCCTTTGGCATGATAGTGACGATATGTTCTACTGTGCGCAGTCGACTTCAACTCTACGCATTGAATCCCAATAGAAACTAAAAATTGTCGACCAATTCTTAAATTTACTTTATTTAGTTATTTTTAATTAAAACACTCATAAAGAATGAGTGTATAATAAAAAAAAAAACAACATAAACATTATTTTTTGAACAGTAATTGATATATTTTTAAAAGATTTGTTGCAATTGTGAAAAGTTCTCAAAATTTACTATTCTTCTATCTGAAATAAATTTAAAAGCCTCAAAATAAGTTTCAGATAAAAAAAAAGTTTAGTAAAAATTCTATTTTACATTAAATATTTTGTATTAAATGTGATACATTTAACAATTTATACTGGGGTGACTGGAGAACAAAGCAGCGTGGACCAGCTCGCATGAAGTCGCACGATCGACTGATAGCTTTCGCAGGTCACACCCCTAGTAGAAATTGGCCTGATGCGCCATCGGGAAATGATCGGGTTTTCGTTGGGAAAGTCCTATTAGAGAAAATATGATCATTGCCTTTGCGTGCCCTTATCATGCTTACCATACCAGGGTTTGCATTATCTAAATTGTCAATGTTTCCGATCATAGCTACATTATTTGTTCCTTATAACAAAATGACATCAGACAATGATCGAGATTTAATGAGAGAAATCCTATTATGCTCGGGCTCTGACAAGGCAATTGTCGGGTAAATAATAAAATGGGGAATTGCCCGATCAGTACATGATCATGGTCTGAGGTCAGTACATGATCAGGACACTGCGTTACAAGGACATTATGGGCCTCGTCATATCCCGATCATCTCAAATAATGACATGATCACTTCATGACCATGGCGCTACCAAAATTTCTACTAGGGACGCACTTATATTCGCTTCACTCGCTCTAACTCTAAAAATCCTCTCACCATTTCCGCTTCACCGATCTTCCCCTCGTCTATCACCTTGCGTGCTGACGTCGTGCCTGTACCGGCTGAGTTGGGCATCCCTACTTTATACGACATAAGTAATAACTTTTGTTTCCAAAAGTCAAAAGTCAATATCACATGATAAAAATTTCTCTCAAAAACTCATATTTTTTAAATAATAAAAATAAATTTATATTTGTGCAGATTTTCTTCATAACATGTCTGCCAAATTTCATTGGTGTACTCTGATCGGTTCATGAGTTATTAATAAAAATGTGAAAGTAAATAGAAATTTATTTATAAAATCTTATTTGATTTTTTTATTTTCAAAAACAAAATTCATATAACATTGAAAACTTTGACTTGATTTCAAATTTTTATTTTTAACTCAGAAACCTATACGAATACACCTATAAAATTTAACACAAATTTTAAGAGGAAAATCAGCATTAACATATTTTTTTGAAAATATTAAAAATATTGGTTTTTGAGAAAAATCATTCCAAAATGTAAATCATGTGATAGTGACCTTTAACCTTTGCCATATTAAAAACCATATGGCATATTAAAAACCATCTATATACCTTGTAAATCATACCTCAATAGACCTTTTACGTAAACCAGTTTTTCAGATAATGTAATTAAGTTAACCCACCTTTGTGAGTTTTTACATATTTTTTCACTTTTTAAGCCGCCATATTTCGGTAACCAATTTGTGGCAACTTAAGTGGTAGCCACACAGTTGCCATTAAAGTGTTTGTTTTAAATCATGCGAAATATACTTATTTGCCACCCAATTGCCAGTCAAAAAGCCCCAGGGCGAGGCTTGGTTGCCACAAATTTTGATCCATTAAATTTTCGGTTCACCTATTTGGAACTTGAACTGTAATTTTAACTTGAACTGTAATTTATGTGTAGATGAAAAATAATAAATATCTTTCGCAGTGTCATTAACGTAAATGTTTGTCCTGTAATAAAAAATTAAAAATATGCATGGCATAATAATAGAAGTCTTTACGAAGAGAGTTTTCGGCAAACTACAACTCTAATTTAACAAACGGTTCAAGTTTTCGGGTTAAAGCTTGTATTCTATCCCCTCTAATTTTTACGCGCACACAAAAAAATGCAATATGTGAAAATTTATTAAAATTGTGATTTTCTTTATTTTTTAAATTATGCTTTTGCGGATGTATATTTTAGCAACACAGCTTTCCATAAACATATGTGTTGGATGTTATAAATATATCGTGTATAATACTTAATATACATTTATTAAATTTTAAAGTTTATTAGCTACATTATATATAAACATGTTCCTATTAGGTTTTTCATTCTATACTTGCCATATATTTGGAACATAATACATTTAATAATTTGCCTAATTTTGCCACCTAATAGCAACAAAGTTAACTCCACCCTTTATTGTACATGTTCCATTATCAGAATGAATGACTTATATATCACAGCATTGCGACATAATATTGCGTATGTTTCATACATGTTATTAGTCTCCTCTTTGGGACTACATATTATTAGTTTGCAACGCTGGTGTCAGAGGTAACTTAAAAGGTACACATATGCCATAATAGTAGATGCCACAAATGTAGAGGTTTAAAATTTTGCAAATTTCTTAGTTTAATATGAGAGAACACTCATACAAAATTTTATCTATTTCAAAGAGGTTGATGTTTAAATTTATTATTTTTTCGTTGATTTAAAATGGAATATCTCTACTGTACTTCTGTGAAATATGTTATTTTAAAATTATTTTAAAAGTGATTTTTCCATACCAAGTGAAATTGAGAAAATGCCACATGAAGCTGAGATTTTCCATATGAAATTGAGATTTTTCCATTTGAAATTGATAAAATTCGAAAAGAAAACAATTTATACTGAAGTGCTGCACCTCAGATGCGGCTCCCTTATTTACTGCATACATCAGTTCGACACGTATCGACATGTTTCGAGAACCTTCCACTCGTTTCGTGAATGATGCTATTGGCATCTCATTCGCTCTTATGTGATTTTAGTGCGCTGATCTCATATCTCTTTCTCGCACATTGTCTCAGTGCGCTGAATGATCTTCTGTCTATTTTAAACTTTGCTCAGTGCAAATTACCTCTTTTCGTTACATTATTTACTAAACAATTAAAAATAGTTTATACTATATACTTTATAGACTATGAAAACTGTTTCGATATCAACGCGTTATCTATATCGATATCGTACATATAACGATATATTGAAGACAAATTTATAGCCCTATTCTGACGAGCATCACAAATTCTCACAAATTCTCACAAAGGAATTTTACGTCAAAAACCTTGGGGTGAATCTCAAATTGGGATGTTTTTGTATTCTGCCAAAAAATTGAGACTCTGATAGGGTCACAATAATTTGGAAATGTGTGATGCTGTAGCAGATCACAACATCAAACTTTATGTTTTTTTATACATTGGCCATTAATTGAGAATGCACAATAAACAAACTGCCCAAAAAAACACAAAATGTGGTTAAGAATGAGAAACAACGCAACTTAATGCAAAAATGGTAATTTTACACCAAATACATCAAACACTTTACACATCACATAAATTTAATTTGCATGAACTTGGACAATATTGCCATAATTTAAATTAATAAATTGCTTTTATTTTAATATTTTTGTCTTTAAAACTATAATGTTTTAAAGTTGTTTGTTTACATTTATTTACAATTAATTAAAAAAAGACCTTCCAATGTGACATGAAATTCTCTTCCCCACAGTGTGGGGTATTTCTTGAGAGGATTTTTGTTAGATTTTTGCAAGAATACGAATTTGAGATTTTGATCAGAATTATTCTAACATGAAAAACGCCTCTCATTGAGATGTGATGTGTGATCACTCACAATGCCAGAATAGGGCTATTAGATTCATATTATTTTTGAATAAATTTGTCTAAATTTTATTAAATTAGCTCTACACAGAAATAAAAAACTGTGTTCATATAACAAAACTGTTTATCAATGCAATTAATTTTTAATTGAAACTCAGCCGATGTAACTTTTAATTGTATTGAAGTCTATATTTGTAATAATGAGAAATATTGATGAAAATTTTACAACTTTTTTGTTATATTGATATTAATTTTTGTTTATATATTAGATTTTTAATACAGAATTAATTGATCATTAATTTATTAATTAATTAGTAACATCAATTAAAAATTTATTACGATTGACATTGTTTTTAATAGAAATTTATCAAATATTTTGTAAAACCAATTAAAGTTTGTTTTACATTGATATTTTTTTAAATTGGAATGCATTTATTGAGGTCATTTTTATTTTCATGCTATTTTTATAATTTGGCCATTTAGGTAATATCTCCTACGTTGATTTTTTTCATGAATTTGCAGAAACCGATATTGGTTACATCGCTTCACATATTCTGCGAATTCATGAGCGGCTAACTAGACATTTCTAGACGGCCAACAAATACTCCATATGGCGTTGCAAAAATATAAACACAAACAAAATGAAAAACAGAAGAAAAAATAAAACAAGGCCCAGAGTTGAATTTTAAGAAAAAATATATATAAAAAGCAAAAAACAATATTGTAATTATAATTAATCATTTAATTGTATTCATATGATAGTAAATATATTCTTATTAATATTTTTATTAAAAACTGTGTGTATTTTTAATTGGAATAAGTTTTAGTTTTCTATTAATATCAATTTTAATATATATTTTCTTATTATTTGACTATTATGTTATTTTTAATATTGCAACTAAAAGTATAAATGAAATTATATTTTAGAGCAAACCCTCCGCTTTCGTTATTAAAATAAAATTTCTAAATAATCTGTAAATGATTTAAATATGTAGTAATATGAATATCATAGGTCTCTTCAGCACTATCGTTTTTACTCAATTTACCTATCCACACAATTTATATATATTTATTATATATAGTAATCCCATTAAATTTTTCCCAAACTTATCTAAGTTTTCTTAATTTTATTATTTTAAATACTAATTAGCAATCTCTACCCGAACATATTTGATTGATGTAAGTCGTTCACATTTTAAAATGTCCATTGAAATCTTTGCGCGACTTAATAAAAATAAGTTTTAATTTATCATACATAATTCCAACATAAAGCCTTTTAATAAAATAATCAGCATTATTTGATGTATTTTTATCATTTATAACCAGATGATTACTACATTTGCAATTTTAAATAAAATTGATGTAATAATTAAAAGAAATACATCAAAAATATATGATTCTGCAATTTAATATAATTCCTAATTATAATTGTAGATAATTGAATTGTTGATAGTTGAAATGCATGGAATTTCGGCGAATATTCAGCATTATTTGATGTATTTTCTGTTTTCTTTGACAGTAGATATTTTGCAAATATTCCTGAGATTTCACTGAATTATTAGCATTTACAAATACCTCTTACACAACATTGTGACAACATTGAAGAACAATTGTAAAGAATTTAAAATATTTATTAGATAAGAGAATATTAGATAAGAGTCTGTTAATGTAAAAAAATGTATTCAGCATGATAGATTTGTGGTTTTTAGATAACGAATTCAATAAAATTTATAATTGTAGAGTACGATGTAGGACAATACGTTCTAGATTTTGTAAAATATCATTTGTTCCTACTGTTTTCAGTGATTTTGAATTCGTTTCAATAATTATATGAGTACTTTGTTTCAAAGTGAATTTTTAATTTTTAATATAGCAGTATTAATAGACTTTAATTATATTAAAAAACCATGGATTCAAAGTAGTATTAAATGGTAGTCCTACAATTTAAATATGTAAAAAATCAAACGATTGAAGAGAACAATCGAATGGTTTAATAACAGACACAACATTGTGAGTATTGGCGTCCGCTGCAAAATCAATAAATTTTAGATTGACTGAAATTTCAATAAAATGCCATTCAAATCAATTGCCATACCAGTGATTTTCGTACGGTCATTGAAAACTTTGATCAAATATTCATGATGTGAACGCACACTATTTTTTTTTCGTTTTGTGTTTGGTTCTACTTTCATTTTGAACTTTTATTCTGTGTTGTAGAGCCAGCTGTTTATTTAGGATGTGCCAAACATTGACTATGACAAAGGATATCGTTTGTGTTCTTTTGACACTATCGAAAAAAATAAATTCCATTAATATGTTCGACATGTCTAAAGCCGAAATGAAAATTTAAATCGAGTTGAAGGCCTTTTAATAAATTATTAAATAATTTAATTTTATTTCATTTCATTTAAAGGACTTTTTGCAATCGTTGCCAATTGTTGCAAATTCTGTGGGTTGCGAACGCCCTGGTCGGCTGATTAAATAGAACACTCAACTTCATATAAAATTCATTAGTTGGTTAAGTAATTAAATGTAAACAATTCCCGTAGATGAAAAAACAAATTACACAAAAATACAAAATTAAATCGAACAATTAACGCATGTAGTATGTAAATTATTACAATTTATTTATGTAAATGTTTTCATTGCTGCTGCTGTTGCTGCTCTTGTTCTTCTCGTTGTTGTTAATTCAACATGATGCGAGTTAATAACGCAACAAATGTTGCGTGCTTTTGGGCGCATTTTCATTAAAATTAATTGATTTTTTTTGCGGTTTTATACTATGCTGCTTATTTCGGTAATATGGGTTTTTTTGATAGTTTTTTTCCGTTGTTTTTTGGTTCTTGTTTTTTTTTTTATTAATCTTTCATTAATTTTCATAATAACATCAAATATTTGCAATGAGCACACACATATATTTGATTAATTCTTTAATTAAATTTTATTTATTTTTTATATATATATTTATTTAAATTAATTACAGCACTAGTTCAGTTGTCGACAGATTTATTGCCACAATTCAATTCGAACCTGACCACAACATTGACATTTGTAGCGTCTGTTTTTAAAGATATTAAATGCCATAATAAATGGCTGTTAATTTGATTAATACATTTGCAGTTTTACACAGTTGTAATGGAAATATTTTGCGGTTTGGAAATGTTTTGATGATTTGATTTCTTAACATTTAATTTTATGCTTTAATCGTTTTCAATCAAAAACCGATTATAAACAATTTTAAGTTGTACATCCAAAAAGTGATAATAAGAAATAATAAATATTGTAACGACCTCCAGTTTTCTCCGTGTTTGAAGCTGGGGTAGATCTCAGCGGTGGTCCAGGGTCGGTACAAAATAAGTGTATGATATAAATTTAAGAAATGAGCTTTATTTGTCAATCTTAATAGTTATTCATTAAATAGTTCGAATATTGATTGTCACATTGATTATTAGCTAGATTCACATTGATGGTACATAAATTACATGAAGTTAGCGATCGTATATGATTGTGATCTCTGCCTTATGTCATCCTTTGTCAAATGCCGTGTTCTGTCTTTCTGCGACCGAGTCTCGTGCTTAGATCTGAGTATCGGACTCGCAATGGGCGGAAGTGTAGTCCCTAGCCCAGATGCGCTAGGGACTACACTTCTAATGTGAAGCTGGCGCGAGTGCTGTCAATGGCACACTCGGTGTGCTGCGATGTAGGTGTTGAATTCTCAGAAATGCTGCGTATGGCACACGCAATGTGCTGCTATGTATGTGTTGGACCCTCGGGAATGCTACGAATGGCACACCCGATGTACTGCGATTACGTATTAAACCTTCGGGAGTGCTGCGAATGGCACACCCAATGTGTTGCGGTTTCGTGTTGTACCTTCGGGAGTGCTGCGAATAGCAGACCAAATGTGCTGCGATTACGTGATGAACCCTCGGTGTGCTGGGATGCGAGTAATAGAATGCTAGGTTGCAAGTGCGAGCATTCAAGCTCCTACGAACACAAGTGCTAAGCTACGGGTTCAACGTGCTACGGGGTTACGATTGAGAGCATTCGAGCTCCTATGAACACAAGCAGGGTTACCGTTGAAAATTTTGAAAAAGTGTCAAAAAAAGGCGCACCCGGTCAAAAAAAGTCGCAACATGTATTTTTTGTCTTTATTTATTAACAATGTAGCGTAATAAAAATAATTAATTTATAAAAAAAAAACAAAGGTACAAATAATTCATATTTGCCACCGAATTCCAGATAATTCCAATATTTTTATAAGAAAAAATTGTGTCATACGCCTTGTACTCAAAAATTTTGTATAATTTACTAAGCAATTCTGATTTTTCAATTAAAATAAAATATAAAGAAATAATTTCCAAATACGTTATTTGTTTTTTTGACTTAATGATCCGGGGTTGTAAGAATCTCAAAACGATCAGTATCTTATCCGTGTTGTCTTATCGTGATTTTACTTGTTTTCGATAATAAACAATTTTTTTTTTACTTTTTCTTGTATTCTAACTAAAAAAATTAACATTGAAAAAAGAAAAATCATATCACAAATGAAGAACTTTTTAGTTTTACAAAATTTCAATATTTCAATTTTGATCAGATTTGATCACTTTTATTTGGATCTGATTTGAATCTGATCTTTACTTTTTGAGAATGGGCAAATGTAAAATACATGAATTTTTGCCACATCTCCCATTGATTGTTGGGCTTAGATTCTACACATTAATCGACATGATCTACGTTCACTATTAATGAAGATGGTCTCTCGAAACCGAATGGTCATATTTCTATCAGTTTCCTGGGATACACATTATATCTCTGCAATAATTACATTCGATATAGAACGGTTAGCTAAACAAAATGTCCACAATTTGTTTTCACACTTTTTAGATTTTTTTTGTTAACGCCATGCTCGATCACTTATAACTGAAAACTAGTTAGGTTATTTGTCACAAATCGGAGAATTTTTAAATTTACGGTTTTTTTACATTATTTGCTTTGAATACAATATCCGAATTTGAAAATATTAATTTTTTTTAAACTTATGGTCCGGAACTTTAAAAATGTCTTAGAGGTATATTTTAATAAATTTTCTGAAATAATTTAAATAAATCAAAATAGTCTCAAAAGTCATTCCAAAATTCTAAAAAGGTAATTTTTGAAAAGTCGTCGCATGGCAATAAAAAGGTCGTATTTTTCCACTTTAGTCGCATAAGGGTAACCCTGAACACAAGTGCTAGACTACTAGGATACTAGTACGAGCATTCAAGCTCCTACGAACACAAGTGCTAACTACGATCTACACTCTACGGCAGCTGGAGAACAACTGTCTTTTCGGTGGCTGGCTACGCTGCTTTTATACATGCCATGTTATTTTCTTCTTCTTTAATTTAATAAATAGGGCTGCCACATTATTTTTTATATAATTATTTGAAATTTATTTAATTATTGTAATCTTATACAGAAACATACATACAGAAACACTACATTATAGTGTTGTAAGGTTGTGCGGTAATGTTTGCCCCGGAAACTTGCCGTCCCAATATGTAGGTGCTGAAAACCACAAATATATATTTTTCATTAGACAAAATTAAAACTCTGAAACAGTAGCAAAAAGGTTGCTAAAATGGTACAAATGTTTGCTGAAAAGTGGAAAGACCCGTATTTCGCAGAAACAGCAAACGAAAGTTTGTTGCTTTAATAGTTTTTTAGGCTGTTTTAACTAATTTTTTGCTGGTAACTCCAAATTATATAAAACAAGTAAAATCTGTATCTTACTTTTACTTACACATTTTATTTTAGTTGACCTTTTCCTTCGTGCATTCATATTTCCCACATTATAATAATGCATCCTTGCATTATTATAATGTGGCAGAAAAATGTGTTTTTTATGTGACCAATGATTCCCCTATGTCAGGTCAGAAACATCGATGACCGAAAGCATTTTCGCCCTGCAAAGCATTGATGACATTTTCATACAAATGTCCACATGCATGATGTAGCATTAACGATGTCATGAACGTCATTTATCAATGAAGTCACAAATAATTGTCATACATATTTTTTTCTTTTTAGTTAAACAATATATATTTTTTATCATTTTATTTATTTTTTAATTTATTTTTTTTATTTTATATATTTTTTTTATTAATCTTATTTTTTTTTTATTATTTCAATTTTATTATTTTCTTCAGTTCTCGGTTGAAATGGTATGTGTACTGGCTAATGTTAATAACGTACCTTACTCACGGCCATCATCTATCATCATTTCTACTGATTATTATTTCGCTTTTATAAAAATTGGTCCCTTAAATTAGGCCTACGAAATATATGGCAGGGTGACATCGAACGCAAGTTTTCAGTTTTACGCGTAAATGCTGCCCCTAGACGTATGTTGTATGCATTTCACATTTCATGTCACAACGTAAATGCTGCATATCTTCAGGGGCATGTGACGTGAATGTTTATTTTCATCAATGGCGTCATCAATAACATTTTATCAATGGCAGATTTTCACAATGTCATTGATACATGCATATATGACATATGGTGTATGACGTCTTTAAGGCAATGTCATTTATCAGATTGTTGTAGACATATTCATCAATGGCAATTTTTCTAATGTCCTCGATTCATCATTGATGACCTTGTTTTCAATGAGGCCATTTCCTGCTGGGTAAACATTGCATTGAATTTCTGAGACTCAACTCCTTTAAGAAGATTCTGAAACTAGGCAATCTTTTTTGGGATCAAATAAATGCTCTAAAACTATGATGTTTTTTGGGTTAAGGCACATAAGTGGTAGCAATTATTGTGGTCGCAAGTGCATTTTGCAGAAATAGAAAGTAGACATTCTATACTTTATTTTGATACCAATTAGCCTGGATACGTCAGGATAGCTAACAAATATTTTTTTTTTCTACTAAAGTTTGAGAATATAGATATCGAGATGATGTGGTAAATGGTTTTATTTTCCATAAACAAATTTTATTTGTTTAGAAAATTTGATTTTTGAGAAAAATTCTAAAGATCACGCAATCAAATTTTCAAATACTTTGAGTTTGATATAGAAATGTATCATTTTATTTCGAATTTATAAATTGTCGTCAAATGGTTTGTAGGATTATAATTTTAATAAATTTGAAATTTCCTTTCTGTTCTCATTTTAAACCGTTTTAAAACTGGTATAAAACATAAATCGTTTATTTAAAATTGTCCGTATTTTAATAGATTATAGTTGCTATATCATCAAGAAATCATTTCGTTTGCTGGGTATATCAAAATTTATACTTATTAAAAGTTTGGCTTAAATTTATCCATCTTCCATAAAACAATATAATTATTAATATTCATTCAAATACCCCGAACAGCAGCTCTAAATTACAGTGCTTTTGTATGCAAATTTTTATTTATTCATTTTACATTAAATTCCAAGTCGTTTATTCATTTCATTTCGATTCGTTGCCATTCCTTTAGTTTTTGTGTATTTTCTTATTTTTTTGTTGCATCTGTTCGCTCTCCTTTATTGACCTTAATAAATCAACAGAAAAACTTAATTTATGCGAAAATCAATAAATAATTATTGCCTCGTTTTTGTGCGACTCCATCTTCTGCTGCTGCGGCTTTATCCTTCGTCCTGCAGCCTGTCTCAGCGTCGGTTTGAATTCGAACCGCAAGCATTAATGCTTGTTGTACCCAGTACATCGCACACCCAACCTACATTCGACTTCATTTTTATTTGGCGCAAACGAGCAGGACGCGCAAAAAAATGTAGCAAAATCGGAAATTATTAAAAGATTTTCCGCGATTTTTCATCGTGCTCCACCGCCCGTTTTTTTTTCGCCCACCGTCTGGTGTCCTTTGAAAGCAGCCCGGCTTCCATAGAGCCGGGCAACCGTCCAAACAACCAGTGTTGCGCACTCATAATCGTTATGACGTCAGAGTCTTAAGTTTTTCTTAGTTTTTACAGCAATGCTTTTAATTCTTTTTTAGTTTCAGCGTCTGCATTTTCTATTACTTTTCGTTCTCAGCTGCAGTTTAGACAATTATTGGTTTAAATGTTGTCCGTAATGAAAAAGGGATAAAGTGGGAAGGAAAGCAATGCTGCTACAGGGAGGGCACAGTGACGGATAAAGAGTGCCTGGTAAAAGAAAAGTGGGTAAATATAAATGTAATAAAAATGAAAGCTCACAATTTTAATTGTTGCCACATTGCAGCAGACAGCAGCAGCAAAGTGGCAACACTGCAAGGCAAAGGAAGTGTTTTTTGAAATATATATATTTTATAAATTATGCTATAGAAAGTATACATTTTTGCAAAGATTTTCCTCTAAGTGTATTTGTTTTTTTTTTTTCATTGTAAAGAAAGCAATCAAAAATTCTGCGCTAAATGAATTGCATTTTATTTGCTCGCACATGAAGTCGGTTAATAAGAAATTTTCAATTATAATCGATTATTAGTTTCTAATGCATCCAGGTTTTTATACTATGTTTTCTGTTCTATGATTTTAAGTATTTATTGGTTTTTCGCAAATGATTCTCTTCTTCAATTCACTTAAATTAATTAATGAAAATATTATTATATTTGAGAATTTTTATATTAGTGGTTTTATTCGGTTTGGCATAAGTCCACTTCAAATTCGGCATCAAACTGATTGACTCTGTTCCAATCAAAATCACGCCGATCAATAAAATATACTAGACATCAGTACAAATGTATATGAAGTTCCCTCTGTAAAATATGCACTACTGCACTCTACAGTATTGAGTGCATTTTGAAATGACAGTCTACAGTATTATAGTGAAGTCTCTCACTTCACTGCAGTATTTGTTTCATTGGTGTCAAGTAGTGTAAAGACATTTTTTTTTTCAAGACATTCAATGTTTTGTAAAATATTGTCACTGAAAATTCAACAAGAACAGTGAATGAGCGCATCGAGTAACAAGTAAGAAGTAGTACTCAGTGTCATAAGCATTTCATTTCAGTATTTTAATTTTTATTGCACATCATTATAGTACTCTTCACTACAACTACGAATTGTCTGTGTTTTATTTTGACACTATGGTATCAAATTCCTGAAAGAGTTAAATTTTAAAAAATATATATTAAATACTGAAAATATGAAACCAGTAAGGAACGTTATGTCACATGGGAAATTTTGAAGTAGGGAAATTGTGATAGTTGGTGTGACGATAGTTGGTGTAAGAAATATAAAAGTCAGTCTAATACCAGGGTATACGCATTCTGGAAATAACTACAAACTCCAATCGCTGAAGAATTTCCTTTCATTTGATACACATATGAACAAATGGGTAGATGTACCGAATTTCAAAGTTTTTTTTTGGGAACCAAAAATCGGTTCGTGGAAAAACATTATTTTCATGAATTTGAACATAAATTCAATATATATTTGACCAAAAAAGTTCATTTAACCCCGTATAAAGTAAAATTTGTCTGTAGATGTAAATTTCAAATGAGGTATTTGAACATAAGTGGTCGGATCACAGGTCACAATGTACCGATAAAATAGTGATGTACAGGCATTAATTGTTTGTTTTCAAAGCACTTATCGATTGGCATTACTTAAACATAATTTGCCAAAAATTTCTTGCAACTGATAAAAATTCAAAAAAAAATCATTTTAAATTAATTAAAATCTAAAGATTCGCCCCATTGCACATTGGGAAAAAATAAAAATTTTCACATTGTTATTATTTTCTTTATTTTTTGTAGTAATATATTTGAGGATGTATGTCTTATATTAAAATGGGAAATTAAAAAATAAAATAAAAATGGCGAACTTAAAAACATATATGAAGTCGAAAATATTGCTGACAGAAAATGTTATAGGGTGGTCGACTTCAAGGTGCAAATACTTTATGGACTGAATTCTTAGATTTTAGAAAGAAGATGGTAAAATGTAATGTATGTTCAAACAATTCAAATCAATTCAAATTAATTCAAAACAAATTAAAGTCTATTCAAATCAATTCAAATCAATCCAAATCAATTCAAATCAATTCAAATCAATTCAAATCAATTCAAATCAATTCAAATCAATTCAAATCAATTCAAATCAATTCAACTCAATTCAAATCAATTCAAATTAATCCAAATCAATTTTAATCAATTCAAATCAATTCAAATCAATTCAAATCAATTCAAATCAATTCAAATCAATTCAAATCAATTCAAATCAATTCAAATCAAATCAAATCAAATCAATTCAAATCAATTCAAATCAATTCAAATCAATTCAAATTAATCCAAATCAATTTAAATCAATTCAAATCAATTCAAATCAATTCAATTCAATTCAAATCAATTCAAATCAATTCAAATCAATTCAAATCAATTCAAATCAATTCAAATCAATTCAAATCAATTCAAATCAATTCAAATCAATTCAAATCAATTCAATTCAATTCAATTCAAATCAATTCAAATCAAATCAATTCAAAGCAATTCAAATCAATTCAAATCAATTCAAATCAATTCAAATCAATTCAAATCAATTAAAATCAATTCAAATTAATTTAAATAAATTCAAAACATTTTAAAGCAATTCAAATCAATTGAAATCAATCCAAATCAATTCAAATGAAATCAATTCAAACAATTCAAATCAATTTTAATTAATTGAAATCAATTCAAATCAATTTAAATCAATTCAAATTAATTCAAATTAATTCAAATCAATTCAAATCAATTCAAATCAATTAAAATCAAGTCAAATTAATTTAAATAAATTCAAAACATTTTAAAGCAATTTAAATGAATTCAAATCAATCCAAATCAAATCAATTCAAATCAAATCAAATCAAATCAATTCAAATCAATTCAAATTAATTTTTAAATTTTTAATAAATTTGACTTTTTTCAAAAACATAAATTTTACAAGAGCTATGCTAAAAAGGTGCAAAATGGAGCAAATTACGTTTATTCACAATTAATATATCATTGTTTTCCAGTATTTGAAAATAAAATATCGCGTGTTAATCCATGTTAATCGTATTCTAAAGTGAAAAATAATTTATCTAAATCGAAATATATAATTTTAACATGGTCATATCCTTCTGAACCAAATTTAATACGAATTATTAATGAATGTATCTGTTCTTATCTTCAATATCAATGATATGGAATATGTTACAATTTTGTCATTATAAATATACGTGAAATATTAGATATATTTGGGGTGGGGCACAAAAATTTAATTTTTCATGTTTCTTTGGTTAAATAGGAATTATAAGAAAAGTACAATACTAATATAAAAAAAAAATATATGCATATCTGCTTTGATTCATTACCTATCATTAGACGGTAATTTTATGTCGATGTCATATTGTTGGTTTTTGGCCTTAAACTTGCAATTTTTTCCCAACGATGTATACATTTCCGTACCGGATATGCCTTCTTCTGGATGTTACAAACGGCGTACCAAATTGAATATACCCTTTCACTTTTAGTGTAATGAAATCATAAAAATATGACAATATGAACTTATGAAATATAAAATTAAAAAATATGAAATTTAGAAATTATGAAGTTATGAAAATATAAAAATTTGGAAATTTAAAAAATGTGATGATATGACAATAATAAAAATAAATGCATTAAAATATCAAAATACTTATATAAAATATGCAAAAATGTGAAAATATAAAATATGAAAATGTGTAAATATGAAACTATAAATGTATGAAAATGAGGATAAACAATAATGTGAAAGTAAAAATGTGAATAAATTAAAGTGGTCGGATCACAGGTTAAACATGATTTTATAAAATTTTTAAAATGAAGAAATAAGAAAACCATACAAAAGTATAATATGACTTGAATATATAAACTAAAATTAATTATAAAATATGTTATTATTAAATAGTTAAAAACAGTAATGGAATTATAGTAATGAAACATCTCCTTAAATAAAAGCCAGAAATATCTTATTTCTTATATGTTTGTACCTGTCAGTCTGGGCGGCTGTCTGTTTTTCTGTCTGTTTGTCTGTCAGTCCGATGTGTTCTAGTTACTGTCGTCAGGTGTTACACTTTAAAGGATTAAATAAGTTTCGTACATGATGAAAACATGCTGTCCATGCCGTCTTGCAGTATGTTCGACTGTTTGTCAGACTGCCTATATATTTTTTCCATGTGGAATAAAACCGAAGGAAATATAACATTCTTCACACAATTTGACGTTGCGGTAGGAAGCGCTTGTGCCTCGTCTTGTGGGAAATTTGCGGCAGCGTTGGCAACCACGGTGCAGCATCGTTGCGGGCAGCTGCAGTCAGGCGTGGACAGTGGAGCGGTTGCGGTCTTGGTTCCATCGGCTGTCGTTGCAGCCCACGTGGCAGGTGCCTTTCGCAAATATTCTGACAAATTGGCTGCGAATCAATTTAGTTCTTTTTTGCGCAATGCATTCCATGTCGGTGGCGCTGTCATTCCCCCTGTGTGTGTGTGTGTGTGTGAGTGGCCAGACGTAAGTCAACAGCAAATTGAACGCAGCTGTCGTTGAGTCTGTCTTTCTGTCTGTCTGTCCGTAGGTTGATGTTTATTTTCAATTTTCTTTGCGAAAGTTTCAAGTTTAAATAAAGTTTTTGCGCTGTGCTGTGCCGGAGATGGAAATGTATGCGATGCTTTATAAACCTCCCTGGCTGCCTGCAGGGCTGCAACATTTTTAGTTATTTAGTTGACGTTTTCCACAACTCACACACAAACACACAAACACATACACATGGCACTGACAGAAACATACAAATACATTTTAACATTGATTTGTGCATGTGTCAGGGGAAGTCGCAGGATTGAGGATGAGGTTTGAATGAAATTGGTCTCGCATGCAGTCCGGGTCCGGGGCACCTGTCAAGGCTAAAGGCACAAAGTGCTTTTACTGCGCTTTCGTTGTGAGACTTTGCAAAGCACGAAAAAAAAAATAAAGTTTATGAAAACTTTACCCTTTTTTCACATTTTAAATGGGGTTTAAAAAGAATCTGCAGAAGTTTTAATTTGTTGCTGCAATTGAACTTCATTATGAGGAGTTTCTTAATGGATTCTTGTTGAGTTGCTGGCAAACTTATTATTATTAGTAAGTTTATTCCATAAAAAAGTAATATATAGTATTGTGTAGCGTTTATTTTTTTTTTTTGTATGGTAATTGTTAAAAATGACAAAATATTTATATTATATACTACAAACTTTTGCAATTACAATCAGCCCAATTCTAAAAATATAATACCTTATATAACTTTTTTTTTAAACAAAAACTGATTAGAAAATGTATTATATTATGTACGTAATATGTAAATTAAACCGCAATATTCGCTTCAGTATAACAATATATAAGTTCTGTAATAACTAAATGTTCAAGTAAAAGTGATATTCACTTATCAACAGAGTATCCTGTATAACCTGTTTTCTTGACTAGGTTTTGTCAGTAATATGCATTTCCCAAACACCCAGTATTTTAAAGTGGGTGCAAAATAAGACATTTTTTTTTGTTCATATTTTATTATTTTTCCTGAGTCATAGAATAACCCCCTGAATTATTGACATCTAGGAGCCCGACACCCTGTATATGTTTGCAAGAAAGTCTAAAATTATTCATTCTCAACATAAATATGTTTGAACGAAAACAAATATTTGTTTGGCTGTCATTATTATAATGTTTTGCGGTACAATAATGCTTTGGTTTACATAAAACTCCAGAGATATATATTATGCCTGCAAAATTATGTTTGGGAAAGCGGTTTTTTTAGAGCGTGCAATTATACAAAGTTTTAGAAAAGCTTTAAACTATTGGATAAATTAAAAACTAGAAAAAGTTGATTTAGAATGTTCTGTAATCTAAGGAAATGTTTAAAACATATCCCAAAATATTTACCTTATGCGAAGGTAAGCAGTATGTTATATCGTCACTGTCATGCCAAAGGGACGAATGTGCATTTTTAAAAATGTTGGGAAATCAAATTTTAAAGTTTGAAGTGCTTTAAAAATTAGCAAAATTTATATTTTTTGTCAATTTTTCTATATTTGTCAATTATTATAACGTATATAAAATATATTTAGATTTGGACAACCTACTGAATAATATATACGGATTTTGTGAGGCTATATCCTGATCAAAACTCAAATATTTTTATTTTTTATGATATAACTTTTTATTAGAGCAAGATAAATAGTAATGCAGAGTCATTAATTGTTTGCTTTTCAAGGACCTATCTATTGGCGTCATTAATTAAAAATATTTTGTCAAACATTAATTTGTCATTTGTTATTTGCAGGAAAAAATGCTTGGGAAAATATTTTTAAATAATGATGCCAATGGATACGTGCTTTAAAAACAAACAATTAATACCTTTACACCACTATTTTATCTTGCACCAATAAAAAATTATAGCAAAAAAAATCGTAGAAATTGGAAAAATTGAAAATCTTGTCATGCCAAAAGGGCGAATCTTTTCGTTTATTTGCAATAACACTTGAATGGTACAAGATAAAATAGTGATGTAAAGGTATTAATTGTTTGTATTTAAAGCACCTATCGATTAATTAAAAATATTTTTTATATATTATGTATACCGCAGTTATTTCAACGAATATTCATTTGCATCTACCAAATATAGTTTGTCTTAACAGAAATTCATTTGTGGCAAAAAAGAGTATGAAGCGTTACCAACTATGTGTTGAAACAACTGAAACATTGATTGGGGAAACCAACTTTTAAGCCAATTACATATTTTGTTTCAATTGCTATGACAACTAAATTTAAAATAAGATATAACCTATATTTAATTGACTCAACTCATAGTTATTTATACTAAATGATATAACATTGTTGTAACAACCAATATTCATTTGATTCAACTGCGAAATCAATTGTTTTTAAAATAGTCTCACAAGCTTTTTAAATCGGTTGACAAACAAAAAAACGGTTGCCTCAACTGATTCGTTGTCTGGGTGTAGTAATAAATTTGTTATTTTTTAATTTGAGTTGTAGACTGTTAATTGCCATCGCTTCTAGCTGATTGTCACCAGACACCCACCAAAATCCCCGCTCGCTAAGCACTGTTTTTTCAAGGTATTTTTATTTCCTGGTCCTACCGTCCTACTATCCATAGTCGAGCGCTTGTGCATCACAGTGTTTTCTGTCAAAATATTTTTGTACGGAAATTTTAAAGAAATTCCATTGCAATGACATCATAAGCTCAGCTCTGTGTGCTCCGTTGTTGCTCAGTTTTTGCCCTGTTCCTCGTTTTGACAGAGCAACCATGCACAGAGACATTTATCGTCTTCGTCATCGTTAAACGCCCACAAAAATGTTCACCGTCACCGCCACCGTCACCACTAGCAACATCAGTAACCGCACCGCAAAATTGAGAATTTTAGAAAATGAAAATTGTTTTTCTCTTAGATTTGCTTTGGCAGAACTTCACATCCGCCAACTGTTCTTCTTCACAAAACAACAACTTTAATGTAACCACACATGCCGTTGTGTGACTCACATACATTTGTCTATACAGACGCACATCATAGGGTAGAGGTGGTGGGTTGTGTAAAATCAGCAATGCTATTACTATAAATTATATTTATTCATTACAATAATAATTCATCAAACTGGAATATAGAATATTCACAAGGCATTCTATAGGAGTTTCGGTGATACCTTCGGTGTGTTTATTTCCGAATCCGAACGGCGGGTGAGAGCTTTTCATAGGCAATGTTTTACTCTCGTAGGTTTGCCATTTACTGCCGAAGGTAGCGTGGTATAGAAAAATGTTTCTATGAAAAGATGTTGTTAGCCCAAGTCCAGGCTTGAACCGGGGACCTTTCGGCTCGAAGTCCAACGCACTAACCACTGAGCTCAATATTAGCCCAATCAAATTTTGAAGCAGGAAAATGGAAGGAAACGGGCAGACAAACAACCTATTTATTGAATTTTTGGGGAAGATTTTATGTGGGAATGTGGACAAAACCTGCTTAGAATGCGATAAAATTTTGTTTCAATACGTTTTTAGCCAAAAGTTAGTTTTGTCAATGTAAATGAGCCAAATTGGTCAACGGACACGCCGACCTCCCATACAAGTCACTTTTATATAACTCTTTTTGAACCAATAACTCGAAAAGTATTCAAGATATACATATAAAATTGAAAACGTATTGTTAGAATTCACTTAAAAATATGTGACCCAAAAATGGGAGTGATACGTCCACATTTGATTATTTTATTACTTCTCGCTTTTTCATGGTGGACATTTTATTCGCAAATTATTGAAAACAAAATTATGAAATATTAGCCTTAAATCTCTACATATGTTTTAAAAGTGGGCGTGATCCGCCCACATTTATTTTTCTACATGTTTCAATAATTTTTGATTTTTTTTTTTACTTTTACATAAATTTTTTAAATTAATGGTATATACGTCGTCAGAAATTTCATATGTAAATAATATTCTGAGTGTAAAAGTGTTCAGCATAATTACGAACTTTAAAGGTAGGTATATAATTAAATTTCCCACATTAATATTCACACCAAAGTGTAGGGTATTCCATAGTCGGGCCCGACCGACTATAAAAGTCCGTCCCATATGACAGAACTTACCCATGTGACCTAACTTTCCCAACTCGTTTTATTTGGAAAATGGTGATTTCGAACATTGCGTTCTTTTTGTCCTCCAAAAGGTTTTTTTTTTAACAAAATTTATCTTTATACTCACCACACCAAAATTCACCACATTAAAACTCACCACTTAAAAATTCACCACACCTAAATTCACCACACTAAAATTATAATAATAATAGTTTGGTACTACAGTTCTAAAAGAACTTAGGCCGAGCTCTCTCACCATTTTTGAGCTGTGCGTGTTATATTTGTACTCAAAGTGATGGGACCTACAGTTTATTGCCGAATCCGAACGGCGGGTGAGAGCTTTTTCATAGGCAATGTTTTTACTCTCGGAGGTTTGCCATTTACTGCCGAGAGGTAGCGCGGTATAGAAAAATGTTTCTATGAAAAGATGTTGTTAGCACCAGTCCAGGCTTGAACCTGGGACCTTTCGGCTCGCAGTCCAACGCACTAATCACTGAGCTACCGCGGCTAAATTAAAATTAGCCACACTTAAACTCACCACACTAAAACTCATCACACTAAAACTCACTACATTAAAACTTCCATACAAAAACTCACCACTCTAAAACTCAACATAATAAAATTCACCACACTAAAACTTCTACTGGGAAAACTCTACGGGGAAGAATTCTTCGGGGAAGAATTCTACTGGGAAAAATTCTACCGGGAAGAATTCTACGGGAAAATTTCTACCGCGAAGGATTCTACGGAAATGCGTTCTATGGGGAAGAATTTTACGGGAAGATTTCTACTGGAGCGAAATATTCTACGGGGGAGCACAGTCTGAGAAAGAATTGTCTTTGAGAAAAGTTGTTTTGGCGGAGAATCATTTTTGTTTAGTCACTAAATTTATAAAACCAAGAAAAACGTTCACAGCGAAGCATAATAAAAATGTTTATTATATTAATAAAATTGATCCATATCCTTGCCTTCACAAAATTTATGCACGAGTCGTGCACGGGTCCAGCTAGTTCTAAATATATCATTATATGTGAGTTCTACTGCTAGACAATTCTTCACAATACAATGCCTCACAGTGACCGTTCTTCTTAGATTTTTCTTACACATTATTTTGATGGTATGTTGCTTCAACAAGGATTCATTAAAAATGTCTTTTGAGACCACTGATTTTAAATTGTTTTTACTATTAATATTAGTACATAACAGAAAATGCAAGGTCTGTTCAGACGTAAATTCAAACCCCCATTCTATGATTGAAATACAACAGAATTCTAGCTTTTCAATTTTCATACAAATGTTCCACAATTCAAGAATGAAATTTCTCAATACGATTTGTTGCTATTACTTATTGCTATTATTACATGTCTGAATACTCTTGAAAAATTAATAAAATAGTTTGAAAAATATTTTTAAAATGAAACGCAAGAAAACTAGATACGAGTTTTAAAAATTACTTGCAATAAGACGTGATTTGTGGCACCAATAAAAATTTAAATTTTTAGGTTCAATTTCAATGCATAGTTATTCAGACATCAGTAAATATGCTGTTTCTGTGATGAATTCAATGGCATTTGATCATGTCTGAATAATACCAAAACACCTAAATTAGCTGCTTTTATTTATAATCCCTATTATGATATACACAGAAAAATCCTCTTTTGACATGAGGTTAAATGAATCAACGTTTCAGTGCTGAAATTGAAATACATTTGTTGTAACCTCTTGTCATTCAAATGAGCGTACCTTATTTAACTATTACCGAAAAGCTAGTCTGCGACACTACATATTTGGTTGCCGTAACCTAATTATTGCATAATTCATTTTGCCAACATTGATCTTCGTGCATTTGTTACGGCAACTGAGTACGTTTTTGTATCAACTAAATAAACGGTTATCTCATTTCTATCATAATAGTATCAAAATTCTGGCAACTAAGCTGAATTTTTCTACTATTACACCGTGCTACAAAAATCAAAAAAATTTTGCACACTTAAAAAAATCGATATGTACGTCAACTAGAGACCAATCCAAGATATGTGCGTTCACCGTTTTTCTGGATCAATTCGTTTGCGGTTTTAAAATGTATTTGAAATGCAAGTGTGTACCATATAATTTCAAAAAATATATTTTTTGCGTCACTTTCAAAAACAATTGAATGCATCTTGTAGCAGTAACCCCAATCATCATGAATTCGAAAACCGCTTAGAATCCGGGTTTTACTTGCGTTTGAAGTGCAACTGCATATCACTTTTTAATATTTAAAAAAAATATATATTTTGTTGCCTTACTTTTAAAAACCAAGGATATGATCTTGTAGCAGAAACCTCACAGATGATGAATTCGAAAACCGCTTCGCGATATCAATTCCTATGCGGGTTTTACATGCATTTGAAATGAAATTCATATCACTTTTTGATATTTAGAATATTTCATATTTTTTTGCGTCACTTTTAAAAACCATGGATAGGATCTTGTAGGAGAAACCTCACAAAAGATGATGTCGAAAACCGCTTTGCGATATCAATTCCTATACGGGTTTTACATGCATTGGTAAAACTTTTTAATATTTAGAAAATGTTAAATTTTTTTGAATCACTTTTAAAAACCATGGATGGGATCTAGTAGCAGTAGCGATATTCGCGATTACGATTCGCGGAATCACGTATTAAATAAATACAATTGATATAATCTATTGTTATTCACAACGAGAATTTTATGATTTTTTAAATACAAGTAAAACCCGTATTCGAATTGATATCGCGAATCGGTTTTCGAATTCATCATCTGTGAGGTTCTGCTACAAGATCCCATCCATGGTTTTTAAAAGTAATGCAAAAAAATATAAATTTTCTAAATATTAAAAAGTGATTTGCACTTCAAATGCATGTAAAACCCGTATAGGATTTGATATCTCAAAGCGGTTTTCGACTTCTTCATCTGTGAGGTTTCTCCTACAAGATCTCAACTATGGTTTTTAAAAGTGACGCAAAAAAATATAAATTTTTCTAAATATTAAAAAGTGATATGCAATTGCATTTCAAATGCATGTAAAATCGGAATAGGAATTGATATCGCAAAGCTGTTTTCGAATTCATCATCTGTGAGGTTTTTGTTACAAGATCCCATCCTTGGTTTTTAAAACTGACGCAAAAAATTATAAATTTTTCTAAATATTAAAAAGTGATATGCAGTTGCACTTCAAATGCAAGTAAAACCAGGATGCGAATCGATATCGCGAAGCGGTTTTCGAATTCACGATCAAGGTGGCTTCTGGTACAAGATGCATTCAATTGTTTTTGAAAGTGACACAAAAAATATATGTTTTGAAATTATTTCAAAATATAGTACACACTTGCATTTTAAATGCAATTTAAAACCGCAAACGAATTGTTCCAGAAAAACGGTGAACGCACAAATCCTTGGATTGGTCTCTAGTTTTATGTACATATCGATTTTTTTAAGTGTGCAAAGTACTGTCCCACGGTGTTATGGATACTTGAAGTTTGCAACAATCTTATTCTTTCTGACTAGGAGGTTGCCACAACCTCATCCTTTCTGGATAGGAGGTTGCCACAATCAAATTAATATGTTGTTGCAAAAACTTTATCAGTTGTTATCGCAATTGCATAATTCGGTTGCCGCAACCAATCAGTTTTCTGTGTGTACGCATAAAAATCGCATAGAGAGTTATAAATATTGCAGATAGAAAATTGAAATTTGTGTCAACAAATTTTTTAATTAAATCTTGCAGAATAATTGTGTCGTTAAATTGTCTGAGTAAATATTGTCTTACGTAAATATTTAGCGCATTCACAGTTTATCGTGTTTTAGTATGGTATTTATACCATATAGTATATATACGATACAATAACACAGAAACGTCAATTTGTTGTTGCATCTCTTATAAAAGTGAAATACCACAAGTGTTGTATTTGAGAGTGGCCCTTTTTGTGGTTTCGTATTTTGTGAAATGAAGAAATATTGTGAAATTGAAGACAAATAGTGCACATGAATTTATATTTCATATATTTCATATTTATAATTTATATTATTTGTTTATCTTTTCAAATCGAGGAATATTAATGATTATTTCAAACGAGTTGGGAAAGCTAGGTCACATGGGTAAGTTTGGTCACATGGGGCGGACTTTTATAGTCGGTCGGGCCGACTATGGAAAACCCTACACCTTTGGTGGAGATATTAATGTGGGATATTTAATTGCATACCTTAATTTTAAAGTTTTTAATTATGATGAACCTCCCCACCCTTAGAATATTATTCGCATATCCGAAATTTACGTCATATATACCCATAATTTAAAAATTGATATAATAGTATAAAAAAAACTAATAAAAAAAAATAGAAAAATATATTTGGGCGGACCACGACTATATTAAAAATTTTATAAGGCTAATATTTCATAGATTTGATTTTAATAATTTACGGTTCAAATTTCAATTATGAAAACCCGGGAAATAATGAAAAAAAATGAGAGCGGATCACACCCATTTTTGGACCACATATTTTTAGGTGAATTATAACAGTATGTTTTAAATTTTATAACTATATCTGGAATACTTTTCGAGTTATTAGTTCCTAAAGAGTTATATAAAAGTGACTTGTATGGGAGGTGGGCGTGTTCGTTGACCGATTTAGCTCATTTTCAAACTCAGTTCCTACTTTTGGCTAAAATATGCTCAGACGAAATTTCATCGTATTCTGATCAGTATTTCTCAAGTTTTCTGTATTCCGACAGCAAGACGGAAAGACAGTCAGACAGACAGACAGACAGACAGACAGACAGACAGACGGACATGGCTAAACGGACTCGGGTAGTGATGCTGATCAAGAATATATATACTTTTCCATACCGGAAACGCCTCCTAAGGGGCGTTACAATATATGCACTAACTTAATATACCTTGTACCTCATAGGTGTAGGGTATAAAAATCCAAATTTTATAAGTATCAGCTGCATTTATTTGTCATGATATATGCATTAGATTAGATATTAAACGTCGTTTTATAAAAAACTTATATTTTTAATAGGTGCTAGCCTAGCCGACATATTTTTGGTTTTTACAAAATATGTATGACGGGATATTCGGCATTTTATAAACAAAATGTGTTAACTCGTGTTTTAGAAGTTTTTTTTTAATTTGTTTGTAATTTGTATTGTTTATTTTAATATAATTCATACACAAAGTATTTCTGTTTGATTCCAAAATATATTTTACTTTCAAAGTTAGGTTTTTTTTGTAAATGGGTTGCTTTATCACACGACTTCACCCTATACCAACATAACAACAACATAAACTACAGGACCAACAACAAATACTTGAACTACTACTCAAATAAAACTCCACATCAACGGCATCCTTAAGGATTTGATGAACATTTAATGTGTGTGCACATGTTGGTGTGCGTGTGTGGGTCTCGTATGTCTGTCTGTATGCTACGTGTATGTGAAACTTTCTTGAACGTAAAATTCTTCAAAAGGGTCGCCTTGTCAACGTCTTATCAGGCTCTTCCATTGCAATGCGCCGTCTTATACTTTATATCCTTCCGGTGGCTTCTTCCACCGCCACCTAGCGTTTGTGTCCTGCAGGCTGCAGTTCATCTCCATCGTTTGGTTCGCGCGCTTCTTTAGCATCAGTTGGAAAAATTGATTTTCAGTTTTATTGCTCGTCTGACTGTTTACGACGAATACCTGTCGGGGGTGTTGAGCAGGATAGGTTGGGGGGTGCTGAGGGAAGTCGAGAGGATGGTTTACCAACCCAGTTACGGATGGTCGACAGTTGCTTGCGTTGATGCTTTATTTGCACATGTTTGCATTTGCATGAGTGTCTGTTTATTTAACTATTCGTGTGACTATAAGTCTATCTGTCTGACTGTCTGTTAGTCCGACTGTTTGTCTGTTTGTCTGTCTGTCTGCATGTATGTGTTGAGGTACTTATGCATGTTAACTGTTAGTCGGTTTCCGGCTGCTTGAGTTTTTCCGGTTTCTATGACAGCCTCATGCGTCGCCTGCATCCAATGGTCGTCTTTATCCAGGTTATTGTCATCATTATCATCGTCATTATTATTATCAGCAATGTCATCATCAGCAACCAGGGATCCATTTAATTTCTTTCGCAAATACTTGTGAATCTCATCAGACGTTGGCGCATGTGAATTCATGTGATTAAGTAGTCCGTAACGTCTTCTGTGTGGCATTCAAAGCATCTCTTTCTGCATCTCATTCTGGATCTCATTCGGCATCTCTTTCTGTTCGCTGTGTCTTTGTTTGCACATCTATCCGTCTCGCTTTGTATTCGTCTTCATCGCAGACAGTTGCAATTTTCTGCATTTAATTTTATTCTATTTTGGCCAATTTTTGTTTTAGTTGCAGCCACTCTGTTTCATTAAATGCAGACATTGTGCGTATTTCAAGGAAGTAGAAGGATGAACGTTGTCGGTTTTAAGACGATAGAACGGAGAAAATTGTAAATTTATATTAATATTTGAGTACCTATTTAAATTAAGTTTTTGAATTTAATATTTGTATTTATTTATATTGTTTATTTTCAGTGCATTTAAATTAAACCTAATAAAAATTACACTGCCCTACACTCATTATGGTGCAGTTAAATTTGCAGCAAATATTGGATGCATTTGTGGCGCTAATTCCGAAAATGGCACCAGTTTTGTTAAATTGGCTCTAGTTTTTAGATATAGCCCAGTTTTCAATTTCCCTTTATATTGGTCTTCTTTTATTTTTAAAATTCCAACCAAAGAAAATAATGAAATTTTGTTTTCGATATTAGATGTAGAAAATTTCGCGCTAGAAGTGAAAAAAATTCAAATTTGTTCAAAAAGTTGAAAATTTTGGTAATAAAATACGTTATTACTTAGTGGGCCAAAATGCTAAAAATTATTTTTATAAACTCTTATGTGGTGCCAAGTATCCTCTTTAAAACCTCATTTAATAAAATAAATTACGAGTCTTGGGTAAAAAGCTATGAAGACTATATTAAAAAAAGAGAACATTTTTTTTTACTTGATAAAGTCTGCAAAATTTACAAAATTTATATTATTTCATTCTTTTCTTTTATTTGAATTTTTAAAATAAAAGAGGACCAAACTAATGGGAAATTAAAAAATGGGCTATATTTCAAAAACTAGTGCCAAGTTGACAAAACTTTCGGAATCAGCGCTACAAATGTATTCAATATTTGAAGCAACATTTACTGCGCCATGTCAAAATTTGAATTTTGTCAGGCAGTGTAATTTTTCCACCTGTATTTCAACATTTTTTGAAAACTATTCTATTTCTGTACAATTTATTTTTTTTTCAAGGGAAAACTTTCATGAAAAGGCTGAATTGTTAAAATAAAATAAATTTTACATCCGCATTTTAAATTTTTTATCTATATTTTAAGTTTGTTGATCCATATTTATCTTTTTTTTAGATTTTCCGAGATTTCCAAATTATCGGAAAATCTTGCTCGAACGCATCACTATACATTACGGTGGATCGAATCCAAACTTTTATTTTTATTTCAAAATGTAATAGACCTTAAAAGTTACATTGTGGTGCTAGAGTTTACCACAAAAATTTTGAGTCGAAAAAATAATGTCCTGCACAGAAAAAAATAATCGACGTAAATACAGCAATTAAAATTAATTGTCCACCATTCATTGGTCTAGCAATGAAATTTTTATCTTTTTCATGTATTGAGCAAACACATTCGGTAAAAATGTTATTTGCGTCCAAACATATACCAATAAACGATTTTGCTTAGGTAGCAAATTATTTAAGTAGTACGGTCGGCGATTTAAAAGTATTTTTGTATTTTCACAGTATACTTATAATTCTTTTTTAGTTTATTAAAAAAGAATATTATAAATTCTTGTGAAAGTATGTAACAAATATATTTTTCTGATGATGTAGCATATTTAAATATCCAATTATTGCCATCATCATCATTTTCAACGACACCAATAGAGTGGGATCAAACTCTATAAGCGTTTCATTTGACATGAACCAAATGTGAACTGATATGTCTATATGCGTGCAACCACGCACTGCATAACATCAGCGCGGTAAGCGAATACACATAGCTGTTGCCAGCAAATGCGATTGCTAATATGAAGAATGTGTACGTTAGTACAATTAATAATTTAGTCGGCGCAGTTTTAGCAAAAATTTGATTGTGTTGATGTACCTTTTTGGTTATATTTACGTATTTTTTTTTCTGTGTGCACAGAAAAAAATAACCGACGTAAATACAGCAATCAACATTAATTGTACACCATTCATTGGTCTAGCAATGACATTTTTGGCATTTTCATGTATTGAGCAAACACATTCGCTAAAAATATTATTTGCGTCCAAAAATATACCAATAAATAAAAATATTAAATTGGTATAGTCGACGTTTTAAAAGCATTTTTGTATATTCACAGTATTCTTATAATTCTTTTTTACTTTATTAAAAAAGAATAATATAAATTCTTGTGAGAGTATATAACAAATATACTTTTCTGATGATGAAGCATAATTTAATATGCAACTATTGCCATCATCATAATTTTCAACGACACCAATAGAGTATGATCAAACTCTATAAGCGTTTCTTTTGACATGAACCAAATGTGAACTGATATACGCGCCAACCGCCAAAAAAAAATTCTAAGCGAATTCCACCAATTTCCCGAATTCCACTAAATTCACCAACGCTGTAAGCGAGTACACGAACACACACCACGTACTGTTATAGCGACCACGCACTGCTACAGCTACCACTAATTGCTATAGCGACCACGCACTGCTATAACATCAATGCGATATGCGGTATGAATACACATAACTGTTGCCAGCAAATGCGATTGCTAATATGATGAATGTGTACGCTAATACAACTAATAATTTAGTCAACGCAGTTTTAGCAATAATTTGATTGTGTTGATGTACCTTTTTTGCTATATTTACGAATTATTTTATTCTGTGCAGTGAATTAATCTACTAAGGAGTATTTGGGTATATTTTGGGAAATATCGGTCGACTGCTACGCCCACTTGCCATGTAACTGGAAATATTTATTTATCAGAATTTGGTATTTTTCGTATGGATTCAAAAATTTTGTTTTTATTCTGAATTGTTAAAACTTTATTTAATATTGTATTTTAATAAATTATTAAAAAAGAATAATTTTATTAATCCGATTTTTTGTAATTTTTTGGAGATTTTCATGACAACATTTCTGTTATTAAGCCCGCTTTTTTAACTTTAGCGGGTTTAATGATTTATAAATGAACTATTTTTAAATGGACTAAATCTGGAAATATTTATAGAAGCTGTTCTCTGACGTTTTAGCATTAAAAAGTTCCCAAACTATATGTACTGTTAGCCAAATATCAAAAATTTGCCTACAAAAGACAGACGAAGATATTGCAGTAATTTGAAAAACAGTGTATGGGGGTTGCAAATATGTGCAGCCAGAATTTTGTTTTGCTAAAAGTAAAAATGTTCATTGTTGTTGTGAATCAAACATCGGAATAATGTGGAATAAGAAAGAAAACTTCTACAGAAGTTGACACACTTTTTCGAAATACTTATAATTTAAACTATTATTTTCATTTCGAATATTAAAATATTATTTTAACTTTTTTCAAGTAAACTTTAAATGTTTTTTGAAGTGTATTTAGGCAATTTTATTTAACAAAAAAAATTGGAGAGCCAAAAAGTCTTAGACCTTTTTCTGACTTCGCATTATGATAAACATGATGTAAAAGTCCTTGCACCTCTTGGTAATTCCGACCACTGTATTGTTTCCGCTGCGTTTTCGTATTCTAGTTTACGGCTTTACGAAAAAGCAAATTGGGATGCTTTAAATGATTTTTTTCGCAACTTTAATTCGAAATTGTGTTTCGCTGATAGAGACATAAATGCCGAGGCCCTAATGGTACAAAATATTATTTGCGGTCCTTCATACCTTCTAAAAAGATTAACATTAAAGGACCACTCTTGGTTTAATGAGGATTGCAGTCAGGTCGAAAGAGGAACCTTTCAGAATTGGCGTTCTAATAAGAATGCTGATACTGAAAGACTTCGCATACAGGCTAGGAATCGCTGTAATGCCGATGTAATGAATAAGTGTGCGTCAACGCTGGCTTGTCCATTGCGTAACCTTTTCAACATCGATAGGAGTTTTTCCATCATGTTGGAAGGTTGCCAATGTTCAGCCAGTTCCGAAAAAGGGCGAAACTACGAACCCTGCTAATTACCGACTCATTGCAATATGCTCTGCGCTATCCAAGGTAATGGACAGCGTAATAAACTTCCACCTTGTGAACTATCTTGAGCGAAACGAATTACTTAGTGACCGGCAATATGGTTTCCGTAGGACCAGATCCACCGGTGACTTGATGGCGGTTCTCTCCGAAAAGTGGAATAATTGTATTCACCTTTTCGGGGAGAGTAAGGTGGTTGCTCTTGATATTTCCAAGGCTTTTGATCGAGTGTGGCATGATGCCCTCGTATCAAAACGTATTGAATATGGTGTCGGTAATTCTTTTACTCGATGGATATCGAGTTTTCTCCAGGGTCGTTCAATACGAGTTGCGATGGATGGTGTTTTCTCAGAACAACATTTCATCAATTCTGGAGTTCCGCAGGGTTTCGTCCTATCCCTGTCCCTATTTCTGGTATTTATCAATGACCTTCTGTCATTGACTCAGAACCCAATTCATTCCTTTGCAGATGACAGTAACATTTGTCATTCATACTCGTTAAAAAAGCGCCCAACCTCTTTGGAGATTGAAAGTAAAAGACGCACTATGAATGACACACTCAACAATGACCTTAAATCAATCTCCGAGTGGCGTCTTGCTAATAGAGTGGATTTTAATGCAAGCAAGATCCAATGTTGTCTTTTATCTCACAAAAGAATGGATTCACCCCTCCCTCCCTTCAATATGGACTCTGTCGATATTGCGCAGTCAGCTGCTCTTGACGTTCTGGGCATATCAATTCAATGTGACCTCCGTTGGAATGATCACATATTTGATGTGTCGAAAGAAGCGGCCAAGTGCCTGGGTTTTCTGAAACGGTGTAAGACATACTTCACTCCTGCTGACTTGCGCATTGTCTACAAAACCTATATTCGGCCTAAGATGGAATACAATTCGCACATATGGGCAGGGGCTTCAAAATCTTCTTTGGAGTTCCTGGATCGAATCCAACAACGTGCAATATATTTAATAGGGGATGAAAATATTTCATCCTCTATTGGTTCTCTTGAGCACCGAAGTACCGTAGGGTGTGTAAGCCTGTTTTATAGGTATTACAATGGTAAGTGTTCGAGGGAAATACATGGCCTGATTCCACCAGGCGTGTATTCTCTCGTTCTACTCGGGCATCGAACCAAGCCCACCCCTTCGTAGTCCACTCGGTTCTCAACAGAACTACGCATTACAGAGATAATTCGTTCTTCAGCCGCACGATACGTTTGTGGAACGTGCGTCTGTTTTTCCCGACATTTTTAATATTGGGAAATTTAAAGCAAATATCCACCGACACTACTCCATCGTTCCTCCTCCCCTTGACCTATAATCCTTTTTTACGATCAACACTGTGCATTGCATGAATAGGGGGCATCCCCTGAGCGTTGGTTAATTTGTAAAAAAAAAAAATATAACTTTAATTCATAAAATAATTTTTGTATAAAATGCTGTGATAAATGCAAAAACAATAAATAGCATTTTTTTCAACAACATTACATATAAGAAAAAACTAAAAACGCAGTTCGAATCTGTACATTGAAATTATGTTGAAATGATATGAAAGACAGGGAGGAACATAAGAGCTCATTTTGCCGAACAGTGTTATTTAATGTATTTGAATATTGTTAAATTTCCAAAATATTTTGGCATTGATTTTCATTTTCCTTTATTTCCATTATTCCATACATTCTATATGCCATGTATTCCACAGCATTGCATTACATATCTTTAAGATTCCAATATATGTCCTTGTCTTATCTTGTCTCTGTAGCGGAATAATGAAGTATATTCGCCTCGATTGTTCTAACATTTATCTTCGAGAGATGTGTCATGTTCGTGTTTTTGTTGTTATTATTTTCATTTTCATTTTCAATATAGAAATTGCATCACTGACAATATCATGCGCACCAAAAACACCATCATCGTGTAGAGTTTCATCATTGTAATATCAATATCATCATCATCATCATCTTTAGCTGTCGTATCTCCATCTTTGTCACCATGGTCACTATTTTTGTCTCAGTCAACATCCTCTACCTTACCTTGATATTCCCACAATTCGTTGCACGGAGTCTCTTACAACATTTTTTTCAATTTCCAATCCTCTATGTTCTTGTATTTTTCATGTTTTATGACCTCTGGGAGTTTCTCCTACAACTTGTAATTTTACGTAATTTTTTTGAGAATTTTTTGCGAAACGTATTTTTTGTGTTTCTATTTTTGGAATATTTTCCATTTTGCCGCCTACGATTGTAAATTACACACACTTGCAGAATACCCTGTAGGAAATGCAATACATAGACATTGAAGCGATGAATTGCGAAAAACATGTAAAAAATAATAGAAACAGAAATCAGATTCGAAACGAAGTAGAAAATCGCGAATTAACTAATTTTTACTCTTTAAATAATCAAAATCGTCGGTTTTTAATTTAAATTTATCGGTCATGTTCCGACTTCCTATTACAATCGAATTTCATATAAAATATGTAAACCGTGATACAATTATTCAAGGTAGAAGTATTAGAGTTTTTGTTCTTCTTAGGCGTCCCGTGCTTCTGTCAAACGCCTGAAGATACTGTCAAACGTCCCGTGCTTAAGTCATAATGTTGTATGGGATACGAAAATTTTGTGAGAGGCACTCTGGGATACTACTACCTTGTTATTGTATCATGATGTAAACAAACGGTTTTGAATTCGATGTCTCAGTACCAAAATTTGTTTATTCAATAAAAATCCGTTTGCTTTGACTTCATCGATTTGAATTTGTTTGAAAAACACATTTTTTGTATTATGACATCGAATTCAAAACCGTTTGTTTACAAATTTTATATGAAATTCGATCGGAATTCGACCGAAAGCTGGAACACAATATTTAAAAATATCTGATTGTTGAGCTCTTTGAAATAGTAGTGACTTCTGAGTATTATCCTACCAGTCATTTTTATCATCAAATCATCCACTGTTACACCCACAATTCTACATGAATTTTCCATGTTTGCATTTCTAAGTCCTTCATTGATTTAACAGAATTTCATTGAATATGTACTTCATGTTCAATGTGTCTGTAGATACTATCGATGTGGCACTGTTGTTTGTGTTGTGTATGGTTTTGCAACCTTGAACTAATTTAAATTTTCATCGAAATTTAGAATTTCTGTTTTTGTGTGTGTACTTTTTTTGTAGTTTAATTTATTGCAGTTGTTTTTCGTTGATTACATCAAGTGTACGAAGTGAACTATTACTCTGACATTTTTTGAAATATTTGAGTTAAATGTAGGTATATTAAAATTGTAAATTAAAATTAATTTACAATAATATTTTATACATATTTTGGTATTTTCAGTGCAAAATCATTTAACTTATTTTTGAAGAAATTTTTAATTATTTAATTTAAATCGATTTGTGGATAGATTGCATTTTCGAGGTTAAACATTTCCCGATTTACGAGGTATTTATCTCAAAATTTCTGAAATTCAATGTCGATCAAAATAGAAAACAACAAATCGAATTGAATACTATCCACAGAAATTTAATATAATGAATTTGATTGAAATGTCACTGTATTTTTTTAAATATATAAAAATCGAATTTTGGACCAGCTAACAATATAAATAGAATTAAATTCTGATACGATTTTAAGAATTTGAAACGATTTTGCGCTGAATCAATATAATTAAAAATTACATCGGCTAAGAAACCATTAATTTTTTCCTGTGTAAAGAATCGGAAAATTTGGCATAGCTGAAATTAGTAATAAAACATATTCGCCCTATTGATTTTGACATTTGTAGCTAGAAATATCCAGCAAAACCACATAAAATTTTAGAACCGAATTCCTGGAAAAAAAATATTTAAATTTAAAAATACGCGAATGTGGTAGTTGACTTCTATTTACATAGAAAAAAATAATCGCCGTAAATACAACAACCATAAATAATAGTGTACCATTAACTGGTCTATCAACGCGTTCTAATGTATTTCTCAAACACATTTGCTAAAAATGTGATTTGCTTCCAGAAATATACCAATTAAGGACTTCGCATAAATAGCAAACTATTTAATTGTTCTGGTCGACTCAAGGTCCAGTCAGTAAAAATTGGGTGTTTTGTACCAACAAATAAAACAACAAACAATTGGAAAAATGCATTGAGTGGCGATCGTACAACTGTTTCAGAGGCAGCCAAGCCCCTTCATCAGCGATCTTTCTCTGCAGATTCTACATTTCAAGTCGCCTAAGTTTTCCTTCTCCAATAAACACAATAAGAATTATGTGCATTGAAGAAAGAACCAAAAGCAAAAATGTAAAAACTGCATCAACTCAAGATTTTGCCAAAGTTGTTGTACGATCTGCCACTCAATGCATTTTTCCAATTGTTTGTTGTTTTATTTGTTGGTACAAAACACCCAATTTGTACCGACTGGACCTTGAGCACGTTAAGACAATATCTTAAATTCTCATTCATATTTAAAAACTATGTAATAAATTCTTGTGAAAGTACATAACATAGAATAATTTAATATGCAACAATTGCCATCATCACCATTTTTGACGACACACATAGATGATGATCAAGCTCTATAAGTGTATATCTTGGCATATACCTAATGGGAATAATATGCACAAGAACGCGCAAACAAATCGCAATCGTTTGCTTGTTTGCCGGCGTTCATTCGCTGCAAGTTCGCATCGTGACGACGCGTTGTGTGCTCAGCAACGGCGATTGTAAATGCAATTAATTCAATAGTCGCTTTAGCAAATTATTTAATTGTATTCATGTAACTTTTGTATTTTTCTGTTAATTTGTTAATTAAGAAGATTAAATCATTAATTAATACAATTTTTCCATAGTCGTTTCAGCAAATTATTTAATTCTATTGATGCAACTTTTTGTTTATTTTCTGTTAATTTATTAATTAATATGATTAAATATTCAATGAATTCAATTAAAGATCGTATCGGAAATGAATCAATTAAAAATTAATTGTATTGATTAAATTTTTGCTATATTTACACATACTTATATTTGTTTCTGTGTAGATGAACATTGTAACATTAAAGATATGGATTGAAATCATAAATGAAACTAATTTAATACCGGCTAATTTTGAAAACTATGTAATTAAAGATCTAATATTCTAAGCAACATATATCTGAATTTCTTTTATCTCTTATAAACATTAAATATTTATATTTGTTTATATATATGTTTGTTAAACAAATATGGCATTTGATATGATTTCGTTTTGTATAAAAATCTTATTTCATGTGCGCTTCTTGTTTTGATATTACCTACATTTTATTAGTATTGCTGCCCTTTGAGTGAGATTTACATGCTCTGCATATCCAGCACTGCTTCATTTCCTCAAAATGGCTGCCATAAATTAACAACTATTTCCGGCCAAACATTTGCCAGTCACGATTTTGCAATTTGTGCTTCCGCATTCCGCAAGTGAGTCAGCCAGACGCACCAGCAGCGGGTAGAACTGAAATGACAGTGAAAGCGAAGCGAGATGGCGAATGATTAAACACACAAATTGCTCATATATTTCGTGAGATCGTTAATGGCAGAAGTGCTCAAAATACTTTGGGATTATACTGCATAAAATTACATCAAATAAGTTTTCATTTATGAAACTAAAATTGAATTAATTAGAAAAAAAATATTTATCTATTTAAGTAGATAATTTAGGAATAGATTTTTTAGGAAAAGATAGATTTTATGCACGTTGTTAAAAAAGGGCTCTCCCAAACATAATTTTGCAGGCATTATATATATCTTTGGTGCTTTATGGAAACAAAAGTATTATTGCATTGCCAAACATTATTATAATAACAACCAAACATATTTTTGTTTTCGTTCAAACATATTTATTTACAGAATGAATAATTTTTCACGTGCTTGCAAACATATATATGTTTGAATGTGAAAAACATTTTATTTACATGTAGACATATTGACGTTTCCTTTAATTTTTTTGAAATTATTTATTAATTAATATAATTAAATATTTAATCAATGCTATTAAATGTCATATTGGCGATTTTTAATATGAGACAGTGTAACTATATAAGTAATTTAACTTCGGAGCTTCATTAAACTATCTCTTCTAGTTTTTCTGTAATCGGATTTTCAACAGGCAGACAAACAGATCGTATCATGAGTTTATGCTGATCAATAATGAATATACTTATATATACTTTTGGCTTACCAAACTGATTATACCCTTTCACTCTTGGTGTTGGGTTATAAATCCAAACATTGAATGTTTAAAGCAAGTCTGTCTTAAGGCAGACCCAGACTTTCTGTTCGCCTAGACGTACCACCATCTTCCTGCCATTTGGGCCATTATTCATTTTATTATATTTATTCTCGCATCATGTTGTTGTTATTGCCTTCAGCTGCTGATGTTGATGCCGCTGCTGCTGCTGCTTCTTATTCTGCTTCATCGCTTAAGTAGTCACGTGACTCTCAAACTTGAGCACCAAAAATGCCGTAATTTGTAAGAATTTAATGAAAACGCGTTAAAGGACAAAATATCCTGCAATAAATTATGATGCTTTATGTCGTTTATGTTGCTGTTTTTGTAGTTGTTGTTGTCTTAGTCTTTGTGGTTTATTGCTGTTTTTTTTTTGGTCTGTTCTGATTGTTGTTGTAAATCTAACGAGATGAATAATGAACATTTAATGTCTTTGGAGCGCGATTAGCGCACAAGAGACGCACGCAATCAATGTCGATGCGTTTGAACTGAACGAACCGAGGAGGAGGATCCTTCCATGACTGGAGGTTCTGCGAAATAAAAATGTGGATGTGGAAAACGTGAATATGTTGCCACCATAAGAGCACTTAAAGCTCATAAACAAACAAGAATGTGAAATGATAGCCCACCAAAAAAAAAAAAAAAAAAAAAATAATAATAAACAACGAATATTGCAGGATGCTCTGTTTAATGGGTTGCCAAATAAAAATAATACAAAATTTAAATCAGAAATACAGCGATTTATTATGTAGGAAAAGATGGGGTTTCAATGAGCAAATCATTTAATAATACAATGTAGAGCACACAAGTAAAACACTTGTTAAAATTTTTATAATAAAAAAATAAAATAAAAAAATAGTTTTGTAAATATTTTCTAAATTTGTCCAAAATAAAAATATTCTAGTTTATTGTTTTTGTCAAGTAATCATCATTTCACTGCATCTCCACTAGCAATAATTTATTGAAATGTTTATGTTGTACCATCGAAATGTATTGTGGAGATACTACATATCTTGCCATAAATGTCAAACATTATGGTATGACTGGAATATCTTCATAAAGTCTGCCATGACTTTGACGTTTCGAAATAAATTTAAATCAAAACAATTACATACAAATTTTCATTTCATCAATTTTTACATTCGGAAAGAGTTGAACTAATTTGTTTAGAAAATTTAAAAAAGTCTAAATATCGGTGATACAGCGAGGCGCGAGTGCAAAACATAAGTTTTTCAATAAAATGTTGCGACATAATTGGACCATATCGTTTTTTTAAATTCACTTTAAACTTAAAATCAGCTCTTTGACATTTTATTCTATGTGAAAATTGTCAAAAAAGATGACCTTTTTTTTATTAAATAATAAGTTAATAACTTTACTTTAAACTGGTGACCCTGAGTGAGAAATGAACACCATCTTCCGATGCTCGGGTCCAGAACGGTTTAGAATTTGCAAAAAATTCGTGAGTATGGCTTCTGTAAATATAATCTATTTTCTCCATCGCTCAAATCAGCGCTGACGAAACCAAATTTCGTCATCATGTCGCAAAGGTTGAGCCTAGGACGTGGTCTTCAAAGTTCTAATCAAGACTTCATAATCAGTTTGTAATTATTGCGTAAAAAAAAGGAAAATATCGTGTTTTTTTGATATAATTTTGACTCTGACCGTAGCATTTTACACAATGAATTCTGTCTGATTTATTTTTATTCCATCGAGAACATTTTAGCTGATTTTTTAATAAACCAAATGAAATTCGGGTGGTTCTGAGCAAAATTATTAACTGACAAACTCAAAAATATAAATTTTAAGATGTACATATTATTCATTGTTACATTATAGGGGCAAGGTCCGCAGGTTGGGCTGGTACTTAGGCTCGGCCACCGCTATTTTTTTGTTTTTTTAAAATGGCGATCTTAAAGTTTTAATGGTGCATCTCAAGTAATATTGCACTCCAACTTTTCACGAAACTTTGAAGTAAAATGGCATTTTGCTTATAACTCATCGAGATGTATACATTACATTTACATTATAAAATCAAAATTGAATACATTAAAATGTCGTGAACGAATTCCTTTTTATAATGTAAACCAGTTTTCTATCAAAATTTGATGCAGAAAAAATATGTAGATTTTTTCTCAAAATTTGATAAAATCGTAGGTTGGGTCACTCTAGGTACGTAAGTTGGGCTATCCATTTTCTCATTATTAGAAGCACTCACAAAGATTTTCTTTGCAAATAATTGCTCAAAGGCAAGTTTAATAATGATTTTTTATACCGTACACCTATGAGGTACAGGGTATATTAACTTTGTGCATATATTGTAACGCCCCTTAGGAGGCGTGTCCGGTATGGAAAAGTATATATATTCTTGATCAGCATATATTGATATATTGATATATATTGATATATATTGATATATATTGATATATATTGATATATATTGATATATATTCTTGATAAACGGACCCGAGTCCGTTTAGCCTTGTCCGTCTGTCTGTCCGTCTTGCTGTCTTGCTGTCCGAATACAGAATAACTTGAGAAATACTGATCAGAATGCCATGAAATTTCGTCTCAATATATTTTAGCCAAAAGTAGGAACTAAGTTTGAAAATGAGCCAAATCGGTCAAAGGACACGCCCACCTCCCATACAAGTCACTTTTATATAACTCTTTAGGAACTAATAACTCGAAAAGTATTCAAGATATAGTTATAAAATTTAAAACGTATAGTTATAATTCATACAAAAATATGTGGTCCAAAAATGGGCGTGATCCGCCCACCTTTTTTTTCATAATTTCCCGGGTTTTCATAGTGGAAATTTGAACCGTAAATTACTAAAATCAAATTTATGAAATATTATCCTAACAAAATTTTTGAATATAGGCGTGGTCCGCCCATTTACATTTTTCTAATTTTTTGTATTAGTTTTTTATACTTATATCAATTTTTTAAATTATGGGGATATAAGCTGTAAATTTCTGATATGTGAATAATATTCTGAGGGTGGGGAGGTTCAGTATAATTAAAAACTTTAAAATTAAGATATACAATTAAATATCCCACCAATGGTGTAGGGATTCCATAGTCGGGCCCGACCGACTATAAAAGTCCGCCCCATGTGACCGAACTTACCCATGTGACCTAACTTTTCCAACTCGTTTTTAATATAGAGTGTTTTAGTTAATTTTGAATGATTTAGGGTTTTCATATTTACGTATAAAACATCAAAATGAATAATCATCACTAGAAATAAAAAATTATACAGATTGGTTGAGGAACGATAATATAATTAAAATAATTCATTTTCGGTCTTTTTATTTTTATTTTTTGTACTTTTTTTTGTTCTTCAGAAAGTATGCTGTATTTTTTTTAAATTTCATGTAACCATTAAAGTTTCTTCTATAAAAGATAGCCCATTAAATACACTTTAAATTTATATATATATATTATTAAAATAACTTGTTTGCACACAAAATGTTATAGACAAAATACAAAACTATGTCCAACCTACGGACCTTGCCCCCATAGTTTTCATAATTCAATAGTAAAATATACTACATATCACATTAAATCTATAATTTTACTTTGGTTTTTAATCTTTATGTCCTGAAATTAAAGAGAAATTCACAAATTCGATTTGCAGATTTAATTTTTCTTGTTCCATATAAGAGGAAAGTTTTTTTAAAAGTACGAACGTGCACCGTGTATTCTTAATTTTTCTCTATTGTGGAATAATGAGGCAAACCTATGCAAATAATGCATTTGCGCAGAGCTGAATTCTTCTGGTTTTAAAACTTGAAATTTATATGAATAGTTTAAGAACAATTGTATTAACAAAACAATTATATTAGATTATTATAGATTATATTAGAACAATTATAGATCGACGACCTTTACAATAATAGCAAAGTCTTACGAAAAATAATAGAAAATAATCACGAAAATCACCCAAGAAAATGGAAAAGGTTCTTAAGATATATACAATAGACATCTGCAGAAATGCATTTAAAATCCACTTCAAGACATTCATTTTATTTCAAGTCATTTACTGCCGACTCTATGCTTGAAAATCAAATAACTGTGTTACTCACAACAACAAAGCACAAGTAGTGTCAAAACAAAACACAAACATGATGTAGTTATAGTGAAGAGGTCGATAATGATGTAACAATAAAAATTCAAATACTGAAATGGACTGCTTGTGACACTGAGAAATGCACAGAATTTAATATTTTTTATCATTCTTTACTCTAAGGAATTTTCATTAATATTGAAATACAGAAAAAATTTCAAAAGGCATAGCCGCGGTAGCTCAATGGTTAGTGCGTTGGACTGCGAGCCGAAAGGTCCCCGGTTCAAGCCAGAACTGGGGCTAACAACATCTTTTCATAGAAACATTTTTCTATACCGCGCTACCTCTCGTCAGTAAATGGCAAACCTACGAGAGTAAAATCATTGCCTATGAAAAGCTCTCACCCGCCGTTCGGATTCGGCAATAAACTGTAGGTCCCACCACTTTGAGTACAAATATAACACGCACAGCTCAAATGTTGAGAGAGCTCGGCCGAAGTTCTATACAGGACTGTAGCGCCAAACTATTATTATTATTAAGAAAATCATATAATATTTAATATTGTTTTTATTTATCGAACAACATTTATTTCATTATTTAATTTTTTTTTTTTGGATACATTGCTTTTCGACTAATCCCGAGACAAAATTTTTGTCATTTTCTGGAATATTTCGGGCATATTTCCGGCAAACGCACATATTTTGGGAAGTAGGTTGTACATTTGTATGGAATTTTTATGGCAGATTCACGGCATATTAGAGGAACGGTCAGAAAACAGAGAGCTTTTGAAATACGAACGTCGATCAAATTTTTCAAAACTACCTCGACCCAAAAATTTTGTCTGGGAATGTCTTGTTTTTGTCGTACACAGTTTTTATACCCTACACCTATGAGGTACAGGGTATATTAACTTTGTGCATATATTGTAACGCCCCTTAGGAGGCGTGTCCGGTATGGAAAAGTATATATATTCTTGATCAGCATCACTACCCGAGTCCGTTTAGCCATGTCCGTCTGTCTGTCTGTCTGTCTGTCCGTCTTGCTGTCTTGCTGTCCGAATACAGAATAACTTGAGAAATACTGATCAGAATGCGATATTACATTTTAGCCAAAAGTAGGAACTGAGTTTGAAAATGAGCCGAATCGGTTAACGGACACGCCCACCTCCCATACAAGTCACTTTTATATAACTCTTTAGGAACTAATAACTCGAAAAGTATTCAAGATATAGGTATAAAATTTAAAACGTATTGTTATAATTCACCTAAAAATATGTGATCCAAAAATGGGCGTGATCCGCCCACATTTTTTTTTTCATTATTTCCCGGATTTTCAGTGAAAATTTAATCCGTAAATTATTAAAATCAAATCTATGAAATATTAGCCTTTCAAAATTTTAAATATAGACGTTGTCCGCCCATTTTATATGTTTCTATTTTTTTTTATTAGTTTTTTATACTTTTATATAAATTATTTAATTTATGGGGATATAAGACATAAATTTCTGATATGTGAGTAATATTCTGAGGGTGGGAAGGTTCAGCATAATTAAAATCTTTAAAATTAAGGTATGCGATTAATATCCCACATTAATATCCCCGCCAAAGGTGTAGGGTATTCCATAGTCGGGCCCGACCGACTATAAAAATCCGCCCCATGTGACCTAACTTTCCCAACTCGTTTTTTTTAATTTTTGTGGTATTTTTTTAAACACATAAATACCGACAACAACATTACTGCTATCGAACGCGGCAGCGGTTCTTGTTTTCCATGTTCGTCTTCTCACTCGTTACTCGCTGCGCTCACTCACTGTATTTGTTGAATTTTCAACAACAGTAGTGTCATTTGGTTTTGTTTTTCAAGGCATTGAATGGTTTTGGAAAAAAATGTCCTGATACTACTTAACACCAATTAAACAAATAATGCAGTGAAGTGAAGTCGCTTGAGACACTTCACTTTAATATTGTCGACTGTCATTGCAAAATACACTCAATACTGTAAAATGCAGTAGTGCATATTTTGCAGAATGAACTTCAAATACATTTGGACAGATGTCTAATATACAATAACCTGAATAAGGAAATATTAGCAAAACCTAATAAAAGCATTTATCACAACTTTGGGATATAATAATGTCAAGATTTGAAATTCGCAATTTAAAATTTCACTATATATCAAAAGCCATGCACTTTTGAGCGTATTTTTTCATTTGAATTTTGCACCGTAAGTGCTGCCAATTTACGCCGAAAAAAATAATTTAAAATGTTTTCTGTTTACTGAGCTTTGATGCACTGAGCTTGCTGGCTCCTGCCTGCAATGCCAACAAAAGCCAATTGACACCTGCTGGAGGCAAACAAGAAGTTGCCGCGAAAAATCGCACACTTGCAACAACATAGTACAGCGTAATAAAATGGCTGAAAACATGGCGGAGGAGTTTTTTCACACTCGAGCGCGCATTTATATTTTAAAAGAAATCACTGCGCCGCGCGCTTCTTATGTTTGCGCCGAGTTTTCCGCTGCCTGTCGTTTTTATGAAGTCGCACACAGACCTGGTAGGTCTTTCCAACACCCTGCCATTCAGCTCCACAAAGTTAGTAGAATTGCAATATAAGCCGTGGTGCCGTTTGTAGCAATGCGAGGTGATTTAAGCCGGGAGCTTAATTTGCTTTGAGCAGCAATGGCAATAAAATGAAGCAGTTACGCGACGCGGATGGCACAAAAGGTAGCAAAATGGCTCAGAAAAAATATACAAAAAGAACAAACAAAAAAAATATATATATACGAAGAATGAAAGATTTTCTAACAGAAATAAAAACTAAATCCAAAAGAAATCACAAAGTACCTTCTAGTTGCTCGAAAAGTCCTTTTATGATTTTAATATTTTATTTATAGTCGCGAGCATTCCCAGCATTCTCCAAAAGTTTTGATTTAAGAACGTGCAATATCTTCAGAATATAAAACACACATTTATGAACTTTGGTATTTTTATTAAACTTAAAAAAAATCATTAAATATTATAACATTTTTAACATGACTATTCTTAAGATTTTAGTTTTCGGATTTTGTGTTTTTACTATTATCTTCACTAATATGCCTTTGCTTTTGTTTTAATTTTGTGTGTACTTAATTTTGAGATTTTGTGTGTTTTGCTTTACTTTTTATTTTAATTTCATTTTCTGCATGTTTTTTATTTTGTATTTTACTTTAGGAATATGTTTTTATTTCTTTTGTATGTTTTTGCTTTTGTTTTTAATTTTGTCTTTTTGTTTTTATTCATATTTGTTGGTTTTTATTTTTGCTTTAATAAATAATATCGTGTTTTTCCATTTCCTTTTGCGATTGGTTTTGCATTATGTTTTTATTTAATTTTAACTTTACCTTTTTTTTTTGATTTGTGTATTTGGTATTTTTTTTCCTTTGGTGTTTTTCGTAATGTATTTTCCAATAAATTTTCTGTTTTTGATTTATTTTTGTGTTTTTCTATTAATTCATATTTTACGTTTTGTTCTATTTTTTATTTGATGTTTTTTTTTTGGGCTCGTTATTTCATGTTTTGATTGATTTTGATTTTGTGTTTGTTTTTGATTATGATTTGTGTTGTTGCATTTGTTTTTTTTTGTGTCTGTTGTGTTTTTTCTTTTTTTGTTTGATTTTTATTATTTCATATTCATAGGTTGGTGTTTTTTCTGTATTTTCTTGCTACACTCATGGAAAAAATCATGCATATTTGCTTTTGTTTTAGCTTTTGTGTTTTTTATATCTGCTACTGTTTTTTAACCAAGGATTGAAACCGTAACCGATATCCGTTTAAAACCGATTCTTTTTGAAAACCGAAACCGTAATCGAATCCGTCATATGAAATCAGTAATAAACCGATATCCGAAACCGATATAAACGATTTCGGTTTTATACCGGTTTTTGAAAAAGCAGAAGAACTGACAGAAACCAATTATTTTATTTTGTTATTGAATCTCTAAACGAACAAGACATGTTTAAATGTCCATTACATAAAATCTGGGGTTTTCAAAACAAAACTTATTGTTGTTACAAGAATATTCTTATGTTGTTTAAAAAAAATGTGCGTGAAATTTGTTATTCTTAATTCAGCACAAAATAGACAAAACTATTTTTTTTATTTACTACGCTTGTGTCTTTCGTCGTCCGTCTAATCGCTTGTTTAGCGGCAAATAGATACAATTGCAAAAAACAAGCAACTCTAGAAAAACGACAAAGATGGTTACGCTTGTGTCGTTTGTGATACACTGGAATTTTATATTATTAATACATAAACATTGTAACAGTGTGCCAAAATATTTTGTTTCGCATATATTCTGCTTCTGCTTTGAAAGTGCAATAACAAAACATGTGAACACAGCATCCAAGCTTGTGATCGGTTTTTTGGCGGGACATTTTGTGTACAGCAAGAAGTTTTTGTTGCTGTGTTGTTGTAGTTTGTGTCATGCGTTTGTTTGTTGTCATGCGATCTATACGGGGTATTTTGGTGAGTTTCAATATAAAAACTAAAGGAAACAGACTGTGATATTTTTATACCCTACACCTATGAGGTACAGGGTATATTAACTTTGTGCATATATTGTAACGCCCCTAAGGAGGCGTGTCCGGTAAGGAAAAGTATACATATTCTTGATCAGCATCACTACACGAGTCCGTTTAGCCATGCCCGTCTGTCTGTCTGTCTGTCTGTCTGTCTGTCTGTCTGTCTGTCTGTCTGTCTGTCTGTCTGTCCGTCTTGCTGTCTTGCTGTCTTGCTGTCCGAATACAGAATAACTTGAGAAATACTAATCAGAATGCGATGAAATTTCGTCTCAATTTATTTTAGCCAAAAGTAGGAACTGAGTTTGAAAATGAGCCAAATCGCTCAACGGACACGCCCACCTCCCATACAAGTCACTTTTATATAACTCTTTCGGAACTAATAACTCAAAAAGTATTCAAGATATAGTTATAAAATTTAAAACGTATTGTTATAATTCATACAAAAATATGTGGTCCAAAAATGGGCGTGATCCGCCTACTTTTTTTTTCATTATTTCCCGGGTTTTTATAGTGGAAATTTGATCCGTAAATTATTAAAATCAAATCTATGAAATATTAGCCTTTCAAAATTTTAAATATAGGCGTGGTCCGCCCAATTACATTTTTCAGATTTTTTTTTTCAGTTTTTTATACTTCTATATAAATTTTTTAATTTATGGGGATATAAGACGTAAATCTGAGGGTTAATATCCCCACCAAAGTTGTAGGGTATTTCATAGTCGGACCCGACCGACTATAAAAATCCGCCCCATGTGACCGAACTTACCCATGTGACCTAACTTTCCCAACTCGTTTTTTTTAAGTTTTGCTTTTTCTCTTTATTTTGTACTTTTTCTTTGGATTTTGTGTTTTTGCTTCCATTTATGTTCTTGCTTCTGTATATATTTTTTTGGTTTTGTTTTTCTTTTTGCTTTTCTTTTTTTTATTTGATTTTTTTTATTTTATTTCCGTAGTTGTCGAGTTATAGCGTTATAAAAATTTGAGTAGTATGTGGTGCCATGCTCCGTTCTCCAGGTCCACTATACCCTCCGTACTTCTGGGGTAAAATTAAAATCAAATCACTTTTGCATTGCCAATCTAAAGGTAAAAATATCGAGTTTACAAAATATTTCACACATTTTTTAAAGTGTACTATATGACTCTATTTTACCCCAGTCCAATATTCGAAATCAATTTAAAATTTAAATACCATTTTATTATGTTTTATTATTTCAAGTCACTACAAAAAGTGCCAAAACTAAAACCGACAGCAATAAATTTGCGAGCAAATTCGCTGCCAAAAACAAATAGTGCTTGAGCAGAAAGTGCAAAAAAGGTCAAAAGCCAATTTGAACCGCAGCGTAAGCCACCAGCAGCAGGCTGTCAATTAAATCCGGGCTGTTAAAGCGGCCCATGGATCCCTTTTTTGGTAAAAAAGGGTTACAATATATGTAATTGATAGTTTTAGGCTGCTGCGACTATAGCAAATGTTGTTGTGTAAAATCTGAAACACACACAAAATATAATAATAAAAACATCGGAACGTTTCTAGGGTTTCAACACAAAATGTTAATCAAATCATGTCATGGAAAAACAAACTCTTCGAAAAGCTGTTTTCATTAAGTTTATGAAATATAGTAAAAAATAAACAATAACAACAAGTACAACTGTGTTAACCACTGCCACACAACAATGTCAACTATCAATCAACAGCTGCGTCCGTCCGTCCGTTCGTCCTCAACCCACGTTAGATCTCCTCAAAGTAGGCAACAATTTTTCAGCATTGCCTTTACAACTTTTGAATGGATGAATGAAGCATTGAGTCCTTATACAAAGCAGCTACAAAAACAAAATCAGCAACAAAAAATATTCAGCCCTACAACAAATAAATGAGGGGCATCATCAAAACAATTCAAGCAGATGATGTCAATCGATTTTGAGGGCACTCGAGCCTGAAGCTATTGCAACAATGACCAGATAGTCAGAAAGACAGACAGACAGACAGACAGTCAGCGCTAAGTAGATGCTGGCGGTGTTGAAAAATTCGACCATTGTAATGATGGCTTAACTTGACCCTACTCAAAAATGAAGGTTTTTGAATTTTTTGTTTTGTTTTATATATTTAGTTTTTTGATTATTTATTTACATTTTTGGTTATTTGTGATCATTTTTAAGAATAACAAAACTAAAATTAATTACTTAATGTTGGTTTGAAATGTCCCTTAACTTTTCTAATATAATTCATTTTAATTGTTTTTCGTTTATCCTAAAATATAATATTGTTTTCAGATTAATATTCTAAGGAAAAATGAATTGAAATTAAACCAAATAGTGTTAAAATTAAACCAAAAAAAAAAATTAAATCGCGAAAACAAATACATTATCTTTATTTTTTACTCGTGGTCCGTCTGTCAGTGTGTCTGTTTGTTCCAGCATCATGAGCATACTATGGAATCCGGAGGGTGACATTGGATATATATGAACGGGATTAATGAAAGGTGCGTGGCACCTCCCACACAACCCAAACTTTCAAAACAATATAAATAGACACTTACACCAGCTACAAACATAAAATTAAAAACTCAAAAACAAAAACAAATAAATATACAAACGCAAAACCACACATACATGAAACAACACTAAAAACTCAAGAAAATATTCAAACACAAAAAACTTAAAATTAAAAACACAAAATCAAATCGAAAACAAAAGAAAAAACACAAATGTAAAAACAAATTCTCAAAACGAAACATAAGAAAGACTTAAGGAAAAAATAAAAACTCAAAGGCAAAATGAAAATGTAACAAAGAAAATAAACACTATACAACAATAAAAATAAAGACACAAAACAAATACAGAAACAAAAACAAACGCAAAAACAAAACATTAAACGCAGAAACAAAATCAAGCATTTTTGATTTTACCACGATTAAAAGCATATATGTATTTTTGAGACAGATATCCCAATATGCATTTTTCTGTTTAAGAAATCAGCAAATGTTGTTGATGGAGGTGATAGAATTTTTTACCATAATTGTTGATTTTTCATTGATGACGTGGTTTCCAGGTGTGTCAGTGGACATTTTTTTGAAGAAACTGTTGATAATAGATTCACGTCATTGGAACATTTTTTTGATGAAACTGTTCCAATGGGCATAGATACATATGCATGTAAGATTTGTCCAGAACCCACTTGCGTTACTGGACATTTTTTTGAAAAAATTTGTTTCTTTGGGATTTGGCCAGAACACACTAATATCATTAGACATTTTTCTGGAAAAATTTGTTCCTTTCAAATTGACAGTATCTAACTGTATTAGATATTCCAGATTCCAGAATCTAACTGTATATATTGGACATATATTTTTTTTTTTTTGGAAAAATTTGTTCTTTTCGGATTCGGAGGAACAAAAAATGTCCAATGACGTTCTGGCCAAATCCCAATGAAACAAAGTTTGCTCTTGTACACAAACAGTCTACTGTGATAACTTTCTTGAAGAAATATATATGCTTTTATTCTTAGCGAAATGATAGATGTGCTTTTTTTCGTAGCTAAATGTAAAAGTGTTTCTTTTCGTGGCGAAAATACAGTTATACTTCGTTTCGTGGCTATAAAACGTATATGCTTCTTTTCTTGGGTATAATAAAAATGTGATTGTTTTCGTGGGGAACTTGTGCTTCTTTCGTAATTACGTAAAACGTGCTGTTTTTCGTAAGGAAATTGAAACGTGTGGGTTTTCGTAAGAGGCGTCGATATATTGTAAAATTAGTTGTATCTGCACTCAAACTAATTTCTAGGGCATTTTACGAAATATTTGTTCGTAATTTTTAATTTCGTAAAATACACGAATAGCGTAGAATATATGAAATATTTGTAGTATTTATTTTACAACAACAAAATTACCAATATTTCGTGTTAATAACGAAACTTTTGTTATACTATTTTGTATTACATTTTTTATGAATGAATAACATATTTTATGATTGAGCTTTATATTTTACGAATGTATTACTAAACTTTCGTAAATTTTGAGGCTAAATGTATAATTTTACGAAAAATTCGTTTGTTTTACGAATAATTAGTAAAAACAGAAATCCTTTGCATCAAATAGCAACATGAAACTGCATTTTATTGTTATTGCGGTTGCAAGCAGATAGTTATAAAATACAAACAGTTTTCAAATGTGTTCTGTATGAGTTTTCTTTGTGTGAAAAGTATCAAATCAGTGAATAATATTTCATATTTTTATGAATGAATCGTCATTTTTATAATCGGTTTTTTTAAAAAAGTATTCGTGTATTTTACGAAAGATTCGTAAAATGTGTCATACAATTTACTAATGTTATCGTCAAAAGAAAGAATACTTTCGTAAAATGTACGAATATATTCGTGAAACGTACGAATTTTTCGTATTATGTACAAATGGCTTTCGTAGATAAAAATCTACGAATAGTTTCTTAAAATTTACAATTGAAATTCGTAATTTTATCATTAATTTAAGAAAGTTTTCGTGTATTTTACGAAATATTTCGTTGATAAATTTGACGAATTTTTTCGTTAAATACACGAACGATTTCAGATTTTATTTTGAATGTGTCATATGAAAACCGAACTCCGCGACTGACCTATAATGCCAAGCAATCGTATATATTCAGTCCATGTCCATATATGTAGTTCGTCATTAATAGACTAAAAGCCATCTCAGGTTAAGCTAGATTGGATAAAGTGACAAACCGTTAAACCAAGATCTTTACGAGAAGCCGATTTGTCGAAATCTTTTAAACCAAGTATTAAAATATTTATTGTCTTGCAACGCAGTCATTATATATTCGTGCAGTTATTAGTATTCGGGCGCTCTTTTAGGACCATGAGCTGCTCATTGGATGTCGGGTACATTGTAGGCTCATAAAATGCGCACAGACAAACGACCGAATTGCGTCACATGACAGCAATTATACTAACAAATAACTACTGGAAGCAACAACAAGAACAAAAACCAAAACCACATGTACAAGAAACATTTACTATTTGGATACAGCCGACTTGGAATTTCTTCTCTGGGGTCATAAACAACAAACGGCGTTCATGGCATAAAACTGGCTAAGCTCGTTCGTGCAACCTCCCGAAAAAGTCACGACAAAATAAAATTATAATGAGGCAGCGACGAAATAGCGATTATTTTTGGCGACGTCACTTGAGTATGCTTCCCGAAAGGACGAGAACCAAACGGCAAATGTGCCAAGTTGATGTCGCTCGTCGTTGCCACAGCAACAGCCACTGGAGCAGCCATGAAAGCCTTTAATCGCTCGGGCTGTCTGTCTCCATGACGGCGACCGTACCAACTGCAAGGACCTTCAGACGATCCTGCGGCTGTGATGTGTACGAAGCTGAGTGGGGAACGAAATGAAAATAAAACGCGCATAAAGTAGTCGGCAGCAGGAGCAGCATCTGTGGAACATGGGCAACGGATTAGGCTCGGTTGCTTGGCATGAAGATAAAATGTCCTGGGCTAGCCTGACATATGTGAGTACGAATATGTATTTGACAATCCTAAGTGTTTGTGTGTGTGTGTGTGTGAATGATTTCATCTTCTTCTATTTTTGCGTCTGCTGTCGCCGGAAGTCGCATAAAACTTCCATTTCATTCTTTATGACTGTCGCAGGATTTGTTGAGCTTTGCTTCGATGTGACAGTCAGGCAGTCAGTCATTCATAGATTCGGTCGGTCAGTCGTTTGGCGCTGGCAGGACATGCAATGCGACTGACATTGATCGGATTTGTTTACAAGCAGGACGGTTGCGGATAATTATGAATGTCCTCAGGCATTTTCGGAATAATCCGTAACGTTATATATTGCCCTAATTATACACAGGTCGTCATACAGGTCAAGTTTATTACAGACTCGTTAAAATTGAAAACAATCTGATTTTTTTGTTTTGGAATGTTTACCTTGAGACTGCTAGTAGAGCTTATAAAATATGAAATACCTAAATCAAATCATGCTCCCTAAAGTGATATCAGAGAAAACAAAAAAAAGCAATAATCCGTTTTTTTAATCAAATAATATTTGCCCGGATTATTTCCTGACCGGAAATCTGACAACAGTCGTATATGAAGAATTAGATTACTTGGGTAAATATTTTTGTAAATAAAAATATACCATATACCAACAAATGTAAAAGTTTGACTAGATTTGTATATCTACTCATGTAGAAAATGACAGGCCCAAGTGTGAAACACTAACCTGTCAAATTTGTGGTAATACTGAACTTTTGTCACTTATGTATTAATAGTTTGAAACAAGTCAGAAAACAACATTAACCCTGAACTCAACCTTTATATATTGTTCACATTGTCGTAATAACTCATCCAATGCTGCCGCCAAAAGTAGTAAAAAAACTTGTGGAATTTACGAGTACATGCGTACATCAAGTCTATATAATTCGCAGATACAGACTTTGACTGCATACTCAGTTTTTTCTGATTACGCAACGTTTTAATAAAACTTAAAATCCAAATTAGAACCCTTCTTAGAATAAACCAGTTTGGAAGATTAATCACATGGGAAATTTTAAAGTAGGGATTTTTATAGTAGGTGTTAATTTGATAGTTAGGATTATCAAAATTATAGTCGGTCTAAGGCGACTATAAATACTCTACACATATACTCTACACATTCAAAGTGTTATATAGGTCACCAGGGTATACGAATCCTGAAAATAACTACAACATTTTAATCGCTGAAGAATTTCCATTCATTTGATATCCATATTTCACATATGGGTAGGTGTACCGAACCACAAGATGTTTCGCGGGAAAGCATTATTTTCATGTATTTGAACATGAAGTCAATATATACCAAAAAGTTTACCTAAGCACGTATACAGTAAAATTGATCCGTAGATGTACATTTTATATGAGGTATTTAAATAAAGGTGGCCAGATCACATGCTGATCAAGAATATATAGACTTTTCCATACCGGAGATGCTTCCTTCTGGATGTTACAAACGGCGTACCAAACTGAATATACCCTTTCACTCTTAGTGCAGGGTATAAAAATACAGTACTTTCGAAAACTAAAAACTACAACAGATAAATAAACGGACAAAATGTATGCGTTTGCAAGAATTAATCATGATATCTAGCCAAGAATAATTAATCTTAATGATTTGGTTTTTATTCATAATATAATAATAGTTTGGCGCTACAGTCCTGTATAGAACTTCGGCCGAGCTCTCTCACCATTTTGAGCTGTGCGTGTTATATTAGTACTCAAAGTGGTGGGACCTACAGTTTATTGCCGAATCCGAACGGCGGGTGAGAGCTTTTTCATAGGCAATGGTTTTACTCTCGTAGGTTTGCCATTTACTGACGAGAGGTAGCGCGGTATAGAAAATGTTTCTATGAAAAGATGTTGTTAGCCCCAGTCCGATTATAATAAAAATCAATTATTATGATTAATTGAATAAAATTATGGGTATGCTTACTCATGTTTTATGCATAATATTTTCATAAGCCATAAGTAATTGGAATAGTTTCAGGAAAACAATTTATTTTTTATTATTATTTATAATTTATGATTAAAATGCCATACAATGTGCTATTGTGCTACGGCTAGCCTGCAGATTGAAAACAAATCCATATTATGTGGAACAAAGTGAAAAATATCGCATTTGAAAATATAATAAGTCAATTGGAAAGGAACATTAGGAAGGAAAGTAACTTAAAAAATGGAAATGGAAAAATACATCACTTCAACTTATTTGTCTGCTAAGTTTTACATTTATTTTTAAGTGACACATTTTTTCTACTTATTCACACACTTAAATTATCTTTAAACTGCAGCTACGTCGTGATTATTTGAGTATCATTTTTAATAGATTTGGGGATGCCATATTCGGGTTTTAAATTCTGTTAGTGGAAGTTAAAAATCACGGGTTACTAAAAAAAAGTTATTTCATTATTTTTATTTACTGATAATTTGAGTGTTTTTGTGGATTTTATGTTTTGTTGTTTTTTATTTTATTTTTCAATACAAAAAATTTGTAAAAATTTAGAAAATTAATTTTTAAAATATGATGCAATCAAAATACCATCTTGATATTTGGCAAGATCATTTGTGTTAAATCAATCAAATTACACGATTTTTTTCCGAATTTTTAAAAGGGTCCTTTTTAAGGACATCAATTTTGAAATGCATGGATAATGGCCACCGGCCACATGTTAACGATTAAAATTAAAGCCTGTTCTATTACCTTTGAAAAGAGCCATCAACAAAGTTTCTTGCTTTTCTACTTTAAGAGATATTGAAGTATAAACATCCATACTAAAGTGATTTTTGGCCAATTTTTTGTAACTTTGAAGCACATCTCTAGAAGTAGAGGTCGAAAAAAATAAAAAATTGGTCAATGCATATCTCAATAAGCTTTATAAGCTGCCCAAATTTCATTGAAATCGAAGAAGGTGAGTTCCATCCGCTGGTCGATATTGTGTGGAATGGCCCATATAATTTATGTATATTTGAAATCTGTGAAAACACCTTTAATATATTTTAAAATTCATTTACTAATGTTACTAAATGTTGGTTTTTTTCTTAAAGTTTTTTATTAATTTAATTAAAATTTGTCTAGTCGTTGTGGTTATATTTAACGTTTTCGAAATATGTTGTTTTATTAATTTCACTTAAAAATTTTAATTACTGAACGCAATAATTGAAACTCTTTTTCAAGGAGACTTCCGTTTTTTTTTTTGCAACTCTCTGTTTGCTGTGTAAAACCAACAATAACAACAAAAACCCATGCGACAGAGTTATTGTTGTTCTTTTGTGTGCAAGTCTTTATGAGAGAGTGTGATGCACTGCACTAACCACAGTGAGCGCAGGCAACTGCATTTTCATATGGTTGTTGTAATTTAGTATTTACGTTTTTCTAGCGTTTTTTGTTCTAAAATTATAAAAACTACGTATAGCACGCAATACAATAGATTAATACGAATCGTTTGATACCAGTATCACTAAAATCTGTTTAGAAATACGGCCTGTTAGTGCAAGAGAAAAAAACACGTTTTGTTTTATTAATATAGATTTTTAACATAACAATTTGAATGCAATTTTTATTAATAAATTGTGAATTAATTTAATATTTTATGTACGATTTCAGCACAGAAATTATGTTGTAACGTTCTAAATAAATAAATATTTTTTATTATTAGAAAAAATTATCCGATTTCTTAGTATCGTATTCCGATTGGCTTCCAGATTCTAATCAAGAACTCACACGCCTAGCAATTTCAACCCAAAAGACGTATCCAAATTCGTTTATTAAGAATATGTTTCGGACGTCCCTCCGAGACTAAATTAAAAAATATAGTAGGCAGGATTTTTAAAATATCGCGGTTTCAATTTTTTTTGCGGTTTAATAAAAAAATATTAAAAAAATCTGCAAACAAATTGTAATCGAGATATTTTAAAACCCTGCCAACGACTTTTTTTTAATTTAGTATTAAAATACTCAGGGGGATGTCCGAAACATATTCTTAAAAAACAATTTGTTCCCACGACATTTGGGTTGAATATTTTTCAGGCTAGACGTGCTCATACTAAGTATTTGAAACAATTATATTCTGACCGATTTATTTTGAATTTTATTCAAAATATTTTAACTAATATAATGAAATATATGCAATGAAATTGGGGTTGATCATGGTTATAACCAGTCTACAGCTCTTTATGCAAAAGATCTATTTTCTTTATTCGTTATTTTTCAGTTTTTTATTCAAACATTTTAAATAACGAATAAATTTTATTTGTATGGAAATCTTTTATTTTTTTTTAATCGTTATTCAAAAGTTTATTTAGAATTAATTTGTATTAACAAATAATGTTTTTTTATTTAATTGTTTTCAATATATGTTTGAAAATTGACGATTTGAAAACTTATTAATAAAATTTTATTTGAATGTTTATTTGAATAACGCCCTAATTTGGTGTCTAGTGTTATTTTATATATATTTTTATAGAATCTCAAGTGATCTAAAGTAAACAAATAAATTTGAAGAATCAAAATTTAATAATTCGCACAAAGTATATGATTTAATACTTGCTTAATTTTTTTTAATACAATGAATTTAATGATATTTTTTGATTATTGGTAATACAACTGGATTTTAATGTTATTTTTCAATTTGTGAACAGAGATCCGCATTCGCATCCGCGGATCTTTTTTTTTTTGTGAAGATCCGCCTCTGCATCTGCAAAAGTGACATCCGTTACATCCCTAATAAATGCGTATACACTCAGGGAAAGACATTGTAAAATCAAGCAAAAACAACCTTAAATCAAGCAAAAGCCGTCATGAAAGTCGAGTAATGTTGATATTTTTTAATTCACCAACGAACAACGTTGATTTAAGATTGAAATGAGAACGCGTTGCATTTTTATTTTTTTATAGTTGATATAATCTTAAATCAAAGTCTTGATATTGCTGCAACTTAAAATTGGAAATGCATTTTTAATTTAAAGTTGTAATTTTTGATTCGATGTATTTCAATCTAGTATTAAAATTTTGCATTGTTAAAACATGGTTGTATGATCAAAAGTTGAAAATTTTAAAAACAACTATGACTGTGCTTGATTTGAAAATGTGTTTTTCCTCTTAGTGTACGTACATATGTCAATTATTGAAATAAAATGTATTTTTTAAAATTTTATTTGTGTTTTTTAGCACAATATTTGTCATACAAATCGGTCTAAACTATGGAGACGCAAGAATGCGCAAAAAAAATCTAGACAGTCATTGGGACGACATTGAGCTCTATAAGAGACCACTGAATCCCAACCATGGACAACCCCTAAAAATTAGTTGCAGTCTAAAATGAAACAAACATTTTTTTTTTGTAAATTTCAAGTACGTTATTTAATACATATTTACAATTTAATCCGAAAAAAGTAATGTTGTTTAAAATGTCATATCTTTTTTTATTAATTCCATTTCTTTTTTAACTTTTCTTTTTACTCCAAATAAAACTGACAATAAAAACTTGTATAGTTACATTTTTGTATTTTTATTTTAACAAATTAAGTCAACTTTTGGCCCTCCGCAGGGATATTAAAGTGGTCAAAATAAACTTTATTCTTATTAATTAATTGTTTTTTTTTTTTCAAATTACGTTGGTCAAGTCAGATTTAATTTCTTACACAAAAAATGTAGACCTAGCATGTCAAACTCATTTGTCATCACGGGCCGCATTGGAAATTCAAAAAATAAGTCTGGCCGCATTTGTGTACCACAAGAAAAAAATATTGCTCGTTTTTTACATTTGGTAAAAAAATGTTAGGAATATGAAATTTTCCATTGATCTTCGTTAAAAGCGCCGCAGGAGAAATTTATTTGCAAAATATATCGAAAAAATTGAAATATATCGAAAAAATTTCCGATTTTCTTTGATCCGAGGTATTTACAATGGAGTATATTTCAAACACTGGAGAAAATTTTATTAAACAGACACCTAACAATCATCCAAAATTGTTGCAACTTTTTATGTCGTACGATATCGAATTAGATCTCGTACCAATATCGTAGGCAAAATTATACTAAAACTGCAAAAATAGTTCAGAGCGACATATCGCAGTTTTTTTTTTGAAATGATAATAAAAACGATTCTGGATTAATATCGCATCAAATAGTTCAAATATATCGATATTTATTTGAAAAACATTACGATATCGATGTGGACAAATTTCTAATTTACTCCACTTAAATTACGAAATTTAAAAAATTAGCAACATGAATGGATTTATGTTATCTAAGTTAGTTCGAGAAAACATAGAGGCATAAATCACATAGTCTTCCATTACCAAAGTTTCCTCGTTACAAAAATTTCAGGTGTTAGACGTACAAAAATGCGCTACCATATATTTATTTTATATATGCCGGCGAAATATAGCCAAGGGAAATTTGAAACTTTACGATAAATTTAAAATTTTATGCATATAAAACAATATTACTTGATGAAAAAATGGTAAAAATTATGGAATTTGTAGAACGTCAACTATAATATTTAAAATGACAATTAGAAAAATAAATTAAGACTCTATATTAAAAACTTCTAAAATTCTCATTATTAAATTTTCGAAAATAATGTAACAACAAAAAAAAATATTTTTTTTAATAAATTAATAAGTTTTTAACCAAGATGCACAACAATAAATAATAATCATTTTAACTAATTTCTGAAAATAAAATAAATTAATAATTTTTCAATTCTTGAAAATATTTTTCAGTTTTTTATGCATGAAATTGCAATTTTGTTTAATATTATACATAATTCATGAATATAATTCATAAATAAGAAAATCAGAATAAAATATATTTTATGAACATAAAAAAAATACTTCTATACAGGAGTATTTTGTATACCAGGCTTAATGGAGAACGATAGTTAATAAGCCAATTGTTGTGTAGGGGTTTTTAATTGAATGTTTGTGTTTTTTTTGTGCTTTTTTTGGCCTCAATATTCGCCATGTTAGTCTTCTATCGTGGTATATTCCAAGGAATGTAACTTCTTTAGATTGTGGAATTTGTGTGAAGGTTACTTGGATACACTTATGTTCATTTATTTTTATCCGCCAACCATTTTTTTATAAGCCGCAACATTTATTGACATATTAAAATTAGTCTTGACAATAATAATAATAATAGTTTGGCGCTACAGTCCTGTATAGAACTTCGGCAGAGCTCTCTCACCATTTGAGCTGTGCGAGTTATATTATTACTCAAATTGGTGGGACCTACAATTTATTGCCGAATCCGAACGGTGGGTGAGAGCTTTTCATAGACAATGTTTTACTCTCGTAGGTTTGCCATTTACTGCCGAGAGGTAGCGTCGCATAGAAAAATGTTTTCTATGAAAAAGATGTTGGCAGTCACTGGTGATCGAACCGCGGACCTTGCGACTCGTCGTCGAATGCACCAGCGATTTTTCGCTCGTAGTCCAATGCACTAACCAGACGAGCTACCGACGCTATTGACAATTAGTCCAGTGTTTTTTTGGAAAACGGGTTGTGTTATTCTTAAAAGTGTCCGAAATGGGCCTAAAATTTATATTGCATTTTTCTTAAAAACGTTATATATTGAACAAAACCAGATTATTTGGTCCATTTGGCAATCATTTTCAATTCGATATTTTTTTTGTATCATCACATAACTATAATGAGCAAAGTAACCAATATCATTATAGATAGTCCGTTTTTATCGAATACCCTAACGTTTTCATATAATTACAGATTACGAAGACGACTATTTGTCCTTTAAAGGAAATAAATCATTACGATATCGTTTGTTTGGCTGGGTTCAAGAATAAATTGAGTTGAAACACTTAACTGTGATTCTAGAATCTTCGAAATTGCTGCATACATTTCGTGTGTGTTTTGTTGTCGAAGAATTAATAATGTGCTTAATTGGAGTTAGTGGTGTGATGCAGTAAAACCATCTTAATTTGATATAGAGTGGCCACATAATTACTATTTTCAACGGTATATGAACTACCTCTAATTGCATATAAGTGGGCAGCTGATTTCGCACATACACACACACTTTGATATATATGTAGTTTGCAAGGCGATCCATTTCGCACACATGTTTATTTATACAATCGTCCATCAAATATTGACCTCAAACACGAAATTAGTTGAATGTCACTTAAATGTCATTTCAAGCATGTTGACACACGCACAAACACAACTGCATAAGCAATCAAGGAACTTAATTATTAACACTTCACCCACACAAACTTAGACCAACTCATACACTTACCACAAGGCGATAAACTTGCCTCTCCTTGGTCACGGACACTCTCCAGAATACCGTCACTGAACCGCAGCCCACACACGTGACTGCGGTGTAGTTCACGTTACAAATAGCCATCACGATGACAACTGTAACAGTAACGACGACGACGACGACAGTCACGAGTGTCGTGGTGTCCGAATGTGCCACCATGTCGTGCAGCGCCATCTAGCGTTGCATTAATTGCCCATTGTGAGCAGGGCATGCGTATATTTCGGAATTGTCTGAGTTTGGTTTTACTCTACTTCGATTGCATCGGGTTATGGAATTGCGTGGGTTTCATTGTGCGGTTGAAGATTTGAAGATTTCTGCTTTGCCTGGTACGGAATAGTCGAACGGTGCCTGCATTGCGGTGGATAATGCAGCGCATAGCGAGGACTGGAAGAATGTTCGAATGATAAGTGTGTTAAAGAACAATGCTGGTTAGATTCATTCTTCGATGTTCTGGCATCAATTATTGCTGGAAAACAGAAACTTCGGCTGAGGTAAAAAAACGGTACACTTTGTAGATTCTATTCTATAGACTATAGAGGGTTCAGACAACACAACCGTCAATCAAATATTCCTTCGATATTTTCCATTCTTAAAAATTTTGTGAGGAACTCAAATAGACAAACTTTTTGAATGGAATAATTAGTACAGAAAGCTGACTTGGAATTATCTATCATTTTACGTAAACCCACACGTTTCAATTTGCAACTACGAAAAGAAGGAAAGTTCAGTTTCCCCTCAAACACAATCACATTTTTATATCGAACAAAAGAAGCATATACGTTTTTTAGCTATGAAATGAATTTTATTTTCGTCACGAAAAGAAACACTTTTACACTTAGCTACGATAAAAAGCACATCTATCATTTCACTAAGAATAAAAGCATTTACTAAGAATTAAACTTCATTGACCAATAATAAAAGCATATTTAAATAAGAAGCAAATCGAAGGAATGGAATGCTCATATATTTCTGCAAGAAAGTTATCCCAGTAGACGGTTTTGTGCACATGAGCAAACTTATATCGAAAAATTTGTTCCATTGGGAATTTTTCAGAACCCTCTTTCGTCATTAAACATTTTTTTTTGGAAAAATGTATTACTTTGGGATTTGGACAGAACCTACTTGCGTCATTGGACATTTTTTTTTGAACCTCCTAATATGCTATTAATTACGACATCTTTACAAGATCAATACGAGATACAATTTACACGATATCAGATACTTTCTCGGAGAGATAGCGCGCGTCAAATTGGACCAACATGGTAGGTAGATATTGATCCGTTCTGTCTAAATATTCTGGTAACGAGACATTTACGAAATCAAATCGATATCGAAAAGTAAAATAATCAAAGTTCGAGATTGTGTCGAAAATATAATTTATTTAAATAATTTTTATACCCTACACTAAGAGTGAAAGGGTATATTCAATTTGGTACGCCGTTTGTAACACCCAGAAGGAAGCATCTCCGGTATGGAAAAGTATATATATATCAGCATGACCTCCTGAGTCGTTTTAGCGATGTCCGTCTGTCCGTCTGTCTGTCTGTCTGTCTGTCTGTCTGTTGAAGAGTTAGATAAAGGAAACTCATAATTTAGATTACTTATATACCTACGCTGTATGTGCGAAAAAATCGGCATATCGGTTTATTGTGACCATTTATATTCAAATAACTCATATAAAATTTATATCTACAGATCAATTTTACTGTATACGTGCTTAGGTAAACTTTTTTGGTCAAATATATATTGACTTCATGCTCAAATACATGGAAATAATGTTTTCCCGCGAAACGACTTGTGGTTCCCAAAAAAAAAATCGAAATTCGGTACACCTACCAATTTGTAAATATGGGTATCAAATGAATGAAAATTCTTCAGCGATTGAAAGTTTGTAGTTATTTTCAGGATTTGTACACCCTGGTGACCTATATATCACTTTGAATGGTAACCACACATATGTGTAGGGTATTTATAGTCGGCTTAGACCGACTATAATTTTGATAATCCGAACTATCATAATAACATCAAATTTAAAATTTCCCATGTGATCAAACCTTCCCAACTGATTAATATTAGAAGCGATAATACAACGAGATCTAACTTTTTTTATCAAAGTTAGTTCGAGAAAGCTTCGAGGTGACATAAGTCTCCTCGACATGTCTGTCGACTGTGCTCATAATTAAAATTGTTAAACTGAGTTTTAAGTCAAACAGATATTATTTGTCTTTACCCAGTCCTGCCATGTCTCGGAGCTCTTCGAAATTTTCTCGAAATAACTGCGATACAAAAAGTTCGATCTCGTTACTTTATAACTGCTAATTTTTAAAATATTTCGTACAATAAAATTTAAGATAAAGATACGGTGTTTAAATATTTATTATATCGATGTATTTCAAATTAATCTCGATATTCGATGCGATATCGATCGCGAAGAGGCTTTTTTCCCGTTTAATAATAAACTTCATTGTCTCGTTACGATATCTGCGTACAGCTTAGAATGAATTGTAGTATAATAAGATACGAAATCGTAATTGAGATCTAATGAATTCCTCGACATCTCGAAACAGTCTCGAAGCGATATCGAATCAAACGGCAGACTCCAACGAAACCCATTTATAAATGATAAATGGGCCATAGGTAGTTGAGCATATCTAACAGTTAGTCTTAAATGTTGAATTTTTGAAAGCAAAACAAATTATCAAAGTGTACCTGAGTTATTATTATTGCTTCGGGGTGATGCACTGCGACCTGAATAGATCTATTGTGCCCCGCTTGATACCATGACTGAAGCCATTCTCAGCTGTGGCATCTCCCTATACTATTTATAGGGGGTTCTGGTTTTAAATAGTTATATAAGATGTCCGTCAAGCCTATCTCAGTTAAAAACCTGATTATATGGTTAGGGTTCATCTTTCTAATATCGTTTGGACTTGGTTGTCGATTCCCAAGTATTTGCATTCTTGTACGTGAGTACCTGAGTTTAAAACGAATTTATTCACAATTTTTTTTTACCGAAATATACAAAATTAAGTTAAACCAGAAAAAAAGAAAACCATAAAAAGAGACATATCTTTTTAATTTGGCTTATATGATTTATGAGTTTTTATTCAAACGATTTTTTTTTCAAATAAAATATATTTGTGTTAACGTGAAAGAATAACTTTCCATGAAGACATTTTATTTCAGTAAGGTAAATATTTTTATTAGTGTGGTTTTTTTAATATTTGAACAAATTAAATTGTAAAAAAAATAACTTATAGAAGTGAACTAATAGAAATTTCCACAATGAACCATCTGAGCTCTATTAGAGCAATCATGATCTTTGCCTTTTCATGTTCTTATTATGTTTAACAAATAATGAGTCACCCAGTATGCCATTCATATCGATATCGTTACGAGATCATTGCAAGTAGATGGAGAAATCACACGATATCGGCCCCGTTCTCGTAACGATATCGAGCGTCAAATTGGACATAGATGGTAGGTAGATATCGGAGCGTTCTGTCGGAGTTTTCTTGATACGAGAAATTTTTTCGAAATTGGAACGATATCGAAGAAAAAATGAACAAATTTCGAGATTCCTGCGAAAAATATAGCGATATCGATGTGATAAATATTTAAATATCGTATCTTGTCAAAGAATTTGAATGTACGAAAATGTTTCAAAATTAGAATCGAGAAAGCAACGAGATCGAACTTTTTTATCGAAGTTATTCGAGAAAGCTTCGAGGTATCGAAGGTCTCCGAGACATGGCAGACTGGGCAGTAATTAATGAACTTAAACCTCTGCCTTATATGTTCCTTGTAAGATAGCTTCAATCGGGCAGTTACAGTTATCAAATCAGGATAACCCAAAGATACTGTTATGAATTGGGAAACCATCAGATATATTGAACATTTTAATGAAACGGGAACATTCTATACCATATACATGTCTTCCATAAAATATTTTACCATAGCATTATATTGAACATTTTAATGAAACGGGAACATTCTATACCATATACATGTCTTCCATAAAATATATATATTTTTTTTTTAAATACATCCAAGAAAATAGATTCCTCATAATAACGAATTTTTATACTATATAAAACTATACTATATAATCGGTCAATTGTTCCCTAATAGGGTTAAATTTTTACTGTTTATAATTGGTAGGTCATTTCTTGTGTTTTGATTAGAAATATACATCTTGTTTTTGCTCGGGTCTTGAAAAGGCACCGCTAGGGTAAACAATGCCTTTGAGAAACTGCCCGACAGGTATCTAATTATGGTCTTTTATTTTAGTACCAGATATTGTAATTACGTTACAAGGAAAAGGAGCACCCGATTTGGGCCTTGAGTTAGATTATCTGAAATATGAAATATGAGATATGAGTTTATGAGAATGGAATTATCAAAATTTCTATTAGGGATAAGTATAATAAACATTTTTCGACATATTTCAAACAGACAAAGTTGGAGTTTGTATCAACAACTGTCTGTTTTCTACCCGTTCCCCAAATATGGCGTGAATCTGCCATAAAAATTCCACAAAAATTTACAACCTGCACTTCCTAAAATGTTCTATTTATCTGTGCGTTTGCGGGAAATATGCCCGAAATATTCCAGAAAAATGCCAAACATTTTGTCTCGGGTAAGAATAATTTTAATAGTTTCGTAGAAAAAATTAGTAGAAGACTTAATAATTATTATTTGTTTATCCAAAAGTACTGAATAGAAAGAAATAAAGAAATCTATAATTTGTATTAAATATTTGTATAACAATCCATTTTTTATTTGACGAATCGTTTTCGTTAAGAAGGAATACAAAAAATTATTAAAAGTTAAATAGATCACACAAATAATAAAATTATGAAAGAATAAAATAAAGAATTTCTAAATTATATGTAAAAATATCATAAAAGAACACAGTATTGAAAAATTAAAGCTTTAATAGACCAACTCATTAAACCTTCAATTACTGCAGTGCAGCAGGAAAACAGTTTTTTAAAACTTCAACAATGTTGAAACTTCAAACATGGCATGTTCGCAAAACAACATGTAGTGGAAAAAACAGAGAGAATATTGCGGAAAAAGAACGCACTACAGGTGCCTAAATGCTAAAGGATTTCGGTGAATGCATCGGCAAATGGACATGACGCTTATTGCGAAATTACAAAGCGATGGAAGGCGAAAATGCCTGTCAAATGCAATGGACACCAGGCAAACGGAAACAATGAAAATTTCTTTACTCACTTTTTTTGCTACTTTTCTATTGCTGCTACTCGGTATTGTGGGTATTGCTGCTGTACGTTTGGCTTCCGTTTGCATTTCGTGCCGTGATGCCAACATTGCGCCAGTCAGTTCAGTACAGTTCGGACACAATAAGCAACCAGAAGTGAACTCTTTTCATTTCCGTGAGCTGCTATTTACAGTCAAACCAAAAAAGTGTGTGTGTGTGTGTTGAACAATGATAACTCGAAGAATTAGGAGGAGCACGAAGAGGTAAAGATGAGGTGACTGTGGTCGAAGAGGTGGCACAGCTGTTAAAGGAGACGACAAATGAAGGTACAAATAAAGTTGGCTGCAATGAAGTAGCGCCTGTGACAGCTTCGAAACTCGCACCACTTAGAAGAAACCGTCGCGCGGCGTCACGCAGTACATGCGTTGTCTCTCCATTGTTGCAAGGACCAAGTTTTCAGCCTCAAGGTGTGTTGAAAAGCACCAGCGAACAGAACTTCAAAGCTTTCCCAAATTGAGGCAGCGCTCGGTGGGCGCTAAGATGGTGGGGATGGTTGTTAGCATAACAACCAGAAGTTTGTTGGTGATGTGAGAAAATTGAAGGTTTTAATATCTCGATATAAAACCAATTCATAATAGTGATTAGAAGTTTCGAATAGACTAAACTAGAAAACCAATCCAGATTAGCAATCTCATTGAAAAACGAGTTGGGAAAGTTAGATCAAATGGGTAAGTTCGGTCACATGGGGCGGCCTTTATAGTCGGTCGGGCCCGACTATGGAATACCCTACACTCTTGCTGAATATATTAGTGCTATAATTTGGTGGGATAATTTTTAATAATTTACGACTAAAATTTCCACTACAAAAAATCGGTAAAAAATGAAAAATTCAAATGTGGGCGGATCACGCCCATGTTTCAAACATATATTTTTAAGCGAACTATAATAATATGTTTGAAATTTTATAAATATATATGTAATACTTTTCGAGTTATTTGTTCCTAAATAGAAATATATAAGTGAGTTGTATGGGAGGTGGGCGTGTCCGTTGACCGATTTTGCTCAAATCCAAACTCCGAACCATTTTTTTACTAAAACGTATTGAAACCAAATTTCATTGCATTCTGCCTATTATTTTTCAAGTTATCTTGTATCCGGTCAGACAGCAAGACATCAAGACAACAAGACAGCAATACAGACGGACAGACAGACGGACATGGCTAAACGGACTCGGGTAGTGATGCTGATTAAGAATATATATACTTTTCCATACCGCCTCCTAAGGGGCGATACAATATATGCACAAAGTTGATATACCCTGTACCTCATAGGTGTAGGGTATAATAAATAATTGCTGACCACATCATCAAAAATACTACAATTTTGATATGAGCAAATAAATATTGATATTAAATTAATAAAAACATAAATTGTTGTTTGTTTTTCGATCTAAAATAGAGTTATTGCAAAAATATTGTTGAAATTAAACTCGATTTCGAAAGACAATATGAGTTTTATATTTATATTCAGCTGATTTCATTATTACATCACTTGTCTAATATTTTTTTCATTTTTGTAACTTTTTAATATTTTCTTGTACATTCAAATTTAAGGACAAGATACGATATTTAAACATTATATTAATATCGAAACCTTTTTCGAAACAATGTCGAACTTTACATATTTTTTCTTCGATGTCCTACCGATTTCGAAAAATTCCTCGTTCCGAGAAAACTGCGACAGAACGCATCGATATCTACCTACACAGAAAAAATATTGAATGTAAATATATCAACTGAGATTAATTGATACAACATAATTAATTTTATTAATATGTTTAATTGGATATACGAAATATTTAATAGCATCAATCAAATCTTATCTGGGTTGATGTATATGCTAAAATATATACATACATATATAGCATGAATACGAATAGAGAGTTTTACAGGACCTACACAGTTTTCCAACCACTACACAGTATTAAAGATACTGTTGTATTGATCTTATTTTATATTGTTCAATGCAACGCGTGTTTGCCTACATTGTTCGTCGGGTCCTTTTTTCGTACATTGTGCAAATATCATGACTTTGATATTCTTCTCTTTTGACATTTCCCTTTCGACATATATAGCTCTATTAGTGACGTGAATGTGGCTCAAATATCGAACAAAAAGAAGCAGTGCTAAAGTAAAGTAGTAAATATAAAATAAATAAATAAATATAAAATAAAAAAATATAAATTAATGATATATTACACCGTCCGACACTATTTTACACACATGAAAAAATTGACCAGTACGTAAAACTAGGGATCATTCTAAGATCTTGTGTGTACCCATTTTTTTTTAGATCAATTCGATTACGGTGTTGATTTGCATTTGAATTGCAAATGCATGCCATATTTTCATAATAAAAAAATATTTTTTTTTCCAGAAAGATATTTTCTATCTGTACTATGAGATATTTAAAAAATGAATTTAAATTAATTAAATGCAAATAAAAGCTGTAAACGAATAAATATCGGACAAACATTTTTATATGCATACTTAGTGCTGTCTAATCAATCATGTCTATGAAATCATTTTGAGGCATATGTACAGATCATGTCAATATTTCAGATAAATGGACTCCGAGCCTCAAAAAGACAAACAGTTGGATGTACACGTACTTTTTGTAGTGCACTTTCTCTGTTTTGTACTTTGCAAGGGCCGTGATTAAACACAGTCTGCTCTTTGATGCCTTAACCCTGCTGTTGGGTTAAAAAAAAAACTTAAAAATCATTGGTTAATGGACCATTTTGGTCCATACTCTACTTTCGTAAAAAAAAACAAAGTAAACCTATTATTTACAACTATTTTGATTTAATGCTTTGGAAACATAATATTTACGTAAAAATAAAATATATTTGAATACTCAATGACTCATTTGGGTTATTCATTAAGTGTTCGAAGTGTTTGTTATCACTTGTCATCCAAATTATATTAGAAAACCATCAGAAAAAGTATTATAAATCACCAAAATTAGTTTTGTGATTCCCCTTACTTCATTTCATCATGCAGTCAAATCAGCTATGCGCATTATTGCTATTTTTATTCCTATTCATACCCTAAACTAAACTTGAAAGGGTATATTCCATTTGGTCATCCGTTTGCGGCACCCAGAAGTAGGCATGTCCGGTAAGGAAAAGTGTATATATTCTTGATCAGTGTGACCTACTGGACTTAGGGATGTCCGTCGGGGTGGCTGTTTGCCTGTCTTTCCGTCAATATGTCCTTCTATTTGTCCGTCTGTCTGTGTTTTGTATGTATGTTCAAATCATTATTACACTAAAACTAAAAGAGCTAGATCTAACATTAGATGGAAACTTAGATGTTAGACTGGTCATGATCCGTTTATTATGATCTATAAAATACCTCATATAACACTGACATCCACTGGTGAATTTCACTTCATAACAGCCTAAGTGAATTTTAAGATATTTTTATGATTCTTACTCCTTGAAGACCTCTGGACTACTCTAAATAGTAACCACTGATATTATCACATATGTGTAGGGTATTAAAAAATCGCTTAGATCTACTATAACTTTCCTAATTCTTACTTACTTCATCTTTTAAATTTTTTCTTATTCCAAAATTTTTCATGTGACCTAATATTCTTCACTGGTTATTATTGCTATTTATTCCAAATAAATACTAAAAAAAATTTTATTATTTTGTTTCAAGAAATTGAAAAATGTACCCTTTTCCTTTGTAACTTTTTATTTTTCTCCCTTCCTATTTACGATAGACACTTGATTATTTTTATATTAACAATTATTCTGAAAAATGCCACATGAGCTGAAATTTTAAGTCGATATATCGTACCGTTAAAAAGTTATAAAGCGAAGAAATTTGACCAAAATGATCCAAACTAAACAGCAAGGTTAAATAGTTCTCAGACTCACTAAGCAAATTTTACTAGATGGCTGCTTCAAGTTCTTTTTAATTACTGATTTTATTATAAAAACACGAAATTTATATCAAATAAAGACAATTTTTTCTTCAAGTTAATTTAATTTTTAAAACTTTTGATAATCAAAAAATTTGAATTTTAAAAGTACGAAAATTGTTACTTTTTAAATCGATTTTGTTTATAATGTTATTAATTTTCTTTGTCTATATCACGTAAACAAAAATGTTTCCCCAAATATTCGGAGATTTCTGAATGATATACCGTGTTTTATCGTACTAATCTGGTTGTATATTTTCGATTTGGCCGTTCCCTATCGGTTCGATTTGAAAATAAATCTCGAAACGATAAAAATTCATTATCTCTTTGCGATAACTGTGTACATCTTAGATTGAATTGTAGTATGCTATAGGTACGAGAGTCATATTCAAGATCGAATTAATTCTCCAACATCAGTCTCGAAGCGATATCAAATGGAATAACATACTGGGTAACTATTCAAAATCAATATTATTTGAAATAATATTAAATATTTAATTAAAAATAACCCCTGATTCTAAATTTCTTCTGAGGCTCAAGAAAGATAGCTCTGATTAGGAGTTTACCTGAAAATAGTGGATCGGGTAAAGTTTGATTGGAGGTATCTGAGGGTAGTTACGATTTTGCGATTACGTTATAAATATTAATACTCAACTTGTCACGAATCAACAGTTTAGCGTAAATTCGCCCATCTCGAATTCATCTCGAATTTCAAATCGAGTGATTCTGTTCTTCGTAGCATCACTAAGGACGAGCATTGAAAAAGCAAAGGACGGACAAACGTTGCAGAAACTTTCTGCCAACACACATTTGTAAGAAAATTTTCGCCACAATTTCTGCCATTGTTGTTGATGTGTAAGTTTCGTTTGTTGTTGTTGTTGTTATTGTTGTGTCTGTTGTCATTTGTTGTCGTCATTGTTGTTGTGGTTGTTGTATCATCTAGATTTCCCCGGGAACTTGGAGCATTTGTAATCAATGCAATACCGGGTTTTATTTCAGCTTCCAACTACAGCCAGTCTTTCAAATACCATTGTAATTCAATTCGCACAATTTTCGTCCTGCGTTCGTCCTTCGTTCGTTTTTCATTTTATTTATGCTCGCGCTGCATCCTTTCGGCCCGCAACTTTTCGCTTTGAGTGTGCGTTGGAAACTTTTAGCAGCCACGCTTTTTCACCAAAAGTTTCCCTGTTCACTGGGCTACTATTTTATATTATTTTTCCTTTTTAAATTTTATTTTTATTTGGGTTTTTGCAAAGTCCTGAAGAAGTGCGAGGAGGCGGAAGTTACAACCAACGGCAGCCACAGCATCATATGCGGAAGTGTTAAGTAATTTGTTGCAACCGTTTGGGGCCATAAAAAGGATACTTGATGAGCATAATACCATTGTTGTTGTCGCTACTGGTGTAGTTGTTGTCCTTACTGTTGTTTTAGTTTTTGTCATGTTATTGTTGGCGCAGCGACCACGAAAAAAAAACAATTTCAAAACAAATGAAAATTACACCAACTGAGTTGAGTTAATGAACATGTTTTTAAAATATACATACTTTAGCAGTTTATTCTTAATTAAAATGTTCGCAAAATTTGCATTTCCACATAAAGAATATTTGCCAAGCAAAATAGTTTAAAATTTAAAGTGAATGAACAAAGAAATTATGAAATATGGTTAATATTAGGATGATTCCAGTTAGCCTTAGTTTACATTTGAAGTTAGTTCTGGATTAAATATTTTTTTAAATATGGCATTTTAAAATGGGGATACTATTTAAAATGGGCTAAAGATATCTTCGTAAATATTATTTGGAAAAATTGTCTCAGATCTCTGGGAAATTTATAATTATTAGGTATACTTTTAAAATCTGCATAAAAGGTAAACACAAAATTTATATATCTGAATGTCATAGAACGATAAGATTTAAATTGATCTAACTATTCTTTTTTTATAACTAATCAAAAAACTTTAAAATAATCTTTCGTCATAAGATGGTTGATAATAGACATCTGCACAAGTCCATTTGAAACCCACTTCAAGACATTCACTTCGTTTCAAAACATTTACTGTCGTCAACTCTATGCTTGAAAATCAAAAGAATGTCTTGCTCACAACAACAAAGAACCAAGTACTGTCAAAACAAAACATAAGCAAAACAAAACTGAAGTGATGAGGTCTATGATGATGTGCAATAAACATTCAAATACTGAAATGAACTGCTTATGACACCGAGTACTTAGTGCATTTTTCATTTTTTTTATCATTTTTTATCATTTATCATAGAGTAGGAATTTTCATTAATATTGAAATATAGAAAAAAACAAAAGGTAAAAGAAAATCACATAATATTTTATATTATGTTTTTTATTTATCGAATTTTTTTTTTTCATTATTTAATTTTTTCATTATTTAATTATTTTTTTTTTTTTTGGATATATTGCTTTTCGACCAAAGCGTTGTTTTTGTCGTACAAAATTTATTTTTAACAATTTTTTTTTTTTTTAAATATTGTTTGTTGTATTTTTTATTAACACATAAATACCAATAACAACATTACTGCCGTCGAACGAGCGTCAGATTTGTTGTTGTTTTCAATGTTCGTCTTCTCACTCGTTACTCGTTGCGCTCACTCGCTGCACCTACTGTATTCGTTGCATGTTCAGCGACAGTGTTGTCGTTTGTTGTGTTTTTCAAAACATTGAATGTTTTGAATGGCTTGATGTTTTGACAGTGCTTGACACCAATGAAACAAATACTGAAGTGAAGTCGCTCAAAGAGGCTTCACTATAATACTGTCGATTGTCATTTGTGAAATGAATTCAAAACTGTAGAGTGCAGTAGTGCATATTTGCAGAGGAAACTTCAAAACCATATGTGCTGATGTGTAGTTGATAAGAACCATGTTATGATTACCATAAAGACTGCCACGATCAAAATATGGTTAATACTAATCATACCATGATATTGACTGAACATAAAATAGTAATAAAAAAATTTTGTCTTTAATTAAAAAAATATATACAAAATATAAATGAAAAATGTAACATGTGTCTTATTTACAATTTCTTTTCAATCCGCTTTTTCAGAAATTTGGGGATAATCATATTATAATATGATCATACGAAGGAACATAGTATGATTGTAGAATAGTTATCACTAAGGAACATATTATGGTACACAATATTGCCACTGAGGATCATATTAGACAAATTATATGATTGCCTACAACCATAACTCCCAATCATAGTATGATGCTCTTTAAATATGATCACCACAAACATGTTTTTCTCTGCGTGCAGGTATCTTAACTAGGTATTGAAATTTTCTCGTTACGAGAAATATTTCTAAATGGAATCGATAACGCACATCATTACGTATTAAACTGCACGGTAAAATGGAATTTTTAGATCGACAATGGTACAATAAAACAAAAATTTAAATATAAAAATTATAAATAATAAAATGTTTTTCTTTATTTAATATACACGGAGGAAAAAATTCTACTGCAGTAGGTATCAAGAAATATACGTGATATACAGCTAAACCAAAAAATTCTTAATTTTAAGAAACAGATCTACATAGTTGTCAAAAAAGTAATTTAGTAGAATTATTTTTGAATGCGGATATTAATTCCTTAGGTATTCCTATAGCTGTTGTTTTTCGATCTTGCTTTGTCTGAAATATTCGCTACTGTGCATTGTTTTGCGTAGTCCGTTGCCTTTTTATACCCTACACTAAGAGTGAAAGGGTATACTCAGTTTGGTACGCTGTTTATAACACCCTGAAAAAAGCATCTCCGGTATGGTAAAGTATATATATTCTTGATCAGCATGACCTCCTGAGTCAATTTAGCGATGTCCCTCTTTCTGTCTGTTGAAATCACGATTACAGAAAAAGTAGATGAGCTACTTCAATGAAACTTTATATTTAGATTACTTACACGCTGCAAAAAAGGGCTCTCCCAAACATAATTTTGCAGGCATTAACATGTATGTTTGGAATTTTATGTAAACATAATATATAATTGACTGATAAATCATTTGTAAACAGGGTTGTATTGAGAATTGAACAGTGTTGTAATGAGCTCTGATTTACATTATGATATAACGGAAACATTTTGATATTGCTCCTTAAAATGGTGTATGTTTTAATAGAAACATAATAATTACTACATTCAAACAAAATAAATATTTGAACCGAAACATAAATATGTTTAAAATATACCATGATTTGAAACGATCTGAATATAAATATGTTACCAGTGAAACATATCTGTTGTTTCAGTTCAAAAGTAGTATGTTTGCATAGAAACCTATTTAAATATGTTTGGAAAGAAATCCTGAAAATAAAATAAAATGTTGTTTTTTTTTTATTTATTTTTATTAAAAATCTTTAAACATACACAGTGTGAATTTGTAATAATTGAATTCATATACAAATTTTTTAATGCATAAATAAATAATTGGTTTAAAACTGCAAGTACAAGTGGCAGCATCAATTGCATCATCACAATTGCAACAGCAGACGCTAAACCAGACGATCCAGGCTTGCTTTATATTTGGTACAGTTACAGTTGGTCTCAGTACAGCACGTAGGCAAGGAATTCACGGAGGCTTTTGTAAAAAACATGCCGAATTCTGTTTGAAAATCGAAACACAGATTTTTGTTTGTGTTTTTTTCACATTAGTTTCAGAAATTATATACTGCACTATTAAATTATATATTATACTCAGTTACTATTTGTACTTTTTGCAACACAATTTGTATATTTATTTAATTTACAAATAACAAAATTATTACCGACGCGAACACGTTTTCTCAACGAAAAACAGGAGACACGTACGCAAAAAATGCCGATCACCGAGTGTCAACTTTGTATACAAGAAGAGAGCTGTTTGTTTTCAAACATCAGTATGTTTAAACTGACCCTATGCATACTTTAAACGACGACAAAAGAGACGTAGGTAGAAAATTCTGCTCAACGAGTGCCAACTTCGTATACAAGAAGAATGTTGGAAGAATACATTTATTTAAATCCAATTTCTTTTTTGTTTGTTTTTTAAACATTAATATGTTCAAACGATGGCAAAAGGTGGCGTGGGTAGAAAATGCTGCACAGCGTTGCCAACTTCGTCAGTCGATAAATTATCGAATTAGGACGAGCGTTGCGAACATACGTTGTATTTAGATTTGATTAGCATTTTCCGTGTTTCGAAACATAGTTTTAACCAAGTAATTTGCCAAGAAATTGCCTAATACATGTATAGTAATTTCGTATTACTTTTTTATTACATTCAAACATATTCAAACAAATCTTTTCTATCCGTGTATATATCTAAGTTGTCTGAACAAGAAAATTGGCATGATCGGTCTATTGTGACCTGAGAACCGACCACTTATGTTCAAATACCTTATATAAAATTTACATAGATCAATTTTACTCAATACTTTCTTAGGTAAACTTTTTTGGTCAAATATATACGTTTTCAGGCGAAAAGACTTGTGGTTCCCAAAACAAAAATCGAAATTCGGTACACCATTTGTAAATATGGGAATCAATTGAATGGTAATTTCACATTCAAACATATATATGTTTGCAAGAACGCCGAAAATTATTCATTCTGAACATAAATATGTTTGAACGAAAACAAAAATATGTTTGGCTGTTATTATAGTAATGTTTGAAAATGAAATAATACTTTTGTTTGCATAAAGCTCCAAAGATATATGTAATGCCTGCAAAATTATGTTTGGCAGCGCCCTTTTTTTTGCAGCGTGTAGGGTATTTATTTATAATTTTGATAATCCTAATTATTATAATAACACCTACTTAAAAATTTCGCATGTGATCTAACCTTCCAAACTGGTTTTGTTTGTTTTCAAATATCAGTATGTTTAAAATGACCAATACATACTTCAAACGACAACAAAAGGCACATACACAGAAAATAAACTGGTTCATAATATTAACGAATTCTATTCATAGAGGCAAATTCATACGTTTTAATGCAAGATACATTGTGACAATGCACATTGTCTTGTAACTTGTTTGTGAATTTAATGATCAGTTCATTTTCAGTATGAATCAGTGTTCATAATACGCACAAATTTAATGAATTTTTTCATACTTCAATGAATTATATTCATTGAAATACTGCAGTAGACATTTTGCATGTTCGTTTCTAGTAGCATTAGCTGCGCTCTGCTGCTACAAAAGAAAATATTTAATTCATTTGCAAAAAGCTGCGACAAATTTAAAAAGTAATTGCGAAATGAAATGCGAAATTACATTTAATTTATATTATACTATTATATTTAATGTATATATTAATTGAATTTACATTAAAATAATAAAATGAAAAAATTTTCTGAATTCATAATTCACTTTTTGTTTCTGATCTCGTTCATTAGAGTATGAATTCGATTCATTGCGACAATGAACTCTTGCATTCAATATAGCTAATGAAATATTCATTGTGATTATGAATATTTGTCATTTTGTTTCATGATCCGTTCATAGTAATTCAATGAATTTGTACATTGAAGTATTACCCTTCGGTGACAATTTGCAAGCCTGTTTAAGCAATCATTCTCTAATGATTCTTTTATAACCGATGTTAATTATTTTGATTACATGCGTTCTGCTCCTAAAACTTCATTAGTTTCTATATCATTTTCTCCGGAGCAGATTTAGCAATATATTTCGACGATTGATGATGATTTTAGTTCTGGACCAGACGGTATCCCGGCAACAGTTATAAAGAAATGTGGTACTTCGTTATGTAAACCACTTTGTTCCATATTTAACGAGTTGGGAAAGTTAGGTCACATGGGTAAGTTCGGTTACATGGGGCGGATTTTTATAGTCGGTCGGGCCCGACTATGGAATACCCTACACCTTTGGTGGAGATATTAATGAGGAATATTTAATTGTATACCTTAATTTTAAATTTTTAATTATGCTGAACCTCCCCACCCTCAGAATATTATTCGTATATCAGAAATTTACGTCTTATATCCCCATAAATTAAAAAATTTATATAAAGTATAAAAACCTAAAAAAAAAAATTGAAAAATATAATTGGGCGGACCACGCCCATATTTAAAATTTTGAAAGGCTAATATTTCATAGATTTGATTTTAATAATTTACGCATCAAATTTCCACTATGAAAACCCGGGAAATAATGAAAAAAAAAAGTGGGCGGATCACGCCCATTTTTGGACCACATATTTTTAGGTGAATTCTAACAATACCTTTTAAATTTCATAACTATACCTTGAATACTTTTCGAGTTATTAGTTCCGAAAGAGTTATATAAAAGTGACTTGTATGGGAGGTGGGCGTGTCCGTTAACCGATTTGGCTCATTTTCAAACTCAGTTCCTACTTTTGGCTAAAATATATTGAGACGAAATTTCATCGCATTCTGATCAGTATTTCTCAAGTTATTCTGTATTCGGCAAGACAGCAAGACAGCAAGACGGACAGACAGACGGACATGGCTAAACGGACTCGGGTAGTGATGCTGATCAAGAATATATATATACTTTTCCATACCGGACACGCCTCCTAAGGGGCGTTACAATATATGCACAAAGTTAATATACACTGTACCTCATAGGTGTAGGGTATAATACATCAATAAATGAAAGTAATTTCCCAATATTTTGGAAAAACTCATTTATAAGCTTTACAAATTATGTAAATAACTATAGGCCAATCGCTAAATTGTCATCAATACCGAAATAGTTTGAACGTATTGTATATGATCAAGTTAAAATCCACTGTAGAGATGTAATTACCTCACGTCAGCACGGATTTGTAACCGGAAGATCCACAGTATCTAATCTATTAGACTTCACTTCATTTGCAATAAGTTCAATAGAATCAGGAAAACAAGTCGACTGCATTTACACAGATTTCAGTAAACTTCCTCATAACTTAATTTTATTCAAACTAAAGGTACTGGGATTTCCCGAATTCTTTGTTAAGTGGATAGGATCCTATTTATCTGATCGGTCATATCAAATACGATTCAGAAATAATTTATCTTCGCCATTTATTGCAACATCTGGGGTACCCCAGGGTAGTCATCTTGGTCCACTGTTAATTATACTGGCTATTAATGATGTGATATACAACATTAAGCACTCGCATTTATTAATTTTTGCCGATGATATGAAAATATATAAATCAATAAATGACGATAAGGACGTTCATATACTTCAGTCCGACTTAAAATCATTTGAAACGTGGTGTTGTAAGAATAGCTTGATTCTTAATCCGGAAAAGTGTCAAGCCATGACATTTTCTCGCAAAAGAAATAAACTAGAATACAACTATTCACTAAAAGAGAAAATTTTAAATCAGGTGCACGTGGTGAAAGATCTTGGTGTGTTTGTCCGTACAAATTTATCGTTTAATTTACATATTGAAAATATATGTAAAAAAGCCTCATCATTACTTGGTTTTATCAAACGATGGGCTAAAGAATTTAATAGTCCCCTTACAACTTTGACTCTATATTGCACTCTGGTTCGTTCACAATTAGAATATGCAAGTCAAGTATGGTCTCCTTTCTACAAGGTACATAATGACCGAATCGAAAGAAAGAGAAAAACTTCGTACGTTTCGCTCTCAAGGGTTTAAATTGGATGGATAACTTACATCTTCCTCCATACGTAGATCGTCTGAAACTACTAAATTTAAAGACTCTTGACGAGCGCAGACAGATTGCCGATATCATTTACATATATCAATTAATAACCGGTAGACTGGATTCACCCGAGCTTCTTAACTATATTAGTTTTAACCATAATCGTAGAAGTAGCAGACATCGTGATGTTCTTTTTTATGTACCTTATAGTAGGACTAATTATGTTGCTGCTGCACCCTTCAATCGAATGTGTAATTTAGTTAATAATTGTCCACAGTATAATATAAAATTGTCAAAAAATCAACTCAAATGTAGACTAAAACTATAATGTAACAAATGCATGTGTGGTTCACGAGCCCAACTAATTTAGTGGGTAAATATTTTCCAGCTTTATGCTGTGAAAGTGCAAGCTAGCTGTATTAGCTAAAACTCGATTATAAAAAAATATATAAAAAAAAAAAAAATGAACAGATGGCAGCATATTTTAAAAAATAATATATTAAATATTTTATTAATTTTTTGTATTGAAAAAAATATATATATATAAATTTTTTTTTAATAGTAAAATTTGCAATACATTTTTAATGTATTTGTAACTCTGATTTCTAAAATTGCGTCATTTTGATCAAATTGCCTCTAGTTTTTGAGATATATACCATTTTTCGAAATATATACAAACTATATCCCAAAATCAATATCTCAAAAACTAGATTCAATATGATTAAACTGACTCCATTTAAGAAATCGGTGTTAGAAATACATTCAAGAACTTTTACTGTAGAATTTTATTTTTTTTTAATACAAAAAGTAAATAAAAATTTAGTAAATTATTTTTTAAAATAAGATGACTTCAAAATATCACCTTCAAATTTTGCACGAACATTTGTATTAAATCAACAAAAATAATTGATTTTTTTCAGAATTTTAAAAAAGAGTTTTTTAAGGACATTAATTTTGAAGTGCAAGAATAATTACCACGTGTTCAAGTTTGGGAGTTACATCCTAATTTCTCTAAATGCTTGTTCTATTAGCGTTAAAACGATTTATCAACGGAGTTTACAGTATTTCTACTTTAAGAGATATTCTAATATGAACTACCATGCAAAAAAGATTTTTGGCCCATTTTTTTTGTAAATTTGAAGCACTGTATATCTGGAAGTACTGGTCGAAAAAAAAAATATTCAATGTATATCTCAATAAGCTTTATCAGTTGCCCAAACTTCATTGAAATCGAAAAGATAAAATCTCAAAATTTACTTTTTTTGGTCGATTTGGTGTAGAATAGCCCATATATGTTAATTTATTTTTATTTTTTTTTTACTAATCTCGTAATTTCGGAACTAAAAATGTCTCAATCTCAAATGGGGATTACGAAAATAACTCGAAAATGTATTCTCTCATGGCGATAAACAACAATGCACAGCTATAAAATTAAATAATATTTAATTTTCTGTAAATTTTAAATTTACTTTGTCTATATCTTGTAAACGAAAATTTGTATATATGTAATCTTATATATGTATTAAAGTGCAAGGTTTTCTGTATCTAATGCATAATATATAATTTAAGTTTTGTCTTTTGATGAAATACTAAAAATAATAAAAAATCAATATAATGTGAACCTGAAAAATGGTTTATGTCTCAAAAACTAGAGCGATCAATTTAGATTCTCATGTTTTCGTAAAAAAAAAAAAATTCAGGAAACAAAAAAAAAAACAGTTGGGAAGGTTAGATCACATGGGAAATTTTAAAGTAGGTGTAATTATGATAGTTAGGATTATCAAAATTATAGTCGGTCTAAGCCGACTACAAATACCCTACACATATGTGTGGTTACCATTCAAAGTGGAATATAGATCACCAGGGTATACGAATCCTGAAAATAACTACAAACTTTCTATCGCTGAAGAATTTCCTTTCATTTGATACCCATATTTACAAATGGGTAGGTGTACCGAATTTCGATTTTTTTTTTCTGTGAAAATATTTCGCCGGAAAACATTATTATCATGTATTTGAGCATGATGTCAATATATATTTGACCAAAAAAGTTTAACTAAGCACGTATACATAAAAATTGATCTTTATATGTACATTTTATATGAGGTATTTGAACATAAGTGGTCGGATCATTGGTCACAATGGACCGAAGTTATAAGTTTCATTTATCTAGTTCTTCAATTTTAAAAGTAGTAGGGATTTCAACAGACAGACAGACAGACGGACTGACAGACGGACATCGCTAAATCGACTCAGGAGGTCATGCCAACATTATTTGAATGGCTTTCAAATTCTAATGAAGTTCTTATGATCGGAAAACAAGAATTAAAGATCTGCCTTTTAATAACCAGAACTATTTAAGGACCGATGTAAGTACACGGAGGGAAATAAAATTCTAAAAATCGAGAATGTTAGATTGAAAAATAGTAGAATTTGAGTAATATCAATAAAATACTACTAAAATTCATGAATTTGTCATCTGGATATCATGAAAGCAAATTTCTTAGTTGTCAAAAAAGTAAACAAACTTTATTCAACTGGATTTTCAGAAGTTAATTTATTGATTATAAAAAACAAAAAAGAACACGCAAAATGGTTGCTGTATTCTTCCTAAAAAGAACACGTGTTCATGTATTGTTGTTGTTTTCATCGATATTGCTCTGTCTGTATGCTTTGTTTTGCGAGGTCGCCATCTGCTTGTTAGTCTGCCTGTCTGTCTGTTGAAAGTAACTAAGCCAAATTTTTCCAGATATTCAGGCATTAAGTTCTTAGGTATCAAAAAAGTAACTAAGTACAATTTGTCTGGATTGCAATTTTTTTTCTTCTTAGGTATTAAAAAACGGCATGATATACAATGTTTGCATGTGTGTGTTTTCACGAATAGAACAACAAAGGGCAGCCAGACAAGCAAACATTTTTGATACCTAAGAAATTATTAACTGAAATCAAGACTTATTCTACTTAGTTACTTTTTGATACCTAAGAAATTAATAACTGAATTCAAGAATAATTCTACTTAGTTACTTTTTTGACAACTAAGAAAATCCATTTCTTGAAATTAAAAATTTTTCGGTTTAGCTGTATATCACTCCGTATACTTCTTGATTCCTTCTGGATTTTAGAACTTGTTTCCCTCCGTGTAATCAAGACATGGAAAATTACCCGATTCCATCCAAGTTATTATCAAAAGTACGATTTATAATATTTGATGTTTTATAGTTTTGAATGTATTTAATTCAGAAATTTCATAATGTGAAAAAGATCGAAAAACATAAGAATTCCACTCTGAAATTTATAAAAGTTTGCAATCATTTTCTCTCATATTAAACTAAGAAATACGGACAATTTTGAACAGAAAGTTTGAATTTGACTTTTGTTGGTTCCCGAAAAATTGCAGTATGAAAAGTGGGTTAACTTAATTGCATTTATATCAAAAAGTGATTGTTTGAAACAAGAATTTATTTTTATTTCCCAAGGTTAATGATCATTTTCACATGATTTAGATGTTGAGATGATATATCTGAAAACTCATATTTTTAAAATTTATAAAAAACAATTTTTGAAACTTTTAAATATCATTGGTGCGTTCTTATCCTCTTTTTAAGAAAGACACAATTATGTAAACCAACCTTTGTGAGTTGTTAATATTATTAATTCGGGAACCATAAAAAGTTTAAAAATTTTAATTTTTCTTATTTTAGTAAAGTACAACATTTGTTTTAATTAACTCAAAGAGTGTAGGGGATATCCGTTTGTTGGTTATGTTTGTTTTCATGCTCATTCCTTTAATTTAGTTTTTTTTTTTAAATTTACTGATAAATTCAGAAATTTAAGGTAAATGCATAAAGTCGATTAAGAATTTTTGTTTTTTTTTATTATACCTAATCAATAACGAAAACGTATTATCGAAGAATATAATCGAAACTGCTAAATGCAACCACATCAATTGACAGTTTTGACCACAGAAAACTTGTGCCAACCATCAGACCCTTTTCTCCAACCATAAAACTTCAAATTCAGCCTTTAATAGGTAACTGAAAATTAGGTCAAATTGAAAAACATGCTGTATGAGTTGTGGTCAGAATCAGCTTTTCTCGAAATTATTATTTTATAATTTTATTTGGCACACGAAGACAGGTATTTAAGTCATTATGTGCAGCAAACTTTCATTTGTTGTTGCCTCTGTATGTATGTGACACACATGTGTTTTAATATTAACTCACACACACACATAGAGAAAGCTGTCTGCCGCAGCCAGAAGAACAACATCATTGCGCCAAACATTAATGAATAAAATACTTTTGTGAAATTAATTTGTTAGAATTTGTTGGCGTTGCCATTAAACACCGGCAGGTAGTAGGTACCTAAAAGTATGCTATACTAAAATATTTAAATGTCCCATTGTGGACAGGCAAACATTGCTCTGGTCCGTGTGTGTCTGTCTGTGAGTTATAGTTGTGGCCAATTGGTCCACTGGTGTCCACTTGGTCTAAACGTTGCCACTACCACAACGATGTTCGTGTGCCGTTCCTTCGTTGTACAAATTAAAAGTTTTGTTCTCCTCGTAAAACTTGCAAATTATTTGTCAAGGTCAATTTGTTGATATGAGTGGGAGTAGTCACTGTGCCAGCCAAGCAAATGGCAGACCAACAACATATCCCACTAGATGCAGACTTTGACTATGTTGCGGTGACCCATGTTACCACATTGCTGCACATGACTGTGTCGGTCTCGTCCCTGAATGTTGTTGCTCTGTTTGCGAGAAATTTCAATTAGAAACTCTGCAAAACTTAAATGAACGTATGTTGACATTATAAAAGCAAAACAGGAACTGTAATTTAAATAGAAATGAAATTCAATTCAGGTACATTTTCATTTAGATAATTTTCATCTAATTTTAATGAACTTTTTAAATGAATTTATTTGAATAAATAGTAAATATTTTGAACAGTTCTATCTTAGAAAGTAAATTTGGTCTATGCCGGTTCATAAAATTGTGCATATAAAAAATTTAAGTAATCCGGCCTCAGCAGTCCAGAGGTAGCGCGCTGGACTTGCATTCTGAAGGTCTCGGGTTCGAATCCCGGCTTGGGCATGGGCGCTCGTGGTGATATTAACCACAAAATTGTAGGGAATAGATTTCACAGTACAATGGATATAGTCTGTCTGAGTGCAGTGGATCTTAGTAGATATGCCAAAAAAAAAAATCCGGATCGTTTTGAAAAACCATTATATATTGTGCTATATTTACGGATATTTTTAGCAATTTAGGCTGAAAATGTAATTAGAAAAAAATATACCCTGTACCTCATTGGTGTTGGGTATAAAAACTTCCTGCGTAAAAAAGTGTCAATTGCTTTAAAATTACCTATCACGTGACTGCTTGGAAAGAGAACTTTTCACAGTTCTAGTCAAAAGGTATGCAGGAAGGAGACAATTCGTAATCTTTATATCTTTTCTGATACCGGTACCATTGGTACCTACTAAGGACAGGAACTTGGAGACAAGTTCTGTGATAGGTCTAAAGGTCTGCATGAGGAGATGGATTGTGTCTCTGCTAAGCATGTTACTAGTGAAGCGAAAAGGCACTAGGTGGCAGCACATTCATGAGATTTATTTACACTCTGCAACTAATGCGTCTATAATTCGTGGACTGTTTTTCGAAAAATAATTGATATAAATACAGTATGTCTTCCAAATTAATTATATTGCACGCTTTCAAGGTTGGAATTATTAGTGAAATGTAAATGTATGAAGGAGAAGGTAAAATAAAATATAATGTAAATGTAAAATAAAATAAAACCTGTAAAGAAAGTTAGGTCACATGTATGGAAATTGTTATATTTGGTGTGATGAAGTTAGTAAGAATTATAAAATTATTCAGTCTAAGCCGACTACATATATAAGCCCTACACATATGGGCATTTCCAGAAAATCGTCAACCACGACCGAAAAACTCACAATGCTCAAATCTATCTGAATCCAAATATCTGAAAAGAAATTTCTATTCCGTTAACGGTAACGTATAAAAAATATACAAATTTTTATGTATATTGAGTAACCAAATTAATTAACATTAAAGACATACAGCTTCAAAATATTTATTACTGTTTTTTCAGGTAACATTAATTATTTTTTCTAAAGCTTAAAAATAATGATCCTTATTAAAATAACGGATTTTTTATAAGGGTTTTCGATGTTCCGTCCGGAACCAAAAAGATACATTTATTACCATAGTAAAGTGATTTTTTTAAAGGGTTGAACCTACTGTTTTTAACCTTTATGTGCTCGGTTGACTACATTTGTAGTAATTTTCTAGAAACAGTTGAATAAAAAATTTACATAACAAAAACATCCGAGGTTTTCAGTAGCTTCCTAAAGACTATATCTAAGCAGTTTTGACCACTAACGGCATAGAAAAAATCATTTCTGTGGTCCCTAGACCCTACTTTTCAAAATGACTATCTCCTGGCCGGCTGACTACAAATGTAGTCACCATATAAAATGTATGGAAAGTCGCATCACTTATTTACTCAACCTCAAATATTTTGATTTCAGCTTTTCGAAACATGGTTTTTTGACAATTTAGTTATTCTTTGCTTCCTTATGAACGATTTCGTGCATATATTATGTGCTGGCATATGTGACTTTATTGCGTATATCGCAATAATAGGAGAATAGCATAGTGCAATGATCACATTCAAGGGCATGGAAAATGGAGTTAAATGTTAAATTGAGAGTGATCTTCTATTTTTTTTATAAGTGAGGCTTCTATATCTGGCAGTAGTACATTAATCGAACTATGAGGGTACATATATGTACAATATATGTATGTTATTACCTACATTTTATGGTTTATTCGGTTCTGTAGAACGCTGACTACTAGAGCTGCTCGAGTGGTTAACGATAAAGTTGATCGAATCTCTGCATTGTGGACGGCAATCTTCGCACGTAGAAATAACAACTATTTACATATCGGGGAAGACCTAGATTTACGCAGTGTATCTTATTTTATCCAGCACTAGTAGAAATTTACCTTATTAGGGACGACATGATCCCGCTTAGATCAAGGTAAAAATACAATGATTAGTTCCCTATACTAACCTTAGTACAATTTCTACGTTCAGATGATGTAAAAAACTAGTACAAAAGTATACGTCATTTGTACCATGGGTAAATGCTGTCTCATAAATGAAGATTGATTTTTTTTTGTTAACACTAATTTTCAGAAGTGAATGTCCGTACGATACTTATTATCATATTCAAGTTCCCAGCAAACCAAACGATATTTTTACGATATCGAAACGATATCATTTATATGCCCACATTATCGTTTTCGATAATCTAAAATGCTACGAGAATGATAGGGTTTTCGATAAAAACGAACCTATCTATAACGATATCGTTATTTTTTGTCGAAATAGATATCGAAAAAGTGTTCATATTCGATAAACAAATTTTATTTGTTCACAAAATTTTCTTTTTTGACAATAATTTCAATAAATATACAATTCAATTTCAAAATATTTTGTATGTTCATATCTTAAATAAATCTTCATTTTATCGAATTCAAAAATTATCGTCAAATGGTTTGGAGGGTTGTTTGTATTCCTCCAACTACTTGTTCTGTGACTTTTGTATTGACAAAATGTATTTTTTAAATTATGGTTTTAGAACAACTATGGAAATTGTAACGTAACCTCAGAAGTGAGCACCAGAGACCCATATAATATATATATACGGTGTATTAGCTGAAGTATAACCAAATGCTAAAAATACAAAAAAGCGTTCGAATTTCATCTACAAAACGTGATTTTTAATATATTTCTACGCCAAAAATATCCATAGATATTACAGTACATGTGGGGATTTTACCAAATGAGCGTCTGAGACCCAATTCCAAGAATTTGAAAATTTTGGAATGGAATATGTTAAAATGTATATAAAAGTATTATAATCTGCGTAGAAGTGTTTCATTTCATATATATACATGGTTTTCCTTAAAATTACATGTTTACTACAAATGTAGTAATCCGACCGGCAACGTAAGTTTACAATCCCGAGCACATAAAGGTTAAAGCAGAATTTTCTCGGCATTCCCAAAAATGAAAACTTAATTTTCCTAGTAATTCTAGACAATTTTTGACAGCTAATTGAAATCTGTCCCGTCCGGAACTTGAGTACCAAAAGTGCAAAACTACAGTGTAAAAAATATCAAAATATTCAAAAAAGTAAAAAAAAAAATTATAAAACTTAAAAACATCTAGATCTTTGAATAGTTCATCACTTTTTATTTCGAAATAATCATTAATAATATTGTCATATACAAAATAATTTTTAGCAAATTTCTATACGAAACGTCCGGAATTATTCTGCGATTTATTATGAAAAAACTGTAAACTTTAGGAAAAAAATGTATATACACAAAATAAATTAAATAACTCAGCTATGTTTAGAGATAATAAAAAAAAAATATTGTACGAAAAAAGTATTTTTAGAATAAAAATCGTACTGATAATTTCAATACAGAATTTGTTTGTCCCGTCCGGAATTTTTGTGTGATTTATTATGCAAAAACTATAAACTTTAGGAAAAGAGTATATATATATATATATATATATATATATATATATATATATATATATATATATATATATATATATATATATATATATATATATATATATATATATAAAAAGTACATGATTTCAACTATTTTCTAAAATAGAAAAAAAATCATTTGTACGCAAAATTCGCTGAATTTTGGGAATATCCATATGAACCTCGATATTTACTTCCGTTTTTGTACCGTCCGGAACGCACACCTTTTTATTTATATCTATTGATGCTTAGTCATATTGAAATAGTAAATTCATTAATTTTCCTTCGAGATTTTAAAGTTTTAAGCATACGAATGTCTCGTCCGGAAACCCATGAAATGACCATATGTGATGTGTGTGCGGTTACCATTAACAGTATTGCTTAGGTCACCTAGATTCAAGAATCCAGAAAATATTTACAAAATGTCCATTGCTTAACGATTTACTTTTATTTTATACCCATATGTGGGTAGGTGTACCGAATTTCGAATTTTTTTTATAGCTATTCAGTTCACGGGAAAACATTACTTTCACATATTTAAGCATAAAGTCAATATATATTTGACAAAAAAAAGTTCATTTAAGCCAATATAAAATGAAGTTCACCTGTTTTATATCAGGTATTAGAACATAAGTGGTCGGTTATCAGATCACAATGAACCGATAATGACAATTTATTATTGGTACAACGTAGGTATGCATGTTATCTAAATTAGAAGTTTTATTAACCTAGCTGTTGTAGGTTTTCTGTGATTGTGATTTAAACAGACGGACAGACAGACAGACAGAAATACATCTAAATCAACTCAGTAGGTCATGATGATCAAGAATATATACTTTTCCAAATCGGATATGCTTATTTCTGGAGGTTATAAACTATATATACCTGAATAGCTATAGCAAAAAGGCATTTTTATAGCTATTAAATTGTTGCAAAATCGCGATTGCTGAAATTTTATGAATTCTTAGTTCGCAACTCGCGGAAATTGTATTTGCTGCAAAAAAGATGTATTCCAATCAATTTTGCGTAAAACAACAGATTATAACGTCGTCCAATGAGTTCTGCAGCAACACAAAAATTCAGCTCTGACTGGAGTCACTTTTTTTTTGTTTTATATAGCCAAATTACATTTATTAATTTGTATTACTGACAGTTTGTATTACTCATTTCTCATTAATATTTAGTTGACAAAAAGCACATTAAAGTAAAAACATAAGTGAGGAAATCGGGCACTAAAGTTTTGTGCTGGGAAACGATTTTTCACACTTAAATGTAGTTTGAGGAAAAAACTTCACTTAAGTGTGCACTGTGAAACCAGGCCTAAATATAAAAATTGCTTAAATTAAATTTATAGAGGATATTAAAAAATAAAAAGTTAGCATCTTTAAATTACACAAAATAAATGAATACACAGCTATTTTATTTCAGTCAAATAAAAACAAAAAAAATACATCTTTCTTATTCTTTGCTTGTTCGCTTTTTTATATGATAAGTGTGAACTAGAAGTAATAATTCAATGATTTATTATTATGATTGATGAAACAAATAAAAAAATAACAACAACGCATTTCTGTGATTTTGAAAACCAATTCAAAAATAATTGCCAAATCAATTCGTCAAATAGCAAACACACCCAGCATGCACTGCTGACACAAACACATGTAAACGACACACACTCGCACCATCTATGGACAGACATGCTGACACATGTACACCATACTCACACCCACACAGTCATACACTGAAACACATGCTTTGTGCACTTTTCAAAGTGCCAAATTCGCATTTGTTTCGATTTATTTGCAATTCTTTGGTGATTTTTTTGTTCCATTTTCCATAGGAAAAAGTGTGCGAGAAAAACGTTTGCTTAATTTCTTCAGAAGTTCTTGGGTCTTTTCTCGCGATGAGTCCTTCAATCGTTCTTCAACTAAATGTGTGCGAGTGTGCGTGTGTGAAAAATTCTACTGGTACCAACACAAACACGCACTCAAGGACACAGCGTCAGCAGTAGCAACAGCATCGGAAACGGAAGTGCGAACTTGTAATTGACACAACCTCAAAGCACGCTGAATTTCTTCAATTTACAACTTGAAGTTTTTGAAGAATTTTTTTGTATGTTTTTTGTTTTTCTTCTATTTTTATGGCAGCATAAAATAAACCCCTAAAGAAATTATACCCAATTAAATAACGTGAAAACAAAATAGATATTAGATCCTATTAAATGAAATATTAAATTATCCATGAAATATAAAGATTATTTAATATTGAAATTATTTAATAATCTTAATTTTAATTTTAACGAATAGCACCCAAAATATATGTAAGTACAAAAAAAATTTATTAAAAAAAAATATATCCCAAAATCATTGGCGTATAATCATTCAAAGTGAACTAAAATTTAAAATCAGCTTTTTGACAATTTATTCTATACAATATTTGTAAAAAATTCGAATTTTTTTATAAAGTCGACTTTAAATTATCTATGGTTATGCGCCATTATCTTCAAAAGCAATAAAATAATCCCCAAGTAATATCGCCAACTTGTTTAGCATTAGCAGTAAATTTAAATGAGTCAACAATTCTTAAAAATATTAATAAAAGTTGGTGAGTTTTATAAATTACAGTAATCTGTATACAAAACTTTATATATCTCTATATATCATTTCGATTTAACGATGTCCAAGGTTCATTCAGGTGTACTAATATAGTACGTGAACCATAAGTTAAATTTGAACTATGTGATCTCATGAAAGGTAATCTATTGTTTTTTTTAAAGGCTTACTCGGGTTTTAAACCTCCAATACAAATATAATAAGTCAGAATGCGTTTGAAGTAATTTTACTTGACAGCACTTATTTTTTTTCTTTCTTTTAATTGTATAATGCCGTTGACAATATTATAAAAAAAAGTTTAAACGAGTTGGGAAAGTTAGGTCACATGGGTAAGTTCGGTCACATGGGGCGGATTTTTATAGTCGGTCGGGCCCGACTATGGAATACCCTACACCTTTGGTGGGGATATTAATGTGGGATATTTAATTGCAGACCTTTTAATTATGCTGAACCTCCCCACCCTCAAAATATTATTCATATATCAGAAATTAACGTCTTATATCCCCATAAATTAAAAAATTTATATAAAGTATAAAAAACTAAAAAAAAATTGAAAAATATAATTGGGCGGACCACGCCTATATTTAAAATTTTGAAAGGCTAATATTTCATAGATTTGATTTTAATAATTTACGGATCAAATTTCCACTATGAAAACCCGGGAAATAATGAAAAAAAAAGTGGGCGGATCACGCCCATTTTTGGACCACATATTTTTAGGTAAATTCTAACAATAAGTTTTAAATTTTATAACTATACCTTGAATACTTTTCGAAATATTAGTTTCGAAAGAGTTATATAAAAGTGACTTGTATGGGAGGTGGGCGTGTCCGTTGACCGATTTTTCTCATTTTCAAACTCAGTTCCTACTTTTGGCTAGAATATATTGAGACGAAATTTCATCGCATTCTGATCAGTATTTCTCAAGTTATTCTGTATTCGGACAGCAAGACAGCAAGACAGCAAGACGGACAGACAGACAGACAGACAGACAGACAGACAGACAGACAGACAGACGGACATAGCTAAACGGACTCGGGTAGTGATGCTGATCAAGAATATATATACTTTTCCATACCGGACACGCCTCCTAAGGGGCGTTACAATATATGCACAAAGTTAATATACCCTGTACCTCATAGGTGTAGGGTATAAAAATGAAAAATTAAGTAACCAAAACTATGACAAAGAAGTAGCCTCCAAATGAGAAAATGAGAAAAAACGAAAATAAACTTAAATAAAAAATTAATTTTGATTTAGGAAGTAATACCCATAGCAAAAAAAATCCACAACACCTGGGTCATTCCACGTCAGAAATATCAATCTTGGCACGATGTCTTCCGATTTTGATGAAATTGGTTCTCTGCCACACTATTTAATTTGTTATAATTTCCTACCAGAAATTAGTGTGGCAGAGAACCAATTTCGTATGGAGAAAAATAGGTAATTGATCTTTAAAACCTGATAGTTCATAAACTATGGGAGACTCCATCAAAATTATTTTTTTAATCGACGGGGAAAAATCCAGGGTTTCAAATCAAAATTGTTTTTGATTTTGAAAATAGTGGGGCGTATACAAAGATTTGAAAAATATTTTTAACTTTTTCTAAGTTTAATGTATATTATTTTTTTAAATTGTTATTTTTATTGGAAGCGTGATAAAGCTTAGCTTCATTAAAATATGTTAATTACTTACAGAGATATAAATAATTATCTAATATAGTACTTTGATATTTCGATTCGCATAACTTTGTTGGCGTTGAGAAATCAAAAACACTAAGTACACAGTTATTATTTACATTTCGATCACTATCAATCCACAAACCACATTTCCACATTCCATCAAAACCGGAAGACATCGTGCCAATATAGATATTTCTTAAATAATTCCCAAAACATGAATGATATTTAAGACGTTACGTCTCGGATGCCTCCAATTATCAAAATTTCTTCGTGATAAAAATTCGATCTCTTTCTTATCCTACCCTATCCTCTTAATAAAATTAATCTCTTTGTTGGTTTGTTTATTTGTTCCGCTCTCCGTTTATACGACTAATCCGGTTTGCTTGAAATTTTACCACAGATACGGTAGGGTCTGGAAGAAATGATAAGCTATATATGGGCGAGATTTTACGAAGGGGCTTGGCACCTCCGATACAGCCTAAACTTTCAAAACGATATAACTTGGCACTTACAGCAGCTACAAACATGAAACAAAAAACTCAAATACAAAAACAAAAAAAATATTTAAAAACAAAAACACTAAAGCAAAAGTACAAAAAAAAACAAAAATACAAAAGCAATAATATAAAACTAAAAGGCAAACTAAAGGAAAAACAAAAAAAAGAAAAACAAAAAAAAATCAAAAACAAAAGCAAAAACCAATTTTTCTTTTCGACATTATTTTTGCCGAATTTTTTTTTATTGGAAAAGTATGATTTTGGTCGACAAATAGAATGCAATGTATTTGTCGACCAAAAAAATGTTTTAACAAATTTTTTTTATTTTTCATACATTGTTGATTTTTTCGAATAATTTTTTTTTGTTGTAAAATGGTGATTTCGACGATTGCGTTCTTATTGTCATCCAAAATTAAAAAAAAAAAAAATTCGGAAATTTTCGAACATTGTTGTTTTTGTCCAATAATTTTTAATGTAAAATGGTGATTTTGACTATTGCGTTCTTTTTGTCGTCCAACATTTGTAAAATATTTTTTTTTCGAAAATTTTCGAACATTGTTGTTTTTTTCGAATATTTTTTTTATTAATTGTATGTTTTTTTTATTTGTATGTACGTTTGTATGTATGTTCTGAATAGACGTCAAAATGGTTGAACCGAATTGAATAAAATTTTGACACAATATGTATGTTGGGTCTGGGAAGAGTATATGCTATATCTCGGTGAGATTAAAAAAAAATAAATAAAAACACGTTATATCTAGCAAATAGCAAATTGAATGAAATTTTGGTTAGCGTTATATTTAACCATTCTACACGGTATCGCCTAATGTGGGCGGGATTGGATCACTGGGCGTGGCACCCCCATAGAAGGTACATTTTCAAGATGGTGTATGTCAACAGTTATTATAGTGATATCAGGAGATTTCACACCCCAAATTCTTTAAATACACTACAACGAAATTCTCCACAATATAACTCATCACACCAAAATTCACCGCACTAAAATTCACCAAACAAAAACTCACCACACTAAAACTCACCACTCTAAAACTCACCAGAATAAAATTCAACACACTAAAACTCACCACACCGAAACTTACCACACTAAAACTCACCACCCTAAAACTCACCACACCAACATTCACAACACCTAAACTCACCACACCGAAATTCACCACCCTAAAACTCACCACACTGAAACTCTCCACACCTAAATTCACAAGACCTTAACTCACCACAGTAATACTTGTACTGGAAAAAAATCTACCGGGAAGAATTCTACCGGGAATAATTCTACGGGAAAGCGTGAAGCACAGTCTGAGAAAGAATTGCCGTTGAGAAAAGTTGTTTTGCAGGAGAATTATTTTTTTGGTTACTACATTTATAAAACCAATAAAAAACTTCCACAGTATTATTTAATTACATACAAGTGGTCTCAAATAAAGATCGGGGGACAAATACGTAAATTCGCGATAAGGATTGTAACATTCGGAATGGACAAGAAACACGAAGAACAGTTTTCAAACTTTATATGAAAGAGGAGAGTTTGTAGTTTCGGTATGAACCTTGTTGATCTATGCGAGGATTACGCCGGCACCCTAACCTAACTTAACCTACGGTTCGACAGTTCGAAAAATTCTCCTTCATTTGGTTCTGCTGATTGGTTTGATACAACTTTCATATAATATCAACTAGAGTGTTGGGAAGATTTGGACAACATTTTCGTTGTGTTATTCAAAACGAATGGTGTCTTTGTCAAGATCGTTTCTTAAATTTATTTTTGGGTGTTTATTTCATTAGGGTTTTATTTCGTAGCGCCTCAATTTCACTTGACATATTGCGCTACATTGTTGACTTACGCACGACGCACGTCTTCGTGCTGTTTTCATTGTGCCTGTGTGTGTGACAGCCAGTGAAGCATTGGTATTTGCTCTGTTGCTTTCACTTCATACATACCTCTCTTTTCCCCTCGACCCAAAAAAGAATTGGCATCTTCTAGAATTCTTGCCACTCATTCGATTTGTATTGTTTTGCGCCGGAAAATGTGCCATGTTTGCGTTTTCATTTCAAATACCTACAACAAACAACAATGCATTGTGAGTGGGTTGTAGTCCAGTGGAGGCATGTGAACCGCTAAACGATAGACGGACAAAAGCACGATTTAGCGTTGTTGTATTTTTGTGAAATTGAAAAGAGTGCGAAATTAACAGAGAAATGAAAAAAAGTGCCTGGCGGCTGTAGTTGCGTCAATTGTTTGCGCGAAACAATATAAAATGCCCAGCGGCGTTGTGGCTGCGGCTGACAGTTTCTGTTTCTGCTTCTCCTTCTGGGTTTTGAACTTCTAATTCTTCTTTTTACTGCTTTCTTAATGCTTCTCCTGCTCTTTTGTCGTTTCTTTCTCAGCTGTCAATTGAATTGAAGGCGTTGCCACTTGGACGCGGCTTGAGTTAGAATTGAGCAATGCGACCGCAGGCCACACTCTTTCAAATTTTGTTATTGAGAATTTATTTTTAAATGCAATAAATTATTATATTTTTTCCAACATTCACATTTCATAGGCAACGCGTCCTTTTGACGCCTTGGCAACTTATTAATCCTAAAGTTATTGTGTTTGTTTTTACTTCGTGGGAAGCACCAAATTTATTTATTAAAAAGATACAACTCAAAAAACATTTACAATTGATGATCACTCAACATGTGCGCAAATTAGAAACTAAAAGAAATACAGAGCAGAAAAAACTGTACGAAATGTCCTAAAGAAAAACGCAAAAAATTGACATATTTTGATGAATGCGCTGATTATGTTGCCAGGCAGCTTGTTTTTTATACCTATATTTCATTTTTTTTTTTTGTTTTAATAAATATTTTTTATTTACGTATGTAATACAGAAGAAAGCAAAAACTTTAAAGCAGCTTTGATAACTTTCTACTGAACTGGAAAATTAAATGAATATAAAAAGTATCGAAATTCTATACCATTTTTAGCCAGTTTTTAGAATAAAAACATACAGTCCCTTATATACGGTGGAAAAAAACTTATAAAATCCAGAAGGAATGAAGCAGTAAAGTTATTTTTAGTTTTATTTTGAAGGTCACTCCCTAGAAATGCTATATTGAATGAGAAAATCAGTGTGGAGAATTTTCAGCGAATTCCGAATATGGGAAATGGACCCGCCGGGACCACAGAGTAGGCGTTTTCGTACCGAAAACAACAATTTCAAAATTGAATTGAAATGACGTCCCTCAAACGCAATAAACTAAAAATATGGGTATGTCATCTGTTGGAATTGCAAGACTAAGGCGGGTACAGACTGGAAGTGGCCATTAGTTATCTAGAAATATTAAAAAAATAGATCCACATAAGCCCTTTACTAAAAAAGACGTGTAAAATAGTTCGAATTTATTTTTTGTAATTGATATTACATAACAGTTGACTAATTTACTTGATTAATTCCATTAAATAAGCTTGTTCTAATGCAAAATTCAAAATGTTTTTTATCTTTTTCATATTAATCCTTATTACCATATTTATTATTCGAAATATATGGGTTTCAAGTGATGTGGATTTTCAGTAAAAAATTTGTGATGATATAGTAGCATAGTCATATTATAAAGGGTTTTTCAATAAGAGCGCTACAAATGTTTTTTTCAAGGGTTTTTCAACAGGGGCGCTGCAAAAGTAGAGCGACAGGGACAGCAAACGACGCCATATTTCTTGCAGCTCTTTTGACATTTCTCTTCAGTAAAGTTTGCCATTTCATGATGAAAAGATATACGAGCCAACAACGAGTCGAAATTATTAAAATTTACTACCGAAATTCGAATTCGTATATCTTTCCATCATGAAATGGCAAACCTTACTGAAGAGAAATGTCAAAAGAGCGGCAAGAAATTTGGCGTCATGGCGTCGTTTGCTGTCCCTGTCGCTCTACTTTTGTAACGTCCCTGTTGAAAAACCCTTTAGTTCCATAAAAACGTAGATAAAATTGGTGATTAACATGATTGGGTCAAAGTCACCTCGCGGGTGAGGACCATTTTAATTTTTATGAAACTTTGAATTTTATGAAACTTTTATGAAATTTTGATTGCTGATGCTTAAAGAGGACATACTTACAATATTTTATAAAATAATGAAATATTAATTCCATTACAAAATAGCAAATTTTGAGTACTACAAAATCTACATATATAGTTTTTCGGGTCAAAGTCACCCCAGTTGACGGTATCTAAATATTTATCACACCAATTTGTCGAGCTCTAGGTCTACCAAATGCAATATGTATTTTGCACTGATTCAAAAAACAACAACAGTTATTGACAAAAAAAATAAAAACTTTTTGGCCGACCTTAAAATAGAGTAATGCAAAAACTAATTTGTCGGGCTCTAGGTCTACCAAATGCAATAATACTAGGTCTACCAAGTGCAAAATACATATTGCATTTGGTAGACCCAGAGCCCGACAAATTAGTTTTTGCATTACTCAATTTTAAGGTCGAATAAAAACAAACAACTTTAAATTGTGACGCAAGGGCACGGCGCATAAAAATACACAAATCTATTGATTTATTTTTTATACAAACTGCAGTTCTCGTATTTGAACACTGTAGAGACTCTACAGCCTATACGAACTTGCTGCAGCACAACAACAGTAATTGACAAAAATTAAACTTGGTGCAGTTTTTGCTTCTCGTCACTTTGTGCAGAACTGAATTCGCATTTTGTTCATTATACAAATTGAAGTTATAGGTTTAGCTAAGCACAAACTGCATAAAAGACCGCTGACGATGAAGCTTGGCTGCTTCAGAAACAGCTGTACGGTCGGCCAACAAGTTTTTGGTTTTTTGTCAATTCCTGTTGTTTTTTTTTGAACCAGTGCAAAATACATATTGCATTTGGTAGACCTAGAGCCCGACAAATTAGTTTTTGCATTACTCTATTTTAAGGTCGAATAAAAACAAACAACTTTAAATTTATCACAACGATATCACAATCTTTTTCGAATCTATCTCGATATTCGATGCGATAACGATCCAGAATCGTTTTTTCTCGTTTCAAATAAATTTCATTATCTCATTAGGATATCTGCGTACATCTAAGAATGAACTGTAGTATAATATAGAAACGAATTCGTAATCGAGATCGAAATCGAATGAATTTCTCGACATCTTGAGACAGGCTTGAAGCAATATCGAATCGCAGACTGAGTAGTTTTTTTTTGATACCTACGAAAATAATGTCTTCCTTAATATTCAGATAATAAACTCTACAATTTGAGTACGCAGAAAAAAACAATAATCAATTGATGAATTTGTTCATAAATATTATGAATTTTTCTACCAGCTACCAGATTGATTGATACCACCGTTCATTAAATGACTTATTAATTAATGCGTTCATTATATAGATGAAAAAATCATTCAATACAATGAATTTTAATTGTTATATTGTTAAATATAAATATAAATTTATGAATCATTTAAAAATTTATATTTTTACAAATTTTTCAAAAAAAAAATATATATTTTTAGAAAATAATTTGGAAAAAATGTCATTTAAAACAATAATGTTTTCGATAAAAAAGTATTTAAGAAAAAAAAAAAAAATTAAAAAAAAAAAAAAATCAGAGAAATAATTTAGAAAAAAAAGTTATTTAAAAAAAAAATCGATAAAAACAGTATCCAAGAAAAAATTAAAATAAAGAAAATTAATAAAAAAATGTCCAAATTATTTTCTAAAAAAAAATATCTTTCGGGCAAACATTATATAGGAAATAACTTATAAGAACTACTTGTGAAGTACGACAAAAAATAAACGAACAATTTTTAATATGAATATATGTTGTATTTTATGTTTTTGTTCATTAATAGGATGAAACCTATTCTGCACATACAATTCATCATATTGAAAAACACTTTTTCGACAGTTACCAAGTGTTCATCATATTTGATGTCGTTAGTCATTAATATTATGAATGGTTCTTCAAAACAATGAATCATGGTTTGAAGAACGGAATTTATGAATATGATGTACATTTTTTTTCTGTGTAGTATTTTACAGGGTATATTATGTGCGGAAATTGTAACGCTCATTAGAATGCGTGTCCGGTATGGATAAGATAAATAGTCTTGATCAGCATCACTATACGAATCCGTTTAGCCATGCCTGCCTGACCGAAACCAAGGTAACTTAGGAGAATGCGATGAAATTTAGTTTCAAAATGTTTTAACCAAAAGTTATGATGAAGACGAGTCGAATCTGTGAAATATTAACTTCATATATATTTAAAAAATAGGGGGACTTAAATTTTTAATACAAAATTTACTAGTCTGAGAGTTTTAAAAATAATCAAGAATTTGTGCCAATTTAAACGTCCCCTGATAATGAGTAACTGTTTATTGGTGAAATATCCTTTATATTTATAAGAAAATATTTAATATCCCCAATATCTGTGTTCATAAATAAAGGGTTTTTCAATAAGAGCGCTACAAAAGTTTTTTTAAAGGGTTTTCCAACAGGGACGCTACAAAAGCAGAGCGACAGGGACAGCAATGAACGCCATTTTTCTTGCCGCTTTTTCGACATTTCTCTTCAGTAAGGTTTGCCATTTCATGATGGAAAGATATACGAGTCAACAACTAGTCGAAATTATTAAAATTTACTACCGAATTTTGAATTCGTATATCATCATGAAATGGCAAACCTTACTGAAGAGAAATGTCAAAAGAGCGGCAAGAAATATGGCGTCGTTTGCTGTCCCTGTCACTCTACTTTTCTAGCGTCTCTGTTGAAAAACCCTTTATGAGTGAAGGATTTTTTTTGGTATCTTTATTTCTCAAGCTAATAATAACTGCCAAGAATCAGAATCAACTCAATCCAAAACCGCTGCCAAAGCTTTTGAATTTAAATTTAAGCGACTTAATCTTGAAATGCTGCTACATTTTATACTTTTGCTCGAACTTTCCACAGCTTTAGTCCTTTTCGAACAACAATACAGTAACAGTAACAATTTTTGGCTCTTTGTTGTACTTGCGAATCTTCCTCTGCCTCGTGTAGCATGCAATTTTTGCAAATCCCTAATTAAATGTAAATTACAAAATGTTCTATGGCAACAGCAGCGCAAGGATAACAGTGACAGCAAGAAAAGCAACCAAAAGCGAAAAAAATATAACAACCGCGACTTTGACTATGCTTTGCTGTCTTGGGGGCCCAACCCCACCCTGCCAGCCAGCGACGCACTGCAGTTGGATCAAAAAGTTTTGAATGTGCATCCGCCGCATCCTTTGCAACCGTGCAGCACTCAAGCCAAAGCATTTCGTTTCATTCCGTTGTGATTTTCGCGATTATTAGAATATTTATGTGTACAAGGCATTAGGGATCAAAACCGGCACTCGCAGGCGACACCAGCGCCGCACCGTCTCAGCACCCCGTGTCCTGCGTTCCACCTACTGAGTCCTGCCATCGCATCACACGGATGTGCGCTGCGATGTCAACTTATTGTTTTCTTATCATTAGCGCAAAATGACGCTCGAGATGAGCTGCAAAGTTCGTCCTTAAAACGACAGCACTGCGCGAAGAAAACACGCCAGTCAAAGAGGACAAACGTAGCACAGGCAGCTGAAGAATGCAAAGCATGTTGGGTATCCTGGCATCCAGGAAAAACTGCAGAAAATTGCGGAAAAGTTGACAAAAACCCGCGCAGATAAGTCAAACCCTTCGGGACGCGGCGACGCCTGCAGCGACAACTTCCTGCAAAGCCGCCCTTGGGGGGGAATATCGCAGAGTCTGGGTCTGAAGGTTGGCTGCTCCATCGGCTGCGCAGCTTAAGGGGTCTGTTTGTCTATTTAAAAACAACACCAAGTGCTTTGGGGAAATAAGCACTTAAAAATAGAAACAAAATATGTAAATGTCATGAATTCCTCGTTATGGTGGCTGTTCAAAGTGGCGGTTTAAATAGGGGATTAAAGTATTATCGAAATTATAAGGCATTTGCAAAGCACTGCTAAATTGTGTGTATTTTAAAATTAATTTAATATATATAATGAAATTTCAGTTTATCTAATAATGGTTATTCAATTTTAGTACTTCACTTTTAAAAATAAAAATGAGCAAATTAGGTAGAATCCAAATGCAAATCTAAATTTTGAACGTTTTAAAAACAAAAAAATGGAACATTTTTAAAACAAAACTAATTAGGAAAACACCATGTATATCAGTGGGTGTGGTCAGATATACCTCAACTTTAGAACAATATTTTCATGAATTGGCCCATAGAATGTTAGCATCTCGAAGTTGATCACCATGTATATTGCATATATATTTATTTTTATCTGCATTTTTAAATAAAAAAATACATTATTTTTTAAAATTCATAAAATAAGTAAAACTTGCATTAAATATTTATCAGAACTGCATTAAAATAATTTAATTATTCCTCCAACTGAGACAGTGAAAAATCTGTGAATAAAATCTAATCCTCTTTTGGCATGAGGTACAGTAACAGTAAAAAAGTTAAAAAAGTTAGTTGTATCAACTAACTTCATTCGGTTAAATCGAATGGTTTACAAATTGTCTGGCAGAACTGCCATATTAGCCTATATACTTCAAATATTGGTCTATACACACTCCTACTGGTTCTAAATCTGTACTAAATTGTTCTAAAACAATTCGAAATTGGTTGCAGTACAAACTTCAACTCTTTTCGTTTTGACAATAACAACTGACTAAGCGGTTGAGAGAACCTAATAAGTTGGTTGGGCAAAGTGTTGGTTGGTATAACAAATCTCTGTTCTGTGTGTTCAAAACACTAAAGCTGCATATACTGCTCCGCTGAAAACAATAGAAAAATATGTCCATAGGGCACTATTATATATGACTTTACTTTTGCGTATGATTTTTTTTGAAATTCTCGCCTAAGCTATAAAAATGAACGTGGCAAAACTGAACTTTTAATTCAAAATATCTTAAGATAGACACAGTCATTTAATTTTACTCAGTGATGTATCTTTGACATCTGCACAAATGCATTTGAAACCCAATTCAATGTATTCATTTTATTTCAAAGCATTTACTGTCGCCTACTCTATGCTTGAAAATCAAATGAATGTGTTTCTCACAACAACAAAGCACCAAGTACTGTCAAAATAAAACACAAATAAGACGTAGTTGTAGTGAAGAGGTCTATAATGATATGCAACAAAAATCCAATTACTAAAATGAATTGCTTATGACACTGTATACTTAGTGCATTTTACCTTTTTATTATTCTTAGTCTAACGATTTTTTTCTGGTTGGTGTATAAAGAGATTTTCGACCAACACGTTGTTTTTGCCGTACAAAATTTGTTTTTAAATTTTTTTAAAAATATGTTTTATGTATTTTTTATAAACCCATAAATTCCGACAACAACATTACTGCCGTCGATACCCGAGCGGCAGATTTGTTGTTGTTTTTAATGTTCGTCTTCTCACTCGTAGCGCTCACTCGCTGTACTCACGGTTTTCGTAGCATGCTTAGGGACAGTCGTATCATTTGGTTTTACTTTTCAACACATTGAATGTCTTGAAAAAAAAATGTCTTGACACTACTTAACACCAATGAAACAAAAACTGCAGTGTAGTTTAGTCGCTGAAGAGACTTCACTATAATAATGTCGACTGTCATTGCAAAATGCACTCAATACTGTAGAGTGCAGTAGTGCATATTTTGCAGACCTGACTTCAAATACAGTTGTGCAGATGTCTAATGTATATTGTGGTAGTTTACCTTTTTACCATATTGGACGGGAGTGGACAAAAGAGCGTGGTACTAAAACTCCTGACCAAGAACGAGAAGTGTTTAAAAAAATTGACTATTGAAAATTTAAATGTGTAAAAATGTTAAAACTTATGGCCTTCTAAAAGTAGTGTTATAAAAATTGAAACAAAGGATCAAATTTGAAATTCTAATTTCTACTTAGAATGTGAAAATGAATAGACAGAAAGGATGTTAAACCTTCTATATATAAAAATCTTAAAATTACTAAGTTTTAAAAGTGGTATTTATAAATAAATTTAAAAAAAGCATTTATTGATAAGTAAAGCAATTTTTCTTCAAAAAAAAACATACAATTTTCAAGATTCTTTTTAGTAAACTTATGAATTTTAATATTCTTATATATTTTTTATAAATTTAATTTATACATTTTTATAGAAATATTCACAAAAATTACAGTTTAAAAAACATTGCCTACTTATTTAACCTTTGTGCACAAATTTGGTCAAAATGACCCAATTATTTAGAAAAATCACAATTTTTAGTATTTTTTGTTTGTACAAATTAATTAGTTTTTATATACAATTATATATTGATTACACCGATTGGTCCAATTTTATAAATAAACGTTAAAAAATAGATTAAAAATAAAAATATTTGATAATTTTCAATATTAGAACGAAGGAATATAGTAACATGTGAGTAAATGCCAAGAACATGTAGATTGTTAAGAACTTTGCAAATGTAGCAGAAGAACTACTATATACTAGAATTGAATGACAAGTTGATAGCGCCATAAGCGAATTACAATCAATGCGAAAAGGTGGCAACTCTGAACTGTATATTATGAACCATCTTTTGTTACAAAAGATGCAGCGTATTCGCTTTGAGCACAGAAAACGAAGCGCATAATTCACTCACGAAACTTTTCAAAAGAGATGGCAACAATGTCGATGATGGCGCAGCAACAAACAGTCAAGAGACGCTATATTGCTTTCCATTTCGCTGTTTCAATTGTCAATTCATGCAACGTGCCATTCAGGGGATTTTGTATCGCATTTCAATGCAATCAAAACTGCAAAGAAAAACCGCCAGCAGCATCATCGCAACAAAATCGAGCAAAGGTTGACAACTCTGTTGCGATGAGGCGTCTGGCACGGAGGCGACGACGAAGACGTTGCTGGTTCGTTCGGTTCGTTGGTGGGCGAGTCAGTGGTTGCTGCGGGCAGGCGCCTTTTGTGGCTGCGGTTTTATGGGAAATGCGTGGCTAAACGAAAGCCAAGTCGTGACATTCGCAGCATTTATTAATTTGGGCAACGTACAGGGTGTTTAATTGTAATGAATTTGTTAAATATTTACATTTCTTATATAGTATTCACAAACCTCTTCAAAGTGTTCTACTTTAATAAAAATATTTTTAAAAATTAAAAAATAAATATTTGATTGTCCCTAATTAGTTCACTACCACTTTATGTATTTTTCATATATATATCCAAATATACAGATTTTTGCGTACACAAAAAAAATCGACGTAAATATAGCAACTGACATTAATTATATTCATTAATCAATCCAGCAATGAAATTCACTAATTTAATGAAAGCATTTGCTATTCTTCGTTAATTTAGCAATTCTGTTTGCTAATATGAATATGAATATTTGTATTTGTACGTTAATGCAGCAAATTAATTAGTCGGCGCAGTTTTAGTAAATTATTTGCTGCATTGACGTACAAATATTCATTTTAGCAAACAGAATTGCTGTATTAACGAAGAATAGCTAAATTAAATTAAACTAAATTAGTGAATTTCATTGCTGGATTGATTAATGAATGCAATTAAGGTCGGTTGCTACACTGAACCAAATGGAGTAGTAAATTGAACCAAATGTCGTATTAAATTGATGAATAGCTGATAACCAGCTCTCTTTATAACATGTCAGTTTTGTAATGAATTAGTCTTTTTTTATTTTTTTAGTTATTATTTTCTATTATTATGTAGCCGCGGTAGCTCAGTGGTTAATGCGTTGGACTGCGAGCCGAAAGGTCCCCGGTTCAAGCCTGGACTGGGGCTAACAACATCTTTTCATAGAAACATTTTTCTATACCGCGCTACCTCTCGTACTCTAACGAGTTGGGAAAGTTAGGTCACATGGGTAAGTTCGGTTACATGGGGCGGACTTTCATAGTCGGTCGGGCCCGACTATGGAATACCCTACACCTTTGGTGGGGATATTAATGTGGGATATTTAATTGCATGCCTTAATTTTAAAGTTTTGAATTATGCTGAACCTCCCCACCCTCAGAATATTATTCACATATCAGAAATTTATGTCTTATATCTCCATAAATTAAAAAATTTATATAAAAGTATAAAAAACTAATAAAAAAAAATAGAAACATATAATTGGGCGGACAACGTCTATATTTAAAATTCTGAAAGTCTAATATTTCATAGATTTGATTTTAATAATTTACGGATCAAATTTTCACTATGAAATAATGAAAAAAAAGTGGGCGGATCACGCCCATTTTTGGACCACATATTTTTAGGTGAATTGTAACAATATGTTTTAAATTTTATACCTAGATCTTGAATACGTTATTAGTTCCTAAAGAGTTATATAAAAGTGACTTGTATGGGAGGTGGGCGTGTCCGTTGACCGATTTGGCTCATTTTCAAACTCAGTTCCTACTTTTGGCTAAAATATAATAATACGAAATTTTATCGCATTCTGATCAGTATTTCTCAAGTTATTCTGTATTCGGACAGCAAGGCGGACAGACAGATAGACGGACATGGCTAAACGGACTCGGACCGGACACGCTTCCTAAGGGGCGTTACAATATATGCACAAAGTTAATATACCCTAAAAATATATATAAAAATACCGTATTCAAAATACATAAAAATGCCTTTGAATTAAATACATATCGTCACTATCATGACAAAGGGGTGAATGTGCATTTTTGGAATTTGCGTTTTTTTACAATTTATAATAAAGTTTATCCTCAAGTATGCTGTGCCAAAATCGCGTGTCATTTTGTTGCATATGTCTAGCCACAAAAGACGAAATCAAAAGAACGAATTTGAAAAATTGAAAATCTTGTCATGCCAAAAGGGCGAACCATTTCGTTTTTTTGCTATAACTCTTTAATGGTACTAGATAAAATATTTCAATTTTTCAAAATTCTTCGTTTTTTTGCTAGAATTTTTTATTGGTGCAAGATAAAATAGTGGTGTAAAGGTATTTATTGTTTGTTTTTAAAGCATCTTTCGATTGGCATCATTATTTAAAAATATGTTGCCAAACATTTTTTCCTGCAAATAACAAATGTTAAATTAATGTTTGACAAAATATTTTTAATTAATGATGCAGATCGATAGGTGCTTTAAAAACCAACAATAATTGCCTTTCCATCACTATTTTATCTTGTACCATTAAAGAGTTATAGCAAAAAAAAGAATATATAAAAAATATAAATGCATATTCAATTAATTTTACTACTTCTACTACTATTTTCGTACTAATATTTAAAATTGAAAAATATTTATTCCCTCAAAAAGATAGTTTTCATTTAAGTAACTTCAAGGTAAATGTAAAAATATTTTTCAGACGCATATGTTATTGCTATATGATAGGCTATATATGGGCGGGATTGGACAGCCAAAAATTTCAAAAAGATATAACTTGGCACTTACAGCAGCTATGAACTTGAAACAAAAAACTCAAATACAAAAAACAATATTTAAAAGATAAAACACAAAAGTAAAAGCACAAAACAAAAGTAAAAATACAAAAACAAAAGCAATATCATAAAACTAAAAGCCAAACTAAAGGAAAAACAAAAAAGAAAAGAAAAACAAACTAAACTAAAACTCACCATACTAAAATTCATCACTTTAAAATTCACCACACTAAAATTCACCACACTAAAGCTCACCACAATAAAATTCACCACACTACAACTGACAACAATAAAATTCACCACACTAAAAATCACCAAACTAAAACTCACCACACTAAAACTCACCAGAATAAAATTCAACACACTAAAACTCACCACACCGAAAATCACCGCACTAAAACTCACCACACTAAAATTCACCACACTAAAATTCATCACACTAAAACTCACCACAATAAAATTCACCACACTAAAACTCACCAAACTAAAACTCACCACAGTAAAACTCACCACATTAAAATTCACCACACTAAAATTCACCAAACTAAAACTCACCACAATAAAATTCACCACACTAAAACTCACAACAATAAAACTCACCACACTAAAACTCACCACAATAAAATTCACCACACTAAAACTCACCACACCGAAAATCACCGCACTAAAACTCACCACACTAAAATTCACCACACTAAAATTCATCACACTAAAACTCACCACAATAAAATTCACCACACTAAAACTCACCAAACTAAAAGTCACCACAGTAAAACTCACCACATTAAAATTCACCACACTAAAATTCACCAAACTAAAACTCACCACAATAAAATTCACCACACTAAAACTCACAAAAATAAAACTCATCACACTAAAACTCACCACAATAAAATTCACCACACTGCCGGGAAGAATTCTACGGGAAAGCGTGAAGATCAGTCTGAGAAAGAATTGTCTTTGAGAAAAGTTGTTTTGGCGGAGAATTATTTTTGTTTTGGTTACTACATTTATAAATCCAAGACAAAAACGTCCACAGGGAAGCACGTGATTTTTATATTAATAAAATTGCTCCATAGCCATGCATTCACAAAATATTTGCTCTGGTCCATCTAGTAATTGAAACAAATTATTTATTCTTTTTAATTATTAATTTTTAGTTCATTTTTGAAGTCATTTTTCTCATTTTTAGTGTGGTAATTTTTAATGTATTTTTAGAAAGCCCAAGTAATAACTATAGAGCCAATATAAACTGTCCGTATATTTCACACTTTTTGTTTTTAATTTGAAGAGAGTTTAAAAAATAATCGTTATATCGACAGTTTTCACCAATTTGAATAAAACTAATTCAACTTAACTTCTCCTTGTACAATTAAAACGACAATTGCTTCATTAAATATTTTAATTCAACAATAATAAACAAATCTTGTAGTTTTGTCAATTCACATGGCAATTGATCTAAAAATTTACAAAAAATCGGCAACAATCTTTCATTTATTGTACTTACTAAATTTGGTTCAGTGTAAATGAACAAACTTTTTGAATATTTAGTTCTCGATGATTTTACTTTTAAGTCTAAGCGGTTGTATTTAGTAGTAATAACAGTTCGGCGCAACAGTGCTATATTTTACACAAATATATAAAAATATCTTAATGATGCTAAAATTTATATTTTTATTATAAAATTTGTCAAATAAAAAAAAAATAAATCTTGTTATCAAAAAACTGAATTTCATAGAGAATTCGGCTAAAGAGTTTAGAGCTTCAAAAGCAAGAGCAACAAGTAACACTTTAAATGCTTTTTGTGCTTGTAATAAAAATTCAAAGCGCGACGCCAAAATATTCGCGCTGCTGCTGCTGTTGTTGGTGCTGGCCGGTGTAATCAAATCCAATGAATGAAAATTCAAATTGAATTTGCATGAACCAAAAAAAAAAAATCCAAAAACCACAACAACCAGCAGTAACAATAGCAACAAAAAGAATGTTGCACAACAATTTAAATAAAAGCCGAACCGCGCCCGTTGCACTCACTTCCGGCATCAGCCGTTGTTGCTGCTGTTACCGCTGTTGCTTTGCACTGTCGCCTTGCGGTATGCAACACAATTTTTCTATTTACTTGTGGCTGCTTCATCAACTGCAGCAGCGAGCATCAGCAGCACCAACACCAACACCACAAGTACCGACTTCAAGCACTCACACCCGCAGCCGCTGCCAGCGCCGCAGTCAATTCAATGGGTTGCTGCTGTCAGCACTGCGCTGCGCTCTGTTTGCATTCGGAAACCTCTTCACTTTTTGGGTTTTTAGCTTCGTGTTTATTTTTGCAATCAAATTTGTTGGCAAATTTAATTTGCAATCAAAAGTTGTCGCTTTTTATGCGCCACACGTTCGAGTGGCAGTCGACAAGTTGCTGCTTTCATGGCGGTGATGTTGATGATGATGATGGCGATGTTGATGGGGATAACGATGCTAATGATGATGATGATTGTGACAGTGATGTTAGTATGATGCATAGTTGGTTGATCATAATGTTGATGATGATGATGACTAATGTTCAGTTACTACCAGAATCATATTGTTAATGATGAAGATACAGTTGCTGTGGTGTTTGTTGTTTTTGTTGTTCTTGATGGTATTACTGGTTGTTTCCATTCAAACTTAATTCTGTTTGCGCTTTTTTGACGTTCAATTTTGGAGTTTTGTTTGCCTGCATCCTGCGGTTTTTGTGCTGATTAAAGGATTATTCATCAACGTTGAACTCATTTGCTAAGATCGTATGCAATACGAATAACGAAAAGTTTAGAAATATATCCTATACCATGTAATATTAAAAGCCATTCCAAAGCAAAGTCACAAAAGTTGATTTTTGTATTATTTTAACAGCAAACCACAAACCACAGTTAATTGAATTACTTTGAATTTTTATTAAGGACAAGAAAACTTTTTTCTGACATTTTATTTTGAATCACATACTATAAAAAATATGCCTCCAATACTGTTTACTTAATTCATTTTAATTCATCATAGTTCATTTTAATCGCTTCTTATGTTCAATAATATATTCAGTAATGCATTCGATAACAAAAACAAAAAAAGTCAAAATATCGATACCGTGGAGGTATGAGTAACAATATAAGGCCATTAGAAAATATATTTGTGTAATTCCATTTTTCGAAAAAAATAAATGTTAAATGTAGTAAACATAAATAAATATGTAGTAAATTAATAAATATGTAGTATTTTTACTCCATTATTTACGAAATTTTAATAAATACAGTTTGTAGTAAATGTAAATGCAGATTTAGTAATTGATATAAATATTTGAGAATGTATAAAAAAATGTAGTTATTTTCATTATTTGTTTACTAAATTTTTTTATATAAATGTATTACAGTTATGCAATTGTTTTCCATTTAAAAACAACTAAAACAATGTAGTAAAAACAAATAAATTGTCTTTTGGATGCAAATCTAAATCTAAATAAAGATATAAGATTCTTTATTTTAAAGACATTTTTATTTATTTTTAATATGGGGAACCTGGTAAAGCATATTTGAATATTTTGAAAATTCTTTTGGAAGGTCTATAGTGTATGTCCATAGAGTAGTGCGGGATCTAACCTTTTGTATTAAAAGAATACAATTTTTTCTGATTTTTGGGCGACTTTTCAAATTAGCTCCTTTTAGAACAACTTAAAAAATATTGGCTTATAGTGGGAAACGTTTCTATATTATATCATATTTATTTACATCATCCTATTAATATAATAAATCTGTTTGTTCGTTTGTTCCGCTTCTCCGTCTACACGGCTGATCCAATTTTCTTGAAATTTTTACCACAGATGCGGTATGGTCTGGAAGGAATGATAGGCTATATATGGGCGGGATTGGACAAAGAGGCGTGGCACCTCCCATGCAACCTTAACACGATATAACTCGGCACTTTCACCAGCTACGAACATGAAACAAAAAACTCAAATACAAAAAAAAAATTAAAAACAAAAAAGCAAAAGCACAACACAAAACAAAAGCAAAAATACAAAAACAGAACCAATCACATAAAACCACAAACCAAACTAAATGAAAAACAAAAAAAGGAAAGAAAAAGAAAAACAAACTCACCACACTAAAACTAACCAAACTAAAACTCACCACACTAAAACTCACCACACTAAAATTCACCACACTAAAACCCACCATACTATACTTCACCACACTAAAACTCACCACACTAAAATTCACCACACTAAAACTCACCACACTAAAACTTACCACACTAAAACTCACCACACAAAAACTCACCACACTAAAACTCACCACACTAAAATCCCACCACATTAAAACTCACCACTCACCACTCACCACACTAAAACTCACCACACTTAAACTCACCACACAAAAATTCAACACACTAAAACTCACCACACCAAAACTCACCACACTAAAACTCACCACACTAAAACTCACCACACTAAAACTCACCACACTAAAAATCACCACACTAAAACTCACCACACTAAAACTCACCACACTAAAATCCCACCACATTAAAACTCACCACACTAAAACTCACCACACTTAAACTCACCACACAAAAATTCAACACACTAAAACTCACTACACCAAAACTCACCACACTAAAACTCACCACACTAAAACTCACCACACTTACACTCACCACACAAAAATTCAACACACTAAAACTCACCACACCAAAACTCACCACACTAAAACTCACCACACTTAAACTCACCACACAAAAATTCAACATACTAAAATTCACCACACTAAAACCCACCACACTAAAATTTCACTACACTAAAACTCACCACACAAAAATTCAACATACTAAAATTCACCACACTAAAACCCACCACACTAAAATTTCACTACACTAAAACTCACCACACAAAAACTCACCAGACTAAAACTCACTACACTCAAATGTCGCCACACTAAAACTTACCGCACTAAAATTCACAACACTAAAACTCACCACACTTAAACTCACCATACCAAAACTCACCACACTAAAACTGAACACACTACAACTCACAACACTTAAACTCACCACACTTAAACTCACCACACTAAAACTCACCACACAAAAATTCAACACACTAAAATTCACCACACTTAAACTCACCACACTAAAATTTCACCACACTAAAACTCACCACACCTAAACTCCCTACACTAAAATTTCACCACACTAAAATTCACCACTTTTAAACTCACCACATTAAAACTCACTACACTCAAATTTCGATACACTAAAACTCACTACACTAAAACTCACCGCACTAAAATTCACCACACTAAAACCCACCACACTATAATTAACCACACTAAAACTCACCACCCTAAAATTCACTACACTAAAACTCACCACAATAAAATTCATCACATTAAAATTCATCACACTAAAACTCACCACAATAAAATTCACCACACTAAAACTCGCTACACTAAAACACGCCACACTAAAACACGCCACATTAAAATTCACCACACTAAAACCCACCACACTATAACTGACCACACTAAAACTCACCACACTTAAAAACACCACACTTAAACTCACCACACTCAAATTCACCACACTAAAACTCACCACACTAAAACTCACCACACCAAAACTAACCACAATTAAACTCACCACTCCAAAATTCACCACATCTAAACTCACCTCACCGAAACTTACTAAATTAAAACCCACCACACTAAAACTTCTACTGGGAAAAACTCTACGGGGAAGAATTCTACGGGAAAGAATTATACCGGGAACAATTCTACCGGGATGAATTCTACGTTGAGAATTCTACGGGAAAGCGTTCTATGAGGATTTTACGGGGAAGACTTCTACTGGGAATAATTCTGCGGAGAAGCGCAGTCTGAGAAAAAATTGTCTTTGAGAAAAGTTGTTTTGGCGGAGAATTATTTGGTTACCACATTTATAAAACCAATAAAAAAATTTCAACAGCTAAGCACGGGCCCTTCATATAAATAATAAAATGTTTTTTATATTAATAAAATCGCTCCATATCTTTGAATTCAGAAAATCTTGGCACGAGTCGTGCACGGGTCCAGCTAGTAAGAAATATAAATACTTTCAGAACATATCGTCACTTTTTTTTGTTTGTTTTCAAACATCAGTATGTTTAAAATGACCCTATACATACTTCAAACGACGACAAAACAGACGTATGTAGAAAATTCTACTCAACGAGTGCCAACTTCGTATACAAGAAGAATGTTGGAAGAATACATTTATTTAAATCTAATTTCTTTTTTGTTTGTTTTTTTAAACATTAATATGTTCAAACGATGGCAAAACATGGTGTAGATAGAAAATGCTGCACAGCGTTGCCAACTTCGACAGGCGATAAATTATCGAATTAAGACGAACGTTGCAAACATACGTTGCATTTAGATTTGATTAGCATTTTCTGTGTTTCGAAACATAGTTTAACCAAATAAATTGCCAAGAAATAGTTTATTCAAATGCAAAAATATTATGTTGGTATTGTAACATATTTATGGTAAATTTGACATATTCTGCTGGACAATACAATAATGATGACACATGAACCAAAAATAAATTCAATTTCAATTATAATTTAATTACACTTCATTCCTAATACATGTATGATAATTTCGTATTACTTTTAATTACATTCAAACATATTCAAACAAATCTTTTCTATCCGTGTATAAATATATTTAATTTTACACAAATCTGATTTTATACAAATTAAAGATACTCTGGTTTTTGTACTTCAAAACTTGTACCCTTTCTAATATTGTTGTGCATATTTTTGCCACTTTAAGACCAATACAATTGCTAACGTTTCTATTTAAGTAACATAGATTTTTGTTTGTTTTGTATTTTTCCATTATTAAATATTTTACGACAAATTTAGTTTTCTTTCATTCTCATTGCAGTTCGTAGCGTAAGCAACACACTCAATCAGTGACTCTTCAGTCGGAAACTATGCACAAAATGGGAATTTTTCGTAAAAAGGTGAGTAATTTTACAGTAATTTTTTTTTACATGTTGCTCTAGATCAACGTACAATTTGGCAGGAATTCAATGGCAAACTATTCAAGCAGCTACTTTTTTTTTATGCGAAATATAAAAATTGTCAAATTCTTTTTCTCATCGTATCTTTATTTGAATGTTATTCATACATTGTATGGCATACAGTGGAATGAATCAGAGGTATTTAATATGGGAAAATAAATAGATTTATAAATCATAATCAATATCTTTAACTTCTGAAACATTGTAATTTTAAAATTAACCAAATACAAAAGCAAAACAATAAAAATCAAACACTCGAAATTATAGTACCTACTACAAAATTTGAGTATATTTCAGATTATTTTATTTTAATATTTTTCGAAGTAAATTTTAATTTCAAAAATGAGTAAAATAATGTTTTAATATAAATTTTCAGTAATTTTCGTCCACTGTGCCCACATTTTCAATAGCAACAAGGTTTCACCTGTAAAGAAAGCGCAGCAGCAAGGAGTTGATTCAATGCTGCTGCTGCTGCTACTATTATATTCCATTCAATTTGCTTTGATTTGTTGCATCTTCTGGCAGCAACATCTTTGCATCCTTTTACTTCTTGCAACTTTCTTTTTTATTCAACTCTGCAGGTCTTCTTCGTTTGCCTTGAATTTGCATTGACTTCATTGCTCGGCATCTTTGAATGTCGCAAGTGTCTGTCTGTTTATTTGTTTGTATGTAGTAAGTACATTCGTTTGTTGCTATGTGTGAGTCGACGACAAGTACCGTCTGCAGGTGTTGCTGCCAAGTAGCAGCATTTGTCGGCAACACATTCTTTAAAAATCTAATGCATTGACGAAAATTTTAATATTTTGGCAAATATTGAAAATAGTTCAGTGAATGCTTATATAGTAATTGTAATATTTTATTCAAATAAATTTGCTCCAATTTTTTGAATTTTATATTTGTTCAAAAACTGTATGAACAATTTTAATCCTAATAAATTGAGCTCTTTTTCGTATTTAGGGTGAAGCAAATTCGAGTAAATTGCTGACTAAACTAAATTTTGTCGGTAATGCCGGATATTTTTCAATTTAGCACATTTTTGTGCAAACTAAATTGAACTTAATTGGATGACACCAAACATGTATATGATAATCTATTTATTACGGACTTTAAAATAACCGATTACCGAATGGAGATCCAAATTAAACTCGAATCAGAATTTAGTTAAGTCAGCAATTTATTCGAAATTAGTTTTTCTGACTATTTCATTTAATTTATTACTTTGTTCTACAAAATCAAATTAAAAACAAAAAAACCTCCAAATTTAATTTCTGCATTTCAGGCACCTAAAAATTTTGCCAGAGTAAAAAATAAAATATTATAGTCATACTTCGGAATAGTCAAATTATTTTGAATATAAAAAAAAGAATAAAGTCAGTTCATGTAATGTAATCCTTTCATACAAAACGACATCCTTAGATCAAAAATTGCACTTTTCTCGGTAGAAAATATAAGTCTTACCCGAACATGTTTTTTTTTATAGCGCTTTTTATATTACTACACCTTTAAATATCTACTTTAATTCAGAAAATATTTCAGAATAGTAAAAAAGTGAATTCAGAAATTGCCAATTTGAATGCAGAATTACAAAATGAAATTCTGAAAATGTCACAGAATAGTCAAAAGAAATTCTGAATTATCAATTGAAATTAGTAATCCGTCAATTTTCATTCAGTATAACCAAATTATATTCAGATTTACCAAGTGAAATTCGAAGTTCGTAAATTGTAATTCAAATAATTCAAATTTAGTATGGAAATCAGCAATTCTATTTGAGAAACTAATAAGTCAGAAAAAAAAAATATTTTAGAGAACATCAATTCTTTTTCAGGATATATTAAATTTAATTTAGTCAAATTTTCACATTGCGAATGGTTTTTTGCTTCTAACGAAGACAAGTTAATTTCATTATATTCTTTTGTTGGAATAATGAGAAATTGAAAAATGAGCTATAGTTCAAAAACAAGAAACAACTTCACAAAACTGATGTCATACGTGGAATCAGCACCACAAATACAACCAATAATTGCTGCACCACTACAAAATTTTAATTTTGTCGTGCAGTGTTATTATCTATTGTTAGCTATTGATTTTACTGAATTCCGGTTATGGAACAAGGATGTAATCAAAATAAAATAATTTAGTCTGCAATCTGGCACCTACCATAAATACACACATAACAGAGATAAGTTGCACCAACCAACTCTTTGCCCAACCAACTTATTTGGTTCTCTCAACTATTATTGTCAAATCTAAAAGAGTTGTAGTACAAAAAATTTCGTACAGTTTTCAAGGAATTGGAATATAGTACAGGGGTGCCAATCCCTAAGCTTTTTGACAATTCTGGGACTTTCGGGATAGTTCCGAATTATTCGAATTTGTATTATAGGTTTCAGAAATAGAATGTTTATACATACAGCATTGTGAAAAATACAAAAAAATAAGTTTTTTTCAATTTTTGTTTGACTATTGTAGCCGCGGTAACTCAGTGGTTAGTGCGTTGGACTGCGAGCCGAAAGGTCTCTTGTTCAAGCCTGGACTGGGGCTAACAACATCTTTTCATAGAAACATTTTCCTATACCGCGCTACCTCTAGGCAGTAAATGGCAAACCTACGAGACTAAAACATTGCATATGAAAAGCTCTCACCCGCCGTTCGGATTCAGCAATAAACTGTAGGTCCCACCACTTTGAGTACAAATATAACACGCACAGCTCAAAATGGCGAGAGAGCTCGACCTAAGGTCTTATATCAAGAGTGAAAAATTGTGAGAAATTGAAAAATTGGGTTAAATTTCAAAATGTAGATTATCTAGATATAATTGCTGCAATTTTTACTTCATCAAATCACAATTTAAATTTTGTCGGGCAGTGTAATTTATGAAGCAATATATAGTTGAAATTGTCTGGGAAAATATTTCTAGGTGAAGAATAGACCGAGCTCAATGGAAAAATTTTACGCATAAAATCAACTGAAAATTTTGAAAATTTTGGCAGAACCATCCCAGAAGTTAATGAAATGAATGCTTTTATGACTTGAATTTAGGAAAACACAAAATTTCAGTTTTTTAACTAAAGTCGTTTCAGAGATATGGATCTTTGATATATAAAAAACTCACAAAAAAACGACAGATTGACTTACTGTAATTTAAGTAATAGTTAATTTACCTAAACTATTTAAATGTAAAGGTTATACAAATTAGCAAAAGTGAGAATATTAAAATTTTCAATATTAGGGTGACCATAAATTTTGTAATTAATTTTTCTTAAAATATTGAACGATTAAAATTTTTTTTTGTATTATTCTTGTATTGGTATGTAGTAACTTTCCCGCGCTATTGCATTTTGATCCATGATATTTGTTTCTATTCGTCTAGATCTAGTGATGAATTGACGGCGAATTTATTATTTCGAGAAAAAATGCCTTCGGGAAATAGCTGTAGTGTATCCGAACAGAAACAGATATATAAAACGAGTTGGGAAAGTTAGGTCACATGGGTAAATTTGGTCACATGGGGCGGATTTTTATAGTCGGTCGGGCCCGACTATGGAATACCCTACACCTTTGGTGGGGATATTAATGTGGGATATTTAATTGCATACCTTTTAATTATGCTGAACCTCCCCACCCTCAGAATATTATTCATATATCAGAAATTTACGCCTTATATCCCCATAAATTAAAAAAATTATATAAAAGTATAAACAACTAAAAAAAAAAATTGAAAAATATAATTGAGCGGACCACGCCCATATTTAAAATTTTGAAAGACTAATATTTCATAGATTTGATTTTAATAATTTACGGATCAAATTTCCACTATGAAAACCCGGGAAATAATGAAAAAAAAGTGGGCGGATCACGCCCATTTTTGGACCACATATTTATAGGTGAATTTTAACAATACGTTTTAAATTTTATAACTATACCTTAAATACTTTTCGAGTTATTAGTTTCGAAAGAGTTATATAAAAGTGACTTGTATGGGAGGTGGGCGTGTACGTTGACCGATTTGGCTCATTTTCAAACTCAGTTCCTACTTTTGGCTAAAATATATTGAGACGTTTCATCGCATTCTGATTAGTATTTCTCAAGTTATTTTGTATTCGGACAGCAAGACGGACAGACAGACAAACGTACATGGCTAAACGGACTCGGGTAGTGATGCTGATCAAGAATATATATACTTTTCTATACCGGACACGCCTCCTAAGGGGCGTTACAATATACGCACAAAGTTAATATACCCTGTACCTCATAGGTGTAGGGTATAATTAATAGATATAAAGGTAAATATATCAAGTATTTTAAGAGCTAAATATTTAAATTTTAATTTAGAAATCAAGTAAATGGTTTATATATAATTGTCAAATAAACTATATCGATAATCAAATTTTAAATATTTAAAGGTTAATTTGAAGTACAAATTGTGAATATATTAATATTCTGCAGCTTATGTTGATTTCGAATTCTTATGGAAAATCTAAGTTATGTATTTTTTAAAGAATATGTTAAAACTCATCTGAAAATAGGTATCAAAAAATCACAATGACAAATAAAATAAAGTTTTTTAAATTAATTCAAACTCTAAAATATGATATTTTAACCACTCAAGGAAATTCAATTTAACCCCATTGCCTGGCAGGCAACTTTAATAAAAATGCAATAAATGAACCTGGTATTATTTTTAACATAAAAATGCAAAAATTTTGAAATATAAATTTAGAATTTATTAGTCTTCATTTTGTCTGGTCGTTATCTTTATTATCCCGGGAGGATTTTATTTCGGTCTTTTATATTACAAAAGACTACCGAATATGACAGTTCCTCCAACTTTATAATAATAATAATAGTTTGGCGCTACAGTCCTGTATAGAACTTCGGCCGAGCTCTCTCACCATTTTGAGCTGTGCGTGTTATATTTGTATTCAAAGTGGTGGGACCTACAGTTTATTGCCGAATCCGAACGGCGGGTGAGAGCTTTTTCATAGGCAATGGTTTTACTCTCGTAGGTTTGCCATTAACTGACGAGAGGTAGCGCGGTATAGAAAATGTTAGCCCCAGTCCAGTCTTGAACCGGGGACCTTTCGGTTCGCAGTCCAATACACTAACCACTGAGCTACCGCGACTTGTTGAAAATTCTTTTTAACCGAGTTATGTTGGTGGTTACAACTAACTTTTTCATTCTTCCAACCTTTGTGAACAAATTTTTAAAAGTCACTGATGTTAACAGTTTGCATTTATCGTTAATAGAAATCTATTTTATGTAAATTGAAATTGTGAGGATATTTTTAAAATTCAATTTTATTCATAGATTCTGTTCTGACAACTTGTGTTAAAAATTTCAAGTAATTCGCAAAACATGGAACGATCCTTTTTCTAATGGAATCTTTTTAAATTGGAAATCATATTCAGATGAAATATGTATTTTTATAATTTTCTTGTTTATTCTTTTCAATTCTGCATAATATGAATTATGCAAATTTTTTAAAAATTTAATTATGCGCATCGTTGGTAAACCATAATTTATGCCTGTGCAAAAAATGGCTTCTGACTTGAGAATTTATTATTGTTTTCAATGTTGTGGTTGTTTTTGTTAAATGGCATATGTGAAGTCGTAAACATTGATTCCAATCGCTGTTTAAACTGTGGCGCATAATTCACTAAATAAATCTCAAAACACCCACACACAGACAGACGGACGGACGGACGTTGAAAAACCTGTGTTAACCCTACACAGAAACACACAGTTTCTTCCCGAACACGTATTAAAGATATAATTCTTTGCTTTATTTCTGGAACTCATCTCGCATCAACTTTGAATCTGTCTCTTTCACACATGCTGCATATTCTTGTTCTTCGTTCTTCTGCACAGCCACCGCATTTAAACAAAACCAATTATTTGATTTTAAAATTCCATTAAAAGATAAAAAGCCTTTCTTTCTTTCATCCATCCATCCTTTCGTCCTTCACTCTTTTTGCCGTCCTGCTTTGGGTTGAGATTTCTCAGAAAAACTGCGACGTGTGGCATGCTCGTGATGCTGCCACTGAACTGCACTCATTTCAATCACTCTGCCGGTATCATGCTTGACGTCGCTGCGAGGCACAATTATAAATGCCACGTTTATGCAGCCGAAAGTGCACTCGGAGTCACAAGCAGAAAGGCTATATTGAAATTTGCAACCTCAAATATATGTAATATAGATATAGGGTCAAGATATTCAAATTTCAAGAAATTTACAAAATGTCGTTATTAAGTACGACATACTTGCAAAATTTTTAATTATGTTATAATAATTTTATATAGTTTTAAGTAGCACAATCAGCACAATGCAAGCACAACCGAGCACAAATATAAAAAAACGTCCATATAAAATTATATTTTTATTTTTGAGTTGCTGAATTTTTAATGTATTTTATATTTGTTATATATCACAAACAGCACAGTTTGAGCACTATCTAGCACAAACTAAAAAAATGATAATGACAAAATGGCGGGATATAAATTTTCGACCAAATTTTTATCAAAAATTTCCAGTTATATCGGTCGCACCTCTAGAAATAGGTACAGCAGATATCGAAAAAAATATGACAGACATCGCCTGAGGAACATTATTACATGCATACGAATAATAGCTAGATCATTAACACTGGAAACTTAGATTATGGAAAAAGATCGGAGATCTGAACTTTGCACTTATTCCGCATATTTTACTGCACAAAGTGTATATTTTTTAATATTATACTTATATACTACACTGTGGGAGAAAATTCATCTTAATATATGTATGAAACTCGTGGTCCGTCTATATGTCTGTTTGCTCCAGCATCACGTCTAAATCGCTGATTTGACTGAAATTTTAAACGAAGATACCATGGAGTTCAAAAGGTTAGGCTATATATGGGCGGGATTTTACTCAGGAGCATGGCACCTCCCATACAACCTAAACTTTCAATACGATACAACTCGGCACTTAGACCAACTAAGAACATGGAACAAAAAAACTCAAATACAAAAAAGAATACTTAAAAAGTAAAAACACAAATACAAAAGCAAAAACACAAAAACGAAAACAATAGACAAAATCAAAAACACAGAAACAAAAGTAAAAAAAAAGAGAAACAGAAATACATATAAAAAAAATCAAGAGCAAAAATAAAGAACACTAAAGAAACGAGTTGGGAAAGTTAGGTCACAAGGGTAAGTTCGGTCACATGGGGCGGATTTTTATAGTCGGTCGGGCCCGACTATGGAATACCCTACACCTGTGGTGGGGATATTAATGTGGGATATTTAATTGCATACCTTAATTTTAAAGTTTTTAATTATCCCCACCCTCAGAATATTATTCATATATCAGAAATGTAAATCTTATATCCCCATAAATTAAAAAATTTATATAGAAGTATAAAAAAACTAAAAAAAAAATTGAAAAATATAATTGGAAAGGCTAATATTTCATAGATATGATTTTAATAATTTACGGATCAAATTTCCGGGAAATAACGAAAAATGGGATCACGCCCATTTTTGGACCACATAGTTATTGGTAAATTCTAACAATACCTTTTAAATTTTATAACTATACCTTGAATACTTTTCGAGTTATTAGTTCCGAAAGAGTTATATAAAAGTGACTTGTATGGGAGGTGGGCGTGTCCGTTGACCGATTTGGCTCATTTTCAAACTCAAATCCTACTTTTGGCTAAAATATATTGAGACGATTTTCATCGCATTCTGATCAGTATTTCTCAAGTTATTCTGTATTCGAACAACAAGACGGACAGACAGACAGACAGACAGACAGACAGACAGACAGACAGACAGACAGACAGACATACAGACAGACATGGCTAAACGGACTCGTGTAGTGATGCTGATCAAGAATATATATACTTTTCCATACCGGACACGCCTCCTACAATTATATTACAATATATGCACAAAGTTAATATACACTGTACCACATAGGTGTAGGGTATAAAAACAACACAAAAAATACAAAATTCAAAAAAACACAAAAATAAAGCAAACGCACAAAAACAAAAGTAAAGGCAAAAACTCAAAACTAAAAGTATTACCACGAATTCAAAAGCACAAAACACAAAAGCAATAACACAACATCAACAACAAAAATACAAATACCAAAGCATAAATAAAAAAAAACAACAGCAAAAACAAAAACGCAAAAACAAAACCAAAAACAAATGGAAAATCAAAAAGAAGACGAAAGTAAAAGACAAAAAAGCATAATAGAAAAACACAAAACAAAAGAAAAAAATCAAAAACACAAAAAAAATCAAACGTAAAATAGAAAAATACAAAATTAAGAAAAAAAAAACAAAGGCAAAAAATGCTAAAACAGAAAAACATCTTAATAAAATGAAAAATAAAAGAAAAAACGAAAACACAAAAAGAAAAGCAAAACACAAAAATAACACAGAAAAACGCCGATGATCAGTCCGGGTACAAAATTCCAGTTTATATATAAACAGATATTTCTTCTACATTAGTGAAACAATTACTGAAATTTAAATGTATAGAGTGGACGGTAACATAAAAAATATATATAAGATAAAGATTTATAATATATAAAAATGTAAGAGTATATAAGAAATAAAAAAAATATTAAAATACATAAAGAAAACAAATATTTTTTTTGGTTTTTTATGAATTGTTAACAGCAAAAAATCAGTTAAAACTGCTAAAATTGTCTATTATACTAACATAATAATGTTTGTTAAAACAGCAAACTGTTATTCGCTGTTTAAGCAAAATCCGGTGCTTTTCTCTTTTTAGCAAACATGCAAAAATAGTCAAAAAAAACTACATGCATGAATTAAACTTTTACATAGTGTACACTACTAAATGATCCGTGTTTGACATCCATATCAAATATAATATGATAAAAAAAACTATTTTTTATACCCTACACTAAGAGTGAAAGGGTATATTCATTTTGGTACGCCGTTTGTAACACCCTGAAATATCATCTCCGGTATGGAAAAGTATATATATTCTTGATCAGCATGACCTCCTAACGAGTTGTTGAAGAGCTAGAGCAATGAAACTTTAGATTTAGATTACTTATGTATCTAAGCTGTCTGGTCAAGGCATGATCGGTCTATTGTGACCTAAAAACCGACCACTTATGTTCAAATACTTCATATAAAATTTACATCTACAGTTCAATTTTACTGTATACGTGCTTAGGTAAACTTTTTTAGTCAAATATATATTGACATTACGCTCAAATACATAAAAATAATATTTTCATGCGAAACGACTTGTGGTTCGAAATTCGGTACACCTACCCATTTGTAAATATGGGTATCAAATGAAAGGAAATTCTTCAGCGATGGAAAGTTTCTAGTTATTTTCAGGATTCGTATACCCTGGTGACCTATATACCTTTGAATGGTAACCACACATATGTGTAGGGTATTTATAGTCGGCTTAGACCGACTATAATTTTGATAATCCTTATTATCATAATAAAAACTACTTACCCAAAACCATTGCCTATGAAAAAGCTCTCACCCGCCGTTCGGATTCGGCAATTAACTGTAGGTCCCACCACTTTGAGTACAAATATAACACGCACAGCTCAAAATGGTGAGAGAGCTCGGCCGAAGTTCTACACAGGACTGTAGCGCCAAACTATTATTATTATTAGCTACCCTGTACACATGGCATGACAACAAACAGCCGTATGACACACTACATGTGTGTATTCTCGTACAGCCTTTCAACTGGCATAATAAACCAACACTCACGAATTTTGTTTGTAGTACAAAAAATGTCCGTGAAAAAATCGATTACAAGCTTGGATGCTGTGTTCGCAAGAAAACAATAACAAAACACATGCGTAGTCGGACGACGAAAGACACTAGCATAGTGAAGCTTGGAGTTGTCTGTTTTTAATTCAATGTACCGCTACACAAATGAATGAAGAATAACATAATTTATATAAATTTCTGGGAAATATTTTGTCTCAAAAAATACCCTGTTAATATTTGTCTACAACAAGAAGTTTTTCTTTTGGATTAGAGCTTCTCTATAAAATAAAATAATTGGATTCTGTCTGATTTTATTCTGTTTAAAACCCGTTTTAAAACAGGAATAAACCCGAAACCGTTTATATCGGTTTTGAATATCGGTTTATTTCTGATTTTCGTAAAACGGTTTCGGCTTTCAAAATTAATCGGTTTTAACGGATATCGGTTTCGGTTACGGTTTCAATCCTTGGTCTAAATGGAACTTCGTGATTAGATATTTTGTAGCTTTCACGAATTTGCATTTCAATTCGAACTTTTCAAGATTATTTCAAAAGAATCATATTCACTGAAATGGTCTCTAATTTTCCCATTAAATTGAAGATGTAAACCAGATACCCTACATTCATGGCATGACAACAAACAGCCGTATGACACACTACATGTGTGTATTCTCTAACATCACAACTGTCATTTAGCACCCATTTGCAAGTGACGGTCGAAACATTTTAAAGCTCGCCAAAGCCACACGTACAGACATAAATAAACTGCATGTCGCGTAAATTCAACTCTTTACCATGTTGCAGCGTGCCGCGTTCTCCAGCCGCGTCTCAGTCGCATCTCGGTCGCCTCACGTTAGACGTTGTTATTTTTTCTTATGATTTGCCACCTGCGGCTGTCGTCGTCGTCTTCTCACATCCTTGAAGGCCATTTGTGTTAATGTGTAAGTGAGTCAGTCTGTCTGTTTACCTCCTTCTCTTTCTTACACATTTCTTTGCAACGATGTGTCTCGTATCTCGTGTCTCATGGCGTTGACACCCACTTGAGAGAACTTCTAATGGCGGCCCTGCAGCCATTTCACAAGTTGTTGCTGCCGCTGCTGCTGCTACCGTTATTGTTCTTGTAGATCCTTGTGTTGATCCTGGCGCTGCATAGTTTTTGCTGCTGCTGCCACTGCCGTTGATGTATGTGTTTTCTTTGTGTGTCAGCGCCTGCTGCTTATCCTTGATCATGGTTCAGGCAATAAAACAACAGCACATAAAAAGTAAAATCAACAACTACAGCGAATATGCTGCAAACAGCAACCGCAAAAAAACTAAAACAGCAAAAAGATGAATGGAATGAACTTCAATAGAAAAAAAATGAAATGAACGAATGTACAAAACAAAATGAATCCATTACATTAAGAATAAATGTTTTCCTTGCTATTGTTGTACTTATTGTTGTTGTTGTAGTCCTTTGTGACACATAAGAGGACACTCCAATTAGACCGCAACGGAGCACTTTGTAGGACCGCCGCTCGGTCGACATCTGTGCGTCATGTTGTGTGTGTTTGTGTGTGTCGTACGTGTGAAAAATTGTTTTCAACAATTCAACTGGCTCTGCTCTGACAAATCGTTGTGCGGCATCCCTTTGTGGCAAAATTGGTTATCCTTGCAATTTTTTCATTTTGTTTTTGTTGTAATTGTTATTGTGCTTTTTAGAACAGCAACACCATCAACAGCAGCACCAACGATTATTTGAAGGATTGAATGTTAAGCTTTCATTTACACTCAACTCAGATTTATTTCGATTTTAATCTGAAAAATGACAGTAGTTTACGAAACATAGGAAAATACATAGTGTGTCCTTCGTAAATATGTGGCATTAGTTTTGCGAGGTACACTTATCATGTTTTTAACACATTTTTTATGAAACCATTTTTGCACCTTCAAACACTAAGCAGCAACACATTAAACTAAAGAAGATATTACCGAAATTATGATTTTCAGTATTATTTTCTCATCTTTTGCACGTATATTTCAATAGTTTTTTTTTCTTAGTTTTTCTATATTTTAAATCTTGTATTTTTTTTTCTATATCAATTAAACGATCTGAATGTTAAAGTTTTAAATGTTTTTCATCGTTTAAAAATCGTCGTTGTAGAACGAAAAGTCACCAAATCAAAATGCCAAATATCCAATTACAAAAATCTTTATAAATCTGTCAATTTTTAAACATGATAAGAAAATGTAAATCGATTAGTTGATTTTTCAACTTTAAAAATTCTTCAATTACTTTTTATAAAATTTGTAACGAAGTTTCTTGGGCTGAGGTATACTCGCCGGTTTTGTCCAGGGTTCGTTTACAGAAAAATAGATAAATGAAAAGATTAGTTTTATTTAAGTATTGTTATTCAGTTTCTTTATTGTCCCTTCAGTGGGTTTAATATCTTATTCGCTATTTTATAATACTTATTCGAGCTTAATACTAGTTTGGCGAGTTAATGCCTCGATCCGCTATAACTACAATTGGGGAGTTAATGCCTCCAGCCGCTATAATAAAATAATTATTAAATCTTAATACTAGTTTGGCGAGTTAATGCCTCGATCCGCTATAACTACAATTGGGGAGTTAATGCCTCCAACCACTACTTTCTACTATTTCGGGAGTTAATGCCTCCAACCGCTACTACTACTATTTGGGGAGTTAATGCCTCCAACCACTATGACTACAATTGGGGAGTTAATGCCTCCAACCACTACATTTGGGGAGTTAATGCCTCCAACTACTATAACTACAATTGGGGAGTTAATGCCTCCAACCGCTACTACTACATTTGGAGAGTTAATGCCTCCAACCGTTTGATGTGTACGAGGTCGTCGCCAGCATCGAACTGCCTGACTGCTGGAATTGTGTCTTCTTTTATACTCTTTCTTGTGTCGATCGCTGTGGGCTTTGTTGTTAGTCTGTGCAGTTGTTGTTGCTTCATTTGATGTTCTTGCATTACAGCCTATGCTTGCGTATACTTGATGCTTATGCGTAGCGTTGTTGTTGCTTGGATTGCTGCATATGCGAGGGACTGTTCTTGTTTAAGGTATTGTTGCGCTCTAATTTAATTCAGATAAAAAAATATGTGGGTACAAATTTGGGACACACAAATTTGTGTCCTCACAAATTAATCAACAAACTCGAAAATTAAGATTTTCATAAAAATGTATTTGAATTTCAATCTACAACGACGAAATAGTTGTGGATGTAAAATACATCAATTACAATTTAATTCAATCGAAAAGTATTTGTTGCAAACCATCGATCGTCATACCAATCTTTAAGGATTTGGAAAGGTAAAGTGCTACTCAATAAAATTATTTTCGGTTATTTTGTATTGGTCATTTTTTATCACATTTCATAACTTTAAATTTAATACTCCGGATAGTAATATCACCAATAGATATTTACAACGAAATAGCTATTGTATAAAAAATAAATAAAGTTGTCTTTAAAATAAATACATTTGTATTTGATTTACGTTTAAAAGCTTACGTATTTATTTTTAAGCATATAGTTCGAGCAATTTTTGCATATTTTGCCTGGTTGTTTTGTGCTTGAACAAAATTCGCATTTAGTTCATTGCACAAAATGATCTTATAGGCTCTGCTATGCAGAAATTGTGCAGAAGACCGCTGATGAGAAAGCTTGGTAGCTTCCGAAACAGCTGCACGGTCAGCCAACAATTTTTTGTTTTTGTCAATTGTTGTTTGTTTCACTCCCCAGTACATAGCACTTTATATCTGGCAAGACCTTGAGCGCGCAAAACAATATTTTCGCGTAAAACGTTGTGTGTGTGAAAGTTCCTCAAATAATTACAAAAAAGCATAAATGTGTTATAATTTACTGGATTAATTCTGTCTTTTTATACCCTACACTAAGAGTGAAAGGGTATATTCAGTTTGGTACGCCGTTTGTAACACCCAGGAGGAAGCATCTCCGGTATGGAAAAGTATTCTTTGATTCTTGATCAACATGACCTCCTGAGTCGATTTAGCGATGTCCGTCTGTCCGTCTGTCTGTCCGTCTGTCTGTCTGTCTGTCTGTCTGTCTGTCTGTCTGTCTGTCTGTCCGTCTGTCTGTCTGTTGAAATCCCTAAGACTTTTAAAATTGAAGAGCTAGATAAATGAAACTTATAACTTAGATTACTAATATACCTACGCTGTATGTGCGAAAAAATTGGCCTGATCGGTCCATTGTGACCTATGATCCGACCACTTATGTTCAAATACCCCATATAAAATTTACATATACAGATCAATTTTACTGTATACGTGCTTAGGTAAACTTTTTTGGTCAAATATGTATTGACATCATGCTCAAATACATGATAATAATGTTTTCCGGCGAAAAGACTTGTGGTTCACCAAAAAAGAAATCGATATTCGTTACACCTACCCATATGTAAATATGGATATCAAATGAATGGAAATTCTTCAGCGATTGAATGTTTGTAGTTATTTTCAGGATTCGTATACCCTGGTGACCTATATATCACTTTGAATGGTAACCACACATATGTGTAGGGTATTTATAGTCGGCTTAGACCGACTATAATTTTGATAATCCGAACTATCATAATTACACCTACTTTAAAATTTCCCATGTGATCTAACCTTCCCAACGGGTTATTTTTGATGTCAAAAAATTTGTATTCAAAAATTTTTAAATGAAAACAATGACTGAGTTCGTTGACTGTATTTCGAACATGTTTTCGTTTATATAAAATTTAAACATTTCAATATACAGGAAAAGCCCAGTTAACAGTAGAAGCAAATGACAGCTGATTCTAACACTGAAAAGGAGGTTGTTAGGAGTTTTGTCGATGCAATCGATTCAGAAGATGGACTGATGAGGGCATGATAAGTGAGGGAGAGATAAAATAGTTAGTTAAAAAAGATGCTTGGTAAAATAGATTTAGTATTTTATTTTTTTGTTTTATTTTGTCATTGCGAATGTCATATATTGATGACGCACTTATTTATGTCAATAATGTCAATGAGAAAATCTCGATATCATTGCACTATTTAATGCGATATCGAACCAGAATTGTTTTTATTCTCGTTACGAAAATACTGCGATATGTCGCAACGATCTATGCGTGCAATTTAGTACGTTTTGGCATGCGATAATAGACCGAAATCTGATTCGATATCGTACTAATTCTTCGACATATCGTATCGTTCTCGCATCAATATCGAAACGAATGGCAGACTGGGCGTGCTTAGGTAAACTTTTTTGGTCAAATATATATTGACATCATGCTCAAATACATGATAATAATGTTTTCCGGCGAAAAGACTTGTGGTTCACAAAAAAAAATCGAAATTCGGTACACCTACCCATTTGTAAATATGGGTATCAAATGAATGGAAATTCTTCAGCGATTGAATGATTGTAGTTATTTTCAGGATTCGCATACCTTGGTGACCTATATATCACTTTGAATGGTAACCACACATATGTGTAGGGTATTTATAGTCGGCTTAGATCGACTATAATTTTGATAATCCTAACTATCATAATTACACCTACTTTAAAATTTCCCAAGTGATCTAACCTTCCCAACTGGTTCTTTTTAAAATTACGGAATTTAGTTGCCAGACCCTAGCGTCAGTAGTTCAGAGGTTAGTGCGTTGGGTTAGCAATATCATTTCATGGAAAATGTTTCTGTCCCACCAATTTGAGCACAAATATAACACGCACAGCTGAAAAGGTGAGAGATATCGGCCAATGTTATTCAGAAACTATATATCGTCGTCATTCAGTGAAAAATCACTAAGTCCCATATAAACAGTAACAGTGCTCGAGTTTATTCAAATAAGTGTATCGGATTTCAGTTTGAATTGGGGTTGAAAGAACTGCATAATATCTATCTATCTTGAAATTCGACCATTTTTGTAAACTCAGCACCGTTTTAATCATCTTTCGACGATTGCCATTCAATGAAAGTCACTGACTCCCGTATAGACAGGATAAACAGGACTCCTGTTTATCCTAATAATTGTATGAGATTTCAGTTTGAATTGAAGATGAAAGAACTGTATAATATTTATCATTTAATTCAAATATCGTTGAACACGGTGGACACGGTTTTATTTAGTTTTCGACGATTGCCGTTCAGTGAAAAATCACTAAGTCCTTTATAAATTTGACTGATTTTTTACGTTGCGTTTATGGTAATATTATAGTATTTTTGATAAGGAATGTTCATGTAAGTCTTCTTCTATAATTTAAGTCCAAAATATATATGATTGGCTCCTTTTTAAGGGCTAATTGTGGACTTGAGTACTTTTCACTGAACTGAATTTTTAAATATTTGGAGTTAGTAAGTTTTCATTTTTTATATCATCGGTTTGGTAAGATGTAGGACTCCGAAGACTTTTCCAACGCAAAGTTGAGTTCGTTTTTATTATAGTGTTATTCCAAACTCGTTAGAATAACATTAGAAAAATGTCGACAGTTAAAATTACTATATTAAAAACGAGTTGGTAAAGTTAGGTCACATGGGTAAGTTCGATCACATGGGGCGGATTTTTATAGTCGGTCGGGCCCGACTATGGAATATCCTACACCTTAATTTTAAAGTTTTTAATTATGCTGAACCTTCCCACACTCAGAATGTTATTCATATATCAGAAATTTACGTCTTATATCCCCATAAATTAAAAAATGTATATAAAAGTAAAAAAAAACTAATAAAAAAATTAGAAAAAATATATAATTGGGCGGACCAAGCCTATATTTAAAATTTTGAATGGCTAATATTTCATAGATTTGATTTTAATAATTTGCAGATCAAATTTCCACTATGAAAACCCGGGAAATAATGAAAAAAAAAAAGTAGGCGGATCACGCCCATTTTTAGACCACATATTTATAGGTGAATTCTAACAATTCCTTTTAAATTTTATAACTATACCTTGAATACTTTTCGAGTTATTAGTTCCGAAAGAGTTATATAAAAGTGACTTGTATGGGAGGTGGGCGTGCCAGTTGACCGATTTAGCTCATTTTCAAACTCAGTTCCTACTTTTGACTAAAATATATTGAGACGAAATTTCATCGTATTCTGATCAGTATTTCTTAAGTTATTCTGTATTCGGACAGCAAGACAGCAAGACAGCAAGACGGACAGACAGACAGACGGACATGGCTAAACGGACTCCGGTAGTGATGCTGATGAAGAATATATATATACTTTTCCATACCGGACATGCCTCCCAACGGGCGTTACAATATATGCACAAAGTTAATATACCCTGTACCTCATAGGTGTAGGGTATAAAAAGTCTACATTTTACGTGATTGGCAAGCCATGAAATTGTAACGGTTAACTAAAAATTTATAATTTAAAAAAACCATAATTTCAGTAAGACATTTTAAATTAAATAAAAAAATAAAATAGTGAGATCTTCTTATACTTGGAGAAATAATAATTTTATTGAAAATAGTCGTTAAAAGTTCAAAAATGGCCTTTAAGCTCTTTGCGCAATATCACAGGATCACTTTTTTTTTAGTTTTAAAAGCTTCTTCTCAGTTTTAGAGGGTCTAGTATCAGAGAGTGGACGCGGAGCGAATCATTTTAAGATTTTTTGTTTTTGAATCAGTATAATGTACACACAAAAATAATCCTCTTTTGGCATGAGGCTAATTGAAACAATGTTTCAGTGTTGCAACCGCAATACATTTGTTGTAACCTCATGTCATTAAATTAAACGTAACATTTTTTACTCTAACCGAAATGTTAGTTCGTGCAACTGCACGCTTGGTTGTCATAGCCTCATTTTTCATTATGCTAAAATTTGACGTTTGACGGCAACTGAGTACGTTATTGTATTAACAAAATAAATGGCAAACTGCAAACTGCCAGTTTCTTGCCAACAATTATGGAACAACATGCAGAAATAAATAAACGTCAAACATTTCAAGTCGCACACAATTGAAAATTTATTAAGTAAGTAAAATGCGAAATGAATATGTGAATATTAATAAAATAATGAATTAATTCAATACAAATTTCTGTTTAGCTAGTGATATATAATTGAAATAAAAATATATGACCATATGTGGCATTAGAAATCGTTTTGCATTTTGTTTAATTATGGCGAAATAAAATAATAAATTTGTCTTTTTATACTGTTTTTATTTTTCAGGGATTTTCAAATTTTTGAAATTGTATGCGTGACATATATACGCATCTAAAATACATATAGAAAACTATACATAAATAAGTTTTATATAAAAAAATCTGAAAATAAAATTTCAATTGGAGGTTTCGGTATGCTTGCTGACTTGCCCTAGTAGAAATTTGCCCGATGCGCCATCGGGAAATGATCGTGTTTTCGTTGGGTAAGCCCTATTAAAGAAAATATGATCATTGCCTTTGCATGCCCTTATCATGCTTACCATAGCAGGGTTTACATTATCTAAACAGTCAATGTTCCCGATAATAGCTACATTATTTGTTCCTCATAACAAAATTAGCATCAGGCAATGATCGAGATTAATGAGAGAAACAATATTATGCTCGGGCTCAGACAAGGCAATTGTTGGTTAAATAATAAAATGGGGAATTGCCCGATCAGTACATGATCATGGCCTGAGATCAATACATGATCAGGACACTGCGTTACAAGGACATTATGAGCCTCGTCCTATCCCGATCATCACAAATAATGACTTGATCACTTCAAGACCATGGCCTTACCAAAATTTCTGTGGAGCTTTAAACAACCTCATGCTTGCTGACTAGGAGGTTGGCATTACCTCATGCTTGCTGACTAGGTGGTTGGCACAACCTCATGCTTGCTGACTAGGAGGTTAGCACAACCTTATTCTTGCTGACTAGGAGGTTGATACAGCCTCCTAGTCAGTAAGTTGCCGCAACCGAATAATTCGATAGAACAATTGGTTGCCGTAACAAAACAGGTTTCTGTATGTATAAAATGATATTATTCTAGTGTCGCACTGAGAATTTAGTACCGTATTCTAAATAAATTGTTAACAAATAGTTTCAATTCATACATTTCTCATTTCATTTGTAATTAATTAGTTTTTTCTTACTCTTTCTTACTATATTTAAAGCTAAATGAATACTACGGAATCAAAATAGAATCAAGTGACGAATTGTGCGGTTACGTTATATTGTTTTCATTTAAAAGTCCACAAATCAAGACTTATGGTTGAAGGTTTATTTAGATATTGCTCGGCGTTGATATCTCAAATGGTCATCAAAATATTAAGCACACATACACTTGCAATACAAACAGACCCACACACGAATATAGTAACTGCACATTTAACGAGTAACAGGGTCACGTACATAAAATTTATACTTAGCTCATAAACAATTTACCGCAAACATGCTTTAATCCTTTTTTAATCTTTTGTTACTGATGTTGGTTGGTAGGAGACGGTCTTGCTGGTTTTGTTATATTTTTTGTGTTGTTTTTGTGCTTGTTTATGTCTGTTCATTGTCACATTTTCTTGCTCAACACAGACGCAACACGCTGCAACATGCATCGCATCACATGGTTCGAACGTTGCGATTTGCACTTATTTTTGTTGTTGTTGTTGCATGTCACAGTGAATGCTGCAAGTTTTCCAACATCTTCAACACACAGCCACCAGGACGAAAAGCTGCCAGAGACTGGCGACGTTGCCGGATGCCGGGTTACTCAGCCAAGGCCAAAAGGCTGCCAGCAACCAGGCAACCTTTGCTGCATTTCATGCAATTAATGGGGATAGCAACAACAACAACAACAACGATAACAAAAGCATTTACAACAACAGTATTTAATCTGTGACTTGAAGTTGCATTAAGAAGAAGCAGCAGTGAAAGGCTTGAAGTTGCAGACAAAACGTTCTCCTCGTAAATGTTTTAACAGCTCTGCGAATCAAAAGAAATTCAGTAAAATTATTGAGAAAAATAAAATAAAGTAATAAAGACAGACAAAAGAAACTTTGAAGAAAATTATTTCGCAGTCGAAAATAATTTGTATTCTATGAGTTGCAATAACATATACACTGAGATAGTAAAAAGCAGAGGTCGGAGATATATGTTAGCCTTTTCGGAGATTCCTAAATAACTAGTATTAAATAATATTTTTTAAATTAATCAGTAACAAACCAAAAATTAAAGAAAACAAGAACAAAAGTTTGGTCTGAGAGAAACATTTTCAACAATTTTCGGTTTCGGTCTGAGAGAAACCTTTATTTTTGAAAAATTACTGTTGTGGTTTACCAGTGGGACATATAATGGTTAACAAATTATATTCCTCATAATTTTCAGATGACTCTAATTATTTCTGACGCACACACAGATGGTAACTTTTGTTTAAAAATTTGTGTATATCGAAATAAAACGCTAAAAGCAAAAACTAAACATTTTTGTATCGAAAAAATATATATTTTGTTAAAAAATGTTTGGTCGACACAAGCGGCAATTTTCAATAAATTTAAAAAATAAAAATTGATAATAAAAATGTTCAACATAGTATTCGACCAAAACAACAATCTTCAAAAATTTTCGAAAAAAAAAATTGTAAAAAATAAAAAAACAACGGAATGATCAAAAATAACAATATTCGAAAAAAAATTGTTGAGCGACAAAAAAAAACAAAAATTCGAAAATAACTTATTCGACAAAATCAACAATGTTCGAAAATTTTCGAAAAGAAAATGTTAAAAAAATGCGTGCGACGAAAACAACGCAATGTTCGAAAATAACATATTCCAACAAACAAATTTATTCGACAAAAACATCAGGTTAGATAGTTTTCGAAAAAAAAATTGTAAAAAAATAAAAAACAGCGGAATGATCAAAATAACAATGTTCGAAAAAATGTTTGAGCCACAAAAACAACGCAATATTCGAAAATAACATATTCGACAAAATTAACAATGTTCGAAAATTTTCAAAAAAAAATGTTAAAAAAAATGGGCTACGAAAACAACGCAATGTTCGAAAATAACATATTCCAACAAACAAATTTATTCGACAAAAACAACAAGGTTAGATAATTTTCGAAAAAAAATTGTTAAAAAATAAAAAACAGCGGAATTGATCATATAATAATATCATATAATAATATAATAATATCAATGTTCGAAAAAATGTTTGAGCCACAAAAACAACGCAATATTCGAAAATAACATATTCGACAAAATTAACAATGTTCAAAAATTTTCAAAAAAAAATGTTAAAAAAAATTGGGCTACGAAAACAACGCAATGTTCGAAAATAACAAATTCCAATAAAAAAAAAACGTATTCGTCAAAAACAACTATGATCGAAAAAAAAATAGTTAACAAATTTTTGGGCGACAACATTTTCCAACAACAAATTTTTATGATTCTCCAATCAATTTCTGCAACAACAAAAAATTCCCTATAAATAAGACCAATTTAATTTCCTGTCTGTTTTCATATATCTCTCAACCAAAGATTTTTATTTTTTTGAAAATATAAAGTATCTCTCATCCTTTATATTTTTTGACTAATAATATATCTCAGTGGAAAACCAAATGAAAATAAAGGTTAACTGTTATTTCCGATCTCTGGTAAAAAGGACTACATTCAAAGTCTATTTTAATACAAATATTTATAATTTATTATATCCCTAGGAGAAATTTGCCCGATGTGCCATCGGGAAATGATCGGGTTTTCGTTGTGTAAGCCCTATTAGAGAAAATATGATCATTGCCTTTGCATGCCCTTATCATTCTTACCATAGCAGGGTTTACCTTATCTAAACAGTCAATGTTCCCGATCATAGCTACATTATTTGTTCCTCATAATGAAATTAGCATCAGACAATGATCGAGATTTAATGAGAGAAACCCTATTATGCTCGGGCTCTGACAAGGCAATTGTCGGGTAAATAATAAAATGGGGAATTGCCCGATCAGTACATGATCATGGCCTGATGTCAGTAGATGATCAGGACACTGCTTTACAAGGACATTATGGGTCTCGTCATATCCCGATCATCTCAAATAATGATATGATCACTTCATGAGCATGGCCCTACCAAAATTTCTACTAGGGATGTTGAAAATTATAATTTTTATTCGGACATATCGAAAGCGGACTTATCGATAATTAACGATAAATTTTCGAATTGATAATCTGATGGCATTACTCATCAAAAGGAGAAAAAATGTTTTCCATGGACACGTCCGATATATCAATTCTATTTAATTCGCGGGTTGCTGATTATGACTGCATAATCTCTTTTTTTTTCTATTATGCAACGTTGTCAGAAAATTGATATAGAAATTTATGGCTCTTTTCAACCAATTCTTAGAATACAAAAAAATACAGTCCTTCACAAAACCAGTTTTTGTAAAAAACTGTAAATTCAATTTTTCCTTTAATTGTCAATACTAATACTAATTACAATAATAAAAATTAATATTTCGATAATTTTTTAAGATATTTCAATCTAAACTCGAAACATTTTGATTTTATAAGACTATTTTTGTGATTATTATTTTAGCTTTTCGGATATAATGATAAATAAGAAAATAATTTAGTATTTGTTTCAGAACATTGTAAATAACTTTTTTTTTCATCGGATTTTTTAAGACTAAAAATACAATCGTACAAATTTCGTCTATTAGGGAAAATTATTAGTGGTCCTGGCAATATTGGTTTTTTATAATACAAAAAATACACTGATCTGTTCTCGATCATGGCCCCAGAATAGTTTCAACTATATTGATGTTAGGGTCTTGGCCCAATACTAGTAAACTGGATCGCATCATATTAATTCTATTGCTACCTGACTGATTTAGACTTTCAGTAATAATATTGAAAACATAGGCAAGAAGTCAATGTGGAATCTATAAAGAAATCAATGTGGAGATAGAAATCCAAAAGAGTGCATTAATGCGACAAAAACTTACAGCTAACTTAAACGGTTCTTCAAATAATCCATTAAAATTCAAATTTTAAAAATATATCGGCTTTTTTTTATTTAAAGTATTTTGTTTTTGTAAATTTTTTGTTTTAAAACTTAATGAAAAGTGTAGTAACAAAAATGTAATGTGAATTATAAAAAAATTAAAATGTATTTTTGTTACATATTTTTTTGTTAGTGTTTTTGTTAATTATACATGTGTTTTTTTTTTTTTTTTTTTTTGTGTTTATCTTTTGTTTTTGTTTTTGTTTGATTTAGTTTTTACTCTTATTTATGTGTAAAGTAAGATTCACACGATTGATGTAAAGCATCAACAATAAACACAATTTTGTCGAATATCAATAAATGAGGGTAAAATTTCCTGTTGATGCAATTTTGTATCAATTTAAAATGTTTATTTTTCAATACAAAAATTGAAAAAGGATCAACCAAATTGCGTCAATTTTTGTTGACGACTCGAGCATCAACATTATATATCAATTTTTAATTTATGCAAACTGATATAAGTTTTTTATATAAGTCTTTAGGAACAAATAACTCGAAAAGTATTCAAGATATAGTTATAAAATTTAAAACATATTGTTAGAATTTACATAAAAATATGTGGTCCAAAAATGGGCGTGATCTGCCCACATTTTTTTAAAATTATTTTCCGGGTTTTCATAGTGGAAATTTTAGCCGTGAATTATTAAAATAAAATCTATGGAGTATTAGCCAAAAAAAACATAAATATAGGCGTGGTCCGCCCATTTTTATTTTTATAATTCTTTTTATTAGTATTTTTTATACTTTTATATCAATTTTTTAAATTAGGGGGATATAAGAAGTAAATTTCTGATATGTGAATAATATACCAATGTGGTGGATTCAGCGTAATTATTAACTTAAATTAAGGTATACTATTATATATCCCCACCAAAGGTGTAGGGTATTTCATAGTCGGGCCCGACCGACTATAAAGTCCGTCCAATGTGACCGAACTTATCCATGTCACCTAACTTTCCCAACTCGTTTTTTTGTGTGTTTTCTGTTTCTGTTTTTGCCTTTGCTTTTGATTTTGTTTTTAAGATTGTCTATGTATTTTCTTTTGAATTTTCATGTTTTCTTTTTATATATATTTTTTGTTGCTTTTGATTTTGTGATCTTATTTCTTTATCTTTTTTTCTTTGTGTTCTTGTTTTGCTTTTATTTTTGTATTTTTTCCTTACTTTTTGTATTCTTATTCTTCTGTTTCTGTAATTTTGTGATTTTGAATTTTTGTTTTTGCATTTGTTTTCGTTTTTGTATTTTTGATTTTGTTTCTGAGTTTTCCTGTTTCCGTATTTGCATTTGTTTCTGAGTTTTTTTGCTTTTGGTTTTGTGTTTAGTGTTTTTGATTTGGTTTTTGTTTTTGCGATTGTTTTTGCTTTTCTTTGTTTTTTTTCTGTGTTTTTGCATTTGTACTCGTTCTTAATCGTGTGTTTTTACTTTTGCTTTTGATTTTGTTTTTGCTGTTTTGTTTTTCTTTAGTTTTGCTTTTAGTTTAGATTTTTGCGTTTTTGTTTTTTGTGTTTTTGCTTTTATAATTGAAGCGTTGGCTGCAATAAGGGCGTTAGGCATCATAACGTCCTTTTTGCAATATTCACACCGTATGATCCCAGCAGTGCCTTAAACAATTCTGTGAAATCCCAGATCGATTGCATGAATTTTTTGGTCGTTTTATGCAATAAGGGTGTTATCTCCATACAAAAAATTTCATTTTTTTCATATTTTTAATTTTTTTACAGAGTCAGTTTTCAACAGTGTCAATTTAGTTTTGAGCCATTTTGACCGTAATTTAAATCTATATCCATTGATATCAATAAATATATAAAGATTATGCACAATAATCTTTTTTTTTACATTTATATAATGATAATAGCTCTAAAACTCTAAAACTCAATTACTCGTTTTATGCAATAAGGGCGTATACATTATTTAATTTAATTAATTATTTTATATATTAATAGAAGCTCTAAAAAAAGTTTGAAAAGTGCATAATAGAGCTAAAAGTTTAAGTTTTAATGGACAATTTGAGTCAATAAAATCGGTTTATTCCTTTTTGAGATACGGACATTCAAAAATTTTAAACGCAAATATTTCAAAACTTACTTTTTTACATAACGCCCTTATTGCAACCCAACGCTTCAATTTGTTGTATTTGAGTTTTTATACCCTACACCTATAAGGTACAGGGTATATTAACTTTGTGCATATATTGTAACGCCCCTTAGGAGGCGTGTCCGGTATGGAAAAGTATATATATTCTTGATCAGCATCACTACCCGAGTCCGTTTAGCCATGTCCGTCTGTCTGTCTGTCTGTCTGTCCGTTTTGCTGTCTTGCTGTCTTGCTGTCCGAATACAGAATAACTTGAGAAATACTGATCAGAATGCGATGAAATTTCGTCTCAATATATTTTAGCCAAAAGTAGGAACTGAGTTTGAAAATGAGCCAAATCGGTTAACGGACACGCCCACCTCCCATACAAGTCACTTTTATATAACTCTTTCGGAACTAATAACTCGAAAAGTATTTAAGGTATAGTTATAAAATTTAAAACATATTGTTATAATTCACCTAAAAATATATGGTCCAAAAATGGGCGTGATCCGCCCACTTTTTATTTTTCATTATTTTCCGGGTTTTCATAGTGGAAATTTGATCCGAAAATTATTAAAATCAAATCTATGAAATATTAGCCTTTCAAAATTTTAAATATAGTCGTGGTCCGCCCAATTATATTTTTCAATTTTTTTTTTTAGTTTTTTATACTTTATATAAATTTTTTAATTTATGGGGATATAAGACGTAAATTTCTGATATATGAATAATATTCTGAGGGTTAATATCCCCACCAAAGGTGTAGGGTATTCCATAGTCGGGCCCGACCGACTATAAAAATCCGCCCCATGTGACCAAACTTACCCATGTGACCTAACTTTCCCAACTCGTTTTATTTTACGTTCGTAGCTGGTCTAAGTGCCAAGTTATATCGCTTTGAAATTGTAGGCTGTATAGGAGGTACCACGCCCATTTGTCCAATCCCGCCCAATCCAAGCCAGATTTGAATGCCCAAATTTGGGTAAGGCTTGGGTGGAAAATGGACTTGACAGTTAAAAATTTCCTCTAATGAAGGAATGTATTTACGCTTGATGAAATCTTGATGATGTTATTCTATCAAAGGAAGGAATTTACTAGCATTTTTTTTTGTTATAATATAATTTAATGAATTTTTATATGGATTTCCTTCATCTGAAACATAATTAGAACTCGTTTAGCATATTATTTTTCTCAGTGCACTGCAGCAATAATAACATAACAAAACAACAATTACAAAAATAACAACAAAGCATTAACTTATGTTGAAAAGTGCTGCAGCAGACCGGACTAAAAGCAAAAAAGACCAACATATAAAAGTAGCCAACAACATATGGCAACGCCATGCAGCATTAAGGAGCAATTGAAATGCAGCCAACTTCCTTCCGTTAGAGACGCGCGTCGCTAGCGGAAACAAATGCTAAAATAAAATGGCTACAACGGGTTAAACACCGAAAGAATGAAGAGACAGACAGAATGGAAGAGAGAATGCATACAGAAAAACATTACAAAAATATGTTGTCTTTGAAAAAGCTGAAAAAAAAGCAAAGCTTTGTGGCGGCCAAAATAAACAGCAGCAGCAGCATCTGCCACGTACAGGAAGTGATAATCGGAAGATGTACAAACCGGAGGATGTGCGAAATGGGCGTGAAATAGGAATGAGTCAAGTAATGAGTACCAGCTTGTAAAATGGAATGAATGTAAAATGCCAAAATGTGTATTTCAATTACAATTGCAATTAAAAATTATTTTATTTTTTAACTGTTTTTCAGGATAAAAAAAAATCATTAAATAACATTTATTTTCTTTTAAAATTGTTAGAAGTGGAACATTTAAAGTAGCAGTTTTGAAAATTAGTTGATGTTCTTAAAGCCGAGTCATTTAGTTAATAATTCATAAAATTGAATTAATTTCAATATGGTTTTAGAGAAATATTAAACCAGTTGGTTGGGTTCGGAAATGTCAAAATCCATGCTATGGTATTTTAAGATTAGCCGAACAACGTGTATTAAGCAAACGGTAATTTAAAAGATTTCATGGATTAAGGATTCCAAATAAAATTAAACATTCTTTAAAACATATTTCCCAATTCTTCGTTTTATAATAAAGAATATAAACAGATTTTTCAGTGTTGATCCGCAAATATGGACAATTTTGTTGCACACTTTCATTATTTAATGTAGGTGTATCAATATAAAAATTATTATTATAAACAAATGAATTTTAATTAATTCGATAAATAAATAGAAAAATATGCACTTACATAATGTCACCACTAACCATAATTTATAGTAATGTTTATGTTTTACCATAAAAATGAATTGTGAAGACAACACATGTCATGCCATAAATGTCAAACATTATGGCATGGCTGTCATCAATTTGGCATTTCGAAATATATTCAAATCAAAATATTTAGTTAAAAATTTTAATTTCATCAATTTTAAGTATAAAATAGCATCAAAGTAATTTATTTAATATATTCGCTGTACAAATGTTAATGATACATCGTAATGCGAGTGTAAAAACATGTGTTTTCCGTAAAATGTTGTGACATCTTTGGACCATGTCTTTTTAGTCTGCACAAACATAAATTTTGTCTGTCGTAACTTTACCTCGAGATATGTCTAGTGTAGAGATGGGCACGTGAGTAAGTTTTGGCTCACATTCACTCACGCTCAAAAGATTTTTTGTAATCACGCACACTCACTCACGGCCTTTTTTGCTCTACTCACACTCACTCACAATCACGTGAGTAAAATTAAGATTCAATCACATCACGCGTGATTCACGCTAAATCACGTTTTTTTTTGCTATTGTTTTCAGAATGCATAAAAATACATATTTCATTTGTAATGTTAATGAGATTGGTCGACCGAGCGCGGCACCTCCAATACAACCAACATCTTGGAGACGGAAATGTGAAAGACCTTCATTGTGAAAGGTAAAAATTGCCTCGAAGAATGATTCTTCGGTGAAGAATTCATGTAAAATCTTTGAGAATTGTCTCTGGAAAAATTATCTGTGGAAAAGAATTATCAATAAAAAAATAGTCCGGAGTAGAATTTACCAGGGATGAATTGACTTTGGGAAAAACTAACTTTATAACTCGAATAAAAACGGGACCCCACACGAACCCCTGGAACAAATTAATCATAATAAACAAAAGGAAGTCAATACAGAGTTATCATGTATAGTTGAAATTGAAAATTCACCATTTTTCAAAAATGAGTAAAAAAAAAATTGAGTTCTATGTCCATTTCCATGAACAATCATATGAAACCAAGCAAAAACTATTGACATGACCCCACAAAAATTGACTAGCTCATAGTAAGAAAGGCCGGATTGCAGGGTTTAGATCAATTATTGACTGAAACCTTGCAACTTATTCTGAGTTGAGTGGGTATATGACGGTCGTTAGAAAGGGTTTGATTTATTATCGTTCTGAAAAGTGAGCAGTCGCTTTCCTGAAGCCTTCTGAGTTCAAAATGTGGTCCTACTTGTTCTGTAGTTCAGCAAAAATATAGAAAAATCGCAAAAAATTAAAAGTGAGATTTTTTTAATTTTGTGAAATATTCGACTCACGCACACTCACTCACGAAAAAATTGTACTCACGCACACTCACTCACGGTATTTTTGGGTCTACTCACACTCACTCACAATCACGTGAGCAAAATTAGGATTCAATCAGAATCACGCGTGATGCACGTGAATCACGCTGAATCACGCTCACATGCCCATCTCTAGTCTTATGTATATGCAGTGAAAGAAAATGGTATAAAAGTGTTTTAAAAACCAAATATTATGTAAAAAATTATTGATTTTTTAATATGATTTAATACTTTTTAAGATGAGATTTGGACTTCGCTGATTTTGGTGTAGACATTTTTCTATCCATTTTTTTTTTAAATTTTTGACATAATTTAGAACCTTTTTATTATTTATAGCAGGGCGCTGTGGACGTTTTTTTATTGGTATTATAAATGTGGTAACAAAAAATAATAATTCTCCGCTAAAACAACTTTTCTCAAATTCTTCTCCGTGAAATTCTTTCACGTAAAATGCTTTATCGTAGAATTCTTCTCATAGATTTTATCCAAGTATAATTCTTCCCCGTAGAGTTTTTACCAGTAAACATTTTTGTGTGGTGAATTTTAGTGTGTTGTGTTTAGTGTGTTAAGTTTTAGTGCTGTGAGTTTTAGATCGGTAAGTTTAAGTGCGGTGAGTTCAAGTGTGGTGAGTTTTAGTGTGGTGAGTTTTATTGTGGTGAGTTTTAGTGTGGTGATTTTAAGTGTGATACTTTTTAGTATGGTGAGTTTCGGTGTAGTGCGTATCGGTGTGGTGAGTTTGGTATAAACTGGTGTGAAATATCTTGATGTCACTATAATAACAATAGACATACACCTTCTTGAAAAAGGACCTTCTATGGGGGGTGCCACACCCAGTGGTCCAATCCCGCCCACATTCCACGAGACCGTTTAGAATGCTTAAATATAACGCTGAACAAAATTTCATTAAATTTGTTATCCTAATTGCTGATATAATGTGTTTTTAATTTTTAGGTTATGTGAGAGGTGCCACGCCCAGTCCACCAATCTTATCAAGATATAGCCTATACTCTGCTTAGATCCAACAAACATATTGTGTCAAAATTTTATTCAATTCGTTTCTGCCGTTTTGACGTCTATTTGGAACATACATACGGATATGGTAGAGATTTCGTGGTTAAAAATGTAAAATTCTGAAAATTTTGAAAATAAAATATATGTAAGAACAGCTCTAGAATACGAATACGGGTTTAACTTTTTAAGACATAGCCATTTTTGAAAACGGACGCGTCATTTATTTACGTTTTCAAATATGTTTCTATTTATTTGATTTGATTTTACTACACATTGTATTAGAAAATCAATTCTTCATATTGCATTTGTGAAAACCGACGCCTCATTTATTTCTGTTTTAAAATTTGACTTGATTAACTACACAATGCATTATAAAATGATACTCTTCATATTGTTACGAAAATTCAGTCTACGGAAAACTGTTCTACGAGTTCGTATCGCTGGATTGTGTACAAAATAAAAACACTCTTATGTTTGGTTTAAATTATAACAATTAACTTTATTAATTCACTTTAATAAACAACTTTACTAATAAAAAATTCTAACAACTGCTGCATGTCCCCAATTTAACTGGACATTGATCACACGAGATGCACTCTACCACTTTCCAATCACTACTGAACTGCTGTACCACAGATGCGGCTCCCTTATAAACTGCATGCATCAGTTCGACACGTTTCGGCAAGCTTCGACTTGTTTCGAGAACCTTCTACTCATTTCGTGAATGACGCATGCTATTGGCATCTCATTCGCACTTTTGTGTATTAATGTGCTTCCATCTCTTTCTCGCACATTGCTCATTACGCTGAATGATCTTCCGTCTCTTTCCGTCTTCTTTCTTGCGTCTCATTTGTTATTGTTGAATGTTTGCACAGTGGGGCAAATTACCTCTTTTCGTAACAATATTGCCATGCACACTGCGAAAGTTCGCATTACGTACAAATCCGAAAACAAAACGCGTTGATGGCAAAACGCATTATTATTAATATTTGGTACATGTGTAAAAACAATACTTATTCCTTGTGATTCTTTTGAGTCATCAGAATTGATGATAATAAGATCGTATATTTTGTTATGCTTCAAATTTCATTATAAAGTATGTTTTTTGAGAATAAAAAATTATTGACTTTTGAAGTATGCTATAGAAATAAATACAGATGTAGTATTTTCTATTTTGTTGAGTGAATTTAAACAAGTACATAATGCAGACGACGTAATTTATTTACGTATTTCAGGACGATTAAATAATTACATAGTGAAATAATTTGTTGTATAGAATTACAGAAAATGTATGTCATAGTTTTCTATAAAAAAAAAACTACTACATTAATTTAGTTAAATAAATAGTACATTTGATTTTCGACCTAAATAAAATACATATATACACTGTGGTAAAATATATTAAAATTAAATGAAATTGTGTCAAAATTAAATACAAACGACAAGAAAAAACAACTTAAAACAATATTCATTTAAATTTAAAGCAATTGACGCATAATAGACAATTATATTCAACTTTAAATTTAATATTAGGTTTTTGGGAATTTATTCTTTACAAAATTTTCAAAAAAGTCGAATTTATTTTTAATGTTGACTTTAAAATGTCTATTATTATGTACCGTTGTTTTTAACACATAATTAAAAACAATTTTATTAACATTTAAAACTATTGTTATTACATTTTTATTTTATTTTGGTAAAAAATATATATTTTTTTTTAAATTTATTTTTTTATGTTAAGTTATTTTTATTATTTAAATTTTATTTTCTTTTATCGTTCGGAATGGCATTTGTACTTGCTAAAGCCAATAACCTATATTACTAAAGGCCATGTTTATTATATTTTTGTTTTTAATATGATCCATCAAAAAGGGGCTATGAATAATACGACAGGGTGACATCGAACACAAAATTTAAGTTTTACGCGTAAAAGCAGCCCCTAGATGTATGTTGTATGCATTTCACATTGCATTTCATACCGTAAATGCTGCATACCTTAAGGGGCATGTCACCAAATCTTGATTTTAAAATCAATGTGATTAAATTGAAAACAATTTCGTTTAATTTTAAAACATTATGTTTAATTTCAATTTTAAACATTTGTTGTTAATTTTAAAGATAGTATTTTTTTTTCAATATATTAAAGCATGAGAATGTGAAATTGTGTCAGAAAAAGGTTTTCTAACAATAATGAAATATTTAACTTGAAATAGTGTTAACGAAAACGTTTTTATATTTTATGGAAAATAAAGATAATTTAATATATTTCAAGTAAATTTTGCTAAATCTGAAGAAACTGTTGTCCTAGTGAAATTATTAAAAAAATCTTTTCACAAAATTACTAATTTGAGTTTGTCAGAGCATTCAAATTACCATAATCACATACTTCAAATATTAGAGTAGTAACTATCACCACATAAAGCAAGCCAAAAGATGCCAGTACTCATAGTAAACATATTTTCTGTCTTGTAATTCTGTGGAGCACAAACAGCAATTGTATTAAAAATGCGATGTTGCCATACTATGGAATATCAAAGGATGCATGTACTACACAGTATCACAGGACGCACACAGTTAGTTGTACAGGAAATATGCGAAAAACACCGGAAAAACTGTTAAAATATGATTAAGTAAAAAAGTTGTAAAACCTGCAATGAACTCAAAAGAAATATAAAAATACACACAAAAAAATAAATGAAATACAGACGTACTATGCAAACAAACTCTTCAGCTTTTCTTTGAGTTTGTGGCAACCATGGGGCGTGTTGTGGGCCAAGGCAGCTGGTAATCAAGGCAACAACATTTTAGATTTTGGTCGTGTTTTTCGGTTGCATTCTTTTGGTTTTTATATATAGTGCATTTTTTATAATTTTTGTACATATTTTCAGATTGTGCTTTTATGATATTTTTGTTTTCTGTTTTTTCTACTTATATTTATTATATTTTCTTTATATTACTTTTTTATTTACATTTTTTTTTTCATTTTATTTAATTTTTTTAATACACTTTTTCTAGATACTCTTTCGACTGCTTCCAAGCGGATTAACTTGCAAAATGTGCCCGTGTAATTTTTCGTAAAACATGTTTTCAATTTTTAGGGGCCTTTTCATTTACTTCTTGTTTTGCTTTTTGATTATTTAAATAGTTTTACGAGCTCCCAAGGATTCGCATAATGCCTTGGCCAAGACCGTCAATGAGCTGAGATTTCTTTGCAGGTGGAATGGAACTTAATTTGCCTCAAATTGAATTGAATCGAAACGAAAAGAAACTAATGAAATGAAATTTGAGAAAGATGCAATTTCATGTAGAATATTTGATTGAACAAACTGTTGAAAGTTGGATGCAATAAGAAGAATTAAAATTTTAAATTTAAAAAATAAAAATTTTCTTTAGACAAATAAAATAAAAAATTGCTACACTGCATTTTCAGTGATTTGCTGTTGTTAGACGATTTTTGCATTGGTGCTGCATCGACCTGTTGTAGATGCGGCATTTTTTTTTACTTCTTTCATTTCTGATTTTGTGTGGCAACGCTATATTTTATGTGTTTTCTGCTTCTTTGTGCCATAAATATTCATTGAATTCAAGCTGGCAGCACTTTGCAGTGAGTGGTTGAATCGCAAAATGGCAAATAAAGAAATATGCAAAATAAAAATGCGAAAACTGTAACAAATAAAAATTATGAATAGAAAATATAAAAGTGTGTTTTTGCAATAGCTAGAAGTGAAATGAAAGTATGAAGCTTTTGAAATTGTGGACTATTTCGAAATAATTTAAAGACTTTTCGATAAAATACCGAAAAAGCGAACAATTTTTAAATATAACAATTAAACCAAATACTTCTTATCAATATCTATATATATAAAACTCTTGGTCCGTCTGTCAATCTGTCGGTCGGTCTGTCTGTCTGTTTGTTCCAGCATCACGCCTAAACCGCTGAACCAATTTAACTCAAATTTTGCACCAGGATACTATGGAGTCCGGAGGGTGTCTATATATGGGCGAGATTGGACAAAGGGGCGTGTCACCTCCCATACAACCTAAACTTTCAAAACGTCATATCTCGGCACATACACAAGCTAAGAGATGAAACAAAAAAACTCAAAAACAAAAAAAAAATACAAAAGCAAAAACACAAAAACAAAAGCAAAAATCAAACACAACAGTAAAAGCACAAAACTTAAGCAATAACTCAAAAACAACAGAAAAATAAAAAAGGATAGAAAACAAAATCAACCACATCAAAATTCATCACACTAAAATTCACCACACTAAAACTCACATACTAAAATTCACCACACTCAAATTCAAAACACCAAAATTCACAACACTCAAATTCACCACACTAAAACTAACCACACTAAAACTCACCACACTAAAACTCACCACATTGAAACTCACCACACCAAAATTCATCACACTAAAATTCACCACACTAAAATTCACCACACTAAAATTCACAACACTTAAATTGAACACACTAAAATACACGACAATAAAATTCACTGCACTTAAACTCACCACACTAAAATTCACCACACTGAAACTCACCACAATAAAACTACTGGGAAAAACTCTACGGGGAAGAATTCTACGGGAAAGAATTCTTTTGTCTTGGATTTAGAAATTAAATTATAAATTATAAGTTAAATTATAAAGTGACTGTAATTTCTCAACATATTTTTTGATTTATTGGATATAAAAGATAAAATTAAATTTTTGTTTTTAACGAAAACACAAAAATATAAAAAAAGAATAAATTCTGCAATAGTGATAAAAATCAGACCATGTTTTTCGTAATAATGTTCTTATTTAATTATTAAAACAATATATGTTATGAAAAACATAATAGGTAGACCATCAAATTTTTATTTTTTGCGTCATAATATTGGTCAGATCCACCCGAATTTCATTGGGTTTATTTGAAAATATTAGCTGAAGTATTCTAAATGAAATACATAAGATATAAGATTAAAAATTCAAATTCTTAGGAAATAACAATTAAAAATGTATCGAAAAATATATAATTATCCTTTTTTGTGTTACGTAATAACTCGAGAACTTTAGGCAATATCAAAAAAACTGAGTATGAGGTCTTAATCAGAATTTTGAATTCTATTGGAAAATTATACTAAGACACCATTTTCTGTTGTGCTGTGTTATTATGATTTAAATACAATTTCAAATTGATGTGGTGCATTTATAGAAACTCCTCATATGAGTTATCAACAAACAAATTTATCTATATATGTATTTCAGATCACCATATATATAAGGGAAAAAAAATGTATTGAACACTCAGAAAAAATTCTATAAAATTCCATTTATATTTGTCAATAGGACAATAATTGTTTAAATAGGAAAACAATAAATATTTTCATAAAAACAATAAATATTTTCATAAAAACTCAAAAGAAATTTAATTTTATTTCGTACGCCGAAAAAAATACTGTAGTAAATTTTATTACATATATTTATTGTTAGTTTTTCAATACATTTTATTTTATTTGACTTCATGTTACTACACCATGTATTTTAAATTCGTTCTCCACATATTGCAGAAACTGTATTATTGTTTTATTTTTTGATTTTATTCGTATAAACCCCCACTACTGCTCGACAATTGCCACAAACCTTTTAAGTTACCGCTGACACCAGTGTTGCAAACTGATAATGTTTAGTTCCAAAGCGGTGACTTTTAACTTGTATGGAACATACGCAATAATATGTCGCAATGCTGTGATATATAAGTCATTCATTCTGATAATGGAACATATACAATAAAAGGCGGAGTTAACTTTGTTGCTATTAGCAAAAAAGAACAAATGATATGTTCCATATATGTGGTAATTACCTAATAGGAACATGTTTATTAATTAAGTAGATAATTAACTTTAAAATTTAATAAATAATGCATAAAATATTTATTACATCCACTACATATCGTTGTTGTAGAACTAAAAGTCACCCAATACATTTTTTTGAAAATCTTAAATTTCAACTTTGTCGGTAATTATTAAAAAAAGTAATTGATACATTTTTAAAGTTGAAATACCAATAGATAGATTCACATTTTCTTATAATTTGGTACAAAAATTCAGCTCATCGATCAAAAATTGAAAGACATCCCATGTAGGAATTAATTAGCCAATGCTATTCAGGCCTGTGCCAACGCTGTTATCCAAGCTCTTTCCAAGACTGTGTCAAGACTGGAATGATAACTATGTTACAAGCCTGTATCACAGGCTTGTTCCAGGCTCGTTGGCAAATGTTGTGCCAGACCTTAAATCTCAGTCTAGTGCAAACACTGTGTTTTAGGTCTGTGCCAAGGCTGTAATTCAGGATTGTACCAAGGCTTGTGTGCCAGGCTTGTACCAAGGCTTGTGTCTCAGTCATTGCATTCATTATTCATGTCATTACACTTGAGAGTTGTATCTGTAGATAAATAAATATGTAAGAGGTTAACAACCAATTCAACAGTAATACCTACGTTAATTTGCAGACTTATTGTTCAGACAACTCCAAAGAGTTGAGTTTCTCCAATTTATTTTTTGGCGTTTAAAAAATCGTCAACATTTTTTTTTTTCATCAGATAAGTGTTCTTTAACATGGAAACAACACAAAAATGTCACCATAGTAAACTTTAATTTACTCAAGTCAAAGTCGGTACACACGCATAACTAGGCATGGGACGAAAAGTTGTCGAGACGGAATTTTGAATGTCCGTCAGCATATGGCAGTTTGGATAATTTGACAATTTTCATATGTGGCTTAATATTGTGTCAGCCTTCTGCCAATATTGGTATACCGAGGCTTGTGTTGAGTCCGAGAATGAAAATTGTGCCAGGCTTGTGTCCAGCATAAACTTACGAGGCTTGTTGACAAATGTGCCAGGCTTGTGTCTAGCTTGATATATCAAGGCTGTTGTTGGGTCTGTGAGTGACGATTCTGCCAGGCTTGTGTCTAACCTAAACTAACAAGGCATGTGTAAAGCCTGGGAGTGACGATTGTCCCAGGCTTGTGTCTAATGTAAACTAACGAGGCTTGTTTGAAATCTAGGAATGACGAATGTGCCAGGCATGTGTCTAGCTTGGTATATCAAGGCCTGTGTGGAGTCTGTGAGTGACTATTGTGCCAGGCTTGTGTCTGGCCCGATATACCAAGCCTTGGTAGTCAAGCCTGTAACAAGCCTGGCTCTTTTGTTGCAGCCTGGAAATTCCTACCTGGGATATTAAGATTTTTGTAAATGAACCATTGGCATTTTGAAAATGTAGTTGGTGACTTAGTTTTACAACGACGATATGTTTATAATAAGTTGTATTGAATAAATAGACATCCGAAATAGAATAATTTTAAAAATAAAAAACAATACAATTTTTATAAATTTTCACGAATTGTGTTTTTTTGGGTGCGCGAAAAATTAGAGGGGGTAGGATATAATGTTTAACCCGCAAACTTGAATCTTTTGTTAAATTCGAGTTGAAATTTTCTAAAACTCTGTACGTAAAGACTTCTTTTATTATGCCATGCACAATTTTGCATTATGTGTTGTTTTATTACACGACAAACATTCTCGGTAATGGTACTGTGTAGGATCTTTATTATTTATATTTTTAAATAATAACGATTGCGAACGATTTGCGAAAGTGAGAAGGTATAAAATAAAGTTTTAGTTTTTTTTAATGTAAATGTATTCAATTTTTGTATGGAAATGCAGTCAAATTATGTAGTTATATTCCATACAAAAACAACTACAGAAATTTAGTAAAACAAATACATATGCTTTTAGGCGTAAATCAAATACAAATGTATTTATTTTAAAGCCATATTTATTAATTTTAAATATTTTTTCGGTGAAGAATTTAAAGGTATTAACCGATTAAAAACACATTTTGACATATTGATTAATTAAAATATTAAAAAACTATTAATTATAAAGTATTTTTCCCAGTGTTTCATTTGTATTGTAACTTAGCGCAAGTCCTCGATATGCATTTGAATCGAATCGCACAATAAAACACAGTCATATTTACAGAATAGTGGCATATTGTATGTAATATTGTGATTTTTTTATTATTGTTGTTGTCGTTGCAATATATCTGAAACGTTGGTCATATCACTGAACTTTGTTGTGTGGGAAAATATAGGGTATTAATGGTTTATGTGGGTCAGTGGTTGAGTACTCGTCGGCTGTGTTGTTGTAATTGCATTTGTGGCAGGAAATAGGAATGATGTTGTTGTTGCTGTACTTGTTGTACTTGTTCTACTTACTGGTTGCACTCGATTGCTGCGCATTTCGCGGCTTTTTGCCGGCGCTTCCGTTGAAGCAAAAGTGGAGCAGTAAAGGCTGCGGAGTGGGCGATGGCTGCCTTCGTCTCGTTGCATATTCATCATATCTATGCGTTGTATTATTCAATAGAATGGCGCCAAATGCTGTTTACCGTGGCGTTTAATTTTTTATTTTTTATTTTACATCTGCCAGTTTCCAAGCGAGAGCTATTTTTTGCAATTTTTATATTTTTCATAAATTTGTTCGCTAACGTTGCGCGAAATTGGCGCTGCCACTAAATTAGAATTTGTTCATCAAATATTTAAAATGCAGAATGCGAGGTGCTAATTGCATTTAAAGGCAGCAGCCTAATAAATGAGAATAAAAAAGATTCTAGTATTTAAATAAAAATTTCAAATTTGTGCTTTAGTCATTTTGAATAAATGTAGCGTGAATAAATATTGTTGTTTTTAACTTAATTCATTAATTTATTTTAAAAATGTTGTTGCACCCAGAACAAAAAACAATGGTAAATAAATATTATTTCAATTAAAAAAAAAAATAGTTTATACTTTAAAAATTGGCCAATAGGATGCATATTCTGTATTTAATTTCTTAATTAATGAATTAAATGAATGAATTAAAAACCTTGATGATATAAAATCTCAATAATTCTGTATTACTAATTTTAGTTATTATTTACAATGCTCTACATTAATTTTGATGCAGTGAAATTTGAAAAATGGAATAAATTTTAGAATATTTGAACTAGTTTTTGATACATATCAAATTTTCGTTTTCCTTTAATTTCACTATTTTCTAATTTTTGTGCTGAAATTAAATAGTTAATTGAAATTAAATAGAAAATCGTAAAAACTAAATTACAACAACCATATGAAAAGAGTACTGCAGTTGTCTGCGCTCTTAGAGGTCAGTGTAGTGCATCATACTCTCGCAGTAAGAACAACAGAAGAACAACAACAATTCTGCCGCATGAGTTTTTGTTGTTGATGCTGGTTTGACACAGCAAACAGAGAGGGGAAAAACAGTAGACACCACGAAAAAGAGTTTTATTATTTGGTTCAGAAAATAAATTAAAAATTGATAATTGAAATGAAAAAAATATATATAATATTACCGCGCAATATTGTAACAAACAACGATTACAACAATTTAAACTAAAATTAAAAGAAATATTGAAGTTAGTAGGAAAAATAGAAATCCGATTAAAAAATTGAAAAAAAATATAAAATTTGAATGGAAAAGTAATTTTATGAGATCCTGTCTTGTGATTTCTTTTATAATAAACAATTCAGTTAATATTTTGAAAAGAATCCAATAAAAAATCGGGTAATCGACCTAAGTTATTGCGAGTCAAACGGGAAAAATATAAATATTGAGGTGTATTTATATTGAAATTCCTTGGTTTTTATAATTAAATAAAAATATATTATATGAAAAACTTTATAAAACTATTCTTCCTCTAAGAACCAGACAGTAAATGCAAATTGGTAAACGTCAAGTTTAAAATATTAAAAAAGGCGAGATTTGGTATATAAATGTTTTAAATAATAACCAATAAAACTGAAGACAATATCAAAATACTGCGTTTCGATCCACCAGAATATACCGTAATCGATAATAGATACCGTAATCGTACAATGATGTCGGATTTAAAAAATAGTCTATAATATCTTTTGTATTGTTAGATCGTACAATTGGCCATTTACAAAAATTAGTACAACCAAAATAGATGGTCCATATGTACATAATACAAACCATAACCACTACCGGATAAGTTGGGCAAGTATGAAAAGTGGATACTGAAATTAAGCATAGAAGACTAACAGAATATACTTCATCTCTGATTAATTTAATATCTATTATCGAATTAAAACAATATTTCCTAAACATGTATTTCCTAAACCATGTTTTTCTTTTAAATTTAGAAACACATTTTCAGCTAGCTGGATGGTTTTTACTAGTTTCTAATATTTTAAATGTTCCATTATTTTTTGTTGTTCTCAGTGTTTTTCTTTTTATTTTAGTGTTCAGATTTTGCTTTTGTTTTTATTTCAGTTGGCTTTATTTTTAGTGCTTATTTTGTGCCTGATTTTGAGTTTCGCATTTTTGATCTACAACACTCTGCCAATTGTTCCCTGCGTTTTGTGGTTGACATCACCATGAGCGCCTATACCCAAGCCTGTATTCGAATCCGAGACCTACATAATGCCAGTCCAGCGAGCATATATACTGCTGAGGATTTCTTTACTTTAATTTTCTATTTTTTTTTTGTTATAGTTTTTGCTTTATTTTTATTTTTGCTTTTGATTTTATATTGCGTTTGGTATTTTATTATGTATGTTTCTTTAGAGTCTGGGATTTTGAACTTTTGATACTTTTTATTTTTGCTTGTGTGTTTTTCCATTGACTTTGTGTTTTTCTTTTTGGTTTCATCATTTTTTTTTTGGACTAGCATTTGGAACCAGGTTCTGTTTTTTTTTTGTTTGTGAAATTATTTTTTAAGAATAGCTTGTTCAGTTTTTACTATATTCTGAAGAAAATAAAAGTGTAGTTACAAAAATATTATGTGAATTATCGTAATGAGACTTGGTTTTGTTTTTATACCCTACACCTATGAGGTACAGGGTATTTTAACTTTGTGCATATATTGTAACGCCCCTTAGGAGGCGTGTCCGGTATGGAAAAGTATATATATTCTTGATCAGCATCACTACCCGAGTCCGTTTATCCATGTCCGTCTGTCTGTCCGTCTTGCTGTATTGCTGTCTTGCTGTCCGAATACAGAATAACTGGAGAAATACTGATCAGAATGCGATGAAATTTCGTCTCATTTTAGCCAAAAGTAGGAACTGAGTTTGAAAATGAGCCAAATCGTTCAACGGACACGCCCACCTCCCATACAAGCCACTTTTATATAACTCTTTCGGAATTAATAACTCGAAAAGTATTCAAGGTATAGTTATAAAATTTAAAATGTATTGTTAGAATTCACCTAAAAATATGTGGTCCAAAAATGGGCGTGATCCGCCCACTTTTTTTTTTTTCATTAATTCCCGGGTTTTCATAGTGGAAATTTGATCCGTAAATTATTAAAATCAAATCTATGAAATATTAGCCTTTCAAAATTTTAAATATAGGCGTGGTCCGCCCAATTATATTTTTCAATTTTTTTTTTAGTTGTTTATACTTTTATATAATTTTTTTAATTAATGGGGATATAATAAGTAAATTTCTGATTTATGAATAATATTCTGAGGGTGGGGAGGTTCAGCATAATTAAAAACTTTAAAATTAAGGTATGCAATTAAATATCCCACATTAATATCCCCACCAAAGGTGTAGGGTATTCCATAGTCGGGCCCAACCGACTATAAAAATCCGCCCCATCTTACCGAACTTACCCATGTGACCTAACTTTCCCAACTCGTTTTTTTCTTATCTTTACGTTTGTTTAAATTTTGTATTGTTTTTTCTCGTTATGTTTTTGTTTTTATTTTTATTTTTATTTATGTTTTCACTTTTCTTTTGATTTGATTTTTTTCCGTTCTTTGTTTGTTTCAGTTTTTGCTTTTGAGATTGATTTTTTGTTTTATGTTTTTTTTTTAATTTTTTTATATTTTGCTAATTATGTTTTTGCAGTTTTGTTTTTCATTTTTGTTTTTGCATTTATGTTTTTTTTGCCTTGCTTGTATTTTTTCTTTTTTTTTTTTTTAATTTTTATCATTTTGTAGTTTTTAATTTGTTTTTGTGTATGTATTTTTGATTTGGTTTTTGCATTTGTTTGTTTTGGTTTTTGGTTTTGTTTTTGTGTTTTTGATTTTTCTTTAGTTCTGTGTTTTCCTATTTTGTTTTTGTGTGTTTGCTTTTGTTTTTTTTTTTAATATAAATATAGCCTGTTATTCCTTCTAGACCTACCGTCAAAATTTGGTGTTTTTGGTAAATTATTGGTAAAAATTTCTATAAAATGGGATCAGCCGGTAAGACAGAGGAGCGGAGCATTCAAACCAACCAAGAGATTTATTATATGTATTTGGTAGGAAAGTAGCCGCGGTAGCTCAATGGTTAGTGCGTTGGACTGCGAGCCGAAAGGTCCCCGGTTCAAGCCTGGACTGGGGCTAACAACATCTTTTCATAGAAACATTTTTCTATATCGCGCTACCTCTTATGTATTTGTTTTTGTAGTTTTTGCTTTTGATTTTTTCTGTTGAATTAGAACTGGGATTTATGTTGATGGTTGCTTTTATGTATTTTTTAATTTTTTTTTTTTTTATTCATCTTTCTATGTTTATATTTGATATTGTGTTTTCTTTTGATGTTTTTTTTTTATTTATTTTTTAATTTAGTTTTTGTGTTTTAGTTTTAATTTTTAACTCTAGGTTTTATTTTTTATCATTTATTTTTCTTTTGATTTTGTGGTTTTGCTTGTTTTTCTTGGTGATTTTGCATTTTTGTAGTTAGGCTTTTTTGTGTTTTTTAAGTGTTAAGGTTTGAGTGTTTTCTTTTTTATTTTGACGTTGATGTTTTTGCTTTTATTTATTGTTTTTAGGTTTTCTGATTTATTTTAATTTATGTGTTTCATTTTGTATTTTCCTTTTGATTTTGTGTTTTTTCTTTTATTTTTTCTGGTGTTTTTGTCTTTTTGTTGATTTGCTTTTTTGTGTTTTTTTTCTTTGAGTTTATTTTATGTTCTTTTCTCTTTTTAGTGTGTTTTTGGTTTGGTATTTATTTTGCTTGTATTTTTAATTTTAACTTTGTTGTTTTGTTTTTATTTAGATTTTTTCTTTTGTTTTACATTTTATGTTTTAGAGTTTTTGCATAAGTTGTAGTGTTTTATACTGTATTTTCGAGTATGTGCTTTTCTTTGAATTTTTCATTTGTTCTTATTTTTTCTTTTTTTTAATATTTTATATTCAAACCATTTAAATACTGAGTTATATGGTTTTAAAAAGCCACGTCCCGTTTTTCAATCTCATGTCCAATATAATTTAAAGTAGCTAGGGAATTGTGCAGTTTTGTTAACTCTAAACGCCTAATTGCGATTTAAGTACCATTTTCATTACCTAATGATTGCACTACCCTACAAAATTCAAATTTAGTTTTTAAGATATAGCCCATTTTTTAATTTCCCTTTATTTTGGTCTTCTTTCATTTTTAAAATTCAAATAAAAGAAAAGTATGAAATTATCTTTTCGCTTTTAGATTCACCAAACCTTGCGCCACGAAATAAATTATGCGTGAAAAAAAATTGTTTACGAGATATAAGCAAAAGAAAGTTCAAATATTTCAAAAAAATAAAAATGTTAAGAATGAAAAACATTATTACATAATGGACTAAAATAATAATGATTTTTATGCCAAGTTATGTAGCGGCATTTATCCCTTTTAAACCCCCCATTTAAGAAATTAACTTACGACGTTTAGTTAAAAAGTTAAAATTATTAGATTAAATAAAATCAACTTTTTCTTACTTGTTGAATTTAAATTTAAAAACCGAACAAACGTGACTCATTTATCAAAATTATGACATATCACCTTGAAAAACGGATCAAAAAAGGAACTTCCAGAGTTGCCAACTTGTCCATATTTTCACATCTTAACCCTTAAAGGTTGCTGAATCTTGTCGAGTAATCGGTTTCTCTGTGAAAAATCACGTTCGTGAATTATCGTGAAAACCGCACAAACGTGACTCATTTATCAAAATTATGACCTATCAACTTGAAAAACGGATCAAAAAAGGAACTTCCAGAGTTGCCAACTTGTCCATATTTTCACATCTTAACCCTTAAAGGTTGCTGAATCTTGTCGTGTAATCGGTTTCTCTGTGAAAAATCACGTTCGTGAATTATCGTGAAAACTGCTCAAACGTGACTCATTTATCAAAAATATGACATATCACCTTGAAAAACGGATCAAAAAAGGAACTTCCAGAGTTGCCTATCAAAAAAGGAACTTCCAGAGTTGCCAACTTGTCCATATTTTCACATCTTAACCCTTAAAGGTTGCTGAATCTTGTCGTGTAATCGGTTTCTCTGTGAAAAATCACGTTCGTGAATTATTGTGAAAACCGCTCAAACGTGACTCATTTATCAAAAATATGACATATCACCTTGAAAAACGGATCAAAAAAGGAACTTCCAGAGTTGCCAACTTGTCCATATTTTCACATATTAACCCTTAAAGGTTGCTGAATCTTGTCGTGTTAAATTTATAAATTTTGTAGATTTTAATTTATCAAGTAAAAAAATTTGTCTTTATTTAAAATTCCATTTATAACATTTTAACCAAGAGTCGTAATTTATTTTCTTAAATGGGGTTGAAAAGAGAATATTTGGTACTACATAAAAGCTCATAAAAAAATTTTAACATATTTGTCGACTAAGTAAAAACGTATTTTATTACAAAAATTTTCACTTTTTGAACAAATTTGAAATTATTTTGCTTACATCTCGCAAAAATATCTTTGCACGCACTAAATAAAATGTTTGTATTGTAGCGCGATAGTTGCTGCATTTAATATCGAAAAGACAATTTCATTTGTTGTAATTTTAAAAATAAAAGAATTCCAAAATAATGCGAAATTGAAAAATGGCTATATCCCAAAAACTAGAACTAATTTGCCAAAACTGATGTCATTTTCGGAATCAGCGCCACAAATGCATCAAATATATATGTTGAACTACACCATAATGAGTGTAGGGCAGTGTTCTCTTTCTGTATATAAAATTTCGATTTTAAATTAGCAACGTATATAAAAAATGCAAAAGTTTAAAAGTAGATGAAACAAAAAACAATTTGAATTTAAAATAAATCACTGGAGAAGTGCACTAAATAAACTGCATGGAAATCAACTACAAATAAACCTGAATTTCCCCAGTGTTTTGAATTTATATTTCGCGCACATGCATAGATTGCACAAAACTTTATGCAATGCATTGGAATGGAATTGAATATTTTGAATTTGAATTGCATACATAAATGTTGTAGTATATTTTTCGTTTGGAATAAATCGACAAATCAGTATAAATGCTGTAGAATTTATGCTTTAAGGGAGACTAACGAATTTTAAAAACTCTTATGTTGTATGATTTTGGGAATAGTTTGAAGAATACACAAAATGTTTTGCATACAATTTATGTGTGGGTTGAAGTAAAAAATTCCATTTAAAACAATTCATGTAAATGCTAAAATTTGGGTCAACCCGTAGATAAAAACTGTTTTAATTTCATTTTAAAAATTTCATATTGTTTCACTTTAATTTTTAACATATTGATAAGAGTGCTTTATTCATAACGATTCTGTTTTTTTTTTATTTCAAAATATTTATATGTTTGCATTTTGCGGTTTTTAAGCGATTTAAATACAAATGCAATATTTGCATTTTTCGTTAGTTATTGTTATTGTGTCAGTGATAGTGTGTGAAATTTTGACATTTCATTTGAATTTATGAATAATGCATAAATTGCCTGTTTTAAGCAAAAAAAATGAAAAAAAATAAAAACGAAGTAAAAACAAATTTAATTTATAAAATCTATAAAACATTTTCAATGGGTAGCATTTTACAGACATTTTTTTTTATTTTTGCAGTTTCATTAACTAATTCTGAAGTTTTTATTTTTCTTTTGCTGCTTCTGCATGCATTTTAGAACAACGTAGAATTTGCTAAAAATACTTAAAAACAAAACATTTTCTTTGACGATTAAAAACAAAGCGTCCGCCAAAAAGTCAGAAATTTTAACATTTCTTTTTGTTCTTTTTCTGCTGCGCCTTTTATGGAAAGCACTGAATGCAGCGGCAGAATAAATAAAAAAGAAATTTAAAAAAAATACCGTCTAACGAAGTGCGCGTAATAAAAAAATTAGAGACTCTAGAAAAAAGTGACCATTAAAAAATAAACAACATAGCGAAAGAATAATAGTGAAGCAACACGGCCGTAAAAGACCGACGAATCGTCCTGCATTCTTCGTTGTCCAGCGCGTCGGCCGTTGGCACGTTGTGGTCACATCATGGCGACCGGCGCATCCGGCCGTCGACTTGGCTGCGGTATTCGGTTGGCTGCACAAAAGTTGCCCTTGAAGTGTCTGCAGGCGTCGTCTGCACCGCAATGTGTAAATTCTACGAAATGTATTTTTCTCCCTTTCGGTTACTTCTTCAAAAACAGTTTGAAAGCTTAAACAAGCGGAATTTATTGCGAAAATTGCATTCATGTACTTTGAATGCTGTTTTAAATACGTTGACAATAGGAGATTTTTTTCTATACCATGAAGACAAACCTTTCCGATTTCAATACGATTTTCTATATTATATTGCAAAAGTTTTCAATACGTATTTGTCTATTTCAATAATTTTATTTGATAATTAACACCACTTAATAATCAAAGTGGTATTTTACATAATTATTTATGTCTCTCTAAATAATTAATATATTTTAATTGAGTTTATGGTTTAAAAAAATTGTTCATTAGACTTTCAAGTAAAAATAATAATTAAAAAATTAAAAAAGTTAAAAATATTTTTAAAATCACTGTCACGTTTGTATTGTATCCCACCATTTTAAAAAGCAACAAACATATTTTTCGAGGGACAAAAATTTCCGAAATGCTATCGAAAATGCTATCGGTCATCGATGTTTCTGACCTGACATAGGGGAATCATTGAGAAATCATTGATGACATTTCCTGATGGGTACAGCAGATGTTATATTAGGTACCTACCATTATTTCCAAAGAAATAAAATAAACTTTGAACTGAATCTTTAAGAATGAGCTTTTTTACATTAAAAATGAAATAATATAATACACAATCTAATTAAAAATTCGTTTTCTAAATATTATGGGAACCTGTGGGATATGGGAAATAGCTACTTTTAGACATTTTTTTGTACAAAAAAATGAAAACAATTGTCAAGTGTTTCATTATATGGCATCAACTTATAATCAAATTAATATCTTTTTATTGCATTTTGAGAAAAAGTGGAAAAAATGTTTTTGAAAGTTTTTAGTGTGCTGGCGTTTACTATCAAAAAGTGCGATTTTCTTACGTTTTTAATTAAGAAGGTATGTTCAAAATGATAGCATGTTGTATATATTTTTAAATATTAATAGGTTTTACAAATAATATAGCATTTCTTAAAAGGTGCTATGTTTTGGTCAAATTGCGAAGTGTGAAACACTTTCTCGGTTAAAGTAGGAAACGTAATGCAATTTTAGTAAAAAATAATGTGTTATATGTTAATATATTTGACTTTGTTATGAAAATAACAAAACAAGAAAAAGAAAGACTAAAATATCATTTTAGTAAACATTTTGAAGTTTCCCACTTTTCCCTACCATATCGCGCAAAAATCAATTAAAAGCACATAAATGGTAATCTGTTAATGCACCAAGTATTCCTCATTTATCTTTATATTTTTAAGACGTTTAATTGATGTTTGCTATAAGTAATCGTTTGAATAATGTATGCAGAAATATTCATCGTACTTGTTGGATTTTTTGAAAGATGTTTATCTTAAATACGATCTAAGTAATTTGAAAGTTAGTTGGTGTTTAGGGTTGTGATATTTCTGCAAAAAACTTCAACATTGGCCACATATAGCATTTTGGTAAAAAATTTTAAGTTTCCCACTTTATCCTAATATTTTTCAACAAGTACAAAATTGAGGTGTTTTGAAAATGCTCAAAAATCAATTAAAAGTCATATAATTGGTATTCTATTAATGCAAAATTTTTGATCATACATGGAATAGACCCTTGAAAACAATTAAAAAAATATTCAAAGGATAATCAAAACGTATCCCACTTTACCCTCTTCATCACTATTTTATCTTGTACCATTAAAAAGTTATAGCAAAAAAAAAAACGAAAAGATTCGCCCTTTTGGCATGACAAGATTTTAAATTTTTGCATTTTATTCGTTTTTTTTGCTATAACTTTTTATTAGCGCAAGATAAAATAGTAATGTAAAGGCAATAATGGTTTGCTTTTAAAGCACCTATCTATTGGCATCATTAATTAAAAATATTTTGTCAAACATTAATTTGCCATTTGTTATTCGTCAGAAAAATGTTTAACAAAATATTTTTAAATTATGATCTTAATCGATAGGTGCTTTGAAAACAAACAACTAATACCTTTACACCACTATTTCTAGCAACAAAAGATAAAACCAAAAGGGCAAATTTGAAAAATTGAAAATCTTGTCATGCCAAAAGGGCGAATCTTTTGGTTTTTTCGCCATAACTTTTTATTGGTATAAGATAGAATAGTGGAGTAAAGGCATTTATTGTTTGTTTTAAAAGTAACTATCGATCTGCATCATTTATTATAAATATTTTGCCAACATTTTTTTCCTGCAAATAACAAATGGCAAATTAATGATTGGCAACATATTTTTAATTTATGATGCAGATCGATAGGTGCTTTTAAAACAAATAATAAATGCCTTAACACCACTATTTTATCTTATACCAACAAAAAGTTATGGCGAAAAAACAAAAAGATTCGCCCTTTTGGCATGACAAGATTTTTAATTTTTCAAATTTGCCCTTTTGGTTTGAACTTTTTTTGCTAGAAATATACAACAAAATGATAGGATATTTTGGCACTGCATGCTTAAAGATAAATTACATTCAAAAATGTAAAAAATGTCAAAACTTGCACATTCACCTCTTTGTCATGATGGTGACGATATTACTTACCCCAAAAACTAATAAATTTTTGTTATTATTTTAAATAAATATCCCAAAGAAACTGCGCCTCAATTCTCTAATGTAAAAATGCAAAAATTTAATACTTAAATTGTTCTCCATTAATTAACACTGAATTATGTCTCAGAAAAGATGTTTAAAATTTAATTAGTTTTTGACGGAAACTGCGTTGATATGGCATATTTTAAAAATGAGAACCGATGAAAAAAAGTTAGTAATTTTAGTTGTTAGTTTTAACAATGCTCTGTATAACCATAAATCAATTTCTTATATATCATTAGATCCACAATGCAAATAAAATATCTTCCAACAATAGTCTAAAAAAAATATATTTTTTGATCTTTAATTCAAAATGTGAAAAACCTGATTTATATTATTTTTTATATATTGTAACTAATTTTGACAATTAAAAGAAAAATTGCGTTTACATTTTTTATTGGAAATTTGTTGTGTATGGAACTGTATTTTTTTAATTATAAAATGTGCCTAAAAATGGGATTCATATTTCGATAGAAACAGTCGATAAAATTGAATTATTTCATTATAAATAACACTAAAATAACAAAAATGAAATATAATAAAAAAAAATAATTATACTTCAAGAAAATATGTTACTCGAAAAATAAAATAAAAAAATGTTCCGTATTTTTTGAGGATTATTTCGGGATTATTTAATTTTTTGCGTTGTTTCATAGTTCTATATTTATTAAATATTTTATTAAAATATAAAATTGACCCATCTAAATACTGCAAATTTTCATTTCTTTTTTTTTATTTCATATTTTGTATATCATGCTAAATAAAAGGTTTATTCCTACCTTGAACATAGTTATATCAAACAATAAGTTTTACTTCTTTTTTATAAAACTTATATGGAAATTGTATTTGTGATTTTCTTGTTTTTCATTAAATATTTTTCATTTAACTTTGTTCCTATGTGTAGTTTAAATTGACTTTAAAATATTAAAATATTTCAAATAACCACAAATTTTGTTTCTCTCTCTTTGGTAAGTTTCAAAACTTGTCATTCAGCTGAACATTTTCTATTTTGACTCAAAATCCATTTGGCTCCAAATGCAGTTGGCTTCAAGTGCAGCATACGCCGTGTGACACAAACGATGAATGCAATTATCACACACACACACTCACACTCACATTTATACAGTTATAAATATTTAGAAATGTTAAAGTTTTGCAATAAAAGTGACAACATAGCAAAAGCCACATGGAAGCCAAAAACGAAACTTTGTCACGTCTCCGAAAGTTAAACCCAAATGAACAGTGTTACTGCCAGACATTGGCCGTCACTCACACCAGCACATAACACACGTTGCATGGGAAGGGCGACCGTCGAGTGCATTTCATTGTTAAAGTCAAGTTCAATACAAAATATTTCACTACCATGTTTGCTGTTGTGAATGTCTCGCAGCTGTAGCAATAGCAAAAGTAAAGCCACGAAAACACAGCTTCAACTGCAGCGAGAGTATTTTGCATGCAATACACGTTGCTCATACGCACCGTTGTACGGTGGTTGAATTTTTTGAAAATGCGGAAAAATTTTGACTTCAAATAGTTATCGATTTTTCCATAAAAAAGTGTATATCTAGGCAAATTTTTAGTTTTTATTTTAATTGACTGAAAATAGAATGATCAAAAATACAATTTATAATTTCTTACTATATTTTCAATATATCAATTACACTACTACAAGACCTATGAGCATTATCGCATACATCAATTCTATATAATTTGCAGATGCTGACTGCAGTTTTTTTTCTAAAACGTAGCATTTTTTAGAAAATTTCAATCGTAATTTTCAGCCCTTTTTCAGAAAACAAAATATAGTACTCTAAAAAATAGTTTTCGAAAAAAACTAAAACGCAATTTATCTTTTAATTACTAAGACAAATGCATGCTAATAATCAAATACGTTTTAATAATATTTGGATCTTAAATTTTGATTTTTGTATACAGTGTTTTAATTATTTCTTTCGCATTTAGTACTTAATGGAATAGAAGAAAATGATTTATGTTTACAAAGAGCATAATCCAAACTAAATATAAAAATTTGTAACTTTCTTCAAAATGCACTATTTTTAAAAATATACACTGCTCACTGGGACGGATGTTAACCTAGATTTAACATCCGTCCCAGTGAGCAGTGTATATTTTAAAAAATAGAGCATTTTGAAGAAAGTTACTAATATTTATATTTAGTTTGGACTATGCTCTTTGTCAAAAGTCAAAAATTTGATTTCTTAAAAATCTACGAAATTGGTACCATCGTCTTCTATCGTCATCTCTATTAGGATTCTTTTTTTTTAATAATTTCATACGTCGTACAGTGTGCCAAAATTTATTCATGAACATGCATTCCTGAACATTCATTTTTAAAGACTTTACTTTACATATTTATACATAGAGTCTATATTTTATCATGAAATCAAAATATTTGTATGGCACTTTTATAAACAATTAACATATAAATTATAAAATGAAAACCGTTTTAAAATATCACCAGTGATTTAGTATATATAAAACTAGCTGGACCCGTGCACGACTCGTGCGAAGATTTTGTGAATGCAAGGATATGGAGCGATTTTATTAATCCCTAAAGCCAGTAGAAATCTTCCCGTAGAACTCGTCCGGGTAGAATTCTTCCCGATAGAAATCTTCCCGTAGAACTCATCCCGGTAGAATTGTTCCCGGGAATTCTTTCCCGTTGAATTCTTCCCCGTAGAGTTTTTCACAGTAGAAATTTTAGTGTGGTGAGTTTTAAAGTGGTGAGTTTCAGTGTGGTGAATTTTATTGTGGTGAGTTTCAGTATGGTGAATTTTATTGTGGTGAGTTTTAGTGTGGTGAGTTTTAGTGTGGTGAGTTTTAGTGTGGTGAATTTTAGTGTGGTGAATTTAAGTGTGGTGAATTTTAGTGTGGAGAGTTTCATTGTGGTGAGTTTTAATGTGGTTGCTTTTGTATATTTTTTTTTGTGTTTGAGTTTTTTGTTTCATCTTTTTAGCTTGTGTACTTATGTGCTGAGTTATGTCGTTTGGAATGTTTGTGTTGTATGGGAGGTACCACGCCCATTTGTCCAATCGCGCCCATATATAGCCTATGAGACCCTCCGGACTCCATAGTAACCTGTTACAAAATTTCAGTTAAATCGGTTCAGCGGTTTAGACGTGATGCTGGAACAAACAGACAACAGACCGACTGACAGACGGACCAAGAGTTTTATATATATAGATTATAATTTCGAAAAAAATGTTTGTTTTCCATTTTTTTAGTTTTTTTTTTTTTGATAATTGGACTTACACGCAAATCTCCGTAAAAATTATTCTTCTTCAGTAACATGTTCTTCTGTTATAAAATTATGATAGATAACATTACTGAGAATCTTTTATACGATAAAAATTATCCAAAATATATTTAACTAATCTTGCAACACTGGTCAAAGTTAAAGTTTTTAATTAACATCATATTTCATGAAAATTTCACCTTTTTTAAATTTATTTTGATTTGGCACACTTGCAGAAAAGTTTTCAATTCGCAACGTATACAATTTTAAGGATGAAGCCGTTGTAAGTATTTTTTAACCTAACTTATTTTTTGTCCTTCGAAGTATATGTGCAGGACAGCATTATTTCCAAAAATATTAGTGTTTTAAAAACACTTGTCATAAAATCATGTTGTTTTTAATTTTTTCAACTAATGTCTTCAGTTTTTTAGCCGTTTTCAAATATTAAGTAAAGCTCCCAACTAAGTTTTTCAGCTGAAAGAGATTTTGAGCATTTTCAAACCATACTAATAATATTGTAAGAAATATTTTTTTGAGAAAATAGTGTAGACATTCATAGACAATTTAAAACCTTTTGGCTTTTTTGAAATGCAAACTTCTAGGGTCTGTTATCTGATTACACAAAAAGTAAATAAAAAAAGTAAATAAAAAAAGTAAATAAAAATTTAGTAAATCATTTTTTAAAATAAGATGCCATCAAAATACCATCTTGAAATTTTGCATGAACATTTCTATTAAATCAACAAACAAATATATATAATTTTTTTTAGAATTTTAAAAACGGTCATAAGAACATTAAATTCGAAGTGCAAAGATAATGACCACGGGCCACATGTTCAAGTTCAGAAGTTACTTCCTAATTTCTCTAAAGGCTTCTTCTATTCGATTTAAAACGAGCCATAGTTTCTAGCATTTCTGCTTTAAGAGATATTGAAATATGAAGAACCATACAACAGTAATTTTTGGCCCATTTTTTGTAATTTTGAAGCACTGTATCTCTGGAAGTAGTGATCGAAAGAAAAAAAAAAAAAAGATTGGTCAATGCATATCTCAATAAGCTTTATCAGCTGCCCAAATTTCAATTTAATCGAAAATGTAAACTCAAAATTTACTTTTTTTGGTCGGTTTAGTGTGGAATGGCCCATATACCAAATTTTTAATCAAAAATTACCATCAGTCTGTGGTTCAGAAATAGTGAGTCTCATATGAAAAGAGAATTATGTACCAACGCCTGTCAGCTTCTCAAAAATTTTGAATGGGGGATATATTTTGTTGACATTTATATCTAAAATATATCAGCATTTTAATATTCTATAAATTTTAACAAAAACGAAAACTTTGTTGTTAGGGCATAGGTTAAAAATGAAAAGAAATAAAAAAAGTTAGTAATTTTTTTAATTCATTAGTTTGCATTATGCTTTTACTAACCATTTTTTATTAACCATATTTTATTATTAATCATTTGACAGGAAATCTAAAAAAAAAAAAAAAAATTTCAGAGTTTATATTTAAAAAAACGGCAAAGAATCGTTTCTAATTCAGTGACTACCACTTTATGTTTTATTCTCAAAATATACAACACATTGAAGAACTAATATCTGTAACCAATTGTTGGGAATTACTTCATAGAAATTAATGTGGTTGTTAAATTTGGGTATAATTTTATTTCTTGTTTCTCAAAGTGTATTTTCCATTAATCTGTATTTGTAGCACACGTACTTTTTTATAACAAAAATTATATTTCCAAATTTAATTGAAAATATTCAACATTTACCATGCATTTGCAGTGCGAATATTTGGGCAGAGCTGTTAACATCTGTGCAACAGCTGTCAATGTGCATAAACAAACATATTGTTGTTGCTTGTTTCATGTCTTAGCCATGCAAATTGGTTCTATAAATTTTTAGTATTTGAAGGACAAATATATAAACGGCTGTTATTGTTGTTTTTGGATTTGCAAACACTCTTTGTCTTGAGTTGATTTTCTGCCATTTTATTTTCTGTTTTTATTTGTTTCAAAAAAGTTTTGACAGCAGACGTGCCACATGTAGACGAACAAAGTTACTACGCTGTTGCGCCAGATGTCACTTTCATTGACAGACAATGCAAAAGTTTCGCTGCTTACAATGCGAAAAAGTAGTTTATTAAAAAAATATTTAATTTTTAATATATATTTTAAATTGTTCAAATTTTTGATTTGTTTTATTTCATTTAAAAATTTCAATTTTAATTTCATTTCAATTGATTTTTAAATTCAATATTAATAATATTTAAATTTAAATTTAAATTAAAGTTTAGTTCAGTTGAGTTCACTTTAGTTTAATTTAATTTAATTTAATTTAATTTAATTTAATTTAATTTAATTTAATTTAATTTAATTTAATTTAATTTAATTTAATTTAATTTAATTTAATTTAATTTAATTTAATTTAATTTAATTTAATTTAATTTAATTTAATTTAATTTAATTTAATTTAATTTAATTTAATTTAATTTAATTTAATTGAAATTGAAATTGAAATTGAAATTGAAATTGAAATTGAAATTGAAATTGAAATTGAAATTGAAATTGAAATTGAAATTGAAATTGAAATTGAAATTGAAATTGAAATTGAAATTGAAATTGAAATTGAAATTGCAATTGAAAATGAAATTGAAATTGAAAATAAAATTAAAATAAAAATTAAAATTGAATTTAAAATTAAAATTGAAATTGAAATTGAATTGAAATTGAATTGAAATTGAATTGAAATTGAATTGAAATTGAATTGAAATTGAATTGAAATTGAATTGAAATTGAATTGAAATTGAATTGAAATTGAATTGAAATTGAAATTGAAATTGAATTGAAATTGAATTGAAATTGAATTGACATTGAAATTGAAATTGAATTGAAATTGAATTGAAATTGAATTGAAATTGAATTGAAATTGAATTGAAATTGAATTGAAATTGAATTGAAATTGAATTTGAATTTGAATTTGAATTTGAAATTGAAATTGAAATTGAAATTAAAATTGAAATTGAAATTGACATTGAAATTGACATTGACATTGACATTGACATTGAAATTGACATTGACATTGAAATTGAAATTGAAATAGAAATAGAAATTGAAATTGAAATTGAAATTGAAATTGACATTGAAATTGAAATTGAAATAGAAATTGAAATTGAAATTGAAATTGAAATTGAAACTGAAATTGAAATTGAAATTGAAACTGAAATTGAAATTGAAACTGAAATTGAAATTAAAATTAAAATTGAAATTGAAATAGTAATAGAAATTGAAATTAAAATTAAAATTGAAATTGAGTTGAAATTTCAATTTCAAGGAAACTTTAAAATTGAAATTGACATTGACATTGACATTGAAATTGAAATTGAAATAGAAATTGAAATTGAAATTGAAATTGAAATTGAAATTGAAATTGACATTGAAATTGAAATTGAAATAGAAATTGAAATTGAAATTGAAATTGAAACTGAAATTGAAATTGAAATTGAAACTGAAATTGAAATTGAAACTGAAATTGAAATTAAAATTAAAATTGAAATTGAAATTGAAATAGTAATAGAAATTGAAATTAAAATTAAAATTGAAATTGAGTTGAAATTTCAATTTCAAGGAAACTTTAAAATTCCATATCAATTCAATTTCTATACAATTTACATTTACATTTACGTAGCCGCGGTAGCTCAGTGGTTAGTGCGTTGGACTGCGAGCCGAAAGGTCCCCGGTTCAAGCCTGGACTGGGGCTAACAACATCTTTTCATAGAAACATTTTTCTATAACGCGCTACCTCTCGTCAGTAAATGGCAAACCTACGAGAGTAAAACCATTGCCTATGAAAAGCTCTCACCCGCCGTTCGTATTCGGCAATAAACTGTAGGTCCCACCACTTTGAGTACATATATAACACGCACAGCTCAAAATGGTGAGAGAGCTCGGCCGAAGTTCTATACAGGACTGTAGCGCCAAACTATTATTATTATTATTATTACATTTATTTTTAATTTCGATTTCAGTTTTAAATAATATTTAGACCTTTTTTGATATAATTAAAAATTTTAAAAAGTTATATATTTGAATTTATATATTTAGATGTTTAAAAATAGTAGATACACAGTGATGAATACATTTCATAAAAGGCTTTGCGACATTGAACGATTAACTCAACAAGTTGTAGTTTGACATCGAATAGTGACTACGGCCCCAATGGTCCGTGACTATCCTGCCACGTTGTCCACATCCGTATCCAAGGCCAGTCAATTCCTTGCGATGCCTATCTACTCGGCTCGCTTTATCACACAAAAGCATGCAATAAATCTCTACTAAATACACACATGCCAGCCAAAATGCCTACTTGAGTAGTGTGTGTGTGTGTTTTCAACCACAGAGGACACTTCGCAGAGCAATTTACGACGCCCTACGAAGGATAATTTGATTTTTCGCTCGACTGTCACAAAAAATCGGATCATTTTTTATGCGTTGCTCCTTTTGAAGTTGAATGAATGACAGTCTCACACTCACACAAAGATAGCGAACACGAGAAAATTGAAGTAATAAATTAGTTTATTGAATACGTCTCTTTCTCTGTGTGTGTGTGTGTCTGTGTGTGAGCCATACGGTGTCACTGGCTGTGAGGAGCCGTGCGCCATTTTCTGCCTTTTATGCGCATTGAAAGCAAGTCTTTCGCAGCCAACTTTTTGCGGCTTTGTGTGCCATTTTTATTCATAAAGCAGCCAAAGAAGCAGCTGAATGTCAACTGACGCCGTTGCAGATGTTGTTGCTGCTGCTTTGTTGTTGGCGAATTTATTGCTGAAAAGGCAAACAAGCCGGCTGAAAAGCGTTGCACTAAACTCTCTGCGCCAAAAGAGGCACAAATGCTTTGCATTTGCGAATAAGTGGCAACCTTTTATTACGTGGCTTTTGGCTGTCGGTGGCTGCTCTTCGGTTAAAAGGCTTCAAGTGTCGTCTGATTTTTCATCAAGTTTTTGTCTGATAACGCAGTTACTTTTCTTCGTCTGCTGTTTAACATTCCAATGAAAGATACACCGCATCATGAAGCCTTTATAGCTTTTAAATAAATGAGTGCAAATCTAATCAAGTGCACTTAATAGGTTTTATTTTACTTATTATACGAACTTTACTTTTTAATGGTAGATACGAATATTTTCAAATATACTGAATGCAAACCAAATTTAAAAAAGTAACTGTTTCAAAAATATATCGCAATATTCAAACCTCCCCAAATTTTTAACGAAAGTAGTAATACACTGAGAGAAAAAGTAATAAAAGTAATTTTCACACGTAGTCTTTTTTATTTAAATTAAATACTTTTTATTTTTTTTTTTTACAAATTAACCAACGCTCAGGGGATGCCCCCTATTCATGCAATGCACAGTGTTGATCGTAAGAAGGGATGATAGGTTAAATGGAGGGTGGAAAGATGGAGTAGTGTCGGTGAATGTTTGTTTTGAACTTGCTAATATCAAAAATATCGGGAAAAACAGACGCAGGGAGATTGTTCCACAATCGTATCGTGCGACTGAAGAACGAATTCTCTCGGTAATGCGTGGTTCTATTGGGAGCCGAGTGAACTACGAAGGGGTGGGCTTGGTTCGATGCCCGAGTACAACGAGAGGACACACGACCTGGTGGAATCAGGCCATGTATTTCCCTCGAACACTTACCATTGTAATACCTATAGAACAGGCTTACACACCCTACGGTCCTTCGGTGCTCAAGAGAACCAATAGAGGATGAAATATTTTCATCCCCTATTAAATATATTGCACGCTGTTGGATTCGATCCAGGAACTCCAAAGAAGATTTTGAAGCCCCTGCCCATATGTGCGAATTGTATTCCATCTTAGGTCGAATATAGGTGGTGTATGAAGTATGTCTTACACCGTTTTAAAAAGTATCAATATTTCTGCATTGCCATATTTTACATTATTTTTGAAAAGTTATTTGAAAAACAAAATACATACTTAAATATAGTTAAAAAATATTTCTATAAAAATTTTAAATTAAATACTTTTTTTTTATTAAATTTGAAATTAAATTATTTTGTATGGAATATTAGGTTTTTTATTACAAAAGTATTAAAATAATATTTAAATAATTTAAATAACTACGACAGTAATTCGCTGCAACCGAACAATGACCGACTATTCGGCCGAACAACGACTATCGGCTATTTTGCAAAAACCGAACAATGACTATCGGTGCCACAGCCATACACAAAAACCGAACATCGACTATCGTCGTAACAATGAGAAAAATTAAAAATCATAGCAGCAGTAGTTAAATTTTAAATTTGATTTACTATTGCTTACTGTCATAGTTACAGTTTTTAGAAATGTTCTATTGACTACTGCTGCTGCTATTGCGTTTGGAATAGTCGCAGTCACAGCAGTAGAAATTTTTGAAAAAGTTGAAAATTGTTACAGCACAGCATTGTCATATTTTTGTTGCGTTTGGTATTCTGTTGGCAGCAATTTAAAGCCTGTATTGAATGAAAGGTAAATAAATATCCAATAAACATTTTAACAACATTTTTCAATTGGTTCACTAGTTTAGGAGAACTTGATAGAATAATTTGAAATTTTTTTTTCCCAATTTAAAAAATACTTTTTCGACAATATTGAGCTATCAGTGCTAAAATAAATGCGTAACATTTGCTAATAAATAAAATTATGTGAAAGCCTTATAATTTAGTGATATATAATTATGCATAAAAATAAAAAAAAGAAAAACTATGGGCAGATCGCACCCCTTTTTGAGCACATATTGGTATATGATTGTTTATAACTAATTATAAATATTAAAATTTTATTTCGAATATTTTAGGAGATATGGGAGAAAAGTAAACCCATATCTTGTATGGAATGTGATTGAGCACGTTGACTAATATGACTCATTTACGAACTTTGAATTTATTTTCAACTAAAATATATTAAAACTAAATGTAATAGCATTCGGAAAAGAATTTTTCAAGGTATATGCGGACAGACAGTTGGACATGTTAACTCGAATAGTGCTGATCAAGAAACTGTATGTTGATTTCCTTTTTATTTGGTGTAATACACGGATAGAAAAGATTTGTTTGAATAAGTTTGATTGTAATTATAGCGTTTTTCGAAATCACCATATAAATATTAGTAGTAAAATCCAATCACATTATAATTGAATCGTATAATTATTTTGTTCAGATTGAAATGTTATTATGCGATATTTCAACATAAATTACTTTAATATTAATGTTTCTGTAGAAATATATATTTTTCATCAAATATTAATATATGTATGTTTGATATTTCCGCTATTTAACTTCAATAAAAGATTCTTTGAATTATATGTATTTGGTTATTCGTGATTGTTACTGGGTGACAACGAATTTAAAAATAATAGCATTATTTTGATTATATGTATGTTTGGCATTACGATATCAGAATTAAATAACAACGCTGCCTACATTTAGCACTCAGTAACACTCACATTAATACTTTTCATATAGATTTAAAGTTCTTTTTGGTGGATGAATCTGTTTAAGTACCTCCAATTACTGTTAATACCAGATAGTAGTTGTTTATGAAATATCCAATTCATCCGTAATCCACTAAACACAAAATAGGGACAATTGATGAAAATAAAATAACTAATTATAAATAAAGGATATGTAATAAAAAAAAGTTTAAGTTTATAATTATATAATATAAAAAAGGTAATTTAAAAAAGAGAAAAAATGAATAAAGTGCACTGTATTTATTTTTTTACATTAAAATTAAATGTAAACATAAATATGTTAATATGTAAATAAAATGTTTTTCACATTCAAACATATATATGTTTGCAAGAGCGCCGAAAATTATTCATTCAAACATAAATATGTTTGAACGAAAACAAAAATATGTTTTTGGACGTTATTATAATAATGTTTGGCAATAAAATAATAATTTTGTTTGTATAAAGCTCCAAAGATATATGTAATTCCTGCAAACATATTTTTGACAAAGCCCTTTTTTTTGCAGAGTGTACCTATTTGATTTCTCTTACACCTATCCATGGACAAATTTCCCAAAATATTGGTAAAATTATGTTCACAATTTAAATAATTTTGATTTTTTTTTTATTTAGCCCAAGTTTCCATTAAAACTATTGGTTCCAAATGAGAGCTTGTGAAAAAAGTTATACTAAAACCTCCCAGCCTGCCATACCACGGAGATCTTTGATACCTACAAGCATTCTCGAATAGGGATGTCCAAAATACATCGATGTTTCAAAAATACTCAATACATTGCTTCGATAAATCTATGTTTTCCGATGCAATATAAGCATCAGAATCTATTCGATACAATGATGTATTTTTTCGATATATCAAATCACTTGCGAATCGAAACTAGCTAAATTTAATTAAATTTGATTATTTATGTAATTCTATTTGAAATATCGCGAGATATTTGCGAACCATTTTTTTCCCACATTTTTTGACCACCTTATTGAAAGCTCGGTAAAAATGTTATTAGTTGATATCTCATAAAATGATGCATAGAAAATTTTAACCCACATTTTAGAATGTTGCAGGTCATTTCCCATAATATGCTTGAACATTTGTTGGCATATTTGGAATTTTTATTTAAGGTTTATGTCAATCGATAGGCACTTTAAAAACAAACATTTAATGCCTTCACATAAATATTTTATCTTGTACATATAAAAAGTTATAGCAAAAAAACAATATCAATTATATAATTTTACACAACATTTAAAAAATACCACAGATGGGAAGATTCCAACAGAAACGGCAACAATGATGTTACACTTTGCAAGCCTGTACAGTGAGTAGATCAACGCATTCTCTTTGTCCTTGAACAAATATGAGTTGACGAAAAGTGTGAGTTTGCTTGTTGCACTCTCTCATGTGTAATGCGGATGGAGAGGTGAAACGCAAAACTCTCTTGTGAGTAGCAAAATCTCTACTCACAAAACGCGACTCTCTTATGAGTTGTGAGTTTGCCGTATAATTTCTGGCTACTCACTCATGATGTGAGTAGCAACGAGAAAAAAAATATTTTGCAAAACTCATGAGTTTGAGTGAGCGTGAGTGAGGATTTCCGAACTCTGATAAGATGGACTCAGACATCTCTGATTCCCAAATTTTGTATAACATGAAAAAGTTTGACATATAAAAACTTGTAAAATGTTCATCAAAATTTAAATTGTTTAATAATTTGTTATTCGTTGCATCGAAAACATCAATGTTTTTGTTCGAAACATCGGAAATCATCGATGTAACGAGTCAATCTATTGTATCGACCAAAACATCGATGTTTTTCCACATTTTCGAATAACTTTGATAAAATTTTTCGATCTGTTTGCTTTACAGATGCTAATTTTAAAAATGTTTTCGTACATTTAAATTCTTTGGCAAGATACGATATTAAAGCATTTATCGCAATGATATCGCAACACTTTTCGGAGCAATCTCAAGCTGTGAATATTTTTTTTTCGATATCCCTTCTATTTAAAAAAAATAACTCGTACTCAGAAAACTCCAAAAGAATGATTCGATATTTACCTACCATGTAGTTCTAATTTTACGCTCGATATCGCACGTAACGATATTGAAACGAATAGCATAGTGAACTGTTCTACTCTATATTTTACCATTGATTATTTCTGATTGGAATTGTTACAAAAAAAAACTGGTTTATCTAGAAAAATTATAAAACATACGTATTTTATGGACACTATTTCAAAATAGTTATTGAATGTTGGTTCTAATAGATGCTCGACATCGCTACGAAAATATATCCGATATCGCAAAATTCTCCTTCATCTTGCATTGATCTTCTTTAAGCTATTTTTGATTAATCAAAATATTCTTTATGAAAACCTTACAGCCTCTATAAACATCATAAGAAAAGAACCATTAAGAACTACTTCTGAAAAATGTTGAAGGGTATTTGTTATATTTACTATAATGTATTAATAATAATAATAATAGTTTGGCGCTACAGTCCTGTGTAGAACTTCGGCCGAGCTCTCTCACCATTTTGAGCTGTGCGTGTTATATTTGTACTCAAAGTGGTGGGACCTACAGTTTATTGCCGAATCCGAACGGCGGGTGAGAGCTTTTTCATAGGCAATGGTTTTACTCTCGTAGGTTTGCCATTTACTGACGAGAGGTAGCGCGGTATAGAAAAATGTTTCTATGAAAAGATGTTGTTAGCCCCAGTCCAGGCTTGAACCGGGGACCTTTCGGCTCGCAGTCCAACGCACTAACCACTGAGCTACCGCGGCTACAATATTTTATTTAATGTATTAGGTTGTGTAAAACCACGTTGTGCTATTGGAATACACATTAAATTTAAAATATTTGAAAATAATTATAATATGCTAGTGGCACGTTTTGTATGCGATGACTGACTCACTCACTCGATGCCGCAACTGTTTGACCCACTAACTATTGCTTGTAAATCGATGCACCGAATATATGTGGTGCTCGGTGTTCAAATCAGTCTGATGAATGAATCATAAAATTCAATTTCAACAGGAACGCACTGCAGCATCGCACAAATTCATTTTAAAAATTGTGTTGTTTTTGGCTGGTTGCGCGTAATGCATGAATCATTAATTGAACTTTAAATAGAACTGAATAGAAATGCATTTATATTGGTTGTCAGTATTTGGAAAACTCAAATGCAAAATGTGTATGGAAAATAAATAAAATTATTTCGATCAATACATAACAAATTTATTTATTGGCATCCTAATTTCTATTTTAAATGTGAATGCGTATTTTATTTAATTGCAAGATATTTCAGATATATTTGAGTATATTTATTAAAATGTGTATTTTATTACTGAATATTAGACAGAATAACTTATATTTACTGCAAAAGGATAATAAACTATAAATACACGAATGGCCTATCACAAATATTAATTTAATTTTTAATTTTCGTAACCATTTAAATGTTACGTGATGTTAGGATTTGGAATTTGTTAATAGATAAATGATATTGGCAGCTAAGTATTAGGTATTTTTAATATACTCTCATATAAGTGACAGTTAAACGAATGATTCACAAAATCAGACCGTCTTGATATTCAAATGATTTCAGACGTTTAAGTTCAGTATTTCCTTATTTTGTTATTTTAGTCGCTGTCATGGACGACAAAGAATCAAAATCGGAACCGTATTTATTTTAGGAACCAGATTCGGGACCGTTATTAAAAAATGGTTGAACCAGGAATCGGCACAACTATTTTAAAAATCTTGGAACTAAATTGATAAAATTTATAATTTATTAAATTGTTAATGAATGTTATCTCATACACTCATTGATTCAACGAATTTTTTTATTCATATTAGTCAATGGGATTTTTCCTATTAAAATTATAGTGTAGGAAAATATTTATTTTATATTGGCGTCACAGTATTGAATTTAATGGTATTTACGATTAAAAATTAATGAGATATCCTATTAATACTAAAAGAATGCACTCGGGGAAAAAGCATGTTTATTTAACAGAAATTAAACAGATTTATGGTCATTTTTTTTCAAACAGTTTGAACATGTCAAATAATTTTTGAGAACTAAATTTTAATAGTTGAAAATGTAAAGTTAACATTGACATCTGTTTAATTTATAGAATTGTTGTTTATAGAATTGTTGTTGTAGTTAAAATTGTCATGTATGATTAACATGAGTCTATTTAACAAATTGTCTGTCAAAATTCTCTGAGTGTAGTTTATCAGAAATACTTACGCTTTAAATGTTTGGAAAGTTAAATTAGTATAAACGAATTAAAAATATTTGTATATTATACTTTATTAAATAAATGCTGCATACCAAAAATTATTATTAATAAAATTTATCTTCACATTAGCTGATCTTTATGTAATGTAGAAGAGTCACAGTTTTCGAGTCATATATGCTCGGCTTTCATTAGCTTTTCCTTTATGAAATATTTCCTGGAAGACATTAATACCAAATCTATATTAATAAAACAAAACGTGTTTTTCCTCTTGCACTAACCGGCCGTATTTTTGAACAGATTTTAATGATACTGGTATCAAATGATTCGTATTAATCTAAAGTAGTGCGTGCTGTACTTAGTCTTTATAATTTTAGAACAAACAACGCTAGAAAAACGTAAAAACTAAATTACAACAACCATATGAAAAGAGTACTGCAGTTGACTGCGCTCACAGTGGTCAGTCTATCACACTCTCGCAGAACGAACAACAACAATTCTGCCGATTGAGTTTTTGTTGTTAATGCTGGTTTGACACTTAAAGAGAGGGGAAAAACAGTAGACGCCACGAAAATGATTTTCATTATTTATTTTACAAAATACATTAAAAAATTGATAAGTGAAATGAAATAAAATATTACAGTACAATATTTTAACAAACAATAATTTAAACTAAAATTAATAGAAATGTTAAAGAAGAAACTAACTTTAATAACAACATTTTTTCGCAGATCTGTAAGTTATTTGAAATATTTTTTTTATTTATTCAAAAGTGAAAAATAAAATTTTAAAAAATCTAAATTTGTAGGAAAAATAGAATTCCGATTAAAATACAAAAAATATATAAAATTTGAATTGAAAAGTAATTTTATTAGATTTCATGATAAGAAATTCATCTAATATTAAAATGAATCAAAAAACGAGTCGGTCGGGCCCAACTATGGAATACCCTACACCTTTCGTGGGGATATTAATGTGGAATATTTAATTGCATACCTTAATTTTAAAATTTTTAATTATGCTGAACCTCCCCACCCACAAATATTTTTCACATATCAGAAATTTACGTCTTATATCCCCATAAATTAAAAAATTTATATAAAAGTATAAAAAACTAATAAAAAAAAATTAGAAAAATATAATTGGGCGGACCACGCCTACATTTAAAATTTTGAAAGGCTAATATTTCATAGATTTGATTTTAATAATTTACGGCTAAAATTTCCACTTTGAAAACCCGGAAAATAATGTAAAATAAATGTGGGCGGATCACGCCCATTATTGGACCACATATTTTTAGGTGAATTATAACAATATGTTTTAAATTTTATAACTATATCTTGAATACTTTTCGAGTTATTAGTTCCTAAAAGTTATATAAAAGTGACTTGTATGGGAGGTGGGCGTGTTCGTTGACCGATTTGGCTCATTTTCAAACTCAGTTCCTACTTTTGACTAAAATATATTGAGACGAAATTTTGATCAGTATTTCTCAAGTTATTCTGTATTCGGGCAGCAAGACGGACGGCCTGGCTAAACGGACTCGGTTAGTTGTGCTGATCAAGAATATATATACTTTTCCATACCGGACACGCCACCTAAGGGGCGTTACAATATATGCACAAAGTTAATATACCATGTACCCCATAGGTATAGGGTATAAAAAATTAAAGGGAATCTGACCTAAGTTATTGCGAGTGAAACGGAAATAATATAAATATTGAGGTGTAATGTAATATAATAGTTTGGCGCTACAGTCCTATACAGAACTTCGGCCGAGCTCTCTCACCATTTTGAGCTGTGCGTGTTATATTTGTACTCAAAATGGTGGGACCTACAGTTTATTGCCGAATCCGAACGGCGGGTGAGAGCTTTTCATAGGCAATATTTTACTCTCGTAGGTTTGCCATTTACTGACTGAGGTAGCGCGGTATAGAAAAATGTTTCTATGAAAAGATGTTGTTAGCCCCAGTCCAGGCTTGAACCGGGGACCTTTCGACTCGCAGTCCAACGCACTAAACACTGAGCTACCGCGGCTACTTGAGGTGTACCAGACAATAAATTCAAATTGGTAAAAGCCATGTTTAAAATATTAAAAAAAATCAAAATTAGCTTTGTAAATGTTTTAAATAATAACTCAAAAACTGTAGACAATATCAAAATACTGCATTTGATTTCGAGTTAATATGCAATTCACAAGTTTATCGTAGTACGATACCATAATCGTACAATGATGTAGGATTTAAAAATATTCGATCTTTTACAAAAATAAGTACAGCCAAAATTTACCACTACCGGGCAAAATTCCTAAATTTGGGCAAGTAAGTAAAGTGGATAATATTCATACTGAAATTAAGCATAGAATAAATGAGACTAACAGAATATACTTCATTTCTTGACTGATATTAATTTAAATTTTCCTTCACATTTACTTTTATATCAAATATTTTTGTATAAACCATGTTTCTCTTTTATATTTAGAAACTCATTTTCAGCTAGCTGGATAGTTTTTACTAGTAGCATATAAAATGATTAAACTACACTCTAAAAACTGAGTTCAAAATTACTACGTAAAAGTGTGTATTTTTTAGTGTAAATTTACGAATTCTGTGCATATATGCGTATATGTGTGTGTAAAAAAACGATTTAGACAATTATTGTTTAATGCTACAACTATTTACGTGTACATATACATTTTATTTGCATTTTTAAACCTTTGTTGTGTGATATTAAGCCCAAAATGTTTAAAATTAGAGACGCGTAGTAAATTTTCACATCATTTGTTTATTCTTACACAAGCTTTGTTGAATTTTAAGCACATCTTGTTGAAACTTGCGACTATTAGTCAGTAGTGAAAATGACGCCAAACCATGCTTATTTATTCTAATAAAACTAGCTTGCAGTAAAGACACCTATAAACAATGGACATCACTCAACTATAAACCAGAAGATAATGGTTTTTTAAACATTTTTAAATGAATTTTGTATTCATGAAAGTTAAATTGTTCTTGTTACTATTTTACCAAATTTCTTTTATTTTTAGGTTGTGAACGAAATGGACGGGTATCATTTTGCTTTGTGTGCATGAAATACTGCGGACATCAATGCATTTACTTTTCTGATTTTGAATATAAAAATAATTCAAATAATAAAGAAAATCAAAAAAGTTAATTCAAAAATCAATGCATTGATGTTCTCAGAGTAAAATTGATGTTCTGAGAGTAAAACGAGTTAGGAAAGTTAGGTCACATGGGTAAATTCGGTCACATGGGGCGAATTTTTATAGTCGGTCGGGCCCGACTTTGGAATACCCTACACCTTTGGTGGGGATATTAATGTGGGATATTTAATTGCATACCTTAAACCCTCAGAATATTATTCACATATCAGAAATTTACGTCTTATATTCCCATAATTTTAAAAATTGATATAAAAGTATAAAAACTAATAAATTAGAAAAGTGTAATTGGGCGGACCACGCCTATATTTAAAATTTTGTAAGGCTAATATTTCATAGAATTGATTTTAATAATTAACGGCTAAAATTTCCACTACGAAAACCCGGGAAATAATGAAAAAAAAATGTGGGCGGATCACGCCCATTTTTGGACCACATATTTTTAGGTGAATTATAACAATATGTTTTAAATTTTATAACTATATCTTGAATACTTTTCGAGTTATTAGTTCCTAAAGAGTTATATAAAAGTGACTTGTATGGGAGGTGGACGTGTCTGTTGACCGATTTGGCTCATTTTCAAACTCATTTCCTACTTTTGGCTAAAATATATTGAGACGAAATTTCATCGCATTCTGATCAATATTTCTCAAGTTATTCTGTATTCGGACAGCAAGACAGCAAGACGGACAGACAGACGGACATGGCTAAACGGACTCGAGTAGTGATGCTGATCAAGAATATATATACTTTTCCATACCGGCCACGCCTCCAAAGGGGCGTTACAATATATGCACAAAGTTGATATACCCTGTACCTCATAGGTTTAGGGTATAAAAAAAAGAGCAACCCCCGTAAATATAAAACATTTTATGTTTAATTTTACACATATTTAATTGTAGAAATGTTTAATTTTACACATTTTATGTATAAGTTTCACACCAAAATATAGTAATTTAACACATTTTAATGTTTAATTTTACACACATATTGTTGATGCTTAAACATTAGAGATTCAATTTTAAAAGCGTGTATATAAAGCGAGGAAACAAGTTGCCTCGCTTCATGGTCGTAAAATTACACAAAGTTTCTTTTGTGTATATAACGATTATACTTTTCTCTTATTTAATAATTTAATCCTGTTGAGGCAATAGAAATACCTATACAATAAATAGTACATTGTTTTTATTACCTATTATTTTGAGAACGTAAAAATTTTAGCAACTTAGTACAAATACACTTTGAGTACAAATATAACACGCACAGCTCAAAATGGTGAGAGAGCTCGGCCGAAGTTCTATACAAGACTGTAGCGCCAAACTATTATTATTATTAGTATTTTTCAACTACACTGAGGGAAAAAAAGTAATAAATTTAAATAAAAAAGAAATAAATTTAAATACTTTTCGACACGTTTATGTCTTTTTTATTTAAATTAAATACTTTTTATTTAAATTTATTACGTAAGTAATAAAATTTGAAGTAAATATTTTTTACGACTTTTGTTATTTGTTATCACTCACGGTGGTTCTATAGGTTGGACGTATCACGTATTACATAATTTTGTCGTGGTTACTTTCAAAAAAACAAACTTTAATAATGTTAAAAATATTTCTATAATATAATTTTTTTGAAATAATGAAATTAATTGCATACGTAATAAAATTAAATACTTTTTATTTAATTTTATATTAAATACTCGCGTAATATATTTTTGTATAGAGTATTACTTTTTTTATTACAAAAGTATTTAAACTGAATTTAAATAGATTTTATTTAATTTTATTACGTCACATTTTTCTTAGTGTACTTATCGTATCGGTGACGTTTGTGAAGGAGTTGAAACCCATTAACATTTTTAATTTAATGGTAACGTATTTTTTGTTATACTAAATAAATTACTTTTGTATTGAAAAGCGATGATCACAAAAAAACTTGTTTTTATATTAATTAACTCAATATTAAATATTTTAAATATATTTATTTTATTCTCTATACATACTTTTTAAATTTTTTTAAGCAACATTGAAATGTACTTTTTTGCATTTTAAATGGTATTCTCACATTACAAAAATAGTTTATTTAAAGTGATTCAAACTAATAATAATCAATAGTATTGCACTATAAAATTAACTATTGCAGCAACAGAAAGTAACAATATCATGTCTTATTGAATTAATGTTGACCACCTTATTAGCTAAACAATTGTACAAAATACTATAAAGACTCTTGAATTAATAGAAAAAAAAACTATTGTTTCGTGTCCTTTAAAATAAATAGTCCTACTATTGGTGTTTTGCTTTTTGAATTATTAGAGTAAGAACTATTCACATTTTTGACCTTCTTAATAAACAACAATTATGTTGACTACTTTTGTACACTTTAAATGACTTTTTCACTTTTCGAGTAAGCATATTACGGGAACCATTAAAGCTAGAAATATAGAAACTAAATGTATTAAGTTTCATTTAAATATGATATTTTTTACAATATTGGAACTATTAATAAATTGTTCAGTAAACTAAAATATTTGAAATCAAAAACATATTTTCAAACAATTTAATATTCTATTCAGAATTATAAATTCGTTATTTTTTTGTGCTTAAATTTTAAAGACAAATAATTTATCAAACCATTATTATAAAGTGAAATAAAATTAATGATTAATTGAAATTAATTGTGTAATTGGTTCGTTTTTGCAAACTTAAAGCTCACAAAGCCTTTTAATAAAGTGATTAAATTGATAAGATCTTATTTGCCTTTTATCTGGGGTATTTTTCGCATAGAACTGGCGGATATGAATGCAAATTAATGCAAAAATCACTTACACGGCAATTCACAGACAACGACACAGACATTTATAAAGCACGGATGTACAAACAAAATTAGTGCGGTTGAGTGGGGAAGTTTAACCTGACAATGACTAAAAATATAAAATTTCAAAAAGTTTCTTTTTAAAATATTAAGTAATTAATATTGAGAATACTAAGAGGATTCATATCAACCGCGTAAAACTCGTAAATAGTGGAAATATCGTAAATAGCTGAAATTTACGCAGATTTGAATGAGAATATTTTACGAGTAACTTCTAAATTTATTTGTCGGTTTTTATGTGGAAAACAAGTAAATATACTTTATTAAATATTTTAATCTATCTTTTCGTTAGTTATCAATAAATCTATTTATATATCAAAAATTCCAACTAAGAAATTAAATTAATACTCTTGGTTAAAAACTTATCGATAATTTATTTTATAGTACACCAAGCTTCTTTTAAACTGTGTTTTTCATAATAACTAAAAAAAAATTATAGAACTTACGTATCTGGTAATGAAAATATCTAAAAACAAATAGTTCTGAAAATTTTGCATTGTTAATTTTTCAATATTCGTTGTTTTTCAAATGTCTGTATCTGAATTCTATACTAAACGCTGTCTTAATGTTAACTTTAAAGCACTTTATCACCAGAAAGTAGTTTTTATATAAAAATTTAACCTTTTAATCAATATTAGTAAGTATTCGTTTATGTTTCGGGTACAAAAGGACCCTTCGTATGTCAACGGATTAAGGACAAACATTTTCTGCATATGTATGCAGACGTTGTCAACATGCAGGCTTTACGTAAGACGCGAAAATGCTGGCTGTAACGATTACAAGTACAGAGTCAACACATTGACATGGCAATAAAGACACATACATATCGAATATCTATCTATATGTACAATGTCAACGTCATCAGCATCATCATCGACATTATCATAATCCCTAATCGATATTAGAGCTCAAGCGCATCCTACCGCCCCATAATCAAACACATGCTTGGCTTGTCATGTTTAAAAGACCATCACGTGAGGTGGGTTGAGGTGTGCTGTGTATTTGTGTGTAGGTGGTTTGGGTGGTTTAGCGGTGCCAAAGCAGGCAGCACGTGAGCAGCAGCACCAACAAAATTAAAATGTTCAATACATTCTTTTTTTTTGTTGTAGTTTGCGGCTTTTGTTGACATGTTCTGAAGGACACCGACGTCAGCCCCTCAAGTATGCAAGGAATACAACAAAAGAAAGGAATCATGGCAACAACAAAAAAATAATGCCACGAATATTAAGCAGCTTGAGGCTGAACAGCATTTAATCCTCGTTAATGGCTGACAATGTGCCGCGTGGCAGCCAGCTGCAGTGCCAGTAACAATGTCTTTGGCACTGATGGCAGCGCACAATGGGTCAAATGGCAGATATAGTTGGACAAAAATAGAAAAAGCTTATCGCATCCAAAGTTGATATTTCATTAGAAACTTTGAATGCGATATATGTGCTTTGAAGTTAACATTAAGACAGCGTTTAGTATAGAATTCATTTTCAGAACCTTACAGTTAACTGACCAATGTTATTTGGAAATGTTTGTAAATTTCATAAAGATTTAATTTTTACTAAGATTTTACCATCTTAGTATTAACACGATTAATCACACGATATCGTATTCGATCCGTAACGATATCGAGCGTCAAATTGGACTTAAATGGCAGGTAGATAACGGATACGTTCTGTCAGAGTTTTCTGGACGAGAAATTTTTCAAAACCGGAACAATATCGAAGAAAAAATATTTAATGTTCGAGATTGCTTTCAAAAATATTGTGATATCGGTGTGATAACCCAGCAAAGCAAACGATAATTTTAAGATATCGAAAAGATATCGTCTATAGGCTCAAATTGTTGTTTTCGATAATCTATAATGATACAAAAACGATAGGGTTTTCGATATAAACGAAACTATCTAAAATGATATCGTTGTTTTTGTCGTTATAGACATCGAGATTATATCATAAATGAATTTATTTTCGATAAACAAATTTTATTTGTTAAAAAAATTTTATTTTATGACAAAAATTATAAAGAACACTCAATTAAATTTTTAAATACTTTGAGTTTTATATCTAAAATTTATCATTTACATATCGAATTTAAAAATTATAGTCAAATGGTTTGTAGTTATATGTGAAAGCTTTGAGACATCAAAGATAATCTACATTTGTCTCCCTTTAATTCCCTATAATCGTGATATTAACAGATCGACAGACGAACATACGGACATTTAGTTAAACATTTACAATCCGGCCACATCTGCTTCTCAGTGTTACAAACGAATCACCAAAATGAATTTACTCTTACTTTACTCTTTTGTTTTATAAAAACTACTAAATATACCAACTCAGAAATTGAATTTCATAAATAGTAGCTATGTATCAAGCAGGGTTTTGAATAGAAATTCGGTATCGATTCAGTATTTTTATTTGGTTTCAGTTACAGTAACGGTTCCAATAAAATAAAGGCTCTAGTATCAGTTTATTAAAGTAATCGTTCAGTTAAAAAATGGGTTTCCCAAAAAAATGTAATATTATGTATTATTAAAAATGTAAATTCAAAATTAAAAAATAGCGTTTTGAGGCATAGCGTTTTGAGGCATAGCGTTTTGAGGCATAAAACTGAAATTAAAAACTCAAAAACAAAAAAAAAAAAACATTAAATCGATTTTCCCTATGGTTATCTCATACTTATATCATTTTTACATCAGTCGTGGGTGATAAATATAAGTCAGTACTAAGTTTTTGTTCTTTCAAGTACACAAAAAAAAATAATTGCTTGACGTGCAGTTCATATTCATTTGCATCTTCAAATTTTGTCAGTTTCAACTGAAAATCATTTGTGGTAAACAATAGTATGATGCGTAACCAACTATTAGTTGAAGCAACTGCAACATTGATTGGGGAAACAAATCCATTATCCATTTTCAATTTTTTTGTTTCCATTGCCACGGCAACTAAATTCAAAATGAGACCTAACCAATATTTAGTTGACTTAACAGATAGCTATATAACATTAAGTTGTAGCAACCAATATTTATTTGATTCAACTGTGAAATCAGTTGTCTTGTATAATAGCGATGCCAAAGCAGGACAACACCAGTCGCGCAAGCTTTAGAATTTTCACTCGTTTTGTTTTGTGCTGCGGACAGCGCGTGCCACGTGTAAAACAAATTTTGGAATTGTTTCAAGGCCTTATCGTTGTTACTGTTCGGTTCTTTCATGCTCAATTATACTTTTTTCAACAAGAGACATACTATTCTACAGAGTTCTTGCGATTTTGTGTCTATATGTTGTATTTATATATGCAGCCCTAGCGCTCCAACGTGTTGCAAACACGAAGTCAGCAGCACAACGAATCGTCGGCAATGTTCGATCTCGGGAACGCTGTAGTGACGCTGACTTCGTGTTTGCAACACGTTGGAGCGCTAGGTAAAATGGCCGATTTCTTATAATTAAATTAGCTACCACAACTAAACAAATTGGTTGTGTCAATTGTATTCATTAGTTGTGTGAACTGATACGCGGTGTTGCAACAACTGAATCAGTCGAATGTTGACAGAACTAAATAAATCGGTTGGCAAAAAAATACGGTTGCCCCAATTGATTCGTTCTTTGGGTGTACTTAACGTTTTAAGAATATTTAATTTCACAATTAAATGCAATTTTCAGACACTTTTTAGAATTCAAAAATACTTTTGATCCAATTCTGTAATTTATGACCCTATTCTGATCATAATGATTAAATTTATATACTCATCATAACTTTTATGTTTGGTAGTTATAATGAACAAATTTAAATATGTAAAGTGTAGATCTGTTGAATCACTTTTTTCTAAAATTGTAAAATTTACCACTCCATTACCAAAATATTTGATTCTGCGTTATTTGAATTACCCACAACATTTTTCAAGGATATTTTTTACAATTATTAAAAAAAAGTCATCAAGGAGATTTGTTTAGCCTTTTAGACGTGTATAGAATTTGCGTTCCTTTAAAATGCACCGACAATTTTTCAAGAACATTTTTTTTTAAATCCATGAAGACGTCAACGAGATATTTGTATGTTTTCAGAAAAGCTTGAATATTTGGTGCCACCGCACTAAATATAAAGCCTCTTTGAATAAAATATATAAACATTTGACCCGCACGAACTCCTGCAACCCAAACTTAAAGGTTCATTAAAAAGGATCATCAAAAAAATGACGAAATATTACTAATAATACTAAATAATAACAAAAGATTCTTTACAAAGTTACAAATTTACTGAATTGAGTCTTAGATGCTCGCGCCCACTCTTGAGAATATATTACAATTTTCTAAAATTTTCCAAATTTCTCTAAAAACATAATATACAAAATTAATTTTGTCCAAAAATAAGTCACATAATAAGTAATTCGAAAACTAAGAGACCCACTAAATTAAAAAAAAAAATATCGCAAAAGTTATAACCACTTGAAGATGAAAATTAATGCCGAACGCTCACTTCTTAGATTATGTCAGAACTTTCGTTATTAAATTTTGTCTATAAATAATTCATTAAATTATAGTTGGAGGTATATTCTTCACTAAAAGTTATAACCAGTCAAAGAAGAAAATGGCTTTAGTTGTTACTCAAAAGAACAAATAACAACCTGTTAGTCTGGGTACAAATAACAGTCTGTTACTCAAATACCTTAATAGCAATGCTTGGCTGTTATTTAAGTATTTGTGTAACAGGGTGTTATTTCTACTCTTGAATAACAGGCTGTTCTTTTTCATTCGAGGAAGTTTCGGTCACTGTTACTGTGATTGGTATTTGCCTGTTATGGCGAATATTTATAACAAACATATCAGAGCAGCTGTGATTGCTACTTGAGTAACAACTGAATATTGCCTGTTATTGAAAATATTAAAAACACAGAAAGCTTCTGGAGTATTTTGGTAACAGGCTGTTCTTTTTCATTCGAGGAATTTCGGTCACTGTTACTGTAATTGATATTTGCCTGTTATGGTGAATATTTATAACAAACATATCAGAGCAGCTGTGATTGCTACTTGAGTAACATTCTGTTATTTTTCAATAGAGTAACAACTGAATATTGCCTGTTATTGCAAATATTAAAAACTCAGAAAGCTACAGGAGTATTTTGGTAACAGGCTGTTACGTTTGTGTAACAGTGAAAAAAATACCTGTTACCCAAATATCAACACATGCCTAATTTGTAACAGCTAATTTGTGTCCTTCTCAAAATGCAATTCGTCCCAGTGTGCAGAGTGCGATGTGTGTGTATGTAGTTGGTGTTGGACTTAAGTGGGCCGTGGTTCGTGGGTCGTAAGTTGTTGATGGTTGTAAGTGAGTTGGAAACTTAAGTAGGTTGTAAGTTGCGGCCGAAGCAATTATTTGTTTATTTTCGCTGAGGCGAAAGCTCTTAATACCGTCTTACTCAATAACTCTTTCATTAGCTTTTTCTTTACCGCTAATCCGTCCGTGCGTCTGTCAAAAGCACCTTTCGCCTCCGCTGCTACCAGCGACCTGCAGCTAACTTGAAATTTCAATCAATATTGACAGACATTTTATTAAAACAAGGATTAAAAATGTTAAGTAATTGTAAAACTGCAATTTGTCGCTAAGCACTTGACGTTGGCACCTTGTCAGGGATTTGTGGCAGATTTATTTTTGTTGTTGTTATTGTTGTTTATGTAGTAGCTCATTTGGCTCAAAACAACGTAAACGTTGTTAATAAACAATCAACAAAACAAAAACACTTTGTTGACACTTAAATTAAATGTTGCGCATATTTTCACAATTTTCCATTTGTGCACCCTGCAGCGCTCCTTCTGGCATTCAGTATCCGTTTATGCACTTTTGCCACTAATAATTAAAATTCAATGTTCCCATTAAAAGGGGTAATAACAACATTAAAAATAAAATACATAGCATGCTTTCGCATTTTAACAGCAATTTAGCTGCACTTGATATTCTATTAAATGGGTAGAACTGGCAGTAACTAACACAACAATTGCATCAATATTTTTTACTCCATATTTTCACTGTTTACATTACGGACTAACAACTGCGGGCTGCGTTCTTCCGGTGCTTCGTTGTTTCCGCACCGCACAGTGGATTAAATCATTTTAGATAAGTTTTTTTTTAATAATTTTTTCGATCCAATACAACTGTGATGTATCGATTATATTTCCCGATGTAAAAACCATATTCATCCCAAAAATTTTAAAACGGACTCATTAAATTTTAAAACACTTTGTTATATTTTTTTTAAATATGTGGATCGAAATAAAAAATTTGTATCTATTTGAATAAAAATCAAGTAAATATTTAATTTCTTTTTCAAATTCGGTTTTAAAAGCGTTCTAAAAAACGAATCTGTGAAGGGTGCAACTTTAAAAATTGTCTCTCTTATTTTTTTTTTGTTATCTTTCACTCTAAATATTTTTAATATTATATTTTCAATCCATACCGCTATATATTTATATTTTATATTTATATTTCCGAAACATTCAAATATTTGAAAGGTTTTTTGTAGTGTTTACACTAAACCGAAAGAACAAATCAGTTGGGGCAACCGTCTTTTTTTGCCAACCGATTTATTTAGTTCTGTCAATATTCGACTGATTCAGTTGTTGCAACACCGCGTATCAGTTCACACAGCTAATGAATATAATTGCCACAACCAATTTGTTTAGCTGTGGTAACCAATTTAATTATAAGGAATCGGCCATTTTACCTAGCCCTAGCGCTCCAAGGTGTTGCAAACACGAAGTCAGCGTCACAACAGTATTCCCGAGATCGAACATACCCGACGATTCGTTGTGCTGCTGACTTCGTGTTTTCAACACGTTGGAGCGCTAGGGCTGCATATAGAAATACAACATTTAGAAACAAAATTGCAGGACTCTGTAGAATAGTATGTCCGTTGTTGAAGAAAGTATTTTTGGGCATGAAAAAACCGAACAGTAAAAACGAACAAGCCTTAACACAATTCCAAATTTTGTTTTACACGTGACACTCGCTGTCCGCAGCACAAAATAAAACGAGTGAAAAATCTAAAGCTTGCGCGACTGGTGTTGTTCTGCTTTGACACCGCTTTTATGCAAGGCAACTGATTTCGCAGTTGAATCAAATAAATATTGGTTGCTACAACTTAATGTTATATAATTATCTGTTAAGTCAACTAAATATTGGTTAGGTCTCATTTTGAATTAAGTTGCCGTAGCAATGGAAAGAAAAAAAATGAAAATGGATAAAAAGTTTGTTTCTACAATCAATGTTGCAGTTGCTTCAACTAATAGTTGGTTACGCTTCATACTATTGTGTGCCACAAATGAATTTCAGTTGAGACTGACTAAATTTGGTAGATACAAATAAATATTCGTTGAAACAACTGCACGCCAAGCAATTATTTTTTTGTGTGTATCAAACGTGCTTCTATATATGTCGCTGGTTCTGGATTTGACTGCATACTCATTTTTTTTATATATATAACGTAACGTTTTTGAGAAAATTGCAATCGGTCTTTAAAGCAGTTTTCATTTAATGCTTAGTATTAAAAAAATATATAACAGTTGAAAAATAGTTTTTTAAAAAACCTTAAACTTAATTTTTTTTCTAATTGTCAAGACTAATTTGAATATACTAATTAATGCTAATAATCCAATACGTTTTTAAAAGAATTGTATATAAGTAAACTCGGAATTTAGAATTTTTTAGAGATAATTTTGTATACATATTTTTAAGCATTTAAAATCTAATGATAAACAAAACTGATTTAAGATTAACTAACTATCAACTAACTATCAAATCTAATAATTTGTTCTAATTTATCTACTTTAAAATATATGTTCTGTGAACATTATTTTGGTTCAATTTTCTATGAAAATGCTTATGTCTTTAATTTGAAAATAATATTACTATATATATACAGTAAACTTATTCTTATTGAAAACTACGTTTTTTCCTATTACCTACCCTATAGTCAAATGGCTTTTTTCAGTAATTTATTTGTAAAATATAGAAGCTTTTTAGACTTTTACATTTTTGTTAATAAAGCATATTTTGAAAATGAGAACAGATGAAAAATAGTTAGTAATTTTAATCGTTGTTTTCAGCTATTTTCTGCATAACAATGGAACATTTTTTACATGTCATTAGATCAGAAATGCTAAAAATAGTACTAAAATAGTCTAAAAACAAATAAAAAATTTCGAAACTGGGTTTGTATATTTTAAAATGTGTCTAAAATGTGCCAAATATTTCGAAAACAATTTTCTTAAAAACGTTACGATTTAAAACGAGTTGGGAAAGTTAGGTCACATGGGTAAGTTCGGCCACATGGGGCGGATTTTTGTAGTCGGTCGGGCCCGACTATGGAATACCCTACACCTTTGGTGTGGATATTAATGTGGGATATTTAATTGCATACCTTAATTTTAAAGTTTTTAATTATGCTGAACCTCCCCACCCTCAGAATATTATTCATATATCAGAAATTTACGTCTTATATCCCCATAAATTAAAAAATTTATATAAAAGTATAAACAACTAAAAAAAAAAATAAATGAAAAATATAATTGGGCGGACCACGCCTATATTTAAAATTTTGTGTGGCTAATATTTCATAGATTTGATTTTAATAATTTACGGATCAAATTTTCACTATGAAAACCCGGGCGGATCACGCCCATTTTTGAACCACATATTTTTAGGTGACTTATAACAATACGTTTTAAATTTTATAACTATACCATAAATACTTTTCGAGTTATTAGTTCCGAAAGAGTTATATAAAAGTGACTTGTATGGGAGGTGGGCGTGTCCGTTGACCGATTTGGCTCATTTTCAAACTCAGTTCCTACTTTTGGCTAAAATATATTGAGACGAAATTTCATCGCATTCTGATCAGTATTTCTCAAGTTATTCTGTATTCGGACAGCAAGACAGCAAGACAGCAAGACGGACAGACAGACAGACAGACAGACAGACAGACAGACAGACAGACAGACAGACAGACGGACATGGCTAAACGGACTCGGGTAGTGATGCTGATCAAGAATATATATACTTTTCCATACCGGACACGCCTCCTAAGGGGCGTTACAATATATGCACAAAGTTAATATACCCTGTACCTCATAGGTGTAGGGTATAAAAAAAAAATACAACTGAGTATGCAATCAAAATCATTAATCACAGATTATATAGAATTGATGTATGAGTTGTTTTTGGCAAACATATTTTCTCATTTTGTTGAGCAGTGTTATTAGACTGACAATGGCTTTGTATACATTTTTATTTTAGAATTTTATTCAAAAATTTAATTCATATAAATCATTCTATCTAAACCATTCTATCTATACTCGAATTCTAATGTCCCGACGGTTCATTTCCCATATTCGAATTTTCCTTTCTTCACCTTTTAGCATTTTTAGTTGTTGAACTTTCCACGAATTGATATCATGAAAATCTATCGTATTAGTCTAATGGATACACTACACTAAAAGTAAAGTCACCCTTTTGTAAAACCCACAAAATCAAAACTTAGCAAGTCATGTCTAAATTGATTTTTACTTTATCAATATCGAGACATATAATTTATTCAATAAGATATTTTGGACCATTGTGATATTGGTAAGTGTGGTGCGTGTATTCGGTTCCCTGTAATTGCATATGTTGTCCGTCAATTCGTGGCCCCAGGTGACGTTAGTTGAAAACATATAAAACATGCTGTATGCTGTTTTCACCATGCAATATGGATATATTTAAAAAACCTTTGTATATGTTAAAGTTAGACCATGTTTATTTGTAAACTAAACAACTTTGTTGGTTCGTATTCTTTTGAGAGTAATATATAATTTGAAATAAACCCGTTGCAAAGTTCAATAAATATTTTTCTTAAGTGTCTTTTTTATAAAAATTAAAATTAGTCGTGTAGTTCTTAGTATAAATTTACAAAATGACGGTAGACATGTTTATATTGAAATCATTTTAAGAAGTCAATAAGAACACAGTTCAAACAAATTGTTGGTCGTTGCTTTGAACCAAAACTAGTCATTTCTTATATATGAAGAAGTTTCGTATTTTGTTGAGTACTCAGAATTTGCGTGAATTACATTGTGAACATTTAATAATGAATTGATGTAGGGTGCAAGTAGCATCGGCGGCTCAATAAATAGTGCGCGAGACTAGTGGATTGCGAGTCGAAAGTTCATCTAGCACCGGTTTAAATCTGGTCTAGGACTGTCAACATCTTAAATCAAAAAATATTTGTGTTTTCAGAGAGGCAGGGCCTATGTTCTTCGCATTCTTTATATATTATTTATGCCAAACATTTTGTGTGACGATTTTGTCTATTTTTATATCCTACACTAAGAATGAAAGAGAATATTCAGTTTGGTATGCCGTTTATAACACACAGAAGGAGGCCTATCCGGCATGGCAACTGCTATATCGTCGTTGTAGACGAAAAGCCACCAATTACATTTTCAAAATGCCAAATATTTATTTACAAAAATCTTAATATATCTTTCAATTTTATATTTCTTTTAATTTTTGATCTTAATTATTTTTACCACATAATAAGAATATGTAAATCTATCAATTGATATTTCAACTTTAAAAATGTATCAATTACACACATAGAAAATTATTGTCGAATCCGACAATAATTTAAAAATATTTCATGTTAAAATGGATCCACAAATATATTCAAATTATTGTAGGATACAACAATAAAATTATCAAACAAGTATTGATTATAAAATGTTAGCTTTCAATAATTATATTGTTAGTTTTGTTTTTGCGTTTAATTACATCCTATTAATATAATAAATCTGTTTGTTCGTTTGTACGTTTGAACGTTTGTTCCGCTTCTCCGTCTAAACGGCTGATCCGATTTCCTTGAAATTTTTACCACATACCGCATGGTCTGGAAGGAATGATAGGCTATATATGGGCGGGATTGGACAAAGAGGCGTGACACCTCCCATACAACCTAAACTTTCAATACGATATAACTCGGCACTTTCACCAGCTACGAACATGAAACAAAAAAACTCAAATACAAAAAAAAATTAAAAACAAAAAACCAAAAGCACAAAACAAAACAAAAGCAAAAATACAAAAACAAAAGCAATCACGTTTGTTCCGCTTCTCCGTCTAAACGGCTGATCCGATTGTCCTGAAATTTTTACCACAGATGCGGTATGGTCTGGAAGGAAAGATAGGCTATATATGGGCGGGATTGGACAAAGAGGCGTGGCACCTCACATGCAACCTAAACACGATATAACTCGGCACTTTCACCAGCAACGAACATTAAACAAAAAACTCAAATACAAAAAAAAAAAATTAAAAACAAAAAAGCAAAAGCACAACACAAAGCAAAAATACAAAAACAAAACCATATAAAACCAAAATCCAAACTAAATGAAAAACAAAAAAAGGAAAGAAAAAGAAAAACAAACTCACCACACTAAAACTAACCAAACTAAAACTCACCACACTAAAATTCACCCTTAAATTAACCACACTAAAACCCACCACACTATAATTCACCACACTAAAATTCACCACACTAAAACTCACCACACTAAAACTTACCACACTAAAACTCACCACATAAAAACTCACCACACTAAAACTCACCACACTAAAACTCACCACACAAAAACTCACCACACTAAAACTCACCACACTAAAACTCACCACACTTAAACTCACCAGACTAAAACTCACCACACTAAAACTCACCACACTTAAACTCATCACACAAAAATTCAACACACTAAAATTCACCACACCAAAACTCACCACACTAAAACTCACCACACTATAACTCACCACACTAAAACTCACCACACAAAAACTCACCACACTGAAACTCACCACACTAAAACTCACCACACTAAAACTCACCACACTTAAACTCATAACACTAAAACTCACCACACTTAAACTCACCACACAAAAATTCAACACACTAAAACCCACCACACTATAATTGACCACACTAAAACTCACCACACTTAAAAACACCACACTTAAACTCACCACACTTAAATTCACCACACTAAAACTCACCACACTAAAACTCACCACACCAAAACTAACCACAATTAAACTCACCACTCCAAAATTCACCACATCTAAACTCACCACACCGAAACTTACTACATTAAAACCCACCACACTAAAACTTCTACTGGGAAAAACTCTACGGGGAAGAATTCTACGGGAAAGAATTCTACCGGGAAAAATTCTACCGGGATGAATTCTACGTTGAGAATTCTACGGGAAAGCGTTCTATGTGGATTTTACGGGGAATATTTCTACTGGGAATAATTCTGCGGAGAAGCGCAGTCTGAGAAAAAATTGTCTTTGAGAAAAGTTGTTTTGGCGGAGAATTATTTGGTTACCACATTTATAAAACGAATAAAAAAATTTCTACAGCTAAGCACGGGCCCCTCATATAAATAATAAAATGTTTTTTATAATAATAAAATCGCACCATATCTTTGAATTCAGAAAATCTTGGCACGAGTCGTGCACGGGTCCAGCTAGTTTTTAATATAAAATTGAAAAGGTTACAACAATGAAATAAATACAAACACCCTTTTCTAATTTAAAATGCATTTTTACTTTATAACTTCATACGATTAATATGTTTGACACAATTCCATATCGAAAAGACCATTCATAAGCCCATGTCGTTTACACTTTGGTAAGGTTTGATGACCGGCTCACATGGGTCACCGGGCATCACTTCCCAATAGTCAAAAATAAACAGTGGGAGAACCTTTACGCCGATGTTGGAACGCAAATCAGTTGTGAAACCGTACCGTGCGTCTCGTTAAATGGGAAGTAGGGCTTGATGACGAGCATGGCAGTACCGACCGAAACTGTGCCGACGACTTGTTTTCTCGAACGTATGTCCGTCTGTTTAAAACACCATTGAGAGCAATCTCTGGGTTCTGGATGTCTGGATGCAGATTAAAGTTGTCGCCCGACTACACGCGTCAACTACACGATTTAGTCGTCGCGATTACAATTATTGGACATTTTTAATCCAAACAACAACGCTCGATAAATTTGAATATTTTCAACATGCAAACATCAAATGTCAAAATAAAAAAAACAGGGTATCTTAAAAATTAATAATTTTACTTTCAAAATTAAAACTAATATTGTCGTTTGTAGATTCTAATAAATTGATAATATTTATTTTCATATTTCAACAATAATTTTCTATGTGTGCACTTTTTAATATTAATCAACAAACTAGAAATTTAAGTTTTTCATAAAATGTATTTGACGACTTTTCGTTCTACAACGTCGATATATTCTTGATCAGCACGGGCTCCTGCTTCAATGTCTGTAAATCCATCGGTTGTCACTATTACAGGAAAATCAGAAGAGCCAGATTAATGAAACTCCATTTTTGTATCTGAAAGTACTAGAAATTAGCTTGTTTATTATTATAAATATGAACAAAATGGGGTGATCCATAATGAAATTTTGAGAAAAATGTATGAAATAGTCAAATTTTGCTTTTTTTTATTTTTGTAAATATTAACTTTACGTACATTTCAAAAAAAAGGAAATCATGGGGCTCGGAAATGTGATATACCATTGGAAAGTTAATTTAATTGTGTAAAAAATAAGTAAAAACGGATATCCATTTATCTAAAGGTTATGCTTTCTAACCAATTGTCTGTAATATGGGTGCAAAATTAGACTTGAGAGTGAAAGGGAATATTCAGTTTGGTACGCCGTTTGTAACACCCTGAAGAAAGCATCTCCGGAATAGAAAAGTATATATATTCTTGATCAGCATGACCTCCTGAGTCGATTTAGCGATGTCTGTCTGTCCTTCTGTCTGTCTGTTGAAATCACGATTACCTAAAAAGTAGAAGAGCTAGATCAATGAATTATTATATATCTAATCTGTCTAAACAAGAAAATTGACATGATCGGTCCATTGTGACCTGAGAACCGTCAACTTATGTTCAAACACCTCATACAAAATTTACATCTACAGATCAATTTTACTCTATACGTGCTTAGGTAAAGTTTTTTGGTCAAATATTAACATCATGCTTAAATACATGAAAATAATGTTTTCATGCGAAACGACTTGTGGTTCCCCAAAAAAAAAAAAATCGAAATTCGGTACACCACTCATTTATAAATATGGGTATCAAATGAATGGAAATTCTTCAACGATGGAAAGTTTATAGTTATTTTCAGGATTCGTATACCCTGTTGACCTATATACCACTTTGAATGGTAACCACACATATGTGTAGGGTATTTATAGTCGGCTTAGACCGACTATAATTTTGATAATCCTAACTTTCATAATAACACCTACTTTAAAGTTTTCCATATGATCTAACCTTCCCAACTGGTTTATTTTACATTTCCTTTTTTTTTTTGAGTCATAGAACGAACCCCTGAATTATTATCGTCGATCTATCAAACACCACAAAACGTACCAGATCCATTTCGTAAAGTGAAAAATCTTGTGAGTACAGTGTAATCAACAATTCCATGATCATTGACATCATTTTTTCCAGAAAAGGTTAGTTTTTCGTTCTATTATGATTGGAAAGAACATGGATATCGTTAAATTTGCAATACAACTACTTGATTTGGTAATTAAAAAAAAATATTATAACTTAAAAAAAATTGCAATTGAAATAACTTCTACTTCAGTGCTCACTTTTGTTCCAACTGTACTTTATCGGATGATCACTCTTTCCTGAGTTATCTGTGGCTTTTTCAATTTCATTTGACCATAACAATGACTCATATTTTTCAGTTGTAATTGATTGAAATGTCATGACAGCCAGTGGCAAGAATGGGCAATAGGAATTTTAATGGCACATCGCAAATGACTTCATTTACTTCACAGTCAATTTTTGTGGCTGGCGTGCCTATAATGTAACACTGAAAAAAAAAAAACTATTTTTTAAATTCATTTCTTTGGTACTCTTTATAAGCAGTTCTTTTTAGTAGCTTGTTATACAAAATTAAAAAAAAGGAGTTGTGATAAAAAGTACGAACTGACAGCGTCATTTTGTTCCATTCAGCTGTCAGTTGGACTGTTAGACTTTTAGAAAAAAAAACACATATGGATGACACACACACAGAGACAGCACTAACACTAGCAGTGACTGCAAAAACTGGGCTTTTTATTTGTATTAAAAGTGAGTGACGTATTCTTTTGTCACTGTCGCGCACTGTGCTACTTCTATCTCTTTCTCTCTAGGTCGCTCTGTCACACTATTCATCTCTCTCAGTCTTTGGCTGGTTGACACTCTAGTTGACTATTTTATGGGTTTATGTGCGACCAATTTTTTGCAGCATTGTTTTGTGTTGCCTAGAGAAGAATAGTTGCCAAGACCCGTTGGCGCGCTCGGCTCTGTCAGGTCGTCGAGGTTCTTTAAAAGCCGTTGAGCAGAACGGAGCAGCGTTGCCAGATTGAAGTGCACTACGGCGTGTGGCAATTATGTCTCTGTGTCTAATAGTTGAATGCCAACCGTGACTGACTTTTGACAGCTGTGAGATGACAGCCGCATGTTCTGTGGCTCCTGATGAAGTGGGTGGTACGGAGGGCATGGTCGTGTTGACTGCTTTTAGTGTTAATTAGTTGCATGCATAAAAGGACGACTGCAATTGTGTCGACGTGTGTGTCTGTTTTGTGACTGTGTGAGTAGCACATCAGCTGTCCTCAAAGCACTTTGTGCGGAAATCTAAAGGATCATCAACACTTTATTACCTAAAAGCGAGCAGACACTTTCAATTAAGTTACTTCAATGAAATCATTCCATCACTTAACAGCTAAACTTATATTAGTTTTGTAATTAAACGTTTTATGTAATCGACAAAACGCAGATAGTAAATATAGAAACTTTGAGATTGTATGGGAACAATTTGATCAATCCCTCACTTTTTCTACGCGAAGATCACTATTTTAACAAAATTTTATCGCATTCTGATTAACATTTTTAAAATTACCCTGATTTTGAACAGACAACAAGAAAATAAGACATACAGACGGAAATGTCTAAACGGACTCGGAGAGTCATGTTGATCAAAGCGTCAAAAATGCATTATTTTTAAAATTGATAAAACTTGCATAAAATATTTATCAGAACTACAGAATTCTATTATTGCTTCTACCGAAGTAGTGAAAAATCTCTCCAATAACTGATTTTCGTACATACGCAAAAATTGGATGTTCTGTCTCCCTGAAAATAACACATATTTCTTGTGTTTGACCGGTCTTAACTTCGGTCAGATTAATCTAAATTTCATATAATTTATTTCAAAATATTAGCTGAAGTATTCTTAATGAAATATAAAGTAAATTGGACCGATAACTCAAATTTGTTAAATGTTAAAGTCCAAAATATGTAGAAAAACACGAAAATTGCCATATATATGTATTACGTAAAATAACTCAAAAACTTAAGGAATCCGAAAATACTGAGGTCGTGATTATAATCTTGAAATCCATCGACAAATCTTACTTAGATGATGGATAATTAAAAAAGGCTACTGTATTTTGAAAAAAATAAATCGTCGTTGTAGAACGAAAAGTCACCAAATACATTTTTATAGAAAAGTTAAATTTCGAGTTTATTGATTAATATTGTTACGAAAATTCAGTCTACGGAAAACTGTTCTACGAGTTCGTATCGCTGGATTGTGTACAAAATAAAAACACTCTTATGTTTGGTTTAAATTATAACAATTAACTTTATTAATTCACTTTACTAATAACAAATTCTAACAACTGCTGAATGTCCACAATTTAACTTGACATTTATCACACGAGATGCACCCGACCACTTTACAATCACTACTGAAGTGCTGTACCTCAGATGCGGCTCCCTTATATACTGTATGCATCAGTTCGACAGCTTCTACTTGTTTCGAGAACTCGTTTTGTGAATGACGCATGCTATTGGCACCTCATTCGCACTCATGTGTTTTAATGTGCAGATCTTCCATCTCTTTCTCGCACATTGCCCAGTACGCTGAATGATCTTCCGTCTCTTTCTAACACATTGCTTAGTGCGCGTCTCATTGCTTCTTGCGTCTCATTTATTATGGTTGAATGCTTGCACAGTGGGGAGAATTACCTCTTTTCGTAACAATATTATAAAAAGTAATTGATGCATTTTAAAAGTTAAAATATCAATTGATAGATTTACATGTTTTTTATCATGTGGTACGAAAAATTGAGATCATCGATTAAAAATTGATGGATATATAAAGATTTTTGTTTGGTATTTGGCATTTTGAAAATGTATTTTGTGACTTTTCGTTCTACAACGACGATATATATTTCCACAAAAAACATAAGAACACTCATCGCACATCATACCGCGTCATCGCTCATCATACCAACACAACTCATACCAACGGACATCTCATCCAAAGAACACCTCATACCAAGACAATTCATACCAAGGCAGGTGTACATTGGTATGAGTTGCCTTGGTATGAGGTGTCCGTTTGTATGAGATGTCCGTTTGTATAAGATGAGGTGTCTTGGTATGAGATGGCCATTGGTATGAGGTGTCCATCGGTATGAGTTTTCTTGGTATGACTTGTCTTGGTATGAGATGTCCATATGTATGATTTGACTTGGAATGACATGTCTTGGTACTACTTGTCTTGGTATGACTTGTCTTGGTATTAGATTTACCCGTTGGTATGAGGTGTCGGTTGTTATGAGATTGGTATGAGGTGTCTTGGTATGAAGTTGGTTGGTAATAGATGTCCATTGTATGAGGTGTCTTGGTATGAGATGTCCATTGGTATGAGTTGTCCATCGGCATGAGTTGTCTTAATATGAGATATGCCCGACCCGAAAACTATGATTTTTTTATTTTTGGTACACTTGAGAAATAATGATACACGTATATGTCTTTATAGATTATGTATATTATAATTTAATAAAAACCATATCCTAAATGTATAATAAATTCATTCATTTATTTAATTTGTCCGATTTTCATGAAATTTTACTTATGACTTCTTTAGCGTTTGAAAAGCACGAAGTGCATATCAAATTTTGGTCAAATATTTGAAAAAAATTGGTTGTACTTCATAGCTCAGATATCACTAATTATGAATATAAAAATGTTTATTCGATATCAATTTGTTTAAAGCTTTACAAATATATTTGTATTTAATAAATTTGAATTGAATTTAAAAAATATCTCATAGTACCATTTAAAATAGGAGTAAAACCTTTAAATGAATTGATATTGGAAAACTGCTTTCATATCCATACTCAGAGTGATTTCAGCTACAAATCACTCTGTGTTATGACTCTTTGAGAAATTATTTAAACTAAAAAGTAAACAAAATGTAAAATTTATTGTTTTTTTTTATTCTGTTTAATTTGTGGATGGGAGACAAATTTGTTATTTGATGACCCACCTAACTTTTAATGGGGCACATATTTGCTGAAGAGAGTATAACAGTTTTATCAAGCATTTAGGCGGTATGTCAAAATTAGTAGGGTTTACATTCGATAAAACGAGGGTCATAGAAACGTGTTGGGACGATGGTGTCAAATTAGGAAAATGCACATCTTCATGGTAAACAACATTGCTAAAAACACCAAATGCGTATCTTTTTAAATTAAAATATTTTTTGTACTTTCCTTAAATACTCTAAATGTTCATATTTGATTGCAAATTGTAAATAACTCAGAAGTGGAGCAAAACGGACTTCAAATAAATTGATATCTCCAAGGCTTTTGATCGAGTGTGGCATAAAGCCCTCGTTTCAAAACTAATTGCATATGGTGTTGGTGAATCTTTTACTCGATGGATATCGAGTTTTCTCCAGGGTCGTTGAATACGAGTTGCGATGGATGGTGTTCTTTCGGAACAACATTTCATCAATTCTGGAGTTCCGCAGGGTTCCGTCCTATCCCCGTCCCTATTTCTGGTATTTATCAATGACCTTCTGTCATTGACCCAGAACCCAATCTATTCCTTTGCAGATGATAGCAACATTTGTCATTCATACTCGTTCAAAAAGCGCCCAACCTCTTTGGAGATTGAGAGTAAAAGACGCACTATGAATGACACACTCAATAATGACCTTAAAACAATCTCCGAGTGGGGTCTTGCAAATAGAGTTGATTTTAATGAACGCAAGACCCAATGTTGTCTGTTATCTCACAAAAGAATGGATTCAACCCTACCTACCCTTAATATGGGTGCTGTGGATATTGCAGAGTCAGCTGCTCTTGACGTTCTGGGCATATCAATTCAATGTGATCTCCGTTGGAATGATCACATATTTGACGTGTCGAAAGAGGCGGCCAAGTGCCTCGGTTTTTTAAAACAGTGTAAGACATACTTCACTCTTGCTGACTTGCGCACTGTCTACACCACCTATATTCGGCCTAAGATGGAATACAATTCGCACATATGGGCAGGGGCTTCAAAATCTTCTTTGGAGTTCCTGGATCGAATCCAACAGCGTGCAATATATTTAATAGGGGATGAAAATATTTCATCCTCTATTGGTTCTCTTGAGCGCCGAAGGACCGTAGGGTGTGTAAGCCTGTTCTATAGGTATTACAATGGTAAGTGTTCGAGGGAAATACATGGCCTGATTCCACCAGGTCGTGTGTGCTCTCGTTCTACTCGGGCATCGAACCAAGCCCACCCCTTCGTAGTTCACTCGGTTCTCAATAGAACCACGCATTACCGAGAGAATTCGTTCTTAAGTCGCACGATACGTTTGTGGAACAATCTCCCTGCGTCTGTTTTTCCCGACATTTTTGATATTGGCAAGTTCAAAACAAACATTCACCGACACTACTCCATCTTTCCCCAATCCATTTAACCTATCATCCTTCTTACGATCAACACTGTGCATTGCATGAATAGGGGGCATCCCCTGAGCGTTGGTTAATTTGTAAAAAAAAAAACAAAATCGTTACCATATGAAATGATGAAATATTTTGTTGCACTAAAGTCGACTCTACAAGTGGTATCAGTTTTTTTGACATATTTCTAATATATTTATTTGACAAAAAGCTGACACTTTTTTTAAAGTCAACTTTATTTCGTTTATTGATTATGTTGAATATTTGAAATTCATCCAATTTGTTTTTTTTTGACATTCACAGTATTCGTCTTATTGTCCTTGTGTTTAAATACTGAAAGTGGGTATTAAATAATATTGTATCCACAAATGACGAATTTTTTAATTAATTAATTAATTGCTTTATCATGATGTAAACTACATCCACTGAATCTGCTCAGCTTTTCTTTATAATTTTGTTGTTTTGGTCTGCATAACCAGTAGAATGAAATGAAAAAGTAAGACTTAAAAATATAAAATCCAAAAATATTTGCTTTAATTTACCATTGCGTTATGTGTTTGGTTAAATTTTTTTCTTTCTTTTTTTGTGTGTGTTGCTTTACAGTGTAGCCAACATGTTGTCAATAACAGCAACTGCACTAACAACATCATGAACACAATAAAAAAAATACTATGCTGTGGGTACAAAGTGGTTTTTGCCATTTTTAGAGTAGTTCGCGTGGTTTTCCATATATTTGTCAGTTGTTTTTGTTCCTCTTTTTTTATTTTGTTGGTTTGCCACCATTTTTTGGTTGCCATATTTTGACTGTACATCGAGGGTTTGTTTTTGTTATTATAGTTTTCACGAGTTATTGTTTACATGCGATTTAACTTCTTATCGGCACAGCATGTTATCCTGTCTACGCGTTGAAGTCCTTTGTGCTGGTTTTTGTGCTGCATACTATTTACGGCACACATAAAATATACATCATAAATTGAAACGAAATGAGAATTCAATGGGAAACGGCATTTTATGGTTATTTTAATTGCAGCGAACATAAACGTAAAATAAACCAGCAGTTGACATGTTGGCGGTCAGCGCTTGTTGGTTACCTTTGATATGCAAACCTCAATTTGAAAATCATTTTTGCAGGACAAATTCATTTATCATATTATTTCACAATAATATAGAACCAATCAAACGAATTCGAGAATTGGACATCGTTTAAGTTGTATACAGGGAAATTATAACTGAATCGAACACCAATTAACATTTAAAACCGTTTTAATAATGTCAATATATCTATTAATTAATAAATCATAATATCTATTAATATAAACCGGTTTCGGATTCAACGTCTTCGGGTTAAAAATATATTAAAAAAAGTTTTAAAAGTTATTGAAAAACAAACATAACAAATTAAATTTTGGTAAAAGAAATACATATTTTCACATTTTTATTGAAATTATAAAACAAAATTTTAATTCTTTGAACCAGAGACTGCAAAGAATCAGAATTGAAACGGTTTAGATTTTTGAAAAATGTGTAGAACCGCAATCGGAATCCATTTATATATATATTTTTTTTTGTTGCTAAGAACGGAATCGGAACCGCTATTTAAAAATCTTGGAACCGGAACCTATATTTTAGTCCCTGTCAGAGACTGCAAAGAACCGGAATCGAAACCGTTTCGATGTTTGAAACAGGAATCGGAACAATTATTGAAAAATTTGTTGAACTGGAACCTAATCGGAACACATAATTATACCCTACACCTATGAGGTACAGGGTATATTAACTTTGTGCAGATATTGTAACGCCCCTTTGGAGGCGTGCCAGGTATGGAAAAGTATATATATTCTTGATCAGCATCACTACCCGAGTCCGTTTAGCCATGTCCGTCTGTCTGTCTGTCTGTCCGTCTGTCTGTACGTCTTGCTGTCCTGCTATCTTGCTGTCCGAATACAGAATAACTTGAGAAATACTGATCAGAATGCGATGAAATTTCGTCTCAATATATTTTAGCTAAAAGTAGGAACTGAGTTTAAAAATGAGCCAAATCGGTCAACGGACACGCCCACCTCTCATACAAGTCTTTTTTATATAACTCTTTCGGAACTAATAACTCGAAAAGTATTCAAGGTATTGTTAGAATTCACCTTAAAATATGTGGTTCAAAAATGGGCGTGATCCGCCCACTTTCTTTTTTTCAAATTTTTAGTTTTTTATACTCTTATATAAATTTTTCATTTATGGGGATATAAGACGTAAATTTCTGATATATGAATAACATTCTGAGGGTGGGGAGGTTCAGCATAATTAAAAACTTTAAAATTAAGGTATGCAATTAAATATCCCACATTAATATCCCCACCAAAAGTGTAGGGTATTCCATAGGGTAGGGTATTCCAAAGCATGCGTCATTCGCGAAACGAGTAGAAGGTTCTAGGAACATGTCGTAGCTTCAAATTTTGTATATAAATGTTATGTAGTTTTTCCCATATATAAACAACTACATCAATTTAGTAAAAACAAATACATGGTTAGAGAACTTGGCCTAGGATCCTCAGAACTGTTGCGCCGAACTATCAATATTATAATAATTAAATACAAAAATGGTATTATCATTGAAAACTTAGCTAATATTAATCATTATATAAAGAAAAACTATTAGTTAAATTTCATTTCGATGGGGTATTCCATAATCGGGCCCGACCGACTATAAAAATCCGCCCCATGTGACCTAACTTTCGCAACTCGTTTTTTGTTTGAAAATATGATATGCACTTGCATTTCAAATGAAAATAAAAACCGTAAAAGTTCTAAAAAATTTATAATATATTTTTTTATTTCTTAAGATATTAAAAATATGTTGCGAAACCTTTGGTTAAGTGGGACAAGGGGTAAAGTGTGACATCTTGGAATATATTTTTGCACAATTGTCAAGCTTCTTAATATGGCATCAACTTTTTCATCCATTGTTATAATCAAATTAATATCTTTTTATTACATTTCCAGAACTGTTTTTGAATGTTTTTAGAGTGCTGGTGTTTGTTATCAAAAAGTAAGAATGTTTGTCGTTTTTAATTAATTAGGGCGATATGTTTAAAATGATCGCATATTGCATATCTTTTTGTACAGGGAAAAATTATACTTTGCAGCAAACATATTATGTTACACGTTACATACATGAATATCTACGATTTTAAAATAAAAATAAGTCATTAAATTAATACCAAAACAATTTAAAAAATTTGGAATTAAATTAAAATCAAGTTAAATACATCATATTTACGATTGCTAATATATGATGTTTGCTGCAAACAAATTTTTTTGTCTGCATGTTGAAACACAAACGGGGTTTGCAAATAATTAAACAGTGCTAAATGGTGCTAACTTATGTTCAAATTGCGATATTGGGGTAAAGTGGGAAACTTGTTCCAGGGTAAAGTGGGAAAATTGTTCTAAGGTAAAGTGGGAAAACGTAATTTGAGCAATTGTTGTTGTAATTTTAATGAAAATATTATGTTATTTGAAATAATTTATTGGTTTAGCCAAGAAAACTCTTTAATCGTCGCCGCAAGCCAATGAAAAGCGACATTTTGACCTGAGATACGATTTAAATTGCAGAAGAAATCCCAGAAGCAACCACAATACAACGTTAAATATTCCTCAACTTCCGCAGAAGAAGAATTTTTTACAATTTGCATGAATAAAATGCCGAAGAAATTAAATATGACTTTGTAGTGAAAAAAAAAAACAAAACATGAAAAAGAAAGACTAAAAACAAGCATTTTGGTAAAAAAAAGTTTCCCACTTTACCCCAACATTTTTTAACAAGTCTGAAATTGAGTTGTTTTAAAAAATAGCAAAAAAAAATCACATAGGCGACATATAAATGGTATTATGTTAATGCAAAAATAAGATCAAAAACCACTCTATGGAAAAGACCTTTCAAAGGGATAACAAAAAAACATTGAATTTTGTTTTTGTAGAAAAATCAGAACGTGTCCTAATTTACCCCAGGCTCCTCTACAAAAAGAAATATGTACAAAAAAACGTTTTCAAAAACCGTAAATTTGAAGCGATATTCCGAAACCGTTTCGTTATAAAATCGAAATCATAACAGAAACCGACGCGATCTAAATCCTGAATCGTTTAGTTCGTTTAATGGTCCTCGATGTGCAGCTATTTAAACACCAGAGCTGGACAGAGCTCGACAATATCAATATTTTGAGATGTGGTTCCAACAAGATGGCGCCACATGCCATAGAAGCATGTCATATGTTGTGTTTTGTTGCTAGTGTATGAAACTCCTAAAAAAGTGGTGTATGAAACTGATAAAAGTGAAAATATAATTTTGTAATTTTTATCTTTTCCTTTCAAATATACTTGATGTTTTTAACTCCCCGTTTTTATGTCCGATTTTTATAAAAAAAATATTAGTAATGTGGAAATAAAGGAAACATTAAAAAAATGAATAAAAAAAACAACAATTTTATGAGAAAATTGCTCAAGAAAGACAATTTAAACAAAGGAATGACAAATATTTATTTCGGAGAACATTAGGTTAAAAAGACTGTCTTTTCCAAAAATTTTCACCGCATTTATAATATACTAGATTCAAATATTATGGCCTTTCGGAAATCGAAAAACGGTCACCCCTCATTCTCTTTTATCGCTGTTACTGATTGATATTTATTTCTATGGGCTTTATTCATGTCCACGATAAAAGAAATCTCATGAGTTATTCAATTAATGCTTTAAAAACGGAACAGATCTCTGATCGATTTCTGGGTCCCAATTAGAGATGGGTTTTTTTCATGTCACACCCGAAAAATTGAGTTGGTGCGTGCAAATCTCAGTGCGTGCTAGTTGCTGTGTTGCCCGTGCCTCCAAAATCAGGAACGAGCCCATTAAAGATTTTTTATAGTTTCTACCCTAATTTTAAAAAAGCCTTACTTCCAGCTTCAGAAAATAAAAATATCGTAGTATTTCTTAAAAATCTGTTGTTTTAGTTTTACTTATGGATTTAAGAGAATAAAACAGTATAAAACTTAATTTTTGAATTATTTATTACATGGACTAAATCCATTTGGAATATCGGTTCCGGTTCGTGTTTTTTTTTTATACCCTACACATATGAGGTACAGGGTATATTAACTTTGTGCATATATTGTAACGCCCCTTAGGAGGCGTGTCTGGTATGAAAAAGTATATATATTCTTGATCAGCATCACTACCCGAGTCCGTTTAGCCATGTCCGTCTGTCTGTCTGTCTGTCTGTCTGTCTGTCTGTCTGTCCGTCTTGCTGTCTTGCTGTCCGAATACAGAATAACTTGAGAAATACTGATCAGAATGCGATGAAATTTCGTCTCAATATATTTTAGCCAAAAGTAGGAACTGAGTTTGAAAATGAGCAAAATCGGTCAACGGACACGCCCACCTCCCATACAAGTCACTTTTATATAACTTTTTCGAAACTAATATTTCGAAAAGTATTCAAGATATAGTTATAAAATTTAAAACGTATTGTTAGAATATACCTAAAAATATGTGGTCCAAAAATGGGCGTGATCCGCCCACTTTTTTTTTTCATTATATCCCGGGTTTTCATAGTAAAAATTTGATCCGTAAATTATTAAAATCAAATCTATGAAATATTAGCCTTTCAAAATTTTAAATATAGGCGTGGTCCGCCCAATTATATTTTTCAATTTTTTTTTTTAGTTTTTTATACTTTATATAATTTTTTTTAATTTATGGGGATATAAGACGTAAATTTCTGATATATGAATAATATTCAGAGGTTCAGCATAATTAAAACTTTAAAATTAAGGTATACAATTAAATATTTCTCATTAATATCTCCACCAAAGGTGTAGGGTATTCCATAGTTGGGCCCGACCGACTATAAAAATCCGCCCCATGTGACCGAACTTACCCATGTTTTTTAATGTGGGATAAAAAATAGAGCAACAGCACTCAGACAGGGTTATATCCATTGTGCTGTGACCCAGTTCCCTGGTTTTTAATGATACTCTTAGATTCATTATTGAATCTAAGAAGGCTGTTGTGTGATAGAGAGTGAAGCTGATCCTCTCTCATCACGTCTGTGCCAAAGATCTGCCTTCTAATTCTAGAAAATGCTGGACAGTCACAGAGATAGTGCTCTGTGGTGCCAGTTTCTTCGTAGCAGGCAGAACATAAGGCGCTTTCGGCCAGGCCGATTGCGTTCATGTGTTTTTCGCTTGCGTTGTGTCCCGTTAGAAGTCCCGTCAGTTTTCTGCACTCCTTTCTACTTAAGGAAAGTAGAAACGAGGCCGATCTTTTGGTTATCGTCGGTGTGATGAGCTTGGAGAATCTGCATTTCGTCTCATTCAGCCATCTGCTCTTGTGTGCGGAGGCGACCCAAGAGCTGATGACGAATTTTCCCGTAGATGCAGGTAGTCCAAGCACAGGTTCTGGTCCAAATGGATTATCCTCAGATCCAACGTGCTAGTTCGTCAGATGTTTCATTGCCCGAAACTCCTTTATGGCCCGGCACCCAAATCAGTTTCAGTGTATTGTATTTACCAACACAATTGAGACGTGATCTGCATTGACGGACAATTTTGGATGTGATGACCGGGTTGTTCAAAGAACAGCCTGACTATCGCTGCAAACTGATATAGCCCTGTTCTGCCATCTATTATCCGCAATGTAGTCCATAGCCATAAGTATAGCATAGACTTCGGCTTGAAATACCGAGGCATTGTCGCCTAAGGCGAAGTGAAGTCTGTGGTCATCCGGTTCCACAAACACTCCAGCACCAGATTCCTGATCGGTTCTGGAGCCGTCTGTGAAAATGCGGTGTGACCCTCTACCTGGCTCACAGTCAGGCGTTAGCCAGTCTTGAATGTCAGGTTGGCAGACCTCAAAATTTCGTCTTGGTAATATTTCTGTTATCATTGCATCAGAGGGCATATCCAGTAGACAGGTGTCTAATGAAGTGTCAAGTGCAATGTCAGAGATATTCCAGGGAACATTAAACCATAAACCACCTCGTTTTAGTCTCCAGCAGCCTTTCATGGCTTCGCTTCTGATGAAGATGTCAAGTGGTGGTAGGTTTAAGATTGCATTCAGTGCTGGACCAGGTGTAGTGGGAAAGGCACCCTTAACACCCAGACACACGGTTCTCTGAATCTTGGCAAGACTAGTTGTCACGCATTTTCGCGACAGCTTGTTCCACCAGACTACCGCTGCATATGATATCATCGGTCTTATCATTGTCGTGTAAATCCATAATGTTTTGCTCGGCGATAGTCCCCATGTCTTCCCAAAAATTCCTCTGCATTGCCAGAAGGCATTCAATGCTCGCGAAATTTTATTTTCAACATGTTTTGTCCAAAGTAGTTTACTAGCCCAGATATTTTACTTCGTTAGACAGAGGAATAGTGACACCCTTAAGTACTGGTAGAGATAATCCTGTCATTATTCTTTTCCTAGTGAAGAGGTTCGTGTTACAAGATTTTTAAAATTGTGATTCTGATTCCAGTTCCAACCAAAAAATTAAATGGGTTTCGATTCCGGTACCATACATTTTTTAACAACGGTTCCGATTCGGGTACTTTGCATTCCCTGTCAGAGACTATAATGTCTGTTCCGGTTCTGCTTCAGAGATTTTTAAAATAGCGGTTCCGATTCCAACCAGAAAAAGATATATGGGTTCCGATTCCAGTACCCAAAAATCTAAACGGCTCTGGTATTATTTTTCACGTTTCGCCTGCTTTTTCACGTTTTTTCGTGCTTTTTTCGTTTTTTGTCGTGTTTTTCTGCATTTTATCGTGTTTTTTCGTATATTTCCGTGTTTCTTCGTGTCTTTTTAAATCCCTTTATTGTGCTTTACGTGCGTACCTCTAAATTAACTCGTCGGGCTCGTGCGTGTCACCTATCGACGTGCCATCAAAAGAGGCACGCGCGCATCTCTAGTCCCAATTGATCTATCGGTATATTAAAGTTTATATTGTCTGTTCATTATGACACTGTAAGATATACTCAATTTCGTCATCCGTTTGAAACACCCAAAAATCAGTATATTTTTCAATTTTTTTTTTAACTTTTAAAAACAAACGCTGAGGGGATGCCCCCTATACATGCACAGTATTATTCAAATGAGAGGATTATAGGTTATTGGTAGGGAAAAAAGATGGATAGTGTCGGTGGATGTTTTTATTGAACTATGAACCAATTGTTCCGCATAACGAAAAATCAGTTAGAAATACGAATGTCGAATCTTGTTGGTTGGGTATTGTATGGCTTGCCAATAAATGTCAACATCGACACAAATTAATTTAATATTTTCAAAAAGAAAACAAACATTTTTAATGTACATTGCATCCGCCAGTCTATTTTGTCTTTTATTAACATTTAAAAACACATTGCAAGCAGGCATGACATAAGGCTACCCATTTGTAGTCTTCACGACTTATCATGCAAGTTTGTCATATGTTAAGCCATGGGGTGTAGAACCGGTGTTATATGAACCAACAATATTATACAAATACAGTACCTATTCAATTTTTGTAGACCCCTAAAACTGTTTCAATTCCTAAAGCTATCTTTCAATCACTTTCAATTGCATGCATCGCATGCAGCAACAACTTAATTATATTGCTTGCATGGCTTAAATCTTCATTTGCAAATGCTTCCTGTTACTATATACCGGGCCACCAGGACACGCCTACCGTCAGTCTACCTCCCGACCAATTTCACCCAGTACAACCTACGCAATTCAGTCGCAACGCCTAAGCGATATGCAACGTCCCATATCGTTGCTATTAACTAATTATATATTCAATTATTTCATGTCATTTTATGTTTAATAACATTTTTCAATATTATACAAAATGCAACAATAATAAAAAAAACAAAAACAACAACCACATCAGCTAAACTGCTTCAAAGTAAAATACAAAATGGCGCACATTTAGCGCAACATTTTCGTGATTTATTTGCTTTGTAAATGTAGCACGACAGCGCCCTCTATTATTAAGTTCACGTACAAACTGTGCGATGCCACCCTAAAAGTATGCAGCAAGAAATCCAGGCAAACAAACAGAAATGAGAAAACACGTCGCGTCCGCTGCCGCAGGGGCGAACATGCGGGATACATTCGTTAGTGACCGATCGAAGGCGACCCCTTGCAACTGCATGCAATTCCAGTGCAGCTGCACTTGCTTTTGCTGGAATTTTAACTGATGCCTAGCCTACCTAGTACTGGATACATTGATGGGCGGTCGGTCGGTCGGTCGGCAACTTCAACTTGAACAGTTTGAACGTTAGCACTTAGCACTATTGGAGGATATAAGGATTCGAACAGTGGAAACAATGCCTAATTTAAGACATATTTTTTAATAAGTATGTTATTTATATTTGCGATATTTCGATGTCTATAGATGGGAACAATGTTGTGAAATTATTAAAAAGTGTTTAGTGTGTTGGACGGCACGCCGAAAGATCCCGTAGCACAGGTTAAAATCTGGGCTGGGACTACTTAAGAACATATTTTATATAGAAACCATTTTTCTATAAAATATTTTTTACTTTTAAAAATTGATATAATGGGCTCAAGTTCAATATAATTATTTAAAAAAGTACTATTTTTTTGTTGTTTTTAAAATTTTAATTTTTCTTCGAAAGTCATCCTCAGGGTACTGTTTTTTTATTAAAAATAAAGATACATAAAAAACTTTACAGGTAAGAAACTTACACAATTTTTAAAACAAAATTGTTTTATTGAAATTGACGAGCAACGTCCTTGCTGTTTTACACCGAACAAATTACAGTAGTAAATTATATTCATTTTATATCTTTGTTGTAAAAATTGTAGGTCTTGTACATTTTTTAGTTTTTAAATACATTTTAATGTTACTAACCGATGTATTGAAAATTCATTCTCTACATATTGCAGATACTGTATTATTGTTTTATTTTGATTATTTTAAATTCGTGCGGACACACGATGAACGTATAACGAAAGCTCGTTCGTCGTATAGGTATTGTTACGAAAAGAGGAAATATGCTCCACTGTGCAAGCAATCAACAATAATAAATGAAACGCAAGACAATTCAGCGCACTAATCAATGTGTTTGAAAGAGACGGAAGATCATTCAGCGCACTATGCAATGTGCGAGAAAATGATGGAAGATCAGCACATTGAAACACATAAGTGCGAATAAGATGCCAATAGCATGCGTCATTCGCGAAACGAGTAGAAGGTTCTAGAAACATGTCGAAGCTTCAAATTTTGAATATATGTAAATGTTATGTAGTTTTTCCTATATATAAACAACTACATCAATTTAGTAAAAACAAATACATGGTTAGAGAACTTGGCCTAGGATCCTCAGAACAGTTTCGCCAAACTATCATTATTTTAATAATTAAATACAAAAAGAGTATTATCATTAAAAACTTAGCTAATATTAATCATTATATAAAGAAAAACTATTAGTTAAATTTCATTTCGATGGATTAATTTCTACGGCGATGAGGTATAAAACATACCATGAAAAAGGTACTGACCTTTTATTGATACAAAATATCCATATTTACCCTATTAGAGTAGACATAATAAATATCTGCTCATATTGGTCATGTACGTGGTTTGGTTATGACATGGAAAAAAATTCAATTTACGTTTCCTACACTAAGAAAACAAGATGTTTATGAAAGACTTGCTGCAACTATTCTTTTAAATTTACGCCTTGTAGCAAATATTTAAACATCCCATAAGTTTCAATAAAGTTGCAGCAAAACTATTAATATTTTTTGAATATGACATATATGCAGATAGTTACGAGATGTTTGCCACAACAGCAATGAAAATTGAGATATTTACAGCAAAACTTTTGAGGTATTTTGACATTTGACTACCATAAAAAAGGAAAATGGCGTTCGTTCGATTACGTTCGATTACGTTCGATTTATCCACAACAATTAAGTAAATTCAATGGTGTAAAAAAGTGTCAACTCAAATATTACATTTTAATGGTAAAAGTGAAAATCCTGTCCTGTGATTTAAATTATCAACACGTGATGGAAAATATTTCTTTTCTGAGTTTACTTTGATGATAACGTCGCCGGTCGAACTTGGTTCTTCTGCGAAGAAATCTCAAGTAGTTGTACAATTTTGCCTTCGAAAGATTTAAAAAGACGATGGCAATGTATACCAGGATGTACCAGGATACTGTTTTAATTCTAGAATAAATAAAAACACATTTGATTCAATTTCTTTCAATTCAATAGAAATTATTCCGCGAATTCTAATGGAGTACCTTTTCCAAATATTCATCAACTATCTTCCTATTTGTCAGATGTTTAATTAATGGTTGCTATACATAATCGTAAATTTGAAAGATGGTTGCTAGCAATATTTATCATATTTGACGGATGTTTGAGAGATGGTTGTCTCAAATACGATTTAAATAATTTGATATTTAGGGCTGTGATATTTCTGGCAATCATCACTGTTTTTTTTAGAGTATATGTAATTCTACTAGAAACGATTGAGTATTAAATAAATATTTCAATCAATAAAACTATTTTGGCATAATATTAATGCATTATCGAAAATGTATCTTTATGCTTCGTACAATTGTCCCACTGTTGCTTTGCAACCTGTGGCGACGGAAGTTAATTTAGCGATTTTTATTCATTTCGTTTAGAAGGAAGCGTATTTTTCGCGCCGCATGACTTTGTTCAAATTCTGCAATGTTATTGAAAGCGTGTGTGTGTGTGTTCGAGTGAGTGTGTGTGAGTGAGTATTTTGTTCATGTATGTGCGTGTTTTCTTGTTGTTGTCCTCATGTCTGTGTCTCGCTGCGAATGCCTATTGTGATAGTAATCGCTGCAGACTTACTTCATACGCTCACCGTATGGGCGCGCATACAACACGAGCGGAAACGGAAGTGAAAGCGTCGGTTGGGCACAAATGAAGAAAAACAAGAAACAAAAATACAATGCATCGGATATGCAACGACTGCAGGCTGTCGTGTGCAGTTCGACTCTGCGATTAAGGCGACGATAAAACTTGGTTTAAGTGGTGTTAAAACATTAAAGGAATTAAGTGTTTCATTTATAATAAATATATTGAAAATTAATACTTTAGAAATTTTTCTAGTTTTTCTTTTGCATAGTAAATGATGGAATTTAGAAATCTGACGAAATTAAAAAATCAATTTATTCTTAATAAAGAGTCAAACAAATGTTTGCACAAAAAAAATAATCCTTTAATAAAATAACACAATCATTGAATATCAAAAAAAGTATTTATCACTCAATTGGTAGACAGGTATACACTAAACATCTGAATGATGGTTTTATCACTAACAGCAGTGCACACTACTTCAGTGCACACTGCTTGATCAACTCGTGTAATTGAAATTTAGTATAATAGAATAAGAGATATAATTTTAAAATAAAACATGTGCACTTGATGAAATTTAATACGTGTGTTGTTGTTTTTTTAATGAAATATGTACTAGTTTCATACGTTACTAGTTTCGCTCACTCGCTGCACTCATTGTATTGTGCATTTTCAGCGAAATCATTGAATGTTTTGAAAAAATGTCTTGACACTACTTGACACCAATAAAACAAATACTGCAGTGAAGTGTATTCGCTGGAAATACTTCACTATACACAGACAAAAATAATCGACGAAAATATAGAACAGATATTAATTGTATGTCATTAATCAGTGCAGCAATGAAATTCAGTAATTCAGTGAACACATTTGCTATTCGTAGTTACTAAAAAATTGCGGTTGGTGTATATGTTATGGATTGGTGTATATGTATATATACAGCATACACACCAATCGAATTCACGAACTACACAGTTTTAAAGACACTACAGTTTTACAGATTCTTCGCAGTTTTAAAGCAACTACAACTTTGTAACCGTTATTATTTTACGTTCGATGGACGCGTGCTTGCCTATTCGGTTCGTTGGGTCTTTTTTCGGAATATTGTGGAATGACTTCAACTTTGATATTTTCTCTCTTATTTGTGTTTAATTTCCTTTATATAGCTATATATTCCTATATATAGCTATATTGGTTACGTCTGAACGTGTTTCTAACTTCGAACAACAAAGTGACTAAATAAAATAATTAAAATTAAAAAAAATATGTATACAATAAATAAAGTACACATAGTTTATAATAAAATAAAAATATAAAATAAGTAAAAAATATTTTTTTAAAATTTCACACCAATTTAAGCGAATACACACACCAAATTAAGCGAATATACACACCACCAGCGCGTCGCGAAAACAGCTGTTGCCAGCAAATGCGATTGCTAATTGAAAGATGTGTACGCTAATGCAATTAATAATTTAATCGGCGCAGTTTCAGCAAAAATTTAATTGTATTGATGTAGATTTTTGGTTATATTTACGATTTTTTCTGTGTAGGGATATCCAAAATATATCGATGTTTTATAAACACTCGATATATTGCTTCGATACATCGATGTTTTCTGATGCAGTATAAGCCTCAGAATCTATTCGTTACATCGATATATTTTTTTCGATATATCGAAACACTATTAAATTTATATTTTCCAATTGAAACTAGCTAAATTTAATTATTTATTTGAAATTATACTATTTGAAATTTAACATTTTATAAAACTATTCCTTCATAAATGGTTTTTGTATTTTTCTGAAAAAGGACAGAACATGGACTTAGATATTTCTGATTCCCAACGACTTAATTATTTTGTATAATAAGAAAATGTTGTAAGTCAAACACTTAATTATTTTATACTTTTTATTTTGGTTATTTGACATATAAAATTTTCATCAAAATTTAAATTATTTACCTAATAATTTTTCATTTGATACATCGGAGAACATCGATGTAACGAGTCGATGTATTATATCGATCAAAACATCGACATTTTTTTTAGATGGACATCCCTACTTCACTATAATACTGTCGACTGTCATTGCATAAAGCATTCAGTACTGTAGAGTGCATATTATTTATATGAGAGGAATCTTTGGAAAACCGTGTTAGAAAATTTATTCTTTTTTATAAATATTTCTTATGGCTTAATAAGTTGTTATCCAACAAAATATCTAGGCTTTTATCTCGATTATTTAATGATTTGATTTTAAAAACAATTATAGAATATGAAAATCGTTATTATATATAAATAGAATATAAATTCTTGAGATAAAGAAATGTCTGTAAGTTTTAGACTCGTAGTGCACCTTTTTAGACAACATTTTAGACAATCTCCATCGGATTACATTGACTTTCGATTTCTCGCACACCTTGTTACCAATGGTTGTTTCTGAAACTGCAATAAAACAATATAACTGAACCGTAGTAACTTTGCACAACTTTATGTAATTAGACACAGTTTTTGGCATTTTTCCTTTGTGCAAAGTTTTTCACTATGTAGGGCGACAGGCAGAAAGGCAGCCAGGCTTTTTTTCGCACTTTATGTGATAAAAATTAGAAAGACACAAAATGTTGCTGCCTGCCTCTGGGCATTGTTATCGCTGATTTGTATTTTATTATTTTTTGTTTTGGGCAGACAGCAAAGTGTTGTGCGCTCCATCGTTTACTTTGACATTTCATTGTTTTATTTTTTTGTTTTTGTATTTTTTTGCCAGTTGCCGTACGAAGTGCGTCGTTGAAATGCGTTGCTGACCCGCAAGTAAAGCAATTAATTTCATTTAAGTGCTCGTTAAATGCGTCTTTCGGGGCATTTCGAGGCAGCCAAGTTTATTGATTGAATTAGTGGCCAAACTAGGGGGGGTGGGGGCTCGATGTTCAGTGGGCAATAGCTTTATTGCAAAATAAATTTATGCGCAAAAGTTTTTTTGTTCGTAAATAACATTACTGCGAGGATAACGCATTTTTTAGCGTCAACAAATTGGGTTGATGGTGGAAAACCGAAAAGTAAATAAATAAAAAATATATCTAAATTGGCCAAAGTAATCTTTGTCCTCTTAATAACGTTTGTCATTTTAATCAGTTTTTCTGCTTTAACGATTTACAGCATTCCGTTGTTTCTTTGCACCGATCTGGCAACTCTTTTATTCACAACTTAAATAAAATCATTAAAGTCATTCGAAGCTCTACTAAACACTTTGAAACACATCCAACGTCATTTTGTGCACCTGCTTCAAGTTTTTAATGAGCTTCAAATGCTCGTCTAGCGGCAATTGTGACGATTATGTTGCTAATGATGTTGCCAGACTTAAGCAGACATTGACGTTTATAGAATGAGATGACAGCAGGTGGGCGCGCCTGGGTGGCTGTGGGCGGTTTCGCACTTGTAACTCACGATAGCTGCGAGGCAACAATACGAATGCGAACACAAACACACACATTCACTCACTCTCTCTCAGTCATTCCCTTACTCTCATTCTTTCGTTCTCCCTCACACATACACGCACTGCTTCCTATGTTCGAGCCACGCATTTAAAGCTCAGCCTTGGGACGTGGCAAAGCTGCGAGACGTTGAGCAAGGCACGTACACAACGTTATTACAACAAACACTACAACAACAAGAATGGCACAACCAAAAACAACAACTTACAATTACTGTTACATACTGCTCCGTAGCGTACGTATGATTGCACAGTGGGACAAGGTGTAATTAGTGATGGACAAAAAAATAAATTTTATAATTAACAGAAGAAGTATATTTAATTGTAAAAAATAGTAAAAAATAGTAAAATATATTAAGAGAGTGTGTGAGTTCGACTGAATTGTTGACTAAACTAAATTGTACGGGTTTTCATTCGATCTCCATTCGGTAACCGGAAATTGTTAGAGTTCGTAATAAAATGATTATCATATGTCTGTTTACTGTCATCCAATTTGGCTAAATTTTATTGAATTAGTAAAACCTGCATTACCGATCAAATTTAGTTTTGTCATCAATTTAGTCGAACTAAATAATATTCCTTATTTTGTTTTTATTATGTAGTTTTAATTATATAATTGTTTGTACAAAACTTTATTTTCAAATTCTGCTCATATTGAATGTGTTGCTTAAATAATCAGGAGTTATTACGTTTAGAATAGTTGCGTTATATGGTAGGTACCACGATCCTTGTCGAATCACTCCCACACTCAAAATAATTTCTAGGACATTTTACGAAATATTTTTTCTTAATGTTTAATTTCGTAAAATACACGAATAATTCGTAGAATATACGAACGGTTTGTAATTTATATATTTTTTCAAAATTAATTTTTACGGCCGATTCGTTTATATTACGTATCAATATTCGTAAAATTAAAACAACAATTAATTACGAATATTTCGTTTAAATTACGAAACTTTCGATATAATATTTTCAATTACAATTTTTACGAATGAGCTTTACATTTTACTAATAAATTACAATAATTTCGTAAGTTTTAAGGTTATATATAGAATTCTACGAAACATTCGTGTTTTTTACAAATCATTAGTAAAAACAGAAATCAGTTGCGTCAAATAGCAACTTGGAGCTGCATTTTATTTTAATTGGTATCACGGTTTTAAAAAGTGTGAGTTCTGTTTATGTCAAAAGTATCAAATCAGTGCATAATATTTCATATACATAATTATAAATGAATCGTGATTTTCTTCGATAGTTTTTTTAAACAAAATATTATATTTATTTGGTATCGAGGACGCAAATAGATAGCTATAAACACAAAAAGGTTTAAAATGTGTTTGTGTACAAATGCTATCGTCAAAAGTATAAATACTTTATATTCCTATAAAGGTACATAAATATTCAATAAATTACAAATCTTTTGTATTATGTACGAATGGATAAAATCTACGAATAGTTTCATACAATAAACAATTAATATTTGTTATTTTATCATAAATTTACAAAAGTTCTTTCGTGTATTAAACGAAATATTTCGTGGATAAATTTTATTTTGTGTGCACACGTGTGCGTTAAATATGATGCTTTTGAAACTACTACTCTCAGGTCAGGTGCCATACCCTGTTGTCAAATGCCGCCCTTGGAGATTTATAACGACAATTTAGATCACTGAGCCAAATTTCATGATTGGCACTATTTTCAGAACATGGATATATCAAGTTAATATTCAAGTATTTCTCCAAACCCATACTGACGAGTCAAAATACTAGAACTGAGTGGGTGCTTACGTAAGGAGAAGAACATCGTGTCCAACTTCCATATTCCTAAAGAGCGCACTCGAGCACTTTGACATGTCTTTAAATATGAGGCGTTTAAAGTCATAGTGGTTCATTTTCGGAAAAAATTTTAGATGCAGAAAAAGAATCTTCATATGGTTTTATTCCACGTGAGAAATATCAATCATGGCATGATATCTTACGTTTTAAATACATTTTTGTGGAGAGACTGTGTACTTTTTTTTTTGATATCTCAACAACAACCAATTTATGAGCATTGAAGCACCAGTACTATATAATTATACTAGATAATTATTTATATTTGTGTAACCGATTAACATATTTAAATGATAATAATGTTATATATATATATATATAAGATTTTTGATCACGCATTCATATAAATATAACAATTTAAAAAATACATTTAACTTAGACACAGTTAGATGCAGTTTTAAAATCACTGTTACGTATACGCCCCACCCTTTATAAAAATTATTTTTAAAACCTTTGAAAATTTTCCCACCGATTACCAACTCAATTTCCTATATTTTGTTAACTGTCATGATTTAAAATTCAATTATGTACATCAAAAAATACCGCATTAAAAATAAAAAATAATCTTTTTCAAATAAATATATACGCTCAAGAGTAAACGTATTTACTACATTTATGTAGTTGTTTTTATATGAAAAATAACTAAATTATGTTACTTAATTTTTAAACAAAATTTGATTACATTTGCATTATAATACAAATGGGATATTCCATTTTAAATCAATGTACGGATTTCCCTTTCCCCCTCAGAAATAATTTAAATTTGGAACAAGTACTGTACCTTATTAAACTATGACAATTTATAAACTTTGGACCTCTAGATTATATGGTTCCCAAAATACAGCGGCTTAAAAACTGTAAAAATAGGTAAAAACACACAAAGGTGGGTTTAATGGCATTTATCTTAAAAACTAATTAACGTACAATGTTAATTGATGTATCATTTGAGAGGTATAAAAATGGCCTTTAACATAGAATACTAGCTGGGCCCGTGCACGACTCGTGCCAAGATTTTGTGAATGCATGGATATGAAGTGATTTTAATAATAATATTATTTATGTCATCCTCGTAAAATTCTTCCCCGTAGAAGGCTTTCCTGTAGAATTCTTCCAGGTAGAATTCTCCCCGACAGATTTTTACCCGTGAATTTTGGTGTGGTGAGTTTTAGTGTGGTGAGTTTTAGTGTGGTGAATTTTAGAGTGGTGAGCTTTAGTGTGGTGAATTTTTGGTGTGGTGAGTTTCGCTGTGGTGAAAATTGTAGTGGTGATACCTTGGTGAGAAATATCTTGATATTACTATAATAACTGTTGACATACACCATCTGGAAAATGTACCTTCTATGGGGGGTGCCACGCCCAGTGGGCCAATACCGCCCACATTCCGAGAGACCGTTTAGAATGGTTAAATATAACGCTTTGCTATCATAATTGCTGATATAATGTGTTTTGAATTTTTAGGTGATATGGGAGGTGCCACGCTCAATCCACCAATTTCACCGAGATATAGCCTATACTCTGCCCAGACCCAACATACCCAACATATTGTGTCAACATTTTATTCAATTCGGTTCAGCCATTTTGACTGTAATGAATTTTAGTGTAATGAGTTTTAGTGTGGTGAATTTTAGTGTGGTGAGTTTTAGTGTGGTGAATTTCGGTGTGTTGAGTTTAAAGAATTTGGGATGGTTGGTATACCCAGGTGTGAAATATCTTAAGATCACTATAATATCTGTTGAAATACACCATATCGATAATGTACCTTCTATGGGGGGTGCCACGCCCAGTGGTCCAATACCGCCCACATTCCGATAGACCGTTTAGAATGGTTATATATAACGCTGACCAAAATTTCATTAAATTTGCTATGCTAATTGCTGACATAATGTGTTTTCAATTTTTGGGTTATATGGGAGGTGCCACGCCCAGTCCACCAATCTCACCGAGATATAGCCTATACTCTGCCCAGACCTAATATACATGTTGTGTCAAAATTTGATTCAATTCGCTTCAGCCGTTTTGACGCCTATTCGGAACATACAGATATACATACATACTTACATTAGCAAATATATAGTAGATGACTTTAATTTTGTATCCAAAGCTTAAGGGTCAATATGCCATGATCTATATGATATTTTTCAAATGATATTCATAATGATATTTTTCAAAAACCCATATGTTTTTTAAATTAAAAAAAAAACATATCATATTGCGGCTTTTCTTCTTAAAATTTTAAGCCACCATATTTCGTGAACCATAGAAGGTAGAGGTTTAGAGGTATATTTCTTAGTTTAATATGTGAGAACAATCATACAAAATTTTATCAATTTTAAAGAGGATGATGTTTAAATTTCTTATTTTTTTCGTTGATTTAAAATGGAATATCCCAAATACAAAAAAAATAGTCTTCAGATAGACTATATGTAGATAAACTATATATGTAAACTTCTACATCTGCATTTTCTTTTACAACATTATGAATTTATTTAACTTTAAAAACAAAAATGTGAATTTTTTTGTTTAATATTGGACTGCGAGCCGAAAGGTCCCCGGTTCAAGCCTGGACTGGGGCTAACAACATCTTTTCATAGAAACATTTTTCTATACCGCGCTACCTCTCAAAATGGTGAGAGAGCTCGGCCGAAGTTCTATACAGGACTGTAGCGCCAAACTATTATTATATATATTTATATATTTATTTAAAAGTCAAAATATTTATTATCACATAAAATATTCTTCTATATACTATAAGTGTATAACTAAAATAGGTTGCTGCTGACGAACATGGAAGAAATACTAAGTATTATGGGACACTCAATATTAGAAATGAATTCGGGTATTATTCCTGAAATATTAATATTTGTATTAGGGGAAACAAAAAAGAAAAAATAATACATACAGATTTTATAATAAGTAATAACAGCGATCTAAGCAAAGATTTGTTATCAAGCAAAAATAATGAAGCGGCTGCAGTTTTAGTATTTAGTACTTTTTATTTTTTCTGCAACATATTTTCATTTGCAATCCCGGAATTTCGGGATTTTTGGTACTGTTCTAATAAGCATCATAACGACGCCTCTTATGACGCGGTATAGAAACATTTTTCTATACCGCGCTACCTCGCGGCAGTAAATGGCAAACCTACGAAAGTAAAAATTGCCTATGAAAAGCTCTCACCAGCCGTTCGGATTCGGCAATAAACTGTAGGTCCCACCACTTTGAGTACAAATATAACACGCACAGCTCAAAATGGTGAGAGAGCTCGGCCTAAGTTCTTATAGAGCTGTAGTGCCAAACTATTATTGTATTTAACATTTTTTTATTACTTTTTTTAAACATGTAGCAATAAATTCGATTCGTCCCACTGTACAGCGGCTTCGTTGTTGTTTTAAATATCCGTTTACTTGCTGCTAAATGCATCGCATTTGCCGACAGCATAATTTTGCAGTTGCTGAGATTTTAGCAACTGCATCGGTAGCAACAGCAACTCAACTGTAGCCTCAACAGCAACAACTACAACAATCACTAAACACTGTTTCACGGATTTCCGTATCCGTTCGGCAGAGTTTCAATAACAATGTCAAAAATGTGCAACAACAACAGCAACAACAAAAGAACACAGCAACAACAAGTTAGTCAGAAGTTGCTGCTCTACGACTGCAGTTGGGGCTAATTAAAAGAACGTGTTAAAAACCGGCTACAACTGCTGCTGCTTTGTTCATAACCTGTCTTCAATGTATGAATATTGCCACCCGGCAAACGGAATATTTTCAAGGGCCATGGTTGCCATCTTCCAATGCGTAATTTCAAACTTTTTCTTGATGTGTGAAAAATTATTATATTGAACAATTTAATTTCTGTGTGAAAGAAGAAACAAATTGAGGAATTATGAGTGAACATTTTTAATAATTGCATTGATATAAAATACTTCTTACATTTTTATTTTGTTTAAGTTTTTAGTTCATAATGACTTAGAATTAATGTAAATTAAAATTTTAATAATTATCTCATCTTTTTCAAAAGCAGATACTAATTATTTTCAATCAATATTCAATTTGAATTATTTGCAGTTACAAATTAGGAATTCGAATTAAACAAAACGGTTGAAATATACCGTTCAATGTAAAATTTAATATTAACCTTTTTACTCTCTACGGATAAAATGCCCTTTATCCCTTTTGTATGCGTCTGTCTGGCGCAGTTCATCCGTCTGTTTTAAAATTTTCGCGCTGTTGCCATTCAAATGCAATTTTGTTGCATTCAATGAAAGCCCAAATTACAACAACAACCACATAGAAAATAAAAGCATTCCAACTAAAAACTAATTTATTCAAAGCAAAAACAAACAAAAAAAAATAAACAGAATTAAATAAAACGAATTGAATACACAAACTCATTGTTACGACACTCTGTCTAGTTGTCCGTCTATCTCGTTCTATAGCACAGTTGCTGTCTCTTTCGATTTGCACGCCACATAGAGCAGCTTAAAATTGAACTTTATTTATTTGCTGATTTTAATTTTCAGTTTTCAATTTTTTTGTTTTTTTTTTTTAATTTGCATTTTCATTCATTTCATTTAAAAATACTACTCGAGTTGTTCATAGTATTTGTTTTAGTTTTACTTGCTGCAGAATCCCTTTGGTGCTGACTGCTCTTTTATCGAACATCTTTGCACATTGCATTCACTGCAGTGGTTGCCAACATTGCTGCAAGTTTTGTTGCTGAAATCCCTATTAATTCGAATTCCTATATCCCAGATATTCTTGGACACTATGCTTAGTTTTAGCTTTCATATTTCAAAAAATAAAAGTGATACCTCTGAAATTTATAATTTCTTTAATAAATATTAAACATATTTTTAAAACACAAGACTTGATTGCTTCACTATGATTCATATCAAGAACTGAAACTCAAAGAATTATAGGATTTGTTCTCGTTTCGGTATCGGTTTTAAGTTTAAAACGAAACGGTTTCAGTTAATGTTTTCTATTAATATTCATCTGCATCAATAACAGATGTTAGATGGCTTAAGAATAACTTCTAAAACCACATTTATTTGGAATGCAAAGATAAAAAGTCGTTCCACGTTCGCTTCTAGTGATGTGATTTTAAAAATCACTTTATATTCGAAACACAAATTTAAATTTATCGGTTGAATATGGAGATATGAGTGATAATCGAACAAAGTTCTATATCTCCATCCAATTCAATAGCCATCTTTTTTAGAATAACTTCTCTCCTGGTACTGACGTCACAACAACGAGAACAACTTCACATTGGGTTCCGATAAAAAGTCATTCTACGTTCGCTCCTAGCGGAACGTATACGGGAAGCGAATAAAGTTTTAGAGCATCTAATGGGAGCGTAAAAGCAAACGGAGATATGTTTCTTTATTCAATTCTACAACAACTGATTCTAGAATAACTTGTATTTGTATTCTATGGAAACAGTATGTGGAAGGTGTTCCAAAGGGCATTCCATTGTAATCATTTTAAGAAGTTGTTCCAAAAGTCATTCCATGGTAACCATTTGAAGTAGTAGTTCCAAAAGTCATTTTATGGGAACCATTTAAAGAAGTAGTTCCAAAAGTCATTCCATGGTAACCATTTTAAGTAGTAGTTCCAAAAGTCATTCTATGGGAACCATTTAAAGAAGTAGTTCCAAAAGTCATTCCATGGAAATCATTTTAAGGAGTTGTTCCAAGAGTCATTCCATGGGAACCATTTAAAAAAGTAGTTCCAAAAGTCATTCCATGGTAACCATTTTAAGTAGTAGTTCCAAAAGTCATTCCATGGGAATCATTTTAGAAGTTGTTCCAAAAGTCATTCCATGGGAACTATTTTAAGAAGTAGTTCCAAAAATCATTCCTTAGCAACCATTTTTAGAAGTAGTTCCAAAAGGCATTCCATTGTAATCATTTTAAGAAGTTGTTCCAAAAGTCATTCCATGGTAACTATTTTAAGTAGTAGTTCCAAAAGTCATTTCATGGTAACCATTTTAAGTAGTAGTTCCAAAAGTCATTCCATGGGAATCATTTTAAGAAGTTGTTCCAAAAGTCATTCCATGGGAATCATTTTAAGGAGTTGTTTCAAGAGTCATTCCATGGGAACCATTTAAAAAAGTAGTTCCAAAAGTCATTCCATGGTAACCATTTTAAGTAGTAGTTCCAAAAGTCATTCCATGGGAACCATTTTAAGAAGTTGTTTCAATGGTCATTCCATGGGAACCATTTAAAGAAGTAGTTCCAAAAGTCATTCCATGGGAACCATTTTAAGAAGTAGTGCCAAAAGTCATTCCATGGGAACCATTTTGAGAAGTAGTTTCTAAAGTCATTCCATGGGAACCATTTTAAGAAGTAGTTCCAAAAGTCATTCCATGGGAACCATTTTTAGAAGTAGTTCCAAAAGTCATTCCATTGGACGTTATTCCATAACTACGTCTTTTGAAACCGGGAGAGAAGTTGTTCAACCAGTAAAGAGAGAGTACTTAAAGTGGTTTTACAACACATTACAGTAGAAGTGAATGGGAATGTACGGAAAAGTACTTGCTCGTGTAGACATCGCCTGCGAAAATAATGAATTCTGGAAGCATTTTTGGAGCGACTCCTTTAATACATTATAAATTGCCAAAGTGGTTGGAAAGAACTTCTAAAATCTGCTGGGAATCAAAAGTATTTTATATGATTGAACTTTTACTACGCACAATTTAAAGTAATGAAATAAATTTGTATCCTAAAATTTTAAATTTCAGAACCGATATTCCATTCTCGATAGTTTCAGCTACAGTTTCTTAATAATGAAGAAAATATTCGGAGGCACAATTATATTTATTTACGTATTCTGTTATTAATAAAGGTTACGTATATAGTTTTATCACTATCCCAAAACTGGGATTTGATTCGCCAGCAAAATTGATAGTACATTTTACTACTGTCTTCAAAATAAAAATTAGTTTAAAAATAGACCGTCATAATATTCTAATTGTTTTCTGTTTTAACTACTTTCTGTATTTCGATACGAAAGACTTTTAGGCGCAAAGGACGTCATTTAAACTATTTCTAAAGCCAAAAAGCATGTAGTAAATCGTTGATTTCGTTCATTCGTAATACAAAAATAGTCCCTTGGTGTTTTTAAATTACCGTACTTTTAATGTTAGATGTACTTTTTAACGAAATATGTTTAAAAACATTGAAAAACTTTTGAACGAAATATGTTTAAAAACATTGAAAAACTTTTGAATAATCTATTAAAAATTGATCTACTAGCAATTTTTGTAATCTTGATAAAACTGGAATTTAACGATGCTCCCGGGATTAGTTTTTCGAGACTGATTGCGATTCAAGTCTCGGTTTTCCGGCTTGACATCACTAATGTTCACCTAAATAGAAACTGACTGATAAATAGAAACTGACAGCATTATGACTTAATAATGACATCATTACGACATTTTTATGACATTATATGACATCTTTATTTATATATTTCACCAAGACTGTGAGTACCATTATTTCGATATTTTGCATTTGTGGCTTATCATGTTAATAAAATGTATTTATCTAAATTTTAGTTTTTCTTACTATTTTTAAATTAGTTATATTTGAAATGTTGTCGACCTCATATTTTCTTTAGTTATTAGTGTTTTGTTGGGCTCATCATAATTTCAATTTTAAAAAGAAAATGATTTTAAACAGATTTTGGTGCAGGGTACGGTTATCAGTCCCTGATTTATATATTTATTGAGTTGTTTGCGTAGTTGTTCATCTAACGTGCCTTTTAAATAATAGCCAATCGGTAATGGACAATAGATTTCATTTCAATATGATAGCTAACCGCTTATTAAAACGGATTTTTAAAAAATCCACTATCGGAACCGACATTCCAAAGAATCGTATCAGAAATCAGAACCGGAACCGCTTCGAACTTTGGAACCGCAACTGGAATCGAAACTATTATTTAAAAAATATGTGAAATCAAAAGCAGAATTGGAACTAATTTTTTTTTTTTTTTACTGAAAGAAGAAACTGAAATGGAACCGGAACCGTTTCGAACTTTGGAACCGCAACTGGAATCGAAACTATTATTTAAAAAATGTGTTAAATCAAAAGCAGAATTGAAACTAATTTTTTTTTTACTGAAAGAAGAAACGGATCGGAACCACTATTTAAAAATCTTGTAACCCGAATTAAAACCGATATTCCAAAGACATTTACTCCCTGTGTATAAATAAAAAATATGAAAAGTTTTATTATAACTGGTAAATGAAATTTGCATTGTGTTCTGTAAAGTATTTATCAAATATAACGCGATATCTTAATGTAAAAATAACATTTAACTATTTTTAAATATGGTATTATTGTGAGAATAATAGCTGGCAACCATGCCAAGTGAACCATATTCAAGTGTCCTTGTGTTGGAGTCAGAGTTGAAGTTGAATGGAAATAAATGCGCGCTTCGTTGAAGACTGTTTACATTGGCAGTGGAATCAATCAAAATTGATTACTTGGCAACAGTGGCAAGAGCAACGGCATCTGCAACAAACAATAATGCATACAATTAGTGAAGTGATATTTTAAATAAATAACAAAATTTTGTATTTGCCTGCATTTGTATTCAATTAATTCAGTGACTAACTAGACAAAATTCAATTAATTATCAATTGCTATGCGAAGAAATTTGGTAAATAGTTTGTTATTCAATAATAAAATTTAATTAAGAGTCTTCTTTATTTAGTAAATATCAATATTTCAATTATTTTTGAATTATTTTAAATATTTCAATTATTTTTAAATAATATCAAATTTTTGAAATTCACAAATTTTGTATACAAAAATTAATTGTTTATCAAAAATTTAAATATTGTCGATATCGGTTATTAATATCTAAAAATCGATATTGTTCTAGATATAATGATTTTTTTTATTTTAATTATAGATTTTAAAAAACGAAAAATGTGGCATATATACGATATCGTTTATTTTGCTGTATAAGGTTTACCACAGTTTAATGTAATTCAGCTTCAATAAAGATAGACATTTCGAAAACCGTTTCGTAAATAAATAAAAAAGGGGTTCGTCTTTATTTTCTTTTTTTAATTAAAGACTAAAATTTCAATTTCTAATTAAAGACCAAAATTTTAAAATTTGTTTGATGTTATTTTGTAGTTGAATTTGCGTTGAATTTCTTTTTAATTTCTCAACACAATTAAACAATTTTTTTTGGAAAAATATCATTTCTTCCAAAAAATATAACTGTCGTCCTCTAATTAAGCCAAATGCCACATTTTCATTTTAATTTTTCAAAACGTTGCTGCTTTTATTTTTGTGTGTCTGTCTGTCTATATTTCCAAATTTCACTGACATAATTGAATGTAATAGCAGCAACATTAAAATAAAAAAGAAGAACACGTTCAATTATTAAACGTGCCACGTATAACGCACGTCAACCAGCCCAACGCCCAGGTTTAGAACGAAAAAAAAAACTTCCAAGAACCCGCGTGCTGCCCGGCTAATGTTTCGCTGGCGTGTTTTGCCACCAGCGACACAAACCGCCCACTTGCCACATGTACCAGACAAACAACGAAAACGAAAATTCCGCCAAGAAGCCTCCTCCCCTTAAGCCACACGAAAGGTGCTCAACGTTTAAATCGCGTTTAGAAAAGGGTCGCCTTGCAAGCTTTCATTAACAAAAAAAGCTGCGCGTACTAATTTTGGATATGGGCGGGGTGTAAATAAGCGAAGTTTCAACCCAATTCGGACTAAAATTGGGGGTGTTCAGTAGGGTGGCAGCGTATTTATTACATAATTTGTAGAAGGAAGGCATATTTTCAGACGGAAGTCTATTATTAATATTATTATTATCATTAGTTGTAAGCATCTGTTGTTGTTATTATTGTCATTTTTGGTAAATGTTTTTGTTATTATACTGATTGTAATATTGTATTTATGTAAATTAGTGCACATCGACAGAGTTATATAGATATAAAATATTTATTTTCAACAAGTTAAATAGCCACTGAATTTTTCGGATTTAAAATTTGTATAGCCGTTATTTAAACGTTTCATATTTCACCCATGAAACTTACACAAAATGACACAATTAAATCCAAGCATTAGTTATTGACTTCGTCGATGATTTTGTATATTTAATTTTTGGAGATAATCTCACTTGAATTTATCTTTTTTTTCAATTATCAATTCAGTACCAATCATACCGTTTCTTTCGACATCGGTCAGTTTTTCATAGCGATATCGAGCTTCAAACTGGTAGAAGTTTCAATGGTAGAACTTCAAATTGGACTATAATGGTAAAAGTTAAACATTTTTTGAAATCAAATCGATATCGATATCAAAAAGAAAAACAATCAATATCCAATATTGTTTCAAAAAGATTGTGATATCGATGTGATTATGGTGTAAATGTCGTATTTTGTCAAAAAATTTGAATATATCTACTTGAAATTTTTAAAAAACACCATAAATGGAACTTTTGTATCGATTTCAGTTACAGAATGCTTTAAGACATAGAAGAAGGTATCCAGGACATTGCTATTGGATTCTTATTTGACTCATTAAAGAAATTATTCCAAAATAAAAATATTAAGAGTATACTCAAAATAAAAAGTCCGCTGTTAATAGCAAACTCTGAATGCTAAATTTTAGCAAACTTTAAATTGCATTTACAGCATAGTTTTATCTGCAATAGCGAACTGTTTGCTGGGAATCTTAGTTCTTCTAGTGATCAAGATCATGCTAGTGTCGCTGGTGTAGCTAACCTGCACTAGATGGCGCCATAGTCACGAGACGCTGCAGAGTATACTTATTCGACAACATGTTTATTTAAAAGATATATTTCTTCTAGGTAATAATAATGCACGCATGCAAGAGTAAAATAGTGAAATAAAGGTAAAATAAAAAAATAAGATAAATATAAATAAATATAAGAAAATAATAATAATATAAAAATAAAAAAAGTAAAAAAGTATATCAGAAATAAAAAAAATATTAAAATACAATAAAAATTTTTTTTTTTTGTTATTTGTTATGAATTGGAGTTAACAGCAAAAAAAATAGATAGAACAGCTAAAATTGTCTGCTTTACCCTAGTAGAAATTTTGGTAGGGCCATGGTCATGAAGAGATCATGTCATTATTTGAGGTGATCGGGATATGACGATGCCCATAATATCCTTGTAACGCAGTGTCCTGATCATGTATTGAATTTAGGCCATGATCATGTACTGATCGGGCAATTCCCCATTTTATTATTTACCCGACAATTGCCTTGCCAGAGCCCGAGCATAATAGGGTTTCTCTCATTAAATTGCGATCATTGTCTGATGCTAATTTCGTTATGAGGAACAAATAATGTAGCTATGATCGGGAACATTGACTGTTTAGATAATGTAAACCCTGCTATGTTAAGCATGATAAGGGCATGCAAAGGCAATGATCATATTTTCCCTAATAGGGCTTTCACAACGAAAACCCGATCATTTCCCGATGGCGCATCGGGAAATTTTCTACTAGTTTAATAACATAAGAAAAGTTTACTGAAACAACAAACTGTCACTTGTATTTATTGCAACCACTACTTCCAGAGATACTGTGGTTTAAAGTTTCAGAAAATGGCTTTTAGTTACTTTCAACATATCGACAGACAGACACACGAACAAACAGATGATAATAGCGACAAAGCAAGATCGAAAAAACAACAACTATACGAACACGTGTTCATTAAATTTTGGAACGAAAACAACAACAACATTTTTAATACTTAAGAAATTAATAATTGAATTCAAGAATAATTCAACTTAGTTACTTTTTTGATACCTAAGAAATTAATAACTGAAATTAAGACTAATTCTACTAAGTATCTTTTTTGACAACTAAGTAAATCCTTTTCGTGAAATTAAGGATTTTTCGGTTTAACTGTATATCAATCCGTATACTTCTTGATTACTTCCGGATTTTAGAACTTTATTCCCTCCGTGTATAGTTTTCATATTTAAATATCTCCTGAACGAGATATGCTATAAACTTCGTTGAGGTCTCGTTTTAAAGCTAACAAAACAAGGTTTTTGGAAATGTAAGTCACAACTTCAAAACTTGAACATGTGACTAATGAGCATTATCCTTGCACTTTAAATGTGATGTCCTTAAAAAGAACCGATTTTAATATTCTGCAAAAAATCCTCAATTTTACCATCTTATCATTTTTTTGGTAAACTATGAATATGATGGTATTTAGATGGCATCATATTCAAAAATATTCTGTGTTGAAAAAAAATATATTTTTTTACAATAAAATATGCAATTACTTATAACGCAGTTTTGCCCCTTTTTGTAATTTATAAGCAAAAAAGTATTGTTCGGAAAAAAAATAAAAAAAAGAGGATCAATGTTTCGAAAATCGAAAAGGTAAAATTTAAAATTTGACTTTATTGTCACTTTAAACTACTGTATCTCTGAAAGTAGTGGTCGTATAAATACTCTTAATCAGTTACCAAAATTTAATTAAAATCGAAGTGGGTGTGTGCCAACCCCTAGTAGATTTGGTGTGGAATGACTATTATAATTAGCATTTTCTTCTTGCAATCTCATACCACAAGTGGAATTTTCGTGTCTACAAGAGTTAATATTTCGGAATTCTTGGAGTGACTCAGTTAATTAAATTAAATAATAATAAAAAATAACCAAAACATATGTATAAAAAAACGTTGTGCATGCAGTAGATAAAAAAAGCAATTAACAGCAAATATATTTGTAATCATTATTCAATGCACCGATCTACTTCACATGAAATAACACTAAATGCATCATGTCAATAAGGACAAAAACAACACCGAACAATCGCATTGTTTTTGATGTATTTAATTTTTGATGAAAGCATGTTTAATGCATGTTGACAGTTTTGCATTGAATTTCAATTTAACAACAATGCAACATTCCTTCCAGCAATTTAGCTGTGCATGCAATGCAAATAAAACAGCTGGCCCCGACGCGTCGCATCAGTTGTGACGGCTACTTTGACGCCATTTTAATATATATGCATTTCATCAGATTATACGAGTACGAGTCGTTTAAAGCGCGACGTTTTCAATTTCAGCTCATGCATATTTATTCTACATATTCTTCAAATTTTATTGCCATTCATAAATCCCCATTCATATATATTATAGATTAAAATTAAAACAATATTAGGCTTGAAACTATTAAAGTACTATGTTTTCGTTTTAACTACATTAGAACATGCCTTCTGTTACTGCCCGGTAGAAATTTCAATGTTTTATTTATTATATTGTTACGAAAAGATGTACTTTGCCCCATAGTGCAAGCAATCAACAATAATTAATGAGACGCAAGACAATTAAGCGCACTAAGAATGTATTAGAAAGAGACGGAAGATCATTCAGCGCACAGAGGCAGTGTGTGAGAAAGAGATGGAAGATCACCGCATTAAAACACATGAGCCAATAGCATGCGTCATTCACGAAACGAGTAGAAGGTTCTCGAAACAAGTCGTAGCTTGTCGAAACGTGTCGAACTGATGCATTCAGTATATAAGGGAGCCGCATCAGAGGTACAGCACTTCAGTAGTGATAGTTTTTTTTTTTCTGTTCATCAGATTGCAGATTTAATAACACTTTCTGAAATGTCATTGTCCACAAAATTAGAGTCCAAGACAAAGTCATCCATTAAGAAATTATCAATTAATATAAATCCGAAATAACTTCTTTTTATGAAATTTGGTATTACAGTTCATTTTCGAAAATATCAAAAGTATTCACTGGAAGAAGTTTGTTTGAAAGTTTGTATGAAAAACATCAGTTTCGCGAATTAGAACTGTTGTAGTACTTTCAATACTCGTAATACCCTTTCGTTTATACATCATTTTTTTGGAAACGGACAGGCATTCATTTAAAAATATAAAAACAAAAAAAAACTATATATTTTTCAAAAACAACAAAAACGTTTTTAAAATTCAACAATTTCTGTTAAATATATTATTTTTTCCAAAATAAATATTTTATTGTAATGCTCCTGAAAAATACTTTCTAAAGTAGTCATAGAAGTTTACAATTGATCTACTTTGTTAGAAGTTATAAATAATTCAATACAAGCCTACCTGGTCAAAATTGCCATATTTGGAGCCCAATATCTCGACAACATACTAGCCCATCCTCCTTAACAGGTTTTAAAGAGGTCCACTTATCTTACATGTTCACCAAATTTCATTCAAATTTCCGAATTTTTGAAGCGGGTACGGTTGACAAATTTTCACCCATATATGAAATGATTCGTATTATCGAACATAATAGTGAAGTACGAAATATTCAATACAATGTATTAAAATCGTCATATTGATGAATTTGTTCATAATATTTATGAATAAAATATTCAAAATTATGAATATTGTTGAACTAATATTTTTTTTTCAAAATAAATTATTTGACGAATTTTTTTTACGAATTTTTTAAAAATATTTTTTTTTTAGAAAATAATTCGTGTTGTTGTGTTGTATTGTTGCAAAAATTTTATTTAAAAATTAATAGAAAAATTCGAGAAAAAAATTTGTTCAAAAAAATTTTGTTTGGAAAAAAATTTCACCAAACATTTCTTTCACCGACAGAATTCGAACAAAAAAATTATTATTCAAAAAAAGTTTTTTTCCATCAACATTTTTTTATATATATATATATTTTTTTATTAATAAAGAGTTGTAACCCTAGTAGAAATTTGACCGATGCGCCATCGGGAAATGATCGGGTTTTCGTTGGGTAAGCCCTATTAGAGAAAATATGATCATTGCCTTTGCATGCCCTTATCATGCTTACCTGAGGTCAATACATGATCAGGACACTGCGTTACAAGGACATTATGGGCCTCTTCATATCCCGATCACCTCAAATAATGACATGATCACTTCATGACCATGGCCCTACCAAAATTTCTACTAGGGAATAATAAATAAATATTGTTACGAAAAACTGTTCTACAAGTTCGTATCTCTGGATTGTGTACAAAATAAAAACACTCTTATGTTTGGTTTAAATTGCATGTCCACTATTTAACTTGACATTGATCACACACGAGATGCACTCGACCACTTTCCAATCACTACTGAAGTACTGTGCCTCAGATGCGAGCCCTTATATAATGCATGCATCAGTTCGACACGTTTCGAAAAGCTTCGACATGTTTCGAGAACCTTCTACTCGTTTCGTGAAAGACGCATGCTATTGGCATCACATTCGCACTTATGTGTTGTTAATGCGCTGATATTCTATCTCTTTCACGCACATTGCTCCAGTGCGCTGAAAGATCTTCCGTCTCTCTCTAACACATTGCTTAGTGCGCTCAATTGTGATGCGTTTCATTTACTCTTGCACAGTGGAGCAAATTACCTTTTTTCGAAACAATATATTATAAAACATTTTAAAATTGATGCATGTCGAGCAAGCATTATATAAGAAATAATAACTTGTGAACTGAGAAGTACGGCAATAAATGAACGAAAAATAAATATTTTGATTGAAATTTGGTTTGATGAACAGCATTCTTCAATATGATGTAAAATATGTTATATTTTATTTATGTTTATCTTTTTGTTCATTAATACGATGAAACGTATTCTTCACATACAATTCATCATATTTAAGAACACTTTTTCGACATTTACCAAGCGTTCATCATATTTATGATCGCATTCATAACATTGATGTCGTTAGTCATTAATATTATGAATGGCTCTTCAATACAATGAATCATGGTTTGAAGAACGGAATTCATCAATATGATGTACATTTTTTTCTGTGTAATTTACATTAAAATATTTCGTCCGAAAATGTTGAGGAATTAAAAATATATAATTTAACCCCATACAAAATTTTTGGCAGGGTCGATGCAGTTTAGACAAATTTTTTCGACATATTTCAAACAGACAAAGACGGAGTTTGCAATATGCCTGTTTTCTGCCCGTTCACAAAATATGTTGTGAATCTGCTATTAAAATTCTACAACATTTTACAATCTGCTATACAGTTCCCAAAATATTCCATTTATCTGAATATTTGCGAGAATATCAATGAAAAATGCAGAAATTTCGCCTCGAAAAGTCTGACTTTAGTTTTAAAAAATTGTAAATTAAGAAAACCTTTAAATAATTGATTAACAGAAGCTGAAATATATTCAGTTAATCGTGGTAGTCTAAATTTTCATTAAATACGTCCCATGTTAAGATATATTATTTTTTTGACTCTTGTGAAATTAGTTTTTCTTTTTTTTTGGTCACGATATTTTGCCTGAGAGGTATCGCGTTATAAAACCAGATCAGTGAACTTACTATTCGAAATCCATTTTCCCGCTGGGCTCAATAGATTTGCATTCATTGTGTTACATTTAAATGCAATCGTTATGTTGTTGTTTTTACTATTTTGAATATTATAAAATAAAAAATAAAATAATAGCAGCAGGCAAATGAAAAATGTAGTAAAATTAAAGCGACAACAGCAACAACTAATAAAAAAAGGCACACAATAAAAAAACTGAGTGAAAAATGTTCACATTTTTCCAGGTAAATGATTTTCATGTTCGTGTTTTGTACATTTGTTGTTTTCATTGTTTTTGAAGCCAGGACATGCATTTGAACTGCCCAACAACAATGGTGACTGTGTTTGTATGGTGAATTTATTGCTGCTTATCCACCACGTTTGGCAAATTGATTTCTGAAATGCAAACAAAAGATTAAATTTAATGCAAAGCAATGCGAATGACATTTTAAAGCATTAATTTCAAAATCGTGCCACTAGATGGTGTATAAATCAATTACATGTAATTGACCAAGGTGGGTAACAAGGTGGTGGTGAAGCTGAAGGTGAGGTTAATGCAAAACAGAGGCTTTAAAAACGGTTTATGCTTGGTTAAAAGCTTTTCCAAATTCATAAATTAACGGTTTTGATGAACTTTCTATCAGGGACCGCTAAGAACCGGAATCGGAACCGTTATTAAAAGTAATGTGTGGAACCGAAAACGAAACCAGAACCGATATTTCAAAGGGTTTTAGTCCTTGTCAGACACCGAATTTAGAATCGGAACCGTTTCGATTTTTGGAACTGGAAACGGAATCGGAACCGTTATTATAAAATCCTGAATAGGTGCCCATGCATATTTTTTGGCTGGAACCAGAACCGCTATTTTGGAAACAGAACCGAAACTGATATTTCAAATGTTTTTAGTCCCTGGTTGTTATATATTTTCATGCACTAACTCAAACAATTCTAGAAATGTATTCCAAATATTCCGAACTTTTTGAAGAGATATCCATTTTTGTTTTTAATTTGAATTTAAAAATATCAGACAAACATTAAAATAAACAATATAATTGGTTGAAATCTTCACAATTCAAAAATTTTCTTTTACCACAATTAAGATCCAACAATTCAAAAAAATCATGAAATTTTATCTCTCGACATATTTATATTACTACATACTTCGCCCACACTTTTGATTATGCAGTAAAATATTAACATATTTTTGCGGTTTTCGAAAGTCTTTGTTCGAGTAATGCGCATTGTTGCTTTTCATCATTTTAGTCACTACAACGATAGGCATCAGATTTCGATCCATCAATGTCAGCTGCAAGCCATTCATTTGTTCACGTCCTTTTGATTCGCTCTAAGCATACATGTAAATTGCTTGGTTTATATTTTCAGTATTATATTTTAATGAAAATATTCCCAAAATATTGCAATACACATCAACACTTTGGTTATCAACCGTGCGAATAGCGTAGGCAGCAAAACTTTGTCGTGCGCATCATTGCCGAATACAGTTCAATGCAAAACTTTAGGATCTAAATATGTTGCGTATATAAATAGGTTATAAAACTATGTACCTACCTAATTCCGGTGCACACAATTTAGTTGGCATTAATGCTTTTACACCGAGAAAAAAAATCAATTTCTAATAAGTATTTTGAATAACAGTGTTCATTTATGAAATATGAAATAGTAACATGAAAAAACATATTTATATAATTTTATAATAATTAAATTAAAAGTGTTCTGCTATTTTCTATCTGTAGTCAATGTGTACGAGATTTCAATTAGTTTGTAGCAGCATATCCTTGTTTTTATACCCTACACTAAGAGTGAAAGGGTATATTCAGTTTGGTACGCCGTTTGTAACACCCAGAAGGAAGCATCTCCGGTATGGAAAAGTATATATATTCTTGATCAGCATGATCTCCTGAGTCGATTTAGTGATGTCCGTCTGTCTGTCTGTATGTCTGTCTGTCTGTCCGTCTGTCCGTCTGTACTTCTGTATGTCTGTTGAAATCACGATTGCAGAAAAAGTAGAAGAGCTAGTGCAATGAAACTTTAAATTTAGATTACTTATATATCTAAGCTGTCTGAAGAAGAAAATTGGCATGATCGGTCTATTGTGACCTGAGAACCGACCACTTATGTTGAAATACCTCATGTATACGTGCTTAGGAAAACTTTTTTTGGTCAAATATATATAGACATCATGCTCTAATACATGAAAATGATGTTTTTCGGCGAAACGACTTGTGGTTTCCAAAAAAAAATCGAAATTCGGTACGCCTACCCATTTGTAAATATGGGTATCAAATGAAAGGAAATTCTTCATCGATGGAAAGTTGGTAGTTATTTTCAGGATTCGTATACCCTGGTGACCTATATACCACTTTGAATGGTAACCACACATATGTGTAGGGTATTAATAGTTGGCTTAGACCGACTATAATTTTGATAATTCTAACTATCATAATAACACCTACTTTAAAATTTCCCATGTGATCTAACCTTCCCAACTGGTTTTTATTTAATTTGTAGTTAAGGTAGAACAAAAAAATGGTCATTTGCAAAGATTTTGTCAAGGTGTCGAATGAAAATGTCAATTTTTATGTTTCTATTTCATATCTCTCTTAAATATAAAAATGTATGATACTAACCTGATCATAGTCCAAACTCTGAAAAAAAAAAAATTTAAATGTAACCACAGATTCATCTTTAAAATATCGTTTGTCGCATTGTGAGACATCCAGCCAATTTTACATAAGATCCTCTTCTGTTGGCTTCCGATAGAAAAAAATATACATGGAAATAAAATACATATTTTATAAAAAAAATCTACATTGGAACTCCCCACAGTAGGGTAAATCGAATTTGAAAGTTGACTTATGTGGCTAGAATTTCGAATATCTAGTCATATTGAAGATTTTCATATATTACACTGTTTTACAATGATTTTAATCTATAATGAAACATATCATTTCTGGTATAAAGTACCAAAAACGTCCTTTTTTGCATAGGGAAAATGCTGAGTACGCAGTAAGCATCAGGAGACCGAAATCAACCAGAAACGATAGGTTTAATTTCAGATTAGACCAACAACCCTCAATTTGTAGAGCAGTGTTATTTGTCTTCTGACCGTACACAAATAATTAAAAACCTGATAAATAACAATGTTTTACAAGTTAATTTTCATTTTTATTATTAGAAAATTTAAGTTTTACCCCCAAATCATGTATCTTTTTATTGTCGTGTGACGATTCGTTTCCAGTCCCCTTCGTCTAAAATTGGTATAACGTATTTCAAACGTTTCGTTCATTTCGCTCCTTGAATCGAACGTTTGTTCAAAATTGTTGTTTTGCCAACTATTTTTCATAAAGAAAAAGTTTATTTTTTTTACTTTGTCGTATGATTTATATGCTGGCAACAAAAATACTCTCAACACGAGCGTACTCAACGTTTCGTTTGATACATGAATCAAAAATTGTAGTCACACGATATTCAACCGACATTCAATCGAATTGTAGCCGATATCGTTGTCACCGGGAAATACATGATCGACACGTTAAAAGATCAAAAAAATGTGATTATTTTGAATAAAGTATTAATACTGTTACGAATATTCAGTCTACGGAAAACTGTTCTACGAGTTCGTATCGCTGGATTGTGTACAAATTAAAAACGTACTTATATTTGGTTTTAACTCACCACACTAAAATTCACCACACTAAAACTATCCACACCAAAATTCACCACACTAAAACTCACCACTCTAAAACTTCTACTGAGAAAAACTCTACGGGTAAGATTTCTGTCGGGGAGAATTCTACCGGGAAAAATTCTACGCGAAAGCCTTCTACGGGGAAGATATATATAATAATTATTAATAAAATCACTCCATATCCTTGCATTCACAAAATCTTGACACAAGTCATGCATGGGTCCAGCTAGTTATGTAATAAAAACTTATTTACCATATGGGCCATTTCACACCAAATCGACAAAAAAATGTCAAATTTGAGATTTTAACGTTTCGATTTAAATGAAATTTTGGCATGAACTACCCATTTTTTATTTATTTTTTCCGACCACTACTTCCAAAAATACAATGGCTCAAAGTTGGAAAAAAATGCCAAAAATCTCTTTTGTATGGTTGTTCATATTTAAATATCTCTTGAACTAGAAATGCTAGAAATTGATGGCTAGTTTTAAAGGTAATAGAACAAGCTTTCATAAAAATTAAGTTGTAACTTCTAAACGTGAACATGTGGCCCGTGGTCATTATCCTTGCACTTCAAAACTGATGTCCTTAAAAAGGACCCTTTTTAAAATTCTGTAAAAAATCTTAACTTTTCGTCAATTTATTATATGCAAAATTTCAAGATGGTATTTTGATGGCATCATATTTTAAAAAATAATTTTCTAAATTTTTTCAATATTTTTTGTATTGAAAAAAAATATATTTTTTCAAAAGAAAAATTTGCAATAATTTTTCAATGTATTTGTAACTCTAAGTTCGAAAATGGCGTCAATTTCACCAAATTGTCTCTAGTTTATGAAATATATACCATTTTTCGAAAATCGTAAAAACTATATGCCAAAATCAATATCTCAAAAACTAGATTGAATATGATAAAACTGACTTCATTTTAGAAATCAGCGTTACATATATATTCAGGAATTATTACAACTTTTACTGTAGAATTTTTTTTTTTCTATACAAAAAATAAATAGGAATTTAGAAAATTATTTTTTAAAATATGATGCAATCAAAAGACCATCCAGAAATTTTGCATGAACATGTATAATAAATTGATGAAAACTTAGGATTTTTTCAGGATGTTCACGTTTAGAAGTTACAACTTAATTTTTCTGAAAGCTTGTTCTATTACCTTTAAAACTAGCCATCAATGAAATTTCTAGCATTTCTATCTCAGAGATATTTAAATATGAACAACCATACAAAAGAGATTTTTGGTCTTTTTTCCAACTTTGAGCCACTGTATCTCTGGAAGTACTAGTCGGAAAAAATAAAAAAAAATGTTTAGTGGATATCTCAATGCCCTTTATAAATTCCCAAAATTTCATTGAAATCGAAGATGGTGAGTTCCAACCGCTGGTCGATTTGGTGTGGAATGGCATTCCATTCCACACCAAATCGATCAAAAAAAGTAAATATTGAGATTTTACCAATTCGATTTCAATGAAATATGGTCAGCTGATAAAGCTTATTCAGATATGCATTAACCAATCTTTTTTATTTTTTTCGACCACTACTTCCAGAGATACAGCGCTTCAAAATTACAAAAAATGGGCCAAAAATTACTTTTGTATGGTTCTTCATATTTCAATATCTCTTAAAGTAAAAATACTAAAAACTCCGTTTAGAGAAAGTAGGATATAAAAAAATGGTCAATGCATATCTCGATACCCTTTATCAGTTGCTCGAATTTCATTGAAATCGAAGAAAGTGAGTTCCAACTGCTGGTCGATTTGGTGTGGTAATCCATATAAAAAATACTTCTGACTCCAAGTAACTATGACTAAAGAATTAGTGTATGCAAAAAACTTATTTGTGCAAGAAATATTGATTTATAAATGGTAGAATGGGGTGAGTTAAAACACTTTATTCGAAATTTATTTTTGGTTACTTACCGCTTCTTCCACTGGAGTCTTCAAATATCTTAGAGTAAAAAAAAATGAAAACAGTAAAAAAAACTGAAAACCCACTGACTAATCAATCTTAATTTATTCGCCTGAAGCTTGCAATAACAAAATCGCTGCTTTAAACGTGGGCCTAGATTTTAAGTGATTGCTGCGAATAAATTAAAAACCACTTGCCGGCCGGTTGGCGTCATTATTTAGCATCCGGCGGTAATGATGTGCAAAACCGCAGATAGACGCGAACGCGGCACAAACCTTGCGGTGGTGCTGGCGGTGTATGCGGCGCCGCCGAGTGATCATGTATGAAAAGCACGTACGCAAGAGTACAAACCGGCAACAAACAATAAAAATAATAAAAAAAAAAACGAAAGAGAAAATAACGGGAAACCTAAAAAAGCTACGGAAATGCAAAAAAATGGTGTTTCCTGTGCTGGCGCTTTAAAGTAGAGCACATGCCGCTCGACGGGGTGTTGGACAGACAGACGACTGACCGGGCATTTTTTCAGTTAGTCGGTCATACTGCGGTTGGTGTAAATTCTTAGTACTCTCGAAGAAAAATACCACGAAGACACTAGACTTTAAAATGCATTAGTGGTAGTGGGTTTGAAGGCAAGAGTTTGGGGACCTTAACTCCGCACACCGCCTACTAATGCAGTTTTCGTGCGATTATTTGATTATATGCTTGGTGGTTCTGTCGTGTCCTTTTCGGACAAAAACAGTCCCTGGAGACATATTAGAGTAATAATAAAAACTTGGAAAACGTTTTTATTTTAGCAGCTCATTTTCAGATTTACTGCTTTTTTTCAGCAGGGTGTGAAATTATTATAGTAGCTATTGGGGATTTAAATATTTTTCTGAACCATTTCTTTATTCATTTTAATTTGTTATTTTTCAGACTGTTTTATTCGTGTGCTTATTCTTCTTATTTCTTAATTTTTCTCCTTTTAACATTCTTCTTCTTATTGCTCCTTTACTTCCCTTATGAGGATTACAGTTCGAATCATGCATTTGCAGCAATTACGTGCCGTGCATTTAAAAAACAAACTCGAAAGCCCAAAATGAGAAACTCATCGCCGCGCCGGAGGTTGTAAGAATTTTAATGGCGTTTTTAAATACGACCAAATGAGGCATGAAAGTTACCCCGGTCCGTTGCATTTGTGTGTAAGTGTGCCAACTACATGGACATAAATGGAGCAAATCGTGAGATATTTTTAAAGAACATTTTATACAAAGACCTGAATTGCTAATAATGGGCACGAGGATTGTGCTGCAAAATGACATCGATTTCAAAATTCTGTTTGAGTGACGGTATTGTTCATATTTGGACAATTCCAAAAAATTGAAAGTTCTGAATTTCAATATTTAATGGAATTTCGAAATGACATCGATTTCAAAATTCTGTTTGAGTGACGGTATTGTTCATATTTGGACAATTCCAAAAAATTGAAAGTTCTGAATTTCAATATTTAATGGAATTTCTAACTCTAAATTGATGTTTCTTGTATTTCAAATGGAATTTATGAATTTTAGTTGAACTTTTCGGAACAACATTTCCAAATGGCGTAGTTTTAATTAAGTATATTTGAAAATATGTCATAAAAAAAACAAGTCTTTTTTATTATGTATTCTGAAATTTTTAAACGTTAATCAACAGATACTTTTCTTACCACGTTCCTAATTTAAACACTTCGTGCGACATTTAACCTCAAATCCAATGCCGACACCAGCCAAGAGATCCATCTTTCAAGGATTCAAAGGATTCATTAACGTGCGGCTACGTTGTTGATGCGGCTTTCATTTTGATTATTTCTTTCGTCTGTTCTGACTGTCAGTCTGTCTTTCAACATGTCCGTCTATCGTTTATATTTGCTGCCCACTTTTCTGTCTATCTTTGACATGAAGTCTCACTGATAGTCACGACTTCAGACTACAACAATTATGCAAATTACATGGCCAAAGTAGTAACAAAACTTATTATATAACTTAAGGCTACAAGACGTGTTTTCGTAGTAAAATGTTGGGCATCCTACGATGAATTTTGTCTTTTCATCATGACTTTGTCTGTGACTTGTTGACCAGCATATAGCATTTTAATACAGAAACATACTTTTAGGCGCATATGGCTGTTACTAAGTTATGCAGCGCATGTTGAGGCAACTGAGGTAGTGCCTGTCATTTCAGTGATGTGTTATATATTTTAAAAACTTACTCTGTCATTAATACCAGTCGGACATTATGCTGCTATTTTTGAATATTTTGAACCTAAATGTATGCACTTCTTAAAGTAGAACTGGTTTAAATTCGCATAAATAAAAATTAAAATTAAATTAAATAAAAGTATGTCGTGCATTTTACATAGCCGCTTTAAGCCGCGCATTATATGCTTCGCTTAATGAATAAAGCATATTTGCTGCTGCCTAAAATTATGCTTCAGATTTTTTTTGTGTGTGCTCCTCATCAAAAAATCTACGTGCTTGCCTAGTGAAAACAAGGATTTCAGTTCCAGCAGGATTAATCCTTCTTCATCTGCGTAAATTTTAAAGTCTAATTTTTTTTGCTAAACTTAAACTTAAAGCTAAAGAAAAACAAAAGCTTTGTAATTGAATTTTGCACAGCTGCACTTAAAATAATGCCGACGAAGATGAGAACAAGAAGGCGAGAAGGAAGACGAAAAAGACGAAGACCGTCAGCGGCACCAGCAAGTTAAAGAGTCTGAGAGTTCTCGGAACTCACAAACCTCACTCTTGAGGCGGGTCGATGTTATTGAAAAACAATTTCAAACAATTTAATTTCGTTAAAAGTTAATTTCATTGTTGCCAGAACATGCAAAACGCTCTGGTGGCAGGAGATCAGAAGTAGTTATGAGGTGGAGCATGGTAGAGAAGAGTTTCAAGTGTAAAGGTTCAAAAATGACGTATAAGAAGCTTTTGTATTAGTTTTATGGGGCTCGGGTGGTTTGCAGGAGTTTTGTATGAAGAAGTTTTTGTAAGTATCTGAAAAGGGAACTGAAGTGGCAATCAAATCATTGAAAACAATTTGTATATGTTAGAAATGGAAACTGATTTATGGCTACATAAAATGATTAAAATTTGTATCAATTGTGATTAATATATATAAAAAGCCGGCCTCAGCAGTCCAGAGGTAGCGCGCTGGACTTGCATTCTGAAGGTCTCGGGTTCGAATCCCGGCTTGGGCATGGGCGCTCGTGATGAAATTAACCACAAATCGTAGGGAATAGATTTCACAGTACAATGGATATAATCTGTCTGAGTGCTGTGGATCTTAGTAGATATTCCAAAAAAAAAAAAAAATATATATATAAAAACGAGTTGGGAAAGTTAGGTCACATGGGTAAGTTCGGTCATATGGGACGGACTTTTATAGTCGATCTGGCCCGACTATGGAATTCCCTACACTTTGGTGTGAATAAGAATTTGGGAATTTTAATTGTATACCTACTTTTTAAAGTTCTTAATTATGCTGAACATTCTTACACTCAGAATATTATTTACATATCAAATTTCTGACGACGTATATCCCAATAATTGAAAAAATGTAAAAGTAAAAAAAAAAAAAATAAAAAATGTTGAAACATGTAGAAATATAAATGTAGGCGGATCACGCCCACTTTTAAATCATATGTAGAGATTTAAGTCTAATATTTCATAAATTTGTTTTCAATAATAAAAAAATGTCCAATATGAAAAAGCGAGAACTAAAAAAAAAATTAAATGTAGGCGTATCACGCCCTTTTTTGGATCACATATTTTTAGTTGAATTCTAACAATACATTTTAAATTTTGTAAGTATATCTTGAATAATTTTCGAGTTATTAGTTCCCAAAGAGTTACATAAAAGACATTTGTATGGGGGATGAGCGTGTCCGTCGACCAATTTAGCTCATTTTCATTGACAGAACTAGCTTTTGGCTTAAAAGTATTGAAACAAAATTTCATCGTATTCTAAGCAGTATTTCTCAAGTTATCGTGTATACGGACAGCAATACAGCAAGACAGACGGACAGACAGACAAACAGACGGACATGGCTAAACGGACTCGGGTGGTGATGCTGATCAAGAATATATATACTTTTTCATTCCGGGCACGCCTCCTAAGGGGCGTTACAATAAATGCACAAAGTTAATATACCCTGTACCTGATAGGTGTAGGGTGTAATAAATAAAAAAAAATAAATAAAAAAAAATTGAAAAAAAATCACGCCCACTTTAAAAGATATGTGAAGATTTAAGGATAATATTTAATAAATTTGTTTTTAATAATTTTCGTAAAATGTCCACTATGAAAATGAGTGAAATTAATCTACCGTATACCAGGTACCTCATAAGGTAGACTATAAAAATAACGAAACATTGTACATACTCTCATTCATTTTTTTTATAATTTTGAAAACTAAACGGAGGACAAAACTTCTAAAATCCAGAAGGAAGCAAGAAGTATATAGAGCTAAACGAAAACATTCTGGATTTTAAGAAAAAGATTCACTTAGCTATCAAAAATTAACTAAGAGAAAATATGCTTGATAAGGCATGTTACACGGATAGAACAGATTTGTTTGAATATATTTGAATACAATTAAAACGTAATTCGAAATCATCATATTTATGTTAGGAGTAAAATCTAATTACATTTTAATTCAATTTTATAATTATGTTGTTCAGATTAAAATATTATTATACGATAGTAAACATAAATTGCTTAAATCGCGGATTTATATGAATTTAGTATATTAATGTTTCTGTAGAAACAGATATATTTCATCAGATATTACTATATGTATGTTAAGGAACACTTTGAGAAACACTTTCATAAACACTGTATGATTTCCAAAACTAAAATATAAATTATTTGCTGTTTGATTTTGTCAATTTTCAAAAGTTTTATTATACATTCAAAAACTTATGAGCCAAACAAAAAGTTTATTATAATAAATATTTCTTTAAAATTAATTTATAAAATTAAAAATTAACTTACCAAAGTATATTTGTAATTTCTGCTATTTAACACAGCCAACATCAAGAGAAGGTTCTTTGAATTATATGTATTTGGTTATTCTTGAGTGACAATGAATTTAAAAATAATAGAATTAGTAAAACAACGATTTAATTATATTTATGTTTGTCATTACAAATAAATAAAAACGATGCCAACTTTTATCACTCAATAACACTCACATTAATACTTTTCATATAGTTCAAAAGTTCTTTTTGGTGGCTGAATTTGTATAAATGCCGCCAATCAATGTTTATACCAGATAGTGGCTGTTTGAAAAATATCCAATTAATCCGTAATTCACTGAACTCAAAATAGGAGAAAATAGATGGAAATAAAATTATTAAGTAAAAAATAAAAGATGTGTAATAAAAAAATAAATGTTTAAGTTTATAACTATATAATATAAACAAAAAATGTGTTTCAAAAAAAGAAAAAAAAAATGAATATTGTAGAAAAAAAAAATATTAGCACTAAATTTTCTCTTTTTACATTAATATGAAATGTAAACTTCAATATGTTTACATGTAAATAATTTTTATTTATAATCAACATATATATGTTTGAAATATAGACGAAAATTATTCAATTTGAACATAAATATGTTTGAAAGAAAATTAAAATATGTTTGGCTGTTATAATAATAATGTTTGGCAATGCAATAATACTTTTGTTTGCATAAAGCTCCAAAGATATATGTAATGCCTGCAAAATTATGTTTGGGAGAGCCATTTTTTTGCAGCGTGTATATATCTGCTTATAAATCAAATTGTTTCCTTTGGAAATTTTCTAACTATCGTTGGACATTTTTGTTTTAATTTATATTTTTATTTTTATGGATATAATACAAAATCGTAAATATCGACATAAATTTGCAAAAATTTACAAAAGAAAAAATTCGGTACTATATCAAAAAATATTATTCTATCCAGAGTCTAAAACTCGTTGGAGTACACTACACAACAGCTATTCTGCGCAGTAGTCAAGGTTATTTTTGTATTATGTAAAATAACGCCCTGATTCCGAAAATATGGTTTAATAATGTTTCTGTGGATAGGTTTACAAAATATGGGCCAATAACTTTTGAACCGAGCTTTCATAAAGGTGCTCACATATATTTGTAAATATCTCGCGTTCTAAATAACACATATGATCAAGTTTACATCGAATGAAAGATAACTGAATATCCAATAAACATTTCTCAGAACATTTTTTAATTGGTTCATTAGTTAAAGAGAACTCGATAGGAGAACTTGAAAAAAGCATTTTTCTTCTATAGAGTTCTCTTAAACCAGTGAACCAATTCCAAAGTGTTGTCAGAAATGTTTATTGAATATTTAATTACCTTTCATTCGATATAACAATTGAGCATATGTGTTTTATAAAACGCGAGATATTTACAAATATATGTGACCACCTTTTCGAAAGCACAGTACAAAAGTTATTGCCCGAAATATCGTAAACCTATCAATAGATTTTTTTTAATTCATATATTCAGATTCTGCGAGTCATTTCCAATAAAACAAAAATAAAGAATAAAGAACTTTTTTTCTTATTTTGTTGTGTAGTGTTGTGTAGTGTTGTCAGATCTGGTTGCAAGATTTTTAAAATAGCGGTTCCCGTTCTGAATTCGGGTTAACCAAACAAATTAAATGGGTTACGTTTTCGATTCCAAAACGGTTCCGGTTACAGTTTGGAATTGTTCACAAATTCCAAATTATTTAGACTTTAAGTGACTTAACCACCTACCTTTCTTTATTTATTTTATTGTCTGGTTTCTGGTTGATAATTTTTATAAAAAATATTTTAAATTTTATAAAGCTTATAACATATTATATCACAAATATACTAACAAAAAAAAATACTATAAATAGAAAAAAATAATTATCCGGCAGCACTTTTCAGCGGCACTTCAATTTTTTTCTCTATTATTTTTTTTTCTTTCTGCTGCATCCTTATTTACACTACTCGGAAAAGTTAAAACTACTTCTAAATTAAATACTTGCTCGACGTTCTGGCAACCGCTAACCGCTCTGCCAAGTATGCTGGCAAATTCAACAGCAACAAAAAAGACGAAAAAACTACATCGAAAGCATATTTAACTGCATAACCTTCGTTTATAATGAACCGGGATACTTTTTTTTTGGCTTTGTTTCCTTTAGTACTTGTTTGCCAATCCCTGTTTTTTTTTTTTGCTACACGTACTATATATATGCGAGCTCCAAAGGCACTGGTCTCAGGTCTCAGGTTCTGCAGGATACGTCGTCGTTTGCTAATTATATTAACTTGCATGTGTATTTAAAGATGGTGGATGGGAGCAGTAAATAGGTGGAGTGAGAGGTTGGCATTTGGGCTTCCAGGCAGTGCAAATAATGCCGAAGAAGCACAGGGTTTGAACTCCTAGGAAAACAAGCTTCAAAGTACTTTTGACTTTCGTCTGCAGCCTTCGACAACTTTGGCAGAAGGGCGCCAAAAAGGAGTCAGCAAATCAAGTTGTTGTTTTTATTGTTGTTGTTGTTGTTGTTGTGCCTGTGTTATGAGCTCAACAAAAGGAGTAAGAATGAGTAGAAATTGCTGCAGAAATATAATAAGGTTGTTGAAAAAAAAAAACATACAATTTATACGAAAGCTCAAATTGCTAGATATAGTACATATGATAAAATTCTGTAGCATACTTTAAGGGAACCTCTATGTGTTTCGTTGTATGTGCTTGTTGTAGGGTAATAAAACAACAACCAAGCTCGTCCAGCGGTTCCGATGAGTTTTGGCATTTTTCAGTATATTTTAACAAAGTTTAGTTTTACAAAGGCTACCAGAAAAATGCACAAAACAGCTAAAAGAAGGATTTTCAGTTTGAGTGTCTACTTTTAGGCGTCTATCTCATTATACACGTTACGTAGTCTCACTCACTCAGTTACTAAGTTTTAAAGTTGTATGGTGTTGTTGTTCAATGCAAAGCACGCCTATTTGTAAAGCTGTAAAGCCACGCCTACATGTTTTTTTTTGTACTGATTACAGTTTGGTACGTATTTACAACAAGTTGTTTGACCCCAAAAACTATGCTAGATAATAATATGTTCGAGTGTCAGTAATTGTTGAACAGAATATGTATAAAAGTGTTTCGGATACATTTTATCACACAAGCAATTTGTTGAGAGAGTGTTGAAAATGTAGTTACTTCAAAATGCAAAAAGTTTTATAATGAAACAAAAAGGCTTATTGCTAAAGCCTTTTTGTAATGTAAGTTTCCTTTTATTTCTTGCATCGATGGTCTAAATGTACTTCAAATAAATCAATAAACCCAAATCCTAATACACATGTAAACATTCAAAAACACAAATTCTACTCTAAGAAATCAAAGATGTTTACCAAAGATATTACAACCTTAAATACCAAGTTATTTGAAAATTATGTAGATCGTCTTTAAAACAAACATCTTTCAAAACATCTGACATATACGATAAATATTTCTGGAAAATATGATTTAAACTTGCGAGTACTGATAGCAATCGTCAATTGAACATCATACAAAGATGAAGATAGTTGAGGAAGAGTTGGAAAAGGTACTGCATTAGAATTTGCGGAGTAATTTTTATTGAATTGAAATAAAATGAATCAAATAGATTTTTATTTATTTTAGAATTAAGGCAATATGATACGACGCACAGTGGTTCAGAAATGTTTTTCATCGGCCAAAACGCTGTATCTTTTAATGTAATTAATATATTTGAATGCGTTTTTTTTTGTTCAATTGCAAATTGATGAAATAGGATTCTAAGTAACTAAAAATAAAAATCGACTGATTAGATTCCGCTGCATAATAAACCAAAATTTAACTTTTTTGTTTTTGGATTTTAGTATAAAGAAGATTTTTTTTTAAATAGTTTTTTTTTTTATATTTGGCATGATTGATAATATTACATGCTCAAAAAAATATTTTTTTTTGGTTTGAAATTTTGAAACTCTAAAAGGCCTGAATATTTGAATTGGTTTTTATCACTTTGAGTTCTTATATCTCCGTGAGTTTTAAAGATATTGCGCCCAGTTTATATTTTTATACCCTACACCTATGAGGTACAGGGTATATTAACTTTGTGCATATATTGTAACGCCCCTTAGGAGGCGTGTCCGGTATGGAAAAGTATATATATTCTTGATCAGCATCATTACCCGAGTCCGTTTAGCCATGCCCGTCTGTCTGTCTGTCCGTCTTGCTGTCTTGCTGTCCGAATACAGAATAACTTGAGAAATACTGATCAGAATGCGTCTCAATATATTTTAGCCAAAAGTAGGAACTGAGTTTGAAAATGAGCCAAATCGGTCAACGGACACGCCCACCTCCCATACAAGTCACTTTTATATAACTCTTTCGGAACTAATAACTCGAAAAGTATTCAAGGTATAGTTATAAAATTTCAAAGGTATTATTAGAATTCACCTAAAAATATGTGGTCCAAAAATGGACGTGATACGCCCACTTTTTTTTTCATTATTTCCCGGGCTTTCATAGTGGAAATTTGATCCGTAAATTATTAAAATCAAATCTATGAAATATTAGCCTTTCAAAATTTTAAATATAGGCGTGGTCCGCCCAATTATATATTTCAATTTTTTTTTTTTAGTTTTTTATACTTTTATATACATTTTTTAATTTATGGGGATATAAGATTAAAAATATAATTAAAAACTTTAAAATTAAGGTATGCAATTAAATATCCCACATTAATATCCCCACCAAAGGTGTGGGTATTCAATAGTCGGGCCCGACCGACTATAAAAATCCGCCCGATGTGACCTAACTTTCCCAACTCGTTTTGAATAATAAATATTGTCTTTGTATATTTGTGAAAGAATCTATTGTTTAACTTTTTGTTTCTATGGAAGATATAGATAAGAAAAGTCTATTTTTTTTAAATTTAGATTTTGAGTGTTCATAAGTAAAATGCGTTAAAAGTCTTCAAGCTAGAATTGATTTTAACTTATAGCTGAATGAATAACCTTTCCCAATCCCATTCTTATAATTCCAAACTTATAATTGGTACTAAATATAACTTAATACATATTTTAGACGTCAATACATTATTTAACACACCTACCGCACACTAGTTTCCGCCCCAGGATAATAATATTTCATTCACAGATTCCTTGGATCATTTCATGAAAAAAATTGTTCTGGAGTAAGAGTAGGAGTGTATTTGAAACACCCACTGATACGGTGGGTGTACGGTGTTTTCAAATTTGTATTTATAAAAGTAGATACTAACAAATATTTAGTTATAACTTCTAGAATTTCAATCCCACAGAAATCATATTGCATTCATTTTACAGATAATTGATTAAAATTCAAAGGAAAATTTTAATACTGATAAATTCTATAAGGATATTTTTCTCAACAAATTAAAAAATAATATTTTTTTTATTAAATTAGATTTTATCATGTTTTTACAATACATTTTTAATTTTTATTTATATTTGAATTCACAATAAAATATTAAACAAATTACACATACAACATTTGTATCTACTCTGTTATAACCGTAGAGTCCTTTAGTTCTCAAAAAATTCTTAAATAGTATAAAACTATCGATAACTCGGAAAACTGTCGAAATATCGAAAAACTGATAAAATGTAATTTTCTTCGCAAGCAATTCTAGGAAGTTGCTTACTCAAAAAAAAAAAATCGGAATAGTCAAAATTTCTCCTTCTAGTACAATTCTGAATTTAGTACCATGCTATGTTTTCAGTTTCAGTAGCCGCGGTAGCTCAGTGGTTAGTGCGTTGGACTGCGAGCCGAAAGGTCCCCGGTTCAAGCCTGGACTGGGGCTAACAACATCTTTTCATAGAAACAGTTTTCTATACCGCGCTACCTCTCGGCAGTAAATGGCAAACCTACGAGAGTAAAACATTGCCTATGAAAAGCTCTCAGCCGCCGTTCGGATTCGGCAATAAGCTGTAGGTCCCAACACTTTGAGTACAAATATAACACGCACAGCTCAAAATGGTGAGAGAGCTCGGCCGAAGTTCAATACAGGACTGTAGCGCCAAACTATTATTATTACTAGCTGGACCCGTGCACGACTCGTGCCAAGATTTTGTGAATTCAAAGGTATGGAGCAATTTTATTAATATAAAAAACATTTTTATTATTTATATGAGGGGCCCGTGCTTAGCTGTTGAAGTTTTTTTATTGGTTTTATAAATGTGGTAACCAAATAATAATTCTCCGCCAAAACAACTTTTTTCAAAGACAATTCTTTCTCAAACTGCGTTTCCCCGTAGAATTATTCCGAGTAAAAATCTTCCCCGTAAAATTCTTCCACATAGAACGCTTTCTCGTAGAATTCATCCCTGTAGAATTGTTCCCGGTAGAATTCTTTCCCGTAGAGTTTTTCCCAGTAGAAGTTTTAGTGTGGTGGGTTTTAATGTGGTAAGTTTCGGTGTGGTGAATTTAGGTGTGGTGAATTTTGGAGTGATGAGTTTTATTGTGGTGAGTTTTAGTGTGGTGAGTTTTGATGTTGTGAGTTTTAGTGTGGTGAGTTTTACTGGGGAGTTTTGGTGTGGTGAATTTTTGTGCGGTGAGTTTAAGTGTGGTGAAATTTTAGTGTGGTTAATTTTAGTATAGTGAATTTTAGTTTGGTGAGTTTTAGAGTGGTGAATTATAGTGTGGTGGGTTTTAGTGTGGTGAATTTTAGTGTGGTGAGTTTAAATGTGGAAAAATTTTAGTGTACTGAGTTTTAGTGTGGTGAGTTTTAGTGTGGTGAAATTTTAGTGTGGTGAAATTTTAGTGTGGTGAGTTTAGATGTGGTTAAGTTTAGTGTGTTGAATTTTTGTGTGGTAAGGTTAAGTGTGGAGAAATTTTAGTGTGGAGAGTTTTAGTGTGGTGAATTCTAGTGTGGTGAGTTTTAGTGTGGTGAATTATAGTGTGGTAAGTTTTAGTGTGGTGAATTTTAATGTGGCGTGTTTTAGTGTGGCGTGTTTTAGTGGTGAATTTTAGGGTGAATTTTATTGTGTTGTTTTTTAGTGTGGTAAGTTTTAGTGTAGTGAATTTTAGTGTGGTAAGTTTTAGTGTGGTGAATTATAGTGTGATGGGTTTTAGTGTGGTGTATTTTAGTGCGGTTTGTTTTAGTGTGGTGAAATTTTAGGTAGTGAGTTTTAGTGTGGTGAGTTTTAGTGTGCTGAAATTTTAGTGTGGTTAGTTTAAGTGTGGTTAATTTTAGTGTGATGAGTTTTAGTGTGGTGAGTTTTAGTGTGGTGAGTTTAGTGGTGAGATTTAGAGTGTTGAGTATTGGTGTGGTGAGTTTAAGTGTGGAGAAATTTTAGTGTGGTGAGTTTTAGTGTGGTGAGGTTAAGTGTGGTGAAATTTTAGTGTGGTGAGGTTAAGTGTGGTGAAATTTTAATGTGTTGAATTTTTGTGTGGTGAGTTTTCGTGTGGTGAGTTTTAGTGTGGTGAGTTTTAGTGTGGTGAGTTTTAGTGTGGTGAGTTTTAGTGTGGTGAGTTTTGGTGTCGTGAGTTTAAGTGTGGTGAGTTTTAGTGTGGTGAATTTTAGTGTGGTGAGTTTTTAGTGTGGTGAATTTTAGTGTGGTGAGTTTTAGTGTGGTGAATTTTAGTGTGATGAGTTTTAGTGTGGTATGTTTTAGTTTGGTGAGTTTTAGTGTGGTGTGTTTGTTTTTCTTTTTCTTTCCTTTTTTGTTTTTCCATTAGTTTGGATTGTAGTTTTATGTGATTCGTTTTGTTTTTGTATTTCTGCTTTTGGTTTGTTTTGTGCTTATTTGCTTCTTCGCTTTTAATTTTTTTGTTTTGTATTTGAGTTTTTTGTTTCATGTTCGTAGCTGGTATAAGTGCCAAGTTATATCGTTTTTAAAGTTTGTGTTTTATGGGAGGTACCACGCCCCATTGTCCAATCCCGCCAATATATAGCCTATCATTCCTTCCAGACAAAAAAAAATAAAATACATCAAAAGTTACAGAGTTTTAACCTATGAAAAACGTTTCTGAACCACTGTTAGTCGTCGCCTTCGTATTTAAACGGAGGAAAATAAACTTCTAAAACTAAAGAGGAAGTCAGCTCGAATGAAAAATAGCAGAATTTCATTAATATCAGTGAAATGTAACTAAAATTCGAGAATAAATCATCTGAATATTAAGAAAGCAAATTACTGAGTTATCAAAAAAGTAAATAAGCCTCTTCTCGTAGGTTTTTAAAAGTTAATTGATTAATTATTATAAACCGAACATAACACGCAAAATTATTCCCTACTTCTTCGCAAAAATAACACTTGTTCATTGTCTATTATTGTTGTTTTCATAGATCTTGGTTTGTCTGTAATATTCGATCGTATGCTTTGGTTTGCGATGAAAATCGCCATCTGTTTATTAGTGTGCTTGTCTGTCTGTTGAAAGTAACTTAGAGCAATTATTCTTGATATGCAGAGATTATGTTCCTAGTTATCAAAAAGTAACTAGCAAGTATCTTGATATGCAGAGGTTACTTTCGAAGCTTACCTAAAAAAAAATGTGTTAAACAGACACAAAGAATTCTTGTTGGTACCACGGACTTTTCCAATATAAGAGGACGCAAAAGGTATAAGGATATTACAAAGAATATATCAATAGTTTATTTTTTAAGATAAGGCAACAAAATTCCATCTTAAAGTTTTCTCATAAACATCTATCTATATATATAAAACTCTTGGTCCGTCTGTCTGTCTGTCTGTTTGTTCCAGCATCACGTCTAAACCGCTGAACCGATTTAACTGAAATTTTGCCACAGGAGTCCGGAGGGTGTCATAGGCTATACATGGGCGGTATTGGACAAAGTGGCGTGGTACTTCCCATACAACCTAAACTTCCAAAACGACATAACTCAGCACATACTCAATCTAAATAGATGAAACAAAAAACTAAAATTCACCACACTAAAACTCACCATACTAAAACTCACCACAATAAAACTCACCACGCTAAAACTCACCACACTAAAAATTCACCATACTAAAACTCACCACACTAAAACTCACCACACCAAAAATCACCACACTAAAACTCACCACACTAAAACTGAACACAATAAAGCTCACCACACTAAAAATTCACCACACTAAAACTCACCACACTAAAACTCACCATACTAAAAACTCACCACATCGAAACTCACCACACCAAAACTCACCGCACTAAAACTCACCACAATAAAACTCACTACACTAAAACTCACTACACTAAAAATTCACTACAATAAAACTCACCACACCAAAACTCACCACACTAAAACTCACCACACTAAAAATTCAACACACTAAAACTCACCACATTAAAACTAACTACACTAAAACTTCTACTGAGAAAAACTCTACGGGGAAGAATTCTACCGGGAAGAGTTCTACCGGGAAGAATTCTACGGTAAAGCGTTCTATGGGGAAGAATTTTACGGCGAAGATTTCAACTGGGAAGAATTCTACGGCGAAATATTCTACTGTCTGAATTGTCTTTGAGAAAAATTGTTTTGGCGGAGAATTATTATTTGGTTACTACATTTATAAAACCAATTAAACTTCCACAGCGAAGTACGGGCCCCTGATATAAAAAATAATAATGTTTTTTTATATTAATAAAATCGCTTTATATCTATGAATTCACAAAACTTGCCACGAGTCGTGCACGGGTTCAGCTAGTTTACAATAACAAATATACGAAATTTATTTTTAGAATTTTAAAAAGGTTATTTTAATGACAGAAAATATGAAAAGCATGGGCACATATTCAGCTTAAAAAGTAACGTCTTTAATTTTATAAACAAGATTGACTTTTATTATTAAAACCAGACCTCTGCGGGTTTTGTATCATTTCTCGGTCAAGAGATATTTCGAGATGCGTACGATATATCGAAAATAAAATTTTAAATCTAAATTGTCAAAATTTTAAAAGTCTTAGAAAGCCGAAAGAACATTTGTCCTAAACACAAAAAAGTCTAATAAATTTTAAAGCTATTAAATGTAGAAACACTTTGAAACATAAAATACACCCCATATTTTTTATTGGAAGAAAATGTCGAAATATAAAAATGTTGAATTACAAATATCAAATCGAATTACAGCCATTCCACTCGAAATGATTGCAACTCACCTCCTCTAATGTTTTTAAATTTCGCCATTTTTAGGTTTGTTCCTTTATATTTATTTGACCTTTTGAGAATTTATTTAACCCGAATCTGACTTAAATGTTTTCATTTCTAATATCATTAAAGCTATTCTAATCTTAATTTACCTCTCTTTCTGTCAATTTAATCAAAAATGATGGATGATATCGCCTAATATAAATTATGTATTTTGAAATTTTTACGCCTACGCACACAAATAGATGGCACAACTGTTGCCGGCATTTAGGAAGCGCTTATCGCTCGACACTTAATCGCCGCCTTCGTACAACTTTCAAGTTTCAGGCGTCAGTTATACTTAATTGAATCAAAGTGGCAACACTGCGCTTATCTTAATGGCATTATCAAAATTATGCCAGCCATAACAACAACCGCAGCAGAAATAAGAAAATAGTAAGAACTAAACACAATAAAGTGAGAAAAATTGCCGCATAGACGACATCAAGTTGCTGGCAAGACAGAGGAATAATGGTTGAGTCTCAGACGCCTGTTGCTTGTGCTGTGGCTGAAGCGAAAAATTAGCTTTTGTTTAAATGTTTCAAATGAAGCGCTAAAGCTGAAACTGCTGCTGGAAACTAAAATGACACAAAAAATACAAAGAATTGAAATAATTTATGAGACAGCCGCACGCTAATGGGGGCAGGAGTGCGGCACACAAACACATACTACATACGAACTTCCACAAAGACACAAAATTAATTGGCTCCAACTATGCCATCAGCTGCTTGGCAATAATTCATTTGTTGCCTCAACTATTTCTGCGTTTAAACAACGACAAAGACCGAGCCGAATCGAGTCGAGTCGAGTGAGTGAGGAATTTCTACGTGGCTCACGCGAGAGCACCGCCACCACCGCCACATGTTGAGGTGCGTGTGTTGCCTCGTAAGTCAACTCTTGCCGTCGGCTGGCCTTCGCTTAGGCTAATTTAATTATGTTAATTATTTTTTATTTGACTTTATATTCTTGTTACTTCTTATTACAACAATATTAAGTTGTGTGCTTTACACAAAATTTAATTTGGCAGCCGTTGTTCCATTAAAAACCCTCTCTAATAAAGCATTAAAAGGCCTCTAATGTTTTCATTTATAGTCTGTCATCCTTTTTCAGTGCTGTCCTACTTTTTAGAACCGTTAATTAACACTAGATTTCTCTCTTTGTCTTTCAGGTATGCAAAATGGTTCATTAGCCGATGGAAAAGAGAGTGACAGCATTATTAACATCGTCGAAGCGCCGAAACGATAATTAATGACTTGTTAAATACCTGCAAAAAGGCGCATTCCGTTGATATTAATATACGGTAAAGATTATGAACACTCTAATGAAAACTTATACTATATGCTGTGCTATACATCGTTACCATTTGAACCCTTTTTCCATGAATTTTAATTAAATCGCATAAGTTTCTTGATATTTTGCCTAAAATGTGTTAATAATGCAACTCTAACAAAGAAAACTTTTACTTAAGTAGGTATTCCGGGAAAACTTGTTGATTGTGCCACTTAAAAGCGACCATGTTATGGCATCTATTATGTTGCAAAATTGAAGCCTTTCATGGGCTCCCATAAATTTTTACGCATATGGTTCGCATTATTAAAATTACTCATGTGACTAACATGCATTTGTTAAATATGTTCGAGCATAAATATTATTAAATTTAAAATTTTTATAGTTAAAGTCAAAAATAATATATTTATAATATTCGATTTGTTTCGTTAATATTATAAATCCTCCTTTGGTGCGAAAAGAGAATATTTTAATACCGCCTCTACACATAAAACTGGGCATTGTTAAAAATTTTATTAAATCTTTATGCAACAAACAGCAAGCCTTTCAAAGAATGGTGGCTATTTTTCCAAAGCTTAGCATAGCGAAGCTCAAAGAAGGTATATAAGTCTATACGTTATTGTATTGTAATATATATTTATAATATTTTATTAGGCGTACTAACAGGGCCAGATATTCGTAAGCTTGAGAAAGATACGCTATTTGAAGAACTCTTGCTTCCCAGTCAGAGAAACGCATGGAGAAGCCTCAAAGAAGTCATACATCAGTGCCTAGGGATTCAACGATCAACAACTTTCCGGCAAATAATAAAAGAAATGTTAAAGAATTTTGAAATAATTAATGTACATATGACTTTATAAATTCATATTTTACACTACCATCTTGATATTGTTGAAAACCAAACATCAACCGAGTCAGATGAACATGGTGAGCAATTTCATCAAATCGCTGCACCAATGGAGGCTTGGTATGCTGATTCCTTATTAGCTGAAATGTGCTGGAATTTATTGGAGGAAAGCAGCAGTGATGGATGTTGACTATAACATTTTATAAAAATAAATAAACAAAAGATGTTTTATTTACTTAGTTTCTTTAACAATTTATAGCTCAAAAAAATGTCTTACATTGTAACAAGGACGAGGTGATATTTTGAAATACACAGATATGAAGGTTGGGTTAATGTCAATATTCGGTTCTCATACAAATCTAATACCATTTTCTTGAAATGTTAGTAAAAATTTTAAGGATTCCAAAAATTTTTAGTGGTCAATTCCTCGAAATGCTGACGAGATAGGACATAAGTTTACAGTACATTAATATATTTGACAAGTTAATGATATTTAAAATGAAGGCAAATCGATGGAACCAGTAAAAATTATGACTATTTCTATACAACTATCCGTTATAGTTTTTGTACTTATGAAAATTTGAAAAATTTACATTCAGTGCATATAATAGAAACCATATAATAGAAACTATAAGTCGCAAGGCCTTGACTTATATGGCCATTTTTACTGTTTTGATGTGCTTAATATTTTTTCCAAACACATTATGATACATTTATTAGTTCTTCATATAAATTTGGCCGATTAACTGCGGCGATCTTTTGAAAAATCCTCAAAATTGATGATTTAAGAACGAGATAGAAAATTAAAATGTACTAGAAAAAGGATCTTTAGGCCGATGCCTACAATTGCTTCTTAGTCAATAAAATCATATCTTATACCGTTTTCCAGAAATTCTGCTATGAAAATTAAGGATATATCGGATATTTGGGGGTCAATACCTCCAAATCCTGACGTGATAGAACATAAGTTTATAGTATGAAATTTTTTTTGATATATTCAGTATATTAAAAATAAAGCCAAATCGCTGGCACCGATAGAGGTTCATGTATTTTTATGCTTCGAAAAACTTTAGTATTTTGTAATTTCATATAAAATAAAAATAAAAAATCATATAAATCAGTCATCAGTATTAGAAAAACTATTCGTCGTACGGCTTTGACATATTTGGCCACTTTTTATGTTTTGTATGCAGAATATTTTTTCCATAGAGAATTTGATACATTTTTAACTCCTTAATATGAAATTGGTCGATTATGTAGATTGATCCTTTGAAAATCATTAATTTTGGTATTAAAAGGAAGAGATAGAAATTTAATATGTACTACAGATATGATGCCTTGGACAGTGCCTACATTTGGTTCTCAGACAAAAAATCCATAACTGCTACAGTTTTCTCAATAAATCAACGGGAATATTACGGTCACTTTAGGACCTTTATGGTCATATATCTCGTACACCTGACGTGATAGGGCATAAGTTTCTTGGGTGGAATTTCTTCAGATTACTCAAGGATACTAAAAAAATTGTCAAATCTCTGGCACCAAAAAAAAGTGTGCTTTTGCTGCACTCTGTTATTTATATCTCTGTAACTGATTAACATATTTTAATGAAACTGATGGTTTATATAAGCTTTGTAATCACGCATCCCAATAAAAATAACAATTTAAAAAAATAAAATACATTTATTTTAGAAAAAGTTAAAAATATTTTTCAAATCACTGTTATGTATGCGCCCCACAATTTTAAATATCAAGAACAATTTTGTTTTGAAACCATGGAGTTTTCCCCGTCGATTAAAAAATAATTTCGATGTAGTCTTCCACAGTTTCTTAGGTATCAAGTTTTAAAGATCAATTGCCGATTATTCTCCATAGAGAATTCCTTTAGCCTCATTGCTTTAATTTCATATTTTGCTTGTTATAATTTCCTACCAGATATAGCGTGGCAGAGAAACAATTTCGTATAGAGAAAAAACTTAGAAAAACTCTAAGTCAAAAACAAAAAATCAAAAGAAAATCAAAAACAATAACAAATAGAAAAAGTCAAACGCAAACACAAAAACAAAAAAAAAAAAACACAAAATCAAATCAAGAGAAGAACAAGCACACAAATTAGAAGTAAAAACAAATATTAAAATAAAATCAAACATCAAAAAAATGAAAAACAAAAAATCAAAAGAAAATCGTAATAACAAAAAAAAAATTAAAATATACGAAATCAAAAGCAAAAAACAAAAGCACTGCAATAAGAAATTTTAAAAGTCCAAATCCAAAAGAGAAGAAGGAAAAATTAAAATAAAATTAGTAGAAAAACACAAAAGCAAAAATACTTAAAAGCGAAAACAATTTCAGAAGAACAATTTGTAGTTAGTAGAGTTAAAATTCGAAAAAATAAAATATGATAGAGTTGGAAAGATTGTGCAAAAATAAAAAAAATAAAAAATATCGTCTATTTATGAAAAATAATATGACAGCACCAAAAATATGTATCTTTTGAAATGAAAATATTTTTGTACGGTCTCAATTTACCCTCAATTTTCATAGTTTACTGTAAATTATGTGGAACCCAGAGGTGATGGAGCAAAAGCGACTATAGATTCGGGATCAGCGACCTCATACTTACTACCCTAAAACAGTTATCAAATCGAAAGATAACAAAAATTAAAATTAAAAGAATTAAACAAAAAAAAATATCAAAAGCAAAAACACAAAATTAATAGAAAAAACACAAAATTAATAAGAAAAATAAAAGCAACAACATAAACAACGAAAACCAGAAATTCCAAAAATACAAACACTAAATCTAAATGCAAAAATCAAAGAAAACGCAAAACCCAAGCAAAATAAATTCAAGAAAATCCATCAGTAAGAACTCTTTTTATAGTTCACAATATTGTTACGAAAAGAGGTAATTTTACCCACTGTGCAAGCATTCAAAAATAATAAATGAGACGCAAGACAATTCAGCGCAATAAGCAATGTGTTAGAAAGAGACGGAAGTTAATGAGCTTGAAGCGCATATAAATAACGTTGATGAGAAATATCAAGACATCGACATAGAGCTTCAGGAAATAAAGAAAGATTTGCACGTATTGCAGATAAAGTAAAAAATTGAAAAATCATTAGAAGAAAAGGGTAACTCCGTTTTTGTAAGAACAGATTGAAAATAACTGATTTATAGTCTGAGTATAAAAATTGAGAAACATTTAAAAGTAATCCATTTATATCAAGAAGTATATTTGAATATTATTTAAATTTACATCATTTTAGCCGCGGTAGCTTAGTGGTTAGTGCGTTGGACTGCGAGCCGAAAGGTCCCCGGTTCAAGCCTGGACTGTGGCTAACAACGTCTTTTCATAGAAACATTTTTCTATACCGCGCTACCTCTCGGCAGTAAATGGCAAACCTACGAGAGTAAAACAATGCCTATGAAAAGCTCTCGCCCGCAGTTCGGATTCGGCAATAAACTGTAGGTCCCACCACTTTGAGTACAAATATAACACGCACAGCTCAAAATGGTGAGAGAGCTCGGCGTAAGTTCTTATAAGACTGTAGTGCCAAACTATTATCACATGTATCATTTAACAGAAAAGTGTCTCAAATCAGTGAAACATTTATTAGTTTTAACGTTTTTATAGATGTATTCAAACTATCTTTAACACTATGGCAATAACTGTGCTTTTACGAACACTGATTATCGTACTTAGTGCATTTAAAAAAAAGGTTTAATTCTTTCGATCCTTTCTATAGACTCAACTTAAAAAACTATTAAATATTTCAGTAATTAAAGACTGGCTAATTGCGTGGCCTGCTGCGCTGCGCTATTTGTGAAACGGATACTGATGACGTCATCTGTAGTGGTTGCAGCCGAGACAGCAGCAGAGGCCGCAGCAGCAGCAACAGCAGCTACAAAAGCGAAGCGAATAAATTTTATTGTGCAAACAAACAAAAGTCGTGGCAGCGCATAAAAGCAATATGGCGGCCACTTCCGGCTGTGAGTGCGAATGTGTGTTTCGGAGCCGCCCGAGCATTGTGGCTCGATGTTGTTGCTATTAAAATACGTGATGAATTTACAACAACATGCATTACACTAATAACAATAACAATACTAACAACAACAACAGCACAACCACTGCAGGTGCGTGCAATGCGTTTTTTTAGTGTTGCCAGACTGTAGAAATTGCCATACAAATTGTAAGCGTTGAAATTAAATTTTTAATTAAAAAGCAAAACATAAAAAAGGCATCAAAAGAAGAAAACAATAATATCAAAATACAACAACAGCAGCTGCCGCAGCAGCAGAGTATCGTATAACGTGGCAGCGAATGAATGAACGAACGAATGATTGCGAATGACGTATGAATTGCATTTTTAATTGGTGTTGATGTGCGTTTAATTGCTGTGCGTACGAAAACAACAACAAAATCACAAAAACACACACACGTATAATTGCAAGAAATTAATATGCATGTAACTGTCAGACAGACAGACAGACAGACAGACAGACATACATACACAGAACAAAAAACATTAAAAAACGCGTTCATTATTTTTAATTCAGATCATTTGTAAGTTCACATAGATACCTCGTTAAAAATGTAAAGAGATACCAACCTCATAATCTCACAGACAAATATTTCAAGCCTTTCACTCAAGGTTTTAAATATTTGTCCCTTCTACATCAGCAATTAATTAGTCCCTCAAAAGGAATTTCTCTATCGAAGTTGGCATCTATGAAACAAATATATTTTTATTAAATAACTTTTTTTATTTTATTGATTAATATTATAATCAAGTTTTTACTTTCCGTATCAGTTTTCAGTCTGATTTCAGTTTTAAGTTTTCAGTTTTAAAACGAAACGGTTCCAAGTTCCGGTATCGAGTTTTGGAGTTATTGTTATTATATTCAACAAAACATCGAATAATTTTACTCATTCCAAAACTGAAGATAAATTTTCAAAATTTGGTTTTACTATTTTTGGAATAAAAAAAGTAGACCCTTACAAAACTTGTTTTCCAAAAAACTATAAAAGGAATATTTTTGTCAATTGTCAAGATTAATTACAACATACCAACAAAAACTAGTGTAGACTGGTGTAAAGTGAGAAACATTTTTTATATGCCTTCCAAAAAAAATTTATTTAACAATTTTTTTAAAATTCTTTTGTAGTGTCTATTACAGTGTGCGCATATTTGACAAAAATTTTCGACACCAGAAATTAAAGTTTTTATGGATTTGGACATTCTAAGACTAATGACGTTTTTAGTTTTTTTCCCTACATGTCCAGTTTCAAGGATATTCGACAAAAACGAAAAACCACGTTTTTGAGGATTTCATTGGTTGGTAAGCGTTTAATATAAAGTCAGACTTATTTTTATTTTATTTAAAACATGTATAAAAGAACACATATTATATGTACATATCAATTTTCAAAATTGCTTTAACAAGACCTGAGATATGGAGCAAAAAGGAATCATTTTAAAACTTCAAAAAGGCCCATTTTTATCATTTTTTTCTCAATTCCCAGGAGTGCACCATTCTTGTTCTTTTCATTATAAATTAGTGAATCTCACAAATTTCAATCCCGTTTCTTTCAAAAAAATCGTAAACGTCAAAATTGGGCATACCAATTATAAAAAGTGAAAAGTTACAAAAAATAAAATAAAAATTAAGCATATTAAATTCGTATAAATATTATTAACTCGTATTATTTTAACTCTTTTACAATATTATTGTGTTAAGGAAGATAGTTGGGTCAAATTTACCAAATCATTGGACCTCTTGATACCAGATACCTGATTCTTAATAATACTTTACATATACTGAAACCCATATCTCGTATAAAGTGGACCTCTTTGAATGGATAAATATGACCCAACTATCTCCCTTACCACAATAATGTTGTAAAAGAGTAAACAAAATACGAGTTAAGAATATTTCTACACCCAGAAAAAAATACTATCTAATTAATAGTTTTTTACTATTAAAAATAGTCAATAGGATAAATTATTATTTTAATCGGAAATACCATTAAATACTAGAAAATACCATGACATTGCCATTGAGTTTATATGAGAAGATTTATTTTTTGTATACTATTAAATCAATAATTGTCCTAATGACCAATTTTAATGCGATTTGAGGAAATTTTTTTCTGGGTGTACGAATTTATTATGTTTAGTAATTTTAAATTTTTTTTTTTTTAAACTTTTGATTTTTTTTTTTAATTCGTAAGTCCAATTTTGACGTTTACAATATTTTTGAATAACACTGGAATAAAACTGAATTGATGAGATTTGCTAATTTATAATGTTTTGCTAAACCAAGAATGGTGCACCTGGGAATTGAGAAAAAACGACAAAAAATGGGCATTTTTTTGAACAAAAGTTAGTCTTTTTTGCTTCATATCTCAGGTCCTGTTAAAGGAATTTTGAAAATTGATATGTTCGTATAATTTGTGTTCTGTTATGCATGTTTTGAATAAAATAAAAATAAGACTGACTTTGAATTCAATGCTTACAAACCAATAGAAACCTCAAAAACGTGGTTTTGCGAAAACGCCATTGTTCTTAGAATGTACAGATCCATAAGAATATGTAACTTTCATTTCTGGTGGTAAAATGGGTGTGCACAGTGTTATCGAAAGTGGTTCATGATCTAACTTTGTGCATTTACAGAATACTATTTATAAGTTTTTTAATTGGTTTTTGGGCGATTTTTCAAAACAGATCATTTTTAGGACCTCGTCAAAAATCCTGGGGTAAAGTGGGAAATGTTAAATATTTTACAAATTGGCAAATAATTTCAAGTTTATATAAAAAAAATAGAAAAAATAGTGAATATTCATAAATATCTACCAGAATCAATGTATTAAAATTAAAAAAAAAATGTACAATTACTCGTCCTCCAGTAGAATTGCTTAAAATACATGTCGTAATTTCCCCAAAAAAAAGGGTTCCAAATTACCCCAACTAATATAGAAATTTCTACTTGGCACCATTTAAGCTACGATCAATTATTTGCAAACCCCGGTTGTATTTTTAAAGATATGCAATATACGATAATTTCAAATATACTTATTTTATTAAAAACGTCCAAATTGCACAGTTTATAAAAGCAAACACCGCCACTTTAGAAAACTTTTTAAATACATTTTTTTCAGTGTTCTCGAAAAGCAATAAGAAACAACAAAATTGATAAAAATCGTGGATGAAAAACAGGACACATGACAGTTGGTTTTTTGTCTAAAATTGCAATAAAATATCAAAAAATTGCAATTTCCCAATTTCACACATTACCCCAGGCCCTAATATTCTGATATATTTGAATCTATATTTCCCGATATATTTTTGTTTGATTTGTTAACCATTTCGGATCTATTAATATATAAAAAAATGATTTACACTTATGTAGAGCATAGTTTAAACTAACGACAAAAAATGCTACCTTTTCGTTATCGATTTGTAAAATATGCCCTTTCAATACACAGTTTCCGTCAGAAAGTTAAAGTATAAAATGCTTATATATTTCACATATTAATTACTGAAAAATACCAATTTTTACCATAATTTTTCTCTTCGCTATAGAAAAAAAAGTACTGAGTATGTAATAAGAAAAACCATACTTTAAAAATTAAGTAATGATAGTTTCAAAAACAGGCTTTTTATAATAAATTGATTATATAAATTACATTTTCTATCAGAGAAAGTATAGAAACAGATATTGCGTTACGAAAAGATACCATTTTTATATCAATACAAATTTATGTCGAAATTACGTCATTTGGATTCTGTTGAAACTAAAATTAATTTTATATTCGTGAAGAAAATATCAATGTAATTTGGTTCGCTGTTGAAACTAGAAATTTCAATTACGGCCATGTTCCGTCTTTTGATAGAATTCCGATCGAAATTTATATAAAATTTGTAAACAAATGGTTTTGAACCTATCAGCGCTATTCTGGCACGAGTCACAAATTCAAATCGGTATTCTGTAATTTTTACTTTCTATGTTTAGAGCCTAAAAAGTCTCAATCAATTGTCATTTGTAAGAATTGTTATTGCTAACAATTGTCATTGCTCGCTAGAATAGGGCTGTATGTCACAATACAATAAATGTGCTTTTCAAACAAATTCAAATCGATGAAGTCGAAGTAAACGGATTAATTCATTGAAAAAACAAATTTTTGTACTGAGACATCGAATTCAAAACCGTTTGTTTACATATTTTATATGCAATTCGATTGGAATTTGATCGAAAGTCGGAACAAGACCGTTAGTTTTCAGCTAATAAAGTTGTGATAATATTCGTAATAAACTTCGATTTGAGTTTTAGTTTTGTAAAATAATTAAGTAATATTTATAAATAAGGTTGCTGATTTTTACTTCCACAACTATTTTAATTTAACAATACGAAAATAAACTTTAGTATTCCTAGGGATACAAAAAAATGTAGTTTTTATTCAAGATACTTTTTTTACATAAAATTTTACAACTAACTACCATTCTTAAATAAATGGCGCTCTAAATTTAATTTTTCTATTCTGATACAATTATACCCTCTCTGATATCAATCAATTTCATTCAACCGTTTCGGAGTCGAATTCTCGCGTTATGAATTAATTTATTTTGAATTAAAATTGTTATTTTAAATTAAGGTTTTTTTTTAGGTCTTTTAATTTTGAACTTCTTCTCTGTGTAACACCTCTCGTTATTCTGATTGTGGGCGATGGTTGCTGCTGACAGTCGCCAGGTGCTGTTGAATTTGTACTGCAAGTAGCGCACATTAACACGTTTTATAGTTGCGGTCATTTTGTTGTTGTACTTTATATATGGCTGTTAGTTGTTGTGCGCCAGCAGGAGATTAAGGAGCAGTAGTGTGTGTGTAATTTTAATTAAAATCATTTAAAATGTTTTTGCAAATCAAAACATAAATATTGCTCAAGGCAGCAACAATTATGCCACTTGTCTTTTTATGTGGTACACTAAAAAATAGTAGGACATTATGTGAGTTCTTAATTATACCCCATAGATTAATACGAAAACTACCGACATTTTATAATAATAATACACATTTTTTCATGATCAATAAAACTCAAAATATTTAATTTGTCAACATTTTTTAATCAAAAATTTATTTTTTTATGACATTTTAGAATAAAATATGTGTTTGAAAAGTCTAACTATTTTTATTTATTTCTTATCCAAATGTTGTAGCCTATCTATATATATAAAACTCTTGGTCCGTCTGTCAGTCTGTCTGTCTGTCAGTCTGTCTGTCGGTCTGTCTGTCTGTCTGTCTGTCTGTTTGTTCCAGCATCACGTCTAAACCGCTGAACCTATTTAACTGAAATTTTGCCACAGGATACTAAGGAGTCCGGAGGGCTATATATGGGCGGGATTGGACAAAGAGGCGTGGTACCTCCCATACAACATAAACTTTCAAAACGACATATCTCGGCACATACACAATCTAAAAAGATAAAACAAAAAACTAAAATTCAACACACTAAAACTCACCACACTAAAACTCACCACACTAAAACTCACCACAATAAAACTCACCACGTTAAAACTCACCACACTAAAAATTCACCATACTAAAACTCACCACACCAAAACTCAGCACACCAAAATTCACCACACCAAAACTCACCACACTAAAACTCAGCACAATAAGCTCACCACACTAAAACTCACCACACTAAAAATTCACCACATTAAAACTCACCACACTAAAACTCACCATACTAAAAACTCACCACACCGAAACTCACCACACTAAAACTCACCATACTAAAAACTCACCACACCGAAACTCACCACACTAAAACTCACCGCACTAAAACTTACCGCACTAAAACTCACCACAATGAAACTCACCACACTAAAATTCACCACACTAAAATTCACCACAATAAAATTCACCACACTAAAACTCACCATACTTAAACTCACCACACTAAAACTTACCACACTAAAACTCACCACACCAAAATTCACCTCACCTAAACTCATTACACTGAAACTCACCACATTAAAACTCACCACACTCAAATTTCTACTGTGAAAAACTCTACGGGGAAGAATTCAACGGGAAAGAATTCTTCCGGGAACAAAATGTTTTTTATATTAATAAAATCGCTCCATATCTTTTAATTCACAAAATCATGGCACGAGTCGTGCACGGGTCCAGCTAGTTATAAATAAATCTGATTATGTCGCAATAAAACTAACCATACAAACAGAATATGGAATTGTTGCACCAACCAACTCATCTCTCAACCACTTAGTCAAAACTAAAACAGTTGTAATTTGTGCTTAAACTACAAACAGTTTTAGAAAAAGGTCAAACAGTTTGAGATCAATTTGGAGTGAGTATAGACCAATACTTATAGCGCCATCCGAATTAATTTCACCCACAATGAATTAACCGAATGTAGTTGATTGATGCAACTAAACATTTCGTTTTTCCAACCTTATGTCAAATGTAAATTTCTCTGTGTATACAATGGACTGTGTGGTTCTTTTTTTTCACTTCAGGCTGTATAATGGAATATTCAACTGTAGATGTTTGTGTTAAATGAGGCATTTTAAAAATCGACTGTCACCCTCATTTTCAATCACTGACTGCGTAGATATATGGTAATCCAACTTCGGAGTTTCATTGATCTAGCTATACTAGATTTTCTGTAAATGTGAGTTCAACTAGACATCTGCACAAATGTATTTGGAGTTTCCTCTACGAAATATGCCCTACTGCACTCTACAGTATTGAGCGCATTTGCAATGGCAGACTACTGTATTATAGTGAAGTCTCCTCCAGCGACTACACTTCACTGCTGTATTTGTTTCATTGATGTCAAAAAAATCAAAAAAAAAAAAAAAATAAGTAAAGGGTTATTCAATAAGAGCGCTACAAAAGTTTGTTCAAGGGTTTTTCAACAGGGACGCTACAAAAGTAAAGCGACAGGGACAGCAAACGACGCCATATTTACAGCCGCTCTTTGACATTTCTCTTCAGTAAGGTTTGCCATTTTATGATGGAAAGATATACGAGCCAACAACGAGTCAAAATTATTAAAATTTACTATCGAAATTCGAATTCTTGTATCTTTTCACCATGAAATGGCAAACCTTACTGAAGAGAAATGTCAAAAAAATGGCAAGAAATATGGCGTCGTTTGCTGTCCCTGTCGCTCTACTTTTTTAGCGTCCCTGTTAATTAAAAATGTGGTTCGATAAATAAAAAACTTAAGCTCGAATCGTACAATTGACTAAATTGTATAAATTTCAGTTTGCATCAATTCAATACTTGATGTATGTTGTTGATGCTCGAGTTGTCAACAAATATTGATGCAATTTGGTTGATGCTTTTTCAATTTTTGTATTGAAACTGACACAAAATAAAAATTTTATATTGCCAGAAAATTGCGTCAACAGGAAATTTAACCTCATTTATCGATATTCCACAAAATTTTGTTGATTGTTGATGCTTTGCAGCAATCGTGTGATGCTAGATTTAATATAAAATATTATATGATTTTCTTATACCTTTTGAATGTTTTCTATATTTCAATATTAATGCAAACTCCTCTTGATTAAGAATGATAAAAAATGTAAAATGCATAAACAGCTCAATGTGATAAGCAGTTCATGTAAGTGTTTGAATTTTTAGTGCACATCATTATTGACCTCTTCACTACAACTACGTCTTATTTCTTTTATTTTGGCACTAATTGTGCTTTGTTGTTGTGTGCAACACATTCATTTGATTTTCAAGCATAGAGTCGTCGACAATAAATGTTTTGAAATAAAATTCATGTCTTGAAGTGGGTTTCAAATGCATTTGAGCAGATGTATATTTCAACAGTCAGACCTTCTGGGTCTTACAAACGGTGTACCAAACTGCATATACCCTTTCACTCTTAGTGTAGGGTAAAAAAATTATATTTATTCTATATCTGAATTCCCGAATGATTACCACATATATTTTTAGTATGTTTGCAATAGAAACAAGTGCAAGGATATTGTTGTATGAGCTTTGTGCAATTCTTAGAATATTTAATACCATAAGCGTACCAAATAAATTCTCATGTCTGGCCTCATCTCTTAATGTTTTCGCTATATATTGTAATATAAATGAAGCCAAGCAAAAAATGTTAGTAAAGCTTCCTTAAATGAAATAAAGTTCGACACTACAGCTCTGAAGAAGGTAGGCTGAGCTCACTCATAATTTGAACTAAGCGCAGGTTTCAAATTATCTGCCGAGATGTAGCGTCGGTTAAGAAACAAATTCTATTTTTAAACGTAAACATTTTTTTCAATCGTTAGATTTTGTTCCAGAATCTATAAAAATAAAAGGTTTTCAAATACATTCAAACCTAACTATGGGAATTATGCAATTCAATTTATGTGGTGAAATATTTGAAGTTCGAACGATATTGTAAAACTTTCATAGAAATTTAAAAAATAAACCCGTTACAAAATCGAATAATTTATATTTGTATATTTCAATTATTTACCAAAAATCGAAAGTTTTAAACAGTTGACGTGAATCACTATAAAAAAATAGTCAAAAATGTTTTGTCTTGACTTGAACTGGACAGGTATGAATTCTATTTTTAATTCTTTTTTTAAAATAGGTTTTTTATAAATTTTATAATAATTGTCAAAATTTTAGTGTTTGGTGTCTGAATCTTTCTTTCGGAATCTACATTCATAAATTAAATTTAAAGTTTTTTTTTTTATTTTTTGCTGAGTGTTTTATTTCATAGTGTACATCGCATAAAAAATGTAATGCTGTATTTTTCGCTATGCTGTGTTGCTGTGCAAAGTATTTGCTTCGCATTTATTTTTCCATTTCCATTGAAACAGCTCGTCCTTCCGACAGACGCCTGCGTCCCGGCTCACTCTATGCGTGCTGTGCCGCTCAAGTATGTCCTTGAACTTCTGTTTACGTTGGGCGTCGCTTGTGTGGCTTAACTTTTTGTTTTTGTTTTTAAGTTTTTGTTGTTGTTGCCTACGGATTATGCATTCAAATTATATGAATTACACGCGACTACTTTGGGGCGGCAGGCGGTCGCGTTGGAGTCGCTCTTGCGTTTAACAAGTTTTTGCATTTATTTAGATGCGCTCAACGCTCGCTCGATGGGTTCGACGTTGAGGTTGCAAATAAAAGTTGCACATTACAAAGTTACAAACAAAATTTATGACTGCACAGCAGACCGCAGCAGGTCGACGAACTGTCGAGTGGCGCGACTGTCGCGCGACTTTAAATGTTTACGGTATTAACTAAAAAGCCCTCATGGTTGAGTGAGCCTAAAGTTTTGATTCTATTAAAGTTTGCAAAGCGGCTTTTGAAAATTAAATAAAGAAATAAAAAAAGCGCTCTTGAAGAAATATTTAGGATGATGCTTTGAGTGGTTTTTATTTGGCCTCCTATGCACTATGTAATACATGCACATGCGACAATATATTCATGTTAGTCATACCGAAAAATGACGGCTCAGTCTGCCTGAGGAGGACAGCAAGCGGCTTAAGTAGATACTGCAGGACCTCCTCTGAGTATTGTTTTTTTATTTTGTTGCATTTTTAATTAACATTTTGTAAGTCGACATGGGACTGCAGCGTGGGTACAGTGGATTGGATGTAAATAGGGCATAGTAACCATAAAATATTATTTAAAAAATATACAGAGCATCAAGTGACTATTAATTCAGAGTTATGTAATAAAAGTTTTTGATGTATTGATATTTGTTTTATCAGCGTCTACACCCAGAAAATAATCCTATAAATAATAGTTTTTTACTATTAAAAATAGTCAATAGGATAAATTATTATTTTAATCGGAAAATACCATTAAATACTAGAAAATACCATGACATTGCCATTAAGTTTATATGAAAAGATTTATTTTTTGTATACTATTAAATCAATAATAGTCCTTTTGACCAAATTTAATGGGATTTGAGGGATGTAATCGTCTGTTATATAAATTCCTAATTGTTATTAATTAAGGTTTAAATTGCTTTTGCTATTTTAAAGTAATGGTTTACGACTTTAATTTAATAAAACAATGTTCGTTAAATGCTGAACACCAAAATTAGAATAATTTTATTTTTGAAAATTTGTTTGAAAGTGTTTACAAATTAGTTTTTTTATATTTTTTATTTTTTTATAAAATTTGAAACGAGTGTTTTACTTGTATGGATTACTACACTATTTGCTTTTGAAATCCTGTATCGATTCCGGGACTACGACTCTTTGCGTTTTAATGCTGTCTCGATACAAAAAAAAATACTCGCTTTTTATACCCTACACTAAGAGTGAACTAACTATCATAATAACGCATACTATAAAATGTCCCTATTTTAAAATTTCCCATGTGATCTAACCTTCCCAACTGGTTGTGTTTTAAATGTTGCCCCGATTACAAAACTCATGAATCAAAAATACGAGTGACAAAAATGTATTAAAAAATGGTAAAAATTAAATAAAAAAAATATTTAAAATTGCACATTTGTTTAGACAGTTCTTTAAATGGTTAAATTGAATTTTTGACATAGTTTTCTCCTCTTTCAAAGTATTTTCCATTTTCAGTACTAATTTAAACCAAATTTAATATAATTAATTTCTTAAATATGATACAGTTATTCAGTCACATTTTAATTCAGTTTAAACTAGATGTTATTTCGTCTATTTCACATATATTAACTGAGTACTAATTGTCTGTCTCACTGTAAAGTTTAAAGAAACTCGGACATTTTGATTTGGAACCATATACATTTGAAATATGTATTTAAATTAAGTTTAAACTTGCACTGAAAAACTGCACCTTAATTAATAAATATAGCACCACTGACAAATAATTTATCTCAATTTATAATATCTGATAAATGTCATTCGAAAATTAGAAAAATTAGAAAAATCTATGTTCTATGAAATATTTCGATTTTTATTAAAAAATGTAGTATAAACACTGTAGTAGCCGCGGTAGCTCAGGGGTTAGTGCGTTGGACTGCGAGCCGAAAGGTCCCCGGTTCAAGCCTGGACTGGGGCTAACAACATCTTTTCATAGAAACATTTTTCTATACCGCGCTACCTCTCGTCAGTAAATGGCAAACCTACGAGAGTAAAACCATTGCCTATGAAAAAGCTCTCACCCGCCGTTCGGATTCGGCAATAAACTGTAGGTCCCACCACTTTGAGTACAAATATAACACGCACAGCTCAAAATGGTGAGAGAGCTCGGCCGAAGTTCTATACAGGACTGTAGCGCCAAACTATTATTATTATTAGTATAAACACTGTTTATTCTCAGTGTATTTAAATTACATTCGTGCGGGGAATTTTATAGTAAATTGGGGAATTTTGTTATGAATATAGGAGACAATGAAAATATGAGTTGGCATCACTGATAGTCAACGACAAGAAGAAGCAAAAAGCATGCGAGAACAAAGTGATGAATTACTCCGAAACCGTAAGACAAGCATTTGGTAATGCGCAAAGAGCAAAAAATATAATAATTGTGAAGTATTTTAAATGAAAGATATCATGAAGCACTGCTCATCTAAATACAACATCGATCTGTAATGTAAGCAAACTTTTGCTGCGGTTCGAAAGCAATCCAATAAAAAGAGAGAGAGTTTGTGCTTTGCTACCTTTTCTTACAAACATTGCCTACATTATATCGTCACTACACCCAGAAAAAAAATCCCTCAAATCCCATTAAAATTGGTCAATAGTACAATTATTGATTTAATAGCATACAAAAAATAAATCTTTTCATATAAACTCTCTGGCAATGTCATGTTATTTTCTAATATTTAATAGTAAAAAAACTATTATTTATATAGTATTTTTTTCTGGGTGTATCATTCTAAGGGGCGAATGCGTAGCCTTTTTCGTCTTTTTCATTTTTGAATGTTGTTCTTCCTCTAGTATACTGTGCCAAATGATGTGTGGTTTTGTTGGATATTTCTAGCCACAAAAGACAAAACCAAAAGGGCGAATTCGAAAAATTGAAAATCTTGCAATATCAAAAGCGCGAATCTGTTCTTTTTTTTCCTGAAACTCTTTATTGTTCCAAGATAAAATAGTAGTGTAAAGGCATTAATTATTCGCTTTTAAAGCATCTATCGATTGGCGTCATTAATTAAAAATAATTTGTAAACATTTTTATTGCAAATTTGACAAAATCTAGGAATCACACTATAAATAAATTCTATGGCATTTTCGAAATATTTTTTCGGAATTTTTAATTTCGTAAAATACTCGAATAATTCGTGGAATTCACGAAACATTAGTAAATTCAATTTTTTTTCCAAAATGATTTTCGATTCGAACGAATCGTATATATTACGAATCAATATTCGTAAAATTAAAACTACAACATAATTACGAGTACTTCGTTTATATTACGAAACTTTCGTTATATTATTTTATATTTCTATTTTTTTACAAAAGAATAACATATTTTACCAATGTGTTTTACATTTAACGAATAATATTTCTTAAATTTTGTGGCTATATGTAGAATTTTACGAAAAATTCTTAATATGTACGAAAAGTTTGTAAAAACAGAATAATAATAGTTTAATAGCAACTTGGAGCTGAATTACACATTACAAATGCTTTTTAATTGGTTGCGCGGTCGCAGCAAATAGTTATAAAATACAAACAGTTTTAAAATGTGTTCTGTATGAGTTCTCTTGTATCCAAAAAGCAAAAGTATCAATTCAGTGCATTATATTTCATATTTTTATGATCGAATCGTTATTTTCATCGTCAGTTTACATATTCGTCAAAGTATTCGTGTTCTTTACGAAAGATTCATAAAATGTTTCACATGTGTCATAAATGTATGAATGCTAACGTCAAAAAACGAATACTTTCGTAAAAAATATATTCGTAAAATAATACACAAAACTATCTAATATCTAATTTAATACATATAATAAATCTCTTTGTTGGTTTGTCCTTTTGTTTGTTTGTTCCGCTTCTCCGTCTAAACGGCTGATCCGATTGTCCTGAAATTTTTACCAAATATGCGGTATGGTCTGGAAGGAATGATAGGCTATATATGGGTGGGATGGGACAAAGAGGCTTGGCACCTCCTATACAACTCAAACATTCAATACAATATAACTCGGCACTTTCAGCAGCTACGAACATGGAACAAAAAACTCAAATACAAAAAAAAAATGAAAAGCAAAAACACAAAAGCAAAATCACAAAACAAAAGCAAAAATACAAAAGCAAAAGCAATCACATAAAACCAAAATCCAAACTAAAGGAAAAACAAAGAGAGGAAAGAAAAAAAAACTCACCACTCTAAAACTCACCACACTGAAACTCACTATAATAAAATTCAACACATTAAAATTCACCACACTAAAACTCACCGTACTAAAACTCACCACACTAAAATTTACCACACTAAAACTCACCACAAAAAATTCACCACACTAAAATTCACCACACTGATATTCATTACACTAAAACTCACCATATTAAAATTCACCACACTGAAATTCATTACACTAAAACTCACCACAATAAAATTTACCAATTTTATTGTGGTAACGCGGAACAATTCTACCGCGTTGAATTCTACGGAAAAGTGTTCTATGGGGAGGAGTTTAACGGGGAAGATTTCTATTGGCAAGAATTCTACGCAGTCTGAGAAAGAATTGTCTTTGAGAAAAGTTGTTTTGGCGGAGAATTATTATTTGGTTACTACATTTATAAAACCAATAAAAAAACTTCCACAGTGATGCACGGGCCCCAGCAATAAATAATATTTTTTTTTTTATATAAAAAAAATGCTCAATATCTTTGAATTCACAAAATCTTGGAACGAATCGTGCACGGGTCCAGCTAGTATTCAATAAATTACAAATCTTTCGTACGAATGGCTTCCGTAGATAAAATCTACGAATAGTTTCGTAAAACAAACAATTAATATTCGTAATTTTTCATATATTTACAAAGATTCTTTCGTGTATTTTACGAAATATTTCGTGATTAAATTTCACGAATTTTTCGTCAAATACACGAACTATTTCGTGTATTTAAAGCTGATTTTATGTTGATTGCAGAATGTACATAATATGCTTCTTTGAGCTATATTCCGCTTTTTTCCTTCGAAAATATGAAATTTCATACAAAACATTTCTGAACGAAGAAATTGTGACGGAATATTTTGTTCACGTGTAGTCTGAATCAAGTAGTTCGTATACCGATTTAAATAATTAATTATATCTGAAGCAAATAGAAAAACAAATCATATAAGTGGGTGCAAAACTATGATAGTCTCACGTTACGACTCCACTCCACCAATATCTCAGCTTACACCCACGCGTTATTATACTGACATGTGTCACCCAATTAAACTGTCATCTCTCACTCGCACGTCACGCTGTCAACTGTCGTGCCGTACGTGACACTGTGGTCTGTTTGTTTATCTACTTATTATTATTGTTGTTGTTAGTGTATTTTTGTAATTGTTGTTGTTGTTGTTGGTTTTGGTTAAACTAACAAATCATGGGACAAGGCAGCCGTTGCTGCTGCAAATTGCAAGTCAGCCATGTTGCTGATGCAGGCGACACAGGGCGACACAGGGAAGCGACAGACGCGCGACATGTTCGACAAAATCGTACGTCGTACGTGAAATCATAATAATTTCTGACACGTGGTTCAATTTTGAACTATGCATTTTTATGATGTTCAACTGCAAACGGTTTTTTGTTGTAATTTTTTGTTGTTGTTGCTGCCTATAATTAGCTGCTGCCCTAGTAGCAGAAACACCACGTAGGATGCAAACGAACTCATTATGTCGCGCCGCACAACGTGAGCCACAGGATGTCGCTGTGGCGACACCGGATGCAAAAGAGCAGTTTGTACGGATGCGAATGAGAGGTAACGGCATAACTTAATTACTGCACTCACTCACATAGAAACATCAAGACAGACAGACAGACACAGTTGTATTTTTGCTACAAACATAAAAATGACAGAGTTAAACGAAGATTTAATGTAATGATTTCATCCAGTTATCGTTTGCTAATAACATGGCAAACGGAAGAACCGTCTAATTTTTTATCAACCTCAATGCTCGCATCCTACGTAACGATTCCTGCTGATCATCGGCAGGATTCGATGAGGTTGGAAAAAATCTAATAACCATTAAACAGCTTGTAATTGCCAGCTGCAAGGTGGTTGAGGTGTCAAAATTAAGCTATACACACATCAAGGACTCACATGCACACGAAGGACACACACATACATACTAAGGACATAACCAACACATCGACAACACCCACATAATGTCGTTAGACATTAAGTAAAAACGATGATTTTCCACGTCGTCTTTTGCATTCTCAATGATTCGGAATGATTTTCAGTTTCCAATAGCAACGGAAGTCAACGAATGCCAAAGATCATGTATTAGATGTGCACATTCGAAGCAGTAGAAAAAGGTAACGTTGGCAGACAAGACGACGAGGTAATCGAACCAACCCAAAAGAAGAAAAAAAAACCCTCTCCCATATGCGTAATAAAAACGTACAAAATCAACGTGTTTTCCTTGCATTTTTAAGGTTAATTAATGGTTATGTATATGGTAATGTGCCAGCATACCTCGTCCTATTGCAGGCAGCATCATCAGCACCAGTTGTGGTGGGGGGTACTTTAGAGGTTCCTTTAGGTAATTTGCTTCTTAGCATTATTGCGGAGAAACACCGTACGGATTGATGTTGGAAAATTGATGTTTGTTGAAAGCAATCAAATGAAAGTCAAGCAAGTGCTAAAACTCACATGCGTTTTTTGTATGTGTTTTTAGGTGAAAAGGTTTTTTGGTGTTTTCTTTACAAAAATTATGGGACTACTTTTACTACATGCTCGCAGGCATTTGATACTTCGACACGCATTTCTGTTTAGTCTAAAGTGAATATTCGAGTGGCAATTTGCAAATTAAAAAAAAAAAATAACAAAAATTGGTATTATTCAATTTGTTTTAAGGTACTCAAATTCTATATCTTCTGCAATGTTGTATTATTTAACCGCTGATATTGAAAATAAAATTAAAATGGTAAAATAAAATTCTATAAACCAAAAACATTTTTTTTTTTTGATTGGTCAAGATTCTAACGGAAATCTTTTAATATGTTTAGTACATTATCTTCACTCAAAATAAAATCTGCATAAAATACACGAAATCGTTCGTGTATTTTTCGAAAAAATTCGTGAAATTTATCTACGAAATATATCGTAAAATACACGAAAGAACTTTCGTAAATTTATGCTGAAATTACAAATAATAATTGTTTATTTTACGAAACTATTTGTAGATTTTATCTACGAAAGCCATTCGTACATAATACAATAAATTCGTAATTTATTGAAAATTTGTATACCTTTTTGCAAATATATTCGTACATTTTACGAAAGCATCGTACCTTTGACGATAGCATTCGTACATTTATGAAACATATGAAACATTTTACGAATCTTTCGTAGAATACGCGAATACTTTGTTTAAAAGAACTGACGATGAAAATGACGATTCATAAATATATGAAAAATTATACTTTTGAACTTTTGGCACAAACAGCACTAACGCAGAATATATCTTAAACCTTTTTGTAATTATAACTATTTATTTGCGCCCCTCGATAAAAATCAAATAAAAAATTTTCGTTTAAAAAAACTCTCGATGAAAATATGAAACATTATGCACGGATTTAATACTTCTGCACTTTTAGGACAAACCGAACTCACACAGAGCACATTTTAAATGTATTTGTATTTTATAGCTATCTGTTGAGACCGCATTACCAATTAAAATAAAATGCAGCTTCAACTGATTTCTGTTTTTACTAATGATTCGTAAAAAACACGAATATTTCGTGAAATACTTTACATATAACCTCACAATTTACGAAAGTTTAGTAATTTATTCGTATGAAAATCTCATTCGTAGAATATGTTATTCTTTCGAAAAATATAACGAAAGCTTCGTAATTTAAAAGAAATATTCGCAATTTTGTTGTTGTTTTAGTTTTACGAATATTGATTCGTAATGTAAACGACTCGTTCGTAAAAACTAATTTAAGCAAAAAATAGAAATTACAAATATTTCGTGTATTCTACGAATTATTCGTATATTTTACGAAATTAAAAATTACGAAAAAATATTTTGTAAAATGTACTAGGAATTATTTTGAGTGTATTTATTCAAATACCACGAAAAAATGTTTGACATGTTTCTGCACTAAAAAAAAACAATTGCCAAGTGCTTCTTAATATGGCTCTAACTTTTCAATAGTCATAATCAAGAATTAAAATGCCTTGTGTTCAAATTGCGATAGCCGGCCTCAGCAGGCCAGAGACAGCGCACTGGACTTGCATTCTGAAGGTCTCGGGTTCGAATCCCGGCTTGGTAATGGGCGCTCGTGGTGATATTAACCACAAAATTGTAGGGAATAGATTTCACAGTACAATGGATATACTCTGTCTGAGTGCTGTGGATCTTAGTAGATATTCCAAAAAAAAAATGCGATATTAGGGCAAAGTGGAAAACATTTTCTTGGGTAAAGTGGGAAACGTAATTTATATAATGTGTGTTGTAATTTAAGTGAAAATATCGATTATATAAAATATTTATTTGGTTTGGCCATGAACATTTTTCACCTGATTTGCAGAAAAAAGCAGAAAGGCGAATCTATAACAGGAGCAAAAAGAATAAATCGTAATTTTTTTTTAACTTCATCAGAAGAAGCATTTAGTACAATTTGCATGGATAAAATGCCGAAAAAAATATATTCCGTCAACTGCAATATTTCCCAACTGCCTGTATACTTGAAATGTTCGATATGGACGACCAGCGTGTACCAGTGTAGATATTTATGTTTTTATAATTAGTACTGAATTAATAAAAAATAGTACCAAATTGGAATAAAATGTACTGAATTTTTTCGAGACAATCCTTTAATACGTCTGAAGATTCAGGCTATTGCGCAATAATTTGTCATGGGCATTGCATTCATTATTCATGTCACTACACTTGAGAGTTGTATATGTAGATAAATAAATATGTAAGAGGTTAACAACCAATTCAACAGTAATACTTACGTTAATTTGCAGACTTATTGTTCAGACAACTCCAAAGACGTTTTTGACGTTTAAAAAATCGTCAACAAAAAGATAAGTGTTCTTTAACATGGAAACAACACAAAAATGTCACCATAGTTAACTTTAATATACTCAAGTCAAAGTCGGTACACACGCATAATTAGGCATGGGACGAAAAGTTGTCGAGACGGAATTTTGAATTTCCGTTAGCATATTGGATAATTTGACAATTTTCATATGTGGCTCAATATTGTGTCAGCCTTGTGTCAATATTGGTATACCGAGGCCTGCGTGGAGTCCGAGAATAAAAATTGTGCCAGGCTTGTGTCCAGCTTGATATATCGAGGTTTGTGTTGGGTCTGTGAGTGACGATTGTGCCAGGCTTGTGTCTAACCTAAACTAACAAGGCCTGTGTAAAGCCTGAGAGTGACGATTGTCCCAGGCTTGTGGCTAATGTAAACTAACGAGGCTACGAGGCTTGTTTGAAATCTGGGAATGACAAATGTGCCAGGCTGTGTCTAGCTTGATATAACAAGGCTTGTGTTGGGTCTGTGAGTGACGATTGTGCCAGGCTTGTGTCTAACCTAAACTAACAAGGCCTGTGTAAAGCCTGAGAGTGACGATTGTGCCATGCTTGTGTCTAATGTAAACTAACGAGGCTTGTTTGAAATCTGGGAATGACGAATGTGCCAGGCTTGTGTCTAGCTTGGTATATCAAGGCCTGTGTTGCTTGTGTCTGGCCCGATCAAATTTTTCAATTGAATACCAGTTCAGTGATAGGTCTAAAGGTCTGCATGACGTTGAAAATCAGTTCAGTGATATGTCTAAAGGCTAAAGTTGATATAAAAGGACAGAACTAGAACCGATTCATAATATTTTCCCATAGGTTTACACTGCAGTTTTCATAATCTGAGTAATATTTTAGAGTTGCTCTGGATCATTTTCGTACATAAAATCAAATTTTCTTTTACAGGTAAATTGTACCGAAAATGTCTCCGTAGTTGGGACGTACTTTTGAGATGTAAATGTACTGAAAATAGTACAATTGTATCAAACTTATCTTCACTGGCCTGTACCCATTTCTTGCAGTGTATATTATAGCTTAGTATTATTGACTAGTTGGTTACACTGCAAGCTAATGACTTGGGAACGAATTTATATGCAAATACATATTTTAATGAAGACTCAAATTTAAGCCGCACAAAAACAGAATTAATTATCTTTAAAACTAATTCGAATTATGGTCAATCTGTTTTGCATATTTTTAATATTTTGTATATTTTTAATAATTGTATATCACATACAATTTGCATATATTTGGCATATTTTGCTTATATTTTGCATATAGTTTGCATATTTTGCATCTATATTGCATATTTGTTGCATAAGTTTTGCATAAATCATCCAAATGTCTCTTATAAAAGCGCGTTTAATGAATTTATGTGAATTTCTGGAGTATTATAAGGTAAAAAAGCAATATACCGACATTACTTGACTATTTGTTTTTGTTGTTCTGATGTGTTTTGTCGCATCTTTAAAATTTACATACCAAATCTTTCGATACATTTTAGTTGGAGTTACTTATTTGAATATTCATATGATTTCATTGATAAAAAACATTATATCAAACAATTTTCTACATTTTTAGTAGACGATATAAGGAACAAAATTGAAATTGTTTCAGTGACTCAAAGCCGCCAGATGCCTCCATTTATTCTCAAAGTGGTTTTGTTCCTCATAATTCGGATTTCACTGCAAATTCTCCATATCCATTTACTTATCCAATTAAACATTTTTATGAGTTGTTATTTTAAATCAAATTCTATGAAAATTATTTGATATAAAGCCATTGTCCGTCTAATATAATTATATTGATTCGAATTTTTAAATAATTTCGTTATGGAACTTATACACATTTAAAACTGACAATATTGGAGTGAGAAATGACAATATCAGTGTAAGAACTGGAATAAATGTATATCGAATACATTTTTCGGCATCTCGTAATATTTTCGTTGTAATATGAAAACAATTGTCATACTTTCATTTGACAATTCATTCTCAGACTGCGCATACACGTAGAATTCTTCCCAGTCGAATTCGTTTATTTTCGTTAAATTCTTCTCCATAAAACGCTTTCCCGTAGAATTCTTCACGGTAGAATTCTCTTTCGCAAAAGAAGTTAATTGTGGTGAGTTTTATTGTGGTGAGTTTTAGTGTGGTGAGTTTTAATGTGGTGAGTTTCGGTGTAGTGAGTTTAACTGCAGTGAATTTTGGTGTGGTGAGTTTTAGTGTGGTGAGTTTTAATATGGTGAATTTTTAGTGTGGTGAGTTTTAGTGCGGTGAATTTAATTGTGGTGAGTTTTAGTGTGGTGAATTTTATTTTGGTGAGTTTTAGTGCAGTTAATTTCAGTGTGGTGAGATTTAGTGTGGTGAATTTTAGTGTGGTGAATTTTTATGTAGTGAATTTTATTGTGGTGAGTTTTAGTGTGGTGAATTTTTATTTGGTGAATTTTATTGTGGTGAGTTTTAGTGTAGTGAATTTCAGTGTGGTGAATTTTAGTGTGGTGAATTTTTTGTGGTGAGTTTTAGTGTGGTAAATTTTAGTTTGGTGAATTTTAGTGTGGTGAGTTTTAATGCGGTGAGTTTTAGTGTGGTGAATTTTAGTGTGGTGAATTTTATTATGGTGAGTTTTAGTGTGGTGAGTTTTAGTGTGGTGAGTTTTAGTAGGGTGAGATTCTTTTTCTTTATCTTTCCTTTTTTGGTTTTTCCTATAGTTTGGATTTTAGTTTTATGCTATTGCTTTTGTTTTTGTTTTTGTATTTTTACTTTTGTTTTGTTCTTTTGTGTTTTGTGCTTTTGCTTTTAATTTTTTTTTTGTTGTATTTTGGTTTTTTGTTTCTTGTTTGTAGCTGGTGAAAGTGCCGAGTTATATCGTATTGAAAGTTTAGGTTGTATGGGAGGTGCCACGCCTCTTTGTCCAATTCCGCCCATATATAGCCTATAATTCCTACCGCATCTGTAGTAAAAATTCCGCTTCTCCGTTTAGACAGAGAAGCGGAACAAACGTACAAACATACAAACAGATATATTATTTTAATAGGATACACCCAGAAAAAAATTCCCTCAAATCCTATTAAAATTGGTCAATAGGACAATTATTGATTTAATAGTATACACAAAATAAATCTTTTCCTATAAATTCAATGACAATGTCATGGTATTTTGTAGTATTTAATGGTATTTTCCGATTAAAATAATAATTTATCCTATTGACAATTTTTAATAGTAAAATACTATTATTTATATGGTATTTTTTTCTGGGTGTATTATACTTTTCAATTTTCTGCTGTCTTCTATTCTCATTTGAAATAGTAAGGCCAATATCATATTTACCATCATCTATCAAAACTACTATTGCATATTATGTCTGTTTTATAAAATGTTGTCCTTCAAAAAGTGTCTACGAATTATGTATATGACAAAGTGATATCGAACAAAAAGTTTCAGTTTAACTCATATATGCTGCCCCTAGATGTACGTATGTATTTCAAATGTATGCTACATACCGTAAATACTGCATACTTTTAGGGTCTTTTTACGATTTAAAGCCAATGTGATTAAATAGAAAACTATTTCGAATTGATACCGGTCTCAGAAATGTATTTTGAGGACTAGTTCTATGATAGGTCTGCAGGAGGTGTTAATTGACCCCTCTTTAGGACAACGCCATGTTAAAGTTTCCGGTGGGTTTCATATAAAAGACACAGCAGTAGGGCCGGTTAACTATCTCTGAGGAACCTGTCACTTCTAGGATCGGTTCGTTTAGCCGTATGGTTGTTACTCGAAAAGTGTCTTATGAAAAAGTCTGAAGTTTAAATACATTCTGTTTAAAAATAGTAAAAAAATGAGTAGGGGAGACCGGGGCTAAGTCGACACTTTTTTTTCAACGCCACCATATCAATGACATAGGACAAAAATAATAATACATTTGGATAGATTGATTCATTAGCTAAAAATGTTCCATAAGCTGCAAAGATCTACAATTTTTAGTTTCCACGAAACAAATGCAAATGCGATACACCCTCAAACCTGCTTCTGAAAATAGGCTGGGCTAAAGTCAACATTACCCACTTTTCCCGCGAATGCACATTTTTGCTGATATTTTTAAATTTAATTGAATTATATATTCCAAGATAAAACTATTCGTGCTATTTTATTCCGGTCCCGCAAAATTGTTTGACCATTATTCATATTATTCACATTTTATCGATTTTTTGCAATTACTTCTTAAATCATGGTCAAATGATTGACAAGTCAATTTATATTGTAAGAACGGACTATTTTGTAAAACTCATAGAACAAAAAATTGCATCAATTCTATTTTCGCGGAATCTACTTTGACCAAATGCTTATGTGTCGACTTTACCCCACGAGACTTAGTCTAATATTATTGGCATAAAAATGCGAATTGAATGGAAAAATAAAATAAAAATCAACACCACATGATAAGTGAACCCCTTACTACATAAAACTCACAACAAAATATATAAATTATCAAAACTTTAATGGCAAGTATAAGTTTACTGCGTTATCAATATCTAACTTTTGGAGTCAAAAAACAAATTTTATTACATAAAAACTGAAGTTTAAGCACAAAGTGAATTTCTCTTCTTTGGTAACAGTGGCACCTAATGTTACGTGTACAGTATCAATTTGAAGTTGATCTGACATCCCATTCGCGTTTTCCTATCTATTTACGCGATTAAAAATTATTTGGAAAATTATTTTTTGTAAAAACCGCACATAATTTTTATGTATCATTATTTAAAGTGGAGACAAATATCATGTTTAAATGAAAATATTAAGTCATTTTTTTATTTTACTGCTTTTACGGCTCTCAACTAATTGTTAACATCAAAAATAAATATTTGAAACACTTTAATTATCTATTACTTTGATCAGCAAATGGACGCACAGACTCTTGAATAAATTATGATTTCTAATTGAAGTCATTAATATAAAAACACATTGAAGCACCTTGGCAAGCGTCTAACGATTTTACACTTCGCCGCACAGCTTAAAATTCAGCACATCTTGGTGCAGCAATTGGTGGCAGGTGTTGCCAATAAATTGTGTTATTTTTTACAGGTTTGTAGTTGCTTTTTTTATTTATTTTTTGTACTTTTTTTGTATTATTTATAACTAAAATGACAAAAAAGAAATGAATGCTGTTTGTTAAATTAGGCAAATAAATAAAAGCAGCAGCACAAATGACAACAAAAACCAGCGAATGGAATGGAACAGCGAACAGCAGCAACATCTGTGCCTGGCAACGGCAATAACAACAACAACAGCAACAAAATTACAACAACAGCAACAGAAAAATGATGACAAATGTTGAGAAAATTTAAATTTTATTGTTGAAATAAATGGGCAACACTGATGGTGACATGCTGACATTTCGCCCAACGAAACGACGACGGTGTCAACTACAGCAACAACCAACAAAAACAAATCAAAAATAAGAGCAACATTTATTTATTTTATGTGTGTGTGTGAAGTATGTAGTGTGGGTGAAAGTTGAGGCATCAAATGTCAATGAACAACATTGGAGGAGTAGCTGCCGTTTTATGGTTGTTGCTGTGTCTTACAAATGCGCAACATAAAATGGTCATAAAAATGTTTTTGCAATTAATTAGGTTTATTTTTTTGTTGGGTGGTTGGCTGCCTAAAAACAGGCAACACATAAAAACTGCGCAATTTATGGGTCGGACGTTTGCAGCATCAACCGTCAAGCTGCCTAATTACTTTTGACAAATGTAAAAAGTCGGCAATAAAAATAAAAAAAGGATTTTTGATTAATTTCAGTTGTTTAAAATTAGCCTCTTAAAAGTAGGCAACGATTTTGCTTTAGACGCGCATTTTACGCACCACACTAACACAGTGACACACTGACACAAATTTCTGTTGTGTGTCAAATATACACACACATATATACCACTCATACACACACACATTCTCATACACATTAAAATAAAAGCTTTGGCTTCAAAAGTCAAGCCCAACAAACAACGAAACTTTCGGTTTATTTGAACTTCTAAAACAACGACAACAAAACAACGACAACAACAGCAACAGCAACTACATTTACATCAACTACGTAATGCATTTGCTATGCTGCTGCTGCTTTTATTGTTGCTGCTGCTACTGCTACTGCTGTTGTTAGCTCGTTTGTTGTATTTGCATTTCAGTTGCTGGTTGTTTGCTGTTTGCATTAAGGTCAAGCCTAATAATTTATAGTTGTGCATAAAAATGCGGTCGGCTCTTTGGCTGTAGTTGTTCCTGTTCCTGTTGTTGCTGCTGTTATGTTGCTGTCGTTTTTTGTTTTGCTGCTTGGCTATGTGGCTGTGGCTGCTGCTGTTTTGAATGTGTGGAATTTCATGTGGGTTTTTGTGCAGCCAGCCCTGAAAACCGAATAATTTAAAAAGCTCATAAATTTTGTAATTTTTGTGCCACCGCGTTTTTCTAGCGCCTAGTAATAAAAAATACCAGAAAACATAAAACAGCAGTATTTGCGTTGAATCTAGTGTAACCTTTTTAGGAAAAATGCCTAAAGGTATGCAGTACATATTTTTTCGTTTGCGGAAAAACTTTACTTAAATATTTTGTTTGTGTAACTCTTTAAAGAAAAATACACCTTACACAGAAAATAAAGTAGTTCGTAATCCCAGCAGGAAATGTCACCAATGATTCCCCTATATCAGGTCACAAACATCGATGACCGATATCATTTTCGCCCTGCAAAGCATTGATGACATTTTCATACAAATGTCCACTGATTCATGCATGTTGTAGCATTAACGATGTCATGTACGTCATTCACCAAGGAAGTCACAAATGATTGTCACAAATGATAGATATATATTTTTTTTTAGTAAAAAAAATTTTTTTTTTAATTATTTTTAATTTATTTATTTTTTCATTTATATATTTGTTTCATTTATCTCTTTTAACTAAATATTCTATTTTATTATTTTCTTCTGTTCTCGGTTGGAATGATATGTGTACTTGCTAATGGCAATAACGCACTTCACTAATGGCCATCATCTATCAACATTAGTACTGCTTACTATCTCGCTTTTGTAAAAATTGGTTCCTCAATTTGTGCCTATGAATTGTATTGCAGGGTGACATCGAATTCATTCAGTTTTACGCTTAAATGCTGCCCCTAGACGTATGTTGTATGCATTTTACAACGTAAATGCTGCATATCTTAAGGGGCATGTGACGTGATTGTTAATTTTCATCAATGACGTCATCAATAACATTTCATCCATGTCAAATTTTAACAATGTCATTGATATATGTATATATGACATATGGTGTGTGACGTCTTTAATGCAATGTCATTTATGGAATTGTTGTAGACATATTCATCTATGACAAATTTTCTAATATCATCGATTCATCATTGATGACCTTGTCGTCAATGAGGCTATTTCCTGCTGGGCTATTAATCAGAGATCTGGATGCTGCCGATTTTGGACTTTTATACAGGGTATTTAGTGCATGGATGTCAATAATTCTGGGGGTCATTTTACGAGTCGAAAAAAAAAAATATTAATTAAAAAATGTTTACACCCAGTTTAAGATTAGGTTGTTTAAGGAATGCATTTTAATGACATAACCTAATCAAGAAAATTGGTTAAAAAGTATAATCTCTTGATAAATGAAAATCCAATGGTATATCACATCTTCGAATGTCTTATTTTTTAAAATGTTCGTAAAGTTGAAATTATCAATAATAAAATGACAAATTTTGAATATGTCATTGATTTTCTAAAAATTTTGTTACTGATCACCTAATTTGTTATAATTTAAAATGATTTACCACGTAATTTCCAGTATTCTATTACCAATACCAGTGATTTTAACTTGGTTGTTTTTCCATTAATTTAAATCAACCCCTTTTGCAAGACCCCACTCGGAGATTGTTTTAAGATCATTATTGAGTGTGTCCTTTATTATTCGTTTTTACTTCAATTTCCAAGGAGTTTGGGCGCTTGTTGAACAAATATGAATGACAAATGTAACTGTCATATGCAAAGAAATGGAGTCAGTTGTCTGTTAATGGCAGAAGGTCATTAATAATACCAGAAAAAGACGTGGATAGGGTGGAACTCTCCAGAAGTGATGGAATGTTGTTCTGAATTATCATCACTATCGCAACTCGTATTGAACGACCCTGGAGATATCCATTGAAGTCCACCGAGTCAAAGTAATACCGACATCATATCGTCACTATCATGCCAAAGGGGCGAATGTGCAATTTTTGACGTTTGCGTTTTTTTACATTTTCGAATGTAGTTTTTCCTCAAGTATATATATATCTAGCCACAAAAGTCAAAACCAAAAGGGCGAATTTGAAAAATTGAAAATCTTGTCATGCCAAAAGGGCGAATCTTTCCTTTTTCGCCATAACTATTTATTGGTACGAGATAAAATAGTAGTGTGAAGGCATTTATTATTTGTTTTTAAAGCACCTATCGATCTGCATCATTAATTAAAAATAATTTGCCAAACATTTTTCTTGCAAATAATAAAAATTCAAAAAATATTTTAAAATAATGATGTTAATCGATATTTTAAAATAATTAATGCCTTTACACCACTATTTTATCTCGTACCAATAAATAGTTATGGCTAAAAAGGAAAGATTCGCCCTTTTGGCATGACAAGGTTTTTAATTTTTTCAATTTCATCGTTTTTTTTGCAATAACTTTTTATTCGTGCAAGATAAAATAGTAGTTTAAAGGTATTAATTGTCTGTTTTTAAAGCACCTATCGATTGGTATCATTATTTAAATTTGCCAAAAAAATGTCCTTCAAATAACAAATGTCAAATTAATGTTTGGCAAAATATTTTTAAATAATGAAGCCAATAGATAGTAATTCATTCAAATCACTATTTTATTTTGAGCTAATAAAAAGTTATAGCATAAAAAACAAAAATATTTGCGTTTTGGTCAGGACATAGCCTCACAAAATTCGTATTTATAATTCAGTAAATTGTCCAAATCCATAAAAATTTTATATTTTACAAAATCTAAATTTTGCTAATTTTTGAAGCACTTCAAACTTTAAAATTTGATTTCCCAACATTTTTGAAAATCCACATTCGCCCCTTTGGCATGACAATGACGATATGCAAATAGTTTTGATATGAGGGCTTCATGCCTACACTCGATCAAAAGCCTTGGAAATATTTCATTTCCAGAATTATCCAGAGTAACAACCTTAAAAGGTGAATTTAATTATTCCACTTTTCGGAGAGGACCGTCATCTCTGGTCCTACGAAAACCAATTGCCGGACACTAAGTAACTCGTTGTGTTCCAGATAGTTCACAAGCTGTCAGTTTATTACCTTGAAGAACGCAATTTTTCGGAATTGGATGGATATTAGCAACCTTTCCACAAGATAAAAGAACTGCTGTCATGTAGTAGCTGTTTAAAAGTTAATGCAACTGACAAGCAAGCGTTGATGCCATCTTATTCAACACATGGACAGATATGCCATCTGGACCGAAATGTATTGAGGTTTATTATACTCTTTTGGACTTCCCGAGTATATCCGGCATAGCAGAAGAAACAAATTCGATGATGGGCAGCGTTGATTAATATCTAAGAGCGTTGAACTATTTGCAACCGAATCACTGAAAATTTGACGATTGATAATACATAATAGTCATTGCCTGTATTAAATAGTCAATTGAAGTAGTCAATTGAAGCCCTCCCTTGAATAAACATTCACGACAAATACAAATATAATTGTTAGCATTTTTACTTGAATTCGCGTAAACAAAAATTCGTTTGGCGCAAACATCATCATTCATCTTTTGCTCCTTACCCAATTTGCCAATAATCGCAACCGGAAGAGCTTTGCGAGCAGCATCACGATATGATACTGCTAGCCTACCTCTGCCAGTGAATGTTGAAGGCAGTTCATCCGCAGCCGATCCGAAACATGAAGCACCAGTGCTCTTGCTTGTGGAAGCAATATCACTGAAAACTGTCGAGTTCTGGGAGTTACGGGGTTTCGCAGTAGCAGTGAAGGCATTAAACTTGTTGCCGTTGCGCTTCTCAGGTGCATTGGCAGCCACCACTGTAGCAGCGGATGGTCCGGCTTCAGTCGGAGTAACTTCCACCGATCTATCGCGTTTTGTTGTGGTAGCTGGGGAAGAGAATGCTCCAGCGTCGCCTTTTAAGCCTCTTTGCGATCTTTCGCTTTATTCTTCTTTCTCCTATTTACCTGGGCATCGCAAAACCTGACCTCTGTATTCAGAGATCCGGGTCCGGTCTCCAATGGAAGTTTAGCTTCCAGTTGGGCGTCGGTCTGTCTATGATTAGATGCTGGTAAGACACCAATTTCCTTCGATCGACCCATGTTTCCAAATACGTGATAGAAAGGAGCCCTGAGAGGAAACAACACTGTCGAGCAGCCATACAGTGGAGGATTTGTCGTAGGCATAGCCGAACCGACACTTTCCTCTACTGGTATAGGAACCACTGCGTTGTCGTTATCCTCCTCTAGATTCCTAGCTGTCTCATAAATTTGGGAGATGGAGGGGCACGATGAACCCCCTGCTACAGGAGCAGAAAGGTTCATCGTACCAGGGTTGGTTGCGTGGATTGAGGCCTCCAGAATCCTTGCCTCAGCCGCCGAAGCGGGTGGATTACCACTTTTGTGGGTACCACCTGGAGCAGTGATATCTTTATGTTGACCCATCGCGGTGGTGCAGGGTTTCTTTAGAGTCTGCCACCCCACCAATAAAAAAGACTATGATAGTATTTAGTTCATTACTCATCACAAGCCTGTCTGACAAGGGTGACCCTACCAGAAACTTTAAAAAGTTTCCGTCAGCTTAGCCTTATTGAGTCATTGTAACTTAAGCCCCCACACCACATCAAGGTAACCAACACGTGGGGGTAAGTCACACTAAGTGATTCCCACAACGCAATACGTTTTTCTTTGAGTGAATTTAGCGAATACTACAAATACAAATGCTACAAGTTTTCACAATATTTGTGGAAAACACTTTAAGTATTTGTGGGAAACACTTAAATATTAGTGGGAAACACTTTTCATATTTGTGAGAACTACTATTAATCATCCTATCCTATTAATATAATAAATCTGTTTGTTCGTTTGTACGTTTGTACGTTTGTACGTTTGTACGTTTGTACGTTTGTACGTTTGTACGTTTGTACGTTTGTACGTTTGTTCCGCTTCTCCGTCTAAACGGCTGATCCGATTTTCTTGAAATTTTTACCACAGATGCGGTATGGTCTGGAAGGAATGATAGGCTATATATGGGCGGGATTGGACAAAGAGGCGTGGCACCTCCCATACAACCTAAACATTCAATACGATATAACTCGGCACTTTCACCAGCTACGAACATGAAACAAAAAACTCAAATACAAAAAAAAATTTAAAAACAAAAAAGTAAAAGCACAAAACAAAACAAAAGCAAAAATACAAAAACAAAAGCAATCACGTTTGTTCCGCTTCTCCGTCTAAACGGCTGATCCGATTTTCTTGAAATTTTTAACACAGATGCGGTATGGTCTGGAATGAATGATAGGCTATATATGGGCTGGATTGGACAAAGAGGCGTGGCACCTCCCATAAACTTAACTTTCAATACGATATAACTCGGCACTTTCACCAGCTACGAACATGAAACAAAAAACTCAAATACAAAAAAAAAATTAAAAACAAAAAAGCAAAAGTACAAAACAAAACAAAAGCAAAAATACAAAAACAAAAGCAATCACGTTTGTTCCGCTTCTCCGTCTAAACGGCTGATCCGATTTTCTTGAAATTTTTACCACAGATGCGGTATGGTCTGGAAGGAATGATAGGCTATATATGGGCGGGATTGGACAAAGAGGCGTGGCACCTCCCATACAACCTAAACTTTCAATACGATATAACTCGGCACTTTCACCAGCTACGAACATGAAACAAAAAACTCAAATACAAAAAATTTTTTTTTAAAAAAATGCAAAAGCACGAAATAAAACAAAACAAAAGCAAAAATACAAAAACAAAAGCAATCACGTTTGTTCCGCTTCTCCGTCTAAACGGCTGATCCGATTGTCTTGAAATTTTTACCACAGATGCGGTATGGTCTGTAAGGAATGATAGGCTATATATGGGCGGGATTGGACAAAGAGGCGTGGCACCTCCCATACAACCTAAACTTTCAATACGATATAACTCGGCACTTTCACCAGCTACGAACATGAAACAAAAAACTCAAATACAAAAAAAAAATTAAAAAAAAAAAGCAAAAGCACGAAACAAAACAAAACAAAACAAAAGCAAAAATACAAAAACAAAAGCAATCACTTTTGTTCCGCTTCTCCGTCTAAACGGCTGATCCGATTGTCTTGAAATTTTTACCACAGATGCGGTATGGTCTGGAAGGAATGATAGGCTATATATGGGCGGGATTGGACAAAGAGGCGTGGCAACTCCCATGCAACCTAAACACGATATAACTCGGCACTTTCACCAGCTACGAACATGAAACAAAAAACTCAAATACAAAAAAAAAATTAAAAACAAAAAAGCAAAAGTACAAAACAAAACAAAAGCAAAAATACAAAAACAAAAGCAATCACGTTTGTTCCGCTTCTCCGTCTATACGGCTGATCCGATTTTCTTGAAATTTTTACCACAGATGCGGTATGGTCTGGAAGGAATGATAGGCTATATATGGGAGAGATTGGACAAAGAGGCGTGGCACCTCCCATGCAACCTAAACTTTCAATACGATATAACTCGGCACTTTCACCAGCTGCGAACATAAAACAAAAACTCAAATACAAAAAAAAAATTAAAAACAAAAAAGCAAAAGCACAAAACAAAACAAAAGCAAAAATACAAAAACAAAAGCAATCACGTTTGTTCCGCTTCTCCGTCTAAACGGCTTATCCGATTGTCTTGAAATTTTTACCACATATGCGGTATGGTCTGGAAGGAATGATAGGCTATATATGGGCGGGATTGGACAAAGAGGCGTGGCACCTCCCATGCAACCTAAACACGATATAACTCGGCACTTTCACCAGCTACGAACATGAAACAAAAAACTCAAATACAAACAAAAAAAATTAAAAACAAAAAAACAAAAGCACAACACAAAACAAAAGCAAAAATACAAAAACAAAACCAATCACATAAAACCACAATCCAAACTAAATGAAAAACAAAAAAAGGAAAGAAAAAGAAAAACAAACTCACCACACTAAAACTAACCGAACTAAAACTCACCACACTAAAACTCACCACACTAAAATTCACCACACTAAAACCCACCACACTATAATTCACCACACTAAAACTCACCACACTAAAATTCACCACACTAAAACTCACCACACTAAAACTCACCACACTAAAACTCACCACACCAAAACTCACCACACTAAAACTCACCACACTAAAACTCACCACACAAAAACTCACCACACTAAAATCCCACCATACTAAAACTCACCACTCACCACACTAAAACTCACCACACTAAAACTCACCACACTAAAACTCACCACACTAAAACTCACCACACAAAAACTTACCCCACAAAAACTCACCACACTAAAACTCACCACACTAAAACTCACCACACTTAAACTCACCACACAAAAATTCAACACACTAAAATTCACCACACTAAAACCCACCACACTAAAATTTCACCACACTAAAACCCACCACACTAAAATTTCATCACACTAAAACTCACCACACAAAAACTCACCACACAAAAACTCACTACACTCAAATGTCGCCACACTAAAACTCACCGCACTTACATTCACAACACTAAAACTCACCACACTTAAACTCACCATACCAAAACTCACCACACTAAAACTCACCACACTAAAACTCACCACACTAAAACTCACCACACTAAAACTCACCACATAAAAATTCAACACACTAAAATTCACCACACTTAAACTCACCACACTAAAATTTCACCACACTAAAACTCACCACACTAAAACTCACTACACTAAAATTTCACCACATTAAAATTCACCACACTAAAACTCACCACATTAAAACTCACTACACTCAAATTTCGCCACACTAAAACTCACCACACTAAAACTCACCGCACTAAAATTCACCACACTAAAACCGACCACACTATAATTAACCACACTAAAATTCACTATACTAAAACTCACCACAATAAAATTCATCACATTAAAATGCATCACACTAAAACTCACCACAATAAAATTCACCCTAAAATTCCCCACACTAAAACTCGCTACACTAAAACTAGCCACAATAAAACACGCCACATTAAAATTCACCACACTAAAACCCACCACACTATAATTGCCGACACTAAAACTCACCACACTAAAAATCACCACACTTTAACTCACCACACTAAAACTCACCACACTAAAACTCACCACACTAAAACTCACCACACCAAAACTAACCACAATTAAACTCACCACTCCAAAATTCACCACATCTAAACTCACCACACCGAAACTTACCACACCGAAACTTACCACACCGAAACTTACTACATTAAAACCCACCACACTAAAACTTCTACTGGGAAAAACTCTACGGGGAAGAATTCTACGGGGAAGAATTCTACCGGGAACAATTCTACCGGGAAAACTCTACGTGGAGAATTCTACGGGAAAGCGTTCTATGTGGATTTTACGGGGAAGATTTCTACTGGGAATAATTCGGCGGAGAAGCGCAGTCTGAGAAAGAATTGTCTTTGAGAAAAGTTGTTTTGGCGGAGAATTATTTGGTTACCACATTTATAAAACCAATAAAAAAAACTTCAACAGCTAAGCACGGGCCCCTAATATAAATAATAAAATGTTTTTTATATTAATAACATCGCTCCATATCTTTGAATTCAGAAAATCTTGGCACGAGTCGTGCACGGGTCCAGCTAGTTTGTAATAAATACTTCGATTAATTCCTACAAACGAGCAAGCAAACACTTTATTGTTGTTTGAGAAAGTGTTTATAAAAAAACTATATGTTTTCGTGTAAATGGATTTGTTCATTAATACGATAAAACGAATACTCATACGCTTGCTCAAACTAAAGAGCACTTAAAGAGATATTGCTCAAATTGATGATAAATATTGCTCAAATTGATGATAAATACATAACATTTATATATATTGTATGTATCAATATTTTGAATTGTTCTACAATATAATCAAAGAAAGAATAAAATTCTTTAATATGAAAACTTTTATTTAAATTTCACGTCGAATGTAAGGAATTTTGTATTTCCCTTTAAAGTAGAAAAGTTTAGTACATTTTTAAGGTTCCTAAAAATATGCAATGATTATCTTCAACGCCCACGTGCAGGCTTTAAATGTTAATAACTGCTGAGCCGAAGGCAAATTCTTTTCAACTCCATTAAACACAGCCAATAGCCCTGGGGCCTACTTATGAAAAACACAAATACAATGCTGCTCCTCATACAAAATCAGAGTCATGCCCAACATCTGAAACAGGGCCTAAAGCCCCGTCAGAGCCAGTAGTGCAGCGTGTTAATATTTTCTTTTATTGTAATTAATGCTATTGTTGGAAGTTGTTGTAGTTGCTTTTGTTACTTTTGCGGTGGCTGCAGTGGCCAGAGTGTTGACTAGAGAACTATGAAACGAACGAGCGAACGCAAATTTGAACAGACAATAACGACAGCCGGCCGGCCGGTCAGTCGACCCAACAAAACCAAGACCACAATTGCAATGCAAAGGACTGCGTTGCCTACCGCATCCTTGCTGCAGTTTTCTCAGTATCCGTGTCCGCATCCGCATCAGCCTCAGCATCCGGTTTGCTGCACTGCGTAGCGCTTCCTGCAAACACCATAAACAATAAAATATTGCATTGGCTTTAGTGGCGCCATCTAGCGTGGATTAGCAGCATATAAACAACAATGGCGACCGCCGACTTGAGGCTGCATAAATCTCTCGGTTGGTTTGTGTGCCCAAGTGTCTGCTGAGTGAGTGTGTGCGAGAGTTGGGAGAGGGCGGTGCTCAGTACGTTAGTGGTTCGTAGTGTAAAACCACTGCAAAACGAGGCAATTGTTGTTGTTGCTGTGGATGTTAGTGGTCGCCGGCAGCTGCTGGCTGTTCTGCTGTGCCTCGCCCGAGTCACTTTCCGTTGTATATTTTTAGGCGATTTATTATTTGCCTGAGACGCGTGAGTAAATAATCGTAATGACAGCAACACAACTCAAGTTGCGCTGCAGCATAGTTCTAGGCGCATAATTCAGTGGCATTATAGCTAAATTGGCGCTTAATAAATATGCGCCACGGATTATGCAACACTTGAAGCGTTTGATTATTTATTTGCCTATTTTATGGCGTTCAATTTGTTTAGTTCCTTGGCGAGACCTTGCATAAATCAACGGAGTTAAGATCTGGTAAACAATTCCTGAGTTCTTACGCGATATTTTCATGCATCAATTATCCTACGGGAAAACGGTTTTACCAAAAGAATACTTCTTATGCTTATGTTAGGCGTCTAGAGTTTTTAATCTATCTACTTTTTTAAATCACAAATATGTAGATATAATTCCAAATTTCATACATATCTTTTTTATTTTTTTAATTCTTTGAAAATGATTTTATTTGTCAATAACTTTCGTATTTTTATTTTAAGATAATGATTAGCTAGTGGCACAATATACCATTTTTCAATTTGGTTATGGTTTTAAGGAAATATGGATCTGATCTCGAATCTGAAGATCGTTTTGTTCTACCACCTCTGGATTTCTTACAATTTGCAGTCAAATATGAATAATTAGGGTGTTTAAAGGCAGTACAAAAATATTTTAATTTTAAAAGATACGGATTTGGTTTACCATGAAGAGGTGCATTTTTTTCCTTTGACACCATCATCCCAACGCTTTTTTATATCCATCGTTTTTTCAAATTTTAACCTCACTAACTACAAATTTTGACATATCGCGTCAATGCTTGAAAAAACTATTATACTGTCTTCGGCGATATTTTACCAATGAAAGTTCAAATATGGAAGTTCAAATATGAAAGTTCAAAGTTCAATAATGGTTCAAATAACAAAATCACCTTAGATACATATATTAACAGAATAGTGAAATAAATTTTAATTAATCTTCTCTTCAATCTACTCTTCTCCAAAATTTAAAATGAACACAAAGTAAGTCAATAAAAGAGATTCCACTGGCGAATGGCAGAAATTATCTCGATTTTGACATTTGATAAATGTCATTCAAAAATAAAAACCAAAGAAAAATGTTTCATAAAAATAAACTTTATATTGTAAATATGACTAACAGATCGATCAACTGAGAATTTATTCTTATTGTAACTATACTTATCAAAAATATAAAAATTAAGAATAATCTGTGATACGACGCAGCGTGATGTATCAGAAAATATCGAAAAGTTTTGTGAGATAATTTTATGTCAAAAATATTGAAGGTTTAAACTTGATTGATTGATTGATTGAAGGAGGGGGGAAAAACCCCTCTGTGCATCGCACAGAGTACACCTAGGCCATAAAGTAGGCCCGTTGTGACCCCTCGGAGCATGAGTCGTCTGTAATGTGCTGTAGCTGTTATGCTAGTGGAGTTTAGAAATTCCGTGGATTTGACAAATTTTCTTAGTACTTTCCAGTCCAAGCTTCCCAGTTGTTTCAATGATGAAATAAGCGGAGCTCCAAAGTGGATGAATCTAAGTCTGGCAAATGCCGGACAGTGACACAAGTAGTGTTCAAGCGTCTCTGTCTCTTCCTCACAGGCCTTGCAGAAGTAAGAGTCGACTCTTCCCAATTTGAAAAGATGACCTCTTAGCTCATTATGGTCCGTGAGAATGCCTGTGTATTGTTTTAACTCCTTTTTATTAAGCGTTAGAACTTTGTTTGTTTTGGATTGGTTCGGGGGGCCCCATAGCCATATAGTTACTTGGCCCACGCTCGATTATTCCCATGATTTTTTGTGAAGTCGATAAGCCCATGAGCTTATCTCGTTTTTTTAGAAATTGGAAAGGTCTGCCGGTTATGACTTAGATTGTGTCCATTTCTGATCCATTTCTCGCCAATTCGTCGGCTATTTCGTTCCCCTCAATGCTACAGTGTCCTGGGACCCAGATAATGTCCACAGTGTTAACAAGTAAGAGATCAGCAAGGGCCTCTTTACATTGTAGAATCACTCTGGATTTCATCTTGTCCGTGGATAAAGCTCTAATGGCAGCTTGGCTGTCTGAGAAAATTTTAATAATGTTTAAACTTAGTTTAAAGACAATCAACACAAATTTATCGAATATCAATAAATGAGGGAAAATTTCATAATGATGCAATTTTTTATCAATTTAAAATTTTTATTTTTGTGTCAGTTTCAATGCAAAAACTGAAAAAGCTTCAACCAAATTGCGTCCATTTTTGTTGTCGACTCGAGCATCAACAACATACATCTTTCTGTTTATCTGTCTATCGAAATCACGTTTACTGGAAAATTAGTACGGTTATTTAAATAAAACTCTTAGTTTTCTCGAAAATTAAAAATTGGCATAATCGGTCAATTGTGACCTGAGAACCGATCACTTATGTTAATTTTTTATTAATTATTTAAAAACATAGCTCATATAATGTACCTTATTTTTGTCTATATACAATTTTTTCCAAAAGTTTATAGTTATTTCGTAATAAATCACAGAATAATTCCGGACGTTCAGTATAGAAATTATCACTACGATTTGTTGCTAAAAATAATTTTATATCTGACAATATTAATAATCTCTATTACGAAATCAAAACTGATGTACGATTCGAATTTCCAGATGCTTTTTAATTTTGGTTTTGCTATTTTTAGATTTTTTGTATACTGTGATTTTATTATTTTGGTACTTAATGTTTCCGGATGGGACAAAATTAAATTTGCTATCTAGAATTACTATGATTTCCCCTACGTGGTGTTTACCTTGAAGTGGTGTCGGGGCTTAAGTTACAATGACTCAATAAGGCTAAGCTGACGGAAACTTTTTTAAGTTTCTGGTAGGGTCACCCTTGTCAGACAGGCTTGTGATGAGTAATGAACTAAATACTATCATAGACTTTTTTATTGGTGGGGTGGCAGACTCTAAAGAAACCCTACACCACCGCGATGGGTCAACATAAAGATAGGTGGTACCCACAAAAGTGGCAATCCACCCGCTTCGGCGGCTGGGGCAAGTATTCTGGAGGCCTCAATCCACGCAACCAACCCTGGTACGATGAACCTTTCTGCTCCTGTAGCAGGGGGTTCATCGTGCCCCTCCATCTCCCAAATTTATGAGACAGCTAGGAATCTAGAGGAGGATAACGACAACGCAGTGGTTTCCATACCAGTAGAGGAAAGTGTCGATTCGGCTATGCCTACGACTAATCCTCCACTGTATGGCTGCTCGACAGTGTTGTTTCCTCTCAGGGCTCCTTCTGTCACGTATTTGGAAACATGGGTCGATCGAAGGAAAGTGGTGTCTTACCAGCATCTAATCCTAGAGAGACCGACGCCCAACTGGAAGCTAAACTTCTATTGGAGACCGGACCCGGATCTCTGAATACAGAGGTCAGGTTGTTCGATGCTCTGGTGAGTAGGAGAAGGAAGAATAAAGCGAAAGATCGCAAAGAGGCTTAAAAGGCGACGCTGGAGCTTTCTCTTCCCCATCGGTGGAAGTTACTCCGACTGAAGCCGGACCATCCGCTGCTGCTGTTGTGGCTGCCAATGCATCTGAGAAGCGCAATGGCAAGAAGTTTAAAACCTTCACTGCTACTGCGAAACTCCGTAACTCCCAGAACTCGACAGTTTCCAGTGATATTGCTTCCACAAGCAAGAGCACTGGCGCTTCATGTTCCAGATCGGCTGCGGATGAACTGCCTTCAACATCCACTGGCAGAGGTAGGCAAGCAGTATCATATCGTGATGCTGCTCTCAAAGCTCTTCCGGTTGCGATTATTGGCAAATTGGGGAAGGAGCAAATTATGAATGATGCAGAAGTAAAACACTGCACCGATCATCTTTGGCGGCTAGTTAGCACCGGCGGTGTCAGTGCAAACGCAAAAGGCTATGAGACGAGTGATGGCATTATGATGGTGCTATGATCGTCTCAAGCCAATTTCGATTGAATTGCCACAGCCGTTGCTAAAATCCCCACTTTGGGCAAATCGCGCTTCGCTGTTTTCAGCGGAGACGAACCCAAACGCAGGCGAGCAATATGTTGAATACCTGCTCCTATCAGGAAAACAGCGGAAGTGTTTGCCTGCCTACGTGCTACGTGCTCAGAACCAGGGCATCGAAACGAACGGAAGGAAAATCTATAGCCATAAAGCAGCTCGAGGTCCGGAGGGCTCAACCCTGGTTGTTGACTTAGACCAGAATTATTTAGATGTCATGCTATCTAAGTACGACAACCATCTAAACTTATTCTTTGGACGGATCAAATTCCGAATCAATTCCAAATGAATAGGCATATGATGATAAACGAGTTAATTGTCCTGTCATGATATTTACTCAGATCAATCTGCAACATTCTAAAGCTGCTACCGCTTTACTAGGTAAGCGGCTCTCCATGTTGCATACATTACCTCACATCACAGCTATTCAAGAACCATGGGTGTATAACAAACGCATCTGTGGTCTTAGTGAACTACGTGGTGAAACCATACTATACGATGAGCAAGCCGCAAGGCCTAGAAGCTGTCTTATAGTATCGAAACACTTTGCTGTCACCAAGTTAACCCAATTCTGTGGGCAAGACCTGGTGGCAGCCAAAGTGAGCTATGAAAGCGATAGTGGATGGAAACATCTGATTGTCGCCTCAGGCTACTTCCCCTATGACTCACTACTGCCTCCTCCGCCAAAGGCAATTGTTGAGCTCATAGAGTACTGTGATCTTAAGGAGACCGGCCTTATTCTTTGCTGTGACGCTAATGCTCAACACACTGTGTGGGGCAGCAGTAAATGCAACGCGCGAGGTACCAGACTCCTTGACTTCATCATGACCTCCAATCTGAACATTCACAACACTGGTAATAAACCCACTTTTGTGACTGCTAGAAGACAAGATTGACCTTACTTTGTCTAACTGTAGACTGAGAGAGTCAATCTTTAACTGGAAGGTTCTTAAAGAAGATTCTCTATCGGACCACAGGTACATCGAGTTTCATACTGACCGAGAGGTGCTGTACTCTATGACGGTATGAAACCCTAGAAAAACGAACTGGGCACGCTTCAGACATGAACTTAAGAATTCCCTCAATATTCCTGTCAGAATTCGTACCAAAGAAAGTATTCAGACGATGTTGCCATTCTTGACACAGGCTTTTCTCTCAATGAGGTCTGTGTTAAAACACAAAACTAAATGAACCGAATTGACAGCTGGTGTACTGCAAACAGACTTTCCGTCAAGAATTCGTACCAAAGAAAGTATTCAGACGATGTTGCCATTCTTGACACAGGCTTTTCTCTCAATGAGGTCTGTGTTAAAACACAAAACTAAATGAACCGAATTGACAGCTGGTGTACTGCAAACAGACTTTCCGTCAACCCTCACAAAACGGGGATTGTTCACTAGGAAAAGAATAATGACAGGATTATCTCTACCAGTACTTAAAGGTGTCACTATTGCTCTGTCTAACGAAGTAAAATATCTGGGCTTAACTCTAGATAATAAACTACTTTGGACAAAACATGTTGAAAATAAAATTTCGCGGGCATTGAATGCCTTCTGGCAATGCAGAAGAATTTTTGTGTCGTATTAATATTAATTTGATCGTATTAATCACAACATTCTTTTAAACAAATTATTTTCAAAGTTCAAATTCTCTTCTACTGCTTCAAGTTTATATGTTCGTACCTAAGTAATCGTAAACAATTTGTAAGTTGCGCAAACACCAACTCAGATATGTTAGATGTCACTAGTGGTGTTCCAAAAGGCTCTGTATTGGGTCCTATTCTTTTTATGTTGTATGTAAATGATTTCATAGAATATTTTGATCTCAATGTATGTCATCCTTTTTTGTATGCAGATGATATTCAGCTTTTATTTTTTGGTGAATACCAGTTTCTAGATGAGTTAGAAGCATCAATCAATTTTAATATATCTAATATCTGCAATTGGATGACACTTAATTGCTTAAGTATTAATTCCAAAAAAACTAAGGCAATGGTTTTTAAAAATCATATTTCAAACAATTTTAATTGCGATATAAAAAAATTAATAATGTTTATATTGAATTTGTGGATGTGCTTCAATGCTTAGGAGTATACATAGATAATAAACTATCTTTCGATGTACACATTAATAGTCTAAGTTCTAAAATAAATTTTACTTTAAGGAAATTATATAGTTTGAACTTATATCTGCCTTTTCATGTTAAGTATAAAATAGTACATGCTTTGTTATTTTCTACTTTAACATATTGCATCGAAGTTTTTTCTGGTACCCTATCATACAATATAAAAATAATACAGCTTTTATTTAACAAAATAATTCGATATTTGTGTAATTCAGGAATACGTGATCATGTCTCTACTTTCGTATTGCAATTTTTAAACTGTACTTTTTATAAATTACATAAAAATTAGATTATTGTTGTTTTTTATAAAAGTATAAAAAACCAATTACCTAAATACCTTGTCAAACAATTTATTAGAAACCCTCAAATTACATTTCCTAGAATTTGCAAGTCTTTATTGCAAGCGCAATCTTTTAGAATACATGTCACATAATGTTTAATCTTAGGTTTATTTGTATGTAATGTACACGCCTTATTTTTTGTTGTTTTGCATCTGCTGTATAATGGGTCATATATATATTTTTTGTTGATATTCTAAATCCTGATAACTTTTTTTTTTTTTTGGAATATCTACTAGCACTCAGACAGAGCACTCAGACAGACTATATCCATTGTACTGTGAAATCTATTCCCTACAATTTTGTGGTTAATATCACCACGAGCGCCCATGCCCAAGCCGGGATTCGAACCCGAGACCTTCAGAATGCAAGTCCAGCGCGCTACCTCTGGACTGCTGAGGCCGTTTTAATGTTTGACTTTATTTGTGGAGAAGCCGTTAATGAATTATTATATTAAGGAATTTATATATTTTTCGTTAATTTTTGAATTTAATTTTGTATATTTTTAATATAGTTTAAGTTTGCTCATTTGTACTTCTGTAATTAAGTTTTAGGCCATAAGGCTTTGTTAATTACATTGAAATAAAAATGAAAAAAAAAACAGCCCCAAACGACAGTTTTTTTCAAAGTGTGTAGGACTTCAAGCACCCTTTCCATTTTGGTCATCCATTTATGATACCCAGAAAGATGCGTCAAAATGTGAAATTATATATGTTTTAATAGATTACGCATTGCACACCCTATATAGCTGACGTCAGAAAGTTCGGAATGTCAGGTAACTGAAATTCAAATTTAAAATTTAGACATTTCATAAATTACAAAAAAATTATTTTATTGTTGTTTTGATTGTTGTTTTTGTATCAAAAATTTTACTTAATTGTTTAATAATGAGATGCGCTGTCTTTTACTGCACTAACACCAACTACAACTCGACTAGTTGGCTAACGTCTCGCAAAACATCGATGGGCAACCCAAAAACATTGATGGGCAGCAGGCCTGCGGTAGTGGTTGCATCAACTATCGTTCATCAAAACATTACGGCACGAAAATATATTTGCGTTATCCTGAGGGATCGGAACGACTCAAAAGCTGTTATTTTATTATGTTTTTAGCGTATTTCGAAGTAGATTTCTTATTTTTATACCCTACACTAAGAGTGAAAAAAGCATCTGCGGTATGGAAAAGTATATATATTCTTGATCAGCATGACCTCCTGAGTCGATTTAGCGATGTCCGTCTGTCCGTCTGTCTGTCTGTTGAAATCACGATTACAGAAAAAAGAGCTAGAGCAATGAAACTTTAGATTTAGATTACTTATATATATCTAAGCTGTCTGAACAAGAAAATTGGCATGATCGGTTTATTGTGACCTGAGAACCGACCACTTATGTTCAAATACCTCTTATAAAATTTACATCTACAAATCAGTTTTACTGCATACGTGCTTAGGTAAACTTTTTTGGTCAAATATATATTGACATTATGCTCAAAATACATGAAAATAATGCGGTTTTTTATTTATATTTTAAACCCAAATGACCAGTTAACTACTTTAAACTGACCACAAATTATTACATAATCTAAGTCGATTTAAACCGACCAAAGAACCACAATTATTACTACTTTATCTCACATACCGCCAAAAAATGACATCATTATGTTTTTATCGAATCCAATTCTTCTACTATATTGAATGAAATATTTTTGAGGGCATGTGGAATAAAATTCCCATTTTTTTTACACTTCTGATCGCCAGATAGTTCTCATACATTTATTTTCCAATTTCGAAATCATTGCCGATGGAGTAGTATTTTATATGAGAGTAAATTCGTGGTAGTGTGCATTCATGATCGGAAAATTGCGAATGGAGAATCATATTTATGGGAATTTCCTTTCACGATAGGGCTGTTTGTGTTTTTGGAAATCGCATTATTGTGGTGTATCATGGCAAGTTATGACATTGAATGTGAATCATGTTCCAGAATAAATATATTTTTGCATAATATTATTTTCAGACTTAATTCCAGACTTAAATACAAAATTTAATTTAAATTAACAACAGAACTAATGCAATATTTATAAATACACTTACAACATTAGAGCAATACAAGACAATTAGAGCAGAACATCCGACGTACAGTTTGCAAATACAAATTCTAAAATGTCGATGGTAAGCTTTACGTGCCAAAGTGCCCTGAACTCTAAGAAAATTCTGATATAGATTTCAATTCAAAGGCATCATTGTACTGAGTCCTATTGATACATGTTAATAACTACGCAGTTATGGAATGTTTTTAATATGCTCTGTTTGTCGGGTCAGTCGGTGGGTCGGTATGTGTGCTGCTGGTACTTCCTCTTCTTTTTCTACATCATCAGCATCGTTTTAATCCCTGCTAATGGCTACTCGCTCAATGATACCGTCTCCGCCTGGCTGCATGCATTAATGAAAGCGCAGTTTAAGACTGTACTCAACATTCGTTCGCCTCTACTCTGTGGCACCTCCTGCTGTCGCTGCTGCTAGTTCTGTTGTTGCTCTTGCTGCTGCTGCCATGGCCGAAGGACAATGGCGCGTGTCCTGCATGCGCTGCCCACACTGAGTTCAGTTTGCAACGAGTGTCTGCAATTTATTTACATTCGCTGGTGCTGCCTTTATGCTGCGCTGCCCTGGTCAGAAGCCTGAGTGCATCTGAATGCTGTGCCAATTATGTCTGTATGTGTGTCAGTGTATGTATGCATGTGTGTGTATACTTGTATTGCCTGTTATTGTTGCGTATGTGTTTGTTATTGCAGTTGAATGTCCTTCATATCCACCCGCTGCCTTGCAATTGCCACCTCTGCCTCAGCAGCTTCTGCCGGAGTCCTTGTTTCGTCCTTGTTGCTTGTTGTCTTCTTCATCATTCGAGCATGTTATTATTCAGCTGATTGCAACAAATCTCTCAACTAATTTGCATTTACAGTGTGCAGCAACAGTTCGTCGCGCCACTCCCCTTTGGCGTTCACTTTAGCTTGCCTTCTTCTTCTCGTTAAAGCTTCCGCATTATTCTTTTAATTTTCCATCTACACAGTATTTCCATGTCCCACCTTCTTCTTCGCCTTTCGAGCAATACCCCCATTTCGCACTTCTTTGGTGGCTTCGGCACAACTGGCTTCAAATGACAGACAAAACACTTGATCACCATGCACATCGTGACATATACACTCTACGTCTTCATGTGTTTGGGCTCCCTAATCCACTGCACATCCTTCAATGGCAGTGTGCTGCTGTAAATAAATGTTGCACCTTTTTAGGCTTCGAGGAATATTTTATTTTAACTAGCTGGACCCGTACACGACTCGTGCCAAGATTTTGTGAATTCATAGATATAAAGCGATTTTATTAATATAAAAAAACATTATTATTATTATTTTTTATATCAGGGGCCCGTGCTTCGCTGTGGAAGTTTTTATTGGTTTTATAAATGTAGTAACCAAATAATAATTCTCCGCCAAAACAACTTTTCAGACAGTACAATATTTCGCCGTAGAATTCTTTCCAGTAGAAATCTTCGCCGTAAAATTCTTCCCCATAGAACATTTTACCGTAGAATTCTTCCCCCTAGAGTTTTTCCCAGTAGAAGTTTTAGTGTAGTTAGTTTTAATGTGGTGATTTTTAGTGTGTTGAATTTTTAGTTTAGTGAATTTTTAGTGTGGTGTGTTTTAGTGTGATGAGTTTTGGTGTGGTGAGTTTTATTGTGGTGAGTTTTAGTGCGGTGAGTTTTAGTGTGGTGAGTTTTAGTGTGGTGAGTTTTTAGTATGGTGAGTTTTAGTGCGGTGAGTTTTAGTGTGGTGAGTTTTAGTGTGGTGAGTTTTTAGTATGGTGAGTTTTAGTGTGGTGAATTTTAGTGTGGTGAGTTTTAGTGTAGTGAATTTCAGTGTGGTGAATTTTAGTGTGGTGAATTTTTTGTGGTGAGTTTTAGTGTGGTGAATTTTTAGTGTGGTGAGTTTTAGTGTGGTGAGCTTTATTGTGTTGAGTTTTAGTGTGGTGAGTTTTAGTGTGGTGAATTTTGTTGTGGTGAGTTTTAGTGTGGTGAGTGTTAGAATGGTGAATTTTTAGTGTGGTGAGTTTTAGCGTGGAGAGTTTTATTGTGGTGAGTTTTTGTGTGGTGAGTTTTAGTGTGGTGAGTTTTAGTGTGGTGAATTTTAGTGTGGTGAGTTTTAGTATGGTGAATTTTAGTTTTTTGTTTCATCTTTTTAGATTGTATATGTGCTGAGTTATGTCGTTTTGAGAATTTAGGTTGTATGGGAGGTACCACGCGCCTTTGTCCAATCCCGCCCATATATAGCCTATGACACCCTTCGGACTCCTTAGTATCCTGTGGAAAAATTTCGTTAAATCGGTTCAGCGGTTTAGACGTGATGCTGGAACAAACAGACATACAGACAGACAGACAGACAGACCGACAGACTGACAGACGGACCAAGAGTTTTATATTTATAGATTTCAGACAAGTGCCAGCCAATAAACAGTGTGATTAATATAATGTGCTAATAATGGAATTATTTTTTGGCATCAGAAAGTTACAACTATGGCAGAACTAAACTATCTACAGTATCTATTTTTATATAATAATGCACGGATTGAAAATATTTCTTTTAAAACGTTTGAATGTAAAAGAGTAATTTAATACTACACCGAAAAAATTACTGTACTAGAAATAAATAAAAATGTATTTAAAATAAATAAAAATGTATTTAAAATAATTTCATATGTCTTTGATTTACGTCCAAAAGCAAATGTATTTGTTTTTACTACATTGATGTAGTTATTGTTGTATGGGCAATAACTACATAGTTTTATAAAAATTTAATACATTTGTATTGAAAATCCTAAATTTTGTCTTTATTTATACGTCCTGAAATATGAAAAAAAATTACTACATATATCTTTAATTATTAAAAAAATATATATTTTTATTTTTTATAATAAAATCAATTTATTAATTTGGAAAATTATATGAATGAATATTACAAAATTTTTTGATTACCGAAACCATGGTTGAAGTATATACAGGTTAATTCATCTTTCAAAATTCAGTCGACATTTATTTTTTTTTGAAAACCTCCGCTACCTCCGCAGTCGACCGACGACTATATAAATGTGAAGAATACGAAATGGGTTCCATTTCTACCTAGTCACTGTTGCAGTCGTCCGTCGTGTATTCGCATGAACTTCATATAATTAAAAAGTGCAGAAAACGAAGACACCGTACAGTTTCTGTACTATGTAGAAATCGAATTTTTAATACAATGAGTTGGTAAATTATATTAAATATATACAAATGTATTTAAAAACGACCAAAATGTAGTAGAAATGCATTTAAATGTAGTATAATTTACTACAGTAATTTTTTCGGTGTATACAAGGGAACGTGGGGTAAAGTAGGACTTGGGGTAATGTGTGTTTTTTACTTAGAAAAGTAAAAGCAATTGTCGATTGCTTCTAAATATGATACTCTCAGAAAAAATACTATAAAATCCATAGGAATTCCTATTGATTCATTTGTTTTTTACTATTAAAATAAGCCAATTCGATTTTTCCTATTAATATAATAGTGTGGGAACTATTCATAATATCGTGGCGTCACACTACTTATTTTAATAGTTCTTATTATTAAAAATCAATGTGATGTCCTATTAAGACTGAAATGTCACAATAAAAGAATGATATATCAACTTTTTCAAACATAGTTTGAATGGTTTTTATTGCATTTCGAGAACAAATGAAAAAAATGTTTTTAAAAGTTTTTTAAAAGTAAGAATTTTTGTTATTTTAAATTATTAATATATGTTGTATATATTTTAAAATTTGAAAGATTAAATATATTTACTTATCTTTTTCGCCTAGTTTGTTCCACAAAGATCATCAAATATAGTTAGTGCAAAGATTTTATTTTAATTAAACAAAAAAAAACTTTATAACAAATGAACATTTTATTCCTTAATTCGGCAATTTAACTAAAAAAAAACTTTGGTAACAATTAGGCTCCGCCTTTGGCGCTTTTTCGGCTACAACTCAGTTACTGTGACCGAGTTGTATCGAATAATTTTGGTCCTCTTATTTTTATTTGCATTACCATTATTTTTTTATTACCTTATTATTTCTTGTCCTTATTATTATTTTTGACTTTATGATGAAAGAAACATAACATGAAATGGAAAGACTAAAATAGCATTTTGGTACAACATTTTAAGTTTTTAACTTTACTCCAACATTTTTCAACAAGTCCGAAATTGAGTTGTTTTGAGTAATCGCTCAAAAATAAATTAAAATGCATACACTGAGAGAAAAATGTGTTTAAAATAATTTAAAATTAATTATAAACAACAGTTTAAAATAATTTCCAAAATGTAAAACCATTGTTTTAAAATAAAAAAACTTTTTTTGTTGAAATGTTGAAAAAATATATTTAAAAAAAATATATTTTTACTAATTTTTATTTTTGATATATTTATATTTTTTTACTTTATTGTATTTATTTGATACTAGCTGGACCCGTGCACGACTCGTGAAAGATTCTGTGAATGCAAGGATATGGAGTGATTTTATTAATATAAAGAACATTTTTATTATTTATATCAGGGACCTGCTTCGCTGTGAATGTTTTGTATTGGTGTTATAAATGTAGGAACCAAAACAACAATAATTCCCAGTAAAATTATTCCCCGTAGAACGCTTTTCCGTAAAATTCTTCCCCGTAGTGTTTTTCCAGTAGAAGTTTTAGTGTGGTGAGTTTTAATTTGGTGAGTTTTAGTGTGATGAATTTAGTTCCCCGTAGTGTTTTTCCAGTAGAAGTCTTAGTGTGGTGAGTTTCGGTGTGGTGAGTTTATGTGCGGTGAGTTTTTGTGTGGTGTTAAGTAAGATAAGTAACATCCAATTTAAAGTTTAGTTTAAATCGATATCATTAGGACTGAGTTCTATGGGAGGTACCACTCACCTTTGACCAATCTAATTTATATATGGTTTAGGATACTCCATGGACTTTATAGGATAGTAATGCAAATTGTCAGAAAAATACATTCGGAGGTTTTGTCATGAATCTGAATTATACACCAATATTAAAAGTGGGCGTAAAAGTGGGTCTGGTCAACGAAAACTATGTAGTGACTTTCTCCTGGGTCTGCAGGATATATATTCCAAATTTTAAGGAAATCCGTGCACAGGTGTACGTTTGCATAGCGCACAAACAAAGAGACAAACAAAAAATTAGTTTTATGTATATTGATGGTCATTTTCAATTCTCTGCTGTATTCTGTTCTCGTTTGAAATGGTAAGGCCAATACTTATTTTAAAAACAGCCATCATCTATCAAAATTATTATTGCATATTATGCCTGTTTTATAAAATGTTGTCCCCCAAAAAGTGTCTACGAATTATATGACAAGGTGACATCGAAAACAAAGTTTCAATTTAACACGTAAATGCTGCATACTTTTAGTGGCATTTAAAACCAATGTGATTTAATAGAAAACAATTTCGTTAAAATTAAAAACAATTCCGTTTATTTACAAAAGTTATTGAGACAATTTTATGTATTCACAAACTATTTTTTATTTGAAAGGGCTCGAATTTGATAAAGTCACTTCCAGAAGAATTAAATATACATTGAATGATCGAATGAAGGTTAGGATAAGCGTAATATATGGATGTTTGATCAGCATAGGCAGTTTGATTCGAATAGCATCACGCTTGGCATCGGACACTGATGTGGAAACCTGATTATTACCAGAGCTCTCGATTACCCGGGTGCCCGGGCCCGGGTTTGTTCGAGCTATGCGAGTAGATCGTTCGTTCGAGTAGCTCGATTACTCGTTCGTTGATCGAGTAGCTCGATTGCTCGATCGTTGTTCGAGATTCGAGTAGCTCGTTCGTTCGTTTGTTCGATTGACGATTGTTCATTTGATCGCTTGTTAATTTGTCTGTCCATGCAAACGAACGCTTGATGTGGTAGTTGGTCGGAAGTGGTTGGAAAAAAGTGGGTGGACAAAAGTGGGCGGAAAGTGATAAAAAGACCGAACAAAATTTTATTGCAGAAATCGGTAGGAGACATCAAGGGAAATCGAACCCCCTTGGACCACTCCAAAGGGTACCATTAGTCTTCTAATGAGGCTTGCTATCCATTTCCGCAATAAATTTTTTTTGGACAAAATTGGTTTTTGACCCCCTTTTGGGGGTCAGGGACCACTGAGAGTGGTACTGTAGGGACATATATATATACATACTTTACACTTATGTATACTTGTTAATTTTCAATGATTGTTTATAAAATATGTTTTTTTGATTGAATGTTATAAAAATTTAATTTTTGAAAAACTCAAAAAAATATAATAGTTGATCAGTCATGATCATTTCAAATATTTTAATTCAAAATAGATTAAAAATTTTTTAAAAACCAAAGGTACCATTCGATTTCCCATGATGTCTGCTATCGATTTCTGCGGTAAAATTTTTGTCGGTCTTTTTATCACTTTCCGCCCACTTTTTCCCACCCACCCACTTTTGTCTACCCAAATTTTTCCAGCCACTTCCGACCAACACCCACATCAAGCAAACGAACTGACAGACAAATTAACAAGCGATCAAATGAACAATCGTCAATCGAACAAACGAACGAACGAACGAGCTACTCGAAGCTCGAACAACGATCGAGCAATCGAGCTACTCGATCAACGAACGAGTAATCGAGCTACTCGAACAAACGAGCTACTCGAATAGCTCGAACAAACGAACGAACAAACTACCCGGGTTTTGCGAATTACCCGGGTAGCTCGAACATTTAATACCCGGGTTTTTCGAGTATTTGAACTACCCGGGTACCCGGGCTACTCGAAAATACTCGTATGAAATCGAGAGCTCTGATTATTACCTTATTTGAGATCAGGCTGACCTGATCAGAAAATGATCTCATCCTGAACTTTATTTCCACTCGAGTACAGCCATTATAAACGCAAATATCGAAAATAGTTTACCACATTTACTATTTCCGATTTCAAAATCAAATTTTAACTGTTATGTGGCAGATTGAAATTATTTGGATGACGGGGTACCTCTACTGTTTTTGCATGTTTCCAAACAAATCTTTGCCACTATGAAAAAATTAACTTCAACTAAATAATAAAGATTCTCTTGAACAATAAAATTCCATTTTAGGTGCAATTTCTGCATGCTGAGAGCAATGCAGAAATACGTAAACCCTTTTTAAGCGTACATTTTCATTTGTGACCTAATAATTTCACTATTTTTAGTACTTTATCCCCATAATTCACAACACTTTCATAATAACCACCACGAACGACATTTGGTTGCCAAATTTCATCATCTCAATTAATGTTTTCAAATAAGCTTTGACTTCACCGGAAGCATACATTAAACTGAATGGCTTGCCCAAGAGCTCCGTCAACATTTCCGGTACTAGTCGTGCTGCTTTCGTGTGCCAGTGTTGCCAGAGTGTGGCTTTTCGCTTACTTGCGCCAGATCGTCAAAATTAATTAACGTCCGCGAAAAATGTTCGCTTGTAATTAGCAAAGTTTTGCGCTAAAACTTTGTCAACTTTGCGCTGGCTCCACAGCAACAAAGAACGGAGTACAGCGAACGTAGGATGAAAAAGAGCAGCAAAAAAGTCCTTTGAGTGCAACGAGCGTATGTCCGGCGAATGGCAGTCGCCAAACGTCAGTTTTTATCATTTCATGCAGTGGGCGTTGCGGGGCACCGCTTCGTCTACTGTACAGCGATCCTTGCAGCGCGGCCAGGATGTAATCGTCCTGCGGCTAAAGTGATGAGTGCACTGCTATTTTTTTGTTTTAGATTTGCTGGCAAAGCCAAAGGCGCTGCATGGCTTCTAATGTTCGATGTCCTTTTTTTTGTAGAATGTCCTTATTTCTCAATGTTTTGCTGTGCTTTATTTTACGCTGCTGTTGCTGTCGCAGTCAGTTGCTGTTCCTGTTGCCCGTCGCTGACATTATGTTGCACTTCGACAGCGCGGCAGATGGAAGCAAAGGACACCCCAGTGATGTCCTTTGAGTGGCAGGCGGACAGGCGGTGCGAGGCGCTGCATGGTCAGGACCCTCGAGTGCCATGTTGCTGTAGTTGTTGTTAATTAAAAATGAAGGCTGGCGCAGCAGCAGCGAAAACGGCAAAAAGCGCATTTAATGGCGGTTAATACCGCGCGCGAGCGACCGAAGCGCGGACACGTTTTTTACATTTTCCGCTCATGTTTTTTATAAAACAATGCGACAGAAACTACAACAGCGCAGACAACAACAAAAACCTCATGAATGACAGCAACAACAACTAAATGAATAAGAAGAAGACTTCTGTGACTGTTTTTATTATGAGTTGTTGTGATTTTATTAGAGCACGACTGCGGCGGCGGCGGTGCTAGTGGTAGTGGTAGTGACTACGAGACTTGTATCAAATTATTTTGCGCGTGGAGCAGAGTTTATTTAATAAGCGTCAATTATATGATATTCTCAGTGCGCTGCGTTGCGTTGCGGTGCTACACTGCAGTGCGCCTAAAAGTATGCACTGTTTTTTATAATAACGCAATTAGTGTGCGGCTCTAATGCTTTGAAATGCTACGCTGTGCACTTTACAACCAGCAAATTATGTAAAAAATTAAAAAATGTCTGCCAGAGGCTTCTTTCTGATTCAATTTTAGTTTTTGCATACACAATAGCTTGGGGTTTTTAAATGTTCTTTAATTCTATTGCAATATGTTCTAAGTATTCGGATTTTCATTTAAAAATAATTACTAAATAACTGTAACTTTGTAATATATTTACGAATAAATTTTTGGTATCTTACAAAAATTATTTTTTAAAATTAATTACGAAATATAATACATGGTGCTACACAAAAAAGCATAACAGTAGGGGAGACCGGGGCTAAGTCGACATCGGGACAAAGTCAATATTTGCTTTAAAACGCGAATGGGATGTCAGATCAACTTCAAATTGATAATGTACACGTAACATTAGGTGCCACTGTTCCCAAAGAAAAGAAGTCCGTTTTGTGCTTGAACTTCAGTTTTTATATAATAAAATGTGTTTTTTGACTCCAAAAGTTAGATATTGATAATGCAGTAAACTTGTACTTGACATTAAAGTTTTGATAATTTATATATTTTGTTGTGAGTTTTATGTAGTAAGGGGTTCACTTATCATGTGGTGTTGATTTTTATTTTATTTTTAAATTCAATTCGCATTTTTATGCCAATAATATTAGACTAAGTCTCGTGGGGTAAAGTCGACACATAACCATTTGGTCAAAGTAGATTCCGCGAAAATACAATCTATAAAACTTTTTGTTCTATGAGTTTTACAAAATAGTCCGTTCTTACAATATAAGATGACTTGTCAATCATTTGACCATGATTTAAGAAGTTATTGCAAAAAATAGATAAAATGTGAATAATATGAATAATGGTCAAACAATTTCGCGGGACCGGAATAAAATAGCACGAATAGTTTTATCTTGGAATATATAATTCAATCAATTTGAAAGACATCAGCAAAAATATGCATTCGCGGAAAAAGTGGGTAGTGTCGACTTTACCCCAGCCTATTTTCAGAATCAGGTTTTGCATTTGTTTCGTGGAAACTAAATATTGTAGATCTTTACATCTTATGGAACATTTTTAGCTAATGAATCAATCTATCCAACTGTTTTATTATTTTTGTCCTATGTCATTGATATGGTGGTCAAAATTAGCATTGAAAAAAAAGTGCCGTCTTAGCTCCGATCTCCCCCAATTTTTGGCATATTTTTATACCCTACACCTATGAGGTACAGAGTATATTAACTTTGTGCATATATTGTAACGCCCCTTAGGAGGCGTGGCCGGTATGGAAAAGTATATATATTCTTGATCAGCATCACTACCCGAGTCCCTTTAGCCATGTCCGTCTGTCTGTCTTTCTTTCTGTCTGTCTGTCTGTCTGTCTGTCTGTCTGTCTGTCCGTCTTGCTGTCTTGCTGTCCGAATACAGAATAACTTGAGAAATTCTGATAAGAATGCGATGAAATTTCGTCTCAATATATTTTAGCCAAAAGTAGGAACTGAGTTTGAAAATGAGCCAAATCGGTCAACGGACACGCCCACCTCCCATACAAGTCACCTTTATATAACTCTTTCGGAACTAATAACTCGAAAAGTATTCAAGGTAAAGTTTAAAACGTATTGTTAGAATTCAAAAAGTACGTGTTAAAGAATTTAGTTGTTTGGAGACCCTAAAGACAAATATTTTTCCTAAAGACATTATGAGAGTTTTCTAAATTTTTTAATGATAAATCGTTAAGATACAAACTTAAAGTGTTCAGTGGGAATCATCCTTAGGAAGTTGCCTATAATCGCTCCTTAGATATCAAAAACGTACAATAAAGCATTTCACTACAAAATGACCAACTATATTTGTTACCCTTTGAACCCTTTAGGACCCCATAGCGCCTAACCAAGACGTAGAGAGGTATTAGTTTATATTACACTTTTTATTGGTAGACCCACAATATAAAGAAATTGGAGTTCAAGTAAAAAATTTGGTATTTTGCTGCACTATGTAATTTAGGATTCAGAGCATTGTCCAAATGAAATACCAAAATTACTATTTTTTTTCTAGTTGCTCTACTTTTTTAAATTTGTCCTAATTTAGTAGAAATTGTAATAGAGTTATGAAAGCGAACAGATCATTGATTTTTTTTCTTATCTCAACCCGGTCAGTTACATGATAAACACGACCTGGGGGTCGATTCTCGATCTGTGAAGCGGTGAAGTGATAAAAATTTTATCATATTCAATATGAAAACATTGAGTTGAACTTTGTGGTGTGTTTTGGAAATGATATTTTATGTCAAATAAATTTGTCAAAATTAAATAAATATAAACAACAAAAGAATATCTTCCACAATGTATTTAGATTGAAGACAAAATTAATAAAAACATTGGTATAAATAGTGATGATAAAAATAATTTTGTTCTATTGCATATATTTAAAAATCATTAAAAAAGTGCAAGTGAAAGAAAATTATTAAAAGTGCAAGTGTGTGCCTAGAAAAAGAAGTTAAATAATATAATAATCGTTTTTTTTTTTGCAAGTTTTAATGCATTTGTTATTCAAATTATGACGTAAATATGAACGATGATGAGTGCAATTACATGCATTATGCGGCGTAACATGTGTTTTTTTTTTTTTTTAAATAAAGGAGAAACTCAATAAAAAACTAGGTAAAATGTGCCTCGGACCTAAATGTATTGGGCACGAACCATATCTTGTTCTTGCACTTTCTTATTATATGTACAAATGTTTTTGCGGTCATTTTAGACAATTATATCGTTAATTTCCTTTGTTCTTCTGTATGATAAAAACCGAGTAAAGACAAATTCACAATTTAGATGTAAATATATTTAATATATGTTTGAAAACTATTTTCAATAAATATGTCGGATTCCATCGAATCATAAGCCGCATTATCCAATAGCAGCATTCTACATTCGTTTGGATATCATCAATATACTATTAATACATTACACTACTCATTTCTATTTCTCCTATATGAATCACATATATAATTATATACTATAGGTGCTATTTTGAATGGCATACTCAGTATATTCATATTGCGTAACGTTTTTATGGCATTTCTAATTTTAAGCCCTTTTCAGTCACATCTTAGAATAAAAATATACAGTAGGTACATTAAAAACTAGTTTTTATTTTAATTTTCAATAATAAATTTAATATACAAACTAATACCAATATTTGAATATGGTTTCAAGGTATTTGCAAATAAACTCAAAATGTTTTTATTATTTTAGACTATTTTTGGATATATTTTTAGTAATTAGGATTTAGTTAGTCTAAACTAATAATCAAAATTACTATTTTTTCTATCTATTCTTTTTTTTTTTAATAAACTTCAATCACTTGAAAAGAGCCTACAACTTTGATTGCAATTTTCTTAAAAACATAACAAAATTAAACAAAAAACGAGTTGGGAAAGTTAGGTCACATGGGGCGGACTTTTATATTCGGTCGGGCCCGACTATGGAATACCCTACTCCATTGGTGGGATATTTAATTGTATATCTTAATTTTAAAGTTTTTAATTATTCTGAACCTCCCCAATCTCAGAATATTATTCACATATCAGAAATTTACATCTTGTATACCCATAATTTAAAAAATTGATATAAAAGTATAAAAAAACTAATACAAAAAATTAGAAAAATGTAAATGGGCGGACCACGCCTATATTCTAAAATTTTGTAAGGATAATATTTCATAGATTTGATTTTAAAAATTTACGGTTCAAATTTCCACTATGAAAACCCGGGAAATAATGAAAAAAAAGTGGGCGTATCACGCCCATTTTTGGACCACATATTTTTGTATGAATTATAACAATATGTTTTAAATTTTATAACTATATCTTGAATACTTTTTGAGTTATTAGTTCCGAAAGAGTTATATAAAAGTGACTTGTATGGGAGGTGGGCGTGTCCGTTGACCGATTTGGCTCATTTTCAAACTCAGTTCCTACTTTTGGCTAAAATATATTGAGACGAAATTTCATCGCATTCTGATCAGTATTTCTCAAGTTATTCTGTATTCGGACAGCAAGACAGCAAGACGGACTGACAGACAGACAGACGGACATGGCTAAACGGACTCGGGTAGTGACGCTGATCAAGAATATATATACTTTTCCATACCGGACACGCCTTCTAAGGGGCGTTACAATATATGCACAAAGTTAATATACCCTGTACCTCATAGATGTAGGGTATAAAAACTAAGTAAGCAGTAAAATTACTACCCGCGAATAATATAGAATTGGTGTATAAAATGCCCATAGGAACATTTATTCTCTTCTTGTTAAGAGGTGTTATTTTAAACTCTTTCTGCGCATAAGTTTTTCCTCTATTTTGATTTTGTACCATCATCACTTTGCACATTTGAAATCAAATATCAAACTCTAAATTAAATTTCACGAACTCAAATTTAGTGATAAATTTATTTACATATAAAAAAATGTTGACAGCACATTTTATTTTATCACAAAACGAGAATAGCAAAATATGATAAATCTTGAAAGGTGGAAATGAAAATGATCTGTGATAAAATTGTGTTTTCATATGGTAACACTGTTCTTCATTTTATATTTTTTCATCAAACGAGAACAAGATTTTTTATGAAGCGGTGAAAAAGCTCTTCACTTCACCACTTCACAGATCGAGAATCGACCCCCTGGACATGATCATCTTTAAATAAATATGGTAAATTTCCATTAGGGTATAAACATAATTTTGGTACTCTTTTATACAAAGTGTTTGGTTCATCGATTTCAATAATTCGAGAGGTCATTCTATGACACAAAAAAAAAAGAAAATATCAAATAAAAAAAATGTCAAATTTTGCACACAGTTAAAGAAACAGGGTGTTTAATAAATGCATTTAACTGACATAACCCAGTCAAGAAAATGGATTATAAAGTGTAATCCGTTGGTAAATGAATATCAATTCTCCTCTCTTCACTTGTTTTAGACAATTAAATTACAATTCCAATAATTTCTATATTTTTGAAAATCTACAAACTTTGTTATTGATTTTCTCAAAATTTCGTTACGGTTCACTTCATCATTTTCTAATTTATTATCTATTTCTTAAACACTTTGTATCTTAAGTTTTAACGAATTGGTTCAGAAAAACTGGGAAACCCGTGAACCCAAAAAATAATTTACCTATTTCAAGTAAATATGGGAATGATTCAGCTCCATAGAATATATTTCTTTAAATTAATCCCAGTTTTCTTGTAATCAATTTACATTTTTATTCAACTCAACGGTTTTTTCATGAAATAAAATAAATTTGTGTTAATGTGAAAGAATAATTTTCTATGAAGACATTTTGCTTCAATTAGGTAAATATTTTTTTCATGTGCACTTTATTATTTGTTTTTTTTTTGGAAGAAACGCTTTTGTTATGACCAGAGCGGGCTTTTATATGAATACATATTCAATATTTAAATACATATTATAAGAATTAGTCGGTAAAAATCCATATATTTGAATTAATTCACATAAATTCATATTTATGATACAAACAGACTCATATATCTCAATTTTGATAAATTTCCTCTACAATTTTGACACTTTCAAACATATTTGGAGTGCAATCGGTACAATCGAACAATCTTACTGCAGGGAACTATATCTGGGTATCTCTCCAGGACACAATAGATTGTGAATTGTAACAAATTTTGTTGGATGTAAAGCAAAGTCACATTGACCTGTTTGATATTGAACATTTATGTATGAAAAATACGATTCAATCAACCCCATCATGAATAATTTTTTCACCATAAAAAAAAAAATTGAAAAATAATTTTATTTCAGTACAATTTATTTTTTTCAAGGGACATATTTCAAGAGAGGGCTGAATAATAAAAATAAAATAAATTTTATATCCATATTTTACACATGTTGAGCTTTTTGATCCATATTTTATGTTTTTTGATCTAGTCTAGTTTTTGATTTGTCTAGTTTTTTAGTCCATAATCCATACATATTTTCCTTGTTTTTCGTCAATATAATTGTTAGCAGTGGTCATTACCCATGAGATTAAAATTAAATTTAATAAATTCGGTAAAGATATTTACATTTTTTCCCTTTCTACATGAGGAGTAATATTTTGTTCAATTTTAATAGCATAAAAATTTACTAGGTGATATTTATTTGAATTTAATATACGAAAAGTTAATTAATAATTATGTCATTATGCAAATCTGAATTTTACTAGTTTAAGAATCGGTTGGATATCTATCTAAAATTGAAAAATATATTGATTGAAAAAAGCATTACAAAAAAAAAGTCGAAATCGAGACTTAAAGAGTAATTTGCTAAACAAAGTAAGAGGATGCATGCTATAATAGATTAAGTCTGACACCTTTAGTTATATTAACCATAAATATAATAAAATAAAAAAGTACAGCTTTAAATTTTAAAATATTTGCCCTTGACTGGTCGTAACATTGTTCAGATCCAACGAAATTTCATTGAGGTTTTATCAAAATATTACTTAAAGTATTCTCAATGGAATTAGAAAGAAAATTAAAATGACTATAAAAGCAAAGTCCCAAATATATAGAACAACTGTAATTGACATTTCATTCTTATACGTAATAAATCAAGAATTTAAGGCAATATTCAAAATCTGGATATGAGGTCATGATTTGAATCTAGACGTTCTTCGAAATATCGTGAAATAAAATGATGTGTTATAAAAACATTATGTGATTTTTTGTATAGCATTATTTGATATCGAATTGATTGTTGAATTAAATTTATTAAATAAATTAGAAATACACAATGTCACATTAAGTATATCAGTCAAATTAACATTTATTTTCTCTGTTCTATTACAGGTAAATCACTCCACACATCGTTATTACATTATCAAGTAAGTTTAACAGCTTAAAGTCTAATTGAATTAGATGTTCTATAAATCCAATTAATGATAACAAAAACAAGCTGTAATACAAGTTCGCAGACGCAGTACTTCCTGGTGTTTTTCGTCGTAGAGTGTGAAAAATAAAATCACAGCATACATTTCAACAATTAATGTCGCTGCTCATCAATGTCTGCCAATCGCAAATTAGCACAGTAAATGGTTTCCTGACTGACGGTGGAGCCACTTGGCACATTAGCAACGTCTACTGGATTTTCGAACAAGTCAATTTGATTTGGTTGCTTTTAACACATTTTAAATTATTTCCAGGAATGTAAATTTATTGTACCGATTACAAGTAACTGTTAGTTAAGGCGTTATTTGAGTTTCTCGAATTATTCACTTAAATAAATATTTCATATGATTTTTCAGTGTAAATACAGAAAAAATAAACGACGTAAATATAGCAACCGATATTAATTGCATTCATTAATCAATCCAGCAATGACATTCACAGATTTTATGAAAACATTTGCTATTCTTCGTTAAACCAGCAATTCCGTTTGCAAAACAAAGCATACGAGCTAATATTAAAGAGAAAGATAAATTGATGAAAATAACTTCAGATACATGAACACGTGTTCGTATTGCGAAGAATACAGCAACAATTTTGCGTGTTCTTTTTGGTTTTTAAAAATAAATAAATTAACTTCTAAAAATCCAGTAGAATGAAGTTTGTTTACTTTTTTGACAACTAAGTAATTTGCTTTCTTGATATCCAGTAGGTGATTTCTGTAATTTTGTCGATCAAAGTTGTCGACTCATATTGTCGATTTGACGTCATAATGACGCAATTTTTCATTTCATATTGAATAATATTTGTGACATCACAGAAATCGACAATTTTATCACTTGATTTACAGAAACTAGCTGCAGATGACAAATTCTTGAATTTTTGTAGCCCAGCAAACATTTTGAGTCTTTTAAGACTCCTAAATGTGTCATATTTATGAGTGTTACCCTCATATATGAGCACTTAAAAGAGCCCAAAAAGGCTCCCGACTCCTGGGTAGAGGGCCCCATTTTATGAGCCCAAAAACACTCATATTTCAGACTCTTTTATTACACCTAAAACACTCATATTTGAGCACTGAAAAGTGCTCAAAAAGGCTCCCAACCCCTGGGTAGATGGCACCGTTTTATGAGCCCAAAAAACCTCATATTTCTGACACTTTTATTACTCCTAAAATACTCACATAAATAATATAATAGTTTGGCGCTACAGTCCTGTATAGAACTTCGGCCGAGCTCTCTCACCATTTTGAGCTGTGCGTGTTCAATTTGTACTCAAAGTGGTGGGACCTACAGTTTATTGCCGAATCCGAACGGCGGGTGAGAGATTTTCATAGGCAATGGTTTTACTCTCGTAGGTTTGCCATTTACTGACGAGAGGTAGCGCGGTATAGAAAAATGTTTCTATGAAAAGATGTTGTTAGCCCCAGTCCAGGCTTGAACCGGGGACCTTTCGGCTCGCAGTCCAACGCACTAACCACTGAGCTACCGCGGCTAATACTCACATATGAGCACTTAAAATAGCCCAAAAAGACTCCCAACCCCTGGGTAGAGGGCACCGTTTTATGAGCCCAAAAACCCTCATATTTCTGACACTTTTATTACTCCTAAAACACTCATATTTGAGCTCTAAAAAGACCCCAAAAAAGCTACAGAAACGGCGCTTTAAAGAGCGAAAAATATTCTTAAAACATTCACATTTCTGAGAATTTCCAGACACCATTTTTGGAGTTTTTCTTTCTTCAGAAATATAGAATGTGTCTGAAATTAATCCAACATAGTACATGTTCATGTTTATCTTAGTCCTGACATTCGTGAGAAAATGCATTCATTTCAAAAAATCCATTAAATATGTAGGTTTGTCTGTTGAATTTACACTATTATTTTATTATTTTTCATTTGATTTCAAATTCAAAACAAATACAAGTTTATCAATTTTATTTAAACAGTAGGCTCCTAAAGCCAGCATAAATAAGATACTTTAATGACTCCCTTTTCTGAGTGCTCCTTAAATACTCTTAAATTTGATGATTTTATGAGTTTGATTTGAGGTGGCTCCTAAAACGCTCATTAATGAGACTCTTTTATGAGTCAAATTTTGGAGCGTTCCTAAAACATTCTAAAATATATAACTTTTATGAGTCTATTTTCTGAGTGCTCAGAAACAATTTTATTTTTGATGCTTTTTGGAGTCTAATTTATGAGGGTTCCTAAATAACTCCTAAATATGAATCTTTTATGAGCAATATTTTTGAGAGCTCCGAAAACCGTCTTAAATGAGATACTTTTAAGAGTCATTTTTCTGAGGGCTCATAAAACACTCAAAAATAGTAGAAATGTATGTCACTACAAACGCAAGGATAACAAATGATGGTGTTGCTTGGCAGCAATGACAAAACTAGTGATGTTTTTGCGGAATTAATTCAATTATCGTCTATTGACTATAATTACAAAAAGATTAAGTGATGTTTTTTGGGTATTTAAAGGAAAATTAATATATATTTATTTTTGCATATAGGTATTTGCAAGATATAGTTGTAAAATTTAACATAGTTGACATTGAACTGCAATTTGTGGTTTTATTTTGACAGTATGTTATTGGTCGGGTTCTACGAAATTCACCCAGCACGTTGCATCATTCGTGACGTTTTTCTTATTTGCCGCATGATTGGCGCCATTTTTGTGGATCACAATGCCAGCAGTATTCTGCACAACAAGTACAAAGAAATAAAAAAAAACAAAAACAGTTCAATAAAATAAATAAAATCTACAGAAACAATGCCGAATCACAGCGATATACAAAAATGCGCACATTCCAAAACCAACGAATATGCACAAAAATATATCAAAAAGTACGTAACGGAATGTTGCGGAAATATGTACACATTGGGCCAGACCTTACGGCACCAAAATACAGATCACGTTCGCAGCGGTACCACAGCGATGCACAGCAGTTGCACAGTAAACAAAAATATACCAAATATGTGCACTTTTTTGATTAACGAGGGAATTTCATATTGAACATTTTATTATTTAAATATATGAATTAAATTTAATAAACGTAATTTCTATCATAAATTTGATATCATATATGTAATTTAAAAACTCTTGAATTTAGTTAAATTTAAACATATTTAGTTAAATAAATTTAAGTCGGAGTGAACTATAGATTAATCATTTTTCATCATATTGATGAAAAATGATTAATGAATAACTAGTATTTTAAAAAATGTAAAAAGAAAATGTAATATTGATGAATCTTTATATATTTGTGATTTTTTTTATATGTATGTCCCGACTAAACGTCAAAAGGACTAAACCTAAGCGAAAAAAGTGAAAGGATTGAACTATTGGGCGTGGCATCGTACAGACAAGATACATTTTGAATATGCTGTATGTCGTCATTTTCCTGCAGAAAAAGGTGTCAATTGCTCTAAAATCACCTATCGCGTGACTGCTGAAAAGAGGACATGCCACTGTTTTAGTTCAAACGTATGCATTCGTAATCATAACACATGTTCTGTGATCGGTATCATTGGTACCGAATAAGGACAGGATCTTGAAAACCAGTTCTGTGATAGGTCTAAAGATCTGTATAAGGTCTTAAACCACCGTAGGACAACGCCAAGTAAAAGTTGCAGGTTGGTTTCATATAAAAATTAAGAACAAAGATCGGTGCACTACACTCAAAATAAAATCTGCTTAAAATTCGTGAAATTTATCCAGAAAAATTCTTCAATATGATGAATTTATTCATAAATACTATGAATTTTTCACCATCTATCAGATTCATCATATTGATACCACCGTTCATTAAATAACATACTGATTAATACATTCATTATATATATATGAAATTATTCATACTATCGAACATCTTAGTGAAGAAAAAAATATTCAATACAATGAATTTGAATCATCATATTGATGAATTTGTTCATAATATTTATGAATATATTATTTTTACAAAATTTTCCAAACAATTTTTTTTTTTTAGAAAATGATTTGACAAAAAATATTGTTGTCAAATATTTTTTTTTAAATAACAAAAAAAAAATTATTCATAAAAAAATAATTATCCGGATAAAAAAAAAATTCAAAAAAAAAAAAGTTTTTAAACTAATTTTTTTTTAAAGATTTTTTTGATAAATATAACTTTTTATTTATAAAAAGTTGTAATCTATATATATAAAACTCTTGGTCCGTCTGTCAGTCTGTCGGTCTGTCTGTCTGTTTGTTCCAGTATCACGACTAAACCGCTGAATCGATTAAACGACATAACTCGGCACATACACAAGCTAAGAAGATGAAACAAAATACACAAATACAAAAAAAAATATACAAAAGCAACCACACCACAATGAAACTCACCACACTAAAATTCACCACACTAAAATTAACCACACTAAAATTCACCACACTAAAACTCACCACACTAAAACTCACCACACTAAAACTTACCACATTAAAACTCACCACACCAAAATTCACCTCACCTAAACTCACCACACTGAAACTCACCACATTAAAACTCACCACACTAAAAAAACTCTACGGAAACTCTACGAAAAACTCTACGGGAAAGAATTCTACGGTAAAGAAAACTACCGGGAACAATTCTACCGGGATGAGTTCTACGGGAAGATTTCTTCCGGGAAGAATTCTACCGGGATGAGTTCTACAGAAGATTTCTACCGGGAAGAATTCTACGGGAAAGCGTTCTATGGGGGAGAATTTTACGGGGCAGTATGAGAAAAAATTGTCTTTGAGAAAAGTTGTTTTGGCGGAGAATTATTTGGCTACTACATTTATAAAACCAATAAAAACACTTTCACAGCCAAGCAGGGGCCCCTGATGTTTTTTATATTAATAAAATCGCTCCATATCTTTTAATTCACAAAATCTTGGCATGAGTCGTGCACGGGTCCAGCTAGTTATGAATAAATATATAAGAAAATAGTTTACTAATTTATACAAGTTGAGAAAGCATTATGTAAGAAATAACATACAAGATCTACTTGAGAACTGAGTAGTACGGCAAAAAATGAACGAAAAATAAATATTTTGATTTAAAGATGGTTTGATGAACACCATTCTTCAATATGAAGTAAAATGTGTTGTATTTCATGTGCTTGTTCATTAATATGATGAAACATATTCTTCACATACAATTCATCATATTGAAGAACACTTTTTCGACATGTTCCAGGCGTTCATCATATTTATGATCGCATTCATAACATTGATGTCGTTAGTCATTAATAGTATGTATAATATTAATAATATGTCATTAATATTATGTATTAATATGATGTACATTTCTTTTCTATGGTCAAAATATTTCGTAAATAACACGAAAGAACTTTCGTAAATTTATGATAAAATTAGGAATATTGATTGTTTATTTTACGAAACTATTCGTAGATTTTATCTACGAAATCCATTCGTACATAATACGAAAGATTAGTAATATATTAAATATTTGCGTATCTTTCCAAATTGCTATTGGACGCAACTGATTTCTGTTTTTACTAATGATTCGTAAAAAAACACGAATTTTTCGTAAAATTATACATATAGCCTCAAAATTTAATTCGTAAAAAAAAAATTGTATATTCGTGTATTCGTAATTTTGTTGTTGTTGTAATTTTACGAATATTGATTCGTAATATCTACGAATCTTTAGTAAAAAATAATTTAGGAAAAAAAATAGAAATTACAAATGTTTCGTGTATTTAACGAAGTTAAAAATTACGAAAAAATATTTCGTAAAATGTCCTAGAAATTATTTTGAGTGCATAGAAAGTAATATCAGTGATATTTCACATAAGGGTGTAGTTACCACCTCAAAAATCTTTAAAATCACACACCCAAAACTCATCATACCTGAACTCACCACATCTGAACTCACCAAACCTGAACTCACTCAACGAAACTCACCACAATTAAACCTACCACTCGTAAAATTACCACTAGGGTGGTATTATTTTCCATTTTTTTACCGTATAGTTTTGAAGTGCTTTTTAAATAAAAGGGTAAAATTTCCCTCGATGAATAATTATTCAGAAGAGAATATTCTGGGAATGAATTGTGTGGGAAAGAATTCTGTAGGAAATACTGTCCAGGAAAGAATTCTTTCTGTGAACAATTGTGGTTCGTTTCAATATAATCCGGCGATGTATATTTGAGAAACCTTTGAGAAACCATGTTTTGGCAGAATTTTTATTACTATATTTAAAATATCAATAAAAAAAGTCTTTATTTAAAGGCCAGATTTTATGATTTTTATTTTTCAATTAATTTCATTTCAAAAGTCTGAAATGTTTAGAATTGTCGAATTTTACTTCAAAAGCCCTATTTTACTATTTGATAATAAATTACCCATACACATTGTGGTCAAGGAAGATTACTTTTATTAGATTTTGATTGAAAACGACATTATGAACCATAATTGTAATACGAAAAATAATTTGAATATTAAACAAACTAGACACAAATTTTCTTCTTTTTGGCAAAAAAAAAAAATCTAAAAACTTAAATATTTCAAACATTTGAAGCGCCAATTTCAAAATAAGATTTCTAAGAGGACACTTAAAAGCCGCAATAAAGAATGTGTCAAACAATTGAGAATAATTATAAAATTCAAGCAAAAAAATTACTGCGTTCGCGTCTAAATGAAAAGCAATAAACAAAAGAATAAATAAAATTTTACATTACATGCAAATAAAAAATGGTGTCTCTTTCACCAACACACAAACAAATTTATGCCGTAATCCAAAACACTCACACATGTACGTCGTAGATTCGATTCGAAAATAGATACAGCCAGCCGGCAAGAGAAACGTCGAAGAATGTCTAAAGGATCAGAAGAAAAATAACACAATTTTATGCTGCAACGCGTACCGCCAACGCCACCGCTGCAGCCGCATCCACCAACGGGGTTGCCACATAGCCCAACGATGCCACAGTAGCACGTTGGTCTCTTTGAGTTAAGGGGAAGAAATAAAAAATTAGAAAATCCTAGAGAAAACATTGCAAAGGAAAACCACATAGAAAATCGAACGGCGGCGGCGGCGGCTGTAGAGCTCAATCACCGATTGTGAATGTGTGTGTGTGAGTGTGACAGGAAACGTATTTGCAGCCATTGCTAGGAATTTGCATTTCCGTTGATGCCGCTGCCACTTCTTGACTTCCTACCAATCGTTCCATTTTTTTGTTTGGCTGATTCTCCTTTGTAGCCTCCAAATAAGTGGCATCTGCTGGAGGTTCTGCCTGTAAATAATCCAAATATTTTACTAGATTTCAATATGTTTGCGGTTTTCGTTTATTTATTTCTTGAAAAGTAGATATTTTTCATTTGTTTCAGGATTTTGTATTATTATTTTTATTCTTTTGCTATTTTCCTTTCTAAGATGGCATGATTTTGGCATTCGTTTATCCTTTGTTTATGACGTCTCTTTTTCGTTTCTTTTATGTTTTTTATGGTAACATCATTTTACGATTTATACAGTGCGCTTAGTGCAATGATGTCTGAAGAGAAAACTTGATGCACATTACAAAATAAATATAAATTCTATGCATTGTTTAATTTTCAGTTCAAAATCAATTAAGTTTTAAAAAATAAGCACTTTCTTACTGTCCGCATAAAGTGAATTCCATAGTTTATAAGACCATACCTCAAAATAATATTTATAAATTGTTAAAACATTAGTTAAGCTTAAGGTTACCAACCTTACAGCTGGTATTCCTTAGGCTGTACTCCTAAAAAATACTCAAAATCTAATTTGTCCTTTAATAGTTTGGCGCTACAGTCCTGTATAGAACTTCAGCCGAGCTCTCTCACCATTTTGAGCTGTGCGTGTTATATTTGTACTCAAAGTGGTGGGACCTACAGTTTATTGCCGAATCCGAACGGCGGGCGGGTGAGCGCTTTTTCATAGGCAATGTTTTTCTCTCGTAGGTTTGCCATTTACTGCCGAGAGGTAGCGCGGTATAGAAAAATGTTTCTATGAAAAGATGTTGTTAGTCCCAGTCCAGGCTTGAACCGGGGACCTTTCCGCTCGCAGTCCAACGCACTAACCACTGAGCTACCGCGGCTACGTATATACCCAGCAGGAAATGTCAATAGTGATTCGCCAATGAATAGGGGAATCATTGGTGACATTTCCTGCTGGGTCAGGTGAGAAACATCGATGACCGATAGCATTTTCGCCTTGCAAAGCATTGATGACATTTTCATGCATGATGTTGCATTAACGATGTCATGCACGGCATTGATCAATGAAGTCACAATTTTTTTGTTTATTTTATTTATTTTTTAATTTATAGTTTTTTATTTATGTAAAAAAAAAAATTGTAAAAAATATATTTTTTTCTATTATTTTATTTATTTATTTTTATTTATCTTATCTTATTTTATTTATTATTTATTATTTAAATTTTATTATTTTCTTCTGTTCTCGGTTGGAATGGTATGTACTTGCTAATGTCAATAAAGTACTTCACTAACGGCCATCATCTATCAACATTACTACCCCAGCAATAAATGGCTTCATTGACGACAGGGTCATCAATGATGAATCGATGACATTAGAAAATTTAACATTGGTGAATATGTCTACAACAATTTCATAAATGACATTGCATTAAAGACTCCATACACCATATGTCATATATACATATATCAATGACATTGTGAAAATGTGTCTTGGATGAAATGTTATTGATGACGTCATTGATGACAATTAACATTCATGTCATCTGTCCTTAAACGTATGCAACATTTACGTTGTGAAATGCATACAACATACGTCTAGGGGCAGGATTTACGCGTAAAACTGAAAATGTGTGTTCGATGTCACGATTGAATTTAATACGCAACTTTTTTTCAAGACATTCTATTTAAGGCGCCGCTTTTTTAAAAAGACTTTTTTTCAAATTTTGAGACATGTCCCGTCGGTAGTGCGTTTTTAATGCTAAAGAATATTAGCAAATTTAAACCAAAGTTACATTGATCAGGTCAGTGTCCTTGTTTATGCACCATAAAGTAGAACGGGCATGATGAGTGACAATTGCCTACTAAGCCCAAAGTAGCACCTATTGGCAAGAGTTATTTTCCGTTTAATCTTCAGGCTGACGTCGTTCTTGCTGTTAATGCTGGATCCCACATGGACGAAGTCCTTCACAATGTCGAACTTGTGTGTGTCAAAATTCGATTTTGGTCCAAGACGCACGGACTCTTTTTTACTCGTTTACACAAGCAACTTCGTCTTGTCCTCGTTCACCGCAAGACCCATTCGATGCAACTCTTTCTCCAATCTGGAGAATGCTGCGCTAACTGCTCGTGTGTTACTGCCAATGATATCAATATCGTCGGCATATGCGAGAAGCATGACACTTTTGTTGAAGAAAGTGCCGCTTTGTCGGAGTTCGGCAGCTTGTACTATTTTCTAGATCAATAAGTTAAAAAAAAACGTCACACGATAAAGAATCACCCTGTCTGAAACCCCGTTCGGTATGAAATGGCTCAAAGAGGTCTTTTCCTATTATCACTAAGCAACGTGTGTTGCTCAGGGTCATCCTGCAAATCCTTATAAGATTTGCAGGTTTACCGAACTCATTTATCGGAGTCTCGAAGGCGACTTTATAGTCGACTAATAGGTGGTAGATGTCGATCTGTTTTTCTAAGGTCTTTTCCTGGATCTGGCGCATTGTCAAAAATCTGGTCTATGGTGATCTTGCCAGGTCTGAAGCCGCACTAATAAGGATCAATCAGTCTGTTGACGATGGGCTACAGTCTTTCACATAATACGCTCGACAGAACCTTATATGCGATATTAAGTAGGCTGATCCCACGATAGTTGACGCAAATAGTGGCATACCCTTTCTTAAGGATTGGGCAGAGTACACTGAGTGACTTGGCTTGCTTTCATCCGACCATATGCTGCTTACGAGCTCAACCAAGCTGTATATTAGCTCGTCGCCTACGGTCTTATACAACTCAACTGACATGCCATCAGCACGGCTTTGTTGTTTTTAGCCGAGCATGGCTGTTTTGACCTCGACACGGTCGGGTGGCGGAATCTCAACGTCGTTACCAAGTACTGGGGTTGCCGGGTTTACATCTCCATCGGTGGAATTGCTGTCATCATCACCGGTCAGCAGTTTAGAGAAGTGATCGCTCCATATCTTCAGTGTGCTTTGGATATCAGTCACTAGTTTCCCGTTATCATCTTTACATGAAGAGACTCCGGATTTTGAACCTCCAGTTAAGCGTCGTATTTTCTCGAAGAATTTTCGAGCCTCATTTCTGTTCCCGTGCATCTCAATCTTATCACACTCACGTCTTTCTGCCTTTATAATTTGCGCCTGAATCGACGTCTCTCTCTCTACCCTTCTCTTCTCTTTGTATCGCTCCTTCGCAGCTCGCGTAGTTACTGACAACATGGGGAATCTGTGCAGCGTATTTTTCTGCAGTGGCCGCTCGACACTCGTAATCATACCACTGATATCTCAGAAGGCGTTGGAATTCAAGCACCTCTTCTGCAGCCGTACACATGGAGCAGGAGATACGGTTCCACTACGCGCTAATATCATCGAGAGGAGAAGTGCTTTGTCTAAACAGGTATGAAAGTCGAGTGGAAAAGACTTGTATTGTTTCCTGTGATTGTAGCTTTCCGACGTCCAGCGCTTATCTGCGTTTGGTTTCGTACGTTCTTCGCACCGCTTAAGCGCGTGCGGGACTTGGCTGCTACAAGGTAATTATCCGAGTCCATATTGGCACCTCGAATAGTGTATACGTTCATTAAGCTCGAAGCGTGCCTTCCGTCAATCAGAACGTGATCAATTTGATTTCACGTTTTTGATCAGGAGACAACCATGTGACCTTAAGGATATCGAGATGTTCAAATCTAGTGCAACAAACTTACTTGTTTTGTGCTGCGGCAAAGTTGTTTAGCCTGGTTCCGTTATTGGAAGTGTTAGCAATTGTAGGACAACAGATGTCTTCTCCGCTACCTTGGCTTTAAAATCGCCTAGCACGATTTTGATATCGTGGCGGGGGAAGTCCTCGTATGCATTGTCTAGACGCTCATATAAGGTCTCTTTGGTTTTGTCGTCCTTCTCGTTCATCGGGTCGTGCGCACAAATTAGGCTGATGGGAAGTATTTGCCCTTGATGCGGATTCTTGGCAGCCTTTTGTCTACGGGCGTGAACCTAGAGACAACGTGGCGGAGTCTCTTGCTAACTACAAATCCATATTCAAATTCGCGTCTCTCCGCATGTCAGCTGTATTAGATATCAGAGGACGCTTGTTTGGAGCAGCCGTGTCTTGTCCATCGCATTTCCTGAATAGCGGTAATGTTAGTCTTATATTTTTCGATGACATCTACCATCTAGAAAGATTCACCTTCCCTATAAAGGGTCCTTACATTCCAGGTGCATATCCGTAAATCATGGTCCTTAAAACGTTTGTGTGGGATGTGGGTTGTCATCGTGCTAATCGGTCGTTATCCGAGGCTTCTGTTACGTTTTCATTGGAGTTATAAGTTTTTCTAGTTTTGGGTTCTAAACCCAACGCTCGAACCCTCTCTCCGAGGGAGATATTCGTCTTTCACTTTAGCCGACTTCAACACCGGGTATTGTAGAGCGCAGTTTCCAGGGTCTTTCGTGAGGAGGACTTCCATTTAAGTAGAAACGTCACTATTTGACAATTTGTCAATGCTGGTGACCAATGAGTACACTTGAGACGACACCGACATTGATTGAGCTGACTGGTTGAATCGCTCAGACACGTTCACGGAGGGAAAAAAGTTCTAAAATCCAGAAGGAATCAAGAAGTATACCGAGTGATATACAGCTAAACCGAAAAATTCTTAATTTCAAGAAATGGATTTTCTTAGTTGTCGAAAAAGTAACTAAGTAGAATTATTCTTGGATTCAGTTATTAATTTCTTGGGTATTAAAAAAGTAACTAAGTAGAATTATTCTTGGAATTTCTTAGGTATCAAAAAAGTAACTAAGTAAAATAAGTCTTGAATTCAGTTATTAATTTCTAAGGTTTCTAAAATTTTGTTGTTTTTTCGTCCCAAAATTTAATGAACACGTGTTCGTCTAGTTGTTGTTTTTTCGATCTTTCTTGGTCGCTATTATATTTTGTTTTACTTTGTCCGTCTGTCAGCCCCATCTGTTTTTTCGTGTGTCTGTCAGTCGATATGTTGAAAGTAACTAAAAGCAATTATTTCGAAGCTGACATAAAATAAAAAAAATATATAGTCGAGTTAATTTATTGTTTATTTAGAACGTTATTTGTATAGTAAATGACTTCTTTGAATACTTAATGTAATTGAATTGTTTATTTTATTATATTTTTATTATTATTATTTAATATCTGTATATTATTCTGAAACCGTTACTTACCTTATATACTTTCTCCTCTTCTGTTTCCTCTTCTGTTGGTTATGTATAAACCCTCCGCACGTTACCCATAAGCATTGTATACACTCTAAGAAATGACTTGTCAATTCTAACAATAAATTAACAATTATATTGGTCAAAATGGCATCTATTGTTAATTTATTTAATTTTGAAGCAACTTCACTCCAATTTGACGTCCAAAATTAAAAATTAAACATCAATATTAACAATTGTAATTGTTATTTTGGATTGTTGTATTGTTAATACCAATGAGGACTAAATTAACAATCTAATTGTTAAATAACAATCATAATTTTAAACCTAGCCTACTATATACATTTTTATTAAAAAGAATTATATACAGTGTTTTTATAAATTAATATTTATATATATTTTTAATTCAATAATACAACATATTACAATGTATAACCTATAAAAATAGAGCAATTAACAATTACATTAAAATTTCATGAACTTGTTAAACATGAAAAAAATACTCAAATTGTGGTTTTGTATTTCCACCAGAGCTCTCGATTTCATACGAGTATTTCTGGGTAGTCTGGCTACCCGCTTGAAAGCTCGGGTAATACCCTGTAGTTTAAATACCCGTAAAGTCCTGATATTAACTGTTAGAGCTACCAGGGTAGTGCAAACACGGGCAGTTCATTCGTTCGCTTGTTGTTCGAACTACCAGGGTAAAACCGACATTGTGGCACCCGTGTAATCGAGAGCTATGATTTCCACCATAAACTGCAGATGCAGATTCTTCTTCATCTTCAACGGAGCTTTTGCGGCACACTGAGCGTCATACTTCAATGATAGCCGATCGTTTTTGCGCAGCTTCAAACGACCGACTGGAAGATCAACAACGGACACTCGATCGAATTTTCGCACAAAATATCCCCATACTTGGCACGGTGGGGTTCTTGAAATGTTTGTCCTAGACAGCCAACGTCTCGATTATCTTGATGAAGGTAGCTTAATGAAATATTTTCAAATTATTGTCGAATTCGACAATAATTTTCTATGTGTGTACTTTCAACAGATAGACAGGCAGACTAACAAACAGATGGCGACCTCACAAAACAAAGCATACATACTGAGCAATGTCGATGAAAACAACAACAATACATGAACACGTGTTCTTTTTGCGTTGAATACAGCAACAATTTTGCATGTTCTTTTTGGTTTTTAATAATCAATAAATTAACTTCTGAAAATCCAGTTGAATAAAGTTTGTTTACTTTTTTGACAACTAAGTAATTTGCTTTCTTGATATCCAGTAGGTGATTTCTGTAATTTTGTCGATCAAAGTTGTTGACTCATATTGTCGATTTGACGTCATAATGACGCAGTTTTCATTTCATATTGAATAATATTAGTGACATTTGAACAATTTTGACATCACAGAAATCGACAATTTTATCACTTGATTTACAGAAACTAGCTGCAGATGACAAATTTTTTTGATTTTATTGATATTAGTCAAATTCTACTATTTTTCTTTCTAACCGAATTCTTCTCGAGTCATCGCACATTAATATCACATTGAATATCCCCACCATAGTGTAGGATATTCCATTGTCGGGTCCAACCGATTTTTAGTCACACCCATGTGACTTTTCCCACGCGTTTTTATGTACATTGCTACGACAACTAATTTTAAAATACGACGCAACCAATATTTCGTTCGCTCAACTGATAGTTGGTTCTATTGACTAAATGGTATAACATTAGGTTGTAGCAACCAATATTTAATTGAAACACCTGCGAAAACAGCTATTTTCAGAAAAATGACGTCAATTATACAACACAATTCCGCTTATCAATTACGTTTAAGATTACTTTTATTACAAGTACATAAATGTTATTGAAATTGAGGACGTCATGTCAAATATAATACTAAAAAAGGCAAATCATCACTTTTATCATCTCAGCACCAAACTCATAAATATGCATAATAGTTATCAATTAGTAAATAAACATCCTAAAGTATTTCTATTCCCTAAAAGCATCATCGATCGCATCTTCTATCGTTTTAACTCCCCCGGCTTCATCTTCTTATCGCATTATTCGTCGCTCGACGATTTCTTTGATATGACAATATCTCATTACATGAGCGCTTCGCATGTCCCACGACAAGCAATTTACAACATATGCCAACCAACGACCGCCACCATGTTTCCAATTCCCGAAGCGTCTAAAATCTCGCATCATTCACTTGATTTTTTTTATTTATATCTTTTATTTTTTATTTTATGAATTCGCTAAATCAGTTTGCTTATTTTGCGTTGGTTGTAATTTGCTCCCAATTGTATTGAGAGCAGCTTCAGAAGCAGCAGCAGCAGTTGCCAACCGGCGACGTAGCAATGCAAATTATGGCAAAGCGACGGCCACCCTTCGTCAGTCACCCAACCGCCTACGCGCTCTTGCGACAGTCACGCAGCTACCTTGTCCCCAGTGTACGTCGCAGCAACGTTTGACGTCGACCAGATTATCCACGCAGGAAGTCATTAAATTATGATTGCGGCGCAAGTCGTAAAAAGCCGTCGTCATCGTTGTCGTTGTCGACGATACAAAACAAATTCATGCTTCAGCGGAAACTAAGGAAGTCACTTGGGAATCGCTGACATATGCTCGAGCATCATCGAGTGGCAATCGAGAGGAGATGCAAGAGCCAGGAGGCGGTGTTTCGAGGACACAATTTTAGGAATTACTTAACTACCTTAATGTTAGTTATGTGACTTGTTTTTGTGTAATTTCTTGTTAGACGCAGATAAAAAGGAATTTATATTTCTCAATAAATATATTTTTATTCAATTTAATACAAATTTGTAATATATATATATATATATATATATATATATATATATATATATATATATATATATATATATATATATATATATAAATATCATATATATTTGGAATATCATTTTTCCTCATACAAAATCATTAAGTTACAGTTTTTCACTTCACGTGAGTAAAATAAGGATTGAAATTGTAACAGAAACTATTATGATGGGGGCATTCTATGTCAGAACGGCCACCTAAATTTTTAAATGTTGCAAATTTGGTTAAAACTTTATTTGCGACTAGTACCCATGAGACATATAATTTTAAAAATATTCATTCTGAAAATACGAATATCCTATGCCAAAATATAAATGAACGTACACAGATATATACATACTCTATAATTTACTCTAAATACCTCAATTATTAAAATGGTTTTGATGTTGATATAGCGCACATTATTAGGAATTCTTTTTAAAAATTAATATCGACTCTGTAACTGGAAACGGAACTAATATTAGAACCGGAATTACGGATCAAATTTTTTAAAAATCCGAAACATGAATTGAAACACGAATTATAAAACTAAAAGTGAGAAGTGGTAAATTGTACCCATTAATATATATACTAAAATCATAACTGAGAATGTCAAAAAATAAATCAAATATTTATTCCATCTATAGTATACAAATATACAATACATCTCTTTGTTGGTTTGTTTCACTTCTCCGTTTGAAGGCTGATCCTATTTTCTTGAAATGTTTCCCACTATATCGGTAGGTTCTGGAAGGAGCAAGGAGCAAGGAGCAAGAGGATTAAAGGGTTAAAATATCCCTTTAATTGGCAAAATAGAAAAATCACGTTTTTTATTATGAGAATTTCTGCTTTTGGTTAATTTTGGTACGAGAAACATGAATCCAAAGTCCATTTATCGATAGTTTGTATTGTATAGCCTCCAGATACAAGAACGTCTGCAAAAGGTCTCCACTGAGCCCTATATTTTTCACGAATTTTTATTTCTCACACTAAAGTTTAATAAATTTTTAAAACATATATTACAACAATTTCCCAAAAACAATTCCGAATCTGATTGAGCTGCTGGAAAGTACTTTTAAAATTAATTTTAATTTTGACTAATTTTGACTCTGTAACCTGAATAACTCGGCATGAAGCAAGAAAATCAAATAAAAAAAATGTATTAAAAAGTGAAAACAGACAACAACAACAAAAAAACAAACACAAAAATAAGAGCAAATTATAAAACTCAAGAACAAAAGAAAAAAACATTAAAACAAAAGTAGAACTAAATAAGAAATTCAAAATCGAAACACAAAAGCAAAAAAAAAATAAATCAAAAACACTAAATCTAGAACACAAAAACAAAAGAAAAGCAAAAAACTAAATCAATAAAAATGTTAAAGCAAAAACACAAAACCAGTAAAACAATAAGAAAAACACAACAAAAATAAAAACAAAATCAACAAGAAAAGAAAAAATACAACAACGATAATAAAAATATGCAAAAATAGAAAACCAAAAGTAATAACGCATAAACAAAAGCAAAATCAAAAATGCAAATTAAAAAAAAATAAATAGTAAAAATAATAATAAACACAGAAGATCAATCACAAACACAATATCTAAAGCAAAAACAGTAATAATAAAAAATATAAAAACAAAAGTAAAAACGCATAAACAAAAGCAAAATCAAAAATAAAGCAAATTCAAAAGTAAAAGTAAAAACGCATAAACAAAATCGAAGCAAAAACATAAAAGTAAAAGGAAAATTCAAAATAAAAAAGTAAAACCAAAAAAATAAAATAAAAACAAGAAGAGAAAATCAAAGTCAATCTTAACCAGTGAAGGTTAGAACACATGGGAAATTTTAAAGTAGGTGTTATTATAATAGTTAGGATTATCAAAATTATAGTCGGTCTAAGCCGACTATAAATACACTACACATATGTGTGGTTATCATTCAAAGTGTTATATATGTCACCAGGGTATACGAATCCTGAAAAAACCTACAATCTTTCAATCGCTGTAGAATTTCCATTCATTTGATACCCATATTTACAAATGAGTAGGTGTACCGAATTTCGATATTTTTTGGGAACCACAAGTCGATTCGCGGGAAAACATTATTTCTATGTCAATATATATTTGACCAAAAAAGTTTACCTAAGCACGTATACAGTAAAATTGAACTGTAGATGTAAATTTTATATGAGTTATTTGAATATAAATGGTCGGATCACAGGTCACAATAGACCTATAGATAAGTAATCCCTATTATGAGTTTCAATCATCTAACTCTTCAATTTTTTAAGTAGTAGGGATTTCAACAGACAGACAGACGGACATCGCTAAATCGACTCAGGCGGTCATGCTGATCAAGAATATATCGTCACTATCATGCCAAAGGGGCGAATGTGCAATTTTTGGCATTTGCGTTTTTTTACATTTTTGAATGTAGTTTTTCCTCAAGTATACTGTGCTGAAATCGCGTGTCGTTTTGTTGGATATTTCTAGCCACAAAAGTCAAAACCAAAAGGGCGAATTTGAAAAATTGAAAATCTTGTCATGCCAAAAGGGGAAATCTTTCCTTTTTCGCCATAACTATTTATTGGTACGAGATAAAATAGTAGTGTAAAGACATTTATTGTTTGTTTTTAAAGCATCTATCGATCTGCATCATTAATTAAAAATATTTAGTCAAACATTAATTTGCCATTTGTTATTTGCAGGAAAAAATGTTTGACAAAATATTTTTAAATAATGATGCATTTCGATAGATGCTTTAAAAACAAACAATAAATGCTTTTACACTACTATTTTATCTCGTAGAAATAAATATTTATGGCGAAAAAGGAAAGATTCGCCCCTTTGGCATGACAATATTTTAAATTTTTCGAATTTTTGTTATTTGCAAGAAAATATTTTTAATTAATGATGCAGATCGATAGGTGTTTTAAAGACAAACTATAAATGCCTTTACACCACTATTTTATCTCATACCAATAAATAGTTATGGCGATAAATAAAAGATTCGACCTTTTGGCATGACAAGATTTTCAATTTTTTGAATTTTTGTTATTTGCAAGAAAATATTTTTAATTAATAATGCAGATCGATAGGTGCTTTAAAAACAAAGAATATATGCCTTTACACCACTATTTTATCTCGTACCAATAAATAGTTATGGCGAAAAAGGAAAGATTCGCCCTTTTGGCATGACAAGATTTTCAATTTTTCCAATTTCTTCGTTTTTTTGCTATAACTTTTTATTCGTGCAAGATAAAATAGTAGTTTGAAGGTACTAATTGTCTGTTTTTAAAGCATCTATCGATTGGTATCATTATTTAAATTTGCCAAAAAAATTTCCTTCAAATAACAAATCGCAAATTAATGTTTGGCAAAATATTTTTAAATAATGATGCCAATAGATAGGTGCTTTAAAAACAAACAATTAATTCCTTTTCATCACTATTTTATTTTTAGCGAATAAAAAGTTATAGCATAAAAAACCAAAATATTTTTTGGTCAGGATATAGCCTCACAAAATTCGTATTTATAATTCAGTAAGTTGTCCAAATCCAAAGATATACGTTATAATAATTCATGAATAAACCAAAAAAACAGAAAAAATTGAAAAAAACTAAATTTTTCTTATTTTTAAAGCACTTCAAACTTTAAAATTTGATTTCTCAACATTTTTAAAAATGCACATTCGCCCCTTTGGCATGACAGTGACGATATATACTTTTCCATACCGGAGATGCTTCCTTCTGGGTGTTACAAACGGCGTACCAAACTGAATATACCCTTTCACTCTTAGTGTAGGGTACAAAAACAATATCAAAGAAAAAGAACAAAAGCAAAAGGAAAAATGCAGGAACAAAAGAAATATAATAAAAAGTAAAAATAATCAAGCCTCGTTTCGATTAAGAATAGCATACATTTTAATGTTTAGTTTTTTTTTTATTATAATTCAAATAATATTTTCATTACTACGCTTATCTACTGTATATTGAAAAATGGTTTAAAAAAAGAAAAACAATCGTTAATGAATCCCGGATTGTAATCATAAGTTAAGAATATTCTTATTTATTATCTTAAATAAAGGTCATACAGATTGTGGAGTATATACAGTTTTTAGAAGTTTAGGACAGTATAAATATTTTACCTAAGGGTACATTCTAAATTGTTTGTACCAGGGTGAATAACCAAATGTATAAATATTTCGATTGCCGTTTATTCATTAATGTCAATTTTAGTACTTATTTTCATTATCTTCGACAAATAAAATATAAAATATTTTTCTAGTTATAATTTAAAAAGATTTTAAAATTTCTTTGACTAAAATTTTAATATTTTCTTCTCCATTTGTCTTTAAAAAAAAATTACACAAACAAAATCGATTCCTTTACAATTTTCATATAAATAATTTCGATTTTAAAAATGACACAGATTTAGTCACGGCTTCAATTGAACCTGGAATTGTAACTGGTTCCATTGCATAGTCATGGAACTAAAATCAGAACATTTACAACTTTACTAACCGAAACTGGAACTGAAAAGTAAAAAAACCTATTTCAGAACTGGAAATGGTTTATTTATGGTACGGGAATTGTAATAATAGGTTGTAATAATAATTGTTTTAATGTTTATGAAACAATCAATACTGATTCACGAAATCTACATACTTTTCGTATTTTTACAATGATTTGAAAAATATTTAAAATTTAGCAAAACGTTTAAATTTGAAAATTACTGCAAAATGTGCTAATGTATTATGTATTTTATGCCGAAAGATTATAAACATTTTCAACCGCTCAATTACGCACTAATCAGCAGACACTTCAATAGCACCATTTTCGCTCCTCTCCATGTACCTGCCCCTGTGGTGCTGTCACTTTGCCATTGTCCTGCGGAAAACGGTTCATCATAAATCAAGTGCAAATGATGTTCGTGGTTCAATTCATTAAACACAATAAGAACACCAAAAGTTTTTAAAACGTCTTTGCAACCAAGGCAGAAAACACCAACTGACTGTTGGAAAAGTGGGCGTGGCTTCGTGCCATTCACTGCTATTCATTGGATTCATTTATAATTTTATCATTCATTCATTATTTTGTTTTGTGATTTTTTTTTCTTTTTTTTTTGTTCTCTTTCTTCTGTGCTGCAGTTTATTCAGTTTCTAGTGGGTTTTTACGTTTTTTATTGCCTACATTTAGGCGGTGCGCCATTAAACGTTATGAATTCATGCGACAAGCGAAACGTTTAGCAGCGCACGTGGGGCGTGGCAACACTGGCAGCAGGCATAATTGTGCGAATGATTAATGTTGTTCGTTTTTTTAAAGATACTGCGCATAAAAAATAAATATAAAAATTTTGGGAATTGGAGAATGAACCATTTAATGCGGAATTAAAAAAAAATGGATATAAATAACTTAATTTGGTATTTTTCTTTTTCTTTATCAATGCAAAGAAAATTAAATAATTAGCAACGTGGAAATCGCTTTGAACAGAAGTAGAATTATCGCATTACTTTTAACGTGAAATGTTTAAAAAAAAATATAAAATAGCACAGACATTGTTTAAAAAATAAAAAATTGTGTGAATAACATTCAAAAACTTTTTTTTATTGTATATTTTTATCTATATTTTTACATCATCTCCATTTATTTAAATAAATTTCTTGAGTCTGTATAACCACTTTCCAAATATTACTTGAAATCATCTTCCCAATTTCGTAATGATCTCTTCATCTGACACATAGATCATTCTTCGTTATTTTTATACCCTACACCTATGAGGTACAGGGTATATTAACTTTGTGCATATATTGTAACGCCCCTTAGGAGGCGTGTCCGGTATGGAAAAGTATATATATTCTTGATCAGCATCACTACCCGAGTCCGTTTAGCCATGTCCGTCTGTCTGTCTGTCTGTCCGTCTTGCTGTCTGAATACAGAATAACTTGAGAAATACTGATCAGAATGCGATGAAATTTCGTCTCAATATATTTTAGCCAAATGTAGGAACTGAGTTTGAAAATGAGCCAAATCGGTCAACGGACTCGCCCACCTCCCATACAAGTCACTTTTACATAACTCTTTCGGAACTAATAAATCGAAAAGTATTCAAGGTATAGTTATAAAATTTAAAATATATTGTTAGAATTCACCTATAAATATGTGATCCAAAAATGGGCTTGCTACGCCCACTTTTTTTCATTATTTTCCGGGTTTTCGTAGTTGAAATTTGATCCGTAAATTATTAAAATCAAATCTATGAAATATTAGCCTTTCAACATTTTAAATATAAGCGTGGTCTGCCCAATTATATTTTTCAATTTTTTTTTTTAGTTTTTTTATACTTATATATACATTTTTTAATTTATGGGGATATAAGACGTAAATTTCTGATATATGAATAATATTCTGAGGGTGGGGAGGTTCAGCATAATTAAAAACTTTAAAATTAAGGTATGCAATTAAATATCCCACATCAATATCCCCACCAAAGGTGTAGGGTATTCCGACCGACTATAAAAATTCGCCCCATGTGATCGAACTTACCCATGTGACCTAACTTTCCCAACTCGTATTATAACGATTCCGTTTCCAAAAATAGAAACGATTCCCATCCCTTTTTTTTGCGGTCCTTCACAGGTACTAAAATATCAGTTCAGATTCTGTTTCCAAGATTTTTAAAATATATGTTCCATTTCCGGTTCTGATTCCCGTTTCACACATTGTGTTTCAACCAAAAAATTATATGGTTTCCGGATTCCAATTCCGATTCATGTTTGTTAATACACCCAAAAAAAATCCCATTAAAATTGGTCAATAGGACAATTATTGTTTTAATAGTATGAAAAAAATATATCTTTTCATATAAACTCAATGGCAATGAACTGGTATTTTTCAGTATTTAATGGTATTTTCCGATTAAAATAATAATTTATCCTATTGACTTTTTTTAATAGTAAAAAACTATTATTTATATAGTATTTTTTTCCTTGGTGTAACTGCTCCGATTGACGGTTTCGAATCCGTTTACGGTTTCCTCTATCAATTTGGTTTTCATTTTTATACCCTACACTAAGAGTGACAGGGTATATTCAGTTTGGTACGCCGTTTGTAACACCCAGAAGGAAGCATCTCTGGTATGGAAAAGTATATATATTCTTGATCAGCATAACCTCCTGAGTCGATTTAGCGATGTCCGTCTGTCTGTCTGTCTGTCTGTCTGTCTGTCTGTTGAAATCCCTACTACTTTTAAAATTGATAAAATTTAAAGCTAGATAAATGAAACTTATATCTTAGATTACTAATATACCTACGCTGTATGTGCGAAAAAATTGGCGAGATCGGTCCATTGTGACCTATGATCCGACCACTTATGTCCAAATACCTCATATAAAATGTACATATAAAGATTAATTTTTATGTATACGTGCTTAGGTAAACTTTTTTGGTCAAATATATATTGACATCATGCTCAAATACATGATAATAATGTTTTTCGGCGAAAAGATTTGTGGTTCACAAAAAAAAATCGAAATTCGGTACACCTACCCATTTGTAAATATGGGTATCAAATGAATGGAAATTCTTCTGCGATTGAATGTTTGTAGTTATTTTCAGGATTCGTATACCCTGGTGACCTATATATTACTTTGAATGGTAACCACACATATGTGTAGGGTATTTATAGTCGGCTTAGACCGACTATAATTTTGATAATCCTAACTATCATAATTACACCTACTTTATAATTTCCCATGTGATCTAACCTTCCCAACTGGTTAATATTAAAAAAACTATTATTTATATAGTATTTTCTGGGTGTAACTGCTCCGATTGACGGTTTAGAATCCGGTTACGGTTTTCTCTATCAATATGGTTTTCATTTTTTTTTCATTCGTTTCGGCGTACCGATTTTAAGTTGTGATTTTAATTTTAGTCCAAATATAATTTAGTCCAAAAATAAGAAAAATATTGTTGTTGGTATTTCTTACTTTAAAATGTTTCAATATAATAATAAATTTTGCACCTTATTGTTCCGACCACTTCAAAAATTAGATTTAACATTAAAAGTTATTGTTATTATAAACTTTTCAGCCAATTCACAAAAAAAACTTTAAAGAAACATATAAAAGTGAAGATAACCTACAAAAACACTTCGACATAGAATTCCTTTTAATATATTAATGCAGTAGTCTGTATGAAACAAAACATAATACACTTTCCTCAATGCCAGACAGAGATCATGCCTAATTTAAGCTGTCTCCTTTCACATCGACTTCCGCCCGTATCACCCACATTGACGCCATATCCTGCAAATCATAAAAACAAATCTATCAGGATCTGAATTTGAGCTCATTCATATTTGCGAATTTATTATTTGCTTTTGCTGTCGCTGTCTTCAGAAAATGTCTCCGCATTACTTACTCTGCGAATGTCCTTTGGAATGGTGGCAGTACCAGCAGTAGTTGTTTTTGTTCTGGTACCATTGTCAGCGAATGTCTCTGAATTTACCCAGAATTCTTAGATTCATTTCATTTGCAGTTTTATTCAGTGTTGCTTATTTTTTTTTCTTTCGTTCTCACTCGAGTATTTTTCAACGCCAGAACGAACACTTTGTCAGGATATAATACAGAGACTAAAGCACTGCAGATAATATACTTTACTTCAGTTTGTCTCTTTTTTTATTTTTGTGAGTTTTTGTTGGTTTGGTTGACGTCGCGCAACGAAAACAAATATTAGCAGGACTCTCAAGGATAAGCAAATATTCGCATTTTGACATGTAGTTCAATTTCAATTGTTCCACGAATTGTAACGTTGACAAAACGCGTATAAATTGAAACTGACAGCAGTGCTGATTACACTTGATTTCCTCAATTCGAAAACCATTCCAACTTATTGTGAATGATCCTTGAGCGGCATCCAGTTCCGTGGTGTAATGTTCGAGTTTGAAATGTAGTCGGAATCAATTAAAATGGAATTTGAGTGGCTCAATGGCACTTGCGTAACTAAAGCAGCTGCCTGGCTGGCTGGTGGTGGCCCCAGCTAAGCAGCACCAACAACATTCACATACTAGAGTCGGCAGAGATCTGCCACAGCAGAGTCCTATTCAGCGCCCACCAGCACGTATTCACTTATTCATTTGTGTATGTGGAAACTCTTCATTTACGAAGTCAAATTGAACGGCGAACAAAAGAAAATAAAATTCAACTCTGGTGGTGGAAGATTTTCCAGTAGCAATTGAATGTGGTATCGTGGCCAACTGAAAAACATCCTCTCGATGGCTCCAACTCAACCATAGTCTTCTCAACATTCGTTCAAGCTCCCACTTTGGTTCCGTTGGTACCAGCTCCATCGGTGGGTATTGTACGGTGTCACAGTTCTTGCAATGTTCGGAAGTTACCACTGTGGATGCGTTCGTTTTTGTTTTGCGTTTTGAAATTCCAATCAGTGTTTCAATTTGCATTCTCCAGCAACTAATGAGACACTTGAGTATTAGCATTAATGTGATACAAGTCACTTTTATATAACTTTTTCGAAACTAATAACTCGAGAAGTATTCAACGTATAGTTATAAAATTTAAAACATATTGTTAGAATTCACCTAAAAATATGTGGTCCAAAAATGGGCGTAATCCGCCCACTATTTTTTTTTATTATTTCCCGGGTTTTCATAGTGGAAATTTGATCCGTAAATTATTAAAATCAAATCTATGAAATATTAGCCTTTCAAAATTTTAAATATAGGCGTGGTCCGCCTAATTATATTGTTCAAAATTTTTTTTAGTTTTTTTATACTTTATATAATTTTTTTTTATTTATGGGGATATAAGACGTAAATTTCTGATATATGAATAATATTCTGAGGGTGGGGAGGTTCAGCATAATTAAAAATTTTAAATTAAGGTATACAATTAAATATTACTCATTAATATCTCCACCAAAGGTGTAGGGTATTCCATAGTCGGGCCCGACCGACTATAAAAATCCGCCCCATGTGACCGAACTTACCCATGTGACCTAACTTTGCCAACTCGTTTAATTTATTATAGTCCAAAATAGAGGCAATATATGAAACACTGTAGTTTCGTTATTTTGAATCCGAAAGATAATTGAATAATACAATTTGAAAGGTGATTTTTTTGCAAAAGTATGTCACACATTGCATTGGTGATAAGTGGTTCAAAGTACTGACAATTAATCAAATAGTTTTAGTGTTTTGAGTTGTCACAAAAATAAAATAGTAGAAGTTATTTTGCGAACTATTTTGCAAACCTACAAACCTACCTACAAACATACATCGTATTTAATTTATTATACTCTTTGGTCTCATTGATATTCCAGATGGTTGCTATATCCATCCAAAATATTGTAACGCCCGTCACAATTAACAATCGTCGTAAACCAAAAAAACTGGAAAATTATATATTTGTTAATATATGCATCAATAATCAATTTTATTATTATTTAACCATAGAAAAAGTAGTAAATATTCCAAAATATTCAATGACCACAAAAATTTGCACTTTTTCTTCAAAAAATATCAATTCATAATTTGACCATATTGAATTTTTCATTTATATTTGTTTAGAATTCGTACAGGTAACGCCCGTCACAAAATGTGTAACATCCGTCACAAGTTTTGAAACTTTTCAAGTTTGTGATCAAAGTAACCATTGCAGAATTTTGTTATTTAGGGCAGAACTCCCATTATTAATGAATTGTTTGAGATATACTTAATCTCCATAGTCCGATTATTTTAGCTAAAGTTTAATACTTTGTGAACTAAACTCTGTTTTTTGAAAAAGTACGTCTAACGCCCGACACAGCATTTAACTTCAAATTTGTAGAAAGATATAGTACCTATTAGACATCTGCACAAATGGTTTTGAAGTTTCTTCTACAAATATGCACTACTGCACTCTACAGTTTTGAATTCATTTCACAAATGACAATCGACAGTATTATAGTGAAGTCTCTTTGAGCGACTTCACTTCACTTCAGTATTTGTTTCATTGGTGTCAAGCACTGTCAAAACATCAAGCTATTCAAAACATTCAATGTTTTGAAAAACACAACAAACGACAACACTGTCGCTGAACATGCAACGAATACAGTAGGTGCAGCGAGTGAGCGCAACGAGTAACGAGTGAGAAGACGAACATTGAAAACAACAACAAATCTGACGCTCGTTCGACGGCAGTAATGTTGTTTTTGGTATTTATGTGTTAATAAAAAATACAACAACTAAATTTAAAAAAAAAAATTGTTAAAAAAAAATTTTGTACGACAAAAACAACACTTTGGTCGAAAATCAATATACCAAAAAAAAAAAAATTAATAAATAATGAAAAAATTAAATAATGAAAAAAATGTTTTTCGATAAATAAAAAACTTAATATGAAATATTATGTGATTTTCTTATACCTTTTGTTTTTTCTATATTTCAATATTAATGAAAATTCCTACTCTATTCCTTACTCTAGTAAAAATGATAAAAAATAAATGAAAAATGCACTAAGTACTCGGTGTCATAAGCAGTTCATTTCAGTATTTGAATGTTTATTGCACATCATCATATACCTCTTCACTTCAGTTTTGTTTTGCTTATGTTTTGTTTTGACAGTACTTGGTTCTTTGTTGTTGTGAGCAAGACATTCATTTGATTTTCAAGCATAGAGTTGACGACAGTAAATGTTTTGAAACGAAGTGAATGTCTTGAAGTGGGTTTCAAAAGGACTTGTGCAGATGTCTTGTACCTATTGAAAATGTTTCTTTTATTTGAAATTGATTTTCAGGGTATGATTTATAAGTTAATTGTTTTTAATAAATCTATTAGGATTTTTTTTATTATAAATATTGCACCATTTATTTATAAGACCAAAAGATCACTGTGTCATGTTTTCTTCTGTCCACTTAAATTTAGCTGAAACCGCAATAAAGGTACATCTTATATTGAAATATCATAACTAAATCAAAAACATAAAATATACGCAAAAAAAAAATACCAAAATAAAATGTTTCACTTAAATCATGATAAGGATCCAATTGAGCTCAACGCATGAAACAAAAAATTGGTAAATTTAAAGTTAAAAAAATTACTGTGAAACGTTAGAAATTGTTTATGTTTTCCCCCTTAAAAATTATACACAGCAGTGTAGGACAGTAATCAAATAAATTTTTATTTAAATAACAATTAAAACAAAATTGTATTCATTCATTTTTTAATAGTTATTTAAAAAACAATTTTCAATTATACAATTTTCAATTTATTCGTTATTTGAAATTTCAATCAAATTTTTTTTATTCAAACAAATGTATTAAAATAAATTCTTTGTGAATTAAAATGTATTCTAAATAATAATTTCAAATAAATTAGAAATGTTTTCCAAATAAACCAAATTTATTCTTTATTAAAATTTTTTAAATAAAAAACTAAAGAAATGAAATAAAATTGTATTTTGAGGAATTTGAGAATTTTGAGAGGAGAATTTTTTTCCGCTATAAGGAAAAACATTATTTATTACACTATGATACATTCAAATAATAAAAAAAGATATACAAAATAATAGATATAAATTTCGAGAAAAACTGAGGTTTATGAAAAAAAAGTGTAATAAAATATTTATTACTTAAATTTGATAAGAATATTAAATATACGGTTGTATCAATTTTTCTAAAGTAAATTTTGAAAAAACCCTGTATGTCATTGGGTGTTCAAAATAGACCCTAACTCTAGAACAATTTTTTCATGAAATGAACCAAGGAATCAGTCCTTGTATTTTGAGGGTAGACCTCTTGGTGTTACCTTTCTAGTGGGAAATGTCAGCAATGATTCCTCAATGAATACAGCATTTTCGACTACAAAGCATTGATGACATTTTCACACAAATGTCCACTACTAGATACAGCATCGAAAACATATCATCAAGGATGTCACAAATGTTGGTCATACTTAATTTGATAGGTGATACACAATTTGATTTTTTTTTTTTAATATCTACTAAGATCTACAGCACTCAGACAGATTATATCCATTGTACTGTGAAATCTATTCCCTACAATTTTGTGGTTAATATCACCACGAGCGCCCATGCCCAAGCCGGGATTCGAACCCGAGAACTTCAGAATGCAAGTCCAGCGCGCTACCTCTGGACTGCTGAGGCCGGCGATGTTTATTAAACAAAATGTTGAAAATTGAAATGGGTTATTTATGACTTGACGACCTGTGATACCTGGCGATTTGTGAACTTTGCTAGCCCCATCTGTATATTACGGATATCATTGCGGGTGGTACTGTTCTTAATGGGACCAAACAATGAATAACGACCTAAAAGACAAAAAAACAACAATAATAACTGCAAAACATTTGTTTAAAAGACCTGAACTAGTCACGCAAACTGATATCGCTCCACCTGACAACGTTGGAAGCGACGAAAAACCCATGATGGCCTACGATTTTAAAAGCCCTTCCGTTCTTCGGTACCCTACAGTGCGGACAAGTCACCGCAGGTCCAGACAGGGAACAAGAGTGACTAGCGAATTCCGACGACAAGACGGTCATTGCAATACCGCTAACCGGCAAAAACCGCCGGAGGTACAGTGGGTCAGTGAGGTATCTCAAAAACAAAATGAGCGCTAGGGATCAGGCAAAGCTCACTAATCGAGATATGGCGCTCTAAAAAAACAGTGGAAGCTGACTAAAGTTCCCACACCCGCTGCTTTAAGCAATTGCACCCCAGAAAAACCATTCCTGTCCCTAAAAAGGCGAACATGAGAAAGCATTCTGGGAAGAGGGAGGATGCCTCCAAACCCAAAATCGCATTTAATAGAAAATCAAAATCTCTGTGAGATTAAAGGCCGAAACCTTGGGGCTGTCTGCTAAAAGGCAAAGGTCGGATGAGGATCGCAGGAAGAAAAACCCCGAAACGGACCAAAATTCTGCGAGTTTCGAGGCGACTCCAGCGGATCTGTAAGTAGCCAATATTGATGTATCTGAGCCTGATGGCAGGATCAACTGCCAAAAATTGGTTTCTTGTAGAAAACGAGATCCTCAGGGAAATGATGTTGCGCATCGAAAATCTTAGACCCAGAACCCGAACTGATATTCCAAAAGGTTTTATTACCTGTATAAATAACTCAAAAATTAAGTTTCGTACTGTTTTTTCTCTTAAATGCATAAGTTAAACTAAAACAATTTAAAAGATAATGTTAATATACCACGAAATTTAAATTTTCTGATTTTTTTTTTTAATTAGAGTAGAAACTATAAAAAAATCTTTAATGGGCGCGTGCCTGATTTTAGAGGCACCGACACGCACGCGTACGACAACAGCTAGCACGCACGAAGATTTGCACGCACGAACTCAGATTTTCGGTCCTGACACGAAAAAAGCACGCGCCCATCTCTAATTTGCAGGTTTTATATGAATTTTCCTCGTTGATATGAAAAATGACAAATTTAAGCTGTACACAATTTTTTTTAATTATTGGTGCTCAGTTGAGAAATAATTTGAATAGATAAAAAAATACATTTCAAGTTTTAAACAAACCAACACAAACAACAATGAGTTACAAATGAGACGCACTAAAGTAATTCAATATGCAGCATGTACATGAATTTGCAGCCTACTAGACCCACTTCAAACTGTTAAAAAAACCTGCCTCAAGCGGTAACAACATTACCCACATTTTGAAATTGTTGAATATAGCTTGTTTGTTGCTTTTTTGCTTTTGTTTACTTACGAAATGCGATTACGCAAGTAGAAACGATGCCACTGATGAGGCGAACGCAGGTCCATGTTCTGCCTTGTGTGCATTGATAAACATTGCAGAACAATGCAACACACTGGCGCGGACCATTTGTACACGGCTTGAGGTTACGATTGAGCACTGAACGCAGCTCGTTGCTAATGAGAAATCGTTGCAATATTTGCGAACATTGAAGGGTAAAAAAGGACTGGAAGACTTTAGATGATGCGGGAAAAAACGGACAAATTTGGGAGGGGGCGTTTATCTAGAAGGAAAAATGAAATCCTTAAATAAACAGAAATAACAACATTGAGTTGATCAAGTTTGACATTTCCTGTTACAAGCCAGCCGGCGCAACTCGGCGCCAACAACCCACAAGACACGGTTGCATTTCATAAAAGAGCCATGTGGCAACCTTTTTCTAGGGGTAGCCGGGTTTTTGCTGCTGCTGCTGCTGCTTTCATTATTGTTATTCATGTTGACATGTTGATGTAACACATACAAATAACATCCTTTTCAACAAAACCAACAACAACGTCAACGACGACTCTCTAATGAATCCTGCAAAAGTCAGAAAATTAAAAAAAAACGGAAAAACGGCACAACAAATGCGAAAACAAGCAACAGCAACAACATTGTTTTTAATCCCTAATGTCAGCAACATTGAATGGTATTGAAGTTCGTTCGTGTTTTGTTTTTCATTTTTTTTATTATAATTTTTTATATTATTTTATATACAATTTTGTGCAATTTTCAACTACTGCCATTTGCCGCTGTTGTTCCAGTGATGCCGGATGCTGTTTTTTCGCTGTTCATCAGCAACATCCAGCAGCAGCGCTTCGGGTTGCAATGGTATTGTTCAACAACAACAATAGTCATCATGTTTTCAACAACAATTGTTGTTGCTTTAATTATTATTGTGACTACCAGTTGATTTAATTAATATTAAAATAGAGAGAGAAATAGTCGAGCTTTCGGATTATTTTTTAATTATTTCGTTAAAACCTCCTCATTATGTGGATTAATTAGAAGTAAGCTCTATTTCAACAATTGTTTTTTAATAAATAAATAAATGTAAATTTAATTATATAAAAAAGTAAATTTTATTATTACTGATTTTAAACATATTCTATAAGGAAATGAAATTATGTAAATTGAAATTCAATTTTTGGAAGTTATAATGCATTTTATCGTTATACTTTGGAAATATTTTAATAAGAACAAAAATATTTTTTAAGCAACTAAATTGTATCGTGGAAGATTTACCTCTGGGAAGAATAGTCTCGTATTTTTTTTCGAGGCCATTTCTTTCAGGACTGTAGAGCCAAACTATTATTACTATCTTAGTACTTTGCGGTTGCTGATTTTGACTAAATAATCAGTTCTTTTCTATTACGCAATGGTTTTAAGAAAATTGCTTTCGAACTTTTAGGCTCTTTCCAGATACTTTTCAGAATAAAAATTGTACATACCCTTAACCAACTAGTTTTCCCAAAATCTTAAACGCATTTTTTTTTTTTAATTGACAAATTTAATTTAAATATACCAATACTACGAGTATTCCGATATTGATTTAAGATATTTGAATGTAAACTCGGACATATTTGATTTTTAATATTATTTTTAAATGATATTTATAGCCAGAGTTCGGATTTGCACGCCCGTGCCCTTCTTCCAATGAGAAGTAAATTTGTTTACGCAGACACTGCATTCGGGCATCACATTTTTTTTTACAACACAGCCCGTCGCAACGAGTAATGCTGCCCCGGGCAGCAAGCGAATTTTCACGGGTTGTGCAGTAAAAAAAAAATGTGTTGCCCGTGTGCAGTGTCTTCGTTAAACAAATTTGCGCGTCATTTGAAGAAGAAAAGGGCATGTGCGGGGCACGCACACGGGCATTTCCGATCTCTGTTTTTAGCATTTTGGATCTAATGATAAATAAGAAAAAGTGTTATGGTTATGCAATGCATATTTTAAACTAACGATAAATATTACAAACTTTTTATTTCACCTGTTATCGTTTTTAAAATACTCCCTATTAACACAGTTTCCACAACAACCTGAATTAAGTTTAAAATGATTGTATATTTTACATATAGATTACTAAAAATACCAATTTTAACTCAAATTTTTCTCAAAAAGACTAATGTCGATTTTAATGGCAAGTTTTTAGTTGTTGTGTCAAAATCTCAGTGTTTGCACGAGCCATCATTTTTGATTTTTTTTAATAAGTATTTGTGAATAATGTACAATGACTTCTCATTCTGTCATTTTCTTTGTTTATTATATTTCTGTTTATAGTGATTTAATTTAAATTTTATTATCCAAAATTATTGTACTTAAAAAAATATTAAATCATTAAAAAAATAACGCTCTACAAGTCACTCATCATGCCCGTCCTACTTTATGGTGCAGAAACATGGACGCTGGCCACCACCGATGAGAGAGTACTGGGAGCGTTCGAGAGAAAGATTCTCCGTAAAATCTTTGGCCCTATCTGCTTTGCTAACGAGTATCGAATCAGGATGAACCACGAGCTGTATGAGTTATTCGACGACATTGACATAGTCAAGCGCATCAAGATCCAGCGGCTTCGCTGGCTAGGTCATTTCGAACGAATGGATGAAAACACTCCAGCCAAGAAGGTGCTTGAATCGAAACTCGAAGGTGGACAGCGTAGAAGAGGGCGTCCAAATCTGCGTTGGAAAGACCAAGTTGAGGACAACCTGGCAACGCTTGGTATTTCTAACTGGCGTCAGCGCGCGCAAAGCAGATCCGACTGGCGCGGCTTCATCTCAGCGGCCAAAACCGACCCACGGTTGTAAGGGCCATTTAAGTAAGTAAGTAATTTATAGTCGGCTTAGACCGACTATAATTTTGATAATCCTAACTATCAAAATAAAACCTACTTAAAAATTTCCCATGTGATATAACCTTCCCAACTGGTTCTTATTACTTATGTCCATCAGTTGTTGCTCTATTCTAGCAGTTGATGTACTGAAAAAGTTTCATAGAGAAAAAACTGCTAGAATAATTGATTTATCACGCATTCAGTAATGGGTATATGATTTTCGGTGGTGGCCAGCGTCCATGTTTCTGCACCATAAATGCGGGCATGATGAGTGACTTGTAGAGCGTTATTTTTGTCCGGCGAGAGAGGGTTCTGCTTCTCAATTGTCTACTGAGCCCAAAGTAGCACCTGTTGGCAAGAGTTATTCTCCGTTTGATCTCCAGGCTGACGTCGTTGTTGCTGTTTACGCTGGATCCCAGATAGACGAAGTCCTTCACAATGTCGAATTTGTGGGTGTCAAAATCAGCTTTTTGTCCAAGACGCACGTACTCTTTTTTGCTTGTTGACACAAGGAACTTCGTCTTGTCCTCGTTCACCGCTAGACCCATTCGACGCGACTCTTTCTCCAATCTGGAGAATGCTGCGCTGACTGCTCGTGTGCTCCTGCCAATGATATCAATATCGTCGGCATATGCGAGCAGCATGACACTTTTGTTGAGGATAGTGCCGCTTTGACGGAGTTCGGCAGCTCGAACTATTTTCTCCATCAATAAGTTAAAAAAAGTCGCACGATAGGGATTCACCCTGTCTGAAACCTCGTTCGGTATGAAATGGCTCGGAGAGGTCTTTTCCTATTCTCACTGAGCAACGTGTGTTGCTCAGGGTCATCCTGCAAAGCCTTATAAGTTTCGCAGGTATACCGAACTCAGACATTGCGGCGTATAATCGTTCCCTTATCGGAGTGTCGAAGGCGGCTTCATAGTCGACTAATAGGTGGTAGGTGTCGATCTGTTTTTCTAGGGTCTTTTCCTGGATTAGGCGCAATGTGAAAATCTGGTCTATGGTGGACTTTCCAGGTCTGAAGCCGCACTGATAAGGTCCAATCAGTCTGTTGACGATGGGCTTCAGTCTTTCACATAATACGCTCGATAGAACCTTGTATGCGATATTGAGTAGGCTGATCCCACGGTAGTTGGCGCAGATAGTGGGATCCCCTTTCTTAAGGATTGGGCAGAGTACACTGAGGTTCCAGTCACTTGGCATGCTTTCATCCGACCATATTCTGCTTATGAGCTCGTGCATGCAACTATTAGCTCTTCGCCTCCGGTCTTAAACAATTCAGCAGGCAGGCCATCAGCACCTGCGGCTTTGTTGTTTTTCAGCCGAGCAATGGCTGTTCTGACCTCGTCATGGTCGGGTGGCGGAATCTCAACGTCGTCATCAAGTACTGGGGTTGCCGGGTTTGCTTCTCATTATCACCGGTCAGCAGTTTAGAGAAGTGATCCCTCCATATTTTCAGTGTGCTCTGGATATCTGTCACTAGATTTCCGTTCTCATCTTTACAGGAAGAGGCTCCGGATTTCGAACCTCCGGCTAGGCGTCTTATTTTCTCGAAGAATTTTCGAGCCTCATTCCTGTCCCCATGCATCTCAATCTCCTCACACTCACGTCTTTCTGCCTCGCTTTTTTTACGCCTGCAAAGACGTCTCTCTTCCCTCCTCTTCTCTTTGTATCGCTTCTTCGCAGCTCGCGTAGCTACTGACTGCAGGGTGGATTTGTACGCAGCGTCTTTCTCTGCAGTGGCCGCGCGACACTCTTGGTCATACCACTGATTCCTCAGGGGGCGTTGGAATCCAAGCACCTCTTCGGCAGCCGTACGCATAGAGCAGGAGATATGATTCCACTGCGCGCTTATATCATCGAGAGGAGGAGTGCTTTGTCTAAACAGGTGTGAGAGTCGAGTGGAAAAGGCTTGCGTTGTCTGTTGTGATTGCAGCTTTCCGACGTCTAGCTTTCTCTGCGTTTGGTTCCGTACGTTCTTCGCAGCGCTTAAGCGTGTGCGGACCTTGGCTGCTACAAGGTAATGATCCGAGTCCATATTGTCACCTCGGATAGTGCGTACGTCCATCACGCTTGAAGCGTGCCTTCCGTCAATCACAACGTGATCAATTTGATTTCGAGTTTTTTGATCGGGCGACAACCATGTGGCCTTGTGGATATCGAAATGTTCGAATCTAGTGCTACTAACTACCATGTTTCGTGCTGCGGCGAAGTCGATTAGCCTCGTTCCGTTATCGGAAGTGTTGGCGATTGTGGGACAATAGATGGCTTCTCTGCCCACCTTGGCGTTAAAATCGCCTAGCACGATTTTGATATCGTGCGTGGGCAGCGCTCGTATGCGTTGTCTAGGCGCTCGTAGAAGCGCTCTTTTGTCTTGTCATCTTTCTCGTTCGTCGGAGCGTGTGCACAAATTAGGCTGATATGGAAATATTTAGCCTTGATGCGGATTGTTGCCAGCCTTTCGTCCACGGGCGTGAACCTAGAGACAAGGTGGCGGAGTCTCTTGCCGTGGTGATGTCAGCCTTATATTTTTCGAGGACATCTGCCAGCTGGATAGAGGCACCTTCCCTATAAAGGGTCCGGACATTCCAGGTGCATATCCGTAAATCATGGTCCTTAAAACGTTTGCGTGGATCATCATCGTTGTAATCGGTCGTTATCCGAGGCTTCTTTTTTGTTTTCATTGGGCGCATAGGTTTTTTCCGTGGTGGGACCCAAACCCAACGCACGAACCCTGAGGGAGATGCTCGCCACTCACTTTAGCCGACTTCTACACCGGGTGGTGTAGAGCGCCGTTTCCAGGGACTTCCACGAAGAGGACTTCCACCGAAGTGGAGGTGTCACCATTTGACAATTTGTCAATTCTGGTGACCAGTGAGTTGACTTGAGATGACACCGACAAGGATTGCGCTGGCTTCGCCATGTTGAAGCACTCAGACACGTTGCCTTGTGATAATCGCCGACTATAAATACCCTACACATATGTGTGGTTACCATTCAAAGTGATATATAGGTCACCAGGGTATACGAATCCTGAAAATAACTACAATCATTCAATCGCTGAAGAATTTCCATTCATTTGATACCCATATTTACAAATGGGTAGGTGTACCGAATTTCGATTTTTTTTTGTGAACCACAAGTCTTTTCGCCGGAAAACATTATTATCATGTATTTGAGCATGATATCAATATATATTTGACCAAAAAAGTTTACCTAAGCACGTATACATAAAAATTGATCTTTATATGTACATTTTATATGAGGTATTTGAACATAAGTGGTCGGATCATAGGTCACAATAGACCGATCTCGACATACAGCGTAGGTATATTAGTAATCTAAGTTATAAATTTCATTTATCTAGCTCTTCAATTTTAAAAGTAGTAGGGATTTCAACATACAGACAGACAGACAGACGGACAGACAGACAGACAGACAGACAGACGGACAGACGGACATCTGCATACCAAACATTATTATATTGTCCATCATAATTTGTCAAACTTACCATAAATACCAACATAAAATTTTAATTGTATTTAAATAAACTATTTCTTGGCAATTCACTTAATTAAAACTATGTTTTGATACAAACAGAAAATTCTTTTCAAATTAAAATAAACGTATGTTTGCAACGCTCGTCTTCATTCGGTAAATTACACTGCACAACAGCCATTCTGCGCCGCAGTCAAGGTTATTTTTGTATTAAGTAAAATGACGCCCTTATTCCGAATATACGGTTTAATAATGTTCCTTTGGATAGGTTTACAAAATATGGCCAATAACTTTTGGACCGCGCTTTCATAAAGGTGGTCACATATATTTGCAAATAGTTCGCGTTCTAAATAACACATATGATCAAATGTTATATTGAATGAAAATTAATTGAATATCGAATAAACATTTCTTAGAACATTTTTAAATTGGTTCATTAGTTTAAGCTAACTCGAAAGGAGAACTTGAAAATACATTTTTTTTCAACAAAAATTTAAGAAAAAATTCATTTAAAAAAAATGGAAAAAAACCGAGAAAGTTAACACAAATTTTAATTAAATTAGTTCACACTCTTTCAAAGAAATTGAGCTATAAGTGACAAAAATATATGGGTAACATTTGAGGATAAAAAAAGTTATGTGAAAGCAATATAATTGAGTGCTATACAAATAGGCATAAAAATAAAAAAATGTGAGCGGATCACGATTATTTTTCGAGCAACTATTGATAGATGATTGCTTGTAATTAATTTTAAATTTTATAACTTTATCTTTAATACTTAACGAGATATGTGATCCTAAAAAGTAAACCCACATCTCGAAGTGGATGTAGTAGATTACGTTGACTAAATCGACCCATTTTCGTACTTTGAATTACTATTCTACTAAAATATATTGAAAATAAATTTCACATCATTCGGAATAGCAGTTTTAAAGTTATCGTGTATAGGCGGACAGACAGACGATCATATCTAAATCGACTCGGAAAGTGATGTTGACCAAGAAAATATATACTTTTACATACCAGGCACGCCTACTAAGAGGCGCTAAAATAACCTCACATATATTTTATAACTTGTAACCCATGGGTATAGGGTATAAACATATTATGTGATTTTTTTTAGTTAATACCCAATTGTAATGCTTTCACATGATTTTTTCTGTTCTCAAAACTTATCCATAGATTTCTCTTATTTTTACATAATTTTCATTAAAAATGTATAGGCTAATTTCGTAATATTACAAACTGTGCATCATCTTGCGTTGCGTTTTTTAAATGCATTTTTTAATAAAATTTTGGTCGACAAAATTTACATTTTTCGTGTTCTTCTATAGAGTTCTCTTCAACCAGTAAACCAATTCCAAACTATTGTAAGAAATGTTTACTGAAAATTTAATTATATTTCATTCGATATAACAATTGATTTTATGGGTTTTATTAAAAGCGAGATATTTACTAATTTATGTGACCACTTTTTTAAAATCTCAGTACAAAAGTTATTGCCGGAAATCTCGTAAACCTATCCGTAGAAAATTTTTTAATTGATATATTCAAATTCTGCGAGTCATTTCCAATAATAAAAAATAATGGAATTTACTGCGCAAACTTTTTTTCTCATTTTGTTGTGTTATCGAAAGCGGTAATTGGCAACGTTAAGCAGCATATTTTACCGACGTCTCTTTTGCCATTGTTTGAACATATTGATGTTTAAAAACAAACGAAAAAATGAAATTAGATTTAAATAAATGTATTCTTGCAACATTCTTCTTGTATACGAAGTTGGCACTCGTTGAGTAGAATTTTCTACCTATGTCTCTTTTGTCGTCGTTTGAAGTATGCATTGGATCCTTTAAAATACTGATGTTTGAAAACAAACAAAAAAAAAAAATTATTTAAAACATATTTATGTTTCGGTTCAAATATTTATTTTGTTTGAATATATTAATTATTATGTATCTATTAGAACACACACCATTTTAAGAGGCAACATTAAAATGTTTCCGTAATATCATTCTAAGATTCTAAATAATCCTAAAGTTTTAATTCAATTGTCTTTAAAACTTATTGGAATGTTACCATTCATAAGTATACAAAAATTAAACAATTAATAAAAATTAAATTTTTTGCATATTTTTCAACAGGATTTTTTTTTCTAAATTTTTGGGTGAGAACGGAGTAAAATAACGACTTTATGAAAGGAATAAATCTGAGTATGCAGTAAAAAACACCAAATTATATAGAACTAACGCATAGGATGTTCATGGCGTTAGTAAGTTTATCTGTCGATTTCCAACATGCGTCCAAAGTAATAAAAACATTTAAATAACCGATGTTTCTTATTGACGGCTTGTATGATATCCCTTAAATTTAAATAGGTCCCTAGCTAATACCAGGGTAGAAACAACAAATATGTCGAATAAATGTGCTATAACCAAAACTAAATTTAGACAGAGGTAGCTTTGATATCGCTTTTGGAATGAAAACGAAAATGTCCCCTCCCTACAATCCAAGTATTCAAAACGTAGCCGAAACCGAAATGTTGTAAACACATGTTAATTTTTTGAAGAACAATATTTCCCAGAACGACGGACTTTAGTCTAAACATTGTTTTTCGATTATTTTCTTCGATCACTTGTTTGTTTCTTCTTTCTCCGATACGCTAGTGTCGTTTGCTGTGCGACTATGTATGATTTTTCACGGGAAATTGTTTTGTACAACAAACAAACTCGTGGGTGTTGTTGTTCAAGAAGTTTTTGTTACTAACTGGATAGTTGTACTAAAATACACACACATGCAATGTGTGTGTCAGGCTGTTTATCTGTTGTTTTTCTGGTATCCGTAATTTTTGTAAAGTAAATGTAAACCCAAGGTGTTTTGAAACAACGCAAAGTAGTTTTTAGTATTACCATTAAAATAATAAAAATATATAAAATTTAAAAACTCAAACACAAAACAAGTACAATCAAAATTAAAAAACATTGCGACCTAAATCTTAAATTTTATTTTCTCCACTAAATATACAATTTATTTGACTTTAATTTGCACCACAAAAGCACAAGACGGTGCTCCTTAATATACCCTGCAAATTCCATTCTGCTACTGACTAAAATAACAGAATCTGCACCATGGATATGTAAATAAAATTTTCACCGACGTACATCTGGAGTTTCAGTTGGTTGTGTCGCACGGTTGGTCATTAAATATTAACCTACAAAATATTTCGCGCCAAGTGCAAGACAAGCCCAGGCAAAAGACGAGCCGGCATTGAGGGTGCACGACATTCCGACAGACGTAAAGGCAGCATTTAGCGTCTACGATTTGTTACTTGATTCGTGAAAATGTCGCGTCAATATTTTTCTTTTGCCGCACTTGTCGCCCGTTGCGACGCGCACTCGACATCCGATCTAATTGCGAATGTCTGCGAAAGGGCGGAGACAGGTCACGTGGGTGGCATACGAAGTGGTGCCCGTGTGGCCCGCGTTGTCGGAGTCGTGTACACGCGGCTCAAGCAGGCGTAAAGACGAAATAAGTCGAGGTTAAGTCTGGAAAACGCGCTACAAAATTACAGAAATTAAAGCTAACGAAGCGCGAACATTTTCCGGGCGCACAAAATCAGCAGCAGCAGCAGTGCGGATGGAAACGGCGCAGAAGGGGAATGCAAAAAAGGACGTGCGCTGCTAGGGGAGTTCGGAACCCGGTTAAAGCATCCTCGAAGTTCGTTTGCACCGAATGCAGGAAGGAAGCGCAGCAGAAATCCGGTGCAAAAAAAACCTCGCAAATGAGAATGAAAAGTTAAATTCTCATTTGTGGAAATTGAATTAGACTTGAAAAGGTTAAGAAAACGTAAAAGAATACGAAGAACTCGACGAGCAATGGCAAAAATAAAACAATCGTTGGAAAGAAACGTTTCAGAAGGGTTACAGAAAGTAGCTGCACATAAAAATAGCACGAAGTACGTGAAGAATTAGTATGGCTTTTGGTAGAATACTAATTGAAATACTTTCAACAATAATTGAAATGATACTGCTACTCAATATGGAAGGTACATAAAGTTGTATGAGGGTATGAAAGAAAAAGTGTATTCGAAAGAACTTGTTTGAAAAATATTATTTTGTTGAAATAAATAAGGATTTAGTTTTAAAATTCTTTAATAAAATGTTAATAAGTTTATGGCAAAGTGTTTATCATACGAACAAAAAATATAAATAATTAGGTTGCCTCTTAAATTTTGGTATATGAATAAAAATTAAATATATATATAATGTAAGGTGTTTGGGACAGTAAGGTGATATTTCTAAAAAAAAAATATTCTTAAAGAAAAATATTGAAAAGTTCAAATGTTTATAAAATTCGTGCAATCCATTTTTTGGCAATTCCAGATTTTTGTAATCATTATAAGTCATCCTGAGAATTGTTTCCTATTCACTGCATAAATTGAAATAAAATATAAAACTCTAGTGTTCGAAGAAGCTTTATTTTTCTCATCGATCAATTTATATTCTTTACTAAAAGTACTATCATTGATGATAAAAATAATGTTTATCTTAAATGTTTCTCAATAATTCTCATCAATTGAAGATGAAAAAAAAAACCAGATAAAATTTATGGCTGGCTCGAGGCAATTTAGAAACACTTTTCGAAAGATTTCAAGCAGTTTGTATCATAAGCTGTCTGTTTTCTGCCCGTTCTCAACATATGCCGAGAATATGCTTTTAAATTTCCACAAATCCCAAAAAAATCCATAAACCTTTTACCCCATATTTTTCCAAAATATTCCAGAAAATGCCATAAATTTTGTCTCGGGAAGATGAGAGATATGATGTAGAAAATGATGTGAAATATTAGGAGAATAGATGAGGGCAAATGAGCAATTGATCGTTCGATTGAATATGAGGTGCTCGTGGAACATGGAAAATGTTACTTATTTTTTAAAAATTATAAATTAAATTTAAAATTATTTTGGACATGTTTGAAAATAATCAATTATATAGGTATAGACTAAATTTTGTATTTTTTTTGTTAATATGGTGGAGTCAATATCATTCATATATTAGAAGAAAAAACGTTTTCTTTTCATTTTAGTTTTTCGTGAAAAATTTGAAAATCATTGATTTCGGCCGGGAAAGTTTCAAAATCAATTTATTATTTGAAAATACATAATCCGAATGAATAGAAATGAAAAAGAATTAATTTGTATGCGCGATTGTATTTTGTTTTTTCAAACCAAATATCCGACAGAAATCAATGCTGACGATTTGATCTATTACACCGTACGACAAAATTCAACCTTTGTTTGCACAAATGAGAAAATCCTATAAATTCTTAAAGTACGCTAACAAATAAAATACACGTGTATCCCAGTTTTGTGGATCAATTTGTTAAAGGGTTTTATTTGCATGCGAAAAGTAAGTGCATATCAAATTTTTGGTCAAACATTTCAAAAAAAGTTGCATGTATTTCATAGCTGAGATATCTCTGAGTATGAATATTATAATGGTTGTCCGATATCAATGCATTTACAGCTTTTATTTCTATTTAATAAATTTGAATCCATTTTTAAAATATCTCATAGTACCATTTCAAATGGGAATAAAATCTTTAAATGAATTGATATTGGAAAACCGTTTTCATACCCATTTATTATGAAAATATGTTATGCATTTGCATTTCAAATACACAGAAAGAAAATGTACATCATAATGATGAATTCCGTTCTTCAAACCATGATTCATTGTATTGAAGAACCGTTCATAATATTAATGATTAACGACATCAATGTTATGAATTGTATCATAAATATGATGAACGCTTGGAAACTTTCGAAAAAGTGTTCTTCAATATGATGAATTGTGTGTGAAGAATACGTTTCAACATAATAATAATAATAGTTTGGCGCTACAGTCCTGTACAGAACTTCGGCCGAGCTCTCTCACCATTTTGAGCTGTGCGTGTTATATTTGTACTCAAAGTGGTGGGACCTACAGTTTATTGCCGAATCCGAACGGCGGGTGAGAGCTTGTTTTACTCTCGTAGGTTTGCCATTTACTGACGAGAGGTAACGCGGTATAGAAAAATGTTTCTATGAAAAGATGTTGTTAGCCCCAGTCCAGGCTTGAACCGGGGACCTTTTGACTCGCAGTCCAACGCACTAACCACTGAGCTACCGCGGCTACTACTACGTTTCAACATATTTATGAACAAAAACATAAAATGCAACATATATGTACTTCATATTGAAGAATGCTGTTCATTAAACCAAATTTCAATCAAATTATTTTTTTTCGTTCATTTTTTGCCGTACTTCTCAGTTCACAAGCAGTTCTTGTATGTTATTTTTTATATAATGCTTGCTCGACATGCATAAATTAATAAAATGTTCTCTAATATATTTATTTATAATTACAAATGTTTATTAATAAAAATTTATATTTATAAAAAATATATTTAAAGAAAAATTTGTTTGAATAATTTTTTTTTCGAAATTTATTTTTCTTCCTAAAAATTTTTTATTCAAAAATTTTTTTTTTGCGAAATTTTTTTTTTCACTGAACGACAATCGTCGAAATATAAAAAAACGCGTTTAGTCCACCAACTGTGAGGATAAAAGAAAGTTTTACAAATTTCTGTTTCAATTTTATGGATTCGAAATATTTTTGTTATTTTCAAAGCTGAATTTTAATAATAACAGAATTTTACAATAATTATTGGAATTCTGCGATTCGACTCACAACTTCGAATAGATAAAGTTATTAAATTTCATAAATTTTAGTGATTATAAACTAAACTGGAGACTGTTACAGAAACTAAAGGATATAAAATCTAAAAAAAAAATACAGCTGCTACACTTAAAATCGAGATTATATAGGATTTATTTATTTAGAATCAATTAATGGTCATAAATTGAAAATCCGAATGCATGCAACCAGTAGTTGCCAACAGCTGTCTGTGCACCGCATCGCATCGCACCGCACCCTTCTCTGATTGAAAACAAAAACAACAACAAAAATAATAATAAAACGTATGCAGTTGTTACAGTTGGTTGCGTAAGGACATGCAACGTGTAGAAGCAACACCAACAACAACATGAACTCTCAAACAATAGAGTCAACGCATCCTCATCATCATCGTCGTCATCGCACATGCAACAAACCGTCAGAAACAAACGGCCAAAACAGCGCAATGCATCCGACGTTGCTACCTGTGCCAACGTCGAATTCACCTGTCGTCGTCAACAACGCGGCTGCTACGTCCTTTGCTTTGTCGTATTCTTCGTTTTCGTAGGCCGCATCTTCTGCTGCTTCTGCTTCTTTCGCTTCGACGTCGTCTGGCACTTCATTAAAATGTGCCGCAGACACAGGTGGTAGCCGCAGAAGAAAGCAGCCAACATGCTGTAACGCGAGGGCGCAACAGCAACAACTATTACAACAACTGGAAGGAGACGAAAACGTTATCGCGACTTTTGTTTTGCTACGAATATTCGCGCTCTTGGCCTCATACGCCGCGACGTAAAGCGTTCTCTTTGCAACATTCTCCACAGTTGTCTCTCATTCTCGCACTCTCTCTCTCTCTCTGTTACACACTTTTGTAACTCTACAGCCGCGAGTCTCCACTTGCGCCAGACACACTTTTGTTGCTATAAAAAAACTTAAACAGTGCGCACAGTGGGCAACATTTTATTTATTGTTCGTTTTTTACTTTTTATTATTTTATTAAATTTATTTTTATTTTTGGCTCTTGGCCAAATTTTTCATTTAAATATGTTGTATTTTAAATGTTTATATTGTTTTTGTTGTTTGTTGCTGCTGCTATGTATTGCTGCTGTTTTGGTTGCTGTTGCCGCTTCTGCTGTTGATGTCATTTTGGCTGCCGCTTGTCAATAATTTTTATTGTTTTTTTTTTTTGTGTTGCATGGCGCTCTAGAATTTGAGAATTTGCCAGCCAGCATCAGTTTAATTTTAGGGAAATTTAATTTAAATTTTTGGAAAATTCGATGCTGATTTATTTTCGTTGCATTTACGTTGCGCACAAAACACATTTAGTTCAGTTGGAACATTTATCTATTTTTAGCTGTTTCTGCTGCCTCTGCGCTTATTGAACTTGAGCGGCATAATCGGCCATAGTGCCGTTGAAAATATATATTTGAATTTGTATGAAATTAATTTTCAAAATTTGGGTCAACGAAACAACGCTGATTTACGGTATGTGTCACACTGCGCGTTGATCCAAATGAGACCGAGATACTGATGATGTCACAACTGACAAAGATGGATGTTTAGAATATTTAGTTGCATGGCATAATATTAAAATGGTTGTTTAGATTAGATTTATGCTTTTCCATGAACAGTGAATGCTTTGATCTACCTATTAAAATTTAAACGAATTCATATATGATAGACAACAAAATACATTTTTAATTTTATTCGTTTTCACATATTTCGTTTAGTTTTCAATCGTTTAGACTGATTTTTCATTATTTTTACACTCACTTAGAGAACACATAATTGGAAATATGGATAATATTATTATTTTCAGCTGTTAATACATTTTTTAATTTATATTATTTGTTACAATTTAGCCTTTGTATAAAAATCGAACATAATTTTGTAGAAAAAATATTTTTTTCTATATAAACTCAAAAATAATTTAATTGAATTTTGTAGTATTCAATGGTTTTTAACCATATCTCTGAAATAAATATCAAACAAATAATACGGAAGAGCGAAAATTTGATAAACTCGTAAAAAGTAATTTGAAAAATAAATATATGTATACAGTGTAATTGGGTTGACTAAAATTGTATTTTGTTTCGGTTACGATTTGAATTCCGGGAATAAATATTTACATCTCACATTTCATGTAAATCTTTTCACGCCATTGTTGTTTAACGACCTAAATTATATTAATAAAATAAATATAAATATTAATGCGGAAATAGTGCACTTTTATAATTTTGAAAAAAATATATATATTCACAATATATTACATATCGTCACTATCATGATAAAGGGCATTTCCTTATTTTTACATTTTTGAATGTAGTTTTTCCTCAAGTATACTGTGCCAAAATCGTGTGTGGTTTTGTTCGATATGTTTAGCCACAAAAGACAAAACCAAAAGGGCGTATTCGAAAAATTGAAAATGTTGTCATGCCAAAAGGACGAATCTTTTCGTTTTTTGCTATAACTCTTTATTGGTGCAAGATAAAATATTGGTGTAAAGACATTAATTGTTTTCTTTTTTTAAAGCACGTATCGATTGGCATCATTACCTAAACATATTTTTCCAAACATTTTTCTTACAAATAACAAATAGCAAATTAATATTTGGAAAACTATTTTTAAATAATGATGCCAATTGATAGATGCTTTGAAAACAATCAATTAATGCCTTTACATCACTATTTTTTCTTGTACCAATAAAGAGTTATTGTATAAAAACAAAAATATTTGCATTTTGTCAGGATATTACCTAACAAAATCCATATTTATAAATCAGTAAGTTGTCCAAATCCAAAGATATTTTATATACGTTATAATAATTGACACTAAACCAAAATAACAAAAAAACTTGAAGAAAAAATAAATTTTACTAATTTTTAAAGCACTTCAAAAACTTTATAATTTGATTTTCCAACATTTTTAGGAAATGTACATTCGCCCCTTTGGCATGACAGTGACGATATGTATTAAATAAGTTTTTGGCCAAAACTTTAGTGCATACAATAAAATTGATATAAATGTAATGTAAAATGTTGAGATGTTGGAATTTTTCAATACAACTTAAAAATTTCAATACCGATTCAAAAAAGAAAACTTATTCTTAACTATTTTTTCAGATTTCTTGAATGTTTTATCCTTGATCAAAATATACATGTGAAGTTAACATTGAGAAGAAATAATACTTAAGCAAAAATTATTCAATCGGTTTCAAATGTTTTATTTGAGACATTTTTTTGTGTTTATTATAAAAATTAAAAACATTGCACGTACATTGCATATTTTATTTGAGAATATTGCAAATAAAAACTAAGTTTTAAAAATTAAAATTTAAATTCCCTTGGCAATAACTTTGTCACTTGTATTGTTTCATCATAATTTTATACTACATATATCCTACTAGGAATGACATGTTTCGAAAACTAACAGTTTTCAAATTTTTGTAGGAATATTGGCATATAAAAATTTGAAATGTTAAAGTTATCGTAAGAGGTCTCCAATTATAATACTCACAACTCCAATGGTGAGATCGATATAGTTTCTTCAGAGCTGTTGCTCCAAAATATTACACTGTATGGCACTAAAATATAGAATAGAAGTTAGCACTTGTATTTGTTATTAGTATGATACTATTTACGAAAGGGTATGAGTTACGGAATTTAATTGCTGGGTGACATAGATCATTTTTGAAAGGGTAATATTTTTTCCGAAGGCATAATAATACTTTTCTGACTTTTTCTACTGGTTATTTTTGACTTTTCTACTCCTTTCATGGTTTGTTATGAAATATTCATTCAAATGTTATGAAATATCCATTCAAAATTGTGTTAAGATACAAAATTAAAACATTTAGCGAAAAGTCTTCTACCGCTCATCACACACAATGAACCATTTCGTCACAAAAAAAAACCAAATATATTGTTGATCCTTTGTATCTTTTGGCAACCAATTTTTATCAGAAGCACAAAATAAAAATTGAGTTCATTAAAAAAATTATTAAATAAATTTTAATTTTTGAATTTACGTGATTTTTTTTTGCGTAATTTTTGAAAAAAAAACCAGTTGGGAAGGTTAGATCACATGGGAAATTTTAAAGTAGGTGTAATTATGATAGTTAGGATTATCAAAATTATAGTCGGTCTAAGCCGACTATAAATACCCTACACATATGTGTGGTTACCATCCAAAGTGATATATAGGTCACCAGGGTATACGAATCCTGAAAATAACTACAAACATTCAATCGCTGAAGAATTTCCATTCATATGATACCCATATTTACAAATGGGTAGGTGTACCGAATTTCGATTTTTTTTTTTGTGAACCACAAGTCTTTTCGCCGGAAAACATTATTATCATGTATTTGAGCATGATGTCAATATATATTTGACCAACAAAGTTTACCTAAGCACGTATACATAAAAATTGATCTTTATATGTACATTTTATATGTGGTATTTCAACATAAGTGGTCGGATCATAGGTCACCATGGGCCGATCTCGCCAATTTTTTCGCACATACAGCGTAGGTATATTAGTAATCTAAGTTATAAGTTTCATTTATCTAGCTCTTCAATTTTAAAAGTCTTAGGGATTTCAACAGACAGACAGACAGACAGACGGACAGACAGACGGACAGACAGACAGACGGACAGACGGACATCGCTAAATCGACTCAGGAGGTCATGCTGATCAAGAATATATATACTTTTCCATACCGGAGATGCTTTCTTCTGGGTGTTACAAACGGCGTACCAAACTGAATATACCCTTTCACTCTTAGTGTAGGGTATAATAACCCTAAAATAACGATTTTAGGGTTACGTTGGGTCGCTGATCTCGAATCTGAAGTCCGTTTTGCTCTATCAGCTCTGGGTTCCTCAATTTAGGGTCAAATATAAACAATAATAATAATAATAGTTTGGCGCTACAGTCCTGTATAGAACTTCGGCCGAGCTCTCTCACCATTTTGAGCTGTGCGTGTGATATTTGTACTCAAAGTGGTGGGACGTACAGTTTATTGCCGAATCCGAACGGCGGGTGAGAGCTTTTTCATAGGTAATGGTTTTACTCTCGTAGGTTTGCCATTTACTGACGAGAGGTAGCGCGGTATAGAAAATGTTTCTATGAAAAGATGTTGTTAGCCCCAGTCTAGTCTTGAACCGGGGACCTTTCGGCTCGCAGTCCAACGCACTAACCACTGAGCTACCACTGAGCTACCGCGGCTAAATATAAACAATTAGGGTGTTTAAAGACAGTGCAAAATATTATTTAATTTCAAAAGATACAGGTTTGGTTTTTTCAGCAATGATGTTTATCGTGAACAGGCTTATTTTTTATACCCTACACTAAGAGTGAAAGGGTATATTCAGTTTGGTACGCCGTTTGTAACACCCAGAAGAAAGCATCTCCGGTATGGAAAAGTATATATATTCTTGATCAGCATGACCTCCTGAGTCGATTTAGCGATGTCCGTCTGTCCGTCTGTCTGTCTGTCCGTCTGTCTGTCCGTCTGTCTGTCTGTCTGTCTGTCTGTTGAAATCCCTAAGACTTTTAAAATTGAAGAGCTAGATAAATGAAACTTATAACTTAGATTACTAATATACCTACGCTGTATGTGCGAAAAAATTGGCGAGATCGGTCCATGGTGACCTATGATCCGACCACTTATGTTCAAATACCACATATAAAATGTACATATAAAGATCAATTTTTATGTATACGTGCTTAGGTAAACTTTGTTGGTCAAATATATATTGACATCATGCTCAAATACATGATAATAATGTTTTCCGGCGAAAAGACTTGTGGTTCACAAAAAAAAAATCGAAATTCGGTACACCTACCCATTTGTAAATATGGGTATCAAATGAATGGAAATTCTTCAGCGATTGAATGTTTGTAGTTATTTTCAGGATTCGTATACCCTGGTGACCTATATATCACTTTAAATGGTAACCACACATATGTGTAGGGTATTTATAGTCGGCTTAGACCGACTATAATTTTGATAATCCTAACTATCATAATTACACCTACTTTAAAATTTCCCATGTGATCTAACCTTCCCAACTGGTTTTACATTGGCACCATCGTCCCAAAACTTTTCCATAACCCTTGTTTTTTCGAATTTTTATCCTACTAATTATGAGCGTCGGTTGCTCGTCTGGTTAGTGCGTTAAACTTCGAGCGAAAAGTCGATGGTGCGTTCCACTACGAGCGAAAAGGTCCGCGGTTCGATCCCCAGCGACTGCCAACATCTTTTTCATAGAAAAGATTTTTCTATGCGACGCTACCTTTCGACAGTAAAAGCCAAACCTACAAGAGTAAAACGTTGCCTATGAAAAGCTCTTACCCGCCGTTCGGATTCGGCAATAAACTGTAGGTCCCACCAATTTGAGTACAAATATAACACGCACAGCTCAAATGGTGAGAGATCTCGGCCGAAGTTCTATACAGAACTTTAGCGCCAAACTATTATTATTATTAATTACAAATATTGGCATACCGCGTGAACTCTTGAAAAAAACTATTATACTCTCTTCAGCAAATATATTCCCCATAAGGTGGGGTCCTCAAATAACAAACTTGCCTCAGATCCAAATGTAAATGCGACAGGCTGGGGTAAAGTCGACACTACCTACTTTTCTCGCGAATGCAGATTGTATGTTCCAAGATTAAACTATTCGTGCTGTTTTATTCAGGTGCCGCGAAATTGTTTTACCATTACTCATATTATTTACATTTCAGCTATTTTTGCAATAAATTCTTAAATCATGATCAAATAATTGACAAGTCTCTTTATATTGTAACTTTTGGAGTAAAAAAACACATTTTTTACATAAAAACTGAATTTCAAGTACAAAGATGATTTCTCTTCTTTGGTAACAGTGACTCCTAATGTTACGTGTACAGTATCAATTTGAAGTTGATCTGACATCCCATTCTGGTTTTAAAGCAAAAGTTGACTTTGCCCCGGTCTCCCCTATTTTGTTTATTACGTTGCATGCACATTTCACAAAAATTTTAGAATGCTGAAATAAAAGTTACATATTCTTATGGATGTCGACATTTTAAAAATATTGGCATATTCATTTTTTTCACAAACGTCTTGTTTCAAGGATATTGTCAGTCAAATATACAAAATAAGGGTGTTTAAAGTACTTATTTGTTTTTATTTCAAAAGATACAGATTTGGTGTTTATAGCAATATTGTTTATCACGAATAGGCAGTATTCCTTTACTTTGACACCATCTTCCTAACTCTATCCTATAACCTTAATTTTTTCGAATTTTAACCCTACTAATTACAAATTTTGACATACATACTCTTTTTTGCAAAAATGTTTCCCATAAAAAAACGAGTTGGGAAAGTTAGGTCACATGGGTAGGTTCGGTCACATGGGGCGGATTTTTATAGTCGGTCGGGCCCGACTATGGAATACCCTACACCTTTGGTGGGGATATTAACCCTCAAAATATTATTCATATATCAGAAATTTACGTCTTATATCCCCATAAATTAAAAAAATCATATAAAGTATAAAAAACTAAAAAAAAAAATTGAAAAATGTAATCGGGCTGAACACGCCTTTATTTAAAATTTTGAAAGGCTAATATTTCATAGATTTGATTTTAATAATTTACGGATCAAATTTCCACTATGAAAACCCGGGAAATAATGCAAAAAAAAGTGGGCGGATTACGCCCATTTTTGGACCACATATTTTTAGATGAATTCTAACAATACGTTTTAAATTTTATAACTATACCTTGAATACTTTTCGAGTTATTAGTTCCGAAAGAGTTATATAAAAGTGACTTGTATGGGAGGTGGGCGTGTCCGTTGACCGATTTGGCTCATTTTCAAACTCATTTCCTACTTTTTGCTGAAATATATTGAGACGAAATTTCATCGCATTCTGATCAGTATTCCTCAAGTTATTCTGTATTCGGACAGCAAGACAGCAAGACGGACAGACATACAGACAGACGGACATAGCTAAATGGACTCGGGTAGCGATGCTGATCAAGAATATATATACTTTTCCATACCGGAAACGCCTCCTAAGGGGCGTTACAATATATGCACAAAATTAATATACCCTGTACCTCATAGGTGTAGGGTATAAGGATTTGGGTCTTCAAATAACGATATTGCCTCAGATCCACCCATTAAACAGATTTTGTGCTTGCTCCCGACAAATTATAGATTTATTTGAGATTCAAAATCCACTGTAATATCAAAGATTTGAGCATTCTGAATTTTTCAGTCGTGATTTACATTTTACTGAAAATGTCCAATTTTGTATAGTTACCCAATACAAAAATGTTATATTATAGGTTTTAAATTTATGCAGACTAATATGAAGTTTTAACAAAAATTTCATTATGTGCCTAAATTATTCCAGGTATTTGTCCACAAAAATAGTAAAATCTTATATTCACATAAAATTCAATTACTTTGTGCAGGAAAAATCTACTTAAAATTATAGAATTATGGTCTCGAGCATTAAAATATATTTGTACACCATTTGGTAAAAATAAAAATCTAGTCCCAGAACTAGTCCGAAATTACTAGTTCTGAAAAACGTTTAGAACTAGTTCAGTACTAGTTCAGTACTAGTTCAGTACTAGTTCAGATCTGGATAATTTTAAAGTTTAACGCATAAAACTCACAACACACGTGATATATAAATAAAATACACTCAAAAAAATAATGTATTAAAATTAATACAATTTATGTCAAAATCAATTACATTTGTATTTAGTGTACTTGTTTTCTTTTTCCTACAAAATACAAAATATGTAATTTGTGCCTGTTATCTTATCTATATTTGTTTTTGCATTTTTTTCTATTGTGGTACAACATGGAAAATTTATGAATAATGAAGTGAAATAAATAAATATATTAAAACTAAAGACTTTAAAAAAATTTCCAGGGTTTTTGGTTTTGCAAAAATATGTCAATTTCATGTACATGTTTTGCGTGAAATATTGTGGTTTTAAAACGGTTAGAAATTTTGGACTAAATTTTAATACAATCTGACTTACATATATGACCACACCAGAAATGTATTAAAATTTAATGCATGTCAAGTATTAAAATAAATTTGTAATCTGAAGTTGTATTTAATTCTAATACAATTTGGAATATTTTCACTGGTGAGAAAGAGAAAAACTTTAAATACAATGTATATTAAAAATAAAAGGATTTAATACATTATGGAATATAATGTAATACGTCGCTTGTATAACAAATTAAAGATTTTAATATAATTTGTATTAAATTTTAGTACATTACTGTATTACAAAATATTCTTAGAATATCAAATTTTAATAAAAATGGAAAAATGACGCACAACTTCGGGACTGCACCACAACTTTCACCAAGTGCTCGTGGTAGACTTCTGCTCCGAGCTTACTCCAAATTTAGCTATTGGAACTTTTATCAAATGTATTTCAAATTTTAACCAAATTTTAAGACTAAGAAACTTGCCACGAGCGCCTTGTTGAGGCTGCAGAATGGAGTGCGTTTTTCCATTTGTTTACTTTTATTAAATCGTTGTTAAACTGTCTTCACACGTAACAAATCTCCCCTTCATTAAAATAATTTTCATAATTTTAATTCATTGGACTTTTTTAAATTTAAAAATATTTTTTAGTTATGTTCCGTCATTTTGACGCACAACATATTTGAACAAACAAAAGATTGAGAGAAAGCAGAAAAAATGACAGTATTTTTAAAATATTTATCCTTTACTGTATTATAATGTAAGTCAAACTATATTATTTTTAGTCCAATATTTTTAACCGTATATTAATAAGTATGCGTCTTTATAAATTAAAAATAACATTAAACTGTCTAAAACTTTTTAATCATATTCGCCTATTTAATCTAAAATATGTATAATATTGATATACATATTAAGTAAAAAAAAAATTGTTTCTTCTGGGATTTGAACCCACACCTCTCGGGTACAAGACCTGAGTTCTCACCGTTACGCTTTCAACCTCATTTGCTACAGATCATTTATTCACAATCTTGGATCAAATAACTAAAATTTGTGACGCATCGACAATACATACATTTTCTTTTTTGGAATGTGACATTAAAAAAAATTTTACATTTCACAAATTTTGTTTTTGAAGCAAAAATCTCAAACAAAAGGAGATTAATGTGTAGCCTAACGAGTAGAGCAGTGGACTTTAACGCCGGAGTCAAGAGTTAGATGCCAGGTCGTGACTTCTGAAATATAAGAAAACATTTTTATTTAATTGGTAAATTTATATGAAGTAAATAAGGAATAAAAGAAGACGAAACAAAAGAAACAAAAGAAAGGAAAAAGGAAAAGAGTGCAAAAAGGACTAAAAAAAACGTTTTTTTAATACATTTTTGTATTAAAAATACAAAAATGTATTTATTCTTCTATACTTTTCTCGACAGCTAAATAATCGCAATTTCAGTAAATTTAAGAAAAATTTAACTAAAAATTGATCTAAAATTCAATTAAAATATGTACTTATTTTTTATATTTTTTATATCTTTCATACAAAAACAAATACATGAATTTATTTAAAACAAAAGTAAATGTCTTTGAACGTAAAACGAATACAATTGTACTTATTTCAAAGACATTTTTATTTGTTTTTAATACACTATTTTTTTGAGTGTAACTTTAAATTCCAAATCACATTAGAGTTTCAAATGACATAAAGAAATTTCTTTCGTACAATAAAACTCAATAATATTTATGTGAATTACATCATTAATTGTCAATTTAATATGTAAATTATTTGAGGCTTCCAAAAGTTTGAAAAAAAAAAGTATCCCACTTTAAATGAACTTCAGAACATTTAAATGTGAGTATTTATTCATGCTGACAGACAAGGTCCTTTTGCTTATCGATATGGCAAAGGACTCTTGAAACGCATATAGTATTTTTATAGCAACATTTCTCCACCATCATTCGTGCTCTCTGTGCCCATTGCTTGACTGCCATTGCTATTTTCGGCCGCCTGCACGTCACAATCTCGTCTGGCTTGTCTTAGCCGTGCGTCAAACATGTTGCCAAGGCATTTGTAGAGACAACAGCAACATTGCGAGGAGAGCGAGATAATGACGAGTCTTCTCACCATCCATGCCGTGTGGCCAAGAACCCGTGTGTGAGCGTCTGTCTCTGCTTGTGTGTGTGAGTGACAAACGTCAAGCGGTCATTTCTTGGGGTTGTTTTGGTGCCACTGCCATCGCAGCACAGCCAAGAGCCAGCAGTCGGCAGCATGTTGCTGCCACTTGACTGCGCGTAGACTTTGTTGTAGACTTTGTTGCCGCATGTTGGCCAAATGCTGGCGCGCACAGTCTTCAGTTTCCTTGCAAACGTCGTGCGGTGAACAGCGTCTGTTGCGTTCGTGCGAGACTTTTAGCATTTTTTTGAAACAAAAATATAACAAAATTTCAGCGATTCTCGAAAAATCAACACAGCGAAATTAGCCCAAAAGTGAGTGGTTTCTGTTTGTGTGGGTTGCGTAGCTAATTTCAAAATTTACGCAACAATAATATTTAGTGAATTTACTGAATAAAATATTTACAGCCAAAATATGCTGTCAACATTTGTTCAAAAAAAAAAGAAAATATCAAAATAAACTGGGATAGTGCTAGATAAATGTGTAATTTACGGTTTCTTGACTGACAAAATCTCAACATTTACGTTCGACGAACTTCATTCAGTTGTGTGCGTTTTTATAAAATATAAAATTATAAATATAAAAAATAGTGAAAATGTGTCAGCAGCCAAATAATATTTGAAAATATATTTGAAAAAAGAGAAAAACAAAGAAATACATAAATAAAAATTACACAAATATTTAAAAATAGCAACATTTTGAAACTAAAAATGTGTCACAGACAGCACAATAAAACATGTGCCGGGTGGAATATTTAGTGGATTTTCTTGCAAAGCTTTTTACATTTGGATTATTTTGAAATCGGCAGAATTTGAATTTAACAAAATTTCAGAATTTGAAAAATAAAAATTCATTTGAATAAAATATATTTCTATATAAGTTTTTATTAATTTAAAATATTCGAACTTTTATTGAACTTTGAAATATATCGTAACGAGTTAATGAAGTTTATTCGAAACGAAAAATAAACGATTCTATATCGAAATCGCATCGATAACAGTGTTTGGGAAAATAAGCACATCATATTATTTCATATTCATATTATTTCTGCATAATTTGAATGTGCTGATTCGAACTGCGATTTTAGTTTTTTCCCTAATCGTAACGATTTTGAGAAAAAAGCAATTTTTGTATTTTGCATTTTTCACTGCATATTATAAAAAACTTTTTTTTATGAACAGCCGTTGTATAAAAATTAGAACTGTTATTGTCTGTGAACAAATCAAGGAATGTTCTGGCTTTAAGACGACTTGAATATTGTTTAAGATTTGGTTACAATAACCGATTAAAGTAAAGAAAATATTGGAATATATAAATTTGTGAAATCACTGGAAAAGCATATTTAATAAAAATTGTTATATTTTTTAATTTAAATTATTAAAATTAAAGAATAAAAACTCTATAGAATGATTCATGGTCTTAATTTTAAAACAAAAATTTTAATTCACTGTTTTAAATACATATAACTCAAAAAGGACCATTCTCGAAATAGGTATTCTCTCTAGTATTAGCAGTGATTTAAAATATAAAAGTTATTTTTTATTAAATATGATTTTCCAATGACTTCAGAAATTGTCCTTATTTTCAAAATTTTTCAACTTTAACAGTTTATTTTACCCAAATCTTAAACGATATTCAAGTGCACTCGAGCCATAATATTCCTTGATTTTTTCCTGGGCAATAACCGTATTAATATTTACTCAATAGCTGTCTAGGCTCTTCATAAAAAATTACGTCAAAAACGTTACGTATTGGGAAAAAAACTAAAAACTCAAATTGCATATTAAATTTTTTTAGAAATAATATGAATGAAAACAGGGAGAATTCTCTGCCGAACAGTGTAATATAAAGAATTCAATTTAAAATTAAAAATATTTTGATATCGTTGTTGTAGAACTCAAAGTCACCAAATATATTTTTATGAAAATCTTAAATTTCAAACTTTTGTTAGTAATTATTACTAAAAGTAATTAATACATTTTTAAAGTTGAAATACCAATTGATGATTCACATTTTCTTATCATTTGGTACAAATAGTGAGATCATCATTCACAAATTGACAGATATATAAAGATTTTTGTAAATGAATAATTGGCATTTTGGAAATGTAGTTGGTGACTTTTAGTTCTTTTGTTTGTTTTTTAGAATTTTAGTATACAAAATAAAACCTAGTGAAAAATTAATTCGGAATGTTTTCGTCAGGCTTATTTGAAAATATGGCAATACTACGGCTTCTACATCTGTTTCTGATACAAAACGGAAAGCGAACGCTTATACGAGTTTTTCGAGCCATTGCAAACAAAAAAATAGTTTTCTGAAAAGTTGGTTCGGTTACTCTAATTTTTTTAATTGTGAAAATTTTGTACAAATTTAAAGATTTTTATTAACTAATACCCACTTTCTGTATTTCGAAACGAACGACGAAACGTAAATTTGATGTCAAAACTTAATGCCTCTTTCTGTATTTCGAAACGAAAGACTATTATACGAAATTGACGTAATTTTAAATAAATTCCATAGTTCTAAATGTCAAGTAACATGGAATCAAAATTTGTGTGTCGATATTTTAACGTCAAATTTTCATCTCATGGTTTGTTTCGAAATATAGAAAGGGAGTATTACCCAGTCTGCCATGTCTCGGAGACGTCCGATGCCTCGAATTTTTATCGAATAACTTCGAGTAAAAAGTTCGATGTCGTTGCTTTATCGATTCTAAATTTTATAGATTCTCGTACGTTCAAATTCATTGACAAGATACGATATATAAACATTAATCGCATTGATATCGTTATATTTTTCGAATCAATATCAAACTTTGATCATTTTTTTCATCGATATCATCAAAAAATCGATACCGACAAAACGCAACGATATCATGTAGGTCGAATTTGACGCTCGATATCGGTATGAGAAAGTGTCCGATATCGTGTGATTTCTCCTTTTTCTCGCATTGATCTCGTAACGATTTCGAAACGAATGGCATACTGGGTATACATATAAATTATGTTTCATGTTATTTCACTTGTAAAACACTGGAATTTATTTTAAATTACGTTAGTTTCGTCGTTCGAAACACAGAAAGAATCACTAAAGCATTTACAAGGTTTTCAATATTAACCCAATTAGATAAAATAATGTTTATTTCCTATCAGGGTTTTCAATAAATGTCAGATCAACTTTAGGTCGGTTTCATCATAAAGAATGGTTAAGGAAGTCTAACGTGGATTTATAATAAGAGTTACACACTAGGCGATTCAGTTGAGGATTATGTCAGGTGTACTTCGTATTCTGATGTGGGACGGTTGTGAAATATGGCTAACCTTAAAAAATGTTCACTCGAAAATTAGCTGAAGAAATAAAATGTATTTATTGAATAAAAATAGTTTCGATATTATTTATATTTATACAAAAAAACACAAAGATAGCAATATCGTTATAGTTATGTTCAAATTTTTAGAAAAGCCATGCGATCGATAATTGTTGTCCATACGATAATCTATGTTTATATTCGATATACTTTTAACATCGTTTGTTATGCTGTATAGTATTCGTAAAAAACATATTTTTATTTTATAGTACTGAAAATACATAGAATAATATTTCAAGTACTTTCTACTTTGTGTGCCATATTATTTTACCATCAATTCACATACGTAAAAAGCATTAAACACTGCATAAATTCGCATTGAAAGGCCTTAAATTATGCTATAAAAAACACAAAATAACACAGGAAGCGGCCGACGTCCTGAGTCCTTAAGCAGACTTCCTGCAACTCAGACCAAACAGTCTCAGTCGTGAACTTATTGCCATAGTCATCGCACTATTGTCGTCTCACTTGAAGTGCACACGCATTGTTTTTGTGCCCAGTTAGTGGCACAACAACAACAACAACAAAACCACAACAAAAACAAGTAGAAGAAGAACATCATAAAGACATAAAAATGCGGCAACGCAACAGTGGTTTTTATTTTTGGCCCATTTAATGCTGTTGGTAACATTAAATGTAGTTATAAGACAACTAGTTGTTGTAGTGATAGCTCCTGCCAACAATACTAGTAAAAACAGCAAATACAAAAACAACAACACCGCTCCAATGACAAAAGAACACGCAAAGAAAGACAATAAGATCAGGACGTGCAGCGCATTGCAATCGCAAACACACAGACGGCAAATACGTTAAAAATTAAAGAGCAACTGCTGAAATTTAAATTGCGAATTATACGCATCAGCAAACAGCTGAGGTAGTTGAGAGGGAGGGAGAGCGATATATTGTGTGAGAGGATAGACCTTAATGAAAGACGGTGCAAGATGAACTTAGAAGCAGACGTTTAATGTAGACGTTATAAAATACGTTAAAAGTAGATGTTGAAAAATACGTTACAAAAATGTATATTTAATATAAAGTGTGGTGGAAAAACCGGACACAGTTTTTTAGACATTATATTACAAATTATGTATTTCGATTTGGTGCAGTGCATTAGGGATAATTAGGAAAATATATAAATTGTGTTATAGAGGACTAAATTCAGTGTAATTTTCCATTATTCTAATGTTGTTCAATATACATTAAATGTAATATTATTTTCTGTTACTGGAGACATTTTTTTTTTCATTTTTAAAAGCTTAAATTTACACATAAAAATCAAAAATGAAATCAGTAAATACATTTGCTATATTTCGTAGTGCATTTTTTTGTATTTCGTATAGAAAAAAAAAATAGTTATAATATTTATAAAAGATTTTTTTTAATATTAATGTCATGTTTGACATGCATATTGTAAATAGTGAATAGTGCGCTTTATATACTTAACAACAGCAACAAATCAAGCTCAAATGTACACGAATAAAAATAAAAAATATATTTTATATTTTTTATAAAATTAAATCATCGATATTATTTTTTATTAATGTCAAAATCTATTGAATATTTGCCATAACATCGACGGCAAAAAATGTGATTTAATTGCTTGCCATTGGCTTAAATCAAATGCAATTAAAACGCAAACGGATTAGGCGCTAAATAAATGGCTGCTACTGATGAAAAACAAACCTAACAAATACGTTTTACAATTTACATATGGGATTATATTTAATTGCATTGGACATTCGCATTTTTTGTGCATTATTTGTAAGTATTTATTTTATGTCATATTGTATAATATTAATTTTGTTTTTTTATATATATTTAAACTAATATTTCATTTATTCAAATCATTAAAACTGTAATTAAAAATATGACTAATGAGCTTAAATTAAAATTGAAGTGATATATATATATATATATAATTGATATGTTTCATAAATGAATTTTGAGTTTATAAGAAAAAGTTTTTGCTAAATGTATTTGGTGATTTTGAATTTTTGAATATAAATTTAAAAACTGTGTAAAATAATATATTTTAAAATTAAGAAAAAATGTTAAAAACTGAAATTATACTTAATATTTTAAAATTAAACGAAATTGTTTTCAATTTAATCACATTTCGCGACATGCCCCTACAGGTATGCAGCATTTACGGTGTGAATTGCAATGTGCACGTGAAATGCATACAGCATACATCTAGGGGAAACACTTATGCATTAAACTGAAATTTTGTGTTCGATGTCACCCTGCCATATTATTCATAGCCCCTTCTTGGGGTATACAATTTTATAAAAGCTACATAAAAAGCAGTAGTAATGATGATGGATAATGGCCGTTAGTAAAATCGGTTATTGGCATTAACAATTATACATAATATTTCAAACGAGAATAGAACATAATAAAATAAAATAAAATAAAAAACTTAACAAAACTTTAAAAAATATTAAAAATAAATAATATTAAAATGGATTTTTCTTTTTTTACTAAATTAAAATATAAAAAATAAAATTTAATTACAATTGTTTTAATTTTAATTTAATTGTTTTAAATTTTATGAAATTCTTCTAAGTGATATTTGATTGACATTTGTATTTCATTTTAATATTATTTCATTTAACGAAAGTGTAATTTTTAACATTTTCGTTTAATTAAGTTTATTGCGTTTTTTACATTTTTGAATGTAGTTTTTCCTCAAGCATACTGTGCCAAAATCGTGTGTGGTTTTGTTGGATATTTCTAGCCACAAAAGACAAAACCAAAAGGGCGAATTTGAAAAATTGAAAATCTTGTCATGCCAAAAGGTCGAATCTTTTCGTTGTTTTGCTCTAACTCTTTATTAGTGCAAGATGAAATAGTGGTGTGAAGGCATTAATTGTTTGTTTTTTATAGCACCTATCGATTTATTTAAAAATATTTGCCAAACATTTTTCTGGCAAATAGCAAATGTCTAATTAATATTTGAAAAATCATTTTTAAATAATGATGCCAATCGATAAGTGCTTTAAAAACAAACAATAAATGCATTTACACCACTATTTTATCTTGCACCAATAAAGAGTTAAAGCAAGAAAACGAAAAGATTCGCCCTTTTGGCAGGACAAGATTTTCAATTTTTCCAATTTCTTCGTTTTTTTGCTATAACTCTTTATTGTTGCAAGATAAAATAGTCATGCAAATGCATTAATTGTTTGTTTTTAAAGCACCTGTCGATTGGCATCATTATTTAAAAATAAGTTGCCAAACATTTTTATTTGCAAATGATAAAAATTCGAAAAAATATTTTAATGTAATGATGCCAATCCGTAGGTACAAGACTATATTATCTTGCACCAGTAAAGAATTATAGCGAAAATCGAAAATTGTTAAGTGTTATACCCTCACAAAATCCGTATCTATCTTCAGTAAGTTGTTCAAATCCAAAGATATTTTATATACACTATAATAAATGATAAATTAACCAAAACAATAAAAAAAATGAAAAAAATACCAATTTTTAAAGCACTTCAAACTTTGAAATTGGATTTCCCAATATTTTTAAAAATGCACATTCGCATCATTGGCATGACAGTGACGATATGTTTTCCCCAATTTACATATTAAGTAAAGAAAAGTCTTCTCCGAAATTTCCTCACCGAAAAATACGTCTCTGAAATACTTATCTCGGAGACATTTCTTCCTTGAGACAAATTATTGTAGTTTTGAACATTACCTCGGACTATGCACTTTACAATCATAAATCCTTTACTTATTTATACGATGTGCTAAAAAATTCATCCAAAAATAGTCTAAAAAATCAATGTTTTTCGAGTTTTATTCAAATATTTAAAAATATATATCGGAATATTATAATATATTGGAATTTTATAATTAGAATTGATAATTAGAAGAAAAATTGGATTTACTTTAATTTTTTTTCTGAAAAGTGTCCGCAAAAAAATTAAAAATTCAACAATAATTTTCATAAAAACGTTAGTTCAAATCATTACCCATGAATTATATAGAATTGGTGTATGGGAAGTCCATAGGAAAATAGGTTGTCATTACGTTGAAGGGGTCCCAAATTATTTTAAATCGATCGACATTAGGAAAAAAATGACTATGCACTCAAAATCAGCACCAGAGAGTTATATAAAAATGATGTATGAAATGTCCTTAGGAACATTTTCTCGTTTTGTGCAGTACTTATTAGCTGCAAATATTTATCACCTACTCAAAACATTTTCTTTTTGTTATTTCTTTCTGCACACACAAAAATGTGTCAAAAATAAGTTTTTAAACTGTTAGCAGATAAAGTTTTATGCACTATTGTTGGCTGCTTTAGGACACGGCTAAGATCCCCGAAAGTATGCCAAGTGGCAAAAAAGAAAACCAGAGTATTTCCAGATAGCCATGTGTATTGTGCATTCCGCAAGAGTTCGAACAGCAAAGCATCTTCACTTGAATGAAGACAAACACAGTCTAAACGATGCGTTGCGTATGGCAAACGACAGCAGGACCTTGCAGTGCTGTGCGCCTAAAAAGCTGCAATGAAAATTCCGCAAATATGGCTGAATGCGAGCCTGATATTTGACGGAGGTTTTTTTGTTTTTTTTTGTGTGGCATTTCAGTTGGCGTGGGAGCTGCCGCTGAGGTGCTGATGTAGATATTATAGCTGCGAGGTATCAGCAGCAATGTTGAGCGTGAAAATGAGATAAACTTTTGCTTGCTAACATAAATAAACAAACAGTGTTTATTTTTCTAGAACACAATAAAAAAATAAATAAAATGAAAAATAAATACGCAAAAAAAAAAAAAAAAAAAAAGTGCAAAAAAATAAATAAACAATAAACTCTGTGGGGGGCGAGGGTCCAAGTGAAAAAAAACCGGCTACAACTGCTTTGAAAGAATTTTTACTGATAACATGACAAAAAGATTTGGGTGGTATTTACGCAGGTGGCACAGGGCGGTTGCCGCAGCGAAAGGTCGTCCAAAATAGCGCTGCTTACGAACTTTCGAAAAATGTTCAGCTAAGTTTTCGGTGTTTTTATTTTTCGCAGCAAATTATCTTTCAATGAGGCGACGCTGCCTTTGTTGTTTTTCTTCGCACTTTTATAAAGAATATTTTTAGTATTTTTTTTTTTTCATTATTTTGGTGTTTTTATCTACTGCGTTTTTACTTGTTTATAATTTACTTTTTGTATTGTTTGTGTTTCCTTTTTTTATTTTACTTTTTGTTCTTTTTTTATATTTACTAAGAAATGTTTTTGGTTTAAAACATTTTTCTTTTTGTTTATTTCATTTTTTTGTCTTTTGCTTATTGTTTGCTGCTGGGAATTCTTTACTTGTTTCTGCTATTGTCTTGATTTTATTTTTTTATTTTATAAACACTTTTCCAAACTTTTTATTGCTAACGTTCGGCAAGTATAATGCGCTGCTTGTATAGACTTAATTGAAAATATTTAAACATAAATATTGAAATACATTTAAACTTAAATATTTATATATATTTACATTTAAGTTATACCGAAAAATTAAAAAAACAAAAAAAAAAAAATTAAAAACAAGAACATCTTGAATTTTCTATTCCAACACCCTAAAAATTCGAATTTAAAACACTTACAAAAAAACTGTATTAAAAAAAATAAATTTAGTCATAAACCCTAAACTTCTCGCAACCTCCAGCCCCCATAAATTCGACCACGCGCGTAAATCATATTTACGCCACTTATGCTAAAGGCCGCTAAATATTGTGGGCGACAGAATTTAATAAATAGTAAATAAATAAAAGAAAGTGTAAATAAATAATACGAAGAAATAAATACGCGAAATAATGTCGAAAAAACCGCAGCAAAGTAGCGGCCAGATAAAAAACAACCAACGGCGATACTTGGGACCGAGCGGTGCGTTCGGGTGTCCGTAGCTCTCATGATGGATGAGACAGTTTTATGGGTTTGTCGCTAAAGTTAACGCTGGACACACACAAATGCTAGGAAAATATGCTACTCTTGCCGCAGAAGTGTGGCCCAGGAAGTGGGGGGAAATGGCGCAATGAAATGGAAATATGAGTAGCGAGGTTGGTCTTTTCAGTTTCGTTAGTACTTTCTTGTTGAAACTACACTCTTTTTTTTTTGAAGGAATATATAATATAATAAAAATATGACTACGGCAACTTAATTAATTATAGCATTTTTAATTTGCGTACTCATATATTAAATGAATGATTAATATTTCACTTAAATACTAAATATTGATTTGAAATTTAAAATAGTTTATTACACATTTGAATGTTTTGTATTGCCATTGCAATATATGTTTTTGATTCGATTTAGACACCAAAAAATCAATATTTTGCAATTTATCGTTCTCGTCTTTTAGGTCGTTGAACGAGTATACTTTTCCAATGCTCCGGACAACATTTTTCAGGAATATATCAGGCATATTTCTGCAAACAGACAGATAAATTGAATATTCTGGGAAGTGTATAGCAGGTTGTCAAATTTTGTTGAATTTTAATTTATTTTGGGAACGGGCTTGTGATACAAACTCTACCTTTGTCTGTTTGAAATATGTCGTTAAAATGTTTTTATTCTGCCTCTACCCTGCCTGGGGTAGTTTTTACTTTTAGACAAAAAACTTGATATTTTTAATTGAAAACTAAAACATTTTTGACAAAAATGATTAAAATAGAAAAAAAAACATCTTAAAACATTTAAATTTAAAACCATAGTTATTAAATTTGTATTTTTTTAATTTAGTAATTTAAAAAAAAAATAATTAAAAAAAATATATTTTTTTATATTATTTATTTTTGATTTATTTGTTCATTTTATTAAATCAATTTTAATTTCTTCTGTTCTCGTTTGGTATGGTATGTGTTCTGTGTATGTGTACCAACATCTATCCAGTCTTCCCTTCGATTCGATATCGATTCGAGACTGTATCGAGTTTTCGAGGAATTCATTCGATCTCGATTAAGATTTCGTATCTATTATACTACAATTCGTTCTATAATGTAAACTGATATCGTAATGAGGTAATGAAGTTTATTTGAAACGAGAAACAAAAACGTTTCTTGACCGATATTGCATCGAGCATCGAGATTGTCTCGAAAATCATTTTTATATCGATGAGATAAATATTTAAAGTTCGCAGCCATTTTTTAATTTTATTGTACGAAACATTTAAAAAATTAGTAAAGCAACGAGATCTAACTTTTATATCACAGTTCGAGAAAACTTCGATCATCGAAGAGCTCCGAGACATGGCTACCATGGACCAATATAACTACTGCTTATTATGCCTGTTTTATATGATTTGGTCACTAAAAAAGGGCTATGAATAATATGGCAGGATGACATCGAACACAAAACGTCAGTTTAACGCGCAAATGTTGCCTATAAAAGCATGTTGTATGATTTCACATTGTATTTCACTCCGTAAATGCTGCATACTTTTAGGGCTATGTCACGAAATCTCGATATTAAAACCAATGTGATTAATTTGAAAACAGTTTAGTTTAAATTCAAGACATTGGCGCAAAATCAAATTTAAAGTGGACTTTAAAATAAATTCGACTTTTTTGACAAATTTTGTATTAAATAAATTGTCAAAAATCTTTTTTAAAATTTAAAGTTGAGTGTTAATGGTCTATGATTTTTTTCTTAATTTTAAAGTATGTATTTTTTCTCAGTGTACTAACTTCATCACACAAACTATCACAATTTCACTACTTCAAAATTTCTCATGGTTCATATTTCAAATACGAGTACCCATTCAGTAAGATATCGTTTAAAGACTGTTTCGAAATGTCGGAGAATTATTAAAAATTTTATTTCTACAATTTAAAAATTAAAAAAAAATTTAAATTAACTTGAAAAAAAAGTTTGTTTTATTTGATATAAATTAGAAACAGCACTGATATCGTCTTTTTATACTGAAAATATCCAGCAAACATTTTGAATCTTTTCTGACTCCTAAATGTGTCATATTTATGAGTGTTACCCTCATATATGAGCACTTAGAATATCCCAAAAAGGCTCCCGACCAGGGTCCCATTTTATGAGCCCAAAAACTCTCATATTTATGAGACTTTGAATACTCCTACATTCATATTTGAGTACCAGAAAGACCTCAAAAGGGCTCCCGATATTTGGGTGGACGGCAGAATTTTATGAGCCTAAAAATATTCATATTTATGTAACGTTTATTACTCCTAAAACATTCATATATGAGCATTTAAACGAGCTCAAAAAGACTCCCGTTCCCTGGGTAGAGGGCACGATTTTATGAGACCCAAAGACTTTCATATTTATGAGAAATTTTATTACTCCTAAAACAGTCATATTTGAATACTTCTTTAAGAGACCGAAAATCCGCATATTTTTGATCATTTTAAATACTCTTCACATTTTCGAATATTTCTAGACAACACAATTAATTTATTTTGGAGTTATCTCCTCTTCAGAAATATAGAATGTGTCTTAAATGAATCCAAAATTGTACATGTTAATATTTTCTTAGTCCAGACATCCATGAGAAAATGCATCCATTTCATGTAAATCCATGAAACATATAGGGTTTTCTGTTTAAATTACTAATAAAATGAATTTTTATTTGATTTCAAATTCAAAACGATTATTAGTCTATCAATTTTATATAAAAAGTAGACTACAAGAACCTCATGAATGAGAATCTTTTATGAGTCAAATTTTGGAGCGTTCCTAAAACATTCTAAAATATAGAACTTTTATGAGTCTAGTTTCTGAGCGCTCTGAAACAATTATATATTTGATTCTTTTAGTAGTCTAATTTCTGAGGGCTCCTAAATAACTCCTAAATACACCCAGAAAAAAATTACCTTAAATCCCATTAAAATTGGTCAATAGGACAATTATTGATTTAATAGTATACAAAAATAAATCTTTTCGTATAAACTCAATAACAATGTCATGGTATTTTGTAGTATTTAATGGTATTTTCCGTTTAAAATAATAATTTATCCTATTGATTATTTTTAATAGTAAAAAACTATTATTTATATAGTATTTTTTTCTAGGTGTATGTGTCTTTTATGAGTAATATTTTTGAGAGCTCTGAAAACAGTCTTAAATGAGATAATTTTATGATTCTTTCTTCTGAGGGTTCATAAAACACTCAAAAATTGATCTCTTCTCTGACTCCAATTTGAGATGGCTCCTAAATTGCTTAATGAGTATGAATTCGAGAAACAACAAAAAAAAAACATGAACCCATATAACAACGAAATGATAAATTTTTCTCGGATTGAGTTCGAGAACTATTTGATGCATCGAAGTGCTTCGAGACGTTGGGGCGGTACCTCGTTCGTCTCAGCCACCATTAAACTAATTACGGAATTGTTTTTCGATTCGGAGTCAATTTGGCCACCGCCATGCTTTCATCTACAAGCCAAGTTTAATTATATATTCTTAATAAGGCATTAAATGTAATCTGTAAGGGCCTAAGCAAGGTAGATGAATTAAATAAATGAAATGAAACATGGACATACAGAAAAAAATAATATACAGTATTGTATAGAACTTATGCTGAGCTCTCTCACCATTTGAGCTGTGTGTGTTACATTTTTACTCAAATTGGTGGGACCTACAGTTTATTGCCGAATCCGAACGGCGTGTGAGAGTTTTTTCATAGGCAATGTTTTTTAATCTCGGAGGTTTGCCATTTTCTGCCGAGAGGTGCCGCATTGAAAAATGTATTCTATGAAAAAGATGTTAGCAGTCGCTGGGGATCGAACCGCGTACATTTCGGCTCGTAGTCGAACGCAACGGCGACTTTTAGCTCGTAGTCCAACGCACTAACTAGACGAGCTACCGACGCTACTCAGACGAACTACCGACGCTACGCTACACAGAAGAAAAAAAAATTGACGTAAATATAGCAACCGAAATTAATTGCATTGATTAATCAATCCAACAATGAAATTCACTAATTTAATGAAAACATTTGCAATTCTTTATTAATTCAACAATTCCGTTTGCTAATATGAATATTTGTACGTCAATGCAGCAAATTAATTAATTATATTTGCTGAAACTGCGCCGACTAAATTATTTGCTGAATTGACGTACAAATTTTCATATAAGCGAACGCAATTGCTAATATAACGAAGAATAGCAAATGTTTTAATTAAATTAGTGAGTTTCATTGCTGTATTGATTAATGAATGCAATTAATATCGTGATATATTTAGTTAAGACAACCGAATATGTTGCATATTTTGTACATGTAAATTTTGTATAGTTCGATTTGTGTAACGTCTTATTTTGTATGCCTCCATATTTGCTGCGTTATTTTAGAAATGAATAAAAAAAAATGAAGCAAATACTCATAGCGAGGTCATGCGATCCATATCTACTTTGTTCAAATTATTAAAGTACCCTACACAAATTTTAAATGCATTCAATGCATCATTTAACACTTTTATTTTACTTTTGTGTTTAACATTTTCAATTAAAAGTTTTATTTAAAAGTGAAAACGATTGTCAAAAAAATAATTGAATTGAGTAAAAAATAATTTCAACATTTTTCTATTCCGATCTCCCGTTTTCACGTTTTAGGTGACCATTTTTGTTGCATACTCTGCGGCGGCATTCGCAACAATAGTTGGCAGCTTAAAACCTATGTTGTCACATTTTACAGGCGACAACAACATCGCTGCACGCCGGGCGACCCACGGTGATGCGACCAACGTTTGATTTAATTTATTGGCTCAGCGCCATTGTGGCTGCTGCGCGCATTTACACTTCAAACAAACACAAATACATATATGATACACATACAAATAAAATATATAACACACATACACTTTCGGTGCTGTGTAATCACCGAAAGCATTGTTTTTGGACGGGAAAACGTGGTTCTAGGGGCCGCTGTCGCTGATGGTCACTAAAAGCACTCAATTTATTAACAAAGCACAGCAAAGCACACATCAAAAAAAAAAACACACGAAGAACCAACATCTGAAAGCGCAAACGCTTTATATTGTTAGCGATAACACGAAAACTAAAACTTTCAAAGGACACTTCAATACATAGCGCAGGATGTAAAAATTTTCAAAATTAAAAATATAAAAAAATAAAAAAGTTATAAACAAAAAAAATGCATTTAGTACAACCATCATTTGGCATTTACATCGCAGCGCAGCTAACACATTGCAAAATGAATTAAAAACCATGTTGACATCACATATACAGAGGCAGAGCGGTATATTGTTTGGTATGTGTGACAGTGTCTGTGCGTTTGTCATTAAAAACTTTGTGCTTTCGACAGACTGAACCCACGCACACAGTCCGTCATCAGGCTTCCGCCACAATACATACTCCCGGTACCACGCCTGCTTTGATGCATGACTTAATTTCATATGCGCGACATTCTTTCACAACAAAATATGACGAAAATCTTGACAAACGGCAAAAATTAGCATTTTTTGGCTTTTTCCTTTTATTCCTTCCAGCGTCTTTTATGTTTTTATCATCTTTATCAGCAACTCAGCGATACACTTAGTAATACCCCAATGAAAAATACGTACTGGTTTTGGACTAGTGCTGTGATACTTTATTTAAAGTCGTAACTCACATCTTTTCTATGTGAGTAACCGAATAATTTAAGTCAACTGAGGTTCTCTTCTGCATTACTTTATTCTATTTCTGAACCAATTCTAGTACAAGTCATTTTAGTCTAGTTTATTTTTGCCTAGTTCTAGAATAATATATTTTTTAAGATCATATCTTCTTTTCCGAATGTTATATTGTGTTAAAAAGTTATATTTTTTTTAAAGGTTACTACAAACAAAATATGGTTGCAGTCAATATAACTGATTTTCGACCAAATATCTATCGTTTTTAAGTCGAGAGGCTTCTCACCAAGTCAAAAGCTAGTGAGAAATGCAATTGTTTCAAAACGATTCGATTTATTTGTAGTAACAGTGATGTGAGTAAATTCCTACTAAAGTGAAATTGAAACATGTCAAAATAAAATGATTCAAACGTTCAATATTTTACAGAAACATTAAAAATGAAAATGACGTCATTATGACGTCAAATCGACAATAGTAGTCGACAACTGCGATCGAAAACAAATACAGAAACTAGCTACAGGAAACTTTTTCAAATTCAATACGTTTTCAATCGAAAGTTGTAACATCGCATACTGGAATGTGGGTAGTTACGATATCATTTTGACAACAATGTGAGATACAAGAGAATTCACACCAAATCGAACAGGCTCTGGTAGCAATTTTGACAAACAGACACATTAACAAACAGACAACGGTCTACGCAAAACAATGCATAGTAGCAACTACAATATTTTTGATACCTAAGAAATAAATTTCTGCATATCAAGAATAATTCCACTTAGTTACTGTTTTGATACATAAGAAATAAATTTCTGCATAATTAGAAAAATTCCACTTAGTTACTTTTTTTGACAACTAAGTAGATCTGTTTCTTAAAATTAACAAATTTTTCCGTTTAGCTGTATATATTCCGTATACTTATTGATTCCCTCTGGATTTTAGATGTTTTTTTTAACTCCATGTACATAGGTTGATAGGTTGATATCAATGCGTCTGTAAGAGTTTCTCGGCGTAAGATGTTTTACAAAATCGAATCGATATCGACAAGAAAAATAATTAAAGTTGTATATTATTGTGGTATACATGGTTTGATATATTGTGGTATCTATGTGATAAATGTTTAAATATCATATCTTGTCATAAAATCTTAATGCGCAGGAATGTATCGAAATTAGTTCGAGAAAGATCTCCGAGACATGGCACTCTGTGTATTTACTAAATATTCTTGATTGGCAAATATTTATGTTTTTTTCATTTAAAACTTAGATTTTTATACATTCAATATTTCCCTATAGTTAAATTGTTCCGGTTATTTGGCAAATATCGACTGTTAGAATAAAGAAATTTTAAATTTATTTTATTTTTCACTTAATTTTCTGTATGTTAAATAAGAGTATTGAAACATTTTTTTTATATTGCTTTACATTTTTACATCTCAATTTATTCAATCGTCATACCTATAACCTGCTCCATGGTCAGTGGAGCAGTTGAAAATACCACCTCCACATCCACCTATAAATTACTTCTTCCCTTCGGTTAAAATACTGCCCCTCACTGCCCGTGGGGCTTACCACAACATTGTTTAAATCTTTCGCCTTCAGTTTGTGTTAAAGTTTTTGTTGGTCGTAATATTTACGACACGACAGCGCTCACTACTCGGCACGTTAATCATACACATACCATATATAAGTTTGAGTTTGTGAATGTGTGCGAAAGCTTGACAGCGAAATCCTTCTCATCTAATCTAAGTTTATGAGTTACGAACCCAAGTCACACTATTTTAATCAGTCACATGACTTTCATGGTTGACCTGACGCCTAAAAGTTGACTATATAATTTATTTTTTTCGTGCTACAACATGCTGCTGCTTTACCGATCTGGCAACACAACGGACACTGGCACCAGCAACGCCTCCACCAATACAGTCCATGTTATGCGACAAAATTCTGAATTATTTTGCAAATATTTTAATTTGTGACGTGCATAGAAACGAAAAAGGAAACATTTGTTTTATTTTGTAATTGTGGCAACATTGATATTAAATATAACAAATTACATAATAATAAAATAATATATAAATTAATGTATAAAGTATAATGTATAAATAATAGGAAGAGAAAGAAAATAAAAAAGAAAATAAAAGCAATGAAATGAAAAAAATAATAAATAAAGAACTAAAGAAATATAGAAATAAAGAAATAAAGAAATAAAGAAATAAAGAAATAAAGAAATAAAGAAATAAAGAAATAAAGAAATAAAGAAATAAAGAAATAAAGAAATAAAGAAATAAAGAAATAAAGAAATAAAGAAATAAAGAAATAAAGAAATAAAGAAATAAAGAAATAAAGAAATAAAGAAATAAAGAAATAAAGAAATAAAGAAATAAAGAAATAAAGAAATAAAGAAATAAAGAAATAAAGAAATAAAGAAATAAAGAAATAAAGAAATAAAGAAATAAAGAAATAAAGAAATAAAGAAATAAAGAAATAAAGAAATAAAGAAATAAAGAAATAAAGAAATAAAGAAATAAAGAAATAAAGAAATAAAGAAATAAAGAAATAAAGAAATAAAGAAATAAAGAAATAAAGAAATAAAGAAATAAAGAAATAAAGAACTAAAGAAATAAAGAAATAAAGAAATAAAGAAATAAAGAAATAAAGAAATAAAGAAATAAAGAAATAAAGAAATAAAGAAATAAAGAAATAAAGAAATAAAGAAATAAAGAAATAAAGAAATAAAGAAATGAAGAAATAAAGAAATAAAGAAATAAAGAAATAAAGAAATAAAGAAATATAGAAATATGGAAATAAAGAAATAAAGAAAGAAAAAAGACCGAAACGATGAAAAAAAGAAAATAAACTGCCAAAACAGACAAAAGAAAATCTAAATTCTAAAAAATATAAAACAGCAGTTTTTTGAATTGAACCAATTAGCTCATTTTCGATTTATCAGAATCCTTATTAAAATGATAAATCAATTCAGTATTTTTAAATTTAATATGAGTACTAGATATGTGGGCTGGAATTTAAGCAAAAAATAAAAATATGATGCGTTTCTTCAATATGTTGAAAACGAATTTCTAATACATTGTGCAGTAAAATTAAATCAAATAAATACAAATATTTTTAAAAACTAACAAAATGCAGAAGAACTACAATTTTTCTAAAGAAAGACATTAATGTGGTATAATTTACTACATTAATAAAAACATGATTTTTCGAATTAGTCGAATATCCTTAAAACGGGTCGTGTAGTAAAATATTTACTTAGAAAATCGGTAACCATAAAAATATTTATTTTTTATTTCTCGGGGTAAAATATTTACGCACACTGTAATTGAAAAGATATTATCTTAAAATCCTTTTTGAATGCTACTTAAAATTTAAACAATTTTGTATTAATTAAAAATATTTAAATAAATAATTACACAACATTTAGTATAATAAATGTTCACTGCATAGTGAATTTACGTGTACCAATTGAGGCGTGCATATGAAACTAAATAACGTATTAACAATTTGTTGCATACTTTTAGACATGCACGTTAAACTGGTTAATGTAGATGTCTAACTAAATATTTGACATACTTTTAGACTTTGCAGCTATTTTTGTATTTAAAAATATGTATGAATTATATATATTTTAATAATAATTTTAATTATTGCTTGTATAGTTTAAGTTATTATTAAAAGCTACATTGCATAGTTCAAGGCATAAACATAACGTAATTTAAAATTGAAAAATTAAATACATTATGAACAGTTAATTGATATAGAATACTTAAATAATTTATTTTATTTTGGAGCGAAAATGCATTGCATACTTTTCCGTATAAACTATATAAATTTGAATGTTGCATACTTTGCAGCAATACTAAACGTTTTTCAGACATCATGTAAATATAAAAAAAAATGCAGACAGAACCTTGCCATGACAAGGGTATCTTTTTGTAAAAATGCCATTTCCTGGTATTTGCCTAAAAGTATGCATTTATTTATAATTTTACTGTTTTTCTTATTGCAGTGGCGGCCACATGCATCATGTCGCGACATGTTGTCCCAGCGGATACACATATAAATCTAAATATTACAACAGAAAAGCTCAAAAAAAAAGGAAAAAATAATAAAAAAGTTTTAAAAAAATATTTAAAATTAAAAATAAAAAAAGACGAACATATAGTTAGTACCTACATTTATTTAAATAAATAAATTTAGTGGCAACGAAAAAAATCGCACTTAAGCGGCGGTAAAATTTAGTTTGCTCCCTAAAAGCACACTATGGAAAATGTAAATACGGTCAAAACATCCGTTTGTCATGATAAATGCATAAATGTGAAGGCTTTCGAATGCAAAACGGGGAAGCGTACAGTGGAAATGGTGCCAGCACAGGGAGTAGCCAAACAGCGCTACATGGTCACGAAAAAAAAAAATAATAATAAAAATTGGAAAATAAACAAAACTACGTTTCGTCGACAGACGCAGACAGTAGACAGCAAATAATGCGCTGTCTGCAATAACGACCAGAGCAACCAACAAATTGTTTTGCATTTTTTTCCTAAAAAATTTATAATTTTTCTATATTTTTTTTCATTATACAGTGTACATTCTACCATTGCTTCACGCTTCATTTTGGTTGCTGATATGAATTTATTACTCATATGCAGCTAGCCAACAAAAACAAACAAAAAATTGAAAAACAGCAACCGAGCCAACAACGTTTGTTTTATGAAACGTTTTGCTATTTGTGTGACTGAGTGTCTGGCGCTCAGACTAAAACAAAGCATTTCAAAAATTTTAATACTGCTGTAATTTTAGGCGCTGCAAAAAAAACCCGCACCACACTCACACACATTTGTTGGCGGCAGACACACCTACTCATTCCGCACATATGAAAGAATAGACAGACGGACGTATGTATGCAAATACTTTGACAGCCACAAATATTTGCCAAGTTGCGTGCTAAGCGCAACAATAACAGCCCTTTTTCATTACTTTTGTTGTTGTTGTTGCGATTTGTTGTTGTAAAAAAATTACGAGTTTTACGAGCGCTGCTTGTGGTCTGCGTAAAATGGTTAAAAAACATAATTACGCCGTTTAATTAGCAACAACAAAACGGTATGAGAAGTACAATAAAAAATATCGTTGCATACTGTAAGGCTTATTGTTAACTGCATAGTGCGCCTTAAAGTATGCAACGTTTTTTACAAGTTGTTGAAGCATGTATTGCTGAAGATTGTATGCAGTAATTTGTTTTCTAGTTGCTTTCATAAACGTTGCATACCTTCAGGCGCAGTTTTTAATGGTTATTTGGCATATAGTGGGCGTGTCGAACGCTTTAAAATTAACTGCAATAATAGACGATTTATTTAGTTTTGATTTAAATTTAATTTAATACGATACGCTCGCATAGTCTGATACAATCTAAAAATCGAAGACCACCACAATTTGTTTAAAAGTTTCGGACATCCTCCTCGAGTATTTTAAAATAAAATTTAGTAAGCAAATTTTTTCAAATTTTGCGATTTCAATATTTAAACAAAATATATTTTTCAAAATATTCACGACAGCATCTGTTTTTTGTATTCAATCATATATTTAATAAAGTGTCTTTTCAGAAAATGTGCTTCAATATTGCACATTAATGAGTTAAAACTCAATTATTAGTGTTTCCATAAAATTTTAACCTTTTTTATAACAAATGTTCACGAAAATTTGACATTGAATTGCAATATCTCCTGAACTATTAAAGATATCGTATTTGTTTTTGAAAAATATTAGTATGCACGTTAATCTGTGTATGAACCATTTATTGATATTTAAGAATATAATGCTCCTAAAACGATTATTTTTTAAAATTTTATTTTTTTTTTTGCACTTGTTACCACTAATCATGACCCAAAACGGTGGACAAATTATGTAAAACTGTTATCAGTTTTTTAGTAGCTGAACTTTATTTTAACAAAAAATGAAAAAATAACCTTCAACTTATTGTCAAACAAATATTTTCAATTTTAATTTCCCATTTAAACCGCGATATTTAAAAAAATCTGACACAAGCCTTTTTATTTTTGTTTTAGAATACTGCAATAAAAAATTATATATCGCGATGTTTAACAAAATTGACAACGGTTTTAACAATTTAAAAAAATTGGAATGTACCTCGCTATTTAGTTTTCTATTTTTTTCGTTGTTTTTTTTTTACTTTTTCTTTTTATTATTTTTGCTTTATTTTAATTTTTTTTTTTCCTTTTTCTCTTCTATTTACTTTTTCCTTTTCTTTGTATATGTCTTTTTCCTTATATTATTTTTTTTTTCATTTCTTTTTTTATTTTCTTTTTTTTTCTTTTCCATTCTTTTCTATTATTTTTTATTTTAAATTATTTTCTTTTCTATTCTATTCTTTTTTTCTTTTTCTTATATTTTTCTTTTTATTATTTTCATTTTTATTACTTCTTCTTACTTCTTCTTCTTTTTATTATTTTCTTTTTCTTTTTCTTTTTCTTTTTCTTTTTCTTTTTCTTTTTCTTTTTCTTTTTCTTTTTCTTTTTCTTTTTCTTTTTCTTTTTCTTTTTCTTTTTCTTTTTCTTTTTCTTTTTGTTTTTGTTTTTGTTTTTCTTTTTCTTTTTCTTTTTCTTTTTCTTTTTCTTTTTCTTTTTCTTTTTCTTTTTCTTTTTCTTTTTCTTTTTCTTTTTCTTTTTCTTTTTCTTTTTCTTTTTCTTTTCCGTTTCCTTTTTTCCTCTTCATTTTCCTTTTCATTTTCCTTTTTCTTTTCTCTTCCTTTTTCTTTTTCTTTATCTTTTCTTATTCTTTTTATTTTTAGTTTTCCTTTTCATATTCTTTTACTTCTTCGTTTTCCTATTATTTTTCTTTAATATGTCACTTTTACGATTTCTTTTTATTTGTTTTCTTTTTTTTTTCAATTTCGTTTTATTTTTCTTTTCTTATTTTTCTTTTTTCTTTTTTTCTCCTTCTCCTTCTCTTTTTCTTTTTACTTTTCTCTTTTAACTTTTTTCTTTTCTCTAGTTTTAAAATACTCGGAAGCATATCCGAAAATTATTTTTAAAAAACTTAGAAGAGGTTTTTAGATTAAAAGTGCCTAGACGTATACGATTTGCCATATATTGTTTTATTTTCCTTTTTTTATATTCTATATTTATTATTTCTCTTTGCTTTTACATATTTTTCAACAAATTTAATTAAATATTATTTATTTTATATGATTTGTTTTTTTTTCTCTTCACACTTTGTTACATGAATTTTATTTTAATTTAATTATTACATTTTAATTTTGTTATTATATTTTACACAATTTATTATACTTTATATCTTTTTTTATAAATGTATCGCACACTCGTAAATTGGTCTCATAGTGGGAAACACAATCAATTTTCCAATCAAATAAAATAAATAATTCAACAAACTGACGAAATTCCGGGAATGTTGCCACATTTGAGTCGCAATCATTGAACAAAACAGCACATGATTAACATTAATATCGTCAACATGATGCTGATCGCCAATATTTTCAGCAGCAACATTATCAAAACCATCATCATCATCTGCATTGTGTGCCAATATTTTGGTGTCGACCTCGTTTGTCATCACACTTTCATGTGAAATCCTATTAAAATTGCTATCGTGCAAAGCAATGAATTGTTGACAAAGTGTAAATAATATCACTGAAGTATGTATGGCAAAAAGAAAAATAAATAAATACTCCGTCGCCTGCGGCATCAATACAAAATACATTGAATATTGGGTACGCGAATAAATTCAATATTTGCCACGCACTTTAGCGCGTATTTGGTATCTTTAGCAGGTTGCCACAAAAAATACTTTTAGGCAAATTTCGTTATATAGCTGCTATTTCATAACTTTCGTCGGTGTTGCCCCACTCGATCTACTCAATTTACAGTGCCCACACGTAGCGCACAATTAGGCGCTTTCTTGCCTGACATACTTTGGGGGGGAAGGTGCAGACGTGCGTTCGCAACGCACTTCGCATATCTTAGGGCGCACCAGTGACGCAAAGTTATGCACAGCAACTTCGCAGGGTGTGGCCACTAATTGTGTGCAAAACTTTGGCATAGATTGTAATTAAATTTGTGCCTAAAAGTAGGCTAAGATTTGGCGATTATTTGCAGCAATTTAAAGCACGGCAATCACTCAACTCACAACGTCAAAGCCACACATGCTGCCTGCCTGCCACTGTCACCAGAAACCACCGTCTGTGATGTAACCGCAACGCGTTGCGTCTTTAGTTGGTATGACATTAAAATCCAACGGTAATGAAATTGCGCGCAATAAAACGATTTTATGATTATGACTTTTGGCAGCCACAACCAGCAGCAGTAGCAGCAGCTTCCACCTCTTTTACGCCAGTTTCCACTTTGGCACCACTTCGCAAAAGTCAATAAGTTGATTTTTGAGCTGCTTTGCAAGTCAACCAACTGCCTGCCGGAAGTCATCCTTCCTCCAACACATATACCATATACAGCACACACTCGCACACTTCAAACTTTTGCCGCTGCGTGTCGTTCGTATGTGCGACACATTTTCAATTTCACACTAAAAAAAAAAAAAAACACCCCACACACAGAAAAAAGTTTTTCATATAATTTTATGACTCGCGCATGTGATAGTGTGCCTCGATTTGTGGTTATAAATATATGTGCGTCGTTAATTTCATCGCACCAAACACCCACCGCCCGGTCGGTCAAATGGGCCCCATATGTTAACCATTCAGCATTCAGACGCACAGAGTTATGAAGTCGCATATATAACAATAAGTGGAAAAGTTTTTCAAGCTAAAAGATTTCTGCAAGTGGCGCATAAATTATTTACTCCAGATGTTTTTAGCCATATTGCGTTTAGCTGGTTCTATTTTTTGTTTCTTTATTATTTTGTGATTGACTTTGGCGCGAACGCGAAATATAAAAAATATTATGATTTCAATATTTCCTAATTATACAATAACCTTGTGCTGGATTTATGTTTGTTTTCATCTCCTAGTAATAATATTTTGCACAAAATACATTTGCTCTTGGTGGGTCTATTTTTATAATCAAACTGAAATGGCTCAAGATACAAAATCAAGGTTATGCCTTAAGAAAACAATAACTTAAGTAAAACATGGAAAATTCCAAAAGAAAAACGATCAATTATGTCATTAAACAGAGCAACAGTTTAAGGAAGTCCAAATGTTATTTAAAATATATTTTTAATCAGCACCTACAATATTTTGGGCAGAACAAGCACTTGAACAAAAATGGTTATTGCACATTTAAAAGGTAAAATTATATCACTCTTCGCTATTTACACCTAATACAAAAGTATTCAATAAAATCGATCGGTGAGAAATCGAAAACTAAACTTTAATACTTGATACTTTGAAAATTATGGGAGACTACATCGAATTTTATTTAATCGACGTGGAAAATCGAAAAGTTCTAACATAGTTTTATTATATTTATCGATTACTAACTCACCACAAAATGTCATCAAAATCAGAAAACTTCATGCCAAGATTGACAATATCTGATGTGGTGATCCATACCCGAGTGGAAATTTAGTTCAGAATGCGATCATTGTCTGATCAGGCAGCCTGATTTCAAGTCAGGCAATGATCAAGGATTTTGATCAGTGCCTCATTCAAAACGTGACGCAATTCGAAGTTGCTATCCTGATCAGGTTGCCTGACCAGGCTTCCTGATCTTAGCCTTATATAATTCGATGTATATTTAAATTCTTTTTATACAGATTTTACCAAATTTGAGACCTTGCAAACAAAAAAATAACTTTGTGAACAAAGGTATCTCAATAACTTTTGCAATGACAAAAAGTCAACGTTTTGAGATACTTCAAATTTTTTAAAAATGTTGAGAATTTTTATATCTCTTGCATTTCAGTTTAACATTTCTTTATTATGCTTGGTTTTCACTATGTCATTTTGTGTCAGTTTCATGTTCGCATTGATTTGGCATTTTGATTTCGTTTGATATGGATAATGAAAATTTTAATTCTGGACAGTTTCTGCATCGCAATCACAATGTAAAAAAAAACAAACATGAAACAAATTGACATAGTGAGAACAAGTCATTTGAATATTTTATTCGAATAATTTTGCTACCCTATTTTATACAAAAGGTTTCTAATAAAATATCGATCATATTATATTTATTGGATATCGTACTTATTAATGTACGATATCCAATAAAGTTTTTTTAATAAGTGTTACATGAGTTTTCTCAAGTAAACTTTATATCAGTATTTTTATGAAGGTTATATGAAAATTTCTTCTTTGTTATGAATTATTTAGCCATATAATAAAATTTCATCAAATTATTATTAATTTTGTTGAAATATTTAATTGAATAATTTTGATGATATTTAAACATTACAATGTCACAATACACAGAAAAAAATAATCGACGTAAATACAGCAATCAAAATTAATTGTACACCATTCATTGGTCTAGCAATGACATTTTTGCCATTTTCGTGTATTGAGCAAACACATTCGGTAAAAATGTTCTTTGCGTACAAAAATATACCAATAAATGATTTTACTTAAGTAGCAAATTATTTAATTGCTATGGTCGACGTTTTAAAAGAAATTTTGTATTTTCACAGTATTCTTATAATTCTTTTTTAGTTTATTAAAAAAGAATAATATAAATTCTTGTGAAAGTATATAACAAATATACTTTTCTGATGATGAAGCATAATTAAATATGCAACTTTTGCCATCATCATCATATTCAACGACACCAATAGAGAATGATCACACTCTATAAACGTTTCTTTTGACATGAACCAAATGTGAACTGATATGCGCGCCAACCGCCAACTAAAAATTCTAATTCTAAGCGAATTCCACCAATTTCACGAATTCCACTAAATTCACCAGCGCTGTAAGCGAGTACACGAACACACACCACGCACTGTTATAGCGACCACGCACTGCTATAACATCAACGTGGTATGCGAATACACATAGCTGTTGCCAGCAACTAACAAATAAAACAAGAAACAATTGACAAACTGTTTCCTAAAGTTTTCCTTTTCCAATGCACATAATAAGAATTATGTTCATGCACGCAACAACAACTTTGGCAAAATCTTGAGTTGATGCAGTTTTTGCATTCTTTTCTTTAGGTTGTTTCTTCAATGACCATAAATCTTATTGTGTTCATTGGAAAAGGAAAACTATAGCGACTTGAAGTGTAAAATCTGCAGTGAAAGATCGCTGATGAATGGGCTTGGCTGCCTCTGAAACAGCTGTACGATCTGCCACTCAATGCATTTTGCCAATGTACCTAGTTTTCCAGTGTACCTAATTGAAGTTGAAAACTATAAACGAGAACTGGATAATGAATGTTACACGGAGAGATGTGTTCTTATTAGGGAATACAATTTGTATCTGTTTTCGTAATCCTGGGATTTCGGGATTGAACACTTTTCAATCTCGGGATCCCGGGGTTAGTTCAAAAAACAAGTAATTTTGAAAAATATTTGTTTTACTCCATACTTAAGTTATTTTTAAAGCATTTAAGATATAATAGCTGGAACGCCACTGAAACGCCAACGGTTCTATTTTGAGAAAACTTGACAGCATTCGATTGAACTGGATAGAACTAGCCTTTGATCTGGTTCTAGTTGTTTCTGTTTTTTTTGTTGTAGAAAATAGAGCTTTTGCTCTAGATCGCACGCCACGGGAACACAGTTAATGATTAACAGGAACTTAGTTTAAAGATAATCGATATTGTCTAAACCAAACTAAACTTCTGGTAGTTTTCTATATTTTGAAATTTGCTATTTTAACAAAAAAAAACAAAATAAATTACATATTGTTTTATACACACGATAGTCTTTATCAGATTTCTTCTCAAAAAGTTACGAAAAAGTAATAATTAGTATGCAATAATAATTAATACTAATTTTGTTGCATTATGTTTATAAAAAAAAAACTGAACACAGATTAGGTAAAGGGACCGAATATTTCAAAGTACAACCGATAAAAAAAGTTTATAATTTCAGTTGTGAGTTTGACTATGTTCATATCCCCATAAACTATATTATGATATCCAAATACAAACAAAATATTTTAAAAATAGTCTAAAAAATTTCGAATTTATTTCCAAATATGTATGTATAAACTTATTAGAATTTTAACATTTCTGTAAATATTAAAATTTGTCTACACAGAAAAATAACAATTGGGTTAAAGTTTTGTATTTTTATAAAATTATAATAAATCGAATCAAATAAAACGTATAATAATGCAATGTCAAAATTTGTTGTAACTAGTAGCTAATTTTTTCATCTCATTGATTTAGCTCGTATTTAAAACTATGGTTTTAGCATTTAAAAATTGGGATAAATTATTGATTTTATACTTAATTTTCTATAATGTTTTGTATTGAGAGCTCTGGAATGAATTTTATATCGTGTCGTTTGCAGTACTATTACAAAATAGTGATTTTTTGCCAATCCCGAAAAACCCGGGATTAGTACTTTTTAATCCCGGGATTTTCGGGACTAGAAAATGGGGACTAGAAAATGTATTCCCTAGTTCTCATACGCATAAATTTTGCAAAAAATTATCATCCAGCCAAGAATAAGTAATCATAATGATGTGGTTTTTACTCACAATATATGATTATATTAAAAATCAATAATTATGAGTAATTGAATAGAATTATGCATGTATTTCCTCATGTATTATGTAAAATATATTCATAAGTCATGAAATCTGGCATAAAATTTATGATTTATTATTCATAATTCATGATTAAAATGATTATCATTGTGCCAAATAGCTGGAGCCTGCGAATCGATAAAAAAAAATCCAAATTTTGCGGAACAAAGTGAAAAATATCCCATTTGAAAATATAATACATCAATGTAGCCGCGGTAGCTTAGTGGTTAGTGCGTTGGACTGCGAGCCGAAAGGGCCCCGGTTCAAGCCTGGACTTGGGCTAACAACATCTTTTCATAGAAACATTTTTCTATACCGCGCTACCTCTCGGCAGTAAATGGCAAACCTACGAGAGTAAAAACATTGCCTATGAAAAGCTCTCAGCCGCCGTTCGGATTCGGCAATAAACTGTAGGTCCCACCACTTTGAGTACAAATATAACACGCACAACTCAAAAATGTTGAGAGAGCTCGGCCTAAATTCTTATAGAATTGTAGCGCCAAACTATTATTAATGGCAATAAAACATTATGAAGTACCATTAAAAAAATAATGGAAAATACATCACTTCAACCTATTTGTCAGTTAAATCTCATATTTATTTTCAAATAACACATTTTTCACTTAATGTAACATGAAACACAAGTTATAAATAAATATTCATAATTTCTCCTGTTATGATTATTAATAAAATATGTAAAATTCATGAAATCTGTTCATACTAAATTCATTGTGATTTTCGGGTTTTTTTTATGCATGAAATTTACCATTTTTTTAGTATTATACATAACTCATGAATATATCTGATAAATAAAAAATATATAGAACAATAAATGTTTTATGAACGTCTTATTCATAAATCATCAGTAAACAGTTTTCTCCGTGTATACATTCCTGCGATCTTTGAATATTGAATATTAAGCATAATGTTGTAAAATATTTATTTAATGTCTTTACATGCACTCAGATTTATATTTCCTTAATTCTTAGGAAATTTAAGTGAATTTACGTAATACACATAAATAAAAAAGTCTGCCCCATTTTTATGCACTGCGATATATGCGGCAAAAGGGCTCTTATCTTGCAGCCACCTACCAGAAATGTGTGGCCATAAGAAACGCCCAATAAAATCCATTTAATTTTATCGCATCAGGCAAATCTGCTTATGTTTTCCGCCTAATTTCATGCTGTGTCTGAAAGGACTTTCAATACATACTCTATATGTGTGCGACATGTATAGGTACTGCAAACATCGGGTTATAGATATAACTAAAGAAAATATTCTTTAGGCCAGTATAGAAAGTATATGAAATGAAGTAGAATACAAAAAAAATCAAAATTATCAAATATAAATAAAGAATATTACAAAAAAAAAAATACAAAAAATAATCTAATAAAATTTATTTTTCTCTTTTTTTGCAGTTGAATGACCAACGAAAATTGTCGGCATACAAATCAGAAATCGCAAAATTTGATACCCAGAAAAAAATATGTATTAAATTTTTTGCACGTGTGTCGGAAGAGCAGTTTGTACTATAAATATTGAATAAAAAAGGCAAACAGAAATCAAACAGAAAATGTGAAACGAGACGGTAACGAAAACATGTAGAAAATGAAGCAACAAACGAGAACCTGTGTAAAGCATGATAAAGAAGATTGAACCAAAAAAAAAACCCTACCAAAGTAAACTAACTAAATAAAGTATGGAACTCAAAACAAACCACATGCTTAAAGCAGGCAAAAAAAAAAAGAGCGGGACGTATAGGGAAAAATGACTAAGTAACTAAATGCTTGATGAGCAAGTGAGGGTCCTGAAGATGTGGCCAAAGAGTTGATTAAGGCAACTAAACAACAGCAGAAAAAAATGAAGATAAATCAGCAAATGTTAAGGAGGGTAGTAAATGTTAGAGAAGAGCATATTTTTGCAGGTAAAACGAAAGTCAGTTTGAGGCTATTTAGGAACAGCAGTGACAGAGTATGTGCAAAAGTTAGAAAAACCAGTGCAAGACATAGCAAACGGATTAACAAGCGGCTTTTCATAACAACGAGTTCAAAAACCTCTTGGACGAACAGAGTTTTTGCGTACATAAAAACAAGCTCAAAGAAATGGTCTATTAGGAGGGTGCATAAAAAGTTATGAGCAAGCAGTAGAGCATGAAGTGAGAGACTTACCATAGGCAACTATTTAATAACAGAATTCGGTATTACTTATATTATGGTCAGTTCGAAACTGCGAATACAAACGACCCTCTAGCTATTTATGCTATACACGCAGAGAAAGAAAATATAATGCTGGCTTCATTGAGCATAAATATTATAGTATACTTGCTGCGATTATTATTGTTTCTCAAAATTAATAACTTTTCATAAAATCATCGAGTTAATGTTTGCTGTAATCATATTATGATTCAATTTGATGTATGAAGTGGTTAATGATGCTGCAAAAACAAAGAAATCCAATGATATGTGTTTGTTATTATCAACATATAATTGATATATAAACTAATATGTTTACTGCAATCACGTAAAAACTCCAAGCATAGTTATCAAACTGTAAAAACCATTTTGATGATAAAAGAATTTGATGTATGTAGTTATTAATGATGCTGAAAAAACAAAGAAATCCAATGTTATGTGTTTGTTATTATCAACATATAATTGATATATAAACTAATATGTTTACTGCAATCACCTAATTACTCCAAGCATAGTTATCAACCTGTAAAAACCATTTTGATGATAAAAGCATCCGAAAGAGAATAGTTCTCAAATGAAAATTAATTTAGTCCATTATATTTGACTTTCAACAATAAATAATCATGCCACAAACTCATTACATACCTGCTACAATGCAATTTTTTCGTTGCGTGTACGAATTTAGTTCTGAAAGCGAATCATAGTGCGAAACAAGTTGCCGTCTTATGTATCATATCCGTCATGGTATTATGCTCACAATTACCAAGTTATGCCGTGGCAGCCGCCCTCGCCCAGTGCCCATGAGCCATGACCATAAACACGTTTTCTGTATTTCTTGACCAAAAACCAATCTGAACTTATTTCGCTGAGGCATTTAGTGCAAAGCCTCTAGACTAGAGCACTTCGTAAAAATTATGATAGTTTTAGACGTTTTTCTGTGTGTTTGCTTAGCGCACTGTGATAAGTAGTTGCTACAAAGTATGCAATAAAAAAAGAACTCTCTCAATTTACATAAATTAACTGCGTAGAAAACGCGGAAAAGCGACACTATAAAAGATGGCGACATAAATTCAATGCCAAGAAGTATGCAACAGTTGCTGTGAAAAGTCATTTGCCTAATGCGACATTGATAAATGTTGTGCAGGCACAAAGGTGCAGACAATGCTGTGATAATTGTTCATAAAAAGGGAAGAAAATTGTAGTAAAAAAAAAGAAATGAAGATAAAGTGTTAATTAAAATTGTAATATACTTGCATAATCAGCAGTAAAAAGTAACTATTTCAAGGCGTAAAACCAATTATGATATAATACAGCATACTTTTAGGCAACGCAATTTTGAAAGACTATTTAAAAATAATACTAGTTATTGATAATGTTGGGAATAAACCTTAATGCGAAAAAATACAAAAAATACTAAAGACATTATATAACTTTGTAATCCCCGAATGTGTTTCAAACTGATTTTTCCTAAAAATATGCAGTACCTAATAATTAAAGTCAATCGAAGCGTCTAGTGTTAAACTTCACCCACACCCCAAAAATTTTGTTGTTAGCACACATTAGGTAAGGCAAATAAATAACTACGAGTGTATTTGATTTTGCCTAAAAGTAGGCAATGAAATTACGCTTTCATGTGTACATGAAGCGCACATGTTACGACAGCCGCATGCCAACGCATACTTGCTCCCCATGGAATTCTTTTCAGGCATAAATTACACGTACGCAAAACTTAGTTTTGTTGCATACTTTCAGGCGCAATATATTTGTTTTTTTTCTACAACATACTACACTGTTGCGCCTAGACTTTGTATATGCGGATTATTTGCTGATTTTGTGTTTTTGTTTGGGGTTCTGAAGAGATTTCATTACTTTGCAACATTGACAGGCATCGCAAATGCGGGTAAATTCAATGAAGAGCAATGAGCAGACTATTAAATTGCTATGTTGGACTAATATTTCATTGATTTTGGAAAGAGAAAAGATTAAGCAGATTAATATAATTAGTTAAATAAGAGAAAATAGAAGTATTAATACTAAGAAGAAAAAGAGGAATTAGCGTAAATGAAAAAAAAAATAAATATGTTTATTAAATAACATAAAAACAAACACAAAATAAACTAGATAAACTCAAAAATTGCACCTAATTAAAAAATATGTTTAAGACAAACATAGCTGCTGACTTCAGTGTATGATTATTAATATATTAATTGTCGCAATTATTAATTCTTCAAATATGTTTTTGAAATACTACAATAGCTGCAATAAGCTAGCAACGGTTGGGTTTATGCCCATAAATGTTATTGATTATTGCAAAAAAAAAATAAAATACAGTGATAGCTGACTGGCATAAACAATATTATGATTGATAGAAATAAAAACATGTAAACTGCAGTTATGTAATTTCTTTCTGGTCTATTATTATCTTGTATTAATCATGTTATTTATTAAACTTTCTGAATAGAACAGAATGAATGAGAGATTATTTAGAGGAATATGATAGAATATTAAAATTATGGTTATCACAATTGTTATATTTTTAAATATGTTTGTGCTATACTAAAAAAGTTGCTATAAGCTAGCAACGATTAAATTCCATGCACAGAAATGTTAATGGTTATTACAAAAAAAAAACGAAATACAATGATAGTTGATTAGCAAAAACAACAATATGATTGATATAAATAAAAATATGTTTACTACAATTACGATATTACTATCTGAACTATTTTTATCTTGTATTAATCATTTTATTGATCGAACTAACTGAATGGAACAGAAATAGATAGATTAGAAAAAAGGAATATTATAGAGTATATCATGTCTCTCTCTAGACATTAATGGTTTCCATATTCCACATCAAAACTTGATAGACTTAAATATGTTATTAATAATTACAGTTTTTTCTGAAGGTGCAAACACCGAAAACTGGTCAAAGCTCAATGTGTCGCCAGCCTAATTGCTGGACAAGGTTTTAATACTATTTTGGCGCAAAATGTAAACGACAAAAACAAATTAGTTACTATTTACTCGGTGGTAAATAAAGAACTATTGGGCGTATATAACATTTACATTAATACAAGACACGAGCACATAAATATTTAAAAGACAAACGAAAAAAAAAAAAAAACATAGACCGAAAAACTACTATAGAAATCAAAAGCTACAGGAAAAATATGCGAATATCTATTTTCGTCAAGCAGGCAGCAACGACGACCAAAAGCAATAAATAAAAGCGAAAAATAAACACAACAGAAGTGCGGAGCATGTATGGACTCGAGAAGGCGATGAAAATCAAATGAAAAGACAAATTATTTTGGCGCAACGTAAATATCAAGAAATGTGTGGTGCTAATGGGAAAAATCAAAAGGAGAAATTACAAAAACAATATGTAGGACAGAGCTTTATAAAAGCATGATACACAAGAACAGAAACATAAAATAACAAATAGTGTTTGCGGCATATGTAGTGCTTGACATAAATTGTGTCCGAAATAGAATTAAATATGAAATCATTGCTGTGTTTTGTTGGCAATGGTTTCGTTTGAAAATCATTGAAAATAATTAATTGTTGAGTGGTTTGTTGCGTTGTTAGGTTCGTGGTGGGTGGTAGATTTAATAGCAACATACAAATATTGTTGCATACTTTGAGGGCATGGCGAGTGATTGGACAGTGTTGCTGTTTAGAGCTACTACAGTTAGACGTACATTTACTTTAAGAAAATAACGTTTATTATGATTCAGAGATTTTATTGTAGTAATGCTTTGAAAAATTAAATTTAAAAAAATGATGTATGCTTTTAGGCATTATTAGAAAATATATCTTTAAAACAAGATAAATTTTTCGAAAAATATGAAATTTTAAATGACATAGTTAAGTAGATAAAAAAACATTAAAAGTAATTTAAAATTGTATAAGATAACAAATTTTTAAAAGAAATTAAAATTTATTTTTAAAAAGTTGTTCTAATAAAAACAAGATAACTTTTAGAAAAAGATGAAATTTTAAAAAATATAGTTAAGTAGATAAAATAACAAAAAAAATAATTTAAAAATTTTTTAGAAAAAAAATTAAAAAAATAATATTTAAAAAATAAGAAATTAATAAAAAATAAGTTGTTCTAATAAAACTTATTTTTCGTGGAAAAATACTGTGTTTAAAAATAAAAAAGTGCACTGAAAAAAGATGTTAGAATTATAAAAAAAAAAATTAAAATTTATATTTTTAACAGTTCTGAAAAAAATACTGTGTTTAAAAATTAAAAAGTACACTGAAAACAAATGCTTAGAATTAGAAAAACTCAACTGAGCACCTAAAAGCATGCTACAAAAATTAAATTTGCTATTTATTCCACAGCTTTCTATGCAATTAATGAAAATTTAGTCAAATCATAAAAATAAGTGAAAAATATATTGCAGATAAAAGTGAAAAATAATTAAAGTGTTTCAAAAAATTGCAAAAGACAAAAGAAAAAAAAATATGGAAAAAATGCATAGAGTATAAAATAACAACGTCATATGTAATTAACACAATTACAGCAGCAACAGACTTAAGAAAACGAAATTCTATTGAAATCGAGCGAATTGCAATTGACTACGACAACAACAACAACGGTAACTGCAAATCGGATACGAGCAACAACAGCAACGAGCACAACGACAACAACGACATCAACAACAACTAAAAGAATAGCATCAGTCGCTACAACTTGTATTACAAAAACAAAAACAACAACAAGAATAACGACAACAACAAGAGCTGCAGCAACAGCAACTATTGCTGCAACATAAAACTGAAATAACTGCTGTAACTAAACAAAAACCCAACGACATTGCAACAAAACAAAAAAATTGCTAACAAAAATAATCAAATCACCGGCAACAACAATAATAACCAAACAAGCAAAACATACAACAACAACACATACAACGCAACAACAACAACAGCAACAACGGCAACAAAATTTTAGCTAAAGCCACAGCAACTGCAACATTGGCGCAAAAATGTTGCTGCTGCAGCGCGGTATTCTAATCGGATTTACGTTGTTAATTTATGGATTTGTTGGCGACGCATCTGCAGCAATCGGTGAGTACCAACAACACATACACATGACTACCTACATTTTATTTTATTTCATTTAATACAAAGCAACATAACTTCGCTCGGCACATAATCCGGCGACTCATATGGGTCACACGAAGTGCTGTGCCGGGGCAAGAATGTTGCGCAGTTTTATGAAATACATTTTTTTTACAGGATTTACATTCGAAGTGCTGAATATTTTCAGTTTAACAAATTTTGTCTAGCATAGTTTTAGGCGCCTGAATAGTTAATTGTCGAATAACTGATTGGCAGTGAATCCAATTAAATCTTTTTCTATTAAAAATTAGAGAAATTCGATCAAGGGTTCTGAACACAAATGCTCGGTTAAAAATAATTAAATTCTGAGCTGATTTTAAATATTCATGATATGTCATACAAATGATATAAAGTAAGTGTTCCACCTCCGATATCTGAACCTAATTCCGCCATTTCAGGTTTTAATCAAATTACGGATGATGTGAAAAAAAACATGTCAAAATAATTTCACGATTTTGGTAGTTGTCGGTTATTTAATTTGGTACTGTTAAAAATAAACTGATAAAAGTTATAAATTTCAAATACTAATTTAATAAGGGTTAATTTCCATTTGACAAAAATATTGTTACATGAGAAATATTGAGTAAATGAGACATAAGGCAATTCAGCGCACTAAGCAATGTGTTAAAAGGGGCGGAAGATTACTAAGCACTCTGAGGAAGTGTGCGAGAAAGAGATAGAAGATCAGCGCATTAAAACACATGAGTCCAAATGAGATGCAAATAGCATGTAGCATTCAGGAGAAGTGTAGAATGTTCTCGAAACGTGTTCAGTTGTGGAAATGTAGCAGTTGTTAGAATTTATAAATAGCAAAGTTGTTAGTTAAATTAATTTAATAAAGTTAATTGTTGTAATTTAAGGGAAACATAAGTGTGCTTTTTTTTGTATACAATCCAGAGATACGAACATGTAGATCAGTTTTCCGTAGACTGAACTTTCGTAACAATATTATAAAATATTCCTTTTCTAATTTTTGGTTTCAAACTGAATTTTCCTTACAATATAGCGTCATTATCATGCCAAATGTGCAATTGCGTTTTATTACATTTTTGTATGTCAAAACCAAAAGGGTGAATTTGAAAAATTGAATATCTTGTCATGCCATAAAAGCGAATCTTTCCTTTTTCGCCATAACTTTTTATTGGTACGAGATAAAAAATTGGTGTAAAGCATTTATTGTTTGCTTTTAATGCACCTGTCGATCTGCATCATTATTTTAAAATATTTTCTTGCTAATAATAAAAATTCGAAAAATTGAAATTCTTGTCATGCCAAAAGGGCGAATCTTTGCATTTTCGCCATAACTTTTTATTGATACGAGATACAATAGTGGTGCAAAGGCATTTGTTGTTTGTTTTTAAGGCACCTGTCGATTAGCAACATAATTTAAAAATATTTTACCAAACATTTTTCGTGCAAATAACAAATGGCAAATTAATGTTTAGCAAAATTTTTAAATAATGATGCCAAAAGATAGGTGCTTTAAAAAGAAACAATTAATTTCTTCACATCACTATTTTATTTTGCGCTAATAAAAAGTTATAGCATAAAAAACAAAAATATTTGCGTTTTGATCAGGATATATTCTCACAAAATCCGTATTTATAATTCAGTAGGTTGTCCAAATCCAAAGATATTTTATATACGTTATAATAATTCATGAATAAACCAAAATAACAGAAAAAATTAAAAAAATCTAAATTTTGCTAATTTTTAAAGCACTTCAAACTTTAAAATTTAATTTCCCAACATTTTTAAAAATGCACATTTTCCCCTTTGGCATGACAGTGACGATATGTGATTTCAAATGTTTTATATAGAATTCAAATAAAAAAAGTCTGTCTTTTAGAAAACACTAATATGTATGCGACTCATATAATAATCGCATTTGCATCCGATACAATTAAAAAAAACCGTATTCAAAAAATATATTATTCAAATTGTTCCAAGTTCTAAGTATTATAGCTAATATTTCTTTTACGGTTTAATAATACAATAAGTGTTAATACCCATTAAGTCCCATAAAAAAATGTACTTCTGATTCCATGAATTTCATTTTTCCATATACAACTCAATCGATACGAAAACACAGTTCAAAAATAATCTCTAGATTCAATCTTAGTCATCTCCATAAACACAACCGACTATGCCCAATACAATATATACGAATTACACTCTACATCAAACACAAATATTTACTGTAGGCAAAATAATATTAATTTATCATTAAAAATGTACCACCACACATCGATGTATATTTTGTCTGATGAACCACAGGTAACATTGCACAGTTTTATTAGAGTCATCAACAATTTTAATTGCTTATTTGATATTGAAGATACGTCAACTAATAATGCATAATGTAAGCTGATAATAAATATGTGTTTGGGGTTGAGTTGAATTGAGCCTAACCAAATGGTATGTGACACACAGTAATAGTCTGGTTGAATTGTTTGTGACACTGATGTTGATCAAAATACATAGTGTCTGAAATTGTTAATTTGAAAATGAAATTTAATGGCAGCTACGTTTTTGGGTTTATTAAGAGTTGAGGAAGACGTTAATGGTATGAGATGTGGTAATCGACAAAAATTAATTAATTTCATTGATATGTAGAATAAGATGTAAAATAATATAATAAGATTTTACTGAAATAAGCATATAGTGGTTGGAGTCAATAAATAGATGTTTTAACATAATTTAAATGCAAATTAAAGCTCTTTATTATTGAAGTAAAACTGACTTAAATGAAAATTTTCATAAACATTTATTATCCCCATTACCTTCTTGCAAATTTACCCTTTTAGGGTAGGCATGCACAAACAATGTTCGTCTTGTACTGTATGACAAGTTTACATAGTGTCTATACGAGCCATCATTCAAAATCACAGCTATGACAACAAAAAAATCTCCAACAAAAAAATCACGTAACCATAGCGATCTCTAATCATCTTTGTTGGACATTGTATGGCTAGCCAATAAAAGTTAACGTCGACACAAATTTTTAATGTACATTTATCAATAAATGCTTTCATTTTGCCTTTTATTCAAATTTAAAAAAACACTCCATTAAAAAAAAATCCGAATTTATAGATTATGGCAAGCAGAAATAACAAGACATAGAAACCAAGACATAAATCTTGACATCTACGTCTAGTAAAAGATTATGGCTAGCTTGCCATATGTTAAGTCATGAGGGATTGCTAGTGTAGACCCGACAATGACAATTGTTACGTCGAATGCCCCATTTATGATTTTATATACCCCAGACAAATTTTTTGGCACGGTCAAGGCAGTTTAGTAATAATTTTTTGACATATTTCAAAGAGACACGTGTGAAAAACTCCTGTGAAAAAATTTGTCAATTTTCCCGCAAACACACAGTAAAATAGCATTTTTTGAGAAGTGTATAGCAGGTTGTAAAATTTTGTGGAATTTCATTGGCAGTTTCACGGCATATTTGGGGAACAGGCGGAAAATAGACAGCTGTTGATACAAACTCTGTCTTTTTCTATCTAAAATATGTCGAAAACATGTTTCAAACTGCCTCGACGCTGCCAAAAATGTTGTCTGGGGCTGCTATAGATTTCCCAAAATATTCCATTTACATGTTTGTTTGCCAGAAATATGCCCAAAATATTCCTGAAAAATGGCAGAAATTTTGTCTCGGATAATTGTAAAATTTTGTGGAATTACATTGGCAGTTTCACGGCATATTTGGGGAACAGGCCGAAAATAGACAGCTGTTGATACAAACTCTGTCTTTTTCTGTCTAAAATATGTCGAATACATGTTTCATACTGCCCTGACGCTGCCAAAAATGTTGTCTGGGGCTGCTGTAAACTTCCCAAAATATTCCATTTATATGTTTGTTTGCCAGAAATATGCCCAAAATATTCCTGAAAAATGGCACAAATTTTGTATCGGATAATTTTCAATATTTTAAAGATCTAAAATACTATTTAGGTTATTTTGATTAAATTGACATTTTAAAATTTTAATAAAAAAAACCTTATTAGTTTGATTTACCTCCAGCATATTCATATTTTCATATTTTAGTAACTCCTTCCTATTTTAGTAAGTCCTTCATAAAGTCTGCAATTAATATGACCCGCACTTAATAAATTTTAAACCTATAAATATTTAATTTTTAGCGTTTTTTTCATCTTCACTTCTGTGCTGCAACTACTTAAGTTGCCTCTGCTGTCGTTAATACTTTTTTTGTTGCTTTCATTAGCTCCGATTTTTTCACATACACTTTATGCTGATGCTTCGCGAACATTTTTTTTTCGAATTTCGTATTCTACCGCCCATGTCTGTCTTAATTTTCCATGTCAGACAAGGTTATAAGTGTTGTTGCAGTAACGCCTTTAGCCTGAATCCACGAGGACCGTTTCCAAATGGATTCGCAAAAAACATGAGTTACTTATGTTTTCCTTCTTTCCCTCCTTACTGTCCTCAATGTCCTGCTCCCGATGTTTGCAGCCAACAATGGCAAAAAGCACGCAAATGATTCCCTTCCTTATTCTATGCAGCGCATATTTCTGCGTTTTTAGTGCAATTTTTTTGCGACTCAGCTTCAGATTTGCGCCGCATTGTCGCGTGTGACATTCGCAATTAGCCATTTTGTTTTCTAAGCCATTCGTTGGTCCTTTTCAACGCGTTGTAATTTTAAAGTCTATGATGTTGTCGACAGCATAATGTTGAATATTTTATAATATTTGAATAAATAGAAATTGTTCAAATTATAAAATTTACAAAATTTACAAAATTTAAAAATTTATAAAATTTATAAAATTTATAAAATTTATAAAATTTATAAAATTTATAAAATTTATAAAATTTATAAAATTTATAAAATTTATAAAATTTATAAAATTTATAAAATTTATAAAATTTATAAAATTTATAAAATTTATAAAATTTATAAAATTTACAAAATTTATAAAATTTATAAAATTTATAAAATTTATAAAATTTATAAAATTTATAAAATTTATAAAATTTATAAAATTTATAAAATTTATAAAATTTATAAAATTTATAAAATTTATAAAATTTATAAAATTTATAAAATTTATAAAATTTATAAAATTTATAAAATTTATAAAATTTATAAAATTTATAAAATTTATAAAATTTATAAAATTTATAAAATTTATAAAATTTATAAAATTTATAAAATTTATAAAATTTATAAAAATTATAAAATTTATAAAATTTATAAAAATTTCTAAAAATTATAAAAAAAATCAGACCAAATCCAAATCCTTATAAATTTATAAAATTTATAAAATTTATAAAATTTATAAAATTTATAAAATTTATAAAATTTATAAAAATTATAAAATTTATAAAATTTATAAAAATTTCTAAAAATTATAAAAAAAATCAGACCAAATCCTTTTTCTTTGATGTACATATTGTCTATCCCTAGTGAGATCTGTTAAGAAGTCAAAGGAATTTTTTGTTTTGTTTTGTTAAAACACTCTATAAAAAACATAGCCGCAGGGATTTTTAAAAACAAATCTCTGTTGAATTTACCTGTCATGTCAGCCAACAATATCTGCGGCAACTTCGACAACAACAACAGCTGCAACCAAGAAACGTCAAACAAACTCCAAACAATTTTCGGTTAAAAAACACTTTGCAAGAATTTCATGCTTCAACAATGTAAAAAAAATGCACAGAATTTCTGTCTTTCCTGTGATGTCGAAAGAAGTAACAGTGAAAACGACTTCAAAACCGCTTAACTTCTAATGCCAAATTTTGACGCTGAGGGGAGCCGTTGCATGACATTTCGCTAAATTGCAAAAGATGGCAAATGGGCGAAAGGTCGCACTGGCTGTGGCTTCCATTTTGCATATAGTATTTTCCGAAACTGAAGAGAGCTGCCTGTAAAAATTCTGAAAGACGACATGTTTGGAGCTGCAGCATAAAATGCATTTAAAAAGCTTTGAAGGGTCACACACAAAATTGTACAAAATTGTAAATGCAGAAAATACGAGAACCAAAAAAAAATCACTAAAGATGGCAACTCGCGTTGCACAAACTAAGCTGTCTCAAAAGCTGAAAAAAATGACTTAAAAGTGCCCAAAAGTGAAATATGTAAAGAAAACAAAAAAAAATCTTCAAAGACTACGTTGGCAACTTGCAAGTCTCCGAGCTCATTGCATAAACTGTCATTTAGTCTGTTACACTTGACAGCTATCTATCCATTTGCTGCTGCTACCGACCGACAACAAACCCCAGTTTTACCATTTTTCGGTTACACTGTGAGTGAAGTGTTTTTGAGAAATACTTATTATTTTTCAATTGGTACTCGGTTTTGATGTGGTTACTATAGTTTGAAAGATTCGAAATAATGGTTATCTATGAATTTCCGCGCGTCATATTTAATTTTTAGGGTGAATGGAGTTAAAAAAAACGATGGTTTGTAATGAGTACTTTTGAATTGATACTTGGTTTCATCTAGCTAATTTTGGTTGTGAGGTTTTAACTAATTGTCACAGACGAATTTATTTGGCTCATACGTCTATTTTTTAGTGAATGGATTGAAATGGTTTTGATACTGTTTGAGGTTGCCTATTCCATATCGTTACTTTTATGCCAAAGGGCGAATATGTCATTTTAAATATTTGCGTATTTACAGATTTTAATAAAGCTTTTCCTCAAAATCGAGTGTGCTATTGTTGGATATTTCTAGCCACAAAAGATAAAACCAAAAAGGCGAATTTGAAAAATTGAAAATGTAGTCATGCCAAAAGGTCGAATCTTTTCGTTTTTTGTCATTACTTTTTACTGGTACAAGATAAAAATAATCGTGTAAAGACATGAGTTGTTCGTTTTCAAAGCACCTATCGATTGCCATCATTATTTAAAAATAATTTGTCAACATTTTTTCTTGGAAATAAAAAAACAAATTATTTTTAAATAATAGATGCTTTAAAAAAAAACAATTAATTGCATTACACCACTATTTTATCTTATATCAATAAAAAGTTATGGCAAAACAACGAAAAGATTCGCCCTTTTGGTATGACAAGAATTTCAATTTTTTGAATTTTGCTATTTGCATAGTACTAGATAAAATAGTTATGTAAAGGCATAAATTGTTCATTTTTAACGCATCTATCGATTGGCATCATTATTTTAAAATATTTTTTAAATTTTTGTTAAAAGTTTTTAGCATATAATTTCTAAATAATGATTTCAATAGATAGGTGCATTAAAAACAAACAGTTAATGCCTTTACATCACTATTAAATCTTGTACCCATGAAAAGTTATGACAAAAAAAAATATTTGCGCTTTGGTCAGGATATAACCACACAAAATCCGTATTTATAATTCCAAATCATTAGATATTTTATATACGTTATAATAATTGATGAATAAACCAAAATAGCAAAATAAAAAAAAATTAAAAATATTTTTTACTTAATTTGAAAGCAATTCAATATTTATAATTTGATTTTCCAACATTTTTAAAAATGCACATTCTTCCCTTTGGTATGTCACTGACGATATTATAAGTCCTCTGATCTAGATTTTATGTTTTACTTTTAATCATTGTTCTTTCGATGTTCTTATTTGCGTTAGCATAATTAAATTGTGGACTATGTCAGTGGCAGGAATGTATCAAGGGATTCAATACTTATTTAAGTGTCTTAAGTTTTTCTTAAAAATTTTGCACTTTGAAATCCAGAAATTCTGAAATTAAAAGTGTTACTTGAAATATGCCTTTTTTTTCTTTGTAAATGAAGTTTAATAATCAATAACTTTAAAACTATAAAACTTATTTCTACAAATCTAAAATTCTTTTCTAAAAAGTAATTTTATATTTGTATTACTTATATAGGTACTTATGAATACCTAAATTCGTCGACACAACACTAATTTACACGCCTCTGAAACAATCTTCTTCGAATATATTTTGTACCATACACTGCATTGCAAAAACATTGTTGCTCAAATGACTAGGACTTGAATACAATACTACACTCAGAAGATTCCATTAAAATTGGTCAATAGGGCAAATATTGATTTAATAGTATACAAAAAATAAATATTTTCATAAAAATTCAATTGAAATTTGTTCTATTTAATGGCATTTACCGATTTAAATAATAATTTTAATAGTATAAAAACTATAGTATAAAAACTATTAATAAATGGTTTTTTATAGTGTAGAAACAGCTCGCTGAACATTCGAAAAAGCAGAACAAAACGAGAAGAAGACAACCAGAATAGCAGAAAATCACAGTAAATTTGCCGAATGTTGCCTTCTTCATGTAGCATGCAATGAAATATTGCAAAAGCCTTCGTGGCACTGTCTTCTACACTATCGTCTCTACTGTTGTCTCTTTCCATGACTAGCATATAGTACTGTCTCACTTTCACACATTTCTCTATTATATTGGTATCACTGTCAGTTGAAGCTCTCATGAAGACTGAAGAGTTTTTCTCAAGAGTTTAGCCAATATTTGCAAATGTTGTTGTTGAGAAGATTGATATTAGAATAGGGCTGACTGGTGAGTGGTGGGTGGGTGTTGATGTAAATTGTACCCGAAGTGCATAATGTTTGAGCGAGTGAGTTTTCTTATTCTACTCATTACAATGGTATGCTATTAATTAAATTATTACTCACAACGTTGGCAATCAGAGTTGGTTGGCTCCATAACGAGTTGTAAGATGAAATAGTGCCTACAACGACAACACCGACATCAAGAACATTTCGAAATTGTGACTTCCGAGTATAAGCAAATATTTTGATAGTTTATGAAATGCATTTCATTACTTTAACAAGTCAACAATCAGCTCAAAATGCTTACAAACTTCTCTGGTTTATGTATTTTGCCACTAAATACTAATTAGATTGATGCATATTTGGTTGGAGTTTAAGCAGAGCTCAGCATGGTGCTCAACATTTGAGGAAGTATTTTGGGATTATAGAAAAATTTCTGGTAAACTTTTCTTATTTCAGTTATATGCAGTTGTAACTTTGATTCAGGATTTGCACATTTTATTTAAATAATTTTAACATTTGTTTATCTTTATTTTATTCAACATAAGATGCATTGCTTGAAGGGACTTTTATAATTATTTCTCTGATTTTCATCATTGACATTATCTGAAATCGAAAGCAGTTTCTGTGAGAATTTCAGTATTTTATTAAGATTTCTTTGAATTTTGAATTTCTTCATCTTGCAGTCGCATTAAAATGCGCACAACGTGGGAACGCGGTATGTGCTTCATTAGCTTCACATGTGGCGCTAATAAATGGCGTTCAATTATACCCGCCACACATCTCCGTCCGCCATAATTCAGCGCTGCTCCAATTCAACAGCGACGGCTGTTTCTGTTGCTGCCTTTGCAGCTACATGATTTTTAATTGCAGCTAAAAATAATAGCGCTCAAAATATTATTTGTTCGCAGTTCTCAGGCGGTGCAAAACTACAATTAATTGCCAGTCAGACAGACAGACATCCACCCACACATGCACGAATAGAGTGGCAATCGCACACATACTCATATGATTTGTGGAAATTAATGCCTGCCACATAAATTCGCCAAGAAGTGGAAACTGTTTAAATGGCTGAAAGCAAAACACATGCACAATAGTAACAGCAACAAAATGCAATGAATACTTTTGCCGCAAAACAATAAAAACGTGCGAATAAATTTTGCAAAAGTACTAAACAAGATGGTGTTGCATATGCACTCAAAGAAAATATAAAAAAATATGATTATAAGTGTAATATATTTTACGAGAGAAACATTAAATAGTTGGGTGACAATAATTTGAAATGAAATTTCAATTTAAGCACTAAGTTTTAGAATTGTTTGCAAACATATTATTTCATCTAATCATATAAGAAATAAGCCTGCCAAAAATTTGGAAATTTAAAATTTTACGACATTTTACAGGAGCATATTGGTAATAATTCCTGCAAAAATACAAATCAATTAAAGTTTGTGCGGCAATCGCTGTTCAGAAACATCCTCAGACAAAATTTTTGCCAGGGTCGAGGCAGTTAAGAAACATTTTTTTCAAAAGATTTCAAGCACACAAAGACGGAGGTTGTATCACAAGCTGTCTGTGTTTTTCTCGTTCCCAAAATATGTCTTGTAATTTCCATTAAAATGCCATAAAATTTTAAAACCTGCTATACACTTTCCAAAATATCTGTCTGTTATGCCCGAGATATTCCTGAACAATGCCAGAAATTTTGTCTCCGATTTACGGTTTCGCTTTTTGTATTATGTTACTATTATTTATATTTTTTAATAACTTGCTCAAAATCCGAAACATTTTTTCGACATATTTCAAACTGACCGTGGTGAAGTTTGTATCACAGTCAGTTTCCTTTCCATTTCGCAAATATGCCATCAATACGCCTTTAGAATTCCACAAAAAATATAATTTGCCATACGCTTCTTAAAAACCTCAATGTATTTCCATTAATAAGCCGAAAATATGCCTGAAAATGCCATACATTTTGTCTCGGGAACACAAGAATTCAAAGTCAATTATTCAAACAATTTGAATAACCAAAGAAATTGTTGCAGGTTTGAGGATCTAATTTAATGGTTGCATTAAAAATTGTTAATAACTGAAAAAGTGGAATCGACCAACTTTTCATAGCAAGGGAAAAAGTCTAGCAACCCTAAATACAAGCCGTCTTTGGAATAACTCGGTAAAACAATTTTTATGATTGAGACAATCGTTCACATAGTTCGCACAACCAAAATTTGCTCATTTTATTAAAATGAGATAGAGTTAGTTTTTCTGTCCTCAAACCAAAAATGGCTTTATTACTGTTTATATGATAAAAAATAAGAAAGATATTTTAGTAGCTCATAAATTTCTTAATATGTTTGCAACAAACATAAATTTCTCTGCGTGTTTTAATTCGCAGAGCAGTGAGTTTTGTAGGTGGTGATGTTGGTGAATATGATGATGCATCGGCGGAGAAATTGCAACGGTTGCAAGTGCAAAAACTGTGCATAAATCCTTAAATCACAAACACAACATAACAAATATTAACAGCAGCATAAACAACAACGACGGGTTGCTTTATTGCAGCAGGCGAAATTGTTTGAAATGCATCGCATCCGCTGCAACAGTCAATTGTTGGCTTTGCAGTTGTTGCTGCTACTTCTGCTGCTGCTTCTACTTATTTTCTACCGGCTTCACAACTGCAGCAACAGCTTCTTCATTATCTCAGCAACAATTGCTGGGAAAATAGTTTTGTTCATGTTGGTGGCAAATTCCATGCAGTCGTTTCCCATGGCGCGCAATATAAAATTTTGAATAATTACTCAAATGTGCTGCTCATAGACACTGGAAGATGCTTCGCATATGCTGTAGGTGGTTTAAAGCTCTTCGTCTTCCTGTAATTTATTTTAATTCAATTAGATTTGTACACTTTCTATGTCGTTGTAAGTGTTGCGTGTTGTTGCCACATTTTTTTTAAGATTTGCCCATTAAAGTCAAATTAAAAGAGGTTTACTAAATATTATAAAAATGATTTATAGATTTACAAAAAATTACAAAAATTACAAAAATTATAAAAATTATGAAAATTATAAAAATTATAAAAATTATAAAAATTATAAAAATTATAAAAATTATAAAAATTATATAAATTATAAAAATTATAAAAATTATAAAAATTATAAAAATTATAAAAATTATAAAAATTATAAAAATTATAAAAATTATAAAAATTATAAAAATTATAAAAATTATAAAAATTATAAAAATTATAAAAATTATAAAAATTATAAAAATTATAAAAATTATAAAAATTATAAAAATTATAAAAATTATAAAAATTATAAAAATTATAAAAATTATAAAAAATATAAAAATTATAAAAATTATAAAAATTATAAAAATTATAAAAATTATAAAAATTATAAAAATTATAAAAATTATAAAAATTATAAAAATTATAAAAATTATAAAAATTATAAAAATTATAAAAATTATAAAAATTATAAAAATTATAAAAATTATAAAAATTATAAAAATTATAAAAATTATAAAAATTATAAAAATTATAAAAATTATAAAAATTATAAAAATTATAAAAATTATAAAAATTATAAAAATTATAAAAATTATAAAAATTATAAAAATTATAAATATTATAAAAATTATAAAAATTATAAAAATTATAAAAATTATAAAAATTATAAATATTATAAAAATTATAAAAATTATAAAAATTATAAAAATTATAAAAATTATAAAAATTATAAAAATTATAAAAATTATAAAAATTATAAAAATTATAAAAATTATAAAAATTATAAAAATTATAAAAATTATAAAAATTATAAAAATTATAAAAATTATAAAAATTATAAAAATTATAAAAATTATAAAAATTATAAAAATTATAAAAATTATAAAAATTATAAAAATTATAAAAATTATAAAAATTATAAAAATTATAAAAATTATAAAAATTATAAAAATTATAAAAATTATAAAAATTATAAAAATTATAAAAATTATAAAAATTATAAAAATTATAAAAATTATAAAAATTATAAAAATTATAAAAATTATAAAAATTATAAAAATTATAAAAATTATAAAAATTATAAAAATTATAAAAATTATAAAAATTATAAAAATTATAAAAATTATAAAAATTATAAAAATTATAAAAATTATAAAAATTATAAAAATTATTAAAATTATTAAAATAATAAAAATTATAAAAATTATAAAAATTATAAAAATTATAAAAATTATAAAAATTATAAAAATTATAAAAATTATAAAAATTATAAAAATTATAAAAATTATAAAAATTTTAAAAATTATAAAAATTATAAAAATTATAAATATTATAAGAAATTATAAATATTATAAGAAATTATTACACATATATCTAAAACTATCATATAAATTTCATCATTCCAAGTATTTTGGTTTCCGGACCAACGAACGCTTGAGCTTCCATTAATTTTCATGGGTCAATGAGTTTTCACGGTGTGAAAAAGTCAATGACAATGACACTTAATTGTTTGTCTTTCTCTTCGACATGACTTTTTGACACGACACCTAATACATGTTTTTCTGTTTTGGTGAGTAGTGTATATAAAGATGTAATTTGTACCATTTGAAATATTAACAAATTTTATCAATGCTTTAAATTTCTTCTTAGTTTAAAAATTTTCAAATATATATTTTTACATTTTATTATTTTAACAAGTTGTCTGTCTTTATTAAGTTCGCACCCACATGAGACCCGCCTGAGAAAGTCGTAACAGGTGTCTGACTTTCTCTATGTCTTAAATCGTACATAGTACAGGTAACTATTTTCAAGGGAACACGAGCCACCCAGCCAACTGTTATCTGCTGCTGCCTTTTAAACCTGCTTTCGTCGTTGCTCCTTTGGCTGCCAACATGATTTGTGACAATCGTGGTAGAAAGACTGTCATTCGTGTAGTCTTGCACCGAGATCTATTCAAATAGATAATAAAATTGTGTCTAGTTTGTGTCTTCTTTTTTTTAATAAAAGAAAACAGGTGTCAAGATGTGTTCAAATATTCGCCCCATCAGCTGTCATATGGAATTCAATTGTATGTGTTCTATCTTATTAGGGTTTGTTATTGCACTTGTATTTTGAGTTTTTTTTTTTATATTCATTTAATTCAAGAAGTTTCGGCTAAAAGCAGAGACAGCTGTTGATCCTAGCAGCTGCTGCGATTTATTTTTAATTTTATCACTTTTAAGCCGCTTTATGCGCGTAGATAAATTGAAAAATAGACATTTTATTGATAGGAAAATTGTATTTGAAATAAGCTAATGTTAGGTAATAACATGTGACAGCTGTCACTGAGAGCGAAATGCTGTCGATACACATTTTGGCGTCTTGACGAGAGCACCTGAAAAACTCGTAAGTTTTATTTAAAAATGAATGTGCTACAACAAACATTTAATCGATGGTGTTCTATAGAAGAATATGAAGCGGATTACAAAAATTTACAAAAATTTTAATATATTTATAACAAAATCTCGCCCATTCTTAAGAAATTTTGATTAAAATTCGACATGCAATTTAATGATAAACTAAATGATTTCATATATGGTACCATTTACAATTTAAGTGGATTCCGTTGTAACCAACTATCTCTAAATATTCCAAATATGTTAAAAAATGAAACTTATTAAGAATAAATTATACATTTAAATTATCAAATCACAAATCGCTGATATTAAGCTATTTCTGAACAATCTACTTTGAGCTTTAATAGAAATTTCCTGTTAGGGTAAGCATTATCGTGACCAAATTATGTTGTTTTTTAAATGGTCGGGCTGTAACACAGGAAATATTCAATGTTCAGTACTCAATCATGAGTCTAAAATAATCTGTACTAGGGAATTTGCTACAATTCGGTCAAAGATCAGAAAAGGGAAAATAAAAACATTCTAAATTTTCATATATATGTAAAATTCAAATCCGTGCCGAAAATCAATCATCTTATGCGAGTATCTGCATTTTAAATAAGTGTATTAAGAAATAAGAAATGAAATAAAATTGATGAGATGAAAATTCTAGTGACAAATACAAAATAGAAGGCATTCAATATACACTTGGACACCGTTTTTTACGCTTTTTCGGTTATAAAATAGTGGCTGAAAATTAATTTGAAAAAATTTAAAACTTATTTGGCATTTGGATCAGTTATCAAAATTACAGGAGACAGAAAATACTATAAAATGAAATGTTGAAATTATCGCATAAAAGTTTATCATAGTTGGTAAGTTTATCATACTTGGTTAGTTTATCATACTTGTATTCTGCCCAGAGCATGTTAGCTATTGAATTGATTGGGTAGTAATACAAAATTTATAATTTAAAAGCTTTATTCTGAAATATGTTTTGATATTTATAATCATTTTCCTATTAGAAATTGTTAGTGTCCTGATCGAAAAGTCGTCACTGTATACTCAAAATGAAATTTGCCTAAAATACACGAAATCCTTCGTGTATTTTACGAATGTAACTACAAAATATTTCACAAAATACTTTCTTAAATTTATTCTAATATTACGAATATTATTTGTGCATTTTACGAAGTTATTCGTCGATTTAATCTACGAAAGTCAATCGTATATAATACGAAATATTGTTATTTTTATTCGTAATTTATTCAAAATGTTTTTACGTTTTGTATGTATTTTACAAATCTTTCGTAAAATACGCGAATGCTGTGTTAAAAAAAAAATACGACGAAAATGACGATTCATTCATAAAATATGACATAATATGCATTGATTTGACACTTTTACTTTGCAAAACAAATTGTAAAAAATAATAAGGGGATTCATATCAGGCGCGTAAACCTCGTAATTTGTGGAAATCCCGTAAATAGTAGAAATTTACGCAAAAATTGTATGAGAATATGTTACGCTCAACTCGTAAATTTATTTGTCGATTTTATAAATTTATATAATTTATAATTTTATAAATTTACAGTGCTGATATGAATCCCCTTAATAAGTATAATGAATGTTTCGTAATTTAAACGAATTATTTGAAATATTGTTGTTATTTTAAATTTAATATATATGAATCGTTCGTAAACAAATATTTTGGAAATAAAAAAATATAAATTACAAATATTTCGTGTATTTTACGCGTATTTTACGAAATTACGAAAAAATATTTCGTAAAATATACTAGAAATTATTTTGAGTGTAGTTTTTATATTTTATAATTATACCATATACATGACCAAATGGATCTGATAAGTATCCTATCTCCCCTAATAGGCTAAAATTTAACACTCATAAAAATTGTCAAATGCCAAAAAGATATTAATCTCTATTTATAACATTATTTCCATCGTTATTTCCTCAACAATATTATTTTTCCAGCGTATATAATTAAATTGCTATGCAGTCAAACCGACAATTTGACCGACAATAAGCAATGCATTCAATAAGCAATTAAATTTGCAATTGAAATAAAATTAACGGCAATTAATTTGGTCACAAACACTGAAAAACGACCCAATGACTGATGACAAAATGGTGTTGGCATTGTAATCTGATGACACAGAATTCAATGCATGAACACAAAACAAGATATGTTTTACTCACTCTCATTCACTTAACTTGATTTGATGACACTAACATGGCAGCCAATTAAAAGTTAGCTTAATTGGTACTTTATACAACAATAGTAACAAAAATTGTTAGTCAATAGAACTAAATCTATAATTGGTGGCAATTAAAGTAACGTTTATGTCGAGTATAAAATTAGGCAAAGTGTAAAATTTATATATTTAAGTTGACAGATGAGATTTTATTAATTAATATTTAAATAAATACATATTTTAACACTTTTTAGAGCTTAAATACAAAAAGGCTGATTTAATTTCAAAAGAAAAAATTAAATTAAATCTAAAATGGTTAAAGTAACTGTTAAATTAAATTCAGAATATGATAAATCAAATTTAGCATTTTAAAAATGGTTTGCAAAAGGTTGCAAATTTAGTAATTTTAAAATCAAACCGAGTTCCTTAAGTTGTATTTACCAATTAAAAATTTGGAAGAGACAATATGAAATTGTGATTCTTTCTGAAATCTAAGTACCTTGCGGAAGCACCCATCCCAGAATTTATTGACAGAAAATTCTCATAAACAAATCTGTTCACATAAAAAAATCCATCATTAAAAAAATCAACAGAATAAAACTAATTAAATTTATTATGATTTCTTTATACAAAATACACATAAATTGTGACAAAAAATAATTTTTTAAATTATTTTGTGTTTATTTTAACTTTAAATATAACTTTTTCTTAAAACTGAAAATGAAAAAATTCGTCGTCGAGTAAATTTCAAACTTTGTACTATTGAATTTTTTGTGCGTTATTACACAGAGAATAAGAACGTGGTAAATTAATAGTATTTCAATGGGAAAGCAATTATTTATGCTATTTAAATTGGTTAATAGGATGCATACCATAAGTTCAACAATTTTCAAATTGTTAATACAATATGTTGTTGTACCGCACATTTTACAAAGTACTTTTTTAGGAAACCATTAAAACAATAGTATTTATACTATTAAAAATAATAATATTGAAATATTTATATTAATGGTACTGAATTTTTCGAAAACTGTCAAATTGATTAGAAAACTGTTGAATCTATATGAAAAATATTGAATAATGAAACAAAATAATTCCTGATTAAATCAATTTGTATCTTCAATATGCTCCTATTTTGCTTAAATAATATAAATAAGAAATCCATATATATATATAAAATTTCAATTAAAATTTTTGAAAATTCCATAGTTACTTGATTGCATGTTGCTATTTATTACTCGTATCATGGCACATGGTATCATAAGCAAATACGTACATTAAACTGTTTATTTTCAATAATTAATCGTTTTAATAATTAATTTCCGTACAACACGCATAAATTATGAAATATTAACGCTTCTCGATAACGATTAAAACTCATACCGAAGTGCTAAAAATAAATCAGAAGGGCCTCAAATGCAGGACACCTTCGAAACAGAATTTTCTCATGTTCTCGTTTATTAAATATGCGAAATGCGTTGACAATTGCGTGTACAAAATATTTAATTGAATTTTCTAAAAAAAGCTAAAAAAAAACAGAAAACAGTTTAATTTCCGGCTAAATGTCGCTATATTGTACGTGGTAGCAATTACAACATACAGCGAGAAATCACGGCAACAAAGTGATTGTGGGTGTTGGTTGTTGGTTGCATGGACGGCGGGTGCTCAAGTGCGAAGAAGCAGTACAAATCTCAACAAACTGTGAAGCAGGTGTTACAAAAGTTTTAAGTCGAACAAGTATTAAAAAGAATAAAGTTCGACGTAACTTTAGAAACACTCAAAGCGAAGCCTTAAAACTGTCCGAAAACCATCGTCACTACTTCTTTGTACCTCAGTCTACCATTGTTGACCAGACTATCGGGTGTCACTTGCTGCTACTTACGTATGTTGCTGACATTATAATGGCTCGCTGTACCGTAAAAACAAGTTATGCGTGTGCCTTGACATCGCAAAAATTCAGCTCTTTGCCATATTATTAACATGTGCGAACCTAGGGTATCAAATGTCACAGGTATTGTCAAAACAAAAACCAGCTAACATGTTGCAAATAATGTAGATACATTGTAAAACTTTCAACATCTTTGCATTAATTTAATTGAATTCAATTATTTATTAAATCTTTAATTAATAATGCCAAGCTAATTGTATTTCATTGTAATACCCATTGCATATGCCTCAATCATTTATTGCCAATTAATATAAAATTCCTGCCGAAATGCCTGCTTTGGCAAATGCTATTCCGGCGCGAAATTTTAATTAGATTATAATTGATTTCGAGCTACGCTTTGAACCTGCCAAATTAACAAAATTCTCTGCACCATCCTTCAATGGCTACACCTTTCCCTGCTCCTTGCTCCGTAGCCAGCTTTACCGTTAGCACTTTTGTTCATTGAAACAGAAAATAAAACAAAAAAAATATATATTCCAAAGTTTGCTTTGATCAACTCCCCTGTGCGTGCTCGCCGTAATGTAAGTCAATTATTTTCTAATTCAATTCATTTCGATTTCGATTGCACAGAATCCCCATTGAGCAGCGACAGCGCACTTAAAACGGCAAGAAAATCAAATCATTCAGCGACAAAAACTCTACCCAACAACAAATCCTTTTTCAATCAAATTTTAAATACACACACAATCATCTATCTGTACTCACAGACTTACATATACAGTACAAAGGGAAAAGGAGCCCATTAGGAACGCACTGAATTTATAATAATTTTAATTGACTCAGTAGCACGTAGGTTAGGGAACATTTAATGAATTTCCATTTCCTTTTAGAATATGAGTAATATCATTTTAAAAATACCGTTAATACCTCTTACCATCGAATACCATTAAATACCTCTTACCTTGATATCTTAACGGTATAGTTCTCAGAAAGGATGGTAAAAAAAGAAGCATATAATCTTCCAACTCTTATAAAACTTAAATTGAGTGGAGGGAAATACTTATCAATTCTAAAAAGAATGAAGAGATTCGCAAAGTGTTATACAGCCAATCGAAAAACTTCTTGATTTTAAGAAACTAAACATCTTGGTTATAAAAAAATGAATTGCAAATATTATTCTTGATCCGCAGAAGTTAAGTTCGTAGAAATCCAAAAAGTAACATTTCGACTAGAAAAAAAGAATATGTTTTTAATTTAAAGTAGTTAAATTTTAAATCAATAACAATTTATCGATATTATCTCGATAGAAGATATGCGAATACACGTGGTTATCATATTTGAAAGACATCATAGTATGATTGGGGGTTATGGTATGGAAATCATATAATTTGTCTAATATGATCCTCAGTGACAATATTGCGTACCATAATATGATCCTCAGTGACTATTTTCGACAATCGACCATACGCCGATTTCACACAACCATACTATGGTTGTGAGTGACCATACTATGGTTGTCAGTGACCATAGTATGTTTGTCAGTGACCATAGTATGATTCCACACAACCATACTAAGGTTGTCACCATACTAAGGTTCGATTTCATACAACCATAGTATGGTCCTACGTGACCAGTGATCATAATATTATATTATGATTATCCTAAATTCCTGAAAAAGCGGTTTGAAAAGAAATTATAAATAAGACATATCTTTAATAATTGATTATTTTATTTACATTTTTTATTATATAAGTATATATTTTTAAATAAAAGACACAATTTTGCAAACTCCGTGAAGCTGTACTCTGTGCGAAGCTGTGCTTGCAATTACCGGACAGCATCGTTCGTGTTTTATCGTGCACAAGAACTTTCGTGTAAAGTACAGCGTCACCGTCATGAAGTGGACAACGCGAGCACACGATAAATCACTGAAATTTGTTATACACATTTGTATTAAATACGAGCAGTTACTGTTATTTATAGTCTTCATATTAAGCATTTACAATTAAAGTTATAACTTACGAATATATGTTTATTTTTAAAAATTATATTTTAAACATTTCAAGACAAAAAAAACACTGACTACACACCGCCTTAGCCAACATCAAAGTGATTAAGAGAGAGTAAAAAATGTCAGTAAGTGAGAATTATATGGTTTTAAATAATAAATTGCTATATTATGATCATTCTATAACATGGTATGATTGGTATTGACCATATTTTGTTCGTGGCAGTGTTTATCATAATCATAACATGGTTCTTGTCAACCATATTTTAGTTTTTCAGAAATACAATCATATTATAATAAATTGTCTACAATAATATGATTTTAGCGACCTTATTATTGTTGAAATAAAATTGAAAATACTATACTTTGATTGTGACAACCATGTAGGATTGAAAATACCATAGCATGGTTGTAGCGATCATGTCGCAACCATATTATTTTTCTGCGTGTAGATGTTTGTGGCGACTTTACCCAGTCTATTTTCAATAAAATATTATTTGTTGTCAGTCACTGTGACAGTGTTTTAAAAAAGCAATTTCCAGATTTTAATTATCTGAATCCTATTAACTAGCTCCCAGTACGCCATTCATATCGATATCATTACGAGATTAATGCGAGTGGATGGAGATATCGCACCCGTTCCCGTAAAGGTATCGAGCGTCAAATTGGACCTACATGGTAGGTAGATATCAATGCGATTTGTCGAAGTTTTCCGAATTTTTCGAAATCGGAAGATATCGAAGAAAAAAATAATCAAAGTACTACGAACAATATTGCGATATCAATGTGCTAAATATTTCAATAGTTCATTAATTTCGAACTTTTGATTTGAACTTTTTTATTGAAGTTAGATTGAGAAGGTCGACGAGACATGGCGATATGATATATGATATGAGATATGATATGAGATATGATATGAAATATGATATGAGATATGATTAGAATTTAGAATACTGAAATTTAATTTTGAAATACCTAATTTTATTTTAGAAAACTCTAAATTTACTGTATTTCAAATTACTCGAAATGTTTAAAAGTGTTAATTTTGTTAAACTACATTTATTAATCTGTGAATTAGATTTATGCAATGATTAAATACTACATCATAGAAAATTTCTTAACTTAATGGGTCACTTATACCAAAAACACACACATGATGTAACGCATTAGAGTTGCCACATAAAACCCTAAAAAAAACGTATTTAAAAATCGTCTAGTCACCAGTTACTAGATTAACAGCAACAGGATAGAATTTATTTTGTTTGCAATAACTTGAGCTATTTTTTAACAATATTTTTTTTTTTTAAATATAGCATGTTTTATGATGTAACTTGTTGGCCCAATGTTTGAGTAGACTAACAACAAAAACAAAAACAAACTAAAAAAATACGAGAAGTCCAACAACCAATGTGTACAGCTGAAATATTTCAACATAATTGGATTTTTGGGCAGGATTTTCTCGTAATTTTTCACTTATTTTAGCAGGTTTTAAAATGCGCTACGCCCAAACCCGGCAAGTAACTCCAAAGTTGTGTTTGTTGTTGCCGAGTTTAGGTAACGTAAAACTTTTATTTTTAATAATCCTAAAAGGTGCAAAAGTTCAACGACGAAGGTAGTTGAAATGTTAGGGTTACAATGAACATGAAAAAATACGGCCGAGTTTTAGTGCAGACTTAAAATGCGTTTTATCGAATTTAGATGAGAAAAATTCAATAAAATAAAAAAAATTCGGAAAAATTATAATAAAAATCTGTATTTATTTTTAAAAAAAATATATTTTTAATAAAATAAAAAAATAAATATGCAAATAAGTGCCCAAAATAAAAGTACTTTGCAATTATTGTAGTAGGTCGTAAGTTTGTTATTCTTATTTTTATTGTTGTTGTTTTTGTTGTTATTATGCTGATGAGGCTACCAAGTTTCGTTCGCCGATTTAGCTGAACTTTGACGCAGAAACTTAACGGTACTTTTCCTGTTTGACAGTACAGCATAAAACTTTTTGGTGCTGCTGCTGCTGTTCACAGAGTGCGCCAAAAATATTAAATACGGCTTATTTATGTGCGCGATGATGAACAAATTTTAAATAAAAACATAAAATCTGCGAAATGTCAACGAAACAACGCAAAAACAAAAACAAATAACAACCAAGGCGAAAACATAAACAAAGATGACAAAAACTTTATGACAAATTTGAAAGTTTTGACAATTTTGCGAAAGTACTCATTTTAGTTGCCAGCCTCATATAATGCGCTACTGATTCGTATTTCGCGGCAACAACTGAACGTTTCTATATCAGGCAGACAGACAGATATTTAAATTAAGTTTGCATTTTTTTTTTATATATATTTTTTCAGAATGGTACCCACTGCCACCCACGCATTATTCATCATATAAATTAGTGTCAGCTGTGAGAAAAGTTGCTCCTCGTTCACAACTCTGGAAGCTGTTACCTGTTTTCTTTCGCTGTTTTTGTCACTCTGTTGGTTTTGTTATGATTTTAAATAATTTCATTTCAAAATTTTTCTGCAAACAAATCAAGAATTGCAATGTTGGAAAGTAAAACACATGGCGACTGCAGTATGAACAGAGTAAACAATGCGAAACGAAATGAAAAAGTTACAATTTTTGTTATTGGTTTCAACAATAATAAGAACTGCGCGAATTACATGCTGTAGTAATTCGCGCAGTTGTGAAAAAATGTAGACTTTGTTTTTCTTTTTTTTTTGCATATTTTTAAGTTCGTTTTTATTTTGAGCTCACTCGTATTTGTTTTTAAACTTTTTGTTTGGTAGAACTTTTTAAATCTCAACTAATACTCGAGTTTGCCTTAAACTTGGCAGTTATTGCGATAGATTTGCAAAATTAAATGCAAAGATTTTTATTTAAATACATAAAAAAGTTTCATTAATATGAGGAACGAATGTTCATTTTAATAAATAAACTATTTATATTATAGATCTTTTCATTGCATATATGATTTATCATATGACGCATCATTTGAATTCAGGACCATTCATCTCTTAAATACTTTTTGACCGAAAAACCTTCCAAGAGACATTTATATCCCCAGACAATAATTCTTCTTTCGTTGATAATTCATACCCTACAATTTGTCCCAGAAATAATTTTACAACCGACAATCCTTAGTAGAAATTTGCCCAATTTACCCATGATCATGTCCAGATCATATTTGTCATGTAACTGAACGGAAAATGACCAGGAATACATTTAATGATCAGTTACCTATCATGGTCTGATTAAAATTTCTAATAGGCATCTTTACATACAATTCTCCCACATAATTCTTCCCCCAGAATTACTGTCGGACAATTCATACCATAATTTCCTTTATAATTTAACCCAGAAAACCAAATAACACATAACTATATCGAAACGATATCGTTTATAGGCCCAAATTTCTGTTTTCGTTCATCTATAATGCTAAAAAAATGACAATATTTTCAATATCGTTACCTAGACAAAATTGTCGGCAAGTTACTCGCAGAATATCGACATATTTCTGGCAAAAGCGCAGTTTACTGGCAGATTTTACGCAGGGCATAGCATTAGTTTGAATATCATCAAAAATGCCATGTTCAAAAATGTGTACATGCCACGTCAGATTTATAAAATGTTTTTGGAATTCAAATTTCAATTGTTTTTGTTTTTATAGTAATTGAGCTGATATCGAAATAGTTTTCAATTTTGATAAGCATATTTTATTTGTTCAGAAAATAATGATTTTTTGACAAATTTCTTAAAAATTCACAATGTGTGTTTGTAAATTAAATTAGAGTCATCAGGTTGAGCTCAGATTGCGTTCACCTCGGAAAATATTTGGCTCTGAAATATTTTATGAACCCAAGTCCAATTCGATTTAAAACGAGTTGGGAAAGTTAGGTCACATGGGTAAGTTCGGTCACATGGGGCGTATTTTTATAGTCGGTCGGGCCCGACTATGGAATACCCTACACCTTTGGTGGGGATATTAATGCGGGATATTTAATTGCATACCTTAATTTTAAAGTTTTTAATTATGCTGAACCTCGCCACCCTCGGAATATTATTCACATATCAGAAATTTACGTCTTATATCCCCTTTAAATTAAAAAATTGATATAAAAGAATAAAAAACTAATAAAAAAAAAGAATTTGTAAAATATAAATGGGTGGACCACGCCTATATTTAAAATTTTGAAAGGCTAATATTTCATAGATTTGATTTTAATAATTTACGGATCAAATTTTCACTATGAAAACCCGGGAAATAAGGAAAAAAAAAGTGGGCGGATCACGCCCATTTTTGGACCACGTATTTTAAGGTGAATTCTAACAATATGTTTTAAATTTTATAACTGTACCTTGAATAACTTTCGAGTTATTAGTTCCGAAAGAGTTATATAAAAGTGACTTGTATGGGAGGTGGGCGTGTCCGTTGACCGATTTGGCTCATTTTCAAACTCAGTTCCTACTTTTGGCTAAAATATATTGAGACGAAATTTCATTGCATTCTGATCAGTATTTCTCAAGTTATTCTGTATTCGGACAGTAAGACAGCAAGACAGCAAGACGGACAGACACACGGACATGGCTAAACGGACTCGGGTAGTTATGCTGATCAAGAATATATATACTTTTCCATACCGGACAGACCTCCTAAGGGGCGTTACAATATCTGCACAAACTTAATATACCCTGTCGTCATAGGTGTAGGGTATAAATATATTGAGTTTCATATCGGAAATTTAATTACAATGAATTAAAAATTATCGTCAAATGGTTTGTAGTGAACTTATACAATTATAATTTATATTTAATAACTAAATATAAATAATTTAATATAAATAATGAATTATATTTAATTAATTATAATTTATAATTAATTAATTATAATTTATAATTAATTAATTATAATTTATAATTAATTATTTATAATTTATAATTAACTAATCATAATTTATAACTAATTATTTATAATTTATAATTAATTAATTATAATTTTAATTTATAATTATTTAATTATAAATTATAATTAATAATAATTTAATTATAATTAATAATTAATTAATTAATATGTAATTAATTATAATTAATAATAAATTAATTATAATTAATAATAAATTAATTATAATTAATAATAAATTAATTAAAATTAATAATTAATTAACTATAATTAATAAGTAATTAAATAATTAATTAAGTATTATATGTAATTAAGTATAATATATAATTAATTAATTATAATTATATATTCAATTAAGAATAATATAAAATTAATAAATTTTAATTAATTAATTTGGATTGTGTTTGACTATAATTGTTTTTAGGAAATTGTACATCACCTCCCTTTATTACACCATTTACTTTATATTTTTTTCATTTTAATTTTATTGCCTAATTTATAAATTTCAATAGATTTGTAAAATTAAAATGTTGTTTTAAAGTTTGATAAATCAATGCTTCCTCTGTCCGTTTGTGCTACATTCAGAAGACAGTAACAAACTAACCTTGAGCACAATGCGGTCAACCCATTCAGTTGAAATTTTCCCACACAGAAAAACTCCCTCGCTAAAAACGAACAAACGAACCTTTTTCACTTCAGCAATCATTTTTATGAGCTCATTTCCTGTTCACAACATGCTTGTATTCGTGGTTATTTAAGGACCTTAGAATGGCGATAGCAATGGCGTGTCTGTGGACCATTATCGTTTTTGTGCATTAGACATGATTTTTTTTTCTTCACATTTTTTTCTATTTTGCTGTTCATTTTATAGTTGCTTTTTATTGTCTCAATTAAACTTTAACTTTGTGAGCGTGCGCTTTCATGTCAATGTTATGATGCCGGAAGAAATACATATATGTTTATATCTTTTGACTTTATTTATTTTATTGTGCTTTAGCAGTATTTGAAATTTATTATTAATTGTTGGAGAATTCACGCTGACCCATATTTCCCAGGGAAATTCTTGCAAAAAGTCAATTCTTTTCTGAGACAATTCTTTCTATACAGCAAATATTTACTGCACACCTCTTCCATGAAACAAAAACGTTCGCTCTGAGGAATTAACATAAAATTCGTGTTTTTATTAGATGTTTGCATATTGAAAGGAAAGAAAATTCTGGGAAATAATTGTACGGAAAATAATTATCTTAGGGAGAATTGTGCGTATCACAGAATATAAATTAACTTGCTTGAATATATAGTTTTAATATATATTCCAATCAAGTTAATTTACATTCAACTTATATTTTAAACCGAAATCGGTAGCGTTTCGATTTCTGAAATCGGAATCAGTACCGTTATTAAAAGTTGTGGAACCGGAATCAGAACATATCGTCACTGTCATGCCAAAGGGGCGAATGTGCATTTTTAAAAATGTTGGGAAATCAAATTTGAAAGTTTGAAGTGCTTTAAAAATTATAAAAATTTAGTTTTTTTCAATTTTTTCTGTTATTTCGGTTTATTCGTGAATTAATATCACGTATATAAAATATCTTTCGATTTGGACAATTTACTGAATTATAAATACGAATTTTGTGAGGCTATATCCTGACCAAAACGCAAATATTTTTGTTTTTTATGATATAACTTTTTATGAGCTCAAAATTAAATAGTGATGTGAAGGAATTAATTGTTTGTTTTTAAAGCACCTATCTATTGGCATCATTATTTAAAAATATTTTGCCAAACATTAATTTGCCATTTGTTATTTGAAGAAAATTTTTTTGGCAAATTTAAATAATGATACCAATCGATAGGTGCTTTAAAAACAGACAATTAGTACCTTTAAACTACTATTTTATATTGCACGAATAAAAAGTTATAGCAAAAAAACGAAGAAATTGGAAAAATTGAAAATCTTGTCATGCCAAAAGGGCGAATCTTTCCTTTTTTGCCATAACTATTTATTGGTACGAGATAAAAAAGTGGTGTGGAGGCATTTATTGTTTGTTTTTAAAGCATCTATCGAACTGCATCATTATTTAAAAATATTTTGACAGACATTTTTTCCTGTAAATAACAAATGGAAAATTAATGTTTGACAAAATATTTTTAATTAATGATGCAGATCGATAGTTGCTTTAAAAACAAACAATAAATGTCTTCACATGCCTTATCTCGTACCAATAAATAGTTATGGCGAAAAAGGAAAGATTCGCCCTTTTGGCATGACAAGATTTTCAATTTTTCAAATTCGCCCTTTTGGTTTTGACTTTTGTGGCTAGATATATCCAACAAAACGACACGCGATTTTAGCACAGTATACTTGAGGAAAAACTACATTCAAAAATGTAAAAAAACGTAAATGTCAAAAATTGCACATTCGCCCCTTTGGCATGATAGTGACCAAAGGGGAACCAGAGACCGCAAAGAACAAGAACTGGATTTTTAAGATCCGGAATCGGCACCGTTTAATAAAAAATAAAACTATGAAACTAAAATACTTTTTTTGGTTGGAACCGAAATCGGGACCGGAAACGTTATTTTAAAAATCTTTGAACCAGAACCGGAACCTATATTCCAAATCCTGTCAGGGACTGCAAAGAACCAGAATCGGAACCGTTTCGATTCCGTTATTAAAATGTGTGGAACCGATATAATATTTTACCCGTATAATATTTTTGGTTGAAACCAGATTAGAAATCGGTACCGCAATTTTTAAAGTTTTGGAACCAGAACCGAAATCGATATTCAAAAAGGTTTTAGTCTCTGATTTAATTTCATAACTATCCATTTAGAATTCAGAATATATTGAATTTCTGAATTTCAAATGGAAAGTTATTAATATCTATTGGTATTTAATGAATTCTAAATAAAAATTTATCAATTTCAATATAACATTTGAACTTTTCAAATTTTAGTAATTCGATTTTATAATTTTAATCAATAAATTGAAAAAAAGTATACAAAGTAAAAAAATATATTTTATTTTAATTTCACAAACAATTCTCAACTTTACATAGTTAAATTACTTTTAATATTTCATTTAATTGTTACACAAAAAAAAAAAGTTAAAACTTGAGTCGAATTTCGAATGGCATCGCTGCTGCAGCCCACATAGCATTTTATCACATTTTTGTTACCGCATTTCACTTCACACACGCACACGTCGTACACTTTCGCATGTGGAACTTTTGTCCTGTGTGTGCGTGTGTGTGCGTCAAACAATCACGTAGGCAACAAGTTCACACTCACGCAACATGACTTCAAACCAGCAATACCTACTTCAGCAACAACTCTAATAAATTTCGCTCGATATCAGAAAACGTGCGTTTGATTATTTTGAGTTATTTTTTTTCCTACTTTCTGCTTCTTCGATTTCAATGTGCAAAAAATAACAGAAACGTTATTTTTGCCAAGTAGGCAGGCAACATTTTATTTTTATTGACAGCAACACTTACAGCAGCAGCAGCAACAACAGCCACAAGAAAAAGTGCTGTGTAAATGTGTGAAATTAATACATAGACAAACACATAGAAAACAACACTTGACGATGGTTGTGGCTGATGTTATTAAGTTACTGTTGTTATTTTTACATTAAAATAAAACAAAATAGAAGGGCTTTAAGTCGAAGAAAATTGATGACTTTGACTTTGTGTATTGAAGAAAATGAAAGCGAAAAACAAAAGAAATTTATATGGTGGAATGAAGTTAGTAGATTTGATAGTGAAAAAATGGGTCTGTATAAATCGTTTTAGTAGAACTAAACAAATAAATTTGTACAAAAAAATATTATTTTACAAGAGTGGAATCGCGTAAGTCGACACTCGACAATCGTTTCAACGAGAGCTGTGAACGATATCGTCTGCTCGATTGCAGATTCTTGCTTCAAGAACTCTTAAGCGTTACTGTCGTTTTGATACTAGTTTTCTTAACAAAACTTCCGCAAAACATTTTTTTTTAATATTTAAATCGTATGTTTTGAACTCTAAAATAATTTTGTAATACAATTTTTTTGTCAACATGCTATTAAAAAAATGTTTGTCAACTAATGCAAAACAAAAATTCTATGAAAACGACACCTCAAGTGATGTCGAGCAGCTACTATCGTAAGTTCGATAGAGTATAGAGATACGTGAAGGAAAAACGATAGAAAAACTATATTTTTTGTTCGATATCGAGTTACACGATTCCACTCCAAATAATGTCCCAATATCGAACGCACAAGAGTACTACTTATCGCAGTTTTTTTCGAAACAAGAATAACAACGATGCTGGATAAATATCGCAAAGATATCGAGATTGATTCGAAAAACATTGCGTTATTGATGTGAAAAAAATTGTATATCCTATCAGCGAGATCGAACATTTTAATCAAGTTAGTTAGATAAAATGTTGATCATGGAAGAGCTCTGAGACATGAGAGGCTGAGTATAAATTGATATACTAAACACCTTTCTTAAAGAAACGAAATACGAAACAAATTTGATTCAATGTAAGATTGTGATCGATTTTTTGTCTTCAAAACCTCTTCGAGAATTGATAGAAACTCCGATTCGTGATTTGTGTTCACCTTTTCGGGGAAAGTAAGGTTGTTGCCCTGGATATTTCCAAGGCGCTTGATCGAGTGTGGCATAAAGCCCTCGTCTCAAAATTAATTGCATATGGTGTCGGTGAATCTTTTACTCGATGGATATCGAGTTTTCTCTAGGATCGTTCAGTACGAGTTGCGATGGATGGTGTGTTCTCCGAACAACATTCCATCAATTCTGGAGTTCCGCAAGTTTCCGTCCTTTCCCCGTCCCTATTTCTGGTATTTATGACATGACCTTCTGTCATTGACCCAGAACCCAATTCATTGCTTTGCAGATGACAGTAACATTTGTCATTCATATTCGTTCAACAAGCGCCCAAACTCTTTGGAGATTGAGAGTAAAAGTCGCACTATGAATGACACACTCAACAATGACCTTAAATCAATCTCCGAGTGGGGTGTTGCAAATAGAGTTGATTTTAATGCAAGCAAGACCCAATGTTGCCTGTTATCTCACAAAAGAATGGTTTCACCCCTCCCTCCCCTCAATATGGGTGCTGTGGATATTGCGAAGTCAGCTTCTCTTGACGTTCTGGGCATATCAATTCAATGTGATCTCCGTTGGAATGATCACATATTTGATGTGTCGAAAGAAGCGGCCAAGTGTCTCGGTTTTGTGAAACGGTGTAAGACATACTTCACTCCTGCTGACTTACGCACTGTCTACACTACCTATATTCGGCCTAAGATGGAATACAACTCGCACATATGGGCAGGGGCTTCTAAATCTTCTTTGGAGTTCCTGGACCGAATCCAACAACGTGCAATATATTTAATAGGGGATGAAAATATTTCATCCTCTATTGGCTCTCTTGAGCACCGAAGGACCGTTGGTTGTGTAAGCCTGTTTTATAGGTATTACAATGGTAAGTGTTCGAGGGAGACACATGGCCTGATTCCACCAGGTCGTGTGTTCTCTCGTTCTACTCGGGCATCGAACCAAGCCCACCCCTTCGTAGTCCACTCGGCTCTCAACAGAACCACGCATTATAGAGAGAATTCGTTCTTCAGTCGCACGATACGTTTGTGGAACAATCTCCCTGCGTCTGTTTTTCCCGACATTTTTGATATTGGCAAATTCAAAACAAATATTCACCGACACTACCTCATCTTTCCTCCCTTCCTCTAACCCTAATCCTTTCCTACGATCAACACTGTGCTTTGCATAAATAGGGGGCATCCCCTGAGTGTTGGTTAATCTGTAAAAAAAAAAGTTTTTATGTTCGATAAAAAAATTTTATTCATTTTAATATTTTTTTAATTTTACAAAAATTAAAAAATACGAAAATTATATATAATATTTTTTGAGTTTCATATTGAAAATTTCTTATTTGGTAATTTAACTTAAATGTTATGGTCAATTCTGATATAAATTCCGTAATATGAATCACTTTATCGCTATTCGAATTAAGCAAGATCGGGAAAAAAGGGTTTTAATCGGGTAAACAGTATTTGTATTAATTAAGCCCATATCATACTCATCATATTGGATAGAATTACAACAGTTAATTATTTCGATAGAGGTTATATGTCGGGTCTGATTCAGACATTTTTTTATTTTTTATTTTTTTGCTAATTTTCTGACAAGGCTAATAATGGTAAGATAAACAGCGCAAAGAGAAACTACTCTACCGAAATCTAATCATGACTCACGAAAAGTATTCGATAATATTACCAGGAGATCCCCTAGTAGATATTGTTGTAGAAACGTAAAAATTCCGACATATATTTTGTTCACGATAGGTTACAACATTAAAATGGCATCTATATTTTGACGCTCTGGTGAAATACAATGTTTTGATATGTAGAGAAATATTAAAATTAGATAAACATCTAAATAATAGATGAAAACAAAAAAATTAAAGAAACCAAACCACTTTAATGAATTTCTAAAAACAAAACAAAAATAACCATAATTTTAATAGGGATATACATATATTAAATTTTAAGTATTCAGGAAAAAACAACGAAGAAGCAGCCTATAAAGACTCACGCAACTGGAACCGCCAAAACAGTAAGGATCATGTGCAACAGTTGATAATGACGTCCAAAGCTGCGAAGGTGGTGATTGAAGCGTAAATAATTTTATATCTCCGCATTCAAAGGTGGTTTTAAAAGTTGAGTTAAGTATTCGATGTAGTCGTTGTATGTATCTTACCTACTCAACACGGCGTCCATCAATGTGGCAACACATGCGCCTAATACATGTTGGCGAACTACATGAGGGACCAGTGTGTGTCAGCAACTTCCGTTGTGCCGACGACTGCTGAGTCAACACCAGGGCTACGAACTTTATAGGGAACTTTATCACCGCCAACTTTATCACCACTATACGTAGGTAAAATGGATGAACGAACGAAAGCAGGAGAGAACGACTGATCGACCGAACGAACTTCATGTCACGTAGTTGGTCAGCAACAGTTGCCGTCACGCTGCTTGGCTGCGGCTGGACGCAAACGAAATTTTGCTACGCTTTAATAAACTCCATGGATGGTAGGTCGAGCTTCGGTGCGTTTCTTCCGAAAACAGCAACAAAAAAAACTTATTTTGCGCATAAGCAACAAAGTGCCCTGAGGGGCCAGAATATGAAAGATTCGTTGAAAGAAGCGATGTAGACAGACAGCATTTGTTTCGACAGCCACATTAATTCTTCATAAAGACACGCATTACATGCACATTGATATTGTAATTAATGCTTATTTCTTTCACTGTATTTCTCCTTTGCCCTTCGTTGACCTTTAGTTGTTAACCTCTCGGATGACTCTGCAAGGTTTTTCTGTTGGCCACGCTTCAGCGAATTTGTTCGTTCGTGGCTACAAGTGGCCGGCTGTCAAAGAAGTGCAAAAATTGAAAGCACAAAATGGCTCTCATGTCAGTATCTACATTGTACCAGGTAGCAATGTAAATTCCACGAAAAATGTAAAACTGCTTAGAGCGTTTGAGCGCTGCATTTGTAGTGTTTTTAATTAACATGCAAATCCAGTTGGAAATCGTGAAAAAAAAGAACATAACAAAAACTGTAAAACATTTTAAAAACAACAGACGAAAAATGGAAAACTAAAAAATATTATTTAAACTACCATCTGACAGAATGTTTTTTTTTTTACCGAGTTTGTACTTTTTGCATTTGATAAAAATCAAAACAATCGAATTTTTGTTCATTTTAACTGAAAAATATGTTGGTTACAGCAAAAGTTTTATTTACTCATTTATTTTTCTCTATTACGATATGACTCAAAATGTGTATGCCTCAAAATGTATCGTTAATCTTATGTAAGTTCATCAATTTATTATTAATAAAATTTAAAATATTATTCATGATAATATCTTGATTTTATACATGATGGTAACTTTTTAAAATTGGAGCTTCTTTGAGCCGATAAAAATGATGAATTTAAAATTTTGTTTATGCCTCCCAGTGTTTATTTTTTTATTTCAAAAAATTTTCTCGTTCATAAATTATTCAAAAAAATATCCATGTCTACCTTTAACAAAAAACAGCCCAATGTGACGCGTCCTGATAATGAGATAAACCTAATTTCAAAATAAAGTAAGGCAACTTTATTCATTATTTACAAATAAAACTGGTCTAAAGCCTATGCCGATAAAATGAGAAAGCGATAATTGAAAACAACAACCAATTTTCCAATCGGCACCTTCATCATGTAACTGCCAATAAACCAAAAGATTCACTGAATCAAAAGATTCACTGAATTAAAAGATTCAGTTCAATTAGTTGGCATCACTAGTTCTCGTTTCGGTAGCCAACGAATTTGTTTATACCTACACGACGACGACCGACCGACCTTTCGTAGTACGTTCGTAGTGTATCGACACGAATTTTAAATAATTAAAATAAAAGCAAAAAATAAAACAATAATACAGTTTCTGCAATAATGGTGTAGTCAACTTAAGTCACAAATGTATTTAACAAATGTATTAAAAATGTATTTAAAAACTAACAAAATATAGTGGAGCTCTTCAAACAAAGACATTAATTGCAGTCAGAAAAAACATTCTTAAAATAAAAATGATCATTGTTAAAACATTGTTAAAGTAAATTGTTATATAAGGAATGTATTTTTACCCTAAAAGCGATTATTCTTAAGTTGAGTATATTGGAAATTGTTACTTTAAGTATTATTATGCTTAATTTAACAATTTCATTCAATAATCATTAATATCTCTATTCTTGATTTAAGTACGTCGCGTTATTGCGAACGTTTTAACCCACATAAATTCTGGAATCAAAGTATAAATTGTTGGCATTCTAATATTTTTTTTAATAATTTATATATAATTCGTATATAATTTACTACAATAATGTTTTCGGTGTACTAGAAATTATTTTACGACCATAATCGGGATCAGACCAGTGTAATTTTTACTTGTCATAACTTGACGACCCTAGTAGAAATTTTGGTAGGGCCATGGTCATGAAGTGATCATGTCATTATTTGAGATGATCAGGATATGACGAGGCCCATAATGTCCTTGAACGAAGTGTCCTGATCATGTATTGACCTCAGGCCATTATCATGTACTGATCGGGCAATTCCCCATTTTATTATTTACCAACAATTGCCTTGTCTGAGCCCGAGCATAATAGGGTTTCTCTCATTAATCTCGATCATTGCCTGATGCTAATTTTGTTATGAGGAACAAATAATGTAGCTATGATCGGGAACATTGACTGCTATGGTAAGCATGATAAGGGCATGCACAGGCAATGATCATATTTTCTCTACTAGGGCTTACCCAACGAAAACCCGATCATTTCCCGATGGCGCATCGGGTAAATTTCTACTAGGGGAGTCACAAGAGCAACATTATCAGGTCATGATCATATTTAGACACATTTTAGTGGTTAGTGCGTTGGACTGCGAGCCGAAAGGTCTCCGGTTCAAGCCTGGACTGGGGCTAACAACATCTTTTCATAGAAAGATTTTTCTATACCGCGCTACCTCTCGTCAGTAAATGGCAAACCTACGAGAGTAAAACATTGCCTATGAAAAGCTCTCACCCGCCGTTCGGATTCGGCAATAAACTGTAGGTCCCACCACTTTGAGTACAAATATAACACGCATAGCTCAAAATGGTGAGAGAGCTCGGCCTAAGTTCTTATAGGACTGTAGTGCCAAACTATTATTATTATTATTTTATTTTTAGTATTTTTTTTTTTAATTTAATACTTATATTTTGCAATTTTATGCTATGTGAAGAAAAATTATAAATTATATTTCTTTATCATTTTACGCTTAAAATATATGCTCAAATATAATTTAATCTCTGAGATTATTTTGGGGTCTAATTTTTAAAGATTGGCCATTAAAACCAAAAAAAAAAAAAACAATGAAAACATTCAAGACAAGTAAAAATAATATAACAACTTTGATTTTAATTATCCTGTAAATTATTCCAAAGTGTCCACTTTTACCAAAAATGCAAATACAAAAACAAACATAACATTTTTGCACACAATGACAACAACTTAAACACACACAAATATCAAAAAAAAATCACATTACACGAATCACTTCATTACGCCCAAAAGTATGCTACGTTCTGGCGACAATCAAGCTGAAAACAAGACAAACACAAAATGCAAATAATTCCCAAAGACGCAGGCACCGACCTATTGTTGACAAACACCCAGCCTACCCCAGACACCATGCTGCATCATCCTGCAGGACACACGCTGATTAACGACACGGTGGCGATGGCGACACCATTCGCGTTTGTTTCAAATTTTTGTAGACATTTTCAATGTTTTTGGGCCTATTGTGTTGTTGCTAATACAGATATTGTTGTTATTACATTACATTTGCAAGTACTTTCGTGTTGTTGTTTGTCGAAAATTTATGAGCAACGCCTTTGCGAACCTTAAGGACATTTGAGGGTCAAACGTGGGGTAGTAGAGACAAGTAGCGTTGGTTTTGCCAACCCCCTCTTTGTTGTTGCTATTGTCGTGAAAAATTATGAACAAGCTGATGTTAATTTCAGCATTTGCACCTGCTTGACATCATCATTTGAATTTTGAGCGCCATTCCAGACGCGCGCCAAAGATGTTGCGTGGCGAAAAAATATTTTATATATTTTTTTTTTAATTTCTGTCATAAAGAAATGTTTCAAAAGTGTTGGCGTGACTTTGGCCAACTTCTGAAAAAGGTTGAAAGGGAAAAGTTTAATATTTAATTAAGCAATTTGTCGCGAGTGCAAAGAGTATTTGGTTCGGGGAGTAAAAAACATTGAAATTTATTATATAAACTCATTTTAGAGCTATTAATAATTATAATTTAAATGTTTTTTTCATATATATTTTTTTAATTTACAAAATAGTCGGCATTTTCTGGAATTTTTTTGGTATATATCCGGTAAACTTACAGATAACAATAGACATCAATTTTGGGCCTTTTCTATTTATCGACGATCTTAGTGTGATTTTCTGATGTATATAAAGATTCTTGTCACGATCTCATACTCAGTTTTTTTTTTTTAGATTTCCTCAAGTTTTTGAGTTATTACGTAATACAAATATATGGCAATTAATATTAAAAATAATATTTTTTGCGTTTGACTGGTCATAACTTTGGTCAATTCAATCAGAATTTCAAGTGGTTTTTTTCGAAATGTTTGTTGAAGTATTTTGAATGGAGTACAGAAGAAATTGGATTGAAAACTCAAATTTAGAAAAAGGCAACTACCAAAATATGTTGAATAACACGACAATTGTCATATATTTGTTTTTATGTAATAACTCAAATTTTGGGAAGCGTAAGTAAATTTTTAGGTACTGATTCCTTGCAAAATTTGGGTATGTTAAGTCTGTTTGAAGCCGCGGTAGCTCAGTGGTTAGTGCGTTGGACTGCGAGCCGAAAGGTCCCCGGTTCAAGCCTGGACTGGGGCTAACAACATCTTTTCATAGAAACATTTTTCTATACCGCGCCACCTCTCGGCAGTAAATGGCAAACCTACGAGAGTAAAAATTGCCTATGAAAAGCTCTCACCCGCCGTTCGGATTCGGCAATAAACTGTAGGTCCCACCACTTTGAGTACAAATATAACACGCACAGCTCAAAATGGTGAGAGAGCTCGGCCTAAGTTGTTATTGAGCTGTAGTGGCAAACTATTATTATTATAAGTCTGTTTGAAATCTTTCGAAAAAATGTTTTTGAACTGAAATCTTGCAAAAAGTATTCCTTGGGATGTTTTTAATAGTTGTATTTAATTTTTTGTATTCTTTTATTTGAAAATTTTTATAAATACTTAAGTTATTGTTGATTTTATAAAACATCTAATTTCACCATTACGAACAGTTGGTAAAGTCACCACAAATAGAACTAGACGCATATTTATGTAACCTCAAATGCAGAGACTCATACGCATTAAAACTAATGGCAACTCTTAGCTGTAGTTTGGCCTATTTTTGTCTCTTTCTGTCTATTTCTGTTTATGTGTCAATTGTTGAATCAGCTCGACATTTCTGCATGACTCCGTGACACATCTGTCCCCTCTTGGACACCAACCTCCAACGCACATTTGAGGTTAACATTATTTTCCAACCGAGTGCCGAACTAGTTCACAGCACATTTTGCGGTTGTATAGAACGACTGTCATATCTTCATGTTGCTGTTTTTCTTGTTGTAGACCGCAATATTCATTGGGACCCATACGAAGGATATTTGAGTGCGTTCTTAATGGGTTAATGTATACAAATTTGAACTTCTATAGAGGATGTATGTTAATGGACTACATGTGCTAATGTATTGGCATATATAGTAATTTATTAAAAGTTGAAATAAAAAACCTGAAATTAATTGTTAATTCTTTTTGACAAATTTATTAGCTGAGTGAGGATTGAATTTTGAAATATCTTCAGTTTCCTAACTAACATTTATCATTATTTTATCGATTCAATGTTTCTACTGAAAATTTTGCTAGAGACATCAATCATAAATTACATCCTCCGTCAATTCCATTATTTCGCATATTTTAAAATTGAAGTTGAACTATCCTCAGTGGGATGATTCCATCTTTAGGGTAATTTTGTTCTGCAGCGAAAAAGGGATATTAAAGAATTGGGAATAATCATACCCTGAGAATTTCGGTACTCTTTTATATAATCAATTTTCAATTTTCTTATTGAATATACAGTTTTTTCCTATTAGGTAGTGATTTTTGTATGTAAAATATAAAGCATTTTAAATTTTAGCAGTTTTTGAAAAGAAAAATTGCGTTTACATTTTTTAAAAAACTATTTGTGTAAGGGTCTGTATTATTTAATACTAAAAAGTGGATGAAAAGGCCTAATATTTCGATAGCAATTTTCTTAAAAACGTTACGTAGTAGGAAAAAACTGTGTATGCAGTCACCAGCGAATTATATTGATTTGATATATGGGATATCCATGACAACAAATTTCTAATCATGAACATGTGGCCAGTTTGTATTATTCTTGCAATTCAAATTTGATGAGTTTGCCATATCTCGGAGATCTTGAAGTTTTCTCGAAAACCTTCCATCTTTACCTAGTCTGCCATGTCTCGGAGATCTGCGATGCCTCGAATTTTTATGTAATAACTTCGATAAAAAAAGTTCGATCTCGTTGCTTTGTCGATTATAATTTTTATAATTTTGCGTACATTAAAATTCATTGAAAAGATAAGTTATATAAGCATTTATCGCATCGATATTGTAATATTTTTCGAAGCAATATCGGACTTTGGTCATTTTTTTCATCGACATCGTTCCGATTAAAACTCCGACAAAACGCATTGATTCTACCTACCATGTTTGATGGATATCGGTACGTGAAAGTGTTCGATATCGTGTGATTTCTCCTTTTTCTCGCAATGATCTCATAACGATTTCGAAACGAATGGCATCGATTTGAATTTCAAAAATTGCTCTTATATTCAAATTCTTTGACCTGATGCGATATTTGAACAATTATCACATCGAGATTACAATATTTTTCCAAGCAATTTCGAATTGGGTTATTTTTTCTTAATATCGCTCCGATTTAAAAAAAATCGTATTGTTCTTTATTTTTTTGCTTGTGCTTAAGAATAAAAATGAAATTGAGAAAATTAAAAATAAAAATCTAATTTAGAAAATAAAAAAATGTGCAATAAAGCTCAAAAAATAATATATAATATATAGAAAATTACGCATAAAAATATATAATAGAAAATATATATTTTTTGATATTCGCTAATTAAAAATTAGCGATATTATATATCTACTAGCTGGACCCGTGCATGACTCGTGCCAAGATTTTGTGAATTTATAGATATAAAGCGATTTTATTAATATGAAAAAACAATTAATAAAAAAAACATTATTATTTTTTATATCAGGGGCCCGTGCTTCGCTGTGGAAGTTTTTATGGGTTTTATAAATGTAGTAACCAAATAATAATTCTCCGCCAAAACAACTTTTTTCAAAGACAATTCAGACAGTAGAATATTTCGCCGTAGAATTCTTCCCAGTAGAATTCTTCGCCGTAAAATTCTTCCCCATGGAACGCTTGACCGTAGAATTCTTCCCGGTAGAATTCTTCCCCGTAGAGTTTTTCCCAATAGAAGTTTAAGTGTAGTTAGTTTTAATGTGGTAAGTTTTGGTGTGTTGAATTTTTAGTTTAGTGTGGTGTGTTTTAGTGTGGTGAGTTTTGGTGTGGTGAGTTTTAGTGTGGTGACTTTTAGGATGGTGAATTTTTAATGTAGTGAGTTTTAGTGTGGTGAGTTTTATTGTGGTGAGTTTTAGTGTAGTGAGTTTTAGTGTGGTGAGTTTTAGTGTAGTGAGTTTTAGTGTAGTGATTTTTAGTTTTTTGTTTCATCTTTTTAGATTGTGTATGTGCTGAGTTATGTCGTTTTGAAAGTTTAGGTTGTATGGGAGGTACCACGCCCCTTTGTCCAATCCCGCCCATATATAATCTATGACACCCTCCGGACTCCTTAGTATCCTGTGGAAAAATAGACCGATCGACAGACTGACAGACGGACCAAGAGTTTTATATATATAGATAACATAATTGTGCAGCATATTTTAATAACAAATCATAATTCATTCTTTAATTATAATTGTTATGAATAAATCGTAGACTTTTTTTATGGTTACTTTGCTCGTTATATCTGCATAATATCATTCAAAGTGTAATTTAGCATATATACTTCTAATGCACATAATATATGCTAACTTACCACGATGTCCTTAGTGCCAAAGTGCCTGCAGGACTTAAGTCTGATTGCAATTCCTCCCTAGGACATCAATTTACCAGCGATTTGCAGCAGGTAAACCTTCAATTAACTTGTGTCAGTCAACGACGGCAACAATAATAACGCATATCGACACACGTAAAGGACACAGGACGAAGAAGACCTAAACGGTTTCACGTCGTCGAAGTCGTCTGACCAAATGAGCGACCGATTTTAATTTTTTTCTTTTTGTCTACAATTTAACATTTTGACATTCTTTCACGGTAATTGTCAACGACAAAGACATATAACAGACACACACTCACAGTAAAATGCGTGTCTGACTGTCTATCCTGTGTCTGTCTTTCGTATCGTTGGCGCCAACATATTGTTCATTTGGCATTGCTGTGCTTTTGAATATGTTGAGGTTAATGTTGCTCCATACCTTGGCACACACATAATAGTCCTGCAATATCCTGCCAGAGTCCATCGTCCATCGTTGGTATTTTCTATTCTTGTGATTACGGTCAGTGTCTCCTATCGTGCGTGTGCGCATTTGCATTACAATTTTCTAGGATATTAATTATTTGTATGTGAATTTTATATGATGTAACAGGCATTGAAAAAGAATTGATTTCTGTCGACAGACGCACGAACAAATATTCATTCATTCATTAATTAATCTAGAAATAAATTGCTGCCTGTTATTGAGTGTTGTGCAACTTTAGAAGTAACTGAAAACAAAAGATATATATTTTTCTATAATTAATGTAATTATTTTTATATGTTGAAGTAGACAGGTTCTGCATATTACATCATTTATTATTGATTTTGTTAGAAAACTGTTAATTTGTTAATTTATTCAGGCATAATTTCATTTATAGAACTTTGAAGATACATTTTATTTAATATACCAAGCAACAATTTACTAGGCTGTTCAATTACTGCTAAGTTTCTCGTAGAAATTTGAAGAGTTTTTTCCCGCCAGTAAAACTAGTCAAAAACTGGTCGTTTTCGGGTAGAGATTTAAAAAGTAGATCCCTGTCAGTAAAACTAGTCAAAAGTTGGTCTAAACTCAGAAAAACTAGTCAAAAACTGATTGGTTACTGCCAGTAAAGCTAGTCAAAAACTGGTAGTTTACTGGTAAGGATTTGAAGAGTAGATTCCTGCCAGTAAATCTAGTCAAAAACTGGTCTGTCCCCAGTAGAACTAGTCAAAAAGTAGTAGATTACTGGTAGGGATTTGAAGAGTAGATCCCAGCCAGTAAATCAAGTCAAAAACTGGTCTGTCTCGTGACAAACTAGTCAAAAACTAGACGTTTACTGGTAGTGATTTGAAAAGTAGACCCCTGCCAGTAAAACTAGTCAATAACTGGTAAGCATTTGAAGAGTAGATACTTGCCAATACTACTAGTCAAAAACTGGTCTGTCCCCAGTAAAACTAGTCAAAAACTAATAGTTTCCTGGTAGGAATTTGATGAGTAGATTCCAGCCAGGAAACTGGGCAAGAACTGATCGGTTACTAGTAGAAAATGCACAGAAATAGAAGTGTTATACTGGCTACTGGCAGGATACGGGTAGGGGTTGATTGTAGGTGTTTCTTTAGGTAAATCTAACATTTTGAATGGTAAAATTAACTATAAAATAAGTTTTATTAGTAGTGCATTGAATATATTTTATATTGCACATATTAGCCGCGGTAGCTCAGTGGTTAGTGCGTTGGACTGCGAGCCGAAAGGTCCCCGGTTCAAGCCTGGACTGGGGCTAACAACATCTTTTCATAGAAATATTTTTCTATACCGCGCTACCTCTCGTCAGTAAATGGCAAACCTACTAGAGTAAAACCATTGCCTATGAAAAGCTCTCACCCGCCGTTCGGATTCGGCAATAAACTGTAGGTCCCACCACTTTGAGTACAAATATAACACGCACATCTCAAAATGGTGAGAGAGCTCGGCCGAAGTTCTATGCAGGACTGTAGTGCCAAATTATTATTATTATTATTACATATTAAGTTTTATAATTATAGCCAAAAAAGAAAAAAATACACTTTATTATTGTATTTAAAATTTAAAACTAATTGAATGATTCTGCATATATCTAATAAATAAAATAGTTTACAATGTTTTTACTTCCAAAAGAGTAGTTTACAAAATATAAGTCGACCTTTTAGAAATGCTTTCCTTTTTTTTAATATTTCAATGATTAATTACACTGCTCTACACTCATTGCAGTGTAGTAAAATTGTGAATGATTTAAAAAAAAAACTATATTACAAATAAATAAAAATGTCTTTAAAATAAAAAGATATGCTTTAGTTTTAATTGATTTAATTACAGACTTTTTTTAATATTTCAATCATAATTACACTGACCCAGACTTATTGTGATATAGTGAAATTCTCTATTATTTTTGGATATACCGAAAAAAAAAACTGTATTAAAAATATATAAAAAAATGTCTTTAAAATAAATAGTTATGTACTTATTTACGTCAAAAAGCAAATATATTTGTTTTTACTACATTTGTGTAGTGTTTTCTGCATTACTAAATATTATTTAAATACATTTGTATTAAAATAAATTCATTTTAACGTAATATTTACGTCCAAAAATTATGTAGATAAAATTAGTATTTTCTGTATACTTTACAACATTTTTTATTTATTTTTACTACATTCTGTACTTATTTTTACTACATTATGCATTTATTTTTATATATATTTTATTTATTTGACTACATTCATTACTTATATTTACTACATTCTGTATTTATTTTTACTACATTCTGAGTGTTACTTTACATCGAATGCTTATTAAGCAAATGTGTACCTCAAAAAACATTTTTCTTTGTCTTTGTCGAATATCTCTTTATTAGAGTAATTAATTGTAGTATCATGAAAATATCTAAATAAGTTTATTGCTATTCGTGCAACGCATTCTTCGTTCATTTCAATGTACAACAACAATTATTTATCTGCCAACTTAATGTTTTTTTTGTCAAAACTCAAACCCACATTATAACCACCATCATCATCACTGAGACCACCTCTTAAGGCCATCATTTCTAATTGCACAATATATAAATTCAATTAAAAGCGACCCACCTTATTGCGTAACCCTTTCGCCGGCTTTACGGCGTACTGGGGGCAGATTTAATGAATTACATTCTACATTCAAAACACTTTACACATTTATCGCACAGCCGCAGGCCGCCCTAAGGTATGCAATGGCTTTCGTGCGTACATTGGCCACTCACTCACTCAGTCCCTGAGTCCCTCAAAGAGGTGGCAATGGAGGTGGCGGCGACGTCCGTTGCTACAACGTAGTTTTCAATTTTCTGCATGTTGACACTTGATTGTATTAAATTCTGAACTGACCTCCGCAGTAATGGCGATGCCATAATTGATGGCGCTGCTCGTTAGGCGGCTGGCAACACTGTGTTACACATTCAGTGTGAGCTTTTTATGGCATTCGCATTAAATTTAATTGTTATTGTTGTAATACAGTTAAGTTGCTGATTAGTTCTGTGAATGCGGCACTTTTTCAGCCAACAAATTTAATTAAGCCATTTGCCACAAAACGCGTACGTTACACAGCTGATGACACAAATACTGAACGCGTTTGGCATGCGTTCGGTTTGCGGCACACTTACGGTTGGCAGTCGATCGTTGCCTACTTTGGGGCGCGCACACACAAAAAAAAGGTGTCGTTATAATTACCGCACACGATCGACGCATGCTTTTAGGCGTTTGCATAAATTCACAAATTCGTTGAAAATTATTATAAATTGTTATGAGTGCCAACAAGCCGCACAACAATGTGAGCCATAAATTCATGGAGCCGAAATGTATGTGACGTTGTTTGCTTTTTTATGACACCTAAGGGTAGGCAACAAAAAATTGATGTGTGAAGCGGATTTTTTTACCATATAGAGACCGATAATACAATTGAATGGTAGAACAAAAAAATGGTGGTAAACATAATGCCACCAACAACAACAACAATAATAATAATAACAACATTGTTGTTGTTGCTTGTGTGAGTTGTTATTGATTTTGTGTTGCTGTAAATAAAATAAATATTACGCTGTTTCATGCAATTTGATGGCAAAAAGAAGTATTTTTTATGCGAGTCAGAGTAAGTAATAGCTACAGAAAAAAGGTACAAAATTGGCGAAAAAAAAAATGAAAAAAAACACGAAAGCTGTCAATGACTCTGGGCTATTGAAATGTTATTGTAACGCTCGAAATGAAGAGCATACTTTGTAAGGTATGCGAGCATTGATATACTACAGAGTTATGAGTCGCATTTTATTGCAAAAGAAGCAAAGACTACGCTGCCTTTGAGGTTATTGAATGACAACATACTTTTAGGCGCTTGCAAATAAACAGCGACATTAAACCTAATTCAAAGTATACTTCTGGGTATTTTCAGTTATGTTTTTCTTAATGTAATTTGAAATATGAAACTGACTTTATTGAATTTAATGCACATCGTAATTTTTGTCTTGATGCGTGGCAATGTCAGAAAGTATCAAATTATTATAAATTTCAAGTGTCAAAATATTTTATAGAATATAAAAGAGAATTATATATAACAGAATTATAGAAGCATCGATAGCTCAGAGGTTAGTGCATTGGACTGCGTGCCCAAAGCTGTCATATTTAAATGTGGGCTGGGGCTAAAAACTTTGAATACAAATATGTATAACAGACACAGCTCGAATGCTGAGAGAGCTCGGTCTAAGTTCTTCAGAACCTGTAGCTACTATGATTAGTATATGCTTGTATATATCATTTGAGAAATTACAACCTCCTATTCAGTAATAAGTGAGTATCGTATTGAAAACCATTTTAAAAGTAGTTTAGAAAAAAAAAATAAAGCATACAAGGACATCTTTTATATTGTTACGAAAATTCAGTCTACGGAAAACTGTTCTACGAGTTCGTATCGCTGGATTGTGTACAAAATAAAAACACTCTTATGTTTGGTTTAAATTATAACAATTAACTTTATTAATTATAATAACAAATTCTAACAACTGCTGCATGTCCACAATTTAACTTGACATTTATCACACGAGATGCACTCGACCACTTTACAATCACTACTGAAGTGAAGTACCTCAGATGCGGCTCCCTTATATACTGCATGCATCAGTTCGACACGTTTCGACAAGCTTCGACTTGTTTCGAGAACATTCTACTCGTTTCGTGCATGACGCATGCTATTGGCATCTCATTCGCACTCATGTGTTTAAATGCGCTGATCTTCCATCTCTTTCTCGCACATTGCCCAGTACGCTGAATGATCTTCCGTCTCTTTCTAGCACATTGCTTAGTGCGCAGAATTGTCTTGCGTCTCATTTATTATTGTTGAATGCTTGCACAGTGGTACAAATTCTTCCTCTTTTCGTAACAATAACTACACTTAGAATAAAGTGATTAAATATTTAATATAAAATCAAATAAAGTGTATGTTCAATACCTAATTTATTAAATTAAAAAAATATTTTATATGTAATAAAAAGAAATAAAAATAATTTGTTGCGGCAACCAACTAAATTGTCCTACCGAATCATACGGTTGCGACAACAACTGATAAAGTAGTTGCAACAACCGCTTAATTCAGTGGTCTCTTAATTCAGTGGGTGATCATGTTGATGATGATGCGATTGTGACAACCTCTTAATCGCTGAACATGTGGTTGTGGCAACCTCTAAATCGGTGTTCATTAGGTTGAATATTTTGTATTTCACTAGCTAGAGAGCAAGTTGTGTTGAATTAATTTAATATTTTATAAATTTGTATTTATTTATTTCTCAAATTTACTTAATTAAAGTATTTCCTATTGTTTCCGAGTTGGGAAAATCTTAAACGTTTCTTTATGTATGCATAATAGTAGCAACAATCTGGCAACCAAAATGTTGATTTCGTTTATTGTGTTGATACAACAACGTACTCAGTTTCCGTAACAAATGCACGAAGATCAATATAAATACAATCATGAGGCTACAGCAACCGAACTTACAGTTGCGCGTACTAATATATTGGTTATAGTAAAATAAGGTATGTTCATTTTAATGACATGAGGTTACAAAAAACGTACCTCATGCCAAAAGGCGATTTTTCTGTGTATTCGTAATAATATTAAATAAAAAGTATTAAATGCAAATTTTTATAGAAAATATTTAAATTTATATAAAACAACTTCGAGTGATAACGATAAGTATTTAAATTTATTACTTCTTTTTATTAAATTTTATTACTTTTTTTCATTCGGTGTGTTCATATTCTGCACATTATCAATATTTGTGCCAGCTTAAAGCAGGGACTAAAACCCAGAGCTGAATTTAGCTCAAAGAGTTAAATTTTGGGCTCAGCTCACGAGTATAATCTTTGGGTTCGAGAAATATATTTTCGGGTCATGAGCCAAACATTTAAGGCTCTCGATCTGACTATGGCTCACTGAGAGCCGTTAAATTGTGTGAGCCAAACAATTACTTACGAGCGGGAAAAGAGCCGAAAGGCAGCACTTCTTTTGGTTTATATTTTTATATATTCTTTTGTATGTCACATTTGGTTATCCGATGTTTTTCAAATGTTGTTATAATTTTTTTACTGCCGATTATTTGATATATAAAATACATAAAATTTAAAAATATATATCCTACTATCATTTTTTAATAAATGCGCTATTTTTAATTTAATTAAGCAAAAGAAACATTAATTTTAATATACTCTACTTAAATTTGTAGTGTAAAAATAGGGCTCACGAGCTAAATATATTCGGATCGCGAGCTTAATTTTTGTATTGGCTCAGCAAGGAGCGCCAAAATTTAGGATCTTTAATTTTTTTTTTAACTCGCGAGCAAAAAAAAATATAGCTCATGAGCCTAACAGCTTTATTACTTGTGAAAACCGAAAGTTTAGCTCACGAGCGAGTCAATTATGAACCAAATCTGTGCACTGCTAAACCTCCTTTGGAATATAGGTTCCATTTCTGGTTCAAAGAAATTTTAAAATAACTATCCTGGTACCGATTCCAACCAAGAAAAATATAGTGGTTTTGTTACGGATCCACACATTTTTTAATTACTTAAAATAGGGTGAAAGTGTTAATTCCTCGCAAATATTTTTTTCGTCTTCCACAGTGTTATTGTTTTAAAATGGAGTATTTGATAGGACTGTAAGGAAATTTTAGTATTTGTGTCTTAGGCATAACCCGCCAAATTACATGACCAACATAATCAAGATTTGTGGTAATATAAACTGAAATATATTTCATTTTAATATAAAATATTTCTGAACTTTTTAATGTATTTTTTAAATATTTTAACACACGCAAAAGAGCATACAAGGAAGAACAAAAAAATATTTTTTAGAAACAAATATATTTTTCATATAATTCTAGTTGTTGACAATTTTAACGCAGTACCAAAAAAAAATCTTTGTCATGTATTAAATATTTCAAAATAACAACGCGATTTATGAGGGTAACAAAAAAGCAAACATAAAATTAATAATGTGTTTTTCTTGGCATTTTTTTTATATTATTCACAATTTTTAATATTTTTCACATGAAAAATCATGTAGTATAAAAACAATTTTAAACACAGCCAGATGCTATGTTTTTTTTTTTTTTTGAATCGTTTATTGCACGATTTATGTATGGAGTGAGTCATGAATTTCAGTATAACACAAAAATATATATTTTTTTATAAATTATTAATGCAAAATATGCATTAGTTAATGAGTTGTTTACTCAGCATTTTATGCGCATTTCACATAATAAAAAAAAATACTAAATATATTCCACCCGAGCTCCCGACTTTGTGCATTCAATTAAAATAATTGAAACAAACTGCAAACAAAGTGAAAGCTAAAACATGAAAAAATGCGCTAATAAAATATAGCAAGCTTAATCCTTTTTTAACCAGCTTTGGAAATCCCTTTTCATTTAGACTCCATTTCCCCCCACGCCGATGTGAATTCAGTCACCCCTGTAAATACGCGTCTACTCACGGCATCAACCAACTTATAATGAATTCCATTAAAAGCATGATTGCAGGTTTTACACCTGAACAACTTTACAATTTACACCTTTACAACGTAAACCTTTACAACCTACACTTCTCAAAGCTACAACTTGATAAATTTACACCCCATGCGATGTACAGTTTGCTCTTTTTCGCACGTTTAGAATTATATACAAAAAACGGTCAAATAAAAAAATGGTATATGTTTTTTTTTTTTTTTTTTTTGTAACGAGCACAACAACAACAGCAGCATTCTTTTAATAGCATTTTTCAATCAATTTATAGACAGACATAATGTTTGTGCAGGAAAATAAAAAATAATACTACAGACGCTGCCTGTCGAGCGAACGCGCATCAATCAATTAATCAGTCGATATTAAATTTATGCGCTGAAAAATGCTGACGAACAACAGCAGGTCCTGGCGTTCGTTGAGTGGTGGTAGGTGGCCTTTGGTTTGAGTATTCGGAAAAACTCACAAAGTGGTTTCTATTTGATACTTTCTTTTTTAAAACTCTTTTCAAAATAAGGTTACAATGGTTTATACGAAGATTTATTGAAAAGAAATTTTGAAAATTTACCCTATTATGGTCGACATTATTATGGTCAAATCATGTTGATTCGTAACTGATCTGACAAGGAAAATATTCAATGATCAGATACCGACCATTACCCTAACACATAACACAAAAACTTGGAATCAGAACGTTTATTCGAGGAAATAAATCAAATATTAGTTTGAATGAATTATTCATTTTGCAAAACCGATTTCTTAATAACAGTAGACATCGGATGATCTTGATAAAGGAGCGAATGTGTAATTTTTGACATTTGCGTTTTTTAAATTTGTTCATGTAGTTTTTCCTCAAGTATATTTTGTCAAATTCGTTTGTGGTTTTGTTGGATATTTTTACCAATAAAAGACAGAACAAAAAGGGCGAATTTGAAAAATTGAAAATCTTCTCATGTCAAAAGGGGCGAATCTTTGAATTTTTATTTTGAAATAAAGATGTCAATTGATATACAATTTCAAAACAAACAATTAATTGCTTTACAGTAATATTTTATCTTGTACCAATAAAAAGTAATGGCGAAAAAACAAAAAGATTCACCCTTTTGACATGACAAGATTTTCAATTTTTCGAATTTTTGTTATTTGCACGATAATAGGTGCTTTAAAAAGAAACTAAAAATGTCCTTTCACCACTATTTTGTCTGTTACCAATAAAATGTTATGGCGAAATAACGAAAAGATTCGCCCTTTCGGCATTACAAGATTTTCAATTTGTCGAAATTTTGTTATTTGCAAGAAAATATTTTTATTAATGATGCAGATCGATAGGTGCTTTAACAAAACAAAACAAAACAAAACAATTAAAGTCTTTACCATACTATTTTATTATGCGCAGGTAAAGGTTATAGAATAAAAAACAAAAAACATAGAATCACAAAATCCGTATTTATAATTCAGTAAATGGTCCAAATCAAAATAATTTTATATACGTTATAATAATTAATGAAAGAAACAAAATTACGAAAAAAAATTGAACAAAAAAAAACAATTTTACTAATTTTTAAAGCACTTCAAACTTTTAATTTGAGTTCCCAAAATTTTTAAAAATGCACATTCGATCCTTTGGTATGACAGTGACGATATAATTTTACGGTTTTACTCAGTTTTTTGATATTGTCAAAATTATTCTCTACACTCAGAAAAAAAATCCATAAAATCCTATGAAAATTGGTCAATAGGACAAGTATTGATTTAATAGTATCAGAAAATAATATATTTGTATATAAACTCAAAAATAATGTATTAATATTTGTATAATTTAATGGTATTTACCTATTAAAATAATAATTTAACCAATTGACTTAATTTAATTGTAAAAAACTTTTAATTTAATCGTATTTCTTCTGAGTGTACGAAAACCATATATGTTATACAAAAAATAATAGGTAGATAGTCATAAAATTATTCACATTCACCCTCAAATTCATTAGGTTTATTTCAGAGTAGTACCTAATGTATTCTAAATGGAATTCAAAAGAATGCAGACAGAAAATAGAAATTGCTAAGAACTGAAAGTCCAAAATTTTTAGAAAAACACGAGAATTTCCAAATAATTAATAATTTTTGTATGGAAATGAAATGAATTTATTAGAAATGAATTTAAATGCACATTAAATAAATATTATTTAATTTCAATATCAGATTTAAATATTTTTGTAATACTTACTTTTTACACACTTTTATAACAACATTTTTCCTTTTTGATTTGTGCACTTTTATGCTCTTTCCACAGGGTGCGCATACACAGGACTTTACAATTTATGCGCCCAAAACTTTTGCAATCACCGAAACTTCATTCGGAAGTACAATTCATAAACGCACTTCATATTTGATTCATTCGGCAAGTGCTGCGACAGGGTTTTGCTTCATAAATATGACTGCCCTTTCAAACACTCAAATATTGCCACCCATTTAAAGAAGTTATTTCAGACCCCTCATATCATACTTTTGCCACACTACCCTCAAACTTCCGTCAGTTTTTTTGTTACTCTCTCTCATTCTTTCCTCATTCTTCCGTCACTCTTCCCTCACTCTTTCATTACTCTTCCCTTAATATTCTTCCTTATCCCTTCTCTCCCTCTTCCCTCCCTCTTTCCTCACTCTTCTCTCACTCTTCTCTCACTCTTCCCTCACTCTTCTCTCACTCTTCCTTATCCCTTCCTTCACTCTGCTCTCACTCTTCCCTCACTCGTACCTCACTCTTAACTCTCTCTTCCCCCAATCTTCCCTCATTCTTCATTCACTCCTCATTCACTCTTACTTTACCCTTCCCTCTGACTCTACCTTCACTCTACCCTCACACTTTCGTCACACTTCCCTCGCATTTCTTATCGTTGAAATATTCTCCAACAAAAGATTGTCCTGGCATCCTGCCGACTGCTTTTTATAATTTGTTTTTCATTTCCGGTTTTAGCTGCGTATCCCCGACACTGAAAACGAAATACTTGTCGAGTCCTTTAAAACTTTTAAGGAATACAGAAGGCGTTAAGTAGTTGTCTGTCCACCACATTGAAATGTCTGTCCATACGAACGTCTGTCCGTCAGTAGATGTACAAGAAACATCATCGAAAGATAGCACTGACATTGAATTTGTGTCCCACTGACTCATGTCCTTCTTTTTCTCTTCTTTAATAATTTTTCGTTTTCTTGTTACTCATTTTTATCTTACTTCGTTTTTTTATTCTTCTTTTTTTTATTCTACTTGCTTCTGTTGGTTTTCTTGTCAGTGCTCTTATCCTTCTTTTATTTTTTTCTACTTGGTGTCAAACGGAAAGCTTTAAACCGACTTCACTGCTGTCTTTTCTTGTCCTTTTTTTTTGCGACGCCTTTCTTTGGTCCTGCAGTCTGCAACTGAGTTTGTATGTCTGTTTATATGTCTGTCTATATATGTGTCTGTCTGTCATGTACCAGATAACACATGCCAAACTTTGTTATTTTAATAGTATTGTTGTTGTTGTTTTTGTTGCTACTGAGGTTGTCCTGGTTGCCTTTTGTGCTTTCTTTATGCTGGCAACATTAACAACATTCAAAAAACATTCTACTTGCTCTACACAAACACATCCTGCAATCCGAAAAAGGACAAAAAGCAGACAGCAAAAAACGATACAAATAAAAAAAAAGTGAAAATCTTCGTTGCTCTTGTCGGCCACAAATGTGAAAATAAAGCGAATTGCGGTGCAGAAAAAAGGACACTCTTCGCCGTATAATGAAGTGATTTGGAATTTATTTAAGAAATGAGGTCAGTCTTTAATGTTGTTGTAATTGATAAAGGATTAGATAATATTTAAATAACTGACAATGACAAAATAAAAACGTCAAGATAAAATATTTATGCAATGATAAAAATTTAAATATCAAATGTTCGGTTTTAGAACAGAATTTTCAGCAAATTTTCGTGATATTCTTATTATACTATTTGCTATTTTTATTTAACTATATTTAACTATACAGCAACAAAGAAATTTTTTTTAATTTAAAATGTGTATTTAGGAAAATACTCAATTCTGAAACCAAATATATTTTTTAATTTAGGTATTCCTAGTTTCTATTACTGTTACTCACTGCTTTATATTCAGCTTCATCCCATTTCAATTTTAAAAATACCTTGTGAAACATTATCTACAATTATTTCTATGATATACCTTTTTCTTAATATTTAAAATACCAATTATACTTTTAAAGTTCGAGTATTTACCATATTCAACATATCGTCGTATATAATTGATCAACAAAAAATTCAATTATCGTATAAGATAGATTTGTGAAATGTGACAATTGATAATGTTTTTTCTACTCCATTTGTGCGAATTATTCGTATGTTTTTCCGCTTTCGACGACCGAATAGCAATGCTAAAGCAATACCGCAATGTTGCTAATGATGCCCAAACGGAAGCAGCTTCATTTGTGAAATTGATTGAACGTATGTTTCCTGGTTTCCAGTTTTTTATTTTCATTTTTATTTTATTCTCCAGCATAAAGCTAAACCACGGAAGAACTGAGGCAAATTGAATTGCATCCGTGCTACTTGCCACATATTTCCACCAACATTTCTTTACCGCAAGCATGTCAGCTGCAGGATTTAGTTGAGAAATTGAATATTTCACGTGTCCGTTCGAATTTATTTTATACACATACAGCATATGGTATGTGCTTGAGGTTCCAATCCCGTGATGTGCAATACAATTCCAGAATAACTTAAAAGACGAGGCATAGTTGTATTTGGAAAGATAATTTATACTGAAAGATTTCAAATATGACGTTCATCACAGATATAGAATGGGACTCACGGTTTGATGTTAAATTGTATATTTTGTATGAATGTTTTCTACTACGAAAATTCTCGTACAAAATTACTACATTAAAATCAACAATTCATCGACTGAGTTACTTTCACTCCGTTCGGACTATGCATTAAACTGTAGGTCCCACCACTTTGAGTAGACACAGAATAAAGATTTGTTGCGTCAACCAACTCTTTGCTCAACCAACTTATTCGGTTCTCTCAACAGCTTAGTCGGTTGTTATTGTCAAAGTAAAATGAGTGGTAGTTTATACTGCAACCAATTCGAACTGTTTTAGAACAATGTAGTACAGATTTAGAATCATGTGTATAGGATAATATGGCAGTTCCGCCAGCAAATTTCTTAACCATTCGATTTAACCGAATGATGTTAGTTGGTACAACTAACTTTTCATTCTTCCAACATGATGCCAAAAATATAATACGCACAGCTCAAATGGTGAGAGCTCAGTCTAAGTTCTTCAGGACTGTAGCACCTTACTATTATTATTATTAAAAGTGTATTTACGAAAATACATAATTATGAAACGTATTTTATTTCCCAATTTTGATATTTGAAACCCTTTTTGAATCGAAGAAAAGTACGTTATCTCAAAAAGGTTTATCAAATGTGTATTCACGAAGATACTCTATATTGTAACCGACTCCATTTTACAGAAAAAAAAAATTGCACAAAAGCATAAAAAATGTGTATTCTCGAAATTTCTAAATTCTGTATCTACATCAATTCAGAAAAGTAAAAAATGTTTTTTTTTACAAAAAATACTAAATTCGGAAATTGATTTCAATTTCTAATTTTGGTATTCCTAGTTTGCATGCCTTTCTGAAACGACTAAAAAATTTTATTTTTAAAATGGCATTCCCAAAAGTATTCAATTATGAAAGCCATTTCAGTTTTTAATTTTGATATTGAGTTTTGTATGCTTAACTAAAATAAGGTAAGAACTTTTTTTTTCAAAAAGGATTTCAATCGTATATACACCTAAATTCTTATATCTGAAACCAATTGAATTCTCTAGTTTTGATTTTTATAATTGGAACCCTTTCTGTAACAAGGAAAAGTATTTTATTATACTTAACCAATTTAATTTAATAATTTTGATATTCCGGGTTTAGAACCCTTACTTCACTTTATCTGTACAGCACATATACCTCCTGTACGTACTCACAAAGGTACTTTAGTGCTTCTGGAATGTTTTCCTAGCAATGCCAGCCACTGTAAAAATTGAAAAATTGCGCACGAAGGATGAGTAAGAAAAAAAAACACACACATGAAAGTATATTGAAAAATACCCATCTTCAGATAATCTAATACGCCACAAACTAGACACTGAGTTTTTTTATACCTTAGAATAACATTTCTGTGACGTTTTATAAATAGTTTTGGCAAAGAAAACCTATATAAAATATAAATTTCGTAAAAATCTCTGCTTTATTATTTAAAATGAAATGTATAAGAAGATTGATTGGGAGATGGAATTAAAATTTGATAAAAGAAATCAATCAAGCATTTATGCGCTTATTGACACTGAAGAATGCAACGTCGAATGTGATAAGTCATTTGAAATATTTTTAGAATTGAATTTAATTAAATATTTTAGATGAGATTTGTATTTTGATATTTCATATTTCACATCGTGCATCGCATAGCATTGCATACTTTTAGGATTAAATTTGTGCAGTTGTATTTTGAATGCTGCATAATTTTAGGTGAATTTTATTGGAATGGAATTAAATTAGTTATTTGACACCTTTTTATAATACTTTCATATTTTAAAGTTGAAGGTTCTGATAAAATGCACAATGTAAATTTAAAATATTAAAGATATAAAATATTTTAAAAAACAAAATATCTCTTAAAATTTTATTTAACGAATTCGTTGGAAACATATAGCAGAAACTGGCTTTTTGTTTTTTTTTTTGCACATAACGGGTGACTTCAAAAGAGGTATAAAAATAATCCCAAGAATCTGACCGAAACGAGCTAATTAGAGAAGACTACATAGTGATGCCAACTAATTAAGTTTCCCGCAGTATGTTTTTAAAAGTATGTATTAAAATAGCTTGATTTATGCTCAGTATATTTTTGATTATAAATTTGAATAAAATAAATAAAACAGTATCAGTATTTGACAGAAATAAAATCAGATATACTTAATTGAACAAAATATGTTAAGTCGATTTAGCAAGTTATGGAAGGAGATGGTCGATATTTTTGTCAAAGATCAATAAAAATTTACTATTGTATTCGACTTACTGCGAAAGTGGTATAAAAAAAACCCAAGCAGACACAATCATTTTACTGAAATGAGTAAATGAGAGATGCGTAGTGATGCCAACTAATTGAGTTTCCAAGATACACAGAATCGAACAAAATACGTTAAGTCAATTTAGCAAGTTATGGAAAGAGATGGTTTAGTGGTTTAGGTTTAGTATTGTATTAAATTTCAGCAATTAAGTCAGCACATACTATATCAGAATAAAGTTATTATCTGTGGATCATAATTTGTTCAGTGAGAACCGTAGTATGACTTTTTGAATACCAAATCTTAAGGAACATAAAATGAATAGGTGGGAAACGCAATATCATTGAAATTTAATTTTTATAATAGAGAATCATTATATGATATTTGCTCTATGATTCTTAAGATCATAATACCATTATAAATATGATGCCCTTCAAATATGTTGACCACAACTGTATTTTTTCTGCGTGTACCTACTTTTGGGTTAACCGACGCATAAAGGTTACTATATATCATAGCATATTTTTAGACGCATATCTAGGACAATCTCTAGGCAAAACAGCTAAATAAAGAAACAATCCCAACATAGAAACTGACAAGTTTTGCGTTATCTGCTACAATAACTTGATGTAAATTGTGTAGCAGGAAATTGCTGCCGCCTTTTAGGCTTTGAAAGCCACTTAATGCCACTTTAATTTCAATTTCAAAGTAGATTTACTTCAATTTGCCAAACAGACAGACAGTCACACTGAAGTGTGGCGTAGACGGACGCGGTCCAAGCAGCGCATTTTGCCGACTTATCTTCGGTCGAAGGTTTTACGGCGGAGGGTTGACGAATGTCAAAGTAGAATGAACAGGATACAGCAGAGACAAAGCAACTACTAAAAGTTTATGCAAATTGAAAAAGCTTGTTCATTTCGCTTTCAAGATTTTGTATTTCTTTCATTTTTTTCAAGTTTTTTTTCTATGTGCCATAAATAGTTCTGGCCGACAGATTCTTTAGAGGATTTATTGCCAAACGGTTGTCATATGTTTATGTTTGTGTTGTTGAACCAAAATATTATTATTTGCAAACGATTGTAGGAACTCTGTTGCTGATACCGTCTCTGATATGGGTCTGAGGTTTGAATATTGGGCAACATACGAATGCGTATCGCAGACCAAGCCAACTTTGTAGACTGTGACTTTGGCGGAACTTTTGTCTTATCTATGCAATTTCCAATTTGAATACAAAGCATACAAAGGATATGGTTGTGGCTTAACTGATGCGAGAAACATGTATGACATCGCATGATTTACAATAAACTTTGCAATATTATCTGGGCGGGAATTTAAGTTTATACTGAATTTGACATATGTTACAATAATAATAAAAAAAATCACAAGAAATTTGAATATTTTATAAAACGTTTCTTTGGTTTATTTTATAGCACAAATTTACATAATTTATTTACAAATATTATCTAAATGTTCTGTTGTTTTTTTCGTATTTTTCCAGACAATGTCATCAACGAGCATGAGGGCAAAACGGTGGTGCTCACTTGTCCGGTGAGTTTCGAGAAGTGCGGTGAGCTGCACTCCTTGAACTGGATGAAGGGCAGTGTGCGTATTGCTACACTGCTGTCCGACGATACTAATATGACGAATGTTGACACCGAGTATCAGAATCGGTGAGTATTAACACAGAAAAAACAAACATCAATATGATGAATTTATTTATAAATATTATGAATTTTTTCGACCAACTAACAGATTCATTTTATTGATACCACCGTTCATTAAATTACATATTGATGAATGTATTCATTATATATATGAACTTATTCATATTATTGAACATCATAGTGAAAAACGAAATATTCATTTAAATGAATTGAATCGTCACATTGATGAAAGTAATCATAATATGTTTTCTAAATTTTTCATAATATTTATGAATATAATATTCAGTATGATGTTGAACTAATATTTTTTTAAAATAAATTAATTGATGGACATTTTTTTACAAATTTTTCAAAAAAAAAATATTGTTAAAAAATTATACAAAAAAAAAATTAAAAATCGTGTTTGAACAAAATGAATTAAAAAAAAAAAACAATTAAAAAATTTCCAAAAAAAAAAATTTGTCCAAATATTTTTTTTGTGATAAATTAAAAAAAAAAATGGAAAAAAGAAATTTCCGAAAAATTAAGAAAAAAATTGTTTTTCTAATTTTTTTGTTTGTATTAAAATACGTTTTTTTTTTTATAAATATAACTTTTGATTAATAAAAAATTGTAATTACAAAAAAATATATTACAACACATTTTACTAATTTAGTCATGTCGACCAAGCATAGTATAAGAAATAATATACAAGAACTACTTGAGAACTAAGAATTAACGAAAAAAAATATTTTGATTGAAATTTGGTTTGATGATTAGCATTCTTTAATATGATGTATATATATGTTTTATTTGATGTATTTGTTCAGTGATATGATGAAACGTATTCTTCACATACAGTTCATCATATTGAAGACTCCTTTTTCGACAAATTCCAGGCGTTCATCATATTTATGTGCGTATTCATAATATTGATGTCGTTAGTCATTAATATTACGAATGGTTCTTCAATACAATGAGTCATGGTTTGAAGAACAGAATTCATCAATTTGATGTATATTTCTTTTTCTGTGAAAGGAAAAAAAATACTCAACACAATTTTTCCAAGAAACATGCCATACATCTTTCTGTCATGTCATTGTTTGAAGAACAGAATTCATCAATATGATGTAACTTTCTTTTTCTGTGAAAGGAAAAAAAACTACTCAACACAATTTTTCCAAGAAACATGCTATACATTATTTCTATATAATTCAAGGGTGCTGATAATTTATAAATTTCTGGTACTTTATTTGGAATAAAAAATAAGAACTTCCTCTTACAACTAGTTTACAAAAAACAGTAAATGCAAATTTTCTTTAAATGTCAAGACGAATTATAGTATATCAATAAATATTTGAATGTGAAGTTGAAATTTTTTAATTTTTTTAGACTATTTTTGTTTGATTTTTTTAGCTTTTTGGTTCTAATGGAAAGTTTAAGATATCGATAAAAGTTTATAGCTTGTTTCATTTATATATAGAAAGTCCATACACACATAGAAAATAATTGTTAAATTTTGAAAATAAATATTATCAATTACTTGAAAGCAAAAAATGACAATACTAATTTTAGTTTGAAAATAATATCATTAATTTTTGTTATTGAGTGTAGAATAAATTTGACGTATAACATTTATATTTTGAAGTTTTATATTTTTATTTTCAAAAATATTCGTTATAGTCGCGCGATAGTTCGGCCCTCTCGCTATCGAACGTATACACTTTTATATGTTTTTTATGTGATATACTACATCGGCGAGTAGCGCCTGATGTTCACACGCGAATGGAGAATGTTCCGTCCTGCGAATCGACAGCCACCGGACGCAGTATCATCGTATCATCGAAGTACTGTCGGAAATGCTACTATTACGCGTCTAGGTTCACAATGAACTCGCGGGCGTAGGGCCTCAATCGACGGGAGTAGACCAAACAAATTTGATGTCACCCTGCACGCCAAATCTATATCCTTATATACATCGCGGCGGTGTGCAACTTAGTTTAACTGCTCGTGGCGTGTGAGTAAAGAATACTGCCCTACTGGCAGTCATCATAGCGCATTTGAAGGAAAGAAGAAGGTTCAATTTGCGACGCAAAATTATAAAGTTATTTGTGTGCTAATACAACATCCCAGATAGCAAAATGAGCGCACTGTGTGCTCACTCGGAGCTCACTTGTGCGTGTTTTCTAACACGACTGATGTCACTGTGCGGGAAACGTGCGACATCAATTGAGGTTCTATATGCTCGCACGTGTGCGAGTAAATTTTATGATACGCACCTGAGGATCAATATAGTCGCACGAGTGCGAGAAAAATTGTATGCGGCGCATTTGAGACTCAATTTAGTCGCACGAGTGCGAAAAAATTAATTTTGTAAAAATTAATGACAAATAAGAACACGCCGTTTTTTGGAACCAGTTTAAAATGACATTAATATTCATAAACAAAAGAATATTGCCAAGAAGAGGCGTACAGGAAATTGTTTGACACACATTGCATGATTTTGAAACAAAAATGCATTCTCATCCATTGGTCGCTGCTCACGTGAATGTTGCTGCTGTGTTGTCTTTGGTGTTGACACCAGTGCGCGATAGCCCCTTGGCCTCGCTTAGAAGCCGACAGCTTATAGCATTCCAGTAGCATTCTCAATACTTCTAATACGTATGCGTAAATCGGGACCGACAATTGCAATTGACAATTGACAATTGCAGCGGTTGGAACAAACCTGTCGGGATCCATTTCTGAAAATGGTTTTAAAATTAGGTATACACCAATCATGCCTTCTGTGCTACACTATTATTACATTAGCCCTTACCTTGCAACAATTGTCCAGCCAACCTCTCTGTCGTAATAGAATGGTCGTAGTCGAATATAAATGCGCAATTTCTACGTTCAATGTCATAGAAATTCCGAACGCTCACAATTAAAAAACAAAAAATAGTAAATAAACAAACTTCAAAAAAATAATTTCAAATCATGCTTGAAAAAAACGATTTGTTAAGCAAAGTGTTTTTTCTTAATTTTTGAATTTGAATTTTAACAATTTAATTTCCTCAGAATGCATGCCTTCAAATTGCCATCATGTTACGCGCACGCAGAGCCCGCGACTATCGTGCGACTTTTTTTCACGCATGTGCCCGTCATATGAGTCGCACGCATGCACCCGCATTGTATCATCAAGCGTGCAAGTTTCGTGCGAGTTTTATAGCGAGTCTCGCTCTCATATTGCTCGCATATAGCTCGCACGCATGCGATCGCACGGCGTGAGTCGCATATCACTCGCATATAACTTACAGACGTGCGCCAGCACACAGTGATTGTTTCGTGCGACGCATGCTTGCTATCTGGGATGACATAAAATTTATAAATTGTTTGTTTGCTTTTTAAAAATTACATTTTAAATTTCAGAATTTTAAAAATGTCATTCAAAGCAAAATCGAAAATTAACAATTGAAATTTTCATAAACAAAAATTGTATGTTCAATATTTCTTTGATAATTTGATTGTTGAATCCGACAATAATTTGAAAATAAAATTTGGGGATTCATTTTAACATGAAATATTTTCAAATTATTGTCGGAATCGACAATAATTTTCTATGTGTGTAGTGTTATTCTCGAACCAAATCAAAATTACTAATTTTTTATTTTTTGACATTTTGTAAAATTTACCCTAGTAGAAATATACCTTGTTAGAAAAAACATGATTATGTTGGATCATGAAATATGAAAAACACAATAAGCAGTTTCCAATAATGACCCTGGTACAATTTCTACTAGGGTTATCGATTTATACAAAAATTACGTCATAATTTTATTAAAAATTTCATAAATCGAAACGTAGCACATAGTACGAAGAACAATAAATTAAAATAATCGTATTTAGATTGATGCATATTTTCTTTAATTCATTCTGATTATTACATGTCCCATATCTCTTTTATATCCGCACATTGATATTCTAATAAATTTAATTCTTTTTACAGTGTAACCGTGGAGCAAAATCCCTATAGACTAGTTATTAAGGACTTGAAAATATCTGATGAAGATATCTACGTTTGTGATACAACATTTTTTATACCAGTGGAAACATGTGATAACTTCAATGGCTACCGCATCGAGTTGAATGTCTTAGGTAAGCGCTAAAGTAAACTCTTAATTATGCAAATGCCTTACTTTTTGAATTGCTTGCTTATGTAACTTATGACATGCGTATAATTTGCTTTAAAATAATAATGAAATGCTTTTTATAAAGATAGAAGAAAATGTTCAAAAAAAAAACTACACTTTCTACTATCTTCTAATAGGTTTTTAAGTTCTTCAATGTAACTCCCAACTTTCAAGTACAAACAAAAAAGAAATGCATGTATAATAAAATATCGAACCCCTTAAATACCCTACCGATTACCTGTCATTTTGTGCATGTATTGGTCTAAGCTGTATGTGTCTTGAGCTATGCCCATTTGCCTGACCTTTCTACATCATTTTTCATACATTATTCTATACTAACTAAAAAAAAAAAAAATAGTCGCTTAATTATTTTTTGTATTTTTTTGAACACCATGTTTGCTAAATTTTGTTCACTTTATATTGTTTTTGTGTTCTTTGTTTTTTTTTCATTAAATAAATTTTTAAAAATACATTTTTTTGACCCATTCATTGACAATTTTTGATAATGATTGTACTTTAATCAATCCCGCCCCACTACTTCAAACTGCTCGATCGCTCGCTCGCCTGTTCGTTCGCCTCAACACATCATGGAACATGCAAAAAAAAAATATATATATATACAAAAAAAATATCACCAATCTCTATACTAAAAACATGCCTCGAACTATGTTTAAAAAAAAACCACTTACATATCAAATAAATTAAAATAATTAAAAAAAAAACGCTAAAACCAAACAAATGTCTGAACTAAAATAAAACCGTTAAAACGTAGAAAATATTGGTAAATCATTAAAATAAACAATTTGAATGTTTTTATAACAATTTAGCGTTAATCCAAATATTGTTTTCTCCCTGTTTTTCTTCATCTTCTCACCCACTCTTCCTGCTCTGTTTTAAACACTTTGATTATTTGGTTTTTTACATTTTGTTTTCAATGATTTTATCAATTTAAATTCTATTTTTTTTTAATATTAAATTATTTTTACAATAACTATTTTTAAATTCTATTTTTTTTATATTAAATTATTTTTACAATAACTATTTTTAAATTCTATGTTTTTCGTTGGTTGGTTTTTAATTAATTTTAATTTCTATTTTGCATTATTTAATACATTTTTTTTAATGTTTTTTTTTTATTATAAACTCTGTATTATACATTGTTACTATGTTTTATATGCTTTTTTATTAATTTTATATCTTTGTTAATTATTTTAATTGTGATTACTTATCTTTAAAATATAATTTATATGTTTTTCACATTCCATTTTCTATGTTTTTCATCTTTTTTATATTATTTTAAATTTTATATTTTTTTATTAAATTTTTGTGTACATTTTCATTTCATTGTCGTTTTGTTTCACTTTCTGTTTCTTTTTTGGTTCTGATTTTGTGTCGTTTTTTGTCTGCCGAAAAAAACGCAAATTTCCAAAACTCATAACACACACATACAAATTTGTAACACCTGCACCACACACACTCACACACACAAAACACAACGTCCATGCAAACCACAACATGGCGTCGTCGCACATCGAACCTTCCACGTGGCCGCTCATCGAACATCGCAAAATTCAAAACGGCTGAATGCAGTTCCACCTGAGGAGTTTGTCATACTCGACGAGAAGGGTGATCGCATCGAGAATGGCTCAGTTCTAGGCCCTTTGCAGGAGCGACAAATGCTGAAGGCGGAATGTGTGGTGCGTAATACGCGTCCGCAGCCAGCGGTCGGCTGGTGGCGAGGCAACAAACGACTAACAACGCGTAAGTACAACAAAATTAAATAGTAGAAAATTAGTAGAATTAATAAATTTTAGAAAATTTATATATATTATTTTGAGTTAAATAACAAAGTGAAAAGATATAAATATTTCTTTAAAATATAAAGAAATGTAATTGATTTCCATTCAAAATTAAATGTATTGGTTTTTCCCAGTATGCCATTCGTATCGATATCGTTACGAGATCATCGCGAATAGATGGAGAAATCAAATGATATCGGACCCGTTCTCGTAACGATATCGAGCGTCAAATTGGACCTAGATGGTAGGTAGATAACGGAACGTTCTGTCGGAGTTTTCTCGATAGGATAAGTTTTTCGAAATCGGAACGATATCAAAGAAAAAAATGATCAAAGTTCGAGATTTCTGCGAAAAATATTGCGATATCGATTTGATAAATGTTCAAATATCGTATGTTGTCAAAGAATTTGAATGTACGAAAATGTTTAAAAATTAGAATCGAGAAAGCAACGAGATCGAACCATTTTATTGAAGTTATTCGAGAAAGCTTCGAGGTATCGAAGGTCTCCGAGACATGGCAGACTGGGTTACTACAGTAATGTTATGTTATTTTTGTACAGACAAATTACTACACATATTTACTGCTTTTATTTACAAAATTTTACTACTAAATACTAAATAACTACATTATATAATTATTTGAACGTCAACAAATAGGTGGAGTTATAACTACATCTGCATTTATTTTTACTACAATTCGTATTTATTTAATAATAGTTGTATTCCCGTGGTTTTTGATCCTGATCCATAGATCATTTTCATATACAAAACAAAAACAAACAATTAGAACTAGGTTCGTTTTTAAATCAATTACTAATCTGGTACTATACGTATCAAAAGTTAATTTGTTTGTGGTGATGTTTTTCTATTGTGAATAGCACTTAATAAGAAGAAGAATTTGTGTGGAAAAAGAAAGAACAGAGAAAACAGTATTGCCAAATTTATTAAAATATAACCAATGGCGTTTCCGTGAAACAGATCTGGTTCAAGTACCACGGGAACGCAGCTATTATTCAAAATGTAAAATGCATTTATTTTCACTGCTTTTTGTATTTATTTTAAAGCATAACTAAATACGTATGCTTTCAAAGTAGTTTATTATAAATACTTGTTGAAGTGTATACAAAAATATATCTTCATGATGACGAAGTTGGGAAGAATAACTAAATATTAAATTTTTATCATCAGTTCTAATGACTGAAAGGATTTTACACTTGTACCAAATATTAATATCACCCTACGACAAAATTCAACTTTTGGCTGCATACATGAGAAAATTCCATATATTCTTAAAGTACGCTAAAAATACACGTGTTTTTCTGGATCAATTTGTCAAAGGGTTTTATTTGCATTTGAAAAGCAAGTGCATATCAAATTTATGGTCGAATATTGAAAAAAAGTTGGATGTACTTCATAGCAGAGATATCACTGACTTGAATATGAAAATGGTTGTCCGATATCAATTCGTTTACAGCTTTGTACTTAATAAATTTAAATCCATTTTTAAAATATCTCTTAGTACCATTTCAAATGGGAATAAAACTTTTAAATGAATTGATATTGGAATACCGTTTTCATATCCATACTCAGAGAAATCTCACCTACAAAATATGTGGTCGATTTTTTCATGTGTACAAAGTAGTGTAGTGTAGTGTAGTAGTGTAGTGTATCTCAGTATCTTATATTTTGCCTTAAAGTTGATTCGTTCAGATGCTTGTGTTTCGTTTGTACCTGCCAACCATCGCAGTACATCTACACATGGTGCACGGATTTCAAATATTTAAAAAAATTAATGAAAATCAATACATAATTTCTGCAATATGGACAAAAATGATGTTTTAATACAGTTTGTAGTAAAATCAAGCCAAATAAATACAAATGTATTTAAAAACTAGAAAAATGTAGTAATTTTGATAAATTTGACAAAACAAAACAAAAATTTGATAAAAACAAATAAATAAATTTAGTAAATTTAACATTTTTGTAAATTTATATCGAAGGAACTTTCGAAAATTAATATGTTTTAAATTGTTGTATAAAAATGTTCGTATAAAAATGTCAAACGTTTTACTTTTTGTAAGAGTTCTCAATATTTCGTTTTGTATAGTTTCTTAACTGTTTATTTGATAACTGATCTGAAAAAGTACATATAATAACATCGTCAAAAGTATTTTCTGGATTTACAGGAATAAACAATTTTTTCGAAGAACATTTTGAAAAACTTTTTTTTTTAATATTCCTTATCTCTATCTCGTTTTAAATGTAAATTAAAAGTTTAACTTATATTCTATCAAATGTCGCATTAGTTAAGAAAATTCGAATAATTTTTTTTAAAACACAAATAATAAAAATTTTAAATGACGTAATTGAATTTGGTTAATTGACAGTTTTGGCAGTTAACACAGACAAAATTATCATACAACTTATTGTTTTTAGATATTCTATCAACAGTTTTTGATAATAAAATTTGTGAATTGGATATATTAATGTTTTATTAAGGTATACGCGATTAAATACTACAAAAGACTATTAAATTCGTTTTAGATTGATAATGTATAGTTTTTGTATACTATTATATCAATAACTGTTCTATTAAAAATACAAATTGTAAAAAATTTAAATGACATACTTGAATTTAGTAGCCGCGGTAGCTCAGTGGTTAGTGCGTTGGACTGCGAGCCGAAAGGTCCCCGGTTCAAGTCTGGACTGGGGCTAACAACATCTTTTCATAGAAACATTTTTGTATACCGCGCTACCTCTCGTCAGTAAATGGCAAACCTACGAGAGTAAAACATTGCCTATGAAAAGCTCTCACCCGCCGTTCGGATTCGGAAATAAACTGTAGGTCCCACCACTTTGAGTACAAATATAACACGCACAGCTCAAAATGGTGAGAGAGCTCGGCCGAAGTTCTATACAGGACTGTAGCGCCAAACTATTATATATACTTGAATATGATTAGTTTACAGTTTTTCCAGTTAAACACACAAAAACAAATACCATAAAATTAATAGTTTAATAATAATAGTTTTTGATATTGAAATTAGTCAATGGATAAATTATTGTCTTAATAGGGTAAATACCATTAAATACAAAAGACTATTCAACTTTTTTGCATTTATAATGTATTTTTTGTGTGCTATAAATCAATAACTGTCCTATTAAAAGACTGAGTAATCAGATTTATATAGTCTAACCGTATATTAAATCAATAACTGTCCTTTTAAAAGATTGAGTAATCAGATATATATAGTCTAACCGTATATTCGTTGTTTTATAATTTAAGTGAAGAAAACAATAATTCTAAATGATTCCTAAGGAAACTTAAATATTACCTTAAATTAATTAGAGGTCTTCTATAAATTGAAGAAAATCTCATCGTAGTTAATTATTTTTTTTTATTTCGTTTTCTTATTTTTCTTGTCTGGCAAGAATAACATTTGTAAAGGTCAAAAAGAAGTTAAAAAAAATACGAACAGCAGTGCAAACATAAAAACCTGCCGGACATCAAATTAAAAATGCTTTTAATTTGATTTCGGTCAAAGTGCTTTTAAGGCTCAGTTTAGTGCAGAGTTTGTGTACTTTATGAGCCCAAGATAATGCGCTTTGGTTGGCGTGTCGTAAGTCGTCCTCGTCGTGGCTGTCAAAAGAACCTCAACTTTGGCGCGCACCTTTTTCTTCTTATTTAATTTTTCTTTTTTATTGGATTTGTTTATTTTTTTCATTTTTTGATGAGGTAATTAATAGACGTTGTCTGAGCGACACGTAATTGTAGACAATAACAGGAGTGGAATCCTTTTTTTGTGATTTTTAACATTTAGTACTGCTAGTGCTTTTATAGCTTTATTTTACAACAGTTTTTAATGACTGAGGGCTTCTTCGATTTGGAAGTTGTAGGAGATTGCAGTCAGTTTCTGAAGAGGAATATACAAGTTTAAAACTGTTAAAAATTTTATAATATTTCAAAAAATCTGTATTCTAAAAAATATCTTTAATAGTATTACATACATTTTATCTAAAAATTTCAAAAACGAATTGATTGCATTCAGATTTGTCAAACAGAATTTGAAATATACCTATTCAGATCAGAATAATTGACTTGATTTGGAAGTTTACTATATTTAAGACTTATTAAATATATTTTTTATTGAACTAAGGTATTGAACGCTGGACAAAACTTAAAAAGGAACTTAAAAAGGAACTTATTATTTTAATAAAATCAAATTCGGAATGAAAAAATTTGACATATTTTTTTTAACATATAATATACAAAAGCAACGATTGCTACAATTTCAAATTATACATTTTTTTCACAATATTTATAGAATTTATAGAAGGTGATATTGAGTTTAGAATAGTGAAATTTAATTGATGAAGAAAGTTACGAATAATTTTCACTTTCCAATTAATATTATTTTTGGAAGCCTGACAGTTTTTCCCCTTCAGTTTTTCCCCCACGAAACAATTCTTTCCGAGACAATTCTTCCCCGACAATTCTTTCCCGAAACAATTCTTGCTCGGACAATCCTACCTCTAAATAGTTCTACCGCGAGACTTTTCTTACACGAACGAATTCTCGGACAAATCATCACAGCAGAATTCTTCCCCGGACAATTTTTACCCGAACGATTCGTCCATGAACAATTCATACCCTCACAATTCTTTCTAGGACATTTTTTCCCGGACTTATTCCCGAAACAGTGCTAACATATAATAAATTATGCGATTTGAATCTTCAAATACCAAATAAAAGTTTATTATAAATATAACGAATTTTCCCGGGAAAGAATTGTCTCAGGGAATAAATGTCACGGGAAGGATTATGCCGGTAAAGAATTGTCTGCGGATGAATTGTGTCGCGGTAGAATTTATCGGAATGAATTGTTTCGGGAATGAATTATCTCTGGAAAGAATTGTACGCCGGGAAGAATTTTCCTGGGTTGAATTGTGGGGAAGAATTCTCCGTAGCTGACATCTACGAAAATAGATGTGCCTTTTTATGAATTAAATCTGACCATTCTTTCTGAATTTTTTATATTCTAAATTCTCTTAAATCTTTTCACAATAATATTTCATATTCTGCATTAAATTTAACATTTCTAAATGCAAGTGGCCCCTTTATTAATACAACATAAACCTTTATATTTTTAAAATTCATATTTATGATATCGTCGTTCTAGAATTAAAGATCACCAACTACATTTTCAAATTGCCAATTATTTATTTACAAAATTCGTTTATATCTTTCAATTTCTGATAGATGAGCTCAATATTTGTACCAAATATTAAGAAAATGTGAATCTTTCAATTGATATTTTAACTTTAAAAATGTATCAATTACTTTTGGTAATATTACCAACAAAGTTGAATTTTCAGATTTTCATAAAATAGATTTTAGTTCCACAGGACGAAATGAAGTCTCCTTATAACTCTAGTAAACCCTAGTAACTCTCCCAATAAAGTACATTGCTGGTTGTCTATATTTACAATATCTGTAGGTGCCAAAGAGGTGTCAAAGCGTAAATTTACGCCGTATGGCAATTCACACTGATTACAGCTTGACGTTGCCCGCAAGTAATGTTTTATTATGTCACGTAATTGTGTACAAATTTGCATTTATTTGCGTGTATAATAAACTAGCAGGAGGAAAATTTTGAATTTGCATAAATTAAAGAATTGAAACTTCTTGTTTAGCTGATTTTGTATGTTAATATTTAAAATTATACGACATTTTTCTACGAAAACATAAATTAAAAACAAGATATTATCAAAATGGTTGGTTGTCTAATGGGAATTATGTGCTTATCCTATTAAAAATCCAATCAACTAACTTTTTAAATGTATTCAAGTTATGGCCTTTCGGAATTTTAAACACAAATTTCTTTGGTAAAAGTTTTTAGAAATATTAAGATTTTTATTTCATAGTAAGTTTGCATATATCGTACACTCAGAAAAATACCATTAAATAAATAGTTTTTTTTTATTATTAAATTTAGTTAATAGGATACATTTTTACTTTCATAGGTACTATTAAATCAATAGTTTTTGTATTATTAAATTTAGTCAATAAGATACATCTTAACTTTAATGGGTTCCATTAAATCAATAGTTTTTTTATTATTAAATTTTGTCAATAGGATACAATTTTTTTAATAGGTAAATACCATTAAATATATCAATATACTATTACATTATTTTTGTGGTTATTTTTTTAGGAAAATATTTAGTTTATGTATACTATTAAATCAATACTATTGATCAATTTTAATAGGTTATTATATTGCGTACTTTATAACTCATATTTTTTCAATATCACATAAACCTTTGACATCTTTAACGACATACCTGATACGATATACCAGATTCGAAATAAGTGAATTCGCTTTTTTTATATTTATTATCATTATTATTATGCTTTTTGATTTACATATTTTCACATGTAATTTGACTCTTTATTCCCTGTAGTTTCGCCGTCGTACGATGAGAAGGATGGTCTCTATACAGCCACTTTGGAGTTGTCCATGGAACTGTCACGTGACGATCTCGGTCAGGACATTGAATGTCGCGTCGAATCGGCAGCCATTGAGGGCACACTACAGCATCAGTTCGCACTGGATCTGCAAGGTAAGAATGATGCAGAAAAATGGATTGAAACCAAAAACAAAAAGAATAAATCAAATTACAAGCAGCAATTACGAAAGAGCGATGGCATTAAGAACAATAGTGGTGCTCCGAACAATGCGCATTATGGTGCATAAGGTGCACAAAGGAGCATTAAGGACAATGAGCCCCAAAGGCTGTACAATGGCAATGGCTATAATCATGCAAATCAATTGGCCTCATTTTTTGTAGCCTTATCATTACGTTGACTTAAATCACCTGCGCTGATTGATGCGCTCTGTTCTTCGATTTGCACTTTTTGTGAAGTCCTTGCAAGGAGTAAAATGAGTCGATCACTCGTTGCGCCCTCTCTGTATGGCTACAAATTGTTGTCATTAAAATGTGGCCCATTACAACGAGTTGACGCTGTTCAAACATTGTCCATTTTAAGGACATTTTTCTGCATTTTTTCCTACTTCTATACGTTACCGATTGCGACAGCTCTAAACGTTGAAATTAATTATTAAAAATGCTCTAAATGCATTGAACCAGCAAGGACAAAAAGGACTAAAAAGCATACAACAATTATTTTGGTTGCTTGCAGGCAACTGTAGTTCCTTGCAGCCCCGGGGTGTGAGGACAGCAACATCGTTTATGCGCTGTCATGCCCATGCGTCCTGTCTTCGAACTGGCTGGCTTCGTCCAGGCGGTGTACTTGCCGTCCTTCGTCGTCCTTGCTGCGCGCCATGGCTTTCAGCACTTCTACGTGTCATGTGTCATGTGCTTGTTGTAAATGCAGTAGTTGTATTAGTAGTTGTTGCAGTTGTCATTATTGTTGTTGCAATTGTTGCTGTTGTTGTAATTTATAATATGTTTCCTTTGCAGTTCGTCCCACCGTCATAACAATCAACGGCGTCGAACATCATACGGTGCAGGGCAGCAAAGTGGTGCTGACATGTGACGTAAGTATTTGTCATTGTGTGAGTGTCTGATATATGTGTGTTTGTGTGTGTGTGTGTGTGTTGGGGGCACAAAAGCAGCCCTAGTCATGTGCGTCAGTATGTGTGCTTAATTGCCAATAATTAACTGCCAATTATATAGTGATTTTTCACATTCGAAATTGAGTTTTAATGGAATTTTGTGCTGCATTCAAAATTCTTATGCAAAATGTGCGGCTACTGTGTAGTAGCTGCAAATTTTAATGGCATTCACAACGCTTTTGTACGGAATTCAATTGTATTTTGTATAAAGTTAAATTAAAAAGCACCATTATGTCCTGCAACGTTACTCAATCAATGAGACAATGATTAATTTGTCGCTCCAGGACTGAGTGAACTATGGACGCATAATATAGATACTAAATTGTTTTATAATAACTTGTAATGCTTGGCAGTAATTTTCGTTTTACCAATTAAAAAAAGATAAAATGGAAATTGCTACTATTATAGCAAATAATTCATACTTCATTAAAATGTCTAAAGTTGATAAAGGGGCATACACACAGATAAAAAAAACTTCAATAAATATTCATAATAAATATTATGAATTTTTTCATCAACTTATAGATTTATCATATGGAAGATATCATTCATTGAATTAAATTTAATGTATTTACTATTTAATATTTTTAATAAATTTATTTATTGAGTGAAACTTTTTTAACAAATTTTTCAAAAAAAAAAAAAAAATTGGAAAATAAAATTTTTATTAAAAAATAAAATTCGAAAAAAAAAATTTTGTCTGAAAATATTTTTTTTTTTTTTTTCGAAACGAACTTACCTTGCGTAGCTTTACGTAGCATGCGAGAAAATTTTGAACGTTCTGTTGCTCTCACAGTCTCGCAAGCTACGGGACGAATGAGCATTTTGCAAATTGTTGGGAAATCAAATTTTAAAGTTTGAAGTGCTTTAAAAATTACCCAAATTTATATTTTTTCTATTTTTTCCGTTATTTTGGTTTAATCGTCAATTATTATCACATATATAAAATATCTTTAGATTTGGACAGCCTACTGAATTATAAATACGGATTTTGTGAGGCCATATCCTGATCAAAACGCAAATATTTTTGTTTTTTATGCTATAACTTTTTATTAACGCAAGATAAAATAGCGATGCAAAGGAATTAATTGTTTGTTTTTAAAGCACCTATCTATTGGCATCATTATTTAAAAATATTTTGTCAAACATTAATTTTCCATTTGTTATTTGCAGGAAAAAATGTTGGTCAAAATATTTTTAAATATTGATGCCAATCGATAGGTGCTTTAAAAACAAACAATTAATACCTTTACTTCACTATTTTATCTTGCACCAATAAAACGAAGAAATTGAAAAAATTGAAAATCTTGTCATGCCAAAAGGGCGAATCTTTTCGTTTTTTTGCTATAAGTCATTAATAATACAAGATAAAATAGTGATGTAAAGGTATTAATTGTTTGTTTTTAAAGCACCTATCGATCTGCACCATTAATTAAAAACATGTTGCCAACATTTTTTCCTGCAAATAACAAATGGCAAATTAATGTTTAGCAAAATATTTTTAATTAATTATATAAATCGATAGGTGCTTTGAAAACAAACAATAAATGCCTTTACACTACTATTTTATATTATACCAATAAAAAGTTATGGCGAAAAAACGAAAAGATTCGCCCTTTTGGCATGACAAGATTTTTAATTTTTAAAATTCGCCCTTTTGGTTTTGTCTTTTGTGGCTAGAAATATCCAACCAAATGACACGCGATTTTGGCACAGCATACTTGAGGATAAACTACATTAAAAAATGCCAACAATTGCACATTCACCCCATTGGCATGATAGTGCCGATTTGTTTTGGAAAAAAATAAGCTTTAATTTAAAAAGAGTAAAACAATAATTAAAATTGTATTTTTTTCAAATTTCGCAAAAAAAAAATTTTAATTCAATAATTTTGGTTAACAAATTTTTCCGAAATAAAAATGTGTATTACAAAGCTCATGAAAAATACTTTCTAAAGCAGTTATACGTTTACAATAGAGCCATTCTGATAAAAGTTATAAATAATTTAATACAAGTCTACGCGGTTAAATTTGCCATCTTTGGAATCTAATATCTGGACAACCTATCATACTAGCCCATCCTCCTTAATAAGTTTTAATGAAGTCCACCTATATCAAAAGTTCACAAAATATCATTCAAATCGGAAACAAACATTTTTTGAATCGGGAGGTACGGTTCACAAATTTTCACCCATATATATGTTGTATTTTATGTAATTTTTCATTAATATGATGAAACGTATTCTTCATCATATTGAAGAACACTTTTTCGGTCATTCATCAAATTAATAATGAATTCATAACATTGATGTTTTGTAGTTATCAATATTATGTATCGTTCGTCAATACAATGAATAATGGTTTGATGAACGAAATTCATCAATATGATGATGTTGTTTTCTATGTATTTTTGTTTCTTAAAAGGTTTATGTTTTTTAATTACTGCTTATTTTATCGTCTGAAATTTTATTATCGTTTATTCTAAAAAAATTAATGATTTTTTTTCAAAAATTTTTAAAATAAATTAATTTAAATTTTTCATAAAAAAAATAACGATAAAGAATATATTTATTTCATGGGTTGCTATTCCAAACATTTTTTAATAATGGTTTCTATACCGATTCCAAAAATCAAAACGGTTTCGACTCCGGTTTCTGACAGGAACTAAACCATTTGGAATTTCGGAACAGTTTTGTCCGATTCTGGTACTAAAAATGTTGGAAAAATGTTATGGTTTCCGGTTTCGGTTTCAATTCTGGTTACTTACGGTACCTGTTTACAAATATCTAATAAATTCCCTTCTAAATTACTTTATTAAAAAATATAAAACTGACCTAGTAAAAATTGACCCTACAAATTAGGGTAAATATGATCGTGGCATGTTCATGTTGATCTTGTAACTTGAAAAAAAAAAAAAAGAATCAATTCACAATGATCAGATCTCGTTCTTGGCCGACGAGTAATTTATACTACAGTAGTGAGTATTATTTTTTTGAATAAATATAAAGATCAATCCAAATTTCAGACATTGGAGTAGATAGATGTTCGTTATCACATAGTTCTTATTTTATAAATAATAAAAAATAAATTACAATAATAAATTTGTTGAAATAATCAAGTATTGCCTTTAGATTAATCGGTTATCGTAACTGTTAAATATATTTTTTTGATACTAACTAAAACTAAAAACTAACAGGTTGTATTGTTGGATATAAGCACTATGTTGTGTGCCTTTCTATGAATTACTTGCTATGCAAATAGCATATGCAATTTTTAACAATACGACAATTTATAGAAATTCCATTTTAACTCCATAATTTTGGATATTAAAAATAACTAAAGTCTCTTTCAATCTCATGACAAAATATTTCCTAAACGTAACATTGTTTTTATTACAATCTACACAGGTGCATGGCGCCCGTCCTGCCGTCAATCTTACCTGGTACAACTCCACCCAAACTATTGGCGTGGAAGAGAACGACGTCACAGAGATACGTACACGAGCGGTGAGTTTGAGTATACAAAGAGTTTTAAAACAAAAAAATAAACTAAAAATATTTGATTTAATTTATTTATTGCTATTGCAGTTTGAAAAAGAAGACGGCAGCTTCCACACACAGTCGGAAATCATCTTCAATGCGACGCGATATGAGAACGATATGGTCTTTCGCTGTGATGCGGAGAACGTTGTGCTGCAAATGAATCGCGAGAAACCGCTGACAGCTACCATGACACTCGAGGTGTTTTGTAAGTGTTGGCGGAAAACTTTGTTATATATATTTTTTTTTTTTTTAAATAAAGATATTTTGAAAGTGATGAATAGATAAATGAAAATATTTAAAAATATAAATAATAATATATAATATAATAAAAAAAATATAAAAGACTAAAAACTAATTAAACTTTGACACATGTTTTCTCTGTTAGATCCTCCTGTTGTCAAAGTTTCGCCACCTGAGATTACTGTGAATACCAGCGATACTGTGCTATTGAATTGCGAATATGTCGCGAATCCTGCTTCGTTGACAAAAGTTTTATGGTGAGTTAAAAAGGTTATTTAAAATTCTAAAATTTAAAACTATTGAAAATGTTTAAAACAAAAACGCATAAATGATAGCTGTTGAGGTGAAACACATAGAAGCATTTTTGAAATTTATAATTTGCGAAAATCGTATATCTACTAATATTCGGAGACTTCAACAATTTTCGAAGTGGCTTCGATAAAAAAATGTTTGTCTCATTTTTATATCAAATTTTTCGTATTTAGTTAGATACTTTGCAAGGACTTCGAAACAACTAAATATGAAAATTCATAAAAAATTGTATTCGATGCAAGAATTAAATGAATTTTTTTATCGATGCTACGAGAATTAAACATTATATCATTATTTTATTGATTTTACAAATTTGAACTTATTTATAAAATTTTAAAGTATGAGAGTTCGAACCATTCTTGTTTTATTGTAAATCGATATGCCGGTTCGATATCTGTTGACTTTTTTGATATAATTTTCCATAATATTGAACGGGCTTTGAAATTGGAAAAACTTATCGGCATCTCAAAACAGTTTTGTTGCAATTTTTTAACTTTAAAGTCATCTATTGCAACGATTTATGAAATTTATAAAGTTAAAGAAATAACTTCCCGTCACTAAATTGTTGGTATTTTCCGGAAATATATCGAGCATATGTAGTAATAATTTAGTAGATCTATCTAAGGGCGAATGTGCATTTTTCAAAATGTTGGTAAATCAAATTTTAAAGTTTGAAGTGCTTCAAAAATTAGCAAAATTTAGATTTTGTTCAATTTTTTATGTTATTTTGGTTTACTCATCAACTATTATAACTTTTTTAAAATATTTATGGATTTGGACAACTTACTGAATTATAAATACAGATTTTGTGATCCAATATCCTGACCAAAACGCAAATATTTTTGTATTTTATGCTATAACTTTTTATTAGCGCAAGAGAAAATAGTAATGTGAAGGCATTAATTGTTTATTTTTAAAGCATATATCTACTGGCATCATTATTTAAAAATATTTTTCCAAACATTATTTTCCATTTGTTTTAGCAGTAAAAAATGTTTGGCAACATATTTTTAAAAAATGATGCCAATCGATACAATAAATACCTTTTATCTTGCATCAATAAAAAGTTATAGCAAAAAAAACGAAGAAATTGGAAAAATTGAAAATCTTGTCATGCCAAAAGGGTGAATCTTTTCGTTTTTTCGCCATAACTTTTTATTACTACAAGATAAAATAGTAGTGTAAAAGCATTTATTGTTTGTTTTTAAAGCACATATCGGTCTGTATCATTAATTAAAAATAATTTGTTTAATATTTTTTCTGCAAATAACAAATGACAATTTAATGTTTGGCAAAATATTTTTAAATAGTGATGCATATCGATACGTACTTTAAAAACGAACACTAAAAGCCTTTACAGCACTATTTTATCTTGTACCAATAAAAAGTAATATCGAAAAAATGAAAAGATTCGCCCTTTTGGAATGACAAGATTTCAAATTTTTCAAATTCACCCTTTTGGATTTGGTTTTTGTGGTTAGAAATATCCAACAAAACGACGATTTTAGCACAGTATGCTTGAGGAAAAACTACATTCAAAAATGTAAAAAAAAGCTAATGTCAAAAATGCACATTCGCCCCTTTGCATGATATTGACTATATAATTTTGTGAAAATTAAAAAGTAGTTTAGAATTTTTTAGTGTCTGCATAAAAACTTTCGAAAAAACAATTGTCTGGGGGTGTTTTTTAAAAAATCATTCGGGTAAATTTACAATCAATAAAATTAATTTTATTTATTAATAAAAACAAAAAAAGGGTAAAATAAATGATATTAAAATGCATACAACATGTTGAAAATAAAACCAATACAAATTCACAATTTTAACATTTGCAAAATTTTAAAATGGCAACACCTCTCACATATGTTTTGCATTGAAATATATAATCAATGCTACCATTGTCTGCTGCTCAATGGTAAAACTTCATTTAACTAAAATTTCCTCAATCAACGAAAATCTAATTAAAAGCAAATACAAGAGCAAATACGTACAACGCATGCACTTAGTAAATGCAAATAAACACGGCCGGAAACGCACTCCTGCAATGCTGCATGGCACACACACATATTTACATAAACACATTAATACATACAAACATACGAACGAAACATACATACAATATATAATGTGAATTCAGTAAATTCAGAGTAACAAATACCAGCACAACAAACTGCCAATAGATCTAGATACTGGTAGGAAATGCATGCAAATGACTTCAACCAGTGATAGTTTTTCGAAAAATTTGGACATAATGTTTTTAAGCTACATTAAATCTTTCAAAAATATTATCTTAATACACGATACAATATTTTTGAAATTTTACGAAAATATTTCTTGGATACTTTTGACAAACACACAGGTAAACAGACGATTCTGAAGAGCATATGGCAGCTTATAAAAATTGTGGAATTTTAAAGGCAGATTCCGACATATTTTGGGTACTTATCTAGAAAATATGCAGCTTTTGTTATACACTTCACCATTGTCTGTCTTAAATTCCAAATACTAAATGTCTGAACTGAACTGAGTCTTTCAAAAATTTTGTCTAGGATATGTTTACGCATGATACAAATATTTACAGGTACGATCACTCTGATACTGGGCAAGTTTTTTGAAATATTATATATTTGATTGTATTGATTCAAATTCAAATTTTCAGAGATTGAAATTTATATTCAAAGAAATGATGAAAATATTTTTCAGATTTTGTTTTGATTTTAAAATTTTCCCAAAGCATTTGCCGAAAATTTTTAAATTCGATTAATAATGATAAATTTTAGATATAAAACTCAAAGTATTTGAAAATTTAATTGCGTGTTCTTTATAATTTTTGTAAAAAATAAAATTTTCAGAACAAATAATTTTTTTTTATCGAATATAAATCCATTTATGATATTATTTCGGTATCTATAACGACAAAAACAACGATATCCTTTAAGACAGGTTCGTTTTTATTGAAAACCCTATCGTTTTCCTATCATTGTAGATCAGCGAAGGGCATTTGCATGCAAGCGTGCATTTAAGCTTTTTATACCCTACACTAAGAGTGAAAGGGTATATTCAGTTTGGTACGCCGTTTGTAACACCCAGAAGAAAGCATCTCCGGTATGGAAAAGTATATATATTCTTGATCAGCATGACCTCCTGAGTCGATTTAGCGATGTCCGTCTGTCCGTCTGTCTGTCCGTCTGTCTGGCTGTCTGTCTGTCTGTCTGTTGAAATCCCTACTACTTTTAAAATTGAAGAGCTAGATAAATGATACTTATAACTTAGATTACTAATATACCTACGCTGTATGTGCGAAAAAATTGGCGAGATCGGTCCACTGTGACCTATGATCCGACCACTTATGTTCAAATACCTCATATAAAATGTACATATAAAGATCAATTTTTATGTATACGTGCTTAGGTAAATTTTTTTGGTCAAATATATATTGACATCATGCTCAAATACATGATAATAATGTTTTCCGGCGAAAAGACTTGTGGTTCACAAAAAAAAAATCGAAATTCGGTACACCTACCCATTTGTAAATATGGGTATCAAATGAATGGAAATTCTTCAGCGATTGAATGTTTGTAGTTATTTTCAGGATTCGTATACCCTGGTGACCTATATATCACTTTGAATGGTAACCACACATATGTGTAGGGTATTTATAGTCGGCTTAGACCGACTATAATTTTGATAATCCTAACTATCATAATTACACCTACTTTAAAATTTCCCATGTGATCTAACCTTCCCAACTGGTTTTATCATCAATTCAATCTGTCAAAAGCTTTTATCAATAATTTATTTAATAAGTCCTAAAATTGAGGTTAGGAAATATATTAATAATATAGAATTGACATGAAAATATGTAAAATTTGCTTGTATAAACACTTGCAGTCTTTACAATATGCATTAAATTTAATATAAATAGTTTTTCTTTCTCTCAAATTTCCATTTTAGTTATTTTCGCTTCTCTATCACAACCGCAATTTGAAGTGATATTTTATCGAAAATATCGCCCGTCGAAAGTGTTATAACATAGGTACTGACTTTCGACAAATTGTCGAACTTCGCAATATGTGAAGTTATAACATCTTGCCACAGACTTTGACAAATTAAATTCAGAAAAATATAAATGAAATTTAAAAATGTACAGACTTTGTAGTTAATAATATTACTTTGATTTCCGAAACGGGAATTCATTTCCGAAACGGGTATGGGCCATTCCACACCAAATCGACCAAAAAAAAGTCAAATTTGAGATTTTACCTTTTCAATCTTAATGAACTTTTGGCAACTGATAAAGGGTATCGAGACATGCACTAAACAATTTTTTTTTTATTTTTTCCGACCACTACTTCCAGAGATTCAGTGGCTCAAAGTTGGAAAAAAAGTGCCAAAAATCACTTTTGTACTGTTGTTCATATTTAAATATCTCTTGAACTAGAAATGCTAGAAACTCCGTTAATGGCTCATTTTAAAGCTAATATAACAAGCTTTTAGAAAAATTAAGTTGTAATTTCCAAACGGTAACATGTGGCCCGTGGTCATTATCCTTGCACTTCAAAATTGATGTTCTTAAAAAGGACCCTTTTTAAAATTCTGAAAAAAATCCTAAGTTTTCGTCAATTTATTGTTAATGTTCATGCAAAATTTCAAGGTGAGTTAGTACAATTAATACGATTATTCTTAATTTAATTTGTTTGTTTATAAATTCCATCGATCACATTTCATTTACGGTGTCTGCGAATTTGTCTAAACTTGAAAATAATCTAAATTTTGTTGGTAGTATAGTATTTACTAGGCAATTTAATAAATATTCAATCAATCTAATTTGACTTAAATGAAAGCAAACAGACAGATCCGATAGCGATCGAATTTAGTTTAATTTTCAACAATAGACGAACTCGCACTTACACTTAATGTGTCTTTTGAAAAGCAATTTGAGTAGTTTGAAATCAAATTATCTATTTTATAAATCTATTTGCTATATAAATCAATCAGCTTCTTTCTAAATTTAAACTGGATATAATATAATAATAGTTTGGCACTACAGTCCTATAAGAACTTAGGCCGAGCTCTCTCACCATTTCGAGCTGTGCGTGTTCTATTTGTACTCAAAGTGGTGGGACCTACAGTTTATTGCCGAATCCGAACGGCGGGTGAGAGCTTTACATAGGCAATGTTTTACTCTCGTAGGTTTGCCATTTACTGCCGAGAGGTAGCGCGGTATAGAAAAATGTTTCTATGAAAAGATGTTGTTAGCCTCAGTCCAGGTTTGAACCGGGGGCCTTTCAGCTCGCAGTCCAACGCACTAACCACTGAGCTACCGCGGCTCAGTAATAAAAATTCCCAATATTGTCAAATATTTAAGTTTGTGCATCTTTTTAATCATTTCAATGCATTATATAATCATTCAAATATTCGTGCGTGACTTGTTTACTTTCTACATCAATTTACAAAAGCTTTTACTTCCAACATCTGGATGTAAAAATTTCGTAGTATATAAAATATATTGTTTTAGTTCTAATTATGGACAAAATAAATACAAAACATAATTATGGATTTTTTTTACCAAATTTTGTTTCGCGTCAACTGATTTTTTTAATTTTTTCCGCCTTTTTTCGTGTATTTTTATATCTCGTGCTTTATTTTGAACTTTATTTCAGCATAAAATGTTCGTACGGGAGAAAAACTATTCATGGGAATATTTATTAATGTTAGGTCTGATTCAGTCTTATCTATGAAAAACTTAAAATCTACAAAAAAAAAAGTGAATTTTAAAGTTATCGAGACACCCAATAGTTTTATATATATATTTTTTTTTAATTATATCAAACAATTTTCTCTACGTAATATTGCGAAACAGATCATAAGTGACAGTATTACCTACTGTATGCATTGTTTGTCTCTCACGTCTGTTTGTCTCTTTTTGGCGTGTGAATAGTTGTATGTGCGTGAGTCTCATGTTCTATGGACTCATCAATGACAAGTTTGCTGTTGATTGTTGTATTTGTTGCTGGCACTGGTGCTGTCATTGAAACACACTTCACATACATTTATAATATGCTCGTAATGCGCATAGAACAGCAATAGATAGCAACAAATAAAAGAATGAGGACTCGTGCAACGTGGCGTATGATTAATGTGTAATTGTTAAAAAGTCGCTCATTCGTTCAGTGCGCAATCGATTCCAATGCAAAGTGCATCCCAGGTGCCCCTACGCAATCATTAAATGGGGAATTTAAATTCAGAAAAAACTTAATAAAAATTTTAGATTCGTAAATAGATGCGTTGGAACATTCCGGTGTATGATAACACCTACGAGAACATTTTATCAACATATTGCATATTCTCAAGATTTATTGAACCCCAAAGTAATTTTTATTGTTCCGAATTGGGGTAGGATTTTTATCTCGTTAATACACGATATATGATTCTCAATGAAATATGAAATTCTTCTTCGCGGCGCACATTATTTCGAGTGCACAATTTTAATTGATTTACATGGTGGCAGCAATTACAAGCCTCTCGCGGCTTAAAATTTTTATTGAACCACTGGACACATATGCGGCGTGCTCATATTTAACACAACGATTTTACTTAAACATTTTATTATTTTCATATTCGCACTTGTCACCCGCAACAGAAAACGAAAACATACAAAGGAGACATAGTGAAAAACTGAAGAAACTGAAATATTTCGTTGCATATTTTAAGGGCAACGGCAGACTTAATGCAATGCATTTTACGAAGCACGGCATAAATCCACGATACTGAACGAGCATGTTGCACAGGCATAATTAATTTTAATTATTGAAGCCACCTACGCGTGGACGCTTCTGGTATCATGGAATATATGCGTCTTTCTCATGTATAAATGTGTGTTGGTCCTAGGTTATTTGCAAAAGTAAAGAGTGCTTTTAATGTTGAATGGAAAAGGATTTGGAAGGAATGTAAAAAAAATTTAAATTGGGTTTAAAAAAAAAACACACCATAGCATTTATATTTATAAACAGAAAACAGTTTCTTAATATTGGGAAGAAATTAACTAGAAATAGCGTTGAGGAAACCATTTTTTATAATACAGAAATATTTTAAAAGCTTTTGTAATAACATAGAAGTTGTAATTTTATATGAAATTGTGCTCCTTACGAATACTATTTGTTTCGAATTTTATTCAAAAGAAATCGAGTTCCATACATAATGGCATCGAACGTACAGGAATAAAGAATTTCATTGATATCCAAAACCGTTTTTGTTTTATTTAAAAAAACTTTTGTAGCGGCTCTTATTGAAAAACCCTTTATAAGGTGTAACTAAAAAGTTAAATAAAGAGATATATAAAAAAGTTAAATATAAAAAAAAAACGGAAATAAGTATTATTATGCAAAACAACTAACTTTCGTTTGCCATTTACCTCTTTTCAGCAAACATTTTTGCTGTTTTACAAACCTTTTTTGCAACAGTGACATACTTTTTATTTATTTTTTATTTTGAGTATATGTTTAGTAATGGTATCGACATGATTCAGTAAAACAATTCTTTAATATTTTAAATTCTTCTTCGATAATATGTTCTACGTCTTCAATGATGAACTATTAATTCAGATATTACTATATTTATGAGATTTAGATCGCTTGAGTTTGAATAGACATTTTCAAAAGTTGACTTAAAATGGTATAAGTCCAATAAATTACGTGAACCGAAATTATTTATTTTAAGATATCGTAAACAAATTGAATATTAAACAAGTTCCAACAAAGTCCAAACTATATACCCTTCGTTGGCTTGTTGTATAACTAAATTTTGGCATAGTTTTGAAAACTCTCATAGTACGATCGTTCCTGTAGTACATTAAAATTGAAAATTGACAATTTAAAAATTCTTTTTTTACGCCAAATTGATTTTTTATAATTTCAATGTGCAAGTTTCTCAATGTATTTGATTGTTTTCTTAATTTGTCGTTCTGTTAATTTTATAATTTTTATTATGCCGGATGGTGTGCTTTAGACAGCGATTCCTTTGTTCATTTTATTAAAAAAAATAATTCTAAACTGGGCTGTATCTGGAACATCCAATGAAATACAGGGTGTTTTCAAATTTTACTTTAGAAAAGTTAATTATAACTGCAACAATTTAAAGCCCAGAGCAAAAAGATTTAATTTATTTTACAGATAATCGACCTATGGTAGAAAAATAATAAAAGTGACATTTTCTTTGGCGTGCTAAAATATTTTTCTTATCAAATTTAGTCGGCTATATTATGCGATATCATTTGGAGTCTGATTCAATATTTCGAAAAATTCATATGTTTTAGATTTTATATTAAAAGATGCCTTTATTTTCCAGTCATATAGGCATCATTACGTAGCCTACCGCAAATATACATTCCCAGTAAATTACAAAGTAATGCTATGTAGGAGCCACTACCCGTTACACACTGTGAAATGACACAAAGTAAAAACGAATCGAATATTACCTTATCTATATATAGATTTTTATTTAGAAGTAACGTAATATAGTGAATATTGAAGTGAATATTATTCCTCGTAACCAAACTTTTGCTAAGTGTGTTTCCATTCCAGCATTACTTTTCACTAAACCGTAATGAAGATTGGTCGCTTTATACATTACTTTGTGCGCACTAGTAATGAGGTGAGGCTCCATTTTTGCATTACTTTGAACGCATTAGTAATGAGTGCTGGTTCAATTTGTACATTCCTTTGTAGTAATAAGGGTAATAAGGGGTTGTTTCACTTGTACATTACGTTGTATGCAGTAGTAATGAGGGTGGTTTCATTTATACATTAATGTGTACTCAGAAGTAATGAGGTTATACTATTCGTATCGTTACGAGATATAATTATACCTATGTATGAGACTTCTCGGTATCTCGATATCGAAAAAAAATAATTCAAGATGTCGATGTGATAAATATTTTAATAACGTAGTACTTTGCCATAAAAATCAAATGTACGATAAATTAAAAAAAAACTTAGTGTAGGGTATAATTGGAAACGATAAAGCTTCGTATTGGAGATTTTGTTCGCAGATAGTTCGAATTCGATTTGGTAAAAATCAAGTATAAAACTGTTTTTAGAAAACATGTTTTTTTTGTTGAATTTGAACTTATCAAAGTTCCAGGGATGAAATGAAGGGATGTCTACAAAAAGCTGTAAAATCTCGAACCAACTCAAATTTCGAATGATATGGGACTCTATTTTATACTATACAAAAAAAAAAAAAAATTAAGAAATCATCAGGCACCGCAAACCGGAATCGGAACCGTTTTGGTTTTCAAAACCGGAATCGGAACCCACATATTTTGTTTGTTTGGAACCGGAGTCTTAGAACCAGAACCGGAACCGATATTTTAGTTTCTGTCAGGGACCGCAATGAACGTTTCGATTTTTGGAACCGGAACCGTTATAAAAAAAAGTGTGGAACCGAAATCGAAACCTATAAAAAGTTTCTTGTTGAACCCGAAACCGGAACCCATATTTTAAAAATATTGGAACAAAACTGAAAACGAAACCGATATTCCAAAGAGTTTTAGTCTCTGATTTAAAGAGTAGTTGTCGGAGGTACTGGCGCTAGTAATTTTTTCCATTGAATTAAATAATTTTTGTTGCAAACTTTTGTACGCTATAAAACATTTTCAAATTGCACTAAAACAATAAGAGCAGCAACAACATCGAGCAGTCAGCTGTCACTTGCTATCTAAGCAGCTGTCGCTCGGCAACACTGACAACAAAAACAACAATATTTACAGCAGCAGCAACTAGAACCGCTGCAGCGCAGCCACACGTTGCGGTTTGTGTCTGCGCTAAACAACTTTCAGCTTCACCGCTGCCATCTTCGCCACCACTGCCACCATCATCCGGCGCCGCCGCCACCGCATCACCACAACAATTCTTTCCTCAACTGAGTCTCTTTGCTTCGCTTTTATTTCATTTTAATTTTACGTTTCGTTGGCGCTGCAAGCTGCGAGTGCTGCATAAATTTTACGCTGCGGCACAAGAAGAGGCAACACTTGAGCGCAGCCACTTGACGGCGCACGTTGTGTTCTGTGCTGTGTGTTACTGACAATGTGTGGGTTTTTCTAGTTGTTGCACTGCATCTTCATCATGTGGCTGCCATCTCCAACGTCATTTCCTACAACTGATCTACCTCTCCTCCTACGGCCACTCCTTCTCCTCATCTTCTACTTCGTTCGCAATTTCCGCACAATGTTGCTTAATTAAGAATCCTGACGTTTGCTCCAGTTTTGCGTGTGATTGAAAAGCATGTGCGTACTTTATGAAGCGTTGCACATGCCACAAGGATGCATCAAGCGATGAGCAAAGAAGCGGCAACAAACAGAGCATCAACAGCAGTTGCAACTACAGAGACGACAGCAGCAGCAACAACAACAACTGCAACAGCAATTGGAGCAGCAAACGCTGTCGCTGACATCCTCGAATGCATTTCAAAACTGATTTCAATGCAATTTCCAAAATGCAACCAACATTTGGAGCATTGTATTAGCACAATGTCATTGTCATCGTTGGTGCTGCTGCATATTTTATTCGGAATTTCAAGTGACAACTAACTGAATTTGACGCTGTACATATCAAGAAACACAGCGGTAAAATGCGGGATATTACGACTAAAAATTAGCTAAAATTTACAGCACATTGAATTTGGCATCAGATTTTGTAGAACATTACTGACTGACAAGGAAATACAATTTACCAAAATCATGATTTTGTTCATTTGATTTTCATGATTTCAAAATGAGAAAAGTTCAACACCTGAAAAATCTTTTATTAGATGAGAAAGTCGATGTAGAAATTGTCGATTTTGACTTAGTCGATTTTGGCTTTGTCGATTTTGACTTCGTCGATTTGGGTACCAATACTCGGGTTTCGCTGAAAATTCTCCTATTGGATTTTTCTCATCCAATAGAGGATTTTTAGAGGTTGACCTTAAATGAGCTAAGCTCCTATACACAGACAAATTAATCGACGTAAATGTAGCAAACGATATTAATTGCATACATTAATCAATACAGAAATGAAATACACTTTTTTTCTCTGTACTGACGCAGTTTGAATTAGATATCATTACGTCATTATTTCACAAATATTTTAAATTCCATATTAAGGACTAATGAATTTCCTTTCTGACTATAAAATTTAACGACAATTTTTACTAGGAAATATAAACGTTTTAAATATGTTGGAAACCTTAAATTTGTACTGAAAAATTGGCCCTAAGTATATCCGAAATCTGTACACGAATACCACAATAATTTTGAAAAATAAATAAATTGATATTCGTGCAATTTAATATTGAAATACTTTCAGTTTTATATTGAAAAATGTATCCTTATTATATCGAATATAAAAATGATAGTCAATTGCGCTATTTGCAGGGAAATTAAAAAATGGTTATTTTCAAGTATAATTGGTAATTATATAATGATTACAATCATTAAATCAATCTGAGTGATTTTAATACATTGTCGTAGTTGTTTTTGTATGGTTAAAAATTTTACTACATTTCTGTACTACATCTGTATTAATTTTTACTTTATTCCATATTTGTTTTAAAGCCAAGATTATACAGAAAACAAAAACACACAACAGTTTCTGCAATACGTAATGAACCAATTTCTAATACATTGTGTAGTAAAATCAACTCAAATAAATACAAATTCTTTCGTTTAAGTAAATATTAAAATTAACTACATTAATTTTCTCGCACTTCAAAGTAAAAACTTAAATTCAAATTGAACCCGTAATTAAACATTTTTTCATCTGCTTTCATTCATCTTCTAACTTTAAATAGTTAAAAATAGTTCCATGTTTAAACTTTAATATTTAATAGATGTATGCACCAACAACTCTGGATTACTGACTATGTACAGATTTCTGACTCGGTCACACTTTAAGTTTATCACAGATCTACTTGGCGTATGAGTAATTTGTTGGCTGCTAAATGGCAGGCGATTAAATTGCACCAACCGGCCAGTGCTGCTTGGCATTGCAATAAAAATACAGTTAAAAATATATATATATGGACACACACACATATAAATACAGGAATATATAGATAGATATACGGATCGTGACAACGCATAACGAAACCAATCGCCGCATTTAATTGTAAACGCAGCTGATGTAATTATAACTTGACTTTATTTGGCCGCAGGATTCTGTGCAACTGACTGTCAGAGCTGCTATCTGTCTGTACCGCTGTCTGTCTGTTCGTTCGTCTGTCTGTTGTCTTTCGGTGTATGCGTGTGCAACACACACACACACACAGACACAGACACTATCGCACAATCACACGTACAGCTGCCACTCACGCTCAGCTGCATTGAATGCCACACGAAACGCAGATAAACGAATGACTGAATAAAGTTTAAAGCGCTGTGGCGCGGTTTTTAAATAATTTTTTAAAATTTTTAAAATAAAAATGACGAGAGAAATATGTTCAAAATCGAACAGTTTTTATGTGAACACAGGTTCAGTTTTGCAGTGAAAGTTTAAACCGAGTTTTAAATTTTCAACATTTATTAAAACGTTTATAGTTGCTATACATAATGGACAAATGTCTTTAAATTTTGCAGACAGCTAGATAATTAATAAGCAGTTCATATGTTATATTAAATATTTGTTATATGTTGACTATCGACGAGTTTATATCGTCACTGTCATGCCAAAGTGGCGTATATGCATTTTCAAAATGCAAATTTTAAAATTTGAAGTGCTTTAACAATTAGTAAATTTTTTTTTTGTTATTTTGGTTTATTCATCAATTATTATAACGTAAAGAAAATATATTTGTATTTGGATAACTTACTGAATTATAAATATGAATTTTGCTAGGCAATATCCTGACCAAAACTCAAATATTTTTGTTTTCTATGCTATAACTCTTTATTTGCGCAAAATCAAATAGTGATGTAAAGGCATTAACTATTTTTTTTAAAGCACCTATCGATCATCATCATTATTTTAAAATATTTTTTTGAATTTTTATCATTTGCAAGAAAAATGTTTGGCAAATTATTTTTTAAATAATGATGCCAATCGATAGGTGCATTAAAAACAAACAATTAAAACCTTTACACGACTAATTTATCTTGCATTAATAAAGAGTTATAGCAAAAAACGAAAATATTCGACCTTTTTGGCATGACAAGATATTCAATTATTCAAATTTCTTCGTTTTTTTTGATATAACTCATTATTGGTGCAAGATAAAATATTGGTGTGAAAGAATTATTGTTTGTTTTTAAAGCACCTATCGATTGGCATCATTATTTAAAAATAATTTGCCAAACATTTTTCTTGCAAATGATAAAAATTCAAAAAATATTTCAAAATAATGATGTTTATCGATATTTTAAAATAATTAATGCCTTTACTCTACTATTTTACCTTATACCAATAAAAATTTATGGCAAAAAACGAAGAGAATCGCCCTTTTGGCATGACAACATTTTCAATTTTTCGAATTTTTGTTATTTGCAAGAAAATATTTTTAATTCATGATGCAGATCGATAGGTGCTTTAAAAGCAAACAATAAATGCCTTTACACCACTCTTTATTTTGTTTCAATAAAAAGTTACGGCGAAAAAACAAAAAGATTCGCCCTTTTGCCATGATAAGATTTTAAATTTTTCAAATTCGCTTTTTTGGTTTTGTCTTTTATGGCTAGAAATATCCAACAAAACCACACACGATTTTGGCAAAGTATGTATACTTGAGGAAAACTACATTCAAAAATATTTAAAAACGCAAATGTCAAAAATTACACATTCGCCCCTTTGGCATGATAGTGACGATATCTTGTTTAAACTAAGTTTAATTTGAAAATGTTGCATAAAACTTAAACTTGGTAATGTTGAAAATTAAAATCTTTGTTTTTTTTTATTTCTGTTACTATGAAATTTTGTATTTTTCTTAATTTCAAGTCTTAAATCCATCTTGAAAAATTTCTAAGATGGTACTACCAAAATATTAATATTTTCAGTTCATCTTATGTGGTATCACCCGTATAAATATATTTCAAAATATTTATCGTATTACATTCTGAACACACTTCTCCTATAAAAATTATAACAAAAAACAACAAAAAAAAAAACACAAAATAACCTCGCTTTAATCTCACTTTAACACATTAAGCGCGCTGTATATTTTTATATGCGAAATGCATATTAAATTCATGTCAAATTATTATTCCCGGCGGCCTTATTTTTTGAAGAGCACAACAGTAGCAGCAGCAGTAAAAACAACACGAGCCACACACATGAAGGACATTTGACACAATTTCCGGCTGACGTCGTCGTTGTCGCCTTAGTCAAACGTGGGGCTCAAGTAGTCAAAGTTGAGGATTTGCAAAACGTGTCTATAAATTTTAAATAGCTTTCGAAACAAGGACATGTCGAGCACCAAAACAAAATCAGCAGCGCATATGCTGTGACATATAAATAATGCAGCAGCTCAAAGCAAAAGTTGGCATAGTCTCTCCAAGGGAGGCGGTGGGCGGTTGGGGGTTTGGTCTAGCAACTGCCATAACAATTAAAGCAAAAGTGGCTACAATGTGAAGCATAGCCAACTTAATTTAATTATCAGCGAGTCGGCCTAAAGACCTGCTTCCCACGACGTCCACGATGAATTTCGTGTTGAGACGCAAAACTCCGAGACTCTTCATGCAAATCGATGTGAATGCGAAGTAGCAATTATTGCGAGACACTTATCGGGTACTTTGGGACTAGGCAGTAGTATTACGAAGGAAATCAAATGAGATTTTAGCAAACGAATTAGCATAAAATAAATAATTTGTATTCAAAAACTTTAGACTTTACTCAAGTGTTACTTTTAAATTTTAAAATGCTCTATGTTTTTATGAAATTGTATATTACATAATGTTTTAAATAAAAATTGTTTAATGAAGCACTTGAGAAAAGCAGTAGTTGTTATAAATATTGAAAAGTTTGCAACAACAATCAGTTAATTTTTATTTAATAATTCAAAAATTTAAAACTTTAGTTAAAATGTATAATATAACAGTAGAAAGTATGTATATTACAAACAGAATACAACAAATTGTAAAAAAATCTTTTAATATAATACAAATCTGCATAATTTTTTTTAATAAAGCCTTAAAAAGAAACACAAAACGAAACACGTAAAAGTAGAAATTTTTGCTTTATATTGTCTTTGCATACTACGAGTTTCTTTCAGTTTCCTGCAGAGTCCAAAGATAAATGTTAACTCTTTCGGAGGTTTCTAAATAACTCTCACTGAACTAATAGTTTCATCTGTATTGTTGCTATAGGTTTTATGCAGCCGCGTTGAACAATTCACGAACCATTGCTGTCGTTTCTGAATATGAACTACGACAGTAATTCGCAGCAACCGAACAATAACCGACTAATCGGCTAATAGTTATTTGCTAAAACACGAACAACGACTATCGGTTGTTGTGTTTGACTGCCACAGCCATACACAAAAACCGGACATCGACTATCGTCGTAACAATGTAAAAAATTAAATAGCACCAGCAGTACAAGTAGTCATATTTTAAATTTAAATTGCTACCGGTGACTATCATTTGCTATCAATTGCTACCGGTGACTAAATAGGTTAGGTTTTGAAGTGTCGGCAATCGTTGTGTTGTCGACCACATAGACCAGAGTTGATTCATTGTTTCCAGTTTTAGCGAATGTTTGTTCTAGCGAATGTTTGTTCTCTATTTCCTGGAAGAAAAAAGAGCCTAGAATAATATTATAACATTTTTTAACATAATAACATAAATAACCTTTTTTTTAATATGTCGCTCGTTCTACGGCAGTAATGTTGTTATTGGTATTTATGTGTTAATAAAAAATACAACAAACAATATTAAAAAAAAAAAAAAATTGTTAAAAAAAAATATTTGTACGACAAAAACAACGCTTTGGTCGAAAAGCAATATATCCAAAAAAAAAAAAATTTAATTAAATAATGAGAAAATTAAATAATGAAAAAAATGTTTTTCGATAAATAAAAAACTTAATATAAAATATTATGTGATTTTCTTATACCTTTTGTTTTTTCTATATTTCAATAATAATGAAAATTACTACTCTATTCCTTACTCTAGTAAGAATGATAAAAAAAATGAAAAATGCACTAAGTACTCGGTGTCATAAGCAGTTCATTTCAGTATTTGAATGTTTATTGCACATCATCATAGACCTCTTCACTTCAGTTTTGTTTTGCTTAGGTTTTGTTTTGACAGTACTTGGTTCTTTGTTGTTGTGAGCAAGACATTCATTTGATTTTCAAGCATAGAGTTGACGACAGTAAATGTTTTGAAACGAAGTGAATGTCTTGAAGTGGGTTTCAAATGGACTTGTGCACATGTCTAATATGTATCTTAAGTGAAAAACAAAATTAAAAAAACACAAATAAACAAAAACTTACTTCAATTACTACAATATGTGGATTTTACTACAGTATGTATAAAATCCGTTCAAATAACTACAAATGCACTTAAAATGTAAATAACTTTTTTAAACATATACAAAAATGTATTGATTTTCACAGTTTACAGAAAAGTATGACAGACTTTGAATGGAACTTTATAATTTTGTAAGAGACTAGTAAAACTGTGTAAAAACTTTTAATTAGAAAAATATTTTAATGAGAATCACAATTGTGACGAGCTTTGCGATTAAAATTCTTTTAAATTGCTTTGGATGACAAAAATTACGTGGTGCTTTTAAAAGCCACGAAAAAAATATCAAAAGTTTTATCTATTTTCAAAGTTTTAAACAATAAAGCAATTATCGCAAAAACACATAACACATTTATGTTCCATTCTAGGTATCGCAACGGCGATGTGGTCAACGTCAACAATACCGACCGCTACGAGGGTGGCAACTCGGAGAACGTAGCCCTCGTCATACGCTCCACCGACAAGGAGGACATCGGCAATTACACGTGTCAACTGTCAAATGCCGTCGGCAGAGGCGTGTCCGAGCAACAAATCGATTTAGATGTGCAGTGTAGGTGCAATTTTAAATGCTCTTTTGCTACTCTTTTGTTACTCTTTCATTGCTTTTTATATAGATATTACCAAAGTGTTCAGTTTTACTGTCAGACTACATTTCTCTACTATTTTTGTTACCCTCTCTATGTAGATGTGCCAATCGTTGAAGTTCTAATGTTGCCCGAGGGACCCGTCAAGGAAAGCGACGAGTCGAATGTGACGCTCTTTTGCAATGTGTTGGAGGCAAATCCCGGTGTACTGACCAAAGTGCGTTGGTATGCGAACTCTACGCTGCTCAAGGAGTTGCCGGACTGTGAGGAGACGAGGGTAAGTGTAGCTTTTAGAGCGCTAAATATACCGTATTTCAAAACCTGCTGCTCCATAGGAGGATCTCTGCCACATTGATCCCAGCAAATTACTGCTCGAGAGCATTGGACGTGGCTTCTTCTACAACTACTCCTGCGAGGGCTACAATGCAGCTGGCTGGGGACCACGTAGCGAAGATAAGGAGCTTATGGTGTGTACAACAAAAGCTTTCTAAATTTTTTAGTTTTACAAAAACTCCCTTTGCCATGCTATAACTCTCATTATAGGTGCATTATGAGCCCGGTCCAGCGACGTTGACACATTTCCCATTGATCGCTGTCAAAAAGAAGAGCGTCACCTTTTCCTGTTCCGTCGAGGATCCTGGCTATCCTGAATCGAATAGGTTTGTAGTCAATAATGCCACGACTATAACGCCAACAAAATTAACTGCAAAAACAAATACAACAACAACAAAAACAACACCTCATTCCATAATACATTTTCACACGGTACAAGCGCTCGATGCCACGGAAGCTGAGGAAGCTTTCGAGGCCATATTGAGGCACAATCAGATACAACAACAAAAACATGCTATTATCGATCTAACCCAACGCCCCATTTGTTCCCTGCTTACGCTCACCCCACTGTCACAGCCTTTGCTCTCACTGATAACTCCCGTTCACAAACATCGTCCCTCATCAGTCACATCAGAGCTTTCATCATCCGCATCATCTTCATCCCTAAACACATCCACATCCACCTATTCCTTCTATCGCAAAATGGGCAAATTCTCTTTCAATGGCCACATTTTACCCTACCTGCCTAGATTCCGTTGGCTGCGTGGCGGTCGCGGCCCCCTGCAGGACATCGTCACCAAGGACTGGACCGTCGAGCCGGTCGGCGTCGACAGCCGCACCAATTATACATGCTATGCGCACAATGAGGGCGGCAAGGGCGTCAGTGCCACCGTTAACCTGGAGGTGCATGCGCCGCCGTTCTTTATCAAGAATCTGTCGCCGTACACAGGCATCTTGCATACGTCGCCCAGCGCCAATATCCAGTGCCGCATCGAGTGTGTGCCGCGTTGTGAGATTTCATGGCTAAAGGACAATGTGCCCATCGAGAGCAACGATACGCGCTACTTTGTGAAGGAGAAGTATATGGACGCAATGCCGGCAACGGGCGATTTTGAGAGCATGCTCTCTGTGCTGGTAAGTAACGGGACGGATAATACGAGAGGACTTAACTTAAGTCACAAGTAAATGTTATTTGATTGTATTATACACACTATTTAAGAAATCTGCACTATTCTCAAATTAAATTGAAAGTTTTCTGAATGAAAGTGAGAAAATTCAAAATGAAAATTATATTTTTTTCCATTAAAATTTAAAAAATTAAGAATTCATTGGAAATTTTGACTTCAAATTGAAACAAGCCAAATTCTAATTCAGATGTTGCATTTAAAATTGGATATGTTTGAAAAAAAATCGAGATTTTCCATTTGAAATTGAGAAATTTTCGAACAAAACTGAGGTTTCATTTAAAATTTCAAAAGGAAAATATCAAACTCGAATCTATATTCTCTATCGTATTTATACTATTCTTCAATTTTCCTATGAATTGATAGTTTTCTGAATGAAAGTGCGAAAATTCAAAATGAATATTATATTTTTTTCAATTTAAATTCAAAATAACTAAAACTGAATTGAGATTTTCGATTTCAAATGAAAATAAGCCCCATTGAGATTTTGCATTTAAAATTGGGTATATTTGAAAAAAATTGAGATTTTCCATTTGAAACTGAAAAATATTCCAATGAAATTGAGGTACCATTTAAAATTTGAAAAGGAAAATATCAAATTGGAATCTATATTCTCTATGGTATTTATATTATTCTTCAATTTCCTAATGAAATTGATAGTTTTCTGAAGGAATTAAAATTTAAAAAGTTAAGTTTTCAATTGAGATTTTCGATTTCAAATGAAAATAAGCCCCATTGAGATTTTGCATTTAAAATTGGGTATATTTGAAAAAACCGAGACGTTTCACTTGAAATTGAGAACTTTTCCAATTAAATTGAGGTTTCATTTAAGGAAAATATCAAATTGGAATGCAAGTTCTCTATATTATTTAGATTTTTTAACAATTTCAATTTCTTTTAATTTATCTTAATTTAAAATGTGAAATCTCTATTTTCCTTTCGAATTTGGTTAATTTTAGTCAATTTGATGTAGTCAATTTACAGTAATTCAACTAATCGCTGAATGGAATGTACTGAAAATGCTAAAAAAATCAATGATGATTAAAATAAGTAAAATTTGTTCTTTAAAATAGCTACTTTTAATAGATTTCATACAAGAAAATTCACAAAATATGTTATTTAGCCATGTGCAATGCTGTACGAATCCCGAAATTTATATCAAAGTACCGAATACTAATTTCAGCTACCCGAACTGATTGCAATAATGTTCAAAACTAGCCCCCTTATTTTATAAAACGAAACGAAAAGTGATTTGTCAAAAATTCCAGTGACGTCTTGTTTTACTTTTTAATTTTTTCGTCGTTTTTATTTCATTCAATACAAAAAGTTCTGTCACTGGAATTTCTGACGTTTTTTTGGACGAAACACTTTTCGTTTTACCAAATATGTGGGTAACTTTATAAAATCTAGTATTTTTGTGGTTTTTTTCGCCGAAAAATTAAACACAAAATAACTTTTATATTACCTTAAACTTTTTTGATTTAATAACCCATTATAAAACTGAAAAACAGAAAAGGCAGATATATTAAAACTTTTTTATCGCTCAATGCTTAGCACAAAACCTCTACCATTATAGTCAAAATAAACACATTAACTGTCAAATTAATATGTGTTACAAATACTTTAAAAGCACATATATGTCAATGCATTTTCAGGCCAATAAATGAATTATTTTCATATAAACATCTCCATTTTCACCTTAATTTGACATATTCACTATTATTAAGTATACCGCACTTTACACGACAGCTGTCAAAAGGCATATCATACCGTAATTTTGCTACCCTTACTATTCACTAACATTGTGTGCTCTCTTTGTGCGGGTCCACCCTAGAATATTTAATTTTACATATAGCGTTCTATAAACCATTTCCGTCAATTGAAGTCAACCTTTTTCAGTGTCCCAAAACTGTCAAGAGCCATATTTCGCATGTGTTGAATTTCTTTGTGGCTGTCAACATACAATCAAAATAACATAGACCATGCTGACATTTATTTGCTTTGTTGCTGATATTTGTATCTTTCAAAATATATATATATTATTTTTGTCATATTTTCATGCAAAACAAAACTACAACGTGCACTACACATACAACAATCAGCATTTCAACATGTCGAACTGGCCAAATAAAAAATTTGACATCGAGGCGGATAACGCCAACTACACTTGCCTCTCCACGGGCAACACTGTCGGGCCGGGCATCAAGAGCGCCACCTACTTTAGTATTGAATGTAAGTTGAAATAGAAAAACCAAACTAGATAATAAAATTGAAGCACATTCCACTTATACTACATGTGGTGATTGAATAAAAAAAAAAATAAAACATTTTGACATTTGACATTTTTATGCGTTTGACAGATGCGCCTGACAATACAACCGTCTCGGAGGAACTTGTCTATGTTTATGAGAATACCATTCCAGGACGTGTTATTTGTAAATCAAGAGCAAATCCGGGTAAGTCAGTAGTTAATAAGGCATAAACAGAATATCACACAAGTAAGTATTCGTTTGAAGATCATCTGATCGGTGCAAGACATACAACTACGAAATCACTTCTGATATGCTCACCACATTTCAATGTTTGGTAATCAAGATTATAAAATAATATAAATCAGATTTTAAATTATTCGTTACGATTTGATTTTGAACATGTGAATTTATGTATAGAATTCACCATTTTGTAGAAATGTAAATTTTGCGTCAAATATATATTTTATACGGGAAGTATCATAAAAATGAACACAAATTATCAGTTTTCCTCACAGAACCAAATAACACATTTTAAGACCATAAAAAATGTTTCATATAATTATAATTTTAACGGAATTTAAAATCAGTTAAAATTACACATATGAGTTATGGTGTTTTTTTAATGAATACACTTTTCACATTGTTTTTCATTAATGATGAATTAAATCAAGAATGGGAAGTAACTCTTGAAAAACCATTTCTTATATCCTACACTAACAATGGAAGGATATGTATATTCAGTTTGTTCATCCATTTGAAAGACCTAGAAGGAGGTCTTACAAACGTCTGATCAGTTTGACCTCTTGTGCCTCGATTTAGCGATACCCATCTGTCTGCCTGTCGACACGTATCCTAAACGACACGTATCCTAAATTATTTCTCTATTAATAATAATAATAATTTGGCGCTACAGTCCTGTATAGGACTTCGGCCGAGCTCTCTCACAATTTGCGCTGTGCGTGTTATATTTGTAATCAAAGTGGTGGGACCTACAGTTTATTGCCGAATCCGAACGGCGGGTGAGAGCTTTTCATAGGCAATGTTTTACTCTCGTAGGTTTGCCATTTACTGCCGAGAGGTAGCGCGGTATAGAAAAATATTTCTATGGAAAGATGTTGTTAGCCCCAGTCCAGGCTTGAACCGGGGACCTTTCGGCTCGCAGTCCAACGCACTAACCACTGAGCTACCGCGGCTACGTTAAGAGCGGATCTATTGATAGCAGGGACTAAAACATTTCGGAATATTAGCGGTTCCACTTCCGATTCCGGTTCTAATCAATGAAATTATATGTGTTCCGTTTCCGGTTGCACACATTTTTTAAATAACTATTCCGGTTCCAATAATCGAAACTATTCCGGTTCTTTGCGGTACCTGTTAGGGATTAAAATTACGATTCTGGTACTGGTTCGAGGATTTTTAAAATAACCGGTTTACGGTTTCGATTCTGTTTACAACCAAAAAAAAAAAAGATATGAAATTATTTCCGATTCCACCCTTTTTTTAATAACGGTTCTTAATTCGGTTCGAAAAATTGAAACGGTTCCGATTCTTTGCGGTCCCTGATTACAAATTTACAGTTAGTTTCAGAATTCGTAACACTGGGACCTCTAAACCAATTGAAAGGGTACCCAGTCTGCTGGGTAGCATTTCTTTCGATAGCATTACAAAAACGATATCAAAAGTCGGAGAATTCCTACGATATCGAATCAAATTTTGTATCAATATTAATCGGAAAAACATATTAAATTCCTAGGATAGATCGAAACGACATATCGAACGTTATTTGAAACGAGAATAAAAACGATTTTAGATTAATATCGCATAAAATACTGCAAAGTTATCGAGATTGATTCGAAAATATTGCGATATCGATATTTAAATTTTGTATCTTACAATATATTTTTATTTTACGTAATATTTAAAAAAAAATTGTTGTGTTAAAGCACCGAGATCGATCTTTGAATTGTAGACAGTTCAAGGAGTTAAGTATGGAATCCACCATACAAAATCCAACATACAAAATCCTCTGGTACAAAATCCACCCGCACAAAATCCAACTGTACAAAACCCACCTTTGGAAAATCCACCCAGTTGGTGTATTTTATACTGGTAAATTTTTTACTGGTAGATTTTGTAGAGGTGGATTTAGTAACTTAGGTTCCATAACTAATTTAAACCATTAAAATAACTAATTTTAACAATATATATTCGAAAGTAGCTAATAACAATTAATTAGAATTGAACGTAGTTTAAATATAGGCGATTCCTACTAGAAATTGTACTAGGGTCATGGTCAGGAACTGACCATTTTATTTTTACCTCGTCAAATCCCGACCAGTTACATAACAAACATGAACTGGCCACCCAGTATACCACAACTCGGAGCCTCCAGTGTATCGAACAATTCTCGTAGTGGCTTCGAGAAAAAGAATCGATCTCGTTATTATATCGAAACTAATTTTTACTGATTTTTGTATAAAGTTCAAGATTCAAGTACATGCCTGCTTTCGTCCTCTGGATATAATTTTAGTAATTGTATGCAGGTCCGATCAGTTGGAACACCCTTTTGCGTTCAAGTAATGTCAGAGTCCGCAAGAGTTGGGTCAATTTCATTATTAATAAAAGCCACAATTTTCGTGCGTTGGTCACTTCTTTGCTAAAAAAAAGTTAGAACTACTGATGGCGACTCGTTTGCGATTTTAAAAATAAGGTCACCAGGTGACCATTGGGGATCCGTACGAAATGTCGAAAAAAAAAATGTCGAAACTTTAAAATGTCGAAATTATAAAAGCCTTAGAACGCCGAAACAATATTGGGCCGAATCACAAAATGTCGAAAAATATTTTAAAGCTAGAAAATGTCGAAAAATCTTTAAAACTATAAACACAAAATTATTTTTATATAGGATCAAAAAATGTCGAAAATTAAAATGCCGAAATATAAAAATGGTGAAATACAATTTTCAACTCCTATATGAGCAAGTCCACACCAAATCTCGCAGGATTAACTAACTCTTTTCGATTTCAATGATATTTTGGCAACTGATAAAGGGTATCGGGATCTGCACTCACCACACTTCCAGAGATACAGTCCAAAGCTAAAAAATTGTCAATGACAACTTTCGTATGGTGGTTCCTATTGAAATTTCTGTTGATGCTCGAAACATCGTTAAGGTTTCGTTTTAAAACTAATAAAACAATCTTTCTTCTTAACATGAAAATATGCCCAACGGTCGTTATTCTTGAACTTCAAATTGCATGTCCTTAAAAAAAGTATTTAAAAAAAAATCAAAATTTTTGTTGATTTATTATAAGTGTTAAAGCTAAATTCCAAGTTGGAATTTTGAAGACAGCATATTTAACAGAATTCGTAGCGGAGATTCTGATATTCACGGGACTCATAATGATGGTGTCGACGTTGTTTTTTTTTATTAACTTTGTTCTTTTTTAATATTTTTATCTTCGTGTTTTATTATATTTACTTAAAATATATATATTCGACATTTTCTATAATTTTTTCGTCATATTAAATTTCGATATTTTTAGTTTTCGACATTTTGTTTTTCAACATTTAAGTTTTCAACATTTTTTTTTTCGATTTTCTACATTATTGTCATAGTTTCGATGTTTTAAATTTTGACTTATCGTACCAGACCCGTCCATTGTCTTTTTCTTTATGGATGTATTTCCTTTTTTTTTAATATAATATAATATATATAGAGTGGACATTATTTTTTATATTTTTATCTTAATTTCAATTATTTCATTTAAAATAAAATAAATGAAAGTAGTGAGCTTTGAATTTTCATTTTTTATTTATTTTTGTTTTTGATGTCAGAAATATTTTTGTTCAGAAATAAAAAAAAAAAATGTAAACACATGCTAAGTTCGTAGACTCGTTTTCTAAAACTATTTTGTTTAAATTGAAATTGAACATGGACATAATATACGACAAATTAAAACAGAATACCCAGTAAGAGTAAATGACACAAAATTAAATGCAATGGAAAATATGATGATGGTTAGTAATTGTGTTACGAAATTAAATTCAATAGAATAAAAAAAATATATTAATGAGATGGGGTGTGCCGACCATAATGCGAAGGACATAATAAAAAATAGAGAAATAAAGATAGGTAAAGAAATTTCTTTTCGATTTTTTCTGTTTTTTATTGTCATTGCGGATGACATATATAGAAGACGCATTTATTTAAACCAATCAGAAAGGCATATTTTTGTACCAAATAAAAGTTGGATATATAAAATTTTATTTTGTTCGGTGGGTTTTGTACAGGTGGATTTTTAGAATTCAGAATTCTGTGAAATTTTGGATTGTGCGTCAAATGAATTTTATGCGGGTGGATTTCGATCATCTAAGAGATACGAGACATAGCAGATTGGGCAATCTGAAACCATCTTTTACCGCAAACCGTCCTTCATAATTCTTATTATCACACCAAATATCAAAATTTCCCTACTTCAAAATTTCCCATATGACCTATCCTTTCATACTGGGTTATTGGTGTCATTGATTTATGCAATAATGTCATTGTATTGTGCGCTGTTTATCACTGTAACTGTCAGTAATAATAACAATCCGATTTTAGTCACGTATTTTATTTTGTTTTTTGCATAACGTATTTAAATTTCTTGAATAAATAAACCTGGAATTATTATTGACTGGTGCTACTTATGATATTTGCAACTTGTGAAGTTTGATTGACCCAAATATTAATGTCACATTTTTCTAACACATTTCTGTCTATTTCAATTGCAGAACCAACCTACGAATGGCGCTTGAACAACAAGACCGTCACACGAGGCAATGTTCTGATCATTAACGAACGCATGAAGCGCAATGACAGTGGCTACTACACTTGTGTCGCATACAATAAACATGGCAGCAGTACAGCCGGCACTTTTATCGATGTGCAATGTAAGTACTTAACAATGTAGTTTTAGATATTTTTATTATATTTGTTATTATTAGGTCTTTTTATTGTATTATTTGATTATTTATTTGTTGTTATTATTTTATGCTCCATTACGATACCGAAAATATATGCAACATATGCAGCAACCAAAAATAGACACATTTCGGCCAACTGTTTTTAGGGTTCGACCAGAGCCGTTTAGCTGTCCAACGGTTCATTTTGCAATAGTTACTTTTATAGTTTCATCTTTGTCTGTGCAAATGTTTGTCTGCCTGTTTGTCTGTCTATTCGTTGGCTGCCTTCCTGTCCATTTGTTTCCAATAGTGTCCAAAAGTAGCAGCAGCAGCTCTTGCTCTTTAGTGACCCGAAAAATCCCGAGAATAACGTTATTATTACTATTATTATTACCATAATATTTGTTGGTTTTGTTTGTCTGTGCTATTCGCAAATTCAATTGCACGGAAATCATGCACGTTGTTCGTTGCCGCCAACCAACAAATAATTGGATTTTGTCAATATTTGCGGGCAATATTTGTACAACTTTTTGCTCGAGCAAATAATGCGGTTAACATTTGAGAGGATGACTGACATTTTTGGGTGGGTTCCAATGAGCTCCCTCCAACGGAGGTCAGCTGTGGGTCATTTTTTTATTTTCAATTTAGGCACTTTAATAAACATTTAAGACATAAGGGAGAAAGTATTACGTGTTGAGAAAGAAACATATATATGATATGGAAAAGTAATAAAAATGTTTTAATAAAACTTGGTAAATATGAAACAAAATTAATAAAATTAAATAAAAATTTGATATAATTAGGGTATCGATTAGTAAACTTAGAATACATATCGTCATTGTCATGCCAAATGGGCAAATGTGCATTTTTTAAAATATTGGAAAATATCAAATTTTAAAGTTATAAAGAAGTGCTTCAAATATTAGTAAAAATTATTTTTTTTTTAATTTTGTTTGTTTTGGTTTATTCATCAATGATCATGAAGAATATAAAATATCTTTGAATTTGGACAACTCATGAATTATAAAAACGGATTTTATGTGTTTATAACCTGACCAAAACGCAAATAATTTTTTTTTGCCATTACTTTTCATGGGTACAAGTTAAATTAGTAGTTTAAATCAAAAGCGCGAATTCGAAAAATTGAAAATCTTGTAATGCCAAAAAGGCGAATCTTTTTGTTTTTTTGACATAACTTTTTAATGGTATAAGATAAAATAGTGGTGTAAAGGCATTAATTGTTTGTTTTGAATGCACCTATGAATTGGTATCATTAATTAAATTTTTTTTTTTGCAAATGATAAAAATTCAAAAAATTGTTTTAAAATAATGATGTCAATCGATAGGTGCTTTAAAAACTAACAATTACTGCCTTCACACCACTATTTTATCTTATACCATTAAAAAGTTATTGCAAAAAAACGAAAAGATTCACCCTTTTGGCATGACAAGATTTTCAATTTTTCGAATTCGCCCTATTTTATCTCATAACATTAAAAAGTTATTGCAAAAAAACGAAAAGATTCACCCTTTTGGCATGACAAGATTTTCAATTTTTCGAATTAGACGTTTTGGTTCTGTCTTTTGTTGCTATTTCGGCGCAGTAAACTTGAGGAAAAACTATATTGAAAAATGTAAAAAAAACGCAAATGTTAAAATTTACACATTTGCCTCTTTGGCATGACACTAGGCCGGGACGGAAACCATACAAAAAAAAATAGTGAATACCTTGTAAACAATTTTGGCGGATTTTCAGAACCCTCGGTTTTAAAATCCCCGACATACTGGGTTCAGAAGAGATATTGGTACTCTAAATTAGTTCAAATCCTTAAGACAGACCTTTAGACCTATCATTTAACTGTTCTTTAAATGGAGAATCGGATTACGTTGAAAATTCTGCAATTAAAAAACCATTCAGTGATATGCTTAAATGTCTGTATGATGTACGGTTATTCATCCCTAACTAGGACAATGTCATGTTAATATTTTAGTTGATTTCATATAAAAGTGGCAGTGTTTCTTTAAATCAACGTATTTTTATGTCTTCTATGGAATATGTTATGACAGGTTTTACTTCACTAAATACAATTTAAGGCTTTTACTAAAATGACTGCAAAATAATTAAAATTATTAAAATTCTTCAAAACTTCTTTTATATTGATATATTGAAGATACGTTGAAGAGGATTTTATATATTTTTAAAATTCTTAAGAAACCTACTCCATAATTTATATTTATTTAAATCGAAGAAGGCTTTTCATAACCTGGAACTTGTACTCCCTTCATCACAATTTTAAAAAATTATTTATAATTTTGAGTTTTTGTATGAAATATAGTGTATAATAAAGAGATTCATATCAAGCAAGAAGCATAGAATAGTAAATTTCGTAAATATTACAAATTTACGCAAATTTTGTATGAGAATATTTTACGAATATTTGTATATTATGTCGAATGCACACATTCTGTTCTATATTTTTTTTTTAGTTATCAATAATAACATTTTTATAAAACATGCTTGTTTATTGAATTGTTTTGTGTACCGAAGAACTACCACAACATTAATAGTTAATTTTACTATTAAAATAATTAAATAAAAAACTTTTATTTTAATCGTTAAATACCACTAAATACTACACAATACTAATTGTTTGTGATTTTTTATGAAAATATTTAATAATTGTATACTATTAAATTAATAACTGTCCTATTGACAAATTTAAATTGTATTTAAATAGGACTTAAATAGGATGAAAGTACTTCAAAAGTTTAACACGAAGATAGTACTCGGTGTACGAGAACTATTTAAATTTACGCTGTTCATATGAAACCCCTTAATATAAATTAATATTCACAGTAATAATATTGAAATTGTTAAAATTTGTAAATATTAAATATTATTTTATACAATTCAAAAATGGTTTCCTTTAAAAAGTAAACTTGTCTCATATTGTTAATATTAATATATTTAAAATATAATATTACCTCATTTTTACATCAGATAAACCAAGTTGTGAAATTGAAAGGCAGCAGATCGAGGAAAAGGACACACTAATTTGCACTGCATTCGGAAATCCGGTTGAGGTGAGTATTCAGAAAAACAAAAAAAGAGTATTCAGAAATACAAAAAAAGAAGCATACAAAAAATATATGCAAAATCAAATGTTCATCGCCAGCTTAAGAACTTGCAGCTGAGTGTGACTGTGCAATTGTGGTCCATCCACAACAGGTATATTGGACTGACTGCATAAAACCGTACCATAACGAAGTGCATTTCGAATGCGGTTCGATTCGTATGCAACCGATGCACGCAGGTGCTTTTTATCAGGCCCTCCTGTCTATGGGGAGGTGTTCGTCTGCAATGGGTCTTGGGGTTATAAACGTACGAGGTTGTTATGTGGGTAGGGTTGCATAAATCAGTGTTGCACTTGCAGGCATCTTTTTTAAAGTCGCTGGCTTAAACATTGACAGATGCATGTGGCTACGTGATGAATGTGCATGGAAAATTAAATATAGGATGAAAAGGCTAAACAAACTGGGGTAAAGTGCAACAAATAGTTTACGGGAAAATGTGAATGGTTCTGATAAAAGATGCATTAGCATTGTAAAAAGGTTTTATTATTTGGTAATATTTTTTTTTAATTATCCAACTTAAAAGTCTACAAATGCATTTTTAGAAGTTCGCACAACAAGTTAAAATTATTAATAACCATAATGTTTGAAAATATCTAAGATATATTTGCAACAGAACTTGTTTAGAACACCCTTGTTTATGAGTAGAATACAATTTCGTGATACTTTCCAATAAAAAGAATAAAGGGTTGGGAGCGAAATATACAAAAAACAAAACACGCAAACACAAAAGTCCCAAATCAAAATCTTCAAATTCAATATATAAAGGCCTCAACATAAATTCCCAAACAAAAAAGCCCCGAATGCAAAAACTCCAAACATAAAATCACTATTTTTTAATCTTACATAATTTTAAATTGTAATAAAATGATTTTTGTGTATTTCATAATTAAATATTTGGGGATTTTGTATTTGGGACTTTTGTATTTGGGCCTTTTGTATTTGGGGGTTTTCCAAAAACTTGCGGACTCTGTGTTTGGTGATTTAGTTCTGTGATTTTCAAGTCGCTCCCATTAGTAATTGTCGATTAACATATTTATGTTCATGAAAGTACTAAAAAATACGTTCTTTTAGAAAGGGCAATAATAACAAATGAAATCTTAATTCTATCAACAACAAAAAATGTAACCTTTTTACTTAGATTGCAACAAATTCATTTCTATATAAAATTCGTGAATTAATGATAGCCTAAAAAACCAAAATTAATTATGTTTGTCTTAATAAAATATTAGCAATAATATTACTATTGAAATTAGTCAGTATAATTTAAAAAAATGGTTTCAAATTTTTTAAGAATTAGATTATCTATTCTAAGAAGAGGCTGAAAAGGTTACTAAATTTCGATTTCAATTTTTATGTTATTAGGTAATAGATAAAATTTGAGTTAATAGTCAAAATTGGCACCATATTATTAAAAATCAACTTTGCTTAAAAATTGAAGCAAATGCTTCGAATTGTCAAAATGTTCCGCATTTGCTTCAATTTTTATGGATTGCAATACTACTTTGTAAATTTTGAAATACAATAAAAGTTATGTAGGTTTTCTTAAAAGTAAATACTGTTCTTTATTAATATGGCCCATTATAAAGATTTGTTGCGCTAACGAACTCCTTGCCCGGTTTTCTCCACAGCTTAGTCGGTCCTTATAGTCAAAACTAAAAGAGTTATAGTTTGGACTACACCCAATTTCGAACAAGTTTAAAAAAAATGTCAATCAGTTTTAGATAACTTTGGATTGTTTATAGGGTAATATTTCAAGCGTCATCCGAATATGGCAGTTCCGTCAAGAAATCTGTGGTAAATTCGTTTTAACCGAATTGAAATGGTTGTTACAACTAACTTTTACTTCCTTATGCCAAAAGAGGATTTTTCTGTGTGTTCGTGTTGAGTATTGTAATTTTATGCAACAATTATAGATTGATTTTAGAATAATATAATAAATGGGATACAATAAATCAACATGCGATTGAGTAACCCCATTACGCGTGAGGACAAAAGTTTCATTTGTAAAGTCCACAAATATCAGCAAATGAATTGAACAGACAGAGAATTTAAAAAGCGTGCAACACTTACTTTTGAGGAAACCATCTGTCAACAATATTGGGATTTCAAATAAAGTTTAAACTACCAATTACTAATTCAAATAACTGAAAATTTTAATTTTTAAATTATACTAAATTTAACCAATACATCGAGTAAACTCTATGCTCTTAGATGTCAGCAAACATAACTACTCACTTGAACTTAAAAATGAATTCACTTTTATTCAAAAATCATCTATCATTTCATGTATACACAAACAAAAATAATCGACGTAATTATAGCAACCCTTATTAATTGCATTCATTAATCAATCCAGCAATGTAATTCACTAATTTAATAAAAACATATTTGTACGTCAATGCAGCAAATAATTTAGTCGGCGCAGTTTTAATAAAATATATATAAATTAATTTGCTGCATTGACGTAAAAACGGATTTGCTGATTTAAAAAAGAATAGCAAATGTTTTCGTTAAATTAGTGAATTTCATAATTGGATTGATTAATGAATGCAATTAATATCGGTTATTATATTCCTTTATTCTGTACACCTACCATGTCCTTCAATTTTAACTCATTTTTCCAACTTCTGTTTTCTGTTTTCATTGCAGGCTGATTTCCTATGGTCATTTAAAGCAGAAAATGATTCCATAGTTTTTCTCAAAGGCGGCGACAGTGAAGAGCAAAAGGATAAAAGCTATTATGCCTTGGACGAGGATTATGCCATCGCACGTACCTATCGCTGTGTGGCCAACAACACGGCCGGTGTGGGTGTATTCTGCGAAATCGAAGTTGACGGTAAGTAAACGATGAATCGAATTATCCAACAAAAACAACAACGACAATAGCAGGAATGGGCTGAAAACCACGAGCTGCTGTTATCAGCCAATGAGGAACTGCAGCCTTTGGGTCTCAGTGGTCTTAATTGCATTGCTTAAAGGTGCCGTCGCATTGCGAAGCGTGAGAAATTTAATAACAGAGCAGTGAATGAGATTGAGTGGCATATTTGCCTAGGTTATTGGCTAGGTAGGAGGAGGTAGACGAAAGAGCAAAGTGGATAATAAGACTGGGTTCGGTACGGCGCACACCTGCAATTGGAAATGCAGAAGTTTTTAATTGGCGTAGCCTTGCGGATTTTAAGCGAATATTGAAATTATTTTTTCGATTTTAATAAAAAAATAATTCAAACATTCTACTTGTGGTAAATTCTTGGTAGACATGCGCCTTATACAAATGCGTCCATCTATGTGCAAGGTCTGCATCCCCTATAATTCCACTTGGCATAATCACTTCAAAATCGTTCATTCCCATCGAAATATTCCACATATGCGTCGATGATTCAGACGAATGTATTTTTAGCACGCCAACCACACAGAGCACCATCGAACGGCACCGAGTATGCAGATTAAAGGCGAGCACCGCACAATTGCCAGTACCTGACCGACCCTGAACAAGCCGTACCAAATCCCTTTTTAGTCCTTTCAGTGCCATGCTCTACCGCGCGCGTTGCATACATTTTTAATTAAACTTTGCGAAAAGTTGGGCGCATTCATTTGTATTTCATGCAGTCGGACGAATGTTCGTCGGACGGACAATGGGTTGTGGGTCGGCAGACAGGATGTTCAAGGATGCTTCTGCTGAGCGGCTACTACGCTGATAGTGGGTTGTGTAACAAACAAAACTAACAAAAAAAAACAATTCGAAAGTTAAAATTGCATAAAATTTTGCATTTTGTTGGCGTTCGGTGTCGGGCGGTTTTATTTTCGCGTACACAGAAAAAAACTATACATTGTATTGATGAATTCCGTTCTTCAAACCATGATTCGTTGTATTGAAGAACCATTTATAATATTAATGACTAACGCCATTATTGTTATGAATGCTATCATAAATATGAAGAATTCTTGGTAACTGTCGGAACAGTGTTCTTCAATATGATGAACTGTATGTGAAGAATACGTTTCATCATAACAATGAACCAAAATATTAAATACAACATATATGTTCATCATATTGAAGAACGCTGTTCATTAAACCAAATTTCTATCAAAATATTTTTTTCGGATTATTTTTTTTTTCAGAACAATTTTCTTTGGTCCGAAAATTTTTTTACCGGATTTTTTTTTTTAATTTTTTTACTGTTATTTTTTAAATAAAATTTTTACAACACTTTCTTTCGAAATATTTTATAATTTTTTTTTTTTAATATTATGAACAAATTCATCAATATGACAATTCAAATTCATTGTATTGAATATTTTCTCATATATATAATGAATGCATTGATTATCATTTCATTTAATGAACGGTGGTATTAATATGATGAATCTGGTAGTTGGTGAAAAAATTCATAATATTTATGAATAAATTCATCATATTGAAGATTTTTTTTTTCTGTGTATTAACCTTGTTGTTGTTGGCAGTCTTACGAGTAGCAGCCACCAGTGTGATGTATTGATTTTCAACAAACGGAGCAACTTTTTTTTATTTTTATAACCCTACATTTTATGGTATTTGTTCCTTCCGCTGCCATCCCCGACACGTTCATTGTTGCGTTTTTATGGCGCCAAATACCACGCCATCGTTTCAAATCCGGCATCCTCGCACTTCGACCCACTCTGCACGCCATTCGACCCCCACTCTGTACTCTTCATCAGCAAGTCGTTAATCTGTTGTTTTGACCTGATTTGACTCGAGTCTCTCAGTGACTTTGTTCGCTGTTCTACATTTTATTTAATGCTTCAGCACCCTGCAACAAAATCCAGACAACCGGAAGCGATATTTGTTCGTCTGCTTCCGTTGCGCGTTATTCTCATATTTTGCACAACTACTCTTCCCTTTTTCAACTTTTCGTTTAAAGTAAAATTCACCGGAAGTCCATTTGTAATTATTGCGCTTGATGTTGACTGCAACTCTGCGCTGATGTGGTCTTCAAAGACCCCCAAACAACACTCCATTCCGGCTTTAGTGCGACGATTGGCAATGATTTCTTATGACTTCTGCGCTCATTGTTGGCAACACCCTGCTTTATCAATGGCAATTAGACGCATTGAGTACCGCGTATTTCGTGCGTTTCAATTCTACTTTATTTCAATATATTTTTTATAACCTAACAACGAAAACGATAATTGATTTTGCTCTTTAGTTAAGCAGCTTATTTTGACTTTTGGCTGTATTTTATTTACGTTTTTTTTTACAACATGTATATTGTAATGGCTTAAAACAGCTTTTCTTCTTTGAGAGTTGTGAATAATACTATTAAAAGTTGAAATCAATTTTATCAATGTGAAGATGTTATAAAAACTGACGCAATGATTTGGGTCAATGTTAAAACATCTCTCAATTTTTAGATTTTTTATGCTAACCCTAACATTTTTCAACGAATTTATATATTTTATATTCTGCCAACAATCACTGTTCAGTTGAACTCACGAATCACAATTAATGTGAAAAATAATAAAATTAGAAGTAACGACTTTTGCGTTGAAAGTGTTTCTCGGCTATGCATGATTTGTAATACAGAAAGATTTAGTTAGAAATGTTCAATAAAACCAGTAATAATAATGGTTTTTATTGAAAATTTTTAAGGGAATCTTTCTGTATTAGAAATCCTGCCTAACCTGAAATACTTTTAAACCAAAAGTCGATCGACATTACACATTTTTTAAGAATATGTTTCAGGCACCGCCTCCGAATATTTTAGGACAAAAATAAAAAAAAGGCGTTTGCAGGTTTTTTTTTAATATCTCGGTTCAATTTTTTTTTGCGGCTTTATAAAAATAATTTTTTGATTTTACTAGGTACTTTAATTTTATTTATGATCCATATGATGCTCTAAATTATAAAATACTTTCGATGTGTCTTAGGACTATACGGAATAACTGGTTACAAATCTGTATATAAAATGATCAAAAATATTAAATCGCAACCAAAACCATTTTTTGAATACAGCACTCAAATTATTTAAAATTAATTATATTTTCAAATATGTATTAATTATATTTTACAAATTCACATAGTTTATTTGGTTTTATACACTCTGCGTAACTCTGAAGTTGGGTTTTATTTTTATTTAAAAATTGGAATGTTTGATATTTTGTTAATTTTATAAACCTTAAAAATAATGTATTCTATCAATAACAGGTATTTTTTTTTTTTATTTTTCCTTAATTTTTTAAAAATTCAACATTTTTCGTCTGCACTACATCTAATATAGCTACTGGTTTTATGGTATGGTTGCGAGGTAAATTTTGGAATAACGTCTTTAATTCTCCAATAGTTGGTTTCGGTTGTAATGCAAGTGCCACTAGCAACTGCTATGCTGTTTCCCATGGCTTTTTGGAGTGCCCCATAATTTCATTAATAATTTTAAGAAACCCACAACGATTGAAACCCAAACGACAAATATTGCGTCGATGGTTTTGATTATATGAAAAGTATCGATATGATTTCGGCTTTAATTTTTAATAAAATGGTTTCGATTTTTGATATTTATTTCACTTTTGTTTTAATTTCAAATAATGATATATATGATGTCGTCGTTGAAGAAGTAAAACTGCCAAAATGAATAATGGTTTGAATACGCAAATTTTAGAATTTAAAAATATGTATTAAAAAACAGTTAACTAAAAAACAAAACAATTGAAAACCTTTTTATATATGAAAATTACATTGCGGGAATGAATCTGCATAGACCCAACGTAAAGCAACACCTTTTACATATCGTCATTGACATGCTAAAGGGGAGAATGTGCATTTTAAAAATAGATGGAAAATCAAATTAAAAAGTTTGAATTGCTTTAAAAATTAGTAAAAATATTTTTTTTTTCAATTTTTTTTTTTGTTATTTTGATTTACTCATCAATTACCATAAAGTATATATAGAATATCATTTGATTTGGACAACTAATTTAATTATAAATACGGATTTTGTGTGGCTAATAGCAAAATTCGAAAAATTGTAAATCTTTTCATGCCAAAAGGACGAATCTTTTCGTTTTTTTGCTATTACTTTTTATTGGTACAAGATAAAATAGTACTTTAAAGGCATTAATAGTTTGATTTGAAAGCAGCTATCAATTCGTATCATTATTTCAAAATAATTTTTCGAATTTTTGTAAAATGTTAGTATAATGTTTTTTTTGTAGCCGCGGTAGCTCAGTGGTTAGTGCGTTGGACTGCGAGCCGAAAGGTCCCCGGTTCAAGCCTGGATTGGGGCTAACAACATCTTTTCATAGAAACATTTTTCTATACTGCGCTACCTCTCGGCAGTAAATGGCAAACCTACGAGAGTAAAACAATGCCTATGAAAAGCTCTCACCCGCCGTTCGGATTCGGCAATAAACTGTAGGTCCCACCATTTTGAGTACGATTATAACACGCACAACTCAAAATGGTGAGAGAGCTCGGCCTAAGTTCTTATAGGACTGTAGTGCCAAACTATTATATTATTATTTAATGTTTTTAAATAATGATGCCAATAGATAAGTTCTTTGAAAGCAATCAATTCATGCCTTTAAAACACTAATCTATCTTAAACCAATAAAAAGTTCTGGTAAAAAACGAGAATATTCGCATGTCAAGAGTTTCAATTTTTCAAATTCGCCCTTTTGGTTTTCTGTTTTATAGCTAGAAATATCCAACAAAACCACACACGATTTTTGCACAATCTACTTGAGCAAAAACTACCTTAAAAAATGAAAAACAAAAAACACAAATGTCAAATATTCGCCCTTTTGGCATGATAGTGACGATATGAAATAGAATTTAAAATATGACATTGAAAAAATTTCGTAAATGGACCTTAAGTACGGCAGTAAATCGTGGATGCGTGAACGTATTTAAGGGCCGTACTCGGAATATTAAAGTACAGAATGTACGTAAAAGACACTTAAATATTCCCCGTAAACGTAACGTAAATAGTACACGTAAACTGGATTTAAATACAGTGTCGTATACAATCTATATACGGCACTAACATATTGAAGATTTTATTCATTGACTTAGTATCGTATTTTTTAATGTTTTTCATATCTAATACGTTTTTAAACATCAAATTTCAAACGAAAATTTATCTCCATTTACACATTTTTATACCCTACACTAAGAGTGAAAGGGTATATTCAGTTTGGTACGCCGTTTGTAACACCCAGAAGAAAGCATCTCCGGTATGGAAAAGTATATATATTCTTGATCAGCATGACCTCCTGAGTCGATTTAGCGATGTCCGTCTGTCCGTCTGTCTGTCTGTCCGTCTGTCTGTCCGTCTGTCTGTCTGTCTGTCTGTTGAAATCCCTAAGGCTTTTAAAATTGAAGAGCTAGATAAATGAAACTTATAACTTAGATTACTAATATACCTACGCTGTATGTGCGAAAAAATTGGCGAGATCGGTCCATTGTGACCTATGATCCGACCACTTATGTTCAAATACCTCATATAAAATGTACATATAAAGATCAATTTTTATATATACGTGCTTAGGTAAACTTTTTTGGTCAAATATATATTGATATCATGCTCAAATACATGATAATAATGTTTTCCGGCGAAAAGACTTGTGGTTCACAAAAAAAAAATCGAAATTCGGTACACCTACCCATTTGTAAATATGGGTATCAAATGAATGGAAATTCTTCAGCGATTGAATGTTTGTAGTTTTTTTCAGGATTCGTATACCCTGGTGACCTATATATCACTTTGAATGGTAACCACACATATGTGTAGGGTATTCATAGTCGGCTTAGACCGACTATAATTTTGATAATCCTAACTATCATAATTACACCTACTTTAAAATTTCCCATGTGATCTAACCTTCCCAACTGGTTATATATAATTCTTATAAGATTTATGATATTTAAATAAATATGATTTGATGAACAAAATTCTTCAATATGATGTACATTTGTTCATTAATGTAATGAAATGTAATCTTCGAATAAAGAAATTTGTGCGTATTTTTAGCCAAATTTTTGAAGTTTCTGTAACGTTGCCGTAATGTTTACTTAAAATGTTTTTTTTCTATTTTAAATCGAATTTACGCGCCCAGAAAAAAATTCCCTCAAATCACATTAAAATTGGTCAATAGGACAATTATTGATTTAATAGTATACAAAAAATAAATCTTCTCATATAAACTCAATGGCAATGTCATGGTATTTTCTAGTATTTAATGGTATTTTCCGATTAAAATATTAATTTATCCTATTGACTACTTTTAATAGTAAAAAACTATTATTCATATAGTATTTTTTTTCTGGATGCGCTTCTGTACCATAAGTACGTGACCGGAACGATGCACGGTGCCAGTGAAATCTAGTTTAAAACTCGTCGATTACTGATAGGGATTTAAAAAGTATATCCCCGCCAGTAAAACTAGTCAACAACTGGTTACTGAAACGGTTACTGGTAGGGCAATGCTAAGAAACCAAACAGTTTTACTGGCTAGTTTCTGGTCGGAAAGTGCGAGTTACTCGACAAGTGACTAGTAAAACTGACTGGATACTGGTAGAAATTGTTACTTGGGAAACTGTTTTATTTCTATAATAACGATGAATTAAATTAAAACAAACATTGTCATAAAACATATAATAATTTGAAAATATATCAGATATCGATTTCGGTTAGGGTTTCAATCTCTGCTCATAACTATACACTCGGAAAAAATAACTATACAATTAAAATTGGTCAATACGACAGTTATTGATTTAATAGTATACAAAATATAAATATTTTCATATAAACACAAAAACAATTTAATAGTATGCAATAGTATTTTGTAGTATTTAATGGGATTTACCTATTAAAATAATAATTTATCCTATTGACTAATTTTAATAGCAAAAAACTATTGCTTATATAGTATTTTTTTCTGAGTGTAGTTAAAATTAAACTTAGTACAATATAGATTTTTAAAAATGTAATTTTGATTACAAATTAAATACAAAAATTATTTAAATAAAAATATTTTTTAAATAAAAATATTTTTAAAAATCTAATTTAATTTAAGCTATGAAACAGTCCCCTTAAATACTCAAATATTTAATTTTCTAAACAATAGTAGTTCATATCACTTTTGGAAGTTATTATAAATAATTCTTATTACCTATTTTTATGCCTGCGCTTAATACTAACTGCTTAACTAATGAAAATGGCTGGCTACAAAATGCTACTAACAGTGCGTCCAAAAAGTAAGTAGAATGTTAGAAACAGAAAACTTTATATACATTTTTGGCAATATTTAATATAATTTTGTATTTTTAAATTTTATATTGTATTTTTTTATTTTTTTTTAATTTTCTATAACGACAACTTTTAAGTACAATTTGCACATTACAGCAGACAACATTAGATCTTCAGCCACACATACTACAAAAACATGAACACATACATAATACATTTTGCACTTAAGCAGGCAAATGAAAAGCATATCATTGTGTAAACATGTTGCTGTTGTTGCTGGTGTTGCTGCAGCTGCTGTTGTTTGTTGGTTTTGCATGAGTGTGCAACATGTTCTACTAACACAGACACTAAAAAATACAGGAGTTAGATGCAGATGCAGTCACTTAGATGCATTTGACAATGTGCATCTTTGTCGTTATTATGCTGGCAGACAGCAGCAACAACATCCAACAAAATAAGCATGAATGCGTCGTTCTTACAATGTGTCATTCTTTCACTCACTTCGTCAGTTAGTCATTCGTTTCATTTCATTTGCAAAATAAACAGCATCAAATAAAATGCATCTCAAGTGCTGGCGACACATGTTGAATAAACTGAAGAAGTAACAGCAGAATCAGTTGTAATTTTTTTTTGCATTGCTACAACGTCTTTTGTGTATTTGTTGGCAACATAAGGAAGTTGCAACAATTATATAGAGCGACAGACAGACAGACAGTAACCGACCGCACAATATACGTGACAGACACATGCAGCTCCCGTGAAGTTAGCAGCTTAAAAGCTAAATTAATTTGATTCGTCGCCTAGAAGTGGGCTACACTTTTTACAGAATGAATTTTTAAATGAAAGTATGTGTCATTGTGCTTACATTTAACATTTATGCGGAAGAGAAATAAATAGTTTAGCAGGGGGTTTCTTTAATTAGAAATTTTAAAGAACTCATAAAAAATAAATTTGTATTATAAAACCATTATCTTTTATATTTAACGTAAAATTCATTATATTTCAAAATAAGAAATAAAAAAAAATACACTTACTACTCATGTTGCATACTTCTTGGAGCAATTTTCAGGCATTTTCAAACTTTAAGAATTCATGCGTAAAATTCTCAAGCTATTATTTTAAACTGTAAAAATCATACGAATGCTGGTAATATAATCCTCAGATTCTCTTTCAGATATATTTTTATATAAATACCTTATAATAAATGAAAGTAATGTTAGTAGCTCATTGCTGTTATTTATTGGTTAGGAATATAAAATGATTCTTCTAAGCAGATAACGAACGACGACAGACACAAAAACACAACTAAAAAATTAATAAATAAATAAATCAATAAATAAAAAAATAATAACATGAACAAATAAACAAATAAACAAATAAACAAATAAACAAATAAACAAATAAACAAATAAACAAATAAACAAATAAACAAATAAACAAATAAACAAATAAACAAATAAACAAATAAACAAATAAACAAATAAACAAATAAACAAATAAACAAATAAACAAATAAACAAATAAACAAATAAACAAATAAACAAATAAACAAATAAACAAATAAACAAATAAACAAATAAACAAATAAACAAATAAACAAATAAACAAATAAACAAATAAACAAATAAACAAATAAACAAATAAAGAAATAAACAAATAAACAAATAAACAAATAAACAAATAAACAAATAAACAAATAAACAAATAAACAAATAAACAAATAAACAAATAAACAAATAAACAAATAAACAAATAAACAAATAAACAAATAAACAAATAAACAAATAAACAAATAAACAAATAAACAAATAAACAAATAAACAAATAAACAAATAAACAAATAAACAAATAAACAAATAAACAAATAAACAAATAAACAAATAAACAAATAAACAAATAAACAAATAAACAAATAAACAAATAAACAAATAAACAAATAAACAAATAAACAAATAAACAAATAAACAAATAAACAAATAAACAAATAAACAAATAAACAAATAAACAAATAAACAAATAAACAAATAAACAAATAAACAAATAAACAAATAAACAAATAAACAAATAAACAAATAAACAAATAAACAAATAAACAAATAAACAAATAAACAAATAAACAAATAAACAAATAAACAAATAAACAAATAAACAAATAAACAAATAAACAAATAAACAAATAAACAAATAAACAAATAAACAAATAAACAAATAAACAAATAAACAAATAAACAAATAAACAAATAAACAAATAAACAAATAAACAAATAAACAAATAAACAAATAAACAAATAAACAAATAAACAAATAAACAAATAAACAAATAAACAAATAAACAAATAAACAAATAAACAAATAAACAAATAAACAAATAAACAAATAAACAAATAAACAAATAAACAAATAAACAAATAAACAAATAAACAAATAAACAAATAAACAAATAAACAAATAAACAAATAAACAAATAAACAAATAAACAAATAAACAAATAAACAAATAAACAAATAAACAAATAAACAAATAAACAAATAAACAAATAAACAAATAAACAAATAAACAAATAAACAAATAAACAAATAAACAAATAAACAAATAAACAAATAAACAAATAAACAAATAAACAAATAAACAAATAAACAAATAAACAAATAAACAAATAAACAAATAAACAAATAAACAAATAAACAAATAAACAAATAAACAAATAAACAAATAAACAAATAAACAAATAAACAAATAAACAAATAAACAAATAAACAAATATAACAAATAAACAAATAAACAAATAAACAAATAAACAAATAAACAAATAAACAAATAAACAAATAAACAAATAAACAAATAAACAAATAAACAAATAAACAAATAAACAAATAAACAAATAAACAAATAAACAAATAAACAAATAAACAAATAAACAAATAAACAAATAAACAAATAAACAAATAAACAAATAAACAAATAAACAAATAAACAAATAAACAAATAAACAAATAAACAAATAAACAAATAAACAAATAAACAAATAAACAAATAAACAAATAAACAAATAAACAAATAAACAAATAAACAAATAAACAAATAAACAAATAAACAAATAAACAAATAAACAAATAAACAAATAAACAAATAAACAAATAAACAAATAAACAAATAAACAAATAAACAAATAAACAAATAAACAAATAAACAAATAAACAAATAAACAAATAAACAAATAAACAAATAAACAAATAAACAAATAAACAAATAAACAAATAAACAAATAAACAAATAAACAAATAAACAAATAAACAAATAAACAAATAAACAAATAAACAAATAAACAAATAAACAAATAAACAAATAAACAAATAAACAAATAAACAAATAAACAAATAAACAAATAAACAAATAAACAAATAAACAAATAAACAAATAAACAAATAAACAAATAAACAAATAAACAAATAAACAAATAAACAAATAAACAAATAAACAAATAAACAAATAAACAAATAAACAAATAAACAAATAAACAAATAAACAAATAAACAAATAAACAAATAAACAAATAAACAAATAAACAAATAAACAAATAAACAAATAAACAAATAAACAAATAAACAAATAAACAAATAAACAAATAAACAAATAAACAAATAAACAAATAAACAAATAAACAAATAAACAAATAAACAAATAAACAAATAAACAAATAAACAAATAAACAAATAAACAAATAAACAAATAAACAAATAAACAAATAAACAAATAAACAAATAAACAAATAAACAAATAAACAAATAAACAAATAAACAAATAAACAAATAAACAAATAAACAAATAAACAAATAAACAAATAAACAAATAAACAAATAAACAAATAAACAAATAAACAAATAAACAAATAAACAAATAAACAAATAAACAAATAAACAAATAAACAAATAAACAAATAAACAAATAAACAAATAAACAAATAAACAAATAAACAAATAAACAAATAAACAAATAAACAAATAAACAAATAAACAAATAAACAAATAAACAAATAAACAAATAAACAAATAAACAAATAAACAAATAAACAAATAAACAAATAAACAAATAAACAAATAAACAAATAAACAAATAAACAAATAAACAAATAAACAAATAAACAAATAAACAAATAAACAAATAAACAAATAAACAAATAAACAAATAAACAAATAAACAAATAAACAAATAAACAAATAAACAAATAAACAAATAAACAAATAAACAAATAAACAAATAAACAAATAAACAAATAAACAAATAAACAAATAAACAAATAAACAAATAAACAAATAAACAAATAAACAAATAAACAAATAAACAAATAAACAAATAAACAAATAAACAAATAAACAAATAAACAAATAAACAAATAAACAAATAAACAAATAAACAAATAAACAAATAAACAAATAAACAAATAAACAAATAAACAAATAAACAAATAAACAAATAAACAAATAAACAAATAAACAAATAAACAAATAAACAAATAAACAAATAAACAAATAAACAAATAAACAAATAAACAAATAAACAAATAAACAAATAAACAAATAAACAAATAAACAAATAAACAAATAAACAAATAAACAAATAAACAAATAAACAAATAAACAAATAAACAAATAAACAAATAAACAAATAAACAAATAAACAAATAAACAAATAAACAAATAAACAAATAAACAAATAAACAAATAAACAAATAAACAAATAAACAAATAAACAAATAAACAAATAAACAAATAAACAAATAAACAAATAAACAAATAAACAAATAAACAAATAAACAAATAAACAAATAAACAAATAAACAAATAAACAAATAAACAAATAAACAAATAAACAAATAAACAAATAAACAAATAAACAAATAAACAAATAAACAAATAAACAAATAAACAAATAAACAAATAAACAAATAAACAAATAAACAAATAAACAAATAAACAAATAAACAAATAAACAAATAAACAAATAAACAAATAAACAAATAAACAAATAAACAAATAAACAAATAAACAAATAAACAAATAAACAAATAAACAAATAAACAAATAAACAAATAAACAAATAAACAAATAAACAAATAAACAAATAAACAAATAAACAAATAAACAAATAAACAAATAAACAAATAAACAAATAAACAAATAAACAAATAAACAAATAAACAAATAAACAAATAAACAAATAAACAAATAAACAAATAAACAAATAAACAAATAAACAAATAAACAAATAAACAAATAAACAAATAAACAAATAAACAAATAAACAAATAAACAAATAAACAAATAAACAAATAAACAAATAAACAAATAAACAAATAAACAAATAAACAAATAAACAAATAAACAAATAAACAAATAAACAAATAAACAAATAAACAAATAAACAAATAAACAAATAAACAAATAAACAAATAAACAAATAAACAAATAAACAAATAAACAAATAAACAAATAAACAAATAAACAAATAAACAAATAAACAAATAAACAAATAAACAAATAAACAAATAAACAAATAAACAAATAAACAAATAAACAAATAAACAAATAAACAAATAAACAAATAAACAAATAAACAAATAAACAAATAAACAAATAAAAAATCAATATGTTTACATGTAAATATTTTTTTGCACATTAAAACATATATATGTTTGCAAGAACACCGAAAATTATTCATTCTGTACATAAATATGTTTGAACGAAATTAAAAATATGTTTGGTTGTCATTATAACAATGTTTTTTTTGTTTGCACAAAGCTCCAAAGATACATGTAATGCCTGCAAAATTATGTTTGGGAGAGCACTTTTTTTGCAGTATGTACAATAAATTATTATTTCAAGCACGAAATTCATCAATATCAATAATATACCTTCTGTGTTGTCAATCTAAGGAAACATGTATTCGATCAAATATAAAGTTTTCATTTGTTTTAAGTCAAAATTTAATTTTAACTAAAGAAAATATATTTTTTTTTATATTGAAGGAAGAAAAGAAACAATGAAAGAATTACGTCATTTTCATTTAATTTTCATAGTACTTAACATTTTTAAAATTCACAAATATTTAAATTGACGTCATTTCGTGTCGGAATATACAAAGTATTAATCGGGAAAATAATTAACTTTTCATTAAGAAAAAATGCCATTTAGTAGGGAAATAAAAACTTATTGTTACCTTAAATTTATGATTGAATTAAAGAAATATTATAAAGACAAATATTATTATATTCGATAGCAAAAACACACATATGTAACTCACTTTTATGAAATTGTGCCATTTTATTTTTCTTTGTATTCTTGCACTTTTTTTGAGTTCTCAACTGTTCGTTACGACCCGTTTTCGTTATTACACCTACCCCATATATTCTGTTTGTAATGATTGTTATTTTTTTAATTTATATAATTATTTTTGAAGGGATTCACAAACAATTTTTGTAATTTATTCGAAATATTTGACATATCATTATAAAATGTTTAAAGTTTTAAATGAAAAATATTTTAATGACAATTTCATAATGCGCATAACTCAGTTTGTGAATCTTGTTAATATATGCCATATTTCAAAAATTACTTCTTCTAATAATTTTTAATATTTATCTCATCTCTTTGTGTAGAACAATTGGCCTGGTGGCAACGTTGGGATCAAACAACACTCATCATATTGGTAGCCTCCGTATTGGCGCTGCTACTGGCCGTCATCATTATTTGCTGCATTATTATCTGCATTTGTCGACGCAGAAGGCGCCAAGATAAATGTAAGTAACAATTTAAAAAAAATAATATATAAGTACGATTAAAACTAAGTAGGGTGTCAGGTGAAGGTTTATTTGAAACATATTACAGGTTGTTTTACTCCATGAATTGGTTTATAGTTTATATTATATATAAATTTTCTAAGTTTATTTTATATTTTATATATTTTGTATATTTTGTATTTTATTTTTTATCAAATTTTATAAATTTAATTTAAATAAATTCTAATATTTAAATTTTTATTTCTATATATTAAAGTAATAATCTTAATTTATAAATTTTGCGTTTAAAATTTTCTTTTAATTTCGAATTTAAATAACGCCTGCACATGAAATTTTATACTTTTGACTGCTTTATTTATTCTTTGAATATAACATTTCAAAGCTGTTGAGTTTCTTCAGCAGTTGGCATGCAAATAAAATTTTATTGCATGCTTTTGGGCTGCCTTACTTTTCCACAGACCCACACACACATAACACACAGCATTGCGTTTATGCTGTAAAACAGAAATGAAAATTAATAAAATCTGCATGTGTTTCTTTTTTTCGTTATTTGAAAAAAAAAGAGCGCTTTGAATGCTTCAAACAATAGATAAAAACGTTTAATTAAAAAGTTTTTGTAGTGTAACGCCTAAAAATAGACAAAAGAAATTTATTTACAAAAAAAAATATTAAATTGTGTTTTTATTGTGAATGGTACCTACATTTTTCAATTCACTCAACAATTAATCTTTTTTTTAATTATTCGCCTAAAACTAGACTACTCAGTGTTAAAATTCAATATTTTTGCACCAAAGTATGCAACATTTATGCAAACAAAACAATTCAAATACCACATGCTTAAAAACACAAATTTGTAATATTCAAAGCGCCTAAAACTATGCAACACCAAATGTAAAATAAACATACAGACATTGTAATTGCTGTTCCAAGCGTATTTACACAATAAAATATCTAATATTTGTTAAAAAATATAAAAATATTATTTTAGTTTATATAATTTAAGCATTTATACAAATTTCATATTGTTTTAATGTATTTTTTACTGCTTTTTTTAATGCTTCTTACAAATGCGCTTGCTCTCGACACACACGCACACTCGCACACATAACACATACAACAAACAACTAAACATTTCAACTAAAACCAACACATGTCAAACAAAAACAATACATTACAATGCAAATACACGCAATAATGCATAAATTATATGCGAAACTAAAAAAACAATGCCAATCAACATATGCAACATACAAAAAAAAAAAAAAAATCACAAACACATAAACAACAACCATCTAACAAAACCATAAACAATAATGTAATTACACTAATCAACTGATGCTTTTGCTGCTGCCGGCCTCTATCATTATTTTTATTTGCATTTAATATAAATCTTTGTATGTGCCTGCTGCTTTTGTCGTTGTGTTTCATAAATTGAATTTGAATGCTGTTGAAATTGCAACCATAAAATACAATAAAAACCTCATCAACAACAACATCATTATAATTACGACAACTATAAATTGTATTGACATGTTTGGCATATAAACAACATCATGTTACACCCAATTAACAACATCGAATTAAAAATGATTTGCAAACGAATTGTAAATTATATTGAAATTCAAAAATTGAATGGCATTTCATTAACACTGTCAAACATAAACAATCATCACTTCAAAAATCATTGAAATAACCAAAGATCACACGGACATCTCGATCAGCGCCACTCATAGGTAAGTGCTTCATTGCAATTATTTCAAATATTTTGAGCTCTGGTTAATTGTTAAGTTTTATTTTTAAAATATTTTTAATTTACTTCAATTATATAAAATAATCAAAAATTAAATTAAAATTTTAAATCATATGCGTCAAATTATATTAATACGTAGTTCTTATCAGCATTTAAAACAATATTATAATTTTTAATTATATTATTATTTTATCATTTACACGTGTACCCCAGTTTTTCTGGATCAATTCTTCAAAGGGTTTTATTTGAATTTAAAAATAAGTGCATATCAAATTATGTTTCAATTTTTATAATAAAAATATTTATTAACTTTTGAAATCGCCTCGAAAACAGGGTCTGATAATAAGTATTCAAATCATAAAACTTCAAACTTGACATTCAGAATATAAACGACCCGACGAACCGAAAGGCAAGCACGCATTGCTAATAACCAATGTAAAATGTGTAGTGAATCTCAAACTGTGTTATTGCTGTAAACTGTCGGTTGGTGTACATGCTATAATGTATATATTTTAGCATATACACCAACTCAGAAAAGATTTGGTTTATACTATTAAATAATTGGTATATTCAATTGATTATATTAATGGAACTAATTATTTTGTATCAATTAATCTCAGTTGCTATATATAGGTTCAATATTTTTTGTGTGTATTTTATGACCTTCTCACACGTGACAAAGTTACTTTGTTTGTGGAACCTGGAATGCTACAAAAATATAATCGTCTAGTTTTATAGTCGAATTTACTTTTCATGAAAGGGCTTTAGTAATCTTTGTGTGTTTTTTCTTGTTGCAATTCCCATTTTTTGTGTAAATTTATATTATATAAGTAGGGTTTATTATAAAAAAACGCATAAGATTTAAAATTTATATTTATAGTTTATTTTACAAAATTGTACAAATTTCATTATTTTTTATTTTGTGTTAATTTTGCATGCTTTTAATATTCACTAAACTTATTCTAACTTTAACCACACTTTTCTAATGCAATTTTTATTGTTTTATTTTCACGCATTCCGTTCCATTTCGTTAAATTTCATTTTCGTTTCGTATCTGTAACTGCATCTGCTTGCACCGCTACACGTTGTACGTTTTATGTGTTTTTTCGTTATTTTCTTTGACTATTTATGCTTTTTAACAAAACGAAATGAATCTAAAAAAAATCACATGCACCAAAAAAAAACCACCAACCATAATACAGCGTGCTGTCGTATCAGCCGACAACTGGGCAGCCCACGGCGGCCGCCAATGCCAGCAATCTAAGTGCAGTAGCAACAACAAAAACGCCAATAGCAGCCACTACAGAGCCGGAAACAACTGCCACCATACCACCCGAGGTTCCGAAGAGTCCGCCACGCTGGCCGCTGCGTCCCGGCGTCATGGTGCACGTGCGCAGCGACACTGCTCAGAACCTTGCCGCAAAACGCGGCACGCTGGGTGCCGACACGACGCGTTCGCCGCAAATGCAAACGCCGACGGCTGCACTGACGCAGCACGCACATAATTTATCGCATATCTCGGTCGCCAGCAGCTTGGCGTCGGCTGCACTTAACGCGACGCCCAGCACAGCGCAAACGTCACTCGCACAGACGCCGCCCATCAACTCACACTCGCACACACATGCACACTCACCACACACACTCACATTCTCACCGCCCACACTGACGCCCACAATCACACACACGGCCACTCTTGGTCGCATACCGCGTCACTCGCGTCGCAACACGCTGAACAGTGCCGCGTCGCGACTGACGTGCGATCCGACTGCCGGCTCACAGTCGCTGCCGCGTCGCGCCGTTGGTCAAATGGCGCGCGTCGTACCCAACAACAATTTATTAACAGATGCTGACGATGCGATAGCCGTCGAACCACCACAGTTTGACGCAGTAGATATGCCGCTGCATGAGCGACTGACGGTAGCAGCGCCGTCAATAAGAACACCACCACCACCGCCGCCACCCACTCTACCCAAACGCAATGGCACTTCCAATGCCGATATGTCGACATCTAGCGTGAGCGAACTCTTGCCGCGTACGTTATTGCCGCGCATAGCGCTAGCTGCCGCCGCTGCATGCAACGACCTTCCAGCGAACACATTAAACGGCCTTGCGGATGCTGACCACGAAGCGCAGCTGCAAGAAACGGCGCAAGCAAAATGTCAAAGTGGCGTCGCGTCGAGCGGCAGAACGCTGCAGCGCGTCGAACGCTTCTTAACACAAATTTTCCGGCGACGCAGTAGCGATGGAACGCGCGACAGCCAGCGCAGTCATGTCGGCCTACTGGGTGTCTTTAGCGGCGCACGCGGCTTTTGGCGACGCGCGACACCGACGCTACAGAACGAGTTTGCGACCGAGCACCGCCTGAAAGGCATTCGCTGCAGCGGCAGTGGTAAATAATTTATTTTTGTTTTTGCTTTTTTATTTATTAATTTTGCATGTTTTTATTGTTTTCATATATTTGTTATTGTTGCTGTTGTATTGTCGCATTGTCGCTTTGCTTTTGTTGCCGCTTCCAATTGTGCTATGCCTTGCGCGCGCGCAGTCACCTACAAGAAGACGCCCGTACTGCAACAACGTGCTGCCAGTCATGTTGCCAATAATAACAATAACAACAATAACAATTCCGTAGCATCGGCTCGGGAACAGCAGTTGCTGTCGCCCAGCAGCCCGCAATCACACGACTCCGTGATATTTCCGTGCTCTTCGCCAACAGCCAATGCAACGGCGACGTCAACACCAACGGCGGCGACAACTTCACTGAACCTGTCGCCGCCACCACGACCACCTGCGCCGTTGCGGTGCCAAACGGCGGCTATTGTGTCGGCGCACAACGAAAGTATTCAAAGTAAGATTAACGCAAACTTTACGCTTTTATCTAATTACGTTGTATTTTATTTTACAATGTAGTGTTGCAAAAATGTGTTGAGTTTTATAGAGAATCCAAAAAATATATAATTTTATATATATCTTTATGATATATCTTTACGATATCGTTTATAGGTCCAAATTGTCGTTCCAATTAGCTATAACGATACGATAGCGATATGGTTTTAGATAAAAACTAATTAATTTAAAATAATACAGTTGTCTTTGTGATTATAGATGTAGATAGGACATCAACAAATTTTTATTTTTAATATACCCTTTTTATTCGTTTAGAAAATTTGGATTTTTACTTCTAAATTAGTTCTAAACTAATTTTCTCCATTCTTAGCCAAATAATTTTACTTCACCATCTTGTGCCTTCAATACATTGATTTCTTAAGACTTTCAATGCTTGAATTTGAATAATGGTGTCTGTCAAACATTAGCATTATTGATTGAAATAATATTGTGTTTCCTGCAATCATGTTTATAATTAAACACATTACTCAATCATATTTGGCAGATGAATTTATTTAATTTTTCAATTTATTAAAACAATTGATGCTTCAAAATATTCTACAATATTTATCTACTTCCTAGACTTCAATAAGAAATTCAATATCATAAAATAAAAAATTGTCATCTTTGGGAATTTTGAAAATCCTTAAATATTGTACGAAAAATACGATTTATGATAACATAGCATGCGATATATTAAAATCCAGATTATGTTGAACTCTAATATTATTGTTTTTGCACACAGAAAAATTCTCTTTTGGCATGAAGGGAATTGAACCAAAGTTTCAGTGTTACAACCGAAATACATTTGTTGTAACCTCATATCATTAAAAGAAACGTACCTTACTTTAGTATAACCGAAATGTAAGTCCGCGCAGCAGCAAATTCGGTAGTCGTAACCTAATGATTGCATTTTTCTTTCTGCTAAAATTGACATTTGTGTATTTGTTACGACAATTAAGTACGTTGTTGTATTAACAAAATACATGACTAATTGCAACTTCATGTCTATCAGCAGTACGGTTGCCAGTTTCTTGTCAAGAATTATGTTAGATACATACAGAAATAAAGAAACTTCAAAAATTTTCACAAGTCGTAAACAATAGGAAATTAATAGATTGAATTAATAAATCATTGAATTAATAAATTGCTATATAGAATTCATTACATAGATAACTTTTATATATATAAATATCTTTCTTAAAATTAAATTTCAATTGGAGGTTTAGAAAACCTCATGCTCACCGACTAGGAGGTTGAGACAGCCTCATGCTCACCGAATTAGAGGTTGTCACTTCCTCATGATCACTGATTTGACGGTTGCCACAACCTCACCAATTTAGTGGTTGTACCAACCTCATGATCACCAAATTGAAGCCTGCTACAATTTCATGCTCAGTTTGTTGCAACTACTTTATCAGTTGTTCCCGCAACCGAAAGATACGGTAGGGCTATTTAGTTGGTTATCTGATCATTAAACAGGTTGTTGTAACGTATCGTTAATATCTGCGTAAGTTGAAGATCGACTTCTTTATAACATAGTTCGACGTTTATAAAAAAAACACAATAGATTTCTATAAATGATAGTAACTGAGGTCCGAACAATATCTCGAAACCTAAACATTTTGAAATTTTTAAAAATCTCAATGCCCATCTATATTTCAATTAAACAGGCGTACGGAATACTCAAATAATACAAATTTTGTTTTTGTTTAATACTAATTTTGTATTCCGTACTAATTGAGCTAATTAGATCTACATTTTCGATATAAATTAATTTCAGTAATTTTATCTAAATTTTTGTTTCGTTATTTTTATTTTTATGATCCTAGTAAAAAACACAATTTGTTCAATTTTCCTATTTCCATTCAAATTTTTGCAACACACTTTACATAATTAATTTTTATTTTTATTATATATTTTAATATATAATAATATCATTTAAAATTTTTACTAATTGTACAAATTGTAAGTAATTATGAATGACTCATCGTGTGAGATGCTCATATAGAAGAAAACCTAATGTAAGCTTACTTGAATATGTAATACTTGAATGTTTCAGTTAGCTTGGCATGTTATTCAGTTACATTTTTAAATTTTAACTTTTCCTTAACAAAATTTCGAATTTTGCATGCAGAATATATTTTTCTTAATACATTTTACCACATATATTTCAGCTGATTTTATATTTGATATTTTGTATACACTTTTTCATAATCAGTTTCAATTAAGTTTATTTTATCAAATAACTATTATTTAAAATTAAGTTAAATAATTTTAAGGTTCTATTTTTTAATGCAAATCCTTTAATTACTACTAAGTTATATTTTATTACGATGTTATCTTTATTTTTCATTTCTTTTTTTGTATTTTATAAAATTTAGTAATACAAAATTCTTTTTCAATTATATAACTCGATTTAGTTTTCAATTTATCCCGCATTTTCTAATGTATTATTTACACTTTTTTTCTCTTTCAATTTATGTTTTTATTTTCAATCAAAATTGCTACGCCTGCCTTTGAAAATAATTCCCAACAACTACAACAAAAATATAAAAAAATGCAAATGCATATCTACAACATCAATATGAAAAACAAACAAATAAAAAAAAATAATAAAATAAAATAAATGAAACCACACCAATACAAATTTCGCAATTATACAGTAAACGACAAATCGTCTTCACTGGGGGATCCATTGACGGAACCTGGAGAGTATGAGAATCTGCCGTTTCATGGTCTGCAAACGGCTCCTAACAAGGTATTTCTTCCACTATTCCTTCACATACTAGTTGTACTCATAGTCAATTGATTTGTTTTGTTTGCACTCAACACACAACAACTCATAGTTCACTCAATCATCATGCATCAGTATCTTAATCAATCATTGCCTTGCGCTCTGTAAATTCATTTCTATGCTCATTACTATCACCACACTTGAATATATCTTCTATATTTATAAAATACTCGATTCTCGTTCTTATTATACCTCTGTTTATAGAATTCTCATATATATAAAAAAGTTTTGTAAATATTGTTGTAATTTTGTAAATTAGATCTATGGTGAATTTACTTTATTTTGTATATTTTTTTGTGTCAAATATTTGTATATTACTGTGCTCAATTCTCTATATTTTTTATATCTTTACTTCTTCTTTTTTTCGTTTTGGTTTTTTATTATTTTTATTTATACCGTACAGTGTTGTTTTGATGTTAAGAACTGAAATATGCAATTCGTATTTCGAAATTATTAAAATGATTACACAATATTCAAGACATTTTGAACAGGGATCTTCGATGAACAATTTCTATAATAGCTAGAGGTAAGAAAATCGTTTTAAAAATGTAGGACTCTGGAAAATATGAAGATATTCAACATTTTTTTTTTTTAAATTCACTTTGATATGTAGTATAAATCTTTAGATATTGGACTCGAGCGAAAGTGTTTTTGAAATATTATAGATAAATAATTTCTTTTATTGATTTGTGGGATATTAAGATTTTATAAATGAGTTTATTAAAAAAAAAAACATATTCACTCTGGCAACTCAAATAATTAAAACCATTCATTCAAAATTATATCGTTTAAAAAATAGCAAAAGTAAACCAAAACGTAGTTAAATGATTTCTGCTGAAGTCATAAATTAAGACTTTGGGAATAAAAAAATATTTAATAAGTTAAAACCGTATTCATATTCTAGAGCTGTTGTTACATACACCCAGAGAACGAAGCAGTTGGTGCAACCGTCTTTTTTTTGCCAATCGATTTATTTAGTTCTGACAATATTCGACTGATTCAGTTGTTGCAACACCACGTATCAGTTCACACAACTATTGAATACAATTGACACAACCGAATAATCCGGGATGGTTTAGTTGTGGTAACCAATTTAAGTACACGAAGTCAGTTGCTGCACAACTATTCGTCGGCATTTTTCGATCTGTACATACTTCATCTGGAATTATCGACAACGTGTTGGAACGCTAGGGCTGCGTATAGAAATACAAATAGCAAGAATTTTGCAGAATACTTGTCTGTTGTTGAATAAAGATTATTTGGTCATTATAACCCGAGCAGTAAGGGCTCGAATACACGATAGAGAAATTAGCTAGAGATAGAGCTCTACTCTAGCTATTTTCTCTATCGTGGAAACTCGCCCTAAGACATAACGGGCATTTTAAACAAATCCGAGTTTGTTTTACACATGGCACGCGTTGTCCGCAGCCAAAAAAAAAAAAAACGAATGAAAATCTGATGCTTGTGCGACTGATGTTGTCCTGCTTTGGCATCGTTTTTCTACAAAACAGCTGATTATGCAGCTATATCAAATAAATATTGGTTTCCACAACCTAGTGTTATATCATTTATTCAATATAACCAACTATCTGTTCAGAGAACTAAATATTGGTTATGTCTAATTTTAAATTTAGTTTTCGGAGTAATGAATATAAAAAAAATTGTAAATGCACTCAGGGAAAAAACAGATATTAAACCGATTTCATGTTGTTTTTCTTTTCAAACAGATTGATCAGGAATGATTTTTGTCATACTAAAAATTAATAGTTGAAAATGTAAAGTTAACATGAATATCTTAATTTATAGAATTGTTGTTGTTTTCCATAATTAAAAGTATTATGGAAAATTAACATGAGTCTTTTTAAAAATTTATTGTCAAATTTCTCTGAGTGTGGATTAAAGGTTTGATTCCCCAATCAATTTTGTATTTGCTACAACTAATATTTGGTTACGCTACATGCTATTGTTTGTCATTTATGATTTTCAGTCAAGGCAAACTACATTTGGTCAGTGTTGCCATCACCCAACGGCCAAATATGGCTGAAATTTCTCAAAAAATGGTTAAATTTTATTGTATTTAATAAAATACACCAGATTAGAAACTCTTTGGTTATGTGTAATCCCGTTTAAGTTTCCTGAGATTCTTTAATATTCATTTGTTTATCACTTTAATGCAAATATCATCTATTCGGGATCCATGTCGAAACCTAAAAATATTGATTTTTTTATGCATTTTCAGTTAAAACATTTTGATTTAAAAAAGGGATATTTTAAACAACTCATTTTACAATGATATCATGTTATAATACTGAAAATATTCAGTCCTTTTGTCTAATTAGTGTGAAACAAAGTTTCTTTCATTAATCGATTTAAATACTCAGAAAAAATACGATTTAACAGCGATTTTTTACCTCTTTGTACTTTTACATACATCCGAACCAGACTTTTTTTCAATATTTGTTATGTTAAAAATCGATATTACAATTTTTTTCGTTTAATAAATAATATAAATATAAAAATAATATAATAAAAAATAGCTGAAATGTTTAAAATAAAAAAGTGGCTAAATTTCCGAAGTACAGAATGTGGTATAATTCAAATTTCAATATTTTTTTAAAATAATATTTGGTTTTTATTGCACTTTACTTGCATTATTTTCGTAGTGCGCATTTTCTTTGTCGCAGGGTATATTTTTAATTATTTAAAAAATAAATATTCATATGTTTTTTAATAGTATTTTTCATAGTGATTAAAAACATAAAAGTATTCATTAAAATTGCCCAAAAAATTCATATTTCTATATTATGGCACCCTGGGGAATATGTTGTAATAAATCTTAATTTTCGAAACGTATTTATTACAAGAAGTTTAAATATATTAGACACCTGCACAAATGTATGTAAAGTTCCCTCTGTAAAATATGCACTACTGCACTCTATAGTATTGAGTCCTTTTTGCAATGCGAGTAGACAGTATTATAGTGAAGTCTCTCGACCCACTTCACTGCAGTATTTGTTTCATAGGTGTCAAATACTGACAAAACATTTTTGTTTTCCAAAACATTAGATGTTTCTCACTAATACTCAAATGCATATTTAAATAATAAAATTAAATAAACTTAAATTACCAAATTGGCATTCTACTCCACTTGCATAACTATACTATATTTTTGACAACCAAATATATATAACAAAAATATAAATAAAAAACTTGAATGTTGAAAAAGTGATATGAATTAGATATGAAAAATAACCCAAATTCCAGTGTGAAAGGTAGGACAGTGAATGTTAAAATAGTCACAAAATTGAAGTAGTTTCGGCTCAGTAAGAACGTTTCATATTGTTTACTTCAAAATACATATATTGTCGTTTTAGAAGTAAAAGTCACCAACTACATTTTCATAAAACTAATTATTCATTTACAAAAATCTTTATTTCTGTCAATTTCTCAATTGAGATCTCAAATTTTGTACCAAATGTAGCCGCGGTAGCTCAGTGGTTAGTGCGTTGGACTGCGAGCCGAAAGGTCCCCGGTTCAAGTCTGGACTGGGGCTAACAACATCTTTTCATAGAAACATTTTTCTATACCGCGCTACCTCTCGTCAGTAAATGGCAAACCTACGAGAGTAAAACCATTGCCTATGAAAAGCTCTCACCCGCCGTTCGGATTCGGCAATAAACTGTAGGTCCCACCACTTTGAGTACAAATATAACACGCACAGCTCAAAATGGTGAGAGAGATCGGCCGAAGTTCTATATAGGACTGTAGCGCCAAACTATTATATTATTATTATAAGAAAATGTAAATCTATCAATTTATATTTCAACTATAGAAATCTATCAATTACTTTTTATAACTAATAAATTCGAAATTTAAGATTTTAATAAATATGACTTTTAGTTCTACATCGACGATATGTAGTATGTGAGTGCCACTTTTAGTCCGAATCACTTCAAGTAGTGATTATATTCAGTAGGTACGTTCGAAAAAACCAATAAAAACGAATTTATAAATAATTGGCAATATTAAGGACATCTTTTGTATTTCGAATAAACAGAAGTAAAGAACAAATGACGTGAATATTGAGAGTTTTCATAATGTTTTAAAATTGTAGCATATACACAAAAATACAAATGTCTCAATGTTGAAAAGTCTAATTCAATTCCAGTTTCGGTATATTATAGATTATATATATATACATTTTTGAAGATTATGTAAAGCATTTGAACATTTATTAAATTATATTTTTTTTTTTACATTTTTTACTAATTATATTTATAATTTTCCTTATTTCATAATTATTAATTTTCCACTATTAACGCATTTAAAACTCTTTTCTTTCCATAAATATAATTGATATATGTGGTACTTTGGTTCGTAGTTATACTGCTTAATTATTTCAGTATTTTTTAAAAATATTCTAGTTTTTTTAAGGTATTTTTTTGTATTTTAAGCATTGAAAAAAGACAATTTTAATCTTTTAAATATTATATAATTCGAATTCTAACTTCTTTTAATATTAAGTGTTCTATAATAAGTTTGAATTTTTTTGATTTTAACATAAGGTCTTTTTGGTTTGTAATAAAATTGTACTGATTTGGATATTTGGAATATTTTGTTTTTTATAATTTAACCTATTTTATAAATAATTTTTAATTTTCACTTTTCACATTTACTTTTTCAACTCTTAACATTATCATTATTTAAATTCTATCTCTCTTTCTCTCAATGTTGTTGACGACACAATTGAAATAAATTCCTCACCATGAATTTATAAATTGCCCACCTGACATAATAAATAAACCACAATTTAAAACCTCTACTAATTATGCCACAATTAACCGCTTTTCTAACCCTTCCTTTGCTTGCTGCCGTGCCTTCGTTTAACCCATTGCCGCCGACAGTTCTCTGCGACTCCTACAAATTTTAATAACAACACAAATGTGGTGCGCGTCGCTCCACGACCCAAGAGACTCAATGGAAGTATCAGCCAAACACATACGTTGCAGCATCAACAACAACAGCAGCAGCAACATCATCACCAACAACAGCAGCAACACGAGCAGCTGCAGTATCAGCAACAACAGCAGCAGCAACTTCTACACCAGCAACAGCTGCAGCAGCAACATCCATCATTACAACAGCCACAATACAACACCATGCAATATGGACGCTCACCGAGAAGCAGCAACAACAACACCAGCAACAATCTCAACCGCAGCACGCACAACATCCAAGACGCCAACGTTGGAGTGCCGCTGACGCTGCCGCCGCTTGCTGCACAAGCGCCGAACCCTCATCAAATTACATACAACCTGAACAACTGCTTCCCGAAGAGCTACACCGAGTATTATCACCAGCAACAGCAGCAGAAGTTCAGCAGCAACACGAGCTCGAACGCACAGCTGCTGAACGCCATCGAGCACGAGCGTCAGACGCCCAACTTGCCGCCGCTCAACTCTAATCCGTTCCTGGCCGCGACCAACTTCAAGAAGTACGACACTGGCGTGGGCGGCAGCAACGGGACCGGTTCTATGCATCGTAACAAGCGCAAGCAGCACCAGCAACAGCTGCTCGAGAAGCCAGAGTCGGACAAGAAATTCTACTCGCTAAAATTCAACGGTGGTAAACACAGCAAATCGAGTGCCGGCCACGCACATGTTACCGCAGCTCCACTCAGTGTCGCGCCTGTCGCCACGGTTGGCAACGGCAACAAGTGCAAGCGACATCACTCCTTCGCTGGCGACAGCATGACCGATGCTGCCGGCAGTCCGCTGTATGCAGTGCCCGGCGTCAAGTCTAGCGTTATGCATTTCTACGATCCGCCCGTCTACGAGAATCTGAGCGACTCGGTGCAGATTCACGAGTGCCAAACGGAGTTGCATGCAGTGCCGCCCACCACACAGGCGACTGTGCTGCTGCACTCACAGCCGTCACATGCGCCGCAACAACGCGTCGCGCTGGCAATGACCAGCGGCCACAAGCAACAGCCGCGTCAGCATCAGCCGCACCAACAGAACCAGCCAAAAGACGATTTCAATCTCATTGAACCGGAGCGACTCAGCATCTATCGCAGTGACTCGGGCATTTCGAACAGTTCGTACGAGTGCGTGACGCCATTGGCAACACCGCGCGGTGCCTCAGCCGCACCGCTCAAAACGCCAAAGTCCGCGAAATCAATGCGCGCCAGTCCTCTGGCTCAGCCCAGCGTTAGTACCAAAAAATCGCCGCGCATCAATGGCGCTGTGCCGCCCGTCTACATGAACGTCGATGGCCAGCCGACGCTGGTCGCCGACGCTCGCTCCAGTTCGCCTGCCTCCACTTCAAATGCCAATCACTCGTCGTACGAGTCCGCTTCGTCGTCTACCAATGGTGCCGGCTCCATGGATCCCATGTCTTTGTCGTCCTCGAATTCGCTGTACAGCAGCAGCGGAACTGGTGCGCGACCAGCGCGCTGCACGCGACATCAGCCAACGACGGCACCACCGGAGCTGACAACGCCCGAGGAGTATGAACAGCATCAGCTGGGCCACCAACACACACATGCGCATTCGCTGTCATCGCTGTCGTTGGCGAGCAGTGTGAGTGGCACCGGCGTTGGCGGCGTCAAACGCTGCAAGAAGCGACAGGCGGCTGAGCGTCAACAACAGAACGTCAACGAGGTTTGTAACTGTTAGCTTTAATCATTATATGGCTGCTTTCATTCATTACTATCTTTTTTTATTACCATGATTATTTTTTTTCTACTATGAACACAATATTAATGTCAAGCATTTGAATAGTTCTCTCAAGTATATTAATACTCAGATATTACTTTAAAATAAATGAGTATATGAAGTGCCAAGTAAGAACAAAAATGATGATTATCTCAAACATGTTTTTTTTTTAGTCACTGTTATTCAACAAACAATATTTGTTCCATGTATTAGCAAATATCGCTCAAATGTTAATATATTCTAATTCATTTACCCCATTTAGATGTTAATTCCATGAGTTAAAATCGATTTACAATTTTGTTTATTTTTAATTGTGCATTATGAAATATGAAATAATATTTTGAATAACTCATAATTATCAAAACTGAGTGGGCTATACCATGTCCAAATGTACCTAAGTCAAGAAAGATCGACTGAAATTAGGAAATTCTATTTAAAATTATAAAATTATAATTCCCCGAGTCAAAATTTCTGGCATTTTTCAAGAATATTTCGGGCATATTTCTGGCAAACACATCCATCAGATAAAATAAACGGCAGATAACAGACGGGCAACACGCAGTCATCACAGCAGCTGTCAACATATAAATCAGCAGATTTTCAGCAGGTTTCCGGCAGAAATAAGGGAAATTTATAGCAAAACCTACCAGTGTGTCTGCCTTAAAAAAATGTATATGGCAGCCTAACGGCAGGTGAAAACAGCTTCGTATTCAATATATGCTGCACCATGTCAAAAACTTTCATCGGCAGATAAAATTATTTTTGCTCTGCCATTATTATTTAGTAATCTGCCCACATTTAAATTGCATTAATAACTTATGAAAACTTGAAAATTAAATAATAAAACATTAAATTTAAATATTTAAAAAAGAAAAATTGCATTGCATGGCCAAACATTTGATTAACATTTAGAAAATATTTCTTTTAATTTACCACATGGTCGGCATCAGTGATATTGTATCGAAGAATTCATCACAAGGCCGAACTCATCACAAGGTATTACTCATCACAAAACATATGAGTTAGTACATCCGAATCAAAACAAATTTAATACCGAAAAACTTTCAAGTATAATTTCATACTTGTCTACTTTTTTTCGACCACTTGTTAAACCATCTTATTTGTATTCCAAAAAGCTGCCGTGGGCAGGCAATTCAAATATTTTTATAAAGAAATGATGTCAGCCATTGACAGTGTAAATCAGGCTGCCTGCTGTTAATACAATTAACAAAAAATCATTTGTCTACCGACATCTGTCCTCCTATATTCTGCGAAAACCTGCTAGAAAGCAGCATATTTTAAACAGAATTCCAAAAAAAACATTCAATAAATCTACTGTGTCATGAACAAATTTTTCAACATATCGATTCTCTCAGTGAAACCTGCCTTAGGAAGGTTGGTATTTTTAATGAATTACAAACTACATGCTATGCCCTGCGAACAATCTGACAGTAAACTGCGCTTTTGCTAGAAATATGACGATAATCCGCCAGTAAAATGCCGAATATTTTGTCTTGGGTGAGAGAGATAGAATATTTTCGAAAATGTTTAGCAGGTTGTCAAATTTTGTAGAATTTTAATGGCAGGTTGACGGATTATTTTGATAAAGGATAGAAAAACTGCACCTTTTGATATCTAATTTGTCTGTGTCTTTTTAAAATGTATTTCTGTACTACTTTGACCCTACCAAAAGTTTTGTCTGGGGTCAATTCTAATTCATATAAAATTGATTTTCAAAATACATCAATTTATTATTGATAACTTTCTATTTGGATCATTAATTGCAATACATAACTTTCCTTTTTCTATCAATATCCGGCACCTAGGAATTGCTGCAAGAAATTTTATTTCTGTGATCTAAAACGAACGATATGTTACCACAATTTTGATCTCACCAAAGAAATTATATTTTCAATGTGGTTATCATTGTTTCATTAGGATATTCCATTTTTAATCAACGAACGGATTTCCGCTCCTCCCTTAGAATAATTTAAAATTTCTACAAATGTTGTACCTTTTTAAACTAAGACAATTTATTAATTTTGGACCTCTAGCTTATATGGTTCTAGCTTATGGGTTAAAAGCAGAAAAGATAGGTGCAGAAATAACGAATGCTTAATTGCATTTATCTGAAAAACTAGTCTACATACAAGATCAGTTGAAATATCATTGGAAAGGTATAAAGATGGTCTTTAATATGTAATTAAAATATAATTTTCATACCCAAAGGTAAAAGGTCATTATCACATGATATAGATTTTGGGAAAGTATATAAGGTCACTGTCATGCCAAAGGGGAGAATGTGCCTTTTTTAAAATGTTGGGAAAATAAATTTTAGAGTTTGAAGTGCTTTAAAAATTAGAAAAATTTATATTTTCTTTAATTTAATTTCTGTTATTTTAGTTTATTCGTCTATTATTATAACGTATATAAAATATCTTTAGATTTGGACAACCTACTGAATTATAAATACGGATTTTGTGAGGCTATGTCCTCATCAAAACGCAAATTTTTGTTTTTTATGATATAACTTTTTATTATCGCAAGATAAAATAGTAATGTAGAGGCATTAATTGTTTGTTTTTAAAGCACCTATAGATCTGCATCATTAATTAAAAATATTTTGTCAAACATTAATTTGCCATTTGTTATTTGCTGGAATAAATGTTTGGCAAAATATTTTTATATAATGATGCAGTTCAATAGGTGCTTTAAAAACAAACATTTAATACCTGAACACGACTATTATATCTTGCACCAATAAAAAATTATAGCAAAAAAACGAAGAAATTGGAAAAATTGGAAATCTTGTCATGCCAAAAGGGCGAATCTTTTCATTTTTTGTTATCACTTTTTAATGGTACAATATAAAATAGTAATGTAAAGCCATTTATTGTTTGTTTTTAAAGCACCTATCGATCTGCATTATTAATTAAAAATATTTTGCCAAATATAAATTTGCCATTTGTTATTTGCAGGAAAAATGTTTGGCACCTATCGATCTGCATCATTATTTAAAAATATTTTGCCAAACATTTTTTCCTGCAAATAACAAATGGCAAATTAATTTTTGACAAAATATTTTTAATTAATGATGCAGATCGATAGGTGCTTTAAAAACAAACAATAAATGCCAATTTCTGTCATATTCCAAAAAAATTAAATTTCTGTGAAACTGTACATTTGCTTAAATACCATTATAACGAAATTCATTACTTGCTATTTTGATATTTCTTTAATCTTTTGCCAATATGGGCAAATGGTCAAATTTATTTTGTCAGCACTTTTTAGTATTCAATTATTTCGATTAGTATTGTTTAAGTATTTTTATATTCGTTGAACATTTTTTCATTTACCACATTTTTACATCACAATAAACTAGTTTTTTATTATAATGATTTTTTGAGTATAGGTGCATTTTCAGTAGATTGAAATAGTTCACCTTACTTAAGTTTTAAATTTGCAATAGTTTCGAATATAAAAATTTAATGAAACAAAACATGTCATTTAAATTAAATCCAATATTTCCTATTAATATAAATCTTATAATAGCACATTAATAAATGGTGTAATTAATGTGCTATTTAAAATTGGTTTGAATCCATTTGGCCTAGTAGAAATTTGCCCATCGGGAAATGATCAGGTTGTTCCCAATCATATCTACATTATTTGTTCCTCATAACGAAATTAGTATCAGGCAATGATCGAGATTAATGAGAGAAACCCTATTATGCTCGGGCTCAGACAAGGCAATTGTCGGGTAAATATTAAAATGGGTAATTACCCGATCAGTACATGATCATGGCCTGAGGTCAATACATGATCAGGACACTGCGTTACAAGGATATTATGGGCCTCGTCATATCCCAATCACCTCAAATAATGACATGATCATTTCATGACCATGGCCCTACCAAAATTTCTACTAGGGCGGTATTTTCTAACTTCCGTTCAAAATCGTTTTCAAATTTGAATTCACAATTCCAGAAATCGATTTTTCAAAATGAAACACATTTTAATTAAATCAGTTCGTTTTTCTTGAACGAAATAATTTCAATTTTTTAATGTGAATTATATGTAAATTTCAGAATATCTAATTTCCTTTGAGGGATTCCGAAATTGATTCTTAATAAAATAAAATAAAATGTTATCAGTTAAAATTTGTTGAAACGAATTCGATTTTTGTCGTAAAATTTTAGAATTTAATCGTTTTTGAGTTTCGTTCGAATGTGAATATCGAAATATGACCAATAGAATTTATTAAAAATTTCAAAAAGCATTAATTTTTATAAAAGCAATGTGACTTATAAAACAAAACTTTCGAAACAAATTGGTATTTAATTAACTTAAATTTCATTTTTTTAATTTCATTTTTATGTTGCTGTCTCACTCAATCACTTACTCACACACACAAACAAACACTAAAATCGTTAACGACGCAAACACATTGCTGCCCATGCAACGCTTCTAACAGCTGCTCACAACAATTAATCCTTTTCTAGCAGCAACAGGTGCTACGTCACTCGCCAACAACACCAACAACAATGCAGCAGCAGCAACAGCAACAGCAGCAAATCGACGAACGTATGCGACCAGCAGCAGCAACGCGTACAGTGACAACAACAATGGCGCCCAATATGCGCACACGTTTGCGACCAAATCACAGCAACAACAACAGCCACAACCACAACAATACCTACAACAAAGTTGCTGGCAATCAGCACACAGCAATAACAACAACAGCCATCAACAACAAGTGCTAATGCCGCGACAGCTGTTATTGCAGCAATACGAATTAGAGGCAGCGACGGCAGCAGCAACATATCGGGCAGCAACAATGTGTGACAGCAGCAGCAACTACGACAACAACAATATGACATACAACAACAATCGCACATACAAATCCAACTCAGCGCAAAATCTGCATGAACTCGATGCGCAGCAACACATTATGGAGCAGCAACAGCCACATGTTGGCGGCTACGGCATGCGATCGTTACGAACACCGCTGCGCAAACATCACAGTTTTCACTTTCAGCCATCGCAGACAGTGGCCGGCATCAAGCCGTGTCAGCTGCAGCAACTGCGAAGACAGCATCAGCAACGACAGCAACAATTGCTGCCATTGGCGCAGCTACAGCCGCAGCAGGGGCCGCTCATTTTCCAGCCTTTTACAGTGAGCGACCGTCACGCTTTCAAGCCGATAGAGCCGCCGGCAACAAGTGCGACAGACGAAGATGATGATGACGACGACGATGATGATGATGTTGCTGTCACTTATATGAAGACTACAACGGGGAATGACGAAGCTGTAGAAGAAGTTGAGGAGGAAGATGATGATGACGACGATGAGGCAGCAACACCAACGCCCAACAGCAGCAACAACAACTTTTGTTGGCCGACAACACAGCCAACAGAGAGCAACATGTGGTCGTGTCGCGTCGAACGTCAGCAGCCTGCAGGCGACAACAAGTCAAATGCCGGCGACATAAGTAGCCGACATCCGGCAGCCTGTTTAGAAGTGTTGGAGGCTCGCGAGCAACAATATAGGCGGCAACAGGATTTGATGCAGCAAGTTACAAATTCAGCGGAAACGGAATCGGAAGAACAAGCGGCAGTGGAAGAGGATGAGGAGGATTTAGGCTACTCTTACTGCGAAGATGAGTTGGATGAAGATGACGACGATGTTGCTGCCGCCTTTAACTGCAGTGGCGACTACTCACCCAATGCCACCGTTATACTGGCGTCAGGCGGGAGTGGCGGAAGCGGCGGCGCAACACATCAGGTGAAATATCTGCGGCAAGCCTTGCAGGAGGTGCACATCTAGTGCAAAAGCAGCTGCAATTTTCGGCACAACAACAAAAAAGTTGTTGAAAAATGTAAAAATCAAAAATAAATATTTTTTTCTCTTAGTGTAAATAAACCGCTAGCTAAGTAAGTATAATATAATCGCGTTCTAAAAGAACCGCGCATGGGTAGAAAACTGGGGGGATTGTTTAAATTCAAATTCAAATTCAAAAATAATTTAACAAAACATTAACCAAAAAATGATTTCAAATAACAAACCAAAAGACATTGTATAGCATTTGACAAACTTCGTTAAGTTTTTTAAGGTAAGTTTCACAAATTGATGTAATACTTTAAATAATAAAAATCATACTTAAAAGTAAAGTGTATTCTAGGGTAGCCATAAGTGAAGCAAAACAAACAAACCAACAAATTAGGAAGAACGATTTCTTGATATTAGTTTAGTTTTAAGTAAATTTAATATAAATTTAAGTATTAACAATTTGAAGTATTTTTAATTTTAAGCAATATTATTTTAAGTATTTTTATTTTTAAATATATTTTAAGTATCATAATTTTTAAATTTATTTAAATATTTAAAATTTATATTTTTATATTTTAAATATTTATATTTTGCATTTATTTATATTCATTTATATATTTCTTAATTTATTAAAATGCATTTCGCTTAAAGCGTAGCAGTTTCGTAACCAAAGTACTACTTGCCTCGAAATCACATTGTTTCGATTAGTCATTATTTAAAATTAAAATTTTTCGATATTAGTCGAATATGTTACGTAGTAAAAAATACCAAATATTTGAAATAAAATAAAAAATTCTAAAACAAAAACTATTTTATAAATATTTAATTTATTTAAATTCGATATTAAATGAAATTTCAGACACAGCCTACCCTAGAAATACTTAGTTACATTTTCCCCTATCACTTTCTTTCTTTCTTCTATGCAATGTATTGCAGCGTAAATAAAACCTAATATTAACATAAAGTTATATAAAGATATATTTAAACATTTTAACATTTTGAAATATATTTCGTATTTTTTTGATAATTTTCATAATAAACGTAAAAAAAGATTATGCAATGCAACAAAAAAATCCACCCTTCGTTTTGAAAATGGTTTTAAGATTACACTCTGATCTCCATTAGAGACCAACGCAATCGAATTTCTCACAATTTTCAGTCAAATATGAAAAATTATTATGTTTAAAAGCACTGTAAATGACATTTTAAGGACTGCGTCGAATAAAATTGTCCGCTACAAAAATGAAAAAATCTATAAATCTATTAATCGAATTTTTATAGAATAAAATATTTTATTTTTCAAATTATTTTTAGATTTAAAAAAAAATATAAAAAAACAGAAATTAATATTTTTTAATAAAAAGTTTTAATTTTTCCGGAAGCCCTTCCATTAATGTTGTAATGGTAGTGTCCAACACCCTCACAGCTGCTGAAGACCACTTTCTTTTAAAGTCTTGAATGTCTTTGGCCACTGTTTTTGTTGTCTTCATCTCCCTTTTTACTAAAGTCCAGTATCTCTCAATCGGCCTGAGTTCTGGACAGTTTGGTGGATTGGCTTCTCTAGGCACCAAAATCACTGCATTTTGTTGGATCCACTCTAAGGCCGTTTTGCTGTAGTGACATGAAGCGAGGTCAGGCCAAAAAAATGTGGACACTTCATGTTGGCGTAAAAATGGAAGCAATCTCTTTTGCAAGCATTCCTTCACATATATTTCGCTATTAATTGTACCCGATGTCACGAATGAGCTGCTCCTTTTTCCACAACTGCAAATTGCCTGCCAAACAAGGAATTTCTTTGGGAATTTTGTCATTTTTTTTTTATTTGAATTTATCAGCGACATTTCCTCGAGAATCGGCTGTATAAAATTCCTGCCCAGGTAGCTGAGAAAAGTCCGCTAAAACATAAGTTTCGTCGTCCATTATGCAGCAATCGAATTTTTTAAAAAAATCTTGGTTCAGCTTTTTAGCTCGTTGTTTTGCGGTTTCATTCTTGACGGCATTTCTATCCGGAACTTTTTGGACCTTGTACGTCTTCAGCCCAGCTCCTTTCTTAGTCCCGCGCATGAAAGATTCTGAGCCATCCGCCTTTCTCGCCAATTTCCTTCCGGATATGCTTGGATCTTTCTTTAAAATATTCACAACCTTCTTCGACTTTTCACGATCATGTGGGCCTTTTTTTTACCAGAACCTTTCTTTCGATCAATACTCAGGTTTTCCTTAAAGCGGTTGATAATGCGAGAAATGGTCTTAGGGTTAGCCCCTACCTCCTGGCAATCTTTTTAAAAGACCAACTAGGTTGTTTTTGAAAAATTTTAATTATATTTTCTCGCACTTCCACTGCGTTTGCCATTTTCGCGTTAAATAAATTTTGTATTGACTATACCTGACACAAATTATTTTCTGTCATTTAATTCAGAGCTACTATGATCAATTTTTTTTAATTTGAATCTTGCAATAGCACATTATGGGAAGATATGTAACGGACAATTTTATTCGACGCAGTCCTTAATTTTAATAAAATACAGATTTATCACACGTTGAAAATGGTTGACTAATGTTTTAAAAAAAAGACGTTCATAATTATTTCAGTATTATATATGATTCATGAATATAACTCATGAATTATGTATAATAAATAAAAAAATGCAAATTTCATGCATAGCTAACTGAAAATCACTCTGTATATATTGTGAATGAGATTCATAAATTTTACAAATTTTAGTAATAATCATAACAGGCATATATTTCATATTGTATATTAATTTTCTTAATGTGCAATTCACGCCAGTTGTGAAAACCCATCGTAGTTGCAGTCTAAAGAACACTAAAGTGAGTGAATAAAGTGTCATTTGACAAATAAATTTAAGTGATGAATATTCCTTTCTTATTAGATTTTCTAATGCGATATATTTACTTTGTTCCGCATTATTTGGATTTGTTCTTCTATCATCTCCAGGCTACGGCTATTTATAAGTAATAAATCATAAAAACATGTTCCAAAATTTATTCCAATTACTCATGACTTATGATTATACATTATACATAAAACATGAGTGAACATAATTCTATTCAATTAATCATAAGAACTATTGTTCATTCTGAGAATCTCTATGAAAACAGATTTTTTTAGATCAATTCGTTTACGATTTATATTTTTGGTCGAATATTTGAAAAAAGTTGGATTACTTCATATCTGATACACTTCTGAGTATGAATATGAAAACGGTTTACCGATATGAATTCGTTTACAGCTTTTATTTGCATTTTAAATGCGAAAGTATCAAGTTTTAATTTAATATCTTTGAATTGATTTTTCAAATTAAGTAAACCCTGTAAATACATTGATATTGAAAATGCGTTTTCAGATTCATACGTAGAGAGATCTCAGCTAGAAAATGCATCAACTTTTATTCAAATGTGCCACAAAAAATAATTTATTTTTTTAATTATAATATTTATGATATGCACTTTCATTTTAAATGCAAATAACAACCACAAACGAATTGATCTAAAAAACTGTTTTCCCACAAATTCTAAGAATAATCCATAGTTTCATGTACATGTAGATTTTACAAGTGTGCAAAGTACTGTCGCACAGTGTAATACAAGGTTTATGAGAACATTTCTATCTGTGCATGAAGAGACTTTTACTTACTCAGACGTAGTGGAAAATCGGACTTCTGATTCAAGTTCAGAAACACCAAATTACCCTAAAACCATTATCAAAACCATGAGATTAATATCTGCTACACTGTGTTGTTAATTCAGTCATGTTCAAGACAATTGTAAAATCAATACACGTGAAGATATTATATTTGATACACATAAGAATATGTTCATAACATTTCGCAATTTTGTTTTGTTAATGTCAACAAAATGTAAACATGATTTGTCATACTTCATAGTAAAATTTATATTTATTGACACAACAGTACAATGTTTGCTAAAATATTATAATCACCACAACCATTTCAGAACTATTAGAACCTTTAAATACGGATAAAAAAACTAAAACTTCCAGGAATTAAAAACACAACAAATTGACTAACAAAAATATAATCAAGAATATTCTCCTTGTGTTGTAGGCATTACTTTCTTAAAGTCAAATCTTCGTAATTACTTTGTTACTTTGCTGAACTATAATCTTAGCTACTATGACTCAAGGAGAATATTTATGGCAGTATAAGAAGTTAATTTCTCTTCGCGAAGGTTAAATTTTGCTCTCAAATGTAGACTATATAAAATATATAGGATGGAATGAGAAACAATTATATTTACTAGAAACATAATACTTTGCGACATTATTGCTACAAATATTGTTTCCGTCTAATCAAATTACTTTTTGTTTATGTTTAATCGTAATTCAAATTATGGTTATATTATTTTAATAGTAACTAAAATAAAAAAAAAAATGTCTCATTCTTCAAAGTTAAATTAATATTTATTGACACAACAATATAATGTTTGCCAAAAAATTGTATTCACCATAATCATTTCAGAACTATTTGAGCTGTTCTAATACGGAGAGAAAAACTGAAACTTTCAGCATTTAAAAAGACATCAAAATGACTATCAAAAATATTCTTCTTGAGTTGCAGACATTATAAATTCGTGATTACTTTGTTACTTTGATGAATTACGAACTTAAATTCTATGACCCAAGAAGTATATTTGTATCAGTATAACAAGTTAATTTACCTATGCATGATATAGAGGATGGAATGGAAAACATTTATATTTATTACAATCATAATACTTTGCGACATTATTGCAACAAATAATGTTTCCATCTAATCAAATTACATGTTGATTATGTTTAATCGTAACTAAAATTTTTGATTACGAGTACAATGAACCATAATCAACTATTTGATTTAGATACTTTGGCAAGTTGTAATCAAAATATAATCGTAATCAAAGTTGTCTAGTGGTGGTCCGAATAAAGATATAAAATTTGTATTTGTGATAATATTGTAACAAATATTATGTTTGTGGGAAATAATATTTTAAACGAGACGTTTTACTGTAGTGTTTAATTTGAAGCTAATAGTTATGGTAATCATATTGAAACCAATATTTAAACTGCAACACAATTTACTATTTTTTTTTTTAAATAATCTAAAAATTGTCGTAGTATTAATTTTCACAAAATGTTAAAATGTTCAAAAATATCTAATCTTTCGCCCTTGTAACCAAATAATATCTAAAATTTCAGAAATAATTTCAGAATGCAATGCACACTAAACAACGAAAATAAAGTTGAATGTCACACTCACAAAATTCACACTCAGCAACAATAACATTTTAAAAAATTATATATTACTTCAATATGAATTTTTCTTCATTTTCTAATTGTAGCAAGTGTCCGATTTTGAGGATCCTTATAAGGGCAGCAACACGTATATTTTCTAGAAACAAAAACCAAAAAAAAAAAAAAAAACAAATTTTATTTTTAATTTAAACAGTTTATAAAAACGAAAAAAAGGTAAATGTTAAACAAAAAAAAAAACATATTTCGTTAAAAATACGCAAAAGTGTTATAAAATGCTCGACTCTTGTTGTCAAAGTACTTTTTTGTTGTTGTGTATTTTGTAAGCGCCAGTGTTGCCAATGTGTTGGTGATTTTTTTTGTTCTGTCGTTCAACTTTGTTGAGTATTTTTGTCGTAGCAAATTATTGTTTGGTCTCTTTGAAAGAATTAAAACATAAAATCATTACCTATTTTCCTACTATTCGTCATTATTCATGGTATTAACGCATTTGAAACCGCACGACAGAATAATAAAATTGCTAACACACATACGCACACAGCAAAAGCTATAAATGAAAGCTTCACTAAAAAAAGCTTAACTAAAAAAGCTATTTGAAAAGCATTTACTAAACGGTTTTTAAGCACTTTTTAACCAGAAAATACTACCTTTTTTGGGGTTTTGTAAACTAGTAGATAACTTTTATTTTTTATGTGTCGTAGCCCTTGAGCGCTCTCGAATTCGATGATGAAATGATCTATGCCGATCTGGAGAGTCAGCACTACGGACCGATCAACTACAAGGCAGCCTCCATATATGCTCAAGTGAAGAAGAACAAGATAACGGGCGCCTTGGAAGAAATTAATCCATAGAATGAAAACTCTCAAAAAACATTTTTTTTTTTTTGATAAAATATTTATTTTATAACAGCAGCCGATTAATTATATTAACAGACGTTGAAAAATAAATAATTTTTATAACAGGTTTGCAAAACGTAGTAAATCAGGTAAGAGTTCAAGGCAAAGCATTTGCATTTTATTATTATTTCTGTAATAATGAAATTTCATATTTTTACATTTTATTTTAATTGTTATTTACTTTTACAATTAATTTAAATATTTAATTATTTTAACTTAAACAAATGAAAATTTAATACATTTTTAATAAATTACGAGCTTCTTGTGTAATATGAAAAATATATTGTAAAAATGTGCTAAAAATATATATGAAAAAAAAAGAATATAAAATTAACTAAAAATTGACGAATTTTTTAAATTAATTAATAAATTATTTATAAATAGTTGCAAAAATTAACTAGTTTTAAGTCTTAGACTCACTCACTCACCAACAACAACAAACAGCACCAGCCAAATGTATGTAAATTAGTAGCAGTTCAGAAATATGGCATTGACTAATCTCATACAAAAATCATCGGAATTTAGATGGTAAATAGTAGTAAAGTTAAAAATACCACTACAATTATTAAAAAATTGTACTACATGCACAGTAAAGATCAGTTTGAAATGAATATGATTAGCATACAGTATAGTGTATATTTTAGTATAAGAAAATTATAAAATTAACAAAATCTGGAATCAATTTTGTACTTAGAATAACAACCATACATACAATATAAAGCATACAAGCAAAGTATAGTCAGACGGGAAATGTAAGGATGTATTCTTGAAAATGTAAATAGTATTTATTAAAAAAAAATACTAAAAGTCACAGAATATATATTTTGTAATGAATGGTTTTTTATAAACCCAAAATTTTAAAAGTTTTAATTTAGTAGTAATTGTTAAAATTACTTTAGGGCTCATCATCAAATTCTGGGTCTAAATTTAAGCATTAAACGTTATATCTAAATTTTAAATATTTCATTTTAAATAACGTTCTACATTAATGTTTGGAAATTTGGTACTAAATTTCAATATCAAAATTTAGTACTTAAATTAAGCACTCAAATTTAGTATTCAAATTTATAATAACAATTTAGTACTCAATTTTAGTTCACAAAATTAGTACTAAATTTTAGTTTTTGTACTTAAATTTAGTACTAATAATAAGTATTAAAATTAAGTACTCAAATTTAGTACTCAAATTTAGTACTCAAATTTAGTACTCAAATATTTTAGTAGGATTTAGTAGGTACTCAAATTTAATACTAAAATTTAGTACGAAATTTTAGAACTCAAATTTAGTACTCAAATATACTACAAATTGAGTAATCAAAGTTGGTACTTAAATTAAGTACTCAAATTTAGTACTCAAAATAAGTACTCAGGTAACACTCAAATTTAGTACTCAAGTATAGTACTAAAAATTAGTACTCAAATCTAATACTAAAATATGGTACTTAGATTTAGTACTTAAATATAATTCTTAAATTTAGTATTCAAACTTAGTTCTTAAATTTTATACTCAAACTTAGAACTCAAATTTAGTATTCAAATTGAGTACTCAAATTTAGTATTCAAATATAGTACTCAAATTTAGTACTCACATTTAAAACTATTATTTAGTTCTATATTTTAGTACTATGATTTAATACTATTCAATTTAGTACTCAAATTTAGTACTCTAATATAGTACGCAAATTAAGTACTCAAATTAAGTACTCAAATTTAGTACTCAAATTAAGTACTCAAATATAAAACTCAAATTAATTACTCAATTTTAGTACTCAAATTAAGTACTACGATTTAGTACTCATATTTAATTCTTAAATAGAGTACTTAAATGTGTACCAAAACATAGCACTTAAATTTAGTTCTGAAATGTAGTTGTAAAATGTATCTCTAAAATTTGTTTTTATACTTCAGTTTTAAAAAACAGGTCAAAAATTTAGTACCGAAATTATTTCAAAATCTAAAAATTTTGTTATTTAAATTTGTTCTAAAATTTTGTTCTAAAATTTAGTACTAAATTTTAGTACCAAAATTACTTCAAAAATTGAATTCGAAATTTACTTATAAAATGATTTTGCTACTTAGTTTTAAAATTTAGTTCTAAAATTTATTTTAAAAATTCATTACTAATTTTTAGTTCTTAAATTCAGTACTAAATTAAGTTCTAAAATTTAATTCGAAAACTGCGTTTGTTCCAAATCTAGTACTAAATTATTATTCTTAAATAGAGTTCTAAATTTTAGTCTATAAATTATCTTTATAAAATTTGTTCTAAATTTGAGTTGAATGTTATAATATATACTACTAAATTTCAGAATAATTTATTTTAAAATATTTTTAAAAATTTAGTTTCAAAATCTATTCAAAAGCATCTATTAAAAAAATGTTGATTTCAATTTAGTGTTGTTTTTTTTTTTTATTTCATTTAGATTTTGAAATATTTGAATAAGTAATAAAAATAACCTTAAAGTTTTACTAAACCGAACGGTTATTGTCTCTCAAAATTTTGTTAATGGATTATTTTTAAATATTTTATAACTATTTTTCAAAAGTTTTAAAGTACTAAAAAATATTCTGAATCAATACTCAAATAAGTACCAAGACTAACTAAAAAAATAAAAAGAACAACTTAAAAATATAACAGAAAACCACATAAAACAAAAAACTGATGTGACTATTTACTACATATTTGTCCCAAACATGTTGTACTAAAAAAGTACTAAATAATAACAGAATATTGACTTAAATCAACCATTTAAAAAAAACATACAATGATGTACAATGAAATATTTTTTTATAATACCAAACACTTCTTAACCGCTAAATTTACCTAAACATATATCAAATAATGAAACGCAAAAATATAACATAAAAAATAAATATTATTTGAATCCAAAAATTAGTACCACATCTGTTCAGTTGATAACTGAATAACTGAAAGGCTCTTACAACAATGTCTTTATAAATTATTATTATAACTATTGAAATATAGCAAAGCATTAAATTCAGCTGAAGTAAAAACCGCAATATGCAGCGTAATTTCATTCATCTGAATAGAAACAAAAAAACATTTGTAAGTGAGATAAATATAGAATAAAACAATTTAACGCAAAATGCAAGTAAAAAAAGTAAATAGTTATAAATCATAAGCTCTTGTTTATTATTGTAATTAATTATTAAATATATTTCTATATGTAACTTAAAGAATAATGAATTTCAACTTTATAAGTAAAATCAATACATACAAATCAACAAACACATTTTGAAATAACAAAAAAAAAAGAAGAACAATTAGAAAAATGTAAACTCAAGTATGAATTTAATACATAACATAATATTACAAAATAAATACAATTATGTAAATTTGAAAATACAAAAATGTTTTTATTTATTTCGAAAATTAAAGGTATCTGTAAGTATTTGTTACTCAATAACATAAAAGAATAATAAATAACATCGATTATATGGAAATTAGTGTATTATTTAACCCTAGTTAACACTACACCAATGGAATACATGGTATATTATTCTTAGGAGACGTGTCCGGTATATTATTCTTAGGAGACGTGTCCGGTATATTATTCTTAGGAGACGTGTCCGGTATAAAAAATTGTATACATATATTCTCGCAGCAATAATTTCGTTCTGGGTGTGGTTTTAAAAAAAATATATTAATTTTTATGAGAGAATTCCAGAAAATACGTCCGCTCATACAAATTAATTCTTTTTATTTTTATTATCGATTACGTAAAATTTGACAGGATATAAAGAATCGGAAAAAAGTCCAATGACGTAGTTGGTTTATGGAAACATTTAAAAATAATCTAATTCTATGAAATCGAGTTTTGAACATAACGGTTTATGATCTATGATATTTTAAAAATAGAGTTTATTGAAAACTTGAAAAATAAACAAAATCCTTATTTAGGATTTAGTAAAAATTTGATAGAAGCAGAGACCGCAAAGAACCAGAATCGGATTTTAGGAACCGTTGTTAAAAAAATGTTTGGAACCCATTTATTTGCTTGGTTGGAATCGTATCAGAACCGTAATCGATATTTTAATCTTGGAACCAGATCCGGAACCGATAATCCAAAAGGGTTTTAGTCCCTGGATAGAAGAACATTTTTTGATATAGAACCGAAATTTTGTTCTTGTATATCTTACAAATTTATGTCGAGATTTACGATTTTATATAATATCCCTAAAAAATAAAAAAAAAATTTTAACGAGTTGGGGAAGTTAGGTCACATGGGTAAGTTCGGTCACATGGGGCGGACTTTTATAGTCGGTCGGGCCCGACTATGGAGTACCCTATATCTTTGGTGGGGATATTAATGTAGGATATTTAATTGTATACCTTAATTTTAAAGTTTTTAATTATGCTGAACCTCCCCACCCTCAGAATATTTTTTACATATCAGAAATTTACGTCTTATATCCCCATAATTTAAAAATGATATAAAAGTATAAAAAACTAATAAAAAAAAAAATAGAAAAATATAAGTGGGCGGACCACGTCTATATTTAAAATTTTGTAATATTTCATAGATTTGATTTAAATAATTTTCGGTTCAAATTATCACTATGAAAACCTGGGATTAATGAAATAAAAAGGATCACGCCCATTAAAATAATGAAAAAACGTCCACAAAAGTAGCATAGAAAATACAACACACAGTAGGTATTTGAGTATTTGGGTATGGTCGCGTATGTGTGCAACTGCAACCATTTTGACCATTCTATAAATTGATATTATTATTTTATTGACGCGTTATGCGTCATGTCGGGCAGTAATTATTTTCACTAGTCGATGCTGGCAGATATAGTTCTTAGTTTTTTTTTTCGTATATCACTTGGTAGCTATATAGTTTCCTTTTTGTTTACAACCCCAAAGAAATGTGCGCCGAAGGTACCTAACATAGATCAAAAATAAACAAAAGCAATAAGCAGCAAGAGTAGATCATATCATATTAATATAATAAATCGAAATGTTTGTTGGTTTGTCTGTTTGTCGGTTTATTAGTTTGTTCCGCTTCTCCGTCTAAACGGTTGATCCGGAATGATAGGCTATATATGGGCGAGATTGGACAAAAAGGCGTGGCACCTCCAATACAACCCAAACTTTCAAAACGACGTAACTCGGCACTTTCACCAGAAAAAAATGTAAAAGCAAAAACACAAAAGCAAAAGCACAAAACAAAAGCAAAAATACAAAAGCAATAACTTAAAACAAAAATCCAAACTAAAGGAAAAACAAAAAAATGAAAGAAAAACAAAAACAAAGGCAAAAACAAAAACAAAAACAATTTTTTTGGCTAATATATATTTTTTTTGGAAAATTGTGATTTTGACCATTGCATTGTTTTTGTCGTCAACATTTTTTTTAACAATTTTTTTAACAATTTTTTTTCGAAATTTTTTGAACATTGTTGTTTTTGTCGATTTTTTTTTTCAAATGGTGATTTCGACCATTACTTTCTTTTTGTCCTCCAAAAAAAAAAAATTTTAAAACATTTTTTTTTGAAAATGTTCTAACATTGTTGTTTTTGTCATTTTTTTTTTTGTAAAATGGTGATTTCGACCAATGCGTTCTTATTGTCGTCCAAAATTTTTTTTTAAGATTTTTTTTTTCGAAATTTTTCGAACATTTTTTATCAGCAATTGGGAAAGCTAATTTAATTAAATTTTGGTCAGCGTTATTTTTAACCATTTTAAAAGGTTTCGCCGAATGTGGGAGTGATTGGACCATTGGGCGTGGCACCCCCCATAGAAGATACATTTTACATTACGTGCATGTCAACAGTTATTATAGTGATATCAAATATTTCACACCAGGTTAACAACCACCAAAAATTCTTAATACTCACCACAACATAATTCCCCACATTAAAACTCACCACGCTAAAACTCACCATACAAAATCTCACGACACTAAAATTCAGCACACAAAAATTCACCACACTAAAACTCACGACAATAAAACTCACCACAATAAAATTCACCACACTAAAATTCACCACACTTAAACTCACTACACAAAAATTAAACACACTAAAATTCACCACAATAAAATTCACCACACTAAAACTCACCAAACCCACATTCACCACATCGAAACTCATCACACTAAAACATCTACTGTGAAAAACTCTACGGGGAAAAATTCTACGGGAAATAATTCCACAGGGAACAATTCTACCGGGATAAATTCTACGGGAAGAATTATACTGGGAAGAATTCTACGGGAAAGCGTTCTGAGAAAGAATTGTCTTTGAGAAAAGTTGTTATTATTATTTATAACACCAATAAAAAACTTCAACAGCTAAGCACGGGCCCCTCATATAAATAATAAAAATGTTTTTTATTTTAATAAAATCGCTCCATAATCTATGAATTCTCAAAATCTTGGCACGAGTCGTGACGGGTCCAGCTATCCTATTAATAATATAATAAATCTGTTTGTTCGTTTATACGTTTGTACGTTTGTTCCGCTTCTCCGTCTAAACGGCTAATCCGATTTTCTTGAAATATCGGCGGCGCTATGATCTGGAAGGAATGATAGGCTATATATCGGCGGGATTGGACAAAGGGGCGTAGCACCTCCGATACAACCTAAACTTTCAATACGATATAACTCGGAACTTTCACCAGCTACGAACATGATACAAAAAACTCAAATACAAAAAAAAAAATTAAAAGCAAAAACACAAAAGCAAAAGCAAAAGCACAAAACAAAAACAAAAGCAAAAATACAAAAAAACAAAAGCAATAACATAAAACTAAAATCCAAACTAAAGGAAAAACAAAAAAAGGAAAGATATAGAAAAACAAACTCACCACACTAAAATTCACTACAATAAAATTCCCCACACTAAAATTCACCATACTAAAACTCACCACATTAAAACTCACCACACTAAAACTCGCCACACTAAAACTCACCACAACAAAACTTACCACACTAAATCTCACCACACTAAAAATTCACCACGCTAAAACTCACAACACTAAAACTCACCACCCCGAAACTCACCACATTAAAACTAACCAAACTAAAACTTCTACTGGGAAAAACTAACCACACTAAAATTCACCACACTAAAACTCACCACACTAAAACTCACCACAAAAAATTCACCACACTAAAAACTCACCACACTAAAACTCACCACACCGAAACTCACCCCATTAAAACTAACCACACTAAAACGTCTACTGGGAAAACCTCTACGGGGAAAAATTCTAACGGGAAGAATTATACCGGGAAGAATTCTACCGGGAAGAATTCTACGGGAAAACATTCTATGGAGAAGAATTTTACGGTTTCTGCTGGGAAGAATTCTACTGGCAAGAATTCTACGTGGAAACGCAGTTTGAGAAAGAATTGTTTTCGAAAAAAAGTTGTTTTAGCGGAGAATTATTATTCGGTTACTACATTTATAAAACCAATAATATAAAACACAAAAATGTTTTTTATATTAATAAAATCGCTCCATATCTTTGAATTCGCAAAATCTTGACACGAGTTGTGCACGGGTCCAGCTAGTAAAAAATAAATGTAAGTAGTTAGAAACAAATACATTAAATAATAAAATAAAAAAAAATATAAGAAAATAAAACAGTTGTTTTTTTTTAAGTTTACTAGTTCATAAATACCATATAATTTTTTCATCAATATTATAAATACGTTCAACAATATTATGAACTCTTTCAATACGGTTTTATGAATTATTCATAAAAAGGATAAATTTGGTGATTGGTTGAGTCGTAATGACAAATTCATAACATTGATGAATAAATTCATTAATAAAATGAACTTTTTTCTGTGTAGCTATGTGCTATACACTATATTAATCCAAAAATTCATTAACAATGCCAGATATGTATATTAAACGTTTATATATAAAATTGCCACGACCATTTTTATAAAAAAATAATATACCATTATAAGCTAACTAAGTTCAATGTTTTGTTAATTTATCTATTAACCTTCGAAAATTATAGCCTAATAAGTGCGAATATTTTTTGTATAACATACATATGTGCGACGCCTTCTTTCAATTCCACTCATTTTTATACTATTACAAGGTAGTATAACAAAAGAATAAAAAAGTAAATAAATCAAAAGTTTCATCTATTTATCTCTTAAAATACATAAGTTATTGGCACATACAATATCATTGCACTTTCATTATTTAAAAGTGCAACTATAACTTCTCCAAGTCCGCCGGTACATCAATCGGCTACCTGTATTTGACATTTTGAAGAATTGCCTCTTGTACAACAAAAGTTACAGATTTATGAGACGAAAAAGTTCCTTCCGACCTATAGTGAGTTGCTCCGTGTAGATTTCAGAGCCAATTAGATTTCACAGCCACAGTAATATATTTGATTTCTCAAGTCTCGCTGGGAAGTTTTTTTTTTAAACAATATTTCTGGTGATCAGATCCTGGAACAGCCAAACTATTCAATCTCTGCGTTTAGATAACAAAAATTATTTGTATTTAAAATATTTTGAACCCTTTTTTTGAAACTTATATTATTCAACAAATAATTCGTCTTAACAAAAATAAACGAAACAATTCAAAAACATATTTCTAATTTGTTTGCAGCTGTGCGCTGTGTGAAAATTAAAAATTCATACATTTTAGCAAACCATAAAATCCGAGTTCATTTAATTTTGAGCATTACATCCGACGATGCGGGACGGATGCATCATCTTTGTATGGGTGTGTGTCCGAGGATATGGACATTGGGCTGTTCTGTATTGCAATGAAACTGAAAATTGCTACAGCGAAAACCACACCAACAAAAACCATAAAACAAGTGACAAAAATTCGTAACACACCAAATTACGCACACATCTTTCGATCGCGCGTTAGATATAAATTCAAAATAGGCGAATGACACATGGAGCCGCTGGTTGCCCAGTACATTTCCGGTTTGCGTGAGCGCTGCTAAAATTATTTCCGGTCGCAGCAATATTAATGCACACTAATGCGCCAACAAACACAGAGATACGTTAATATATTCCAACAACAACAACAACAATATAACAAGTACAACAAATGTGTATCCGTAACCAAATTGAAATTCAAAACCAGACCGCATTCATTTCCGCGATCGAATTAAATTATATTTAATTTGAGTGTCTCGTTATGTCCCTCTGCTGGATAAATGATGTTGGTCGAAATTATCTACATGTAGATAATTATTTTATAATCCATTAATTAACATTTACCACAACATTTTTTCTTATTTAAAAGGACATTTTGATTCCGATAATTAAAATTATAAAATGTAGGTAAACGTGGCGTGAAATGGATTCGTTTTGATTTGACTCAAAAAAAGAGTATTTTTTAAAAATTCTTTTAACGAGCGTATTTAGAATATTAGAATATATTTATTTGCCTTTTTATTGATTTTTGGCCGATTTTTCGAAACTCTTCAATTTTGAATATTTTAAAAATTGTTATATTGTAAATTTAAAAATTTTTACCGGAAGCAAATTAAATGCTATGTTTTTTTTTATAACATAGTCAAATATATTAATGATACACACAAAAAGTCTTCTTTTGGCATGAGATTGGAAGAATGAAAAAGTTAGTTGTACGATCTAACTTCATTCGGTTAAACGGAACAGTTTACAAATTTGCTAGCGGAACTTTAGCATATACACATGAAATATTAGTCTATCCACACTACTAATGATTCTAAATCTGTACAAAATTGTTCTAAAACAGTTCGAAATTGGTTGCAGATCAAACTACAACTCTTTTCATTTTGACAATAACAACCAACTTAGCGGTTGCGAGAACCGAATAAGTTGGTTGGGTAAAGAGTTTGTTGGGGCAACAAATCTCTATTCTGTGTATAAAAAGGTAATACAAAAATGGGTAGAAAAAAAACATGCTCAAGTCCCACAGAAGCACTTTTATGAAAAATTAGTTTTACTTTACTTTTCTTGCGAAATATATGATTTTGTTATTGCAAATTTGTTTTATTACATTTAATATTTTATCTGTAAAAATTACGTAAATTAAAAAAAAAACAATAATTATACTGCCCAACATGATTTTTGCCATGGACATCTGATACATCAATTCTATATAGTTTGCTGTTGCTGATTTTGACAGAGTAGTTTGTTTCTTTACGTAATGTGTTTGAGAAAATTGCTAAAGTATTTTTAAGCCACTCACTATTTAGATTAAAAAAAATATAGTTCTGTGGAAAAAAAATCTAACAAAAAATTTAAAAGCAATTTTTCTTATAATTGTTAAGACTAATTTGGATCTAATTGGATCTATACTCGGAAAATTTTGATATTTTTAGAGCATTTGTTTATGTTTTTTATCATTTAGGATTAAATGATAAACCAAAAAGTGATTTATATTTACCCAGAACATAGTCCAAACTAATTATAAAAATTACTAACTTTTTTCTACTTTATCAAATTGGTCCTTTGAACATATTTTTCTCTTTCATATAACCAATTTTCAACAAAAAATACTTAAACATGTAATCCAAAAATATCATTAATTTATATTTAAAGTATGCTTATTTTTATTGCATACTCATTTCTTTATTACGTAGCGTTTTATTTATGTACGAAACGAACGATAACAAAAATATGTTGGCTGTTACTATACTAATGTTTGGCAATGCAATAATACTTTAGTTTGCATAAAGCTCCAAAGATATATGTAAAGCCTGCAAAATTATGTTTGGGTAGATCCTTTTTTTCAGCGCGATTGCAAAATATACAAACATTTTAAATTTAAGCAATTTTTGACTGTGTCGATAGGACATATTTTAAAAATGAGAACCTGTCGAAAAATTTAGTAATTTTCGTCATTAGTTTGAACTATGCTCTGTATAACCACAAATTATTTTCTTATTTAGCATTAGATCAACAATGTTAATAAACGTCTAAAAAAATCACTGTTTTTCGAGTTTAAATTCAAATATCTGAAAAACCTATCAGAATAATAGCATTTGTTGGTATATTGTATTATTATTAACAATTAAAACAAAAATTGTGTTTTTTTTTTGCAAAGCAAGAGTTCTACAAGGGACTATATTTATTTTAAAAAGTGTCTACAAAGAGCCTTAAATATCGATAGGAATGTTCATAAAAACTTTACGTAATCGTTGTTGAGAAGGTAAGGTCACATGGGAAATTTTGAAGTAGGGACATTTTGATAGTTGGTGTGATGAAGTTAGTAAGAATTTTTAATGTTATAGTCGGTCTAAGCCGACTACTTTAAAATAATCAAAAACTAGTAATCCGAAAGTAGTCGGATTATTCTTTGAAAATAATCAAAAAAAGTTATCCGACTACTTTTTTTATACCCTACACTAAGAGTGAAAGGGTATATTCAGTTTGGTACGCCGTTTGTAACACCCAGAAGGAATCATCTCCGGTATGGAAAAGTATATATATTCTTGATCAGCATGACCTCATGAGTCGATTTAGCGATGTCCGTCTGTCCGTCTGTCTGTCCGTCTGTCTGTCTGTCCGTCTGTCCGTCTGTCTGTTGAAATCCCTAAGACTTTTAAAATTGAAGAGCTAGAAAAATGAAACTTATAACTTAGATTACTAATATACCTACGCTGTATGTGCGAAAAAATTGGCGAGATCGGTCCATTGTGACCTATGATCCGACCACTTATGTTCAAATACCTCATATAAAATGTACATATAAAGATCAATTTTTATGTATACGTGCTTAGGTAAACTTTTTTGGACAAATATATATTGACATCATGCTCAAATACATGATAATAATGTTTTCCGGCGAAAAGACTTGTGGTTCACAAAAAAAAAAATCGAAATTCGGTACACCTACCCATTTGTAAATATGGGTATCAAATGAATGGAAATTCTTCAGCGATTGAATGTTTGTAGTTATTTTCAGGATTCGTATACCTTGGTGATCTATATATCACTTTGAGTGGTAACCACACATATGTGTAGGGTATTTATAGTCGGCTTAGACCGACTATAATTTTGATAATCCTAACTATCACAATTACACCTACTTTAAAATTTCCCATGTGATCTTACCTTCCCAACTGGTTTTTGATTATTTTTATTTATGTTAGATTATTTTTGGATTATTTGATAATCAAAAAATAATAAAAAAAAGTAGTCAGATTACTAGTTTCTGATTATTAAAAAGTAGTCGTGAATATAATCAAAAAATGTACTAAGAATCAAATTACTTTTTGATTATTTTTAATCGTAATCAAATCATAATCCAACCTTTAGAGTTCTGGTTCAGACAGCTTTGATTTATAAATAATCTAAATCTAAAGTTTCATTAATCTAGCTCCTCTACTTTTTATGTTATCGTGGTTTTAACAGACAGACAGAGGTCATGCTGATTAATAATATATTGTTACGAAAATTCAGTCTACGGAAAACTGATCTAAAAGTTCGTATCTCTGGGTTGTGTACAAAATAAAAGCACTCTTATGTTTGGTTTAAATTATAACAATTAACTTTATTAATTCACTTTAATAAACAACTTCACTAATAACAAATTCTAACAACTGCTGCATATTCACAATTTAACTTGACAATTATCACACGAGATGCCCTTGACCACTTTACAATCACTACTGAAGTGCTGTACCTCAGATGCGGATCCCTTATATACTGCATGCATCAGTTCGACACGTTTCGACAAGCTTCGACATGTTTCGAGAACCTTCTACTCGTTTCGTGAATGACGCATGCTATTGGCATCTCATTCGCACTCATGTGTTTTAATGCGCTGATCTTCCATCTCTTTCTCGCACACTGCCTCAGTGCGCTGAATGATCTTCCGTCTCTTTCTAAATCATGCTTAGTGCGCTGAATTGTCTTGCGTCTCATTAATTATTGTTGATTGCTTGCACTATGGGGAAAATTACATCTTTTCGTAACAATATATACTTTTTCATACCGGAAATGCTTCCTTTTGGGTGTTACAATCGGTGTACCAAACTGAATATACCCTTTCACTCTTAGTGAAGGGTATAAAAAAATCTGAGTATGCAGTCAAAATCAGCAACCACGAATTATATAGATGTATGGGACGTCCATGGCAAAAAATGTTTCGCGTTTTGTTTAGTAGTATTATGATGAATTTAAAATAAGTTTATATATTGGACTTAGGCTCATTTGATATTTACCCTATGAACTTTGAAAAAATATCACATACATTTTATCAGTTTAAAAAAAAAAACATGGATATTTAGGTAATTTTTTCTCTAAAACTAATATAATTGGTGTAACTAAATTTTTATACAATATGATTGTTTGATGGATTATTGTATATTTAGACAAAAAAAGAGAATTGAGGTACGATTGATTTTTATTTTCGCAAATGAAAAAATTATCAACGAAGTTCTGCCTTCTTCTTGTTTCCCAACCAATTTTTGTAAATACTATATCACAGATCTTTCTGAGAGATTTTTAATTAAATATCTTGAAATGTCAACGAATGAAAAGACATCTTTAATTTTTTAAAATAATTTAAATTCATCGCCAACTTAGCGAACTTATGTTAGACACTTTTTATCATATACTCAATGTTCCACAAGTAAAAAATTATTTAAAAATAAACTGCAGTATTACTGGCGCACTATATCAAAACTATAAATATACTGTTCAGATAAACACATAATCGTCCAACTCTGGTAAGTGTTTCTCAGCGTCCTCTCCAGCACGTGTAGTTCAATTTGTCGCATTTGTTCTGTAGCATAATGAAACAATTCCGGTATCACTATTTAAAAAATGAACAAAACACTGTTTTTGTTTTAAAATTTAAGTTGCATCGCACACAGGTCAGCATGCGTTTAGTAATTGTGTAAATTTTGGTATGCTTCTGCCCCACAGAAGTAACTTAATTTTCGACTAAAAACTACACACGTTAAATTCATTTATAAATTTGTTTCATTTTGTTATTTTTGTGTCTTCGGTGTTGCCACCACCCACATAGGATGTACGTGTTTAGTTTTCAGTTTTATTCAATTTAAAGTGTTCTACATGAGTACAAAAATAATATTATAAAATTTGTTAGGCATGTTGTGTGTGAAATTCATTTTACTACAAATACTTTGCTTCAGAAGTAATTTGATTATTTTCGTAAATGGAATTTAATATTTGAAAATAATAATTGAACTCAAAAACAAATTTCATTCATTTTGTAAATATTAAAAGATTACAGATAAAATTGTGTTTTTCTTTATTAATTTATGAAAAAGTTATTTTCAGCATTTTTCTTAAATTTTTCCCATGAAATAAAGTTTTAACATTTAACATACCTCTTTAATTCGTAAAAACAAAATTTCCAGATTGTTTCTTCTAAAATAAAACAAATAATTATCAAAAAGTAAAGCATGATTTCTGAAACTATTTACTACCCATAGGACAAAACACTCCTTATTGGTTGTATTATCAAATTTTTACTAGATCAACAATTTATTTTTAAATCCTTCAATTACATTACACAACAAAATTAGAAAAAAGTTTGCGCAGTAAATTCCATTATGTTTGTATTATTCGAAATGACTCACAGAATTTGAATACATGAATTAACCAGTTGGGAAGGTTAGTTCACATGGAAAATTTTAAAGTAGGTGTTATTATGATAGTTAGAATTATCAAAATTATAGTCGGTCTAAGCCGACTATAAATAACCTACACATATGTGTGGTTACCATTCAAAGTGATTATAGGTCACCAGTGTATACGAATCCTGAAAATAACTACAAACTTTCCATCGCTTAAGAATTTTCATTCATTTGATACCCATATTTACAAATGGGTAGGTGTACCGAATTTCGAATTTTTTTTTGGTAACCACAACTCGATTCGCAGGAAAACATTATTTTCATGTATTTCAGCATGATGTCAATAAATATTTGACCAAAAAAGTTTACCTAAGCACGTATACAGTAAAATTGATCTGTAGATGTAAATTTTATATGAGGTATTTGAACATAAGTGGTCGGTTCTCAGGTCACAATATACCGATCATGCCAATTTTCTTGTTCAGACAGCTTAGATATATAAGTAATCTAAATCTAAAGTTTAATTGCTCTAGCTCTCTACTTTTTCCGTAATCGTGATTTCAACAGACAGACAGAAGGACAGACGGACAGACAGATAGACAGACAGACAGACAGACAGACAGACAGACAGACAGACAGACAGACAGACAGACAGACAGACAGACAGACAGACGGACATCGCTAAATCGACTCATTAGGTCATGCCGATCAAGAATATATATACTTTTCCATACCGGAGATGCTTTCTTCAGTGTGTTACAAACGGCTTACCAAATATACCCTTTCACTCTTAGTGTAGGGTATAAAAAAATTTCATGGAAAGGTTTACGAAATTTCGGGCAATAACTTTTGAGGTGAGCTTTCAAAAAGGTGGTCACATTTTTGTAAATATCTCGCGTTTAATAAAACTCATATGCTCAATTGTTATATCGAAAGTACTTAAATATCCAATAAACATTCCTTACAACACTTTGGAATTGGTTCACATGTTTAATAAAACTCTATAGAAGAACTCGAAAAATGTAAATTTTTTCGACCAACATTTTTTCAAAATATTTTAGTAGAATAATAATTCAAAGTTCGAAAATGTTCGAAATAGTCAACGTAATCTACTACATCCACTAGATGTGGGTTTACTTTTTAGGATCACATATCTCGTTAAGTATTAAAGATAAAGTTATAAAATTTAAAATTGATTACAAGCAATCATCCATTAATAGGTGCTCAAAAAATGAGCGTGATTCGCTCACATTTTTTATTTTTTATTTTTATGCTCAAATTTTTTTTATCGTCAAATGTTACCCATATATTTTTGTCATTGATAGCTCAATTTCTTCGAAAGAGTGTGAACTAATTTTGGAAAATTAAAATTTTTGTATCATCTTATTTTCTAGATTTATTTCCATTTTTTAAAATGAATTTTTTCTTAAATTTTTTTTTGAAAAAATGCTTTTTTCAAGTTCCCCTATCGAGTTCTCTTAAACGAATGAACTAATTTAAAAATGTTCTGAGAAATGTTTATTGGATATTCAATTACCTTAAATTCGATATAATAATTTTTGACGGAAACAGTGTCGATAGGGCATATTTTGAAAATGAGAACCGGTAAAAAAATTTAGTAATTTTCGTCATTAGTTTGAACTATGCTCTGCATAGCAACAAATTTTTTTCTTATTTGGCATTTCATCCACAATGCTAAAAAAAATCGTCCAAAAATTGTCTAAAAAAATCAATATTTTTCGAGTTTAAATTCAAATTTCTGAAAAATCTATCAGAATAATAGCATTTGTTGGTATATTGTATTAGTATTAACAATTAAAAGAAAAATTGCGTTTTTTTTTTGAAAGAGACTAGAGTTCTGTAAGGAACTAAATTTATTTAATTATAAAAAGTGTCTGAAAAGGGCCAAAATATCGATAGGACACAAATGTTCTGAGAAATGTTTATTGGATATTCAATTATCTTTCATTTGATATAACCAGGGCAAGAAACATAGTTAAAAATGGCAGGCAAAATGGCAAGAAAAAACAGTAAAAATGGCAGGCAAAATGGCAAGAAAAAACAGTAAAAATGGCACAAAAATGGGCTAAAAAGGCAAAAAAATGGCAAAAAGACATAACATCTTTATTTAAATCTATTTTGGTTGCATAGCACAATCATATGTTTTTTTAAGTTGGCAAAATTAAATGATCTTCTATTATCACATAAAATAGTTGAATAAATGGAAAATACTCGTTCGACATCGGTAGACGTAACTGGAGCAAATTTGAAGGCGAGTAATTCAGATGGGTATAATGTTTCAATATATGAATCCGTTTCATTATTACTTATATATATTATTTTTTATTTTGGTCAAAGTTTGTAGACCAAAATTTCGATTGAAAACTTTATTAAATTTTTCAATGAATTCTTTTTTGTTGGCATCATATATTTTCTCTTTAGCACGGTCTAATACTTCCAAACTATCCTTTATTGGAAGCCTTTTTTTACAATTTTTTGATGCTTGAACAAATGCATTTAAAATGGCATTTTATATAAATTAAATCAGATTTTATTGCAGGTTTTTGCAATAATAATTTTGCACAGCGAACAGACATTGCCCCATCGTCACTACGATGGTTTAAAACCTCACAGATTTCTTCAAAATTATCGCAATAGTATACTGCAGCTTTAATCCAAGTTCCCCATCTGGTTACACATGGTGCTGGTGGTTTATTTAAATTCGTACACATGGATTGAAACAAATTTTGACAAGAGGGAGCCTTAAAACATATCCAATAAGAGAATTTACATCTTCAAAATATATCATACATGTAATGTTTAGCATCTTTGGAAATAATATTTAAGCGATCGAACCGCAGATACCATATATGTAGCTGCGTCAGTTAAAACTAGCAATACATTTTCGTACTTAATGCCTGTTAAAAATAATAAAGGAATAAATATAAAAACAAATTCATAAAATACAAAAAATTAAACTTACCATTTGGCCACAATATTTGCAAAGAATTTGTGAAAAAAGCTGCCATCGAACTGGCATTAGTTCTTTCAATTTGAGCAAGGTTTAAAAGATATGAATACTCTTTTGCCTCTTCTTCAAATAATCCAAATACTAAAATTGCCGACAATCTTTGTTCGCAGTCGGTGGTTTCATCCAATGACACCCATTTCTTTTCATTTTCTGCTTTTATTTGGAGGTTCTTAATATACTTTTCACAGGTACAGGGTTCTTAGTGTATGTCTCAAAAAAATCCTTTACGACTGGATTATTAATTTTGTAAAGTGGAATATTTGCTGATAGAAAATTATTGCACAAATCCAAATTATATGGATTTATTTCTCTTGGTAAATTAGTTAACAAAGATTGTGTTGGACGCAAATCATTTTTTTCTGTTTGCGATTTGTGTTTTAATGAATTTAAATGCTGTTCAGCATTATACACTAGGTTTATTGCAAGGATTGAAACCTAAACGAATAAAGGTTTCGATTTCGGTTTCGGTTTTTTCCGCGTTTCGGTTTCGGTTACGGTTTCGGTTTTAAGTTTTTATAACCAAATGGTTTCGGTATACCGGTTTCATGTTACGGTTTCGGTTTTGATTTCGGTTTTTGCATAAATTTTCTTTTTTTACATATTTTTCAAATATTTTAACAATGTTTATATGGTGCTAAGTTATGTCCAAATTATGATATTGGGTTAAAGTGGGAAACGTAACTTAAACAATGTTTGTTGCTATTTTAGTTAAAATATTGTGTTATATTAATTATTTAATTGATTACGCCAAGAAAAAAATTAATTTAAAATTTCGTGACCACAAACCAATGAAAAGCAACTTTTTGACATAACCTGAGATATGATCTGAATTGCAAAGAAGAATTGCCAAAGAAATTAAATTTCAACAATTCAGTGAACTACAATATATGTAAAATAATGATGATCATTTGCAAAAGCAAGGCAAGAAATGGTAATCTTGTCCTTGGTCTTGTTCTTACACGCTGAGTCTTGCTCTTGCATAGGTACATAGGTTGCAAAATTTTACTTTTTAAATTTTAAATAAAAGAGCGAAGACAAATATCTTACACTGCATATTAATTATGAAAACGAATAGTATTTGAAGTTACTCATTTTCCATATTTTCAATTTCTTCAACAAAAATAAATTATTGGGTAGGTGTACCGAATATCGATTTCTTTTTTGGTGAACCACAAGTCTTTTCGCCGGAAAACATTATTATCATGTATTTGAGCATGATGTCAATACATATTTGACCAAAAAAATTTACCTAAGCACGTATACAGTAAAATTGATCTGTATATGTAAATTTTATATGAGGTATTTGAACATAAGTGGTCGGATCATAGGTCACAATGGACCGATCTCGCCAATTTTTTCGCACATACAGCGTAGGTATATTAGTAATCTAAGTTATAAGTTTCATTTATCTAGCTCTTCAATTTTAAAAGTCTTAGGGATTTCAACAGACAGACGGACAGACAGACAGACAGACAGACAGACAGACGGACAGACAGACGGACAGAATTACGATTCGTTTATACACACTTTCACAACGACAACTCTTTGTTGCTATCCGGTATCATCGCATGGCAACAAACAGACGCATGACAACAGACAGACGCATGACAACGGACAGACGCATGACAGTCGCATGACACCATACTTCATGTATGTATCTAGTACAGCTATGTAGTTGGCAACAACAACGAGTTTTCTTTGTGGTACAAAAAATTTACCGCCAAAAATTCTATCAAAAGCTTGGATGCTGCTTTATTCGCATTTTTATACCCTACACTAAGAGTGAAAGGGTATATTCAGTTTGGTACGCCGTTTGTAACACCCAGAAGGAAGCATCTCCGGTATGGAAAAGTATATATATTCTTGATCAGCATGACCTCCTGAGTCGATTTAGCGATGTCCGTCTGTCCGTCTGTCTGTCCGTCTGTCTGTCTGTCTGTCCGTCTGTCTGTCTGTCTGTCTGTCTGTTGAAATCCCTAAGACTTTTAAAATTGCAGAGCTAGATAAATGAAACTTATAACTTAGATTACTAATATACCTACGCTGTATGTGCGAAAAAATTGGCGAGATCGGTCCATTGTGACCTATGATCCGACCACTTATGTTCAAATACCTCATATAAAATGTACATATAAAGATCAATTTTTATGTATACGTGCTTAGGTAAACTTTTTTGGTTAAATATATATTGACATCATGCTCAAATACATGATAATAAAGTTTTCCGGAGAAAAGACTCGTGGTTCACAAAAAAAAAAATCGAAATTCGGTGCACCTACCCATTTGTAAATATGGGTATCAAATGAATGGAAATTCTTCAGCGATTGAATGTTTGTAGTTATTTTCAGGATTCGTATACCCTGGTGACCACACATATGTGTAGGGTATTAATAGTCGGCTTAGACCGACTATAATTTTGATAATCCTAACTATCATAATTACACCTACTTTAAAATTTCCCATGTGATCTAACCTTCCCAACTGGTTTGTTGTTGAATCAGCGGATTTGTGAAAAAAAGAAAAACACAAAAATCAATATATAAGCTAAATGTTTGTTTTATTTGTTTAATAAGTTGAATGAAATAATGCACATAGAACTTGACTTAAGTAAACTTCATGATTTTACAATTAACAAAAAATAAAACAATATGCACAATCGATGTACGAACTAGCGTAGCGAAGAAAAGCGAAAAAGACATTGTTTTGTCTATTTTATCTTATTGAAGCGACTTTTGATGTACTTTTGAAGCTATTTACCGCTACAAAAGTGCTTCACAGACCTTATTTTTAAGATGCTTATATTCTTTAGCCATGAAAAAATGTTGGGAACTCAAAAGTTTATTAAATGACATTTTACTTACGATCTTCTATATAAAATAAAATATGTTTTTCTGTTTCTATTTATAGGTACTTTTTTAAAAACAGTTTTAAACCGGTATAAAACCGAAATCGTTTATATCGGTTTTGGATATCGGTTTATTTCTGATTTTCGTATAACGGTTTCGGTTACGGTTTCGGTTTTAAAAATGAAACGGTTTTAAACGGATTTCGGTTACGGTTTCAATCCTTGGTTTATTGATTGTACAATTGCACACAATACAATAAAGCACTGTGGAATCCGCTCTCAATATTTTCGGATACTTTTTGATCATTCGAGCATTAAAATCATTAATAGACTCTTTGGGCATTTTAATTCTTTTTTAAAACACGAAATAAACAAATTGATACTTCAAGACTTAAGCTTTTCAGAGTGAACAATTTTTTTCTTTGTACAAATTTAACGTTATTTTCATTGACTACTAGATCCAAAGCACACAAATTCAAATAATTGTTCACAAAATTAATAACATACAAAAATAAGTACGCCAGAAAAGGACGCACCGAACCGAGAAAATCAAAAATAATATTTAAAAGAAAGGTAAGTATTGCCAGAGTCTAAAAAAGGCATTTTTTGCCAAAATAGATCAAAATAGGCAAATTTACAAAATAATCGAAAAATTGGCAAAAAAAGGCATTTTTTGGTAAAAGCCAAATAAAACTTGCCCTGGATATAACACTTGATCATATGTGTTATTTAGAACGCGAGATATTTACAAATATATGTGAGCACCTATAATTTATATATTTTTAAAAACGAATTTTTTCAAGTATTTATTAATTATTTTATGAAATTTAAAAAATAAAAATAAAAAATTTTATTAAGTTTTTGTTCAAATCGACTGAAAAAACAAATTCTGCACTTATTAAATGTGATTTCAGTCCAAAGGTTTTTCTCAACAACATTTCTCATGTTGTTACCATTTGTTTCCCGTTAGTTTCAAACTTTGAAATTATCTGCACCCGACAGTTTGTATCTCTTTGTTGCTGGTCAACAGTGTGAACATCATTATTATTTTGTAGCAGTTGCTATTTTTGTTTGCAGCAAATTGTTCCAAAAAGTGTTGACAACATAACTAATTGTTTTCTGCAGCCTGCTGCAACATCCGACAGCATCATTCTTGGAATTTCAGGGCAAACACAGGACGACGAAGATCAGGTGAAAATGCAACGTTTGTTTTTTTTTGTTTTTTGTTGTAAGTCTGTTTGTCTGTCTGTCTGCAAGTACGTTCGGATATGGTGTAAATGCAAGCAATATTTTGAAAGCAATTGCAACAACTCACTAAGGGTTACAATTCCGAAAACGTTTTAATTTTTTGACAGATTTAAATTTTTTTATTACCACAAAATACCCTAACACACATTAACTTCTTAAAAATGTAATTAATTGAGATGTAAAGTTTTGCTAATTTTTTCAAAAATATATATTACAAATCCATTAAAATTTCTTTAAAATCTTGTTTTTCGTTTTATTACGTTGTAGATAAATTGAAAATGATTGTAACTCAACTTCTCAATTGATAACAATATATTGTAATATATAAATATAATATATATAATAATATATTATCCTTGTTCTTCTGAAATTTCCCCCTATCATTCAAAAAATTATTATACAAATGACAAAGAGTTCTTTAATTCATTTTTTACTGTACACAGAGGAAAAAAACATGTTAAATCCAGAAGGAATCAAGAAGTATACGGAATAATATGCAGCTAAACGGTAACATTCTGGATTTTAAGAAATAATCCACTTACTGCCAATTTTTCTGTGGTAGTTTAAACTTTGTATAAACTACGTTTACTTAAAAGTATCACGTACTTTAACTATTCGAGCAGTTCTTCAGTGGCAGTTTAAGTTTCATTCAGAGCAACATTATTTTTCTCATTTGGAACAGCTGATATTAAAAACCTCGACTAAGGACAGGATGGGGGGACTATGGGGGCGATTATCACAAGGCAACGTGTCTGAGTGCTTCAACATGGCGAAGCCAGCGCAATCCTTGTAGGTGTCGTCTCAAGTCAACTCACTGGTCACCAGAATTGACAAATTGTCAAATGGTGACACCTCCACTTCGGTGGAAGTCCTCCTCGTGGAAGTCCCTGGAAACGGCGCTCTACACCACCCGGTGTAGAAGTCGGCTAAAGTGAGTGGCGAGCATCTCCCTCAGAGTGAGGGTTCGTGCGTTGGGTTTGGGTCCCACCACGGAAAAAACCTATGCGCCCAATGAAAACAAAAAAGAAGCCTCGGATAACGACCGATTACAACGATGACGACCCACGCAAACGTTTTAAGGACCATGATTTACGGATATGCACCTGGAATGTCCGGACCCTTTATAGGGAAGGTGCCTCTATCCAGCTGGCAGATGTCCTCGAAAAATATAAGGCTGACATCACCGCTATCCAGGAGATGCGATGGACGGGACAGGGCTGTTCGAAACAAGCGTCCTGTGATATCTACTACAGCTGCCATGCGGAGAGACACGAATTTGGATGTGGATTTGTGGTCGGCAAGAGACTCCGCCACCTTGTCTCTAGGTTCACGCCCGTGGACGAAAGGCTGGCAACAATCCGCATCAAGGCTAAATATTTCCATATCAGCCTAATTTGTGCACACGCTCCGACGAACGAGAAAGATGACGAGACAAAAGAGCGCTTCTACGAGCGCCTAGACAACGCATACGAGCGCTGCCCCCGCCACGATATCAAAATCGTGCTAGGCGATTTTAACGCCAAGGTGGGCAGAGAAGCCATCTATTGTCCCACAATCGGAAAATTTAGCCTCCATGCCAACACTTCCGATAACGGAACGAGACTAATCGACTTCGCCGCAGCACGAAACATGGTAGTTAGTAGCACTAGATTCGAACATTTCGATATCCACAAGGCCACATGGTTGTCGCCCGATCAAAAAACTCGAAATCAAATTGATCACGTTGTGATTGACGGAAGGCACTCTTCAAGCGTGATGGACGTACGCACTATCCGAGGTGCCAATATGGACTCGGATCATTACCTTGTAGCAGCCAAGGTCCGCACACGCTTAAGCGCTGCGAAGAACGTACGGAACCAAACGCAGAGAAAGCTAGACGTCGGAAAGCTGCAATCACAACAGACAACGCAAGCCTTTTCCACTCGACTCTCACACCTGCTTAGACAAAGCACTCCTCCTCTCGATGATATAAGCGCGCAGTGGAATCATATCTCCTGCTCTATGCGTACGGCTGCCGAAGAGGTGCTTGGATTCCAACGCCCCCTGAGGAATCAGTGGTATGACCAAGAGTGTCGCGCGGCCACTGCAGAGAAAGACGCTGCGTACAAATCCACCCTGCAGTCAGTAGCTACGCGAGCTGCGAAGGAGCGATACAAAGAGAAGAGGAGGGAAGAGAGACGTCTTTTCAGGCGAAAAAAAAGCGAGGCAGAAAGACGTGAGTGTGAGGAGATTGAGATGCATGGGGACAGGAATGAGGCTCGAAAATTCTTCGAGAAAATAAGACGCCTAGCCGGAGGTTCGAAATCCGGAGCCTCTTCCTGTAAAGATGAGAACGGAAATCTAGTGACAGATATCCAGAGCACACTGAAAATATGGAGGGATCACTTCTCTAAACTGCTGACCGGTGATGATGACCTCAATTCCACCGATAGAGAAGCAAACCCGGCAACCCCAGTACTTGATGACGACGTTGAGATTCCGCCACCCGACCATGACGAGGTCAGAACAGCCATTGCTCGGCTGAAAAACAACAAAGCCGCAGGTGCTGATGGCCTGCCTGCTGAATTGTTTAAGACCGGAGGCGAAGAGCTAATAGAGAGCATGCACGAGCTCGTAAGCAGAATATGGTCGGATGAAAGCATGCCAAGTGACTGGAACCTCAGTGTACTCTGCCCAATCCTTAAGAAAGGGGATCCCACTATCTGCGCCAACTACCGTGGGATCAGCCTACTCAATATCGCATACAAGGTTCTATCGAGCGTATTATGTGAAAGACTGAAGCCCATCGTCAACAGACTGATTGGACCTTATCAGTGCGGCTTCAGACCTGGAAAGTCCACCATAGACCAGATTTTCACATTGCGCCTAATCCAGGAAAAGACCCTAGAAAAACAGATCGACACCTACCACCTATTAGTCGACTATAAAGCCGCCTTCGACACTCCGATAAGGGAACGATTATACGCCGCAATGTCTGAGTTCGGTATACCTGCGAAACTTATAAGACTTTGCAGGATGACCCTGAGCAACACACGTTGCTCAGTGAGAATAGGAAAAGACCTCTCCGAGCCATTTCATACCGAACGAGGTTTCAGACAGGGTGACTCCCTATCGTGCGACTTTTTTAACTTATTGATGGAGAAAATAGTTCGAGCTGCCGAACTCCGTCAAAGCGGCACTATCCTCAACAAAAGTGTCATGCTGCTCGCATATGCCGACGATATTGATATCATTGGCAGGAGCACACGAGCAGTCAGCGCAGCATTCTCCAGATTGGAGAAAGAGTCGCGTCGAATGGGTCTAGCGGTGAACGAGGACAAGACGAAGTTCCTTGTGTCAACAAGCAAAAAAGAGTCCGTGCGTCTTGGACAAAAAGCTGATTTTGACACCCACAAGTTCGACATTGTGAAGGACTTCGTCTATCTGGGATCCAGCGTAAACAGCAACAACGACGTCAGCCTGGAGATCAAACGGAGAATAACTCTTGCCAACAGGTGCTACTTTGGGCTCAGTAGGCAATTGAGAAGCAGAGCCCTCTCTCGCCGGACAAAAATAACGCTCTACAAGTCACTCATCATGCCCGTCCTACTTTATGGTGCAGAAACATGGACGCTGGCCACCACCGATGAGAGAGTACTGGGAGCGTTCGAGAGAAAGATTCTCCGTAAAATCTTTGGCCCTATCTGCTTTGCTAACGAGTATCGAATCAGGATGAACCACGAGCTATATGAGTTATTCGACGACATTGACATAGTCAAGCGCATCAAGATCCAGCGGCTTCGCTGGCTAGGTCATGTCGAACGAATGGATGAAAACACTCCAGCCAAGAAGGTGCTTGAATCGAAACTCGAAGGTGGACAGCGTAGAAGAGGGCGTCCAAATCTGCGTTGGAAAGACCAAGTTGAGGACAACCTGGCAACGCTTGGTATTTCTAACTGGCGTCAGCGCGCGCAAAGCAGATCCGACTGGCGCGGCTTCATCTCAGCGGCCAAAACCGACCCACGGTTGTAAGGGCCATTTAAGTAAGTAAGTAAGTAAGGACAGGATCTTGAAGACCAGTTCTGTGATAGGTCTAAAGGTCTGCATGAGGAGACGGATCGTGTCTATGCTAAACATGTCGCTAGTGAAAAGGCACTGAGTGGCGCCATAGTCAGACTTATTTAGATGTTGCAACTAAAGCGTCTATAATTCGAAGACTGTGTTTTGAAAAATAATTGATTTAAATACAGTACGTCTTAGAAGTAATTATAATGTACGCATGCAAGGGTGAAATCATTAGTGAAATGTAAAAGAATGAAGGAGAAGGCAAATAAAAAAAATAAAATGTAAATAAATGTAAAGTAAAATAACTAAAATTTTAAATATATAAAAAAGAAACAATAAAAACGAAATAAAAAATATTTATATACAAAAAAAACGGAATGTACCATTGATACCGGTCACAGATCAGGATTTTGGGGACTAGTTCTGTGATAGGTCTAAAGATACCAGTCACAGAACACTATTTTGAAGACCAGTCCTGTCATAGGTCCAAAGGTCTGCAGGAGGTGTTCATTGACACCTACGTATGACAACGCAACGTTAAAGTTGCCGGTTAGTTTCATATAAAAGAGTCAGAACAAGGAATGGGTAACTATATCCGAGGAACCAGTCACGTCCGGTTCGTTTCCCCGTAAGGAGGTATCAAAAATGTTGTTGCTACCCTGCAGTGTAAAGGACTAGGTGTATACTAGTATTGGTATAGTTCTCCGTAGACACTCAACTAGCCCAAATTCGACCCCATTTTCATACATTGAACTGTAATTTTTTCAATTCTCATGTCCTACGATGTGTCAATTGTCCCCTCTTGCATTACATTTAAGTAGTTTTTAAACTAGTTTCTTGTAACCAGTCGATAGACTAATTTTTTATAGTTAGTCTATAAGCTAGTTATTTTAATCCTCCTTTAAACTGGTTACTATTTACCAATTGGAATTTGATATAGTCAAGCGCATCAAGCTCTAACAGTTTTGCTGTCTAGGTCATGTGGGACAAATGGATGAAATTGTCTTGATGAAATTGTCTTGAAATGTCTTGAAATGAGACTTGATGGTGGACTGCGTAGGAAGAAAGACTGGTGCGGCTTTTTGTCAAGGCACGGTAGAAACCCCTTCAAATATTTAAATGCCTTTCAAATAGGTTATTTGTAAAATTTTATGAGCGGAAAGAAATAAAACAAGTCACACGATGGAACCCAACACAAAATTAAAAAGAAAGATGTTTCCGACGAAATAAATAAATGAAATATAATTTGTATTTCAAAATTTATTTTGTTTTTGACAATTTTGACACGTTCCTCTACGAAACAATTTTTTTAACTGGTTTCTCTGCATACATTTTAACTAGTTACTATTCTAGAAACATGTTACTAATATAAATACTACATATTTATGCTACTAGTTTAGATTTCACTGCAGGGTAAGAACAATTATTCGTTATATGCAGAGCAATTTTTATATGAAATAGTTGATTTCAAAGCTAAAAAAATATAATTTACATTTTGCTCTTAAATTATGTGAAGAATACAACAACAAATTTGCATGTTCTTTTAGGTTTTTAAGAGTCAATTAGTTAACTTCTCAAAATCTAGGCGAAAATAACTTGTTTACGTTTTTGATAACTAAGTAATTTGCTTTCTTAATAATCTTTCTCATCTGTAGCGTCGGTAGCTCGTCTGGTTAGAGCGTTGGAGCGAAAAGTCGCTGGTGAGTTCGACTACGAGCCGAAAGGTCCGCAGTTCGATCTCAGCGACTGCCAACAGTTTTATATGCGACGCTACCTCTCGGCAGTAAATGGCAAACCAACGAGAGTAAAACATTGCCTATGAAAAGCTCTCACACGCCGTTCTGATTCGGCATTAAACTGTAGGTCCCACCAATTTGAGTACAAATATAACACGCACAGCTCAAGTGGTGAGAGAGCTTGGCCGAAGTTCTATACAGGACAGTAGCACCAAACTATTATTACTATTTAATATTCAGATGATAATTTCTAGAATTTTAGTATAATTATGTTGATATTAGTGAGATTCAGCTATTTCTGATTCGATCCGAAATTATCTGCAATTTTATTATAATTCTTTGTATTATTATAATTATATAAGTATTATTATAATTCTTTGATCAGTCATCATGGGATTCGATACAGCAACCTCTACTACCAACCTTAACAACCAATGAACATTTGTTGGCAGCCAACTCTGTTCCGAACAACAAAAAGTAATGAAGCACAAAAAGTATTTTTATGTTATTTTTTTTTTTTTTTTTGTTTTATTTCTGTCAGGCCGCATGAATGGACCTCGAAAATGTTTAGTGTTATATGTATTTAGGCGAATTGCATTGTATATAGCCAAGTTGTTGCTTTATATTATATTCGGTTGTTGATGTTGATGCATCCACTTGACAAATGATCATCCGGTAATGATTTCTAAACAACCGCTTTTACAGACAACATTTTTTCGAAATTTCGATCTCTTTCTGAATAAACTTTAAAGTTTCTTATATTTTATAAATGAATAAAATAAATATAAAATATGCAGTACCATTTGAATGTAAAACACTAAGAAAGGTTAGGCCATGAGGAATTTTAAACATGGGGAATTTTAAAATAGGGATAACAGATAATACTTACTACTCAATTTTCTTGAAACTAAAAGGGAGATGTCTTTTATAAAATGAACCTGGTGACTATATTCTGCAACCTATTTTAAATAAATTTGTAGTGCTAATTTTGAACATCCGTGCATTCATAGAAATCATTATGTGATTTAGTTTTTAGTAATCAAAAAGGAATGGTTAATAAATAACACAATCAATATAGTGCCTACCTTGATTTAACCTGATGTTCAAGGTACAAATTGTCAGTTGTCAATTTTGTGTATGCAACATTTAAGATTGCTATTTATAAATTTCCAAAATTGTACCGTCTCAAAGGATGCGTAATGTAAATATTTTATTATAAAAAATATACACATTTTTAACTCAAAAAAAAAAGACCATAAATATAAACTCACTGACTGTCATACATGAATTGCAGTCGAACTTTAAGAACCACTCTATGTTAATATGTTTGTCCTGCGCTTTACTGTGTCTGCTCCAGTTCAACTCTAACCTATTCTCCAACCTATTGTTGTACTATTTTGTTCTGCTCCATTGGCCAATGAATTTTTGACCGAGAAATTAGTTTAAATTTTTTGTCTGTTTCCCTGTGTGTGGATGTTGGTGAATGTGTGGCTCCTGATTCTCCAACGAGTCATTAAGGATATAAAATGAAAACTTGCTCTGCAGGTGAACAACAGCAAAATGAGTCAACAACAATAAATACAACTGGAACGACAGCAGGTCAGACGGTCCGGCCGGTGAGGGCAGCATCAGACAAGTAGGTTCCATTTAAAATATTGTTTCAGGGACTTGACTTTATGAGTGTCGCACTAGACAATTAAAATGGTCAAAATCTACTGGCATAGTTTTTGTTATGTGCAGCTGTTGTTAATGGTGCTTTAAAATGTGTTTTTTGTTTTTTTTTTTTGGTTTTAAAATTCATGATTGAGAGTTTGTACCATAGCATGTAGGATTTTAAAGTACCCGCAACCAGACTGAACAAAATTATCAAGTATCAATATTTTTTTGTTAAATGATCTTCAAAACAAAATATTTATTTTTTTATTTAGTTTTATAGCGCGGTATAGAAAAATGTTTCTATGAAAAGATGTTGTCAGTCCCACCCAGGCTTGAATCTAGGTCCAGTCCAACGCACTAATCTTGAGCTACAATATAATTTATTACAACAAAAAATGGATTTTAGTTACCTTATTATATAAATTATTTTATTTTAATGTCGAAATTGAAATTCACTTCCAAAAACACTTCTCGTTACAAACATTAAAAGTGTTATAACTCTTTTAATGTTCGCTTCAGTTTTTTATAACTTATTGTAATACTTGAGTCTGCATTTATTCTGGGTCCGTTGCCATAATAGAAGTTCGATGTAATATTCTGTAATAAATAATAAAGGAAAATATAATAAATTTAAATTAAATACATTGTGTCAAGGTATGTCGATCCACATAACGTAAATGCCTCCACCTTCGTTAGATGAATCTAACTCAGTCTAATAATTTCTACTGCCCTAGAATAATTTTCGTATAGTAAGAGTCTCAGCAAATATTGGATACATATATGTCACTAATTCTCAAAATTGTATTAGTTTTCTAAATTTATCTCTAGTTTTCAAGATATAGCCCATTTTTTAATAAACCATTATTTTGGTATTTTTAAAAATTCAACAAAAGAAAATACTGAAAGTTACTTTTCGATATTAGACACATAACACCTTGCGCTAGAACACGGAGGGAAATAAAATTCTAAAACTCGAGAAGAATTCGGTTAGAAAGAAAAATAGTATAATTTGACTAATATCAATAAAATACTACTAAAATTCAAGAATTTGTCATCTGGATATCAAGAAAGCAAATCACTTAGTTGTCAAAAAAGTAAACAAACTTTATTCAACTGGATTTTTAGAAGTTTATTTATTGATTATTAAAAACCAAAAAGAACACGCAAAATTGTTGCTGTATTCATCGCAAAAATAACACGGGTTCATGTATTGTTGTTGTTTTCATCGATATTGCTCTGTCTGTATGCTTTGTTTTACGAGGTCGCCATCTGCTTGTTAGTCTGCCTGTCTGTCGGTTGAAAGTAACTAAGCCAAATTTTTCTAGATATTCAGACATTAAGTTCTTAGGTACCAAAAAAGTAACTAAGTACAATTTGTCTGGATTGAAAATTTTTTTCTTCTTAGGTATCAAAAAACGGCATGATATACAATGTTTGCATGTGTGTGTTTTCACGAATAGAATAACAAAGCACAGCCAGACAAGCAAGCGTCTGTGTATGTATGAATGTTAAAGATATAAATAGAAAAAACGATTTTTACTACGAATGTTGGTATGGTTTCTGTTCGTAAACATAAATTTGGGTGCAATTTTGCATAAATACCAAGTTGATTTCATTCCATTGTTGCCTAAATACACTATACAATGCTTATGGGTAACGTGCGGAGGGTTTATACATAACCAGCAGAAGAGGCATCAGAACAGTAGAAAGTGTATAAGGTAAGTACACTGTTTCAGAATAATATACAGAGATTAAAGTAAATAATAATAATAAAAATAAAATAAACAATTTAATTACATTAAGTATTCAAAGAAGTCATTTACTATACAAAAATGCATATAGGTAATAGAGTTCTAAATAAACAATAAATTAACTGGACTATATTTTTTTTATTTTATGTTAGCTTCGAAATAATTGCTTTTAGTTACTTTCAACATATCGACAGATAGACACACGAACAAACAGTTGGCGCTGACAGACGGACAAAGGAAAACAAAACATAATAGCGACAAAGCAAGATCGAAAAAGCAACAACTATACGAACACGTGTTCATTAAATTTTGGGACGAAAACAACAACAACATTTTTGATACCTAAGAAATTAATAACTGCATTCAAGACTTATTCTACTTAGTTACTTTTTTGATACCTAAGAAATCAAAAGTCAAATATTGTATGAATAAAAGACTATTAGAAAAAACGTTTCTATGCATTGTTATGTAGCGTCATGTATCCCCCGACTCTTGGGTAAATAGTTATAAATACTAAATTAAATTAAGACGCAACATTTTATTACTTGTTAAATTTAAATTTTTTGATGTTGTAAAATTTTTTTTTCTTTATTTATTTTGATGAAAAATTTTGACCTAATCATGGTTGAATCATCTTTCAAATTCAGGCGCCACTTATTTTTTTGAAAACTGTTTGAAAGTTTCAACATTTGTTTACGAAAATTTTAAAACAGAACATCAATGCTTTGTTTACAAGTTCAGAAAATTAACAAAAACTCAAAATTCCAACATCAACAAATCTCAACATTTAAAAAAGTTTAAAGATCTCCAGGACTTAAAAAGGAACCATCGTGTATATGGGCCATTCCACACCAAATCGACTAAAAAAAGTCAAATTTGAGATTTTACCTATTCGATCTTAATGAACTTTTGGCAACTGATAAAGGGTATCGAGACATGCACTAAACAATTTTTTTTTATTTTTTCCGACCACTACTTCCAGAGATACAGTGGCTCAAAGTTGGAAAAAAGTGCCAAAAATAACTTTTGTACTGTTGTTCATATTTAAATATCTCTTGAACTAGAAATGCTAGAAACTCCGTTAATGGCTCGTTTTAAAGCTAATAGAACAAGCTTTTAGAAAAATTAAGTTGTAATTTCCAAACGGTAACATGTGGCCCGTGGTCATTATCCTTGCACTTCAAAATTGTGGTCCTTAAAAAGGACCCTTTTTAAAATTCTGAAAAAAATCCTAAGTTTTCGTCAATTTATTATAAATGTTCATACAAAATTTCAAGATGGTATTTTGATGGCATCATATTCAAAAAAATTATTTTCGATACCCTTTGCCAAAATTTTATTGAAATCGAAGAAGGTGAGTTCCAACCGGTGGTCGATTTGGTGTGGAATGGCCCATATAGAATGTGGAATAGTTAATTTATGAAGTGAAATTTTAATAAAATAGTGAAAATTAAGTGCAAAAAACATAACCTTTAAATAAATTTTAAATTGTCAATTAATTGTTTTATTATTTGACATTCTTTGACAATATTTTTTTATTGCCATTCTCGACATTCTGCATGCCAACTATCTGTCTAGACTGTGTATATACTTCAACCATGGAACAAATGATATCGGTTCATTAATTTATGAGACACGAAAATTCCAATAATTGAAACTCAATTATCTCAAAACTTACTTTTTCACATAACGCCCTTTGTATTTATTTTTTATTTATTAATTTAGTGCCTCGTTCTATATTTTATAGATAATCACTAGTAGACGAAAGTGACGTTATTTTAAACAAATTTATAAGTTTCAAAAGTCAAATGACATGAAATTTAAATTCAGATAACGATTTTTTTTTTAATTATTATTGAATTACAATCCAAAGTCAAATGATTTGTTTCGAAATGAAATAAACTAAATGTCGCAAACAAAATAAAATCAATAATATTTTCGATACATCAATTATTTTATATAATTAAGAATTGTAACTTATTTTAAAAAAGTTAAAGTTATACATTAAAAATGTTAAAAAAATAACATTAAAAGTTTAATTTAGTGTCTCTTTATGTATTTGAAAACGAAATAATATTAGACGAAAGGACGTAATTTTAAATAAATTTCAAAGTTTGGAAATATTCGTTTCGTGGTTCGTTTCGTAATGCAGAAAGTATTAAAATTTCGAATGTTTTATAATAAGAAAAAAAAAGTTTGGTTATTTTTTGAATATCTTTTTGAAACGATTTTTCGCGTTTAATCAAATATTGGTATTGTTTTAATATTATAAATATTTATAACAAAAGGGTAAAATTATGAAAAAAAAAATAATATCATAGCGGAAGTTGGAAGTTCTCATTTTTAATATTTCGCATTGTACGTATACCGCCACTAAACGCAGACAATTTTCATTATTGACCACGAGCACATGACGTCACCAAATCAAACATACGTCTAGGTGAAATTATCGCTCATCATTACTACATCAGCCCTATGTAGGCAGCGGATCTTCATGCAGTTTCATCATGGACGTGACTTCTTCATCATATAAATTGCTAATATTTGTATCATAAATTATTTGTTTTTATTCTTATGACTTAATTAAATTTTTTTTAAATACTATTTAAAATTTAAATTAATGTAATGTAACTTAATTAGTATATAAAATTTAGCAAAGTATTTAGTTTAGTTTCTTTAAATATTAATTATAATTTATTAATTCATATTTCTACAATCTTTTAGAACAAAATGAAATTTTCGCATTGGCAAGTCACATCAAGTCATTGAGCGCTCAACGGACATAAATGGACGATGCTTTTTAAATTTTATAGATGCGGACATCCTTCAATGGATCAAAATAAGTAAGTTTTCTCTTTTGTTTCTAAATAATGTTTTATTGTGCAAAATAAAACAACATAAGAATGGATAAGTAAATTTTAGTCATTACAATAAAATGATATTTAACTAATAACAGTGTGAATTGACACCATTTTTTTTTCTTTGCTAACTTTTCGTTAAATTAAATTTTTCTTAATCATAAACTTCAATTTTGCTTAACTTAATCGTAAATTTTATTTAACTTAATTATGTAAATATCTAAATCTATATTTAATTGACTAAGTTTGTTCATTGTTCAATATGTCATTAATGTTTAGTTTATTATTTGAATAATTATGAATTTTTCATGTATTAAATGAAAATTGAAACGAAATTAGAAATGAGTGACTAAATTTATTATTAGAGGAGGAGGGAACTAAACAAAATGTAGACAGGTTAGCACAGATATTTTTAAATGTAATTCACATTAGGGGTTATTGCGTATATGGTCAAGCAATAACCATGGTCAGACTTGTCTGAATGCGGTAGGCTAGGACCAGGGGTATCTAATAACATCAAGATACCTTATGAGAGAATAAAAGTAGGAAAGTTTTGTTTGGTTTTTGTGTAGTTAATGTTTATGAAAATGAATTGAAAAACAGAAAAATTTGCTTATGAACCTGTTCAAGAACCCATCCTTAGCCGGGACTAAATTGAACTTGCTGGCTCGTAACAAACATAACATAAAATGTCTACTCGATCGAATCCAGTTGATAGTAGAAAATTTCACGCTAAGATCCATAGCTGTGTTCAGCCCGTGTTGATAAATATAGTATTTTAAATGCTTTAAAGAATACTGATTTAATTTGTGGAAATCCCGGGACTAATCCCGTGATACCGTGATTGTAATTTTGTAATCCCGAAATCCCGGGATTGCGAAAACGTTCCGGGATCGACATCACTAGTCCTTATCAATGACGTGTATAATAATGTGGATTAAAACAACAAATGCATTCGAACATTTTGAGTAAACTCGCAAAATGACCCCACAATGAGAACATGTTTATATTTAAATTTAAATTTATATGTCACATAATGAGACGTTTATTAGTATTGGAGAAAAACATTTAAATAATAATATTAGTAACTTTATATTCAATAATATTGAAATAATATTTGAAATAAACATAAATTTATTATGTTTATTTCAAATATTATAAAATTCATTAGAAAACTTTTGAATCAATATGAAAAAAAAATGATTTATACATGAACCATACAATCAATATTCGAACCATTGAGTACTTAAAAGGACATTTTATTCTGAGTGTAACCAGAAGGTAAATATACCCAGCAGCTGACTCCATAATATCCAAATCACACATATTTCGGGGGCGGTGGGATGAATCCATTCTTTTTTAAGATAACATTGTCAAGATACCATTTGGAGATTGTTTTAAAGTCATTATTGACTGTGTCATTCATAGTGAGTCTTTTACTATCAATCTCCAGAGCTGTTGAGTGCATATTGAATGTTGTTATCATCTGCAAAGAAATTGATTGGGTAATGTGGATTGATAACAACCAGAAATAGGAACGCAGATTGAGGGGAACCCCTTGGTAGTCCAGAATTTATGAAATCTTGTTCTGATACCATCCATCGCAACCAGTATTGAAAGACCCTGGCGAAACTGGATATTAGACATCTGCACAAATCAATTTAAAACTCACTTTAAAACATTGACAACCCACTTTATTTCAAAGTATTGACTGTCGCCGACTCTGTGCTTGGAAATCAAATGAGTGTGTTGCTCAAAACAACAAAGCTCAAGCAGTGTCAAAATAAAACACAAATGGTCAAAATAAAACACCAGGAGGTCTACAATGATGTGCAATAAAAATTCAAATACTGAAATGAACGGCTTATGCCACTGAGTACTCAGAGAATTTTACATATTTTATCATTCTAATTTTAAGGAATGTTCATTAATATTGAAATATAGAAAAATAAAAAAAAGTAAAAGAAAATCATATAATATTTTATATTAAGTTTTTGTTTAACGAACAACATTTTTGCGTTATTTTTTTGTTGGATATATTCCCTACGGAAAAATGAACCATTACGTGCCTGATCACGTGACTGGTGAAAGGATGATGGTGACTGGTTCTAGTTCTGACCCAATCGTATTAAACGAACCGGTAACTTTTACATGGCTTTGTCATTAGAGGTGACCAATTGACACCTCATAGATACAATAGGACCGGTCTTCGTACTGTCCTTAGGGGACAAGTCACCGTACTGTCCTAAGAGGATATCTAGTATGTGTGCTTTGACTTGCCTAGCTGTTTTTTCTGTGTGCTCTGAAAAGTGATTTTTTGCAGTCGCGAATAACTTAGGAAAGTACATTCTTGTGATCGTGAAGTGAAGACCTTTAAGTGGATACCAAATTTGTGCAGATTTGTGAAGTTTGACTACAACTCGGATTTGAAGCCTTCTGATTAGTCGATTCTGTGTGGCAGTTTCTAACGAACAACCCAGTGAACAATATTATTTGATGAACCCAGTGAACAATTTTGTGTGATTCTGATATTTTGTGATTGTGTCAGTATTTAAAGATTTTTGGACGATTTTTGGAAATTTTTAGCAAAGACACAAACGTTTAGTAGTGTGTAGTAGTAGTATCAGACCTGAGTAGTTGTGCTGATTGTGTTTTTGTGTTGCTGCTAAGCTTTTGACTCTTGATTATAAGCTGTGAATATCAATAAAGGTGAACTTTTGGCTGGTGTGTGAATTGGATTGCTGTTTGTAGTCTTGACACAAACCAGTAGACAGTAGAAAGCACGTGTAAATGGCACTGGTACTGTATTGTATGAGTGCCGTGTTGTGGATTGTACCTTTTGGTGATTAGCTGTGAACAATACTATCATTTTTTTTATTAACTGTTTGATTAACTTGCATGGCCCACTGTCTGAAGAGGAGTGAAGGGCCTAGTGGCCTTACCTCAGGTAGTTCGATGAAAATGAAGAAGTTAGATACTGCTGGCGGACGTAAATGGAGTGATCTTGAGAAACCTGCTGTTTCGGGGAAAATTAAAAAGTTGGATTCTACTAGCGGACGTAACTTGGGTGAACTCGAGAAACCTGCTGATTCATAGAAGCGTAGACAAAAAAAATGTGGTTGAAAAGAGAGATGTGTCTATCTCTGGAATGTCTGAGGCAAATGAAGATGTGGAGTTATCGGGTGAGACCGTAGTGCGTCCAATCAATAAAGAGAAAGGTGTGTCTGAACAGATGATGAAGCGTGATATTGATATGCACTTGAGCAGTTTTGACGAAGCAAAATCGGGTGACTCCTCCATTGATAAAATGAAGGCTATTACTGATAGTCTTCGGAATGTATTGAGTTTTAATGGGGTGGATCGAGTATTATGCGATTCAGTCATGGAGCATGTAGGGTCATATGAGAAGTTTTTGGTTCAATGCATGCTTGAAATCAGTAATCTGAATGTGCGTTTAACAGTTTTAGAGAAACAACCGAAGGATAATGTTCCGAAGGGTGATATGGGAGCAGTGGTTCCTCCAGCTGTTCCGGTTGCGCCAGTCCCTTCTGGGTCTGTGCCTTTGTTTAAAAAGCCTGTTGAGAAGCCTGGTTGTCCGAAGCAATAAAGCGGTTGCGTCCCCTGATGAAGTAGTTCAAAATGTTGTCAAGGAGGTGGCTCCGACATTGGGTGTTCGCATTCATGAGGTTAAGGCGATTCGTGATGGGTGTACTATTATTCGTACTATGTGTGTAATAGGTGCTTCTTGTTGATTATAGGTCACCAGTCCCGTACTTTTATGAAAGTTCTACTGGTAGTAGTTACGTTGTAGCTACGAAGTCTGACTGGAGACTACATTCTGGTACCACGGGTAACCAGAAGCCCATGAACATTTAGGTGCTACCTTGTGTTCAGCCTGCTTTTGCGGTTGGACCTTCGGGGAGTATCGTGGTGGCTGTGGTTACTTACCCAAATACGCGGGAGAGCAGTGCTCGTCGTTGCGTTGATTGTTATAAACATGAGTTGATTGTTATAAACACATAAATACCGACAACAACATTACTGCCGTCGAGCAACGAGCGGAAGATTTGTTGTTTTTAATATTCCTCTTCTCACTCGTTTCGCTCATTCACTGCACTCACTGCACTCACTGTACTTGTTGATTTTTCAGCGACAGTAGTGTCATTTGGTTTTGTTTTTCAAAATATAGATACCCTGCAGTGTAAAGGACTAGTTGAATACTAGTATTGGTCTAGTTCTCCGTAGACACTCAACTAGCCCGAATTCAACCCCATTTTCATACAATGAACTGTAATTTTTTCAATGCTCATGTCCTACGGTGTGTCAATTGTCCCCTCTTGTATTACATTTAGGTAGCTTTTAAACTAGCTTCTTGTAACCAGTCTATAGACTAATTTTTTACAGTCAGTTATAAACTAGTTTCTTTAATCATACTTTAAACTGGTTACTATTTACCAGTTGGAACACTAGAGTTGTAAGCTATTCGACGACATTTGAGATAGTCTAGCGCATCAAAATCTAACGGTTTCGCTGTCCGAGTCATGTGGAACGACTGGATGAAATTGCTTCAGTCAAGAAAGGTCTCGAAATGAGACTTGACGGTGGACAGCATAGGAGGGAGTGACTGGCGCGACTTTTTATCAGCAGTCAAGGAACGGGCTCTTCAAATATGTTATTTGTTAAAGTCCATGTCCAAGTCCAAGGCGAAAAGAAATAAAACATATCACACGATGGAACCCACCACAAAATTAAAAAAAAATGTTTATTACAAAATAAATAAATGAAATATAATTTGTATTTCAAATTTATTTTGTTTTTGACAATTTTGACACGTTCCTCTATGAAACATGTTTTTTAACTGGTTTTCTCTGCATCCATTTTAACTAGTTACCGATCTAGAAACATGGTTACTAATATGAATACTACATATTTATGCTACTAGTTTAGATTTCACTGCAGGGTAGTATCGAAAAAATGTGTTGACACCAATGAAACAAATACTACAATGAATTATAGTCGCTGGAGAGACTTCACTACAATAATGTCGACTGTCATTGCAAAATGCACTCAATACTGTAGAGTGCAGTAGTGCATATTTTACAGAGCGAACTTTAAAAATTTGTGCAGATATCTACTGGACATTCATCGAATATAAGAATTATGCAATTTGTTTAAATGCAAGGGCATTTCGTTTCACACACGATCTCTCTTAAAATGGGTCTATTTAATGGGTATTCTTAAATGTAACACACAAATGGCGGTTAAAATTTTACAAGAAGTTTTAGAAAATATATTTTAATTTTCAATTGCTACAATTTGGTTTTATACATAGAAAAAACTCTATTGAAATTTGACGTATCTCCCCAGATCAAGTAATCGAATGACATGATCAAAATTGCTAAGATTTATTTAAATTTATATTGAGTTTCGAGTAAATTCATAGTATTTTTAGACATTTCTAACACAATTTCGTGACATTTTCATCTGTTCAACTATCGATATTTGAAAATATCAAATTTCTTGTTTAAGCCAACATCAATCAGTTGTTGCAGCATTTGTCAGCGGAGCTTATTTCGAAATTCAGCCACTGTTGTAGCAGCTCATTAACGGCAACTGTCTGCAATTTTTTGTTGGCTGCACCGGCAACTGACTGCCTCTAATAACAGCCTGTGTGCGATGCCTGCTGCCCACTGAATGCCATGCCATTGACAATACTTTTGGGCGACATCAACAACAACAACTATAACTACTTCATCAGCAACAGCAACATTTGTCGAAGCACGTTGCTGCATTTAGCAGTTGTTGGTGGTGTTGTTATTGTATTTTGCATCCACTGATTGCCGCTTACAACGACTGAGCGAGTGTCCAAGTGCAGCTTCAGTCACACCACGTCAGCGACAGCGGCAACTTCAGCGCCTAAAAGTATGCAGCACACTTAAAGGTATGCGTCACATAGCAAATTGAGGGCCAAGTTTTCCTGTTGTTGCCAACAAACGATGCAACTTCCGATGCAGCACAAAATTTAGTTGCCGACTGTTGCAGGACCGTTGTTTGTGTGTCACATCATCACAGGCATTGTTTTGTGTCACATCATCGTCATCGTCCTCTTCATGACATCATCATCACCATCATCCACTCCTCATAGTCATCAACTTCATCAATAGTTGTGGCAACATTTGAGGGGCGGCAATCGAGGTGGTCCGCACAATCAGTGCTTGTGTGGCATTGTGTTGCTGATGCTGCTGCTGTTGCTATTGCCGTGTGTGACTCGATATATGTTGCTGCTAAATCATTACGCCTTCCTGCGGCACTGGATGCAGATTAGTTGGAATTCGCAAACATTTCATTCACAGTCCTATTGCGTAAAGGAGTGAAGTAGGGTCTGCCGCCAGGCACTTCATTCAGTTGTTTGTGAGAGTTCGCAACATTTTGCCGGCACTCAATCACAGCGTTGACAAGTGATTTAGGCATGTTTTTGGCCTAAATGAATGAATGAAGTTTGCAAATTTGTAGTGCGACTTGGACAGTTGTCATGGATTTGTTTGCAACTCTTACAGCAGCGACAGATTTTAAACTTAAAACCTCAAACTTAAATGTTTCAGATTTTGTTGAAAATCAGTTTGAACATTCTAATCGCTTGTTTTGGAAAGGTCTCATTATAACTATTGACGAATGTTTGTAAATAATTAAATTACAAACTATACAATGGTTGCACAGATGGGTAACGAATTATAATACTTTTCTTCTACACAAATTTAGATTTTTCAATTGATAGACAGTGAAATGTTTTCAGCTGAATGACTTAAGTTTTTTTTTGTAGTAAAAATATAAAAAATAAATATATTTTATAAAATTTTTATTCTTTAATTTATATATATTTATTTTATATATTTATTTTATTTTATAATTTAAATTTTATTTATTTTTTTCTATTTTACTAACGGTCTACGTCGGTCAGCATTTATAAAATGTTGTCCCTCAAATCGGAGCTATGAACACTAGGCATCGTGACATCGAACACAAAATTTCAGTAAATGCTGCCCCTAAATGTATGTTGTATGCATTTCACACCGTCAATGCTGCATACATTTGGTTTTTTTTTTAAACAATGTGATTAAATTGAAAATTTTCGTTTATTTTTAAAATATTATGTTTAATTTCTGTTTTAAACATTTGTTCTTAATTTTAAAAAATGTTTTTTTTTTTCAGGGTAAATCAATTAAATCCAAATTTAAATTACTTATACACCTAATCTGCCTGATATTAAAATTGGGAAAAATGTGACCCGACATTTATGTTGAAATATATTAATTTATTCCGGACGTATTTTTAAAACCATTTGAATTTATGCTCAAATATATCAAAACAATTTTTTTCTCGAGAATTGACTTGTGGTCTCCTAAAAAAACTCTATATCCTAAAATTCGGTACACCTACCCATTAGTAGATATTAAGGGTTTACAATCCCGAAGTATTTTGACACTACCGGGTCTCCCAGCATTAGAAAAGGAAATACCGAGATCCCGGAAATAATCCCGAATTATTATAAATTGAAAGACATAGTACATATGTGTTACTCAAATGAAAAGAAATTCTTTTGGGGTTGCAAATTAGCAGTTCTTTTCAAAATATGACACTATGGGGTCCTTTGGACCATTTCAAGCGGTAACCGCTCACATTATAACATATGTATAGGATATTTACAGTCGGATTAGACCTTACACCGGATTTTCTTACGCATGCTATCATACTTTCCCTACTTAAAAATTTACCATGTTACGTAACTGAATTTACTGTTTAATTTTATAAAATTATTTGCTGAGAAAAAAAGTAATTCGCCCTATTGGTTTCCGAGAAATCAGCGATTTATCAACGATTTCTTTAAACATTTCTTTTGAACAGAGCGTCCTAGAGGTGTAAAAATGGGAACATTTTATAGAAATGAATGATAGCTTAAGAATAATTTAAATAAATGTACGAAATTCTAACTATTATGGTAAAATTTAAATTTAAGGTACATATGAACTTTATCTTTAGTAAATGGACATATGTTTTATTAATTGTTACTTTCTCAGTGCACCGATACATGTATTATAATTTCTTCTGTCGGCTGTATAATACATAGATATAACGTCACTATCATGCCAAACTATCATGAATGTGCAATTTTTGAAATTTGCGTTTTTTACATTTTTGAAAGTAGTTTATCCTCAAAATCGCGTCTCATTTTGTTTGATATTTCCAGCCACAAAAGACAAAACCAAAAGGGCGTATTTGAAAATCTTGTCATGCCAAAGGGGCGAATCTTTTCGTTTTTTCGCCATAATTTATTATTGGTACAAGATAAAATAGTAGTGTAAAGGCATTTATTATCTGTTTTCCAAGCACCTATCGATCTGCATCATTAGTCTTTTGCTAAACATTAATTTGTCATTTGTTAATTGCGAAAAAAATATTAGCAAAATATTTATAATTAATAATGCAGATCGATAGGTGCTTTGAAAACAAACAATAATTGCTTTAACATCACTATTTTATCTTGTACCATTAAAGAGTTATAGCAAAAAAACTAAAAGATTCGCCTTTTTGGCATGATAAGATTTTAAAATTTTCCAATTTCTCCGTACAGGTTAAGTCATCTCTAAAAATCATGCGCCATTTACTTTTTTTTTTTAACTGACACTCTCAACATTTGTTTACGAAAATTAAAAAAATAAAACATGAAAAACTTTTAAAATTTTTATAATTGTTGCGGAAACAAATTGTATGTAAAAGTTTTGCGTGTGTTTTAATTTATAATGAAGACCAAGAATACGACGGTCCGTTTTTTCCAATTTCCGGTTTTGGAATGGCGAAGGAAGTTGTGGAAGGAGCAATGTGGACTCGATGTGGTACCTCAGAGGGCTGTTGTGTTCTCCCTCCACTTTATGCTGGACGAAGTGGAGCAAAAAAACAACCCGGGCTATGTTGCGTGTCAACGCCATACCCAAAAAATATATAGATACTTCTAGTTTTATCAGCACTGGAGCACCGAAACCGAAGAACTCAGTTCCACAGGTTTCTAACGTAATAGACCCGACCAACGATCATGTCGAAGATGATTGGAATTCATACGTAAACGAGTAAGTTGTTCCACATTTATTATCAACAATGTTGTTTAAAACTTATGTTTAGGTTACAGTGCCCAGATTCTAGTTTCTCCGCAAGATATAGTGTTTCTAGAACAGAAAAAGTTAAAACATACACATCTATTGGAACCCAGACAGAATAAGTAATTCATCCATATAATCAGAAATTAAAACTTAAATAATAACGAAACTTACTATTTTTGGTTTCAATTCCTGATTGCTATACATGGTCAATGGTTTCTAAAAATAACTGCATTTATATAGTAGGGACCACCCGCCACTACTTGATATTAAAATTGTGTTGCAAGGAGTCATCCCACTACACCATTTCTAATTGAAATTGAGAGATTTCCATTTCAAATTGGGAAAATTCCAAATGAAATTGAGATTTTCCATTTAAATTGAGAAAATTCCAAATGAAATTGAGATTTTCCATATGAAATTGAGAAAATTCCAATTGAAATTGAGTGCGGTGTCCTGTAACAATAGCGTTCATAGAGTAAAATATATATATATACATTTTTAATTATTATAGGTACGATTTAGAAGATATATCAAACTCCGTGCATTTTTTCTGCTAGGCCACGCTGCTATAGATTTTTAAGCAAGAAATGATTTCCACTTCCCGCCTTATCGACTCTTCGAGGCTGGGCTTCAAAATTATATGTTGAGCCCGGACTTCTGACTACCGTATTTGCACATATGAAAACGCACGAACTGGAAATAGATGTTAAGTTATGCGTTTTATCATTCGATGAAGTCAAATGTCGCGAAGACTGAACTTTTGATCACAAACAGGATATTATAATATCTCCAAAAAGACAGATTCAAGTCGATATGGTTAGGGAGTTGAAAGGTTAGGGGGTTGAGATGGAACCAACCCATTTATTATGATTATGATAAAAGAATGACCGAGTAGATTTTATCAAGCATTATCATGGAACTGTACGAAATTGGATTTACTGAAGTAGCTACTGTAAACGACCTTGGGCTGGAAAATAAGATGATGTGGAGGCAAATGCAATTCACCCATATTTTATTAATTCAGCGGATCCGACAAACATTTTTTTGTATTTTCTGATGCACCTCATTTGATAAAATAAATTAGAAACGTAATGCAAAAACTAATTTTGTCGGGCTCTAGGTCTACCAAATGCAATATGTATTTTGCACTGATTCAAAAAACAACAAGAGTAATTGACAAAAAACCAAAAACTTGTTGGCCGACCGTACAGCTGTTTCGAAAGTAGCCAAGCTTCCTCATCAGCGGTCTTGTATGCAGGTTGTGCTTAGCTAAACATATATATTCACTTTGTATAATAAACAAAATGCGAATTCTGTTCTGCACAAAGTGACGAGAAGGCAAGCAGCAAAAACTGCACCAAGTTTAATTTTTATCAATTACTTAGTTGTGTTGCAGGAAGTTCGTATAGGCTGTAGAGTCTCTACAGTGTTCAAATACGAGAACTGCACTTTGTATAATAATTAAATCAATGGATTTGTATATTTTTATGCGCCGTCCCTTGGTAGGTCCCTTGCTTCACAATTTAGAGTTGTTTGTTTTTATTCGACATTAAAATAGAGTAATGCAAAAACTAATTTTGTCGGGCTCTAGGTCTACTAAATGCAATATGGTTCACAAGCACAAACTGCATACAAGACCGCTGATGAGTACGCTTGGCTGCTTCCGAAAAAAGCTGTACGGTCGGCCAACAAGTTTTTGGTTTTTTGTCAATTACTGTTGTTGTTTTTTGAACCAGTACAAAATACATATGCATTTGGTAGACTTAGAGCGCAAATGGCGGACTACACGATCATCTATCGCCGTTGGAATTGAAATATAGACTGCGGTCCTATTTGTTAGGTAACTCAAATATTTTATAAAAAATATAACATAAAACTATTTTTAATTAATACAGGAAGAAGTGAAGAAACGTTGTGTATGGAGGCGAATGTTGAAGATGCACAAGAAACCCTTATGAAATTTGATGAGTGTAGGGACATATATATATATACATACTTTACACTATGTATACTTGTTAATTTTCAATGATTGTTTATAAAATATGTTTTTTGATTGTATGTTATAAAAATTTAATTTTTGAAAACTCAGATAAATATAATTGTTGATCAGTCATGATCATTTCAAATATTTTATTTCAAAATAAATTAAATATTTTTTAAAAACTAAATTGGCGATCTTGCCAGGAGTACGGGGAACCAGAAAATTGATTCAGTCAAAATATTTCTGGCCTGGAATGCGAAAAGATGTAAATGAATGGTCTACTAACTGTATTGAATGTCAAAAGTCCAAAATTCAAAGATATACAAAATCACCAGTTGAAGTAATACCAATTCCAACTGAAAGATTTGAACATATACACATTGATTTGGTAGGTCCTTTACCTGTGTCTAACGGTTATCGATATATACTAACAATCATCGATAGACATACTCGTTGGCCTGAAGCATATCCCTTACGTAATATTACAACTGAAACAGTTGCCAAAACATTTGTTCAAAATTATGTTTCACGTTTTGGAGTTCCACTTAAAATCACTGCTGACCAAGGAACACAATTCACGTCATCTCTTTTCGGTGAATTAACCAAAATTCTTGGATCTCACAAAATTCATACATCCGCGTATCATCCTCAGGCAAATGGCATGGTTGAACGTTTTCACCGACAACTAAAGACATCAATTAAAACATCATGTAACTCTACTCATTGGTCGGAACTTTTGCCACTTATTCTTCTCGGCTTGCGTACTTCAGTCAAAGAAGATTTAAAATGTTCTTCAGCAGAGATGGTTTACGGTCAAACTCTTACAGTACCCGGAGAATTGATTGTCCCGTACACAAATGTAAATACAACAAACGACACTCTTAAAAAACTAAGAAATCATTTTTCACAAGTAAGATCAAAAGTTATACATCACAATGGTGATAATAGTTTTGTTCCGAAGTCATTATCAACATGTGAATTTATTTTGGAAAATTAAACCACGTTTCAGGACTCCAATCCCCGTATGAAGGCCCTTTTCGCGTTATTTCTAAAAATAATAAAACGTTCAAAATCCAAAAAGGAAATTTGATTAAAACGGTTTCAATTGATCTCCTTAAACCAGCACACATCGCAAAAAACGCTTCTGAACATTCTCAAACACTTATACCCAAACATATACCCAAAAAGTTACGTTTAACATTAATTAAATTCTTTATTTCAATAATCTTTAATTAAAAATGTGTTTGTTCCTTCACTGGAGGGGGAGTATATGTAGGGACATATATATATACATACTTTACACTTATGTATACTTGTTAATTTTCTATGATTGTTTATAAAATATGTTTTTTGATTGTATGTTATAAAAATTTAATTTTTGAAAACTCAGAAAAATATAATTGTTGATCAGTCATGATCATTTCAAATATTTTAATTCAAAATAAATTAAATATTTTTTAAAAACTAAAATGAGATTGTGTTAACGCAAAATTCGTTTGCTCCGTTGTTTGACGACAATGATAAATATGAAGATGGAAACTTCGAAAATGAAAAAATGTATGATGATGAGGAATATTTTAGAAATTCAAAAGATTTTGAACTTAACGACATTGAGTTGGAAGATTTAGAAAATTTTGCGGGGTACTTAATTTATAAAATGAATTTGGAATAAAATTATGGATGAAGAACATACGAACCGACAACTGACTCTATATACGTGGACTTATTATCTGATGGAGGTCTTTATAAATCTAGTACCGATTTTTTAGATAAAAGTAAATTTTGAGATTTTACTTTTTCGATTTCAATGAAATTTAGGCAGCTGATAAAGCTTATTGGGATATATTGCACATTTTTATTTTTTTGCCGACTACTTCCAGAGATACAGTGGCTCAAAGTTACAAAAAATGGGCCAAAAATCACTTTTGTATGGTTTTTCATATTTAAATATCTCTTAAACTAGAAATGTTAGAAACTCCATTGATGGCTCGTTTTAAAGCTAATAGAACAAGCTTTTAGAAAAGTTGTAACTTCTAAACGTGAACATGTGGTCCATGGTCATTATCCTTGCACTTCATAATTGATGTCCTTAAAAAGGACTCTTTTTAAAATTCTGGAAAAAATCCTAAGTTTTTGCAAATTTATTATAAACTAGCTGGACCCGTATACGACTCGTGCAAAGAATTTGTGAATGCGAGGTTATGAAGCAATTTTATTAATATAAATAACATTTTTATTATTTATATCAGGGACCCGTGGACGTATTTTTTATTGGTTTTATAAATGTAGTAACCAAAACCAAACTAATTCTCCGCTAAAACAACTTTTCTCAATTCTTTCTCAGACTATCTTCCCCGTAGAATTCATCCCAGTAGAATTCTTTCCCGTAGAATTCTTTCCCATAGAGTTTTTCCCAGTAGAAGTTTAAGTGTGGTTAGTTTTAGTGTGGTGAGTTATGTGGTGAGTTTTAGTGTGGTGAATTTTAGTGTGGTGAATTTGAGTGTGGTGAAATTGAGTGTGGTGAATTTGAGTGTGGTGAGTTTTAGTGTGGTGAATTTAAGTGTGGTGAATTTCTTGTGGTGAGTTTTAGTGTGGTGAGTTTTAGTGTAGTAAATTTTAATGTGGTGAGTTTCAATGTGCTGAGTTTTAGTGTGGTGAGTTTTAGTGTGGTGAATTTGAGTGTGGTGAATTTTAGTGTGGTGAATTTGAGTGTGGTGAATTTTAGTGTGGTGAGTTTTAGTGTGGTGAATTTTAGTGTGATGACTTTTAGTGTGATGAGTTTCAGTGTGGTGAATTTTAGTGTGGTTGATTTTGTTTTCTATACTTTTTTTTCTGTTGTTTTTGAGTTATTGCTTAAGTTTTGTGCTTTTACTTTTGTTTTTGCTTATGTTTTTGTGTTTTTGCTTTTGTATTTTTTTTGTATTTGTGTTTTTTGTTTCATCTTCTTAGCTTGTGTATGTGCCGAGTTATGTCGTTTTGAAAGTTTAGGTTGTATGGGAGGTGCCACGCCCCTTTGTCCAATCCCGCCCATATATAGCCTATGACACCCTCCGTACTCCATAGTATCCTGGTGCAAAATTTCAGTTAAATCGGTTCAGTGGTTTAGACGTGATGCTGGAACAAACAGACAGACAGACAGACAGACAGACAGACAGACAGACCGACAGACTGACAGACGGACCAAGAGTTTGATATATATAGATGTTCACGTAAAATTTCAAAATGGTATTTTGATGGCATCATATTTTAAAAAATAATATTCTAAATTTTTATTTATTTTTTGTATAGAAAAAATTTTGTTTTCTACAGTAAAAGTTGTAATATTTCCTGAATATAGATGTAACTCTGATTTCTAAAATTAAGTCAGTATTATCATATTCAATATAGTTTTTGAGATATTGATTTTGGCATATAGTTTTTAATATTTTCGAAAAATGGTATATATCTCAATAACTAGAGACAATTTGAAAAAACTGACGCCATATTCGAAATCAGAGTTACAAATACATTGAAAAAGTATTGCAAATTTTGCAATACAAAAACTATGTAAAAATTTATAAAATTAATTTTAAAAATATGATGCAATCAAAATACTATCATGAAATTTGGCGTGAACATTTATATTTAATCAACCAAAATATGTAATTTTTTTCAGAATTTTAAAAAGGGTCCTTTTTAAGGACATCCATTTTAAAGTGCATTGATAATTACCACGGGCCACATGTTCAAGTTTAAAAACAACTTAGTTAGTATAAAAGCTTGTTCTATTAACTTTAAAACGAGCCATCAATGGAGTTTCTGGTATTTCGACTTTAAGAGATATTTAAATATGAACAACCATATAAAAGTGATTTTTGGCCCATTTTTTGTAAATTTGAACCTCTGTATCTCTGGAAGTAGAGGGCGAAAAAATAAAACAAAAATTGATCAATGCATATCTCGATACCATTTATAAGTTGTGCAAATTTAATTAAAATCGAAGTAGATGAGTTCCAACCGCTGGTCGATTTGGTGTGGAATGGCCCGTATAGCAAATAAATTTTGTTTATCTACGAATAAATGTAAATAATATGTGCAAAAAATAAATAATATGTGCAAACAAATGTTGTAAATAAATCTAAATAAAATGTATTTATGTCAGTTTATATTATTTTTATACAATAATATTTGATTTATATACAAACACAATATACTAAATTAAACTGATGTCTGTAAACAAATTTTGTTTTAACAAACTTTTTATATTTATTCCAAACAAATATTTCTAAATATAAATAAATTATATTTTCGCTAAATAAAATTTATTTGCCTGCAAACAAATTCTTATTTATATTTAACAAAATTTGTTTGCGTAATTGTTTCCAATTTTTATTATTACAAGCTTTTATTTAACTTCACTTGTTTGTACCTTTGTTCGTTTGTTCGTTTGTTCGTTTGTTCGTTTGTTCGTTTGTTAGTATGTCGGGCACAAAAATATCAAATTTAACATACTTCCTTATTTCCGATCGAGTTGAAACTTGGAACACATATAGTATTCGATGTGGCACATATAAAAATAAATTTTAAAGTTCGAATTTTGGCCGATAGGGGGCGCTAAAACTATTTTTAGACCGTGTGAGATCTGTTCTTTACCTAGAATGTTAAAATTTAGAATATGTATAGTTTTAGACACGGGGAAAAATATGGCAAACTCAGAACTTTGAATTTTGTCCGCTAGGGGGCGCATTTGCTATTAATGGACCCTCTAAAGTGCGTTCTTCACCTAGAAAATTGAAATTTAAAACATGTATAGTATTGGCAACGGGTAAAAATTTGGCAAACTTAGAACTTCGCATTTTCTCCGCTAGAGGTCACATTAATTATTAATGGACCCTCTGAAATGTGGTCTTCACCTAGTAAGATCAAATGCTTTTAATATAATAAATAAAACTGCTCATCCGATTTTCTTGAAATTTTTACCACAGATGCGGTATGATTTGGAAGGAATGATAGGATATATATGGGCGGTATTGGACAAATAGGCGTGGCACCTCCCATACAACCTAAACTTTCAATATGATATAACTCGACACTTTCACCAGCTACGAACATGAAACAAAAAACTCAAATACAAAAAAAAAATGAAAAGTAAAAACACAAAAGCAAAAGCACAAAACAAAAGCAAAAATACAAAAAATAAAATCAATAACATAAAACTAAAAACCAAACTAAAGGAAAAACAAAAAAAAGGAAAGATAAAGAAAAACGAACTCACCACACTAAAACTCACCACACTAAAACTCACCACAATAAAATTCACCACACTAAAATTCATCACACTAAAATTCATCACACTAAAACTCACTACACTATAACTCACCACACTAAAATTCACCACAATAAAACTCCCCATATTATAACTCACCACACTAAAACTCACAACACTATAACTCACCACACTGAAATTCACTACACTAAAATTTTCCACAATAAAATGTACAACATAAAAATTCACCGAACTAAAACTGTCCACAATAATATTCACCTCACTAAAACTCACCACACTCAAACTGACCACACTAAAACTCACCACACTAATACTCACCACACTAAAACTCACCACACCAAAATTCACCACACTAAAACTCACCACACCTAAACTCACCACATTAAAACTCACCACATTAAAACTTCTACTGGGAATAACTCTACGGTGAAGAATTCTACGGGAAAGCGTTCTATGGAGAAGAATTGTACGTCTGTATAGTATTGAAGACTGAAATATGTCATATTTATTTATATGTTATATTTATTTACTTAGAGCTTTGATTTTCCATCGCTAGAGGACGTTAAGTACGAAATTTTATATCGCAGTAACCACTGAACAGATCTCTGTAAAACTTGGTGCAGTAATTCTTTCGAGCACGCAAATGAATGCAGTTCAGAAAGTAGTTCTAAATTTCATCAAGAGGGGGCGGTAAAGGCACAATTTTATATCTCGGTAACCATTGAACCGATCTATGCAAAACTTCATTAAGTGACTTCTTCGGGACCCCAATTTAACATATCGTCGTTGTAGAACGAAAAGTCACAAACTACATTTTTATGAATAATTTAAATTTCTAGTTTGTTGATTAATACTATATGCGGGCACCAAATCTAACATACTCTAGAGTGTAGTTATAAATTATATCGATAGAGGGTGTTAAGATCAAAATTTTATATCTCGGTTATCACTTAACTGATCTGGACAATGCTTGGTACAGGAAATCGTTGTGGAAATTTTCAAAGACTAGAAAGTAGTTCAAATTACATCGACAGAAGGTGTTAAGGGCAAAAATTATAACTCGGTAACCGCTGAACCGATCAATGCAAAATAATAACTCTAATGACCATATAACGACTAAAAAAGTAAAAATAAAAAAACTAATAAAAAAAAACTTTTTAAAAATCAAGCTTTTATAAAAATCTGTACTAAAAAATTAAAAATAAATTTACTAAAAATATAAAATATATTTATAGTAGGTATGTATATTTATAATGAATACATGTTAAATATGAAATAAATTAAATTAAATCTTATTCAAATTATATTATTAAGATATACGTTTATAAGAAATAAATTTTAAAATTTACTAAGAGGTTTCCAAATATAAAAATAAAAGCGTGCGGCGAAAATATTATAAATTACCATCATATTACATTTGTAAATGTGTAGCTTAAATATGAATTTTAACTATCAAACTATATATATATATATATATATATATATATATATATATATATATATATATATATATATATATATATATATATATCTTATACATCACAAATCTACAACTCTTTATATTTTAAATCTCGCAACCGCTCAGCACACTATAACTCTTCACAGCATAAGGCAAGATTGTATAGGATATATCACGTCCCGTTGTCCACTTACACCCAGATTCTACATGACGATTATAATATAAAATATGAGCTTTTACTTCAATTTTCAAAACTATGTACTACTTTTATAAGTCGAGAGTTGTAGCATTTTAAAAGGTTTGCTTATTTGACAGGTGCCACAAACCTCTGTGAAATTACAACCCTTTATTATTAGAAATATTTATTTATGTACTTAATTTAATTCATGTAATTTGGCTAAATGATGTAGATTAACGTTATATCGTCGGTGATACTGCAAAACCGTCTAACTGCATGTGAGAATTACGCCTAATTTTGATTTATAATCGGGTTTTTAACAGGGGTAGAAACCGGAACTATAAAAAGAACGTTTGGCAATCGTTCCGATATTGTTCCGTTCCGGAACGAACGAAAAGCAAAAGTTCCGAGCGCAAACGTTTCTGTCGGAACTTTTGCTCAAAAGTTCCGTCTCAAAAGTTCCGATCGGAACTTTTGCATACAAAAAACGTTTGAATCGTTCCTATCGCCATATGCACGCATACTGGTGCGTCATTGGAACTTTTTTGGGTGAATCTGTTCCTGTGGGCCTAGATTCGCATCCTGGTGCTTCATTGGAACTTTTTCGGGTGAATCGCTTCCTGTGGGCCTAGATACGGTTCCTGGTGCGTCATTGGAACTTTTTAGTGTGAATCGCTTCCTGTGGGTCTAGATACGGATCCTGGTGCGTCATTGAAACTTTTTTGGGTGAATCTGTTCCTGTGGGCCTAGATTCGCATCCTGGTGCGTCATTGGAACTTTTTCGGGTGAATCGCTTCCTGTGGGCCTAGATACGGATCCTGGTGCGTCATTGGAACTTTTTAGTGTGAATCGCTTCCTGTGGGTCTAGATACGGATCCTGGTGCGTCATTGAAACTTTTTTGGGTGAATCTCTTCCTGTGGGCCTAGATACGGATCCTGGTGCGTCATTGGAACTTTTTAGGGTGAATCGCTTCCTGTGGGCTTAGATACGGATCCAAATGCGTCATTGGAACTTTTTTGAGTGAATCTGTTCCTGTGGGCCTAGATTCGCATCCTGGTGCTTCATTGGAACTTTTTGGATGAATCTCTTCCTGTGGGCCTAGATACGCATCCAGGTGCGCCCAAAAAAGTTCCAATGACGCACCAGGATCCGTATCTGGGCCCACAGGAAGAGATTCACTCAAAAAAATATCCAATGACGCACCTGGATGCGTATCTAGGCCCACAGGAAGCGATTCACCCAAAAAAGTTCCAATGACGCACCAGGATCCGTATCTAGGCCCACAGGAAGCGATTCACCCGAAAAAGTTCCAATGACGCACCTGGATGCGTATCTAGGCCCACAGGAAGCGATTCACCCAAAAAAAGTGCCAACGACACACCTAGATGTGAATCCATACACATTGGAACTTTTAAACGGAACGAATCAATCGTTCTTCATCGGAACGTTCTTTGTCGGAACGATTCAAACGTTTTTTGTATGCAAAAGTTCCGAGCGGAACTTTTGAGCAAAAGTTCCCATTGAAACGTTTGCGCTCGGAACTTTTGCTTTTCGTTCGTTCCGTTTCCAACCCCTGGTTTTTAATGATGTGTTGATCGGATAAATTAAATTGAGATTGAAAATAGTTTTGTTTCTTCTGTAAAATTCTTTTTGTAAGAGGTATTCGAAAATGTAGATAGACGGTTTTGCAATATCACCGACGATATAACGTTAATCTACATCATTTAGCCAAATTACATGAATTAAATTAAGTACATAAATAAATATTTCTAATTAAAAGTTAAGTTTTACCAGATTATCCTGAGGTAAAAACATAACATAGCTTCCGATATCAGCACTGTCTACAAAACTCATAGATTCTTCCATACAGATCTACCCCTTCTCCAAAATTATATTGAAAACTATTGCAAAGTTGAATTAAATTGCAAAGTTTATTAGTGCTAGAGTTGGACTGTAATATTCAATAATTTTGCCGCACGCTTTTATTTTTGTATTTGGAAACCTCTTAGTAAATTTTAAAATTTATTTCTTATAAACGTATTTCTTAATAATATAATTTGAATAAGATTTAATTTAATTTATTTCATATATTAATATGTATTCATTATAAATATACATACCTACTATAAATATATTTTATATTTTTAGCAAATTTATTTTTAATTTTTTAGTACAGATTTTTATAAAAGCTTGATTTTTAAAAAGTTTTTTTTTTATTAGTTTTTTTTTATTTGTCTCTAAACAATTACCGAGCCGTGATTTTTCTCTGTTTTTGTATTCTAAGATTGAACTCAGAATAAACAGAATACGTTCCGCACGTTCTGTTTTGAATAAAGTAACAGAATTCAGTTAAGCCAGAACGTTCCGAATAAATAAAGTAATAGAAAATTTGAAAACAGATTATTCTTAACGTTCCGAACGAATACAGAAATACACCCTCGGTAAACAAATTTTTATTTGTTCAGCAAATTTTCTATTTTGACAATAATTTCAAAAAACACACAATTCAATTTTAAAATTTATGCATTTCGTATCGTAAATAAATCATAATATTATCGAATTCAAAAATTATCGTTTGTAGGGTATCTTAAACAACTTTTGATATAATTTACATAATTTACATTTTTTATTTATTTTTTTTCGTCATTGTACCATATAATGTAAAATAAACACGCATTAATGTCATATTACATATGTATAACACGTTACGTCTCATTTTATCCGTAGCTTTATTTTTTAATGACAAATGACACAGTTTTTGTTTTGCTATATTTTTTTCATTTCTTAAAGCAAATATGACTTTGTAGCTGATGTCTCTGTCCTTTGTCGTTAATGTTTGCACATTAAGATGTGTTCCCGCTCATGCCTTGGTTACTTTGTGTTATATAATAAGTATTTTTGCTTTATTTATCCAACAGCTTAATGTAAAAAGAAGAAAAACAAGAATTTACACCCAGTTGACAGAAATTTGTGTGATTATTTCATAATGACAAACAATTTTTTTTATTTTCTGTACTACCTATTTTCTTTCGAAATACTTCTTTATAAAGTGTTTTATTTGTAATCAAATCGATTTATGGCATTTAGTATGGCGCGTGGTAAAACGATATTTTAAAGTATTAGAACTCTTCTAATTTCTTTCATAATAAGAAATATTTAAGAGTATATCGAATAGTTTTTTCGCTATAGAATTCATATGCACAAAACTGATTACACAGCAGAACCACAAAAAAATATCCGCGATCTTAGTATGATAGTTTCGATGGACCTCAAGTCTCTAATCTCGACCTCATATACAGTTTTTTCAAATCGCCTCAAGTTTTCGCGATATTACGTATAAAAAATAAATAAATTTAATTCAATTATTTTATAATTAAAATGACAAATTAAAATTTCTACTGGATCCATGAAGATCTTAAAAAGTTTCATGAGACAGACGTGTGAGTTTGTATGCGTATTTCTAGAGAATACAGTTCGCATGTTAAATAAATTAACAAACTTTAAGCTCTGAGCCAAAGTAAAACTTTCCAGTGTTGAAACATTTTATAAATTTTGATATAACATCATCATCAGCAGCAGCAACAAGAGTAGCTAGAAGAAGAGATAAAACAACATTTTAACATGGAGTGCGCACATCCGTCAGTCTGGCTTCCTGCTGAGGTGCGATCTAATGATCACCCCGCACTTGTTTCCTCTTTTGGCCTAAAGTGTTTCATTAAGATTTTTCGCACAAAGTAAATACAAAAAAAAATATGCTTCTGATGTTTTACTAAAAAATTTCAAGATAATTAAATGAAATATTTAAACACAAAGCAATAATATGCTCAAAGCCAAAATATTGGTTGAGATGGCGATAAGAGTTATTTAGTTTATAGTAATTTTAGTATTTTCACTCAAACAAATAAATTTTTAAATTGTTATATCAAAAATTTTTATTTAATTAAAAATTGACGAAGTATAAGTGGGATTTAAAGGTATTACAAATAACCAGTTGGGAATTTAGAACACATGGGAAATGTTGGGACATTTTATTGTAGGTATTATTATGATAGTTAGGATTATCAAAATTATAGTCGGTCTAAGCCGACTATAAATACCCTAGTAATCGAATTTTTATAGAATAATATATTTTATTTTGCAAATTATTTTTAAATTTAAAAAAAAATATGAAAAAACTAGAATTTAATATTTTTTAATAAAAAGTTTTAATTTTTCCGGAACCCCTTCCATTAATGTTGTAATAGTATGGTGTCCGACACCCTCACAGCTGCTGAAGACCACTTTCTTTCAAAGTCTTGAAGGTCTTTGGCCACTTTTTTTGTTGTCTTCATCTCCCTTTTTACTAAAGCCCAGTATCTCTCAATCGGGCTGAGTTCTGGACAGTTTGGTGGATTGGCTTCTTTAGGCACCAAAATCACTGCATTTTGTTGGATCCACTCTAAGGCCGTTTTGCTGTAGTGACATGAAGCGAGGTCAGGCCAAAAAAATGTGGACACTTCATGTTGGCGTAAAAATGGAAGCAATCTCTTTTGCAAGCATTCCTTCAAATATATTTCGCTATTAATTGTACCCGATGTCACGATGCTCCTTTTTCCACAACTGCAAATTGCCTGCCAAACAAGGAATTTCTTTGGGAATTTTGTCATTTTTTTTTATTTGAATTTTTCAGCGACATTTCCTCGAGAATCGGCTGTATAAAATTCCTGCCCAGGTAGTCTGAGAAAAGTCCGCTAAAACATAAGTTTCGTCGTCCATTATGCAGCAATCGATTTTTTAAAAAAATCTTGATTCAGCTTTTTAGCTCGTTGTTTTGCGGTTTCATTCTTGACGGTATTTCTATCCGGAACTTTTTGGACCTTGTACGTCTTCAGCCCAGCTTCTTTCTTAGTCCTGCGCACGAAAGATTCTGAGCCTTTCTCGCCAATTTCCTTCCGGATATGCTTTGATCTTTCTTTAAAATATTCACAACCGTCTTCGACTTTTCACGATCATGTGGGCCTTTTTTTTACCAGAACCTTTCTTCCGATCAATACTCAGGTCTTCCTTAAAGCGGTTGATAACGCGAGAAATGGTCTTAGGGTTAGCCCCTACCTCCTTGGTAATTTTTTTAAAAGACCAACTAGGTTGTTTTTGAAAAAATTTAATTATATTTTCTCGCACTTCCACTTCGTTTGCCATTTACGCGTTAAATAAATTTTGTATTGACTATAACTGACACAAATTATTTTCTGCCATTTAATTCAGAGCTACTATGATCAAATTTTTTAATTTGAATCTTGCAATAGCACATTATGGGAAGATATGTAACGGACAATTTTATTCGACGCAGTCTTAAGCACGTATACAGTAAAATTGATCTGTAGATGAAAATTTTATGTGAGGTATTTGAATATATTTTGTCAGATCACAGGTCAGAATTCGATTCGATCGAGAATGCGATCTCGCCAATTTCGTACATATATAAGTAATCTAAATATATAAGTAATCTAAATTATGAGTTTCATTCATCTAACTCTTCAATTCAAGTAGTAGGGATTTCAACAGGCAGACAGACGTACATCGCTAAATCCACTCAGGAGGTCATGCTGATCAAGAATATATATACTTTTCCATACCGGATATGCTTCCTTCTGGATGTTACAAACGGCGTACCAAACTGAATATACCATTTCACTCTTAATGTAGGGTATAAAAATATACCAAATACAATCCACTGTACACACAGAAAAATAAGATAGGTTAATCTAACCGAATAAAGCTATTTTGTATTGAAAACACAAACAACAAGTACAATTCAGATTGTTAATCGAATCGACAAAAAATTGTTAAAATAAATTTAGAAATGTTTACCTTATAATAATAATAGTTTGGCACTACAGTCCTGTATAGAACTTCGGCCGAGCTCTTTCACCATTTTGAGCTGTGCGTGTTATATTTGTACTCAAAGTGGTGGGACCTACAGTTAATTGCTGAATCCGAACGGCGGGTGAGAGCTTTTCATAGGCAATGGTTTTACTCTCGTAGGTTTGCCATTTACTGACGAGAGGTAGCGTGGTACAGAAAAATGTTTCTATGAAAAGATGTTGTTAGCCGCAGTCCAGGCTTGAACCGGGGACCTTTTGGCTCGCAGTCCAACGCACTAACCACTGAGCTACCGCGGCTAATGTTTACCTTAAAAATAGTTAAACTAATCGTAAGAATTGCAGCATATAAATTTAACCACAAAAATGGTAAGACTAAACTCTCAAATTGTAAAGTTACTATAGTCTACCAACAAAATAGTAAAACTAACCAAGTAAAATTGTAACTTTACTATTTTTTTGGTTATCTAACCGAAAAGATTGTTCCGACGCAAAGTATCGCCCCTCTTTCTTCTCTACTCTTGATGAGTATAAAATTGTTAAAATAAATGTATACATTTTTAACCATGAAAATAGTTAAACTAATCGTAAGGATCGTACCATATAAATTTAACCACTAAAATGGTATGACTTAATTCTAACATTGTAAAGTTACTATTCTCTGAGCAAAGTGAGACAACACGTTCGTTGATATTCAGTTGAAAATTTATCGCGGACCGGTGCGGGTGCGTAAGCCGCAAACGTTAATTTAATAATTAATTTAATAAATAAATAAATAAATAAATAAATAAATAAATAAATAAATAAATAAATAAATAAAGTTAAATGTATAGTAAATGTCAATAGAAATATGTTTTCGCTAAATGTGTTGTGTGGTCTGCAGGAAGAGGATCTGGATATTCCTGATCCAGAAGAAACTCATTTTTGCCAACTGATTTTCGAGTGGGGATTTGCTCATAAAATCGGCGAATTTAAAGGTAAAAGGTGCATTGAAATTGTTTTCTTTTTAATTTAATTTTGTGCCATTCCAGCACAAGGAATAACGCTGAACAACTTACAATATTTGACCGTGCCGATCTGTTTAAAGCAGACACTATTGGTGTGAAAGCAGAATTCCGCCACCAGCTATTAACCTAGAGGAAAGCAAACTTATTGTTACGAAAATTCAGTCTACGGAAAACTGTTCTACGAGTTCGTATCGCTGGATTGTGTACAAAATAAAAACGCACATATATTTGGTTTTAACTAGTATTATTTCAACTTTTATTTAAATAACAACTTAAAGAATAATCACTTATGTCAATTCAATCAATTTTACAATTTAGCTTAACAATGTTCACTCACAAGACGCACTAGTTCACTATCAAATCACAACTGAAGTACAGTGCCTCAGATGCGCGGCCTTATATATTGCAGGCATCAGTTCGACACGTTTCGACAAGCTTCGACTTGTTTCGAGAACCTTCTACTCGTTTCGTGAATGACGCATGCTATTGGCATCTCCTTCGCACTTATGTGCTTTAATGTGCTGATCTTCCATCTCTTTCTCGCACATTGCATAGTGCGCTGAATGATCTTCCGTCTCTTTCTAACACATTGCTTAGTGCGCTAAATTGTCTTGCGTCTCATTTATTATTGTTGATTGCTTGCACAGTGGAGCAAATTACCTCTTTTCGTAACAGTATGTATTGTGAAGCCTCAGTGTGCCATATATTATTTAATGAATGTAAAATGTATAAACTTATATGTATATGTGTTTATAAAATAAAAATAATAAATAATATATTGTTTTATTGTTTTAATAAATATGGTACATGAATGGTTTGAATGGTAAAAAAACTATTTTTAATGGTAAATAAACTATTTTTAATGGTAAATAAACTATTTTTCATGGTAAAAAACTATTTTTCATGGTAAAAAAACTATTTTTAATGTAAAAAAACTATTTTTCATGGTAAAAAAAAACTATTTTTAGTGGTAAATAAACTATTTTTCGTGGTACACGAACTATTCACGGTAGCCTAACTATTTTTCATGGTTACCAATTCTAACCATTTCTTATCGGTTCGATTTACCACGTTTTTCGGTCACTGCAACTTTAACCGTCTTTTTCGGTTAGATTTACCTATCTTTTTCTTTGTGTGTATAATAAGCCGTAGTAGAACATGAATTTGTGAATAGATTTTTTTGTGTTATGTATATATATTTGATGGAGTCCCGCATAGTTGCTGAACTATCAAGGTTTAAAATTCTATTGCCGATTTTTCTCCATAAGCAATTGGTTCTCTGCCCCACTATTTCTGGTAGGAAATCATAACAAACAAAATATAAAATTATATCAATTAGGAACAATCTTTTCAATTAGTATTTATTTATTTTTTAAAATTATTATTAAAACAAATTTAATATGGTCGATTACAACTCAACAATTAGGCCTGATGGTCAATTTTATGGAAGTGAGTATAGGTGCGTACCGTCAATACTTGTCTCGTGGAATTCCATAGTTTTGATAGAACAACTGCTTTATTTCGAAATTAATGTTCTCGCTTCCGATCATCCCATTCAATGCACAAGGGAAAAATATTGTTTTCCATCAACTTTACTGTATAAATTGTGAAAAGTGTACTTTGAGCAGCAAAAATACCGAAATCGTTTCCCGTCAACAACTGGTATCCGCATCCACCGAGAACTTCTAAGGTCGCGCCGATGCAGCTGATGAATTTCAAGTGCTTAAAGTTCACAAGTGTTATATGAATAACTATTTATTATTTTTAAATTTTGGATTTCTTTTATTTATGATACCTAAATAATATGAAAAATTAATGAATTTAAATAATAAAATAGAGTATACCACAAAATCCACCAGCATAAAATACATTTGACTCAAAATCCACCTTTTCACAAAATTCTAAATTTTAAAAATCCACTTGTAAAAAATACACCCGAACAAAATCAAATTTTATACAGGTTGTTTGGTTCATCGATGTCAACAATTCATGTGGTCATTCTATCACTGAAAATGTAAAATGAAAAGGAAAATGTAAAATGAAATAGGAAAATGTAAAATGTGTAATTTTGCACCCATTTTAAGATACATGGTGTTTAAAAGATGCATATTACTGACAAAACCTAGTCTAGAAAATTGATTATAAAGTATAATCTGTTGATAAATGAATATCAATTATTATCTCATGTTTTAAAAAAATTAAATGATCTTTCTAATGGTATATCACATTTCGAACCATGTGACCTCTTCCTTTTTTATAATGTACGTAAAATGTATGAACCTTAAACTCTTAGTGAATTTTATATTCCTGAAGAATTAAATTTCAGCAATGGTGAACTATTGATTATTTCCTATGAAACATCAATGGGAAAATAAATATTTATTGTGATAGAAACAATGTCTGCATTAAAGACTTGATCAGAGTCTTCATGTTGGATGATTGGTGGTACTTTTTCTTTGAACCGACCACCATTCGTGGATACACAGAGGGATAATTAATTCCCTCAAATGTTTGCATTATACTCATAAGAAGGACACTGAGAATTTTTCTATGAATTATATGTCGCGTTATTTGCATTAACAACATTCCTCTGAATCCAGTAAGAATTATAACTAATTTTGAAAATCCAGTATTACGACCGTATTAAAAGTTTGTCATTACTTTGTACTGCGACAAATTTTGGTACAAATTTTCATATTAAACATGGCCCATTACACAGATTTTTTTTCGCGCAATATTTTTTATAGTCAATCCTTTTTATTTTTTCAAAACGTCAAGACCTGTGTTGCCAGAATTTTTTGAACATTGCGGCTAAATTAATGAAATAAAAAGGCCAAAAACGGATAAATTATATTTTTTATATCGGCTAAAAGACGGAAACATATTTTTTTTGTTATATATTTAATTTATTATAGTTAATTTAAATATTTAAACAAGTTTAATTGAAAAATTGCATGTTAAATTCGCTAAAATTCAATTTTATAAAATTATTCAAACTAAAAAATAATAATAATATTGTCGTAAGTACGACAGATAGTACTGGATTGCGAACTCAAAATTCTTTCAATAATCCGGCTAAAATATTTTGTAGCGGTTAACAAATTATACCATAATAAACAATTAAAAACCCGGCTAAATTTAGCCGGAAATCGGCTAAACTGGCAACACTGGTCAAGACTCCCAATTTTGATGTGAAAAATGCAAAGCCTGCTGGGACAAACAAATTCGATTAACCAGCAAAGTGTAAAAAATATGATTTTGAAAATCAATGCCTGCTTTACAAAATATTGAAAATATAAACAAATTTTAACAAAAAAAAAAATAAATTAAATAAAATTCTTTAATTCATTAAAGTAAATGAACATATTTTCATTTATATCCTAATTAACTAAAATAGCATTTAATGTAATTGATTTTAATTTAATTTTTCAACATATATGGGGAATCTTGAACATCAGTATAATTTTGTGTACTACTTTTTTGAAAGTTTTCTTATACCAAAATAATGAAATTCGTAATTCAAAATCTGATTACTCAAGAACCGACTGATCGAATTATAATAAATTTGCAGTGAATAATTTCGTCATCAATGACTATAAAATGTGCCTACCTTCGACCCTCTAGAACGCTCCGTTTACGAGTTATAACCAGTAATTCAAAATATGATTACTCCAGAACCCACCGATCGAATTAAATGATAAAAAAGCGCCTACTTTCAACGCACTAAGACCATCCGTTTAGGAGTTATGGCCAATTAAAGAAATATTTTAAAAATCGATTTTCAAAACCTTATTATTCCAGAACCCACCGATCGAACCCTCTAGGATGTTCCGTTTAGGAGTTATGGCCAATTAAAGAAATATTTTAAAAATCGATTTTCAAAACCTTATTATTCCAGAACCCACCGATCGAATTAAATGATATTTACAGTGACAAATTAGGCATTCATTGTCTGTTAAATGCGCCTACTTTCAACCCTCTGGGACGCTCCGTTTAGGAGTTATGCCCAAATTAAGAAATATTTTAAAAATCGATTTTCAAAACCTTATTATTCCAGAACCCACCGATCGAATTAAATGATATTTACAGTGACAAATTAGGCATTCATTGTCTGTTAAATGCGCCTACTTTCAACCCTCTGGGACGCTCCGTTTAGGAGTTATGGCCAATTAAAGAAATATTTTAAAAATCGATTTTCAAAACCTTATTATTCCAGAACCCAATTTAAGAAATATTTTAAAAATCGATTTTCAAAACCTTATTATTCCAGAACACACCGATCGAATTAAATGCTTTTTTACAGTGACAAATTAGGCATTCATTGTCTGTTAAATGGGCCTACTTTCAACCCCCTAGGACGCTCCGTTTAGGAGTTATGGCCAATTAAAGAAATATTTTAAAAATCGATTTTCAAAACCTTATTATTCCAGAACCCAATTTAAGAAATATTTTAAAAATCGATTTTCAAAACCTTATTATTCCAGAACACACCGATCGAATTAAATGCTTTTTTACAGTGACAAATTAGGCATTCATTGTCTGTTAAATGGGCCTACTTTCAACCCCCTAGGACGCTCCGTTTAGGAGTTATGGCCAATTAAAGAAATATTTTAAAAATCGATTTTCAAAACCTTATTATTCCAGAACCCAATTTAAGAAATATTTTAAAAATCGATTTTCAAAACCGTATTATTCCAGAACACACCGATCGAATTAAATGATATTTACAGTGACAAATTAGGCATTCATTGTCTGTTAAATGCGCCTACTTTCAACCCTCTAGGACGCTCCGTTTAGGAGTTATGGCCAATTAAAGAAATATTTTAAAAATCGATTTTCAAAACCTTATTATTCCAGAACCCAATTTAAGAAATATTTTAAAAATCGATTTTCAAAACCGTATTATTCCAGAACACACCGATCGAATTAAATGATTTTTACAGTGACAAATTAGGCATTCATTGTCTGTTAAATGCGCCTACTTTCAACCCTCTAGGACGCTCCGTTTAGGAGTTATGGCCAATTAAAGAAATATTTTAAAAATCGATTTTCAAAACCTTATTATTCCAGAACCCACCGATCGAATTAAGTGAAATTTACAGTGACAAATTAGGCATTCATTGTCTGTTAAATGCGCCTACTTTCAACCCCCTAGGACGCTCCGTTTAGGAGTTATGGCCAATTAAAGAAATATTTTAAAAATCGATTTTCAAAACCTTAATATTCCAGAACCCACCGATCGAATTAAATGATATTTACAGTGACAAATTAGGCATTCATTGTCTGTTAAATGCGCCTACTTTCAACCCTCTAGGACGATCCGTTTAGGAGTTATGGCCAATTAAAGAAATATTTTAAAAATCGATTTTCCAAACCTTATTATTCCAGAACCCACCGATCGAATTAAATGATATTTACAGTGACAAATTAGGCATTCATTGTCTGTTAAATGCGCCTACTTTCAACCCTCTAGGACGCTCCGTTTAGGAGTTATGGCCAATTAAAGAAATATTTTTAAAATCGATTTTCAAAACCTTATTATTCCAGAACCCACCGATCGAATTTAATGATATTTACAGTGACAAATAAGGCATTCTTTGTCTGTTAAATGCGCCTACTTTCAACCCTCTAGGACGCTCCGTTTAGGAGTTATGGCCAATTAAAGAAATATTTTAAAAATCGATTTTCAAAACCTTAATATTCCAGAACCCACCGATCGAATTAAATGATATTTACAGTGACAAATTAGGCATTCATTGTCTGTTAAATGCGCCTACTTTCAACCCTCTAGGACGCTCCGTTTAGGAGTTATGGCCAATTAAAGAAATATTTTAAAAATCGATTTTCAAAACCTTATTATTCCAGAACCCACCGATCGAATTAAATGATATTTACAGTGACAAATAAGGCATTCTTTGTCTGTTAAATGCGCCTACTTTCAACCCTCTAGGACGCTCCGTTTAGGAGTTATGGCCAATTAAAGAAATATTTTAAAAATCGATTTTCAAAACCTTATTATTCCAGAACCCACCGATATTTACAGTGACAAATTAGGCATTCATTGTCTGTTAAATGCGCCTACTTTCAACCCTCTAGGACGCTCCGTTTAGGAGTTATGGCAAATTAAAGAAATATTTTTAAAATCGATTTTCAAAACCTTATTATTCCAGAACCCAATTTAAGAAATATTTTAAAAATCGATTTTCAAAACCTTATTATTCCAGAACACACCGATCGAATTAAATGATTTTTACAGTGACAAATTAGGCATTCATTGTCTGTTAAATGCGCCTGCTTTCAACCCTCTAGGACGCTCCGTTTAGGAGTTATGGCCAATTAAAGGAATATTTTAAAAATCGATTTTCAAAACCCTTTTATTCCAGAACCCACCGATCGAATTAAATGATATTTACAGTGACAAATTAGGCATTCATTGTCTGTTAAATGCGCCTACTTTCAACCCTCTAGGACGCTCCGTTTAGGAGTTATGGCAAATTAAAGAAATATTTTTAAAATCGATTTTCAAAACCTTATTATTCCAGAACCCAATTTAAGAAATATTTTAAAAATCGATTTTCAAAACCTTATTATTCCAGAACACACCGATCGAATTAAATGATTTTTACAGTGACAAATTAGGCATTCATTGTCTGTTAAATGCGCCTGCTTTCAACCCTCTAGGACGCTCCGTTTAGGAGTTATGGCCAATTAAAGGAATATTTTAAAAATCGATTTTCAAAACCCTTTTATTCCAGAACCCACCGATCGAATTAAATGATATTTACAGTGACAAATTAGGCATTCATTGTCTGTTAAATGCGCCTACTTTCAACCCTCTAGGACGCTCCGTTTAGGAGTTATGGCCAATTAAAGAAATATTTTAAAAATCGATTTTCAAAACCCTTTTATTCCAGAACCCACCGATCGAATTAAATGAAATTTGCAGTCAAAAATTAGGCATTCATTGTCTGTTAAATGCGCCTACTTTCAACCCTCTAGGACGCTCCGTTTAGGAGTTATGGCAAATTAAAGAAATATTTTTAAAATCGATTTTCAAAACCTTATTATTCCAGAACCCAATTTAAGAAATATTTTAAAAATCGATTTTCAAAACCTTATTATTCCAGAACACACCGATCGAATTAAATGATTTTTACAGTGACAAATTAGGCATTCATTGTCTGTAAAATGCGCCTACTTTCAACCCTCTAGGACGCTCCGTTTAGGAGTTATGGCCAATTAAAGAAATATTTTAAAAATCGATTTTCAAAACCCTTTTATTCCAGAACCCAATTTAAGAAATATTTTAAAAATCGATTTTCAAAACCTTATTATTCCAGAACACACCGATCGAATTAAATGATTTTTACAGTGACAAATTAGGCATTCATTGTCTGTTAAATGCGCATACTTTCAACCCTCTAGGACGCTCCGTTTAGGAGTTATGGCCAATTAAAGAAATATTTTAAAAATCGATTTTCAAAACCTTATTATTCCAGAACCCACCGATCGAATTAAATGATATTTACAGTGACAAATTAGGCATTCATTGTCTGTTAAATGCGCCTACTTTCAACCCTCTAGGACGCTCCGTTTAGGAGTTATGGCCAATTAAAGAAATATTTTAAAAATCGATTTTCAAAACCCTTTTATTCCAGAACCCAATTTAAGAAATATTTTAAAAATCGATTTTCAAAACCTTATTATTCCAGAACACACCGATCGAATTAAATGATTTTTACAGTGACAAATTAGGCATTCATTGTCTGTTAAATGCGCCTACTTTCAACCCTCTAGGACGCTCCGTTTAGGAGTTATGGCCAATTAAAGAAATATTTTAAAAATCGATTTTCAAAACCCTTTTATTCCAGAACCCACCGATCGAATTAAATGAAATTTGCAGTCAAAAATTAGGCATTCATTGTCTGTTAAATGCGCCTACTTTCAACCCTCTAGGACGCTCCGTTTAGGAGTTATGGCAAATTAAAGAAATATTTTTAAAATCGATTTTCAAAACCTTATTATTCCAGAACCCAATTAAAGAAATATTTTAAAAATCGATTTTCAAAACCTTATTATTCCAGAACACACCGATCGAATTAAGTGAAATTTACAGTGACAAATTAGGCATTCTTTGTCTGTTAAATGCGCCTACTTTCAACCCTCTAGGACGCTCCGTTTAGGAGTTATGGCCAATTAAAGAAATATTTTAAAAATCGATTTTCAAAACCGCCTACTTTCAACCCTCTAGGACGCTCCGTTTAGGAGTTATGGCCAATTAAAGAAATATTTTAAAAATCAATTTTCAAAACCTTATTATTCCAGAATCCACCGATCGAATTAAATGATATTTACAGTGACAAATTAGGCATTCATTGTCTGTTAAATGCGCCTACTTTCAACCCTCTAGGACGCTCAATTAAAGAAATATTTTAAAAATCAATTTTCAAAACCTTATTATTCCAGAACCCACCGATCGAATTAAATGATATTTACAGTGACAAATTAGGCATTCATTGTCTGTTAAATGCGCCTACTTTCAACCCTCTAGGACGCTCCGTTTAGGAGTTATGGCCAATTAAAGAAATATTTTAAAAATCGATTTTCAAAACCTTATTATTCCAGAACCCACCGATCGAATTAAATGATATTTACAGTGACAAATTAGGCATTCATTGTCTGTTAAATGCGCCTACTTTCAACCCTCTAGGACGCTCCGTTTAGGAGTTATGGCCAATTAAAGAAATATTTTAAAAATCGATTTTTAAAACCTTATTATTCCAGAACCCACCGATCGAATTAAATGATATTTACAGTGACAAATTAGGCATTCATTGTCTGTTAAATGCGCCTACATTCAACCCTCTAGGACGCTCCGTTTAGGAGTTATGGCCAATTAAAGAAATATTTTAAAAATCGATTTTCAAAACCTTATTATTCCAGAATCCACCGATCGAATTAAATGATATTTACAGTGACAAATTAGGCATTCATTGTCTTTTAAATGCGCCTACTTTCAACCCTCTAGGACGCTCCGTTTAGGAGTTATGGCCAATTAAAGAAATATTTTAAAAATCGATTTTCAAAACCTTATTATTCCAGAACCCACCGATCGAATTAAATGATATTTACAGTGACAAATTAGGCATTCATTGTCTGTTAAATGCGCCTACTTTCAACCCTCTAGGACGCTCCGTTTAGGAGTTATGGCAAATTAAAGAAATATTTTAAAAATCGATTTTCAAAACCCTTTTATTCCAGAACCCAATTTAAGAAATATTTTAAAAATCGATTTTCAAAACCTTATTATTCCAGAACACACCGATCGAATTAAATGATTTTTACAGTGACAAATTAGGCATTCATTGTCTGTTAAATGCGCCTACTTTCAACCCTCTAGGACGCTCCGTTTAGGAGTTATGGCCAATTAAAGAAATATTTTAAAAATCGATTTTCAAAACCTTATTATTCCAGAACCCACCGATCGAATTAAATGATATTTACAGTGACAAATTAGGCATTCATTGTCTGTTAAATGCGCCTACTTTCAACCCTCTAGGACGCTCCGTTTAGGAGTTATGGCCAATTAAAGAAATATTTTAAAAATCGATTTTCAAAACCCTTTTATTCCAGAACCCACCGATCGAATTAAATGAAATTTGCAGTCAAAAATTAGGCATTCATTGTCTGTTAAATGCGCCTACTTTCAACCCTCTAGGACGCTCCGTTTAGGAGTTATGGCCAATTAAAGAAATATTTTAAAAATCGATTTTCAAAACCTTATTATTCCAGAACCCACCGATCGAATTAAATGATATTTACAGTGACAAATTAGGCATTCATTGTCTGTTAAATGCGCCTACTTTCAACCCTCTAGGACGCTCCGTTTAGGAGTTATGGCAAATTAAAGAAATATTTTTAAAATCGATTTTCAAAACCTTATTATTCCAGAACACACCGATCGAATTAAGTGAAATTTACAGTGACAAATTAGGCATTCATTGTCTGTTAAATGCGCCTACTTTCAACCCTCTAGGACGCTCCGTTTAGGAGTTATGGCCAATTAAAGATATATTTTAAAAATCGATTTTCAAAACCTTATTATTCCAGAACCCAATTTAAGAAATATTTTAAAAATCGATTTTCAAAACCTTATTATTCCAGAACACACCGATCGAATTAAATGATTTTTTACAGTGACAAATTAGGCATTCATTGTCTGTTAAATGCGCCTACTTTCAACCCTCTAGGACGCTCCGTTTAGGAGTTATGGCCAATTAAAGATATATTTTAAAAATCGATTTTCAAAACCTTATTATTCCAGAACCCACCGATCGAATTAAATGATATTTACAGTGACAAATTAGGCATTCATTGTCTGTTAAATGCGCCTACTTTCAACCCTCTAGGACGCTCCGTTTAGGAGTTATGGCCAATTAAAGATATATTTTAAAAATCGATTTTCAAAACCTTATTATTCCAGAACCCAATTAAAGAAATATTTTAAAAATCGATTTTCAAAACCTTATTATTCCAGAACACACCGATCGAATTAAATGATTTTTACAGTGACAAATTAGGCATTCATTGTCTGTTAAATGCGCATACTTTCAACCCTCTAGGACGATCCGTTTAGGAGTTATGGCCAATTAAAGAAATATTTTAAAAATCGATTTTCAAAACCTTATTATTCCAGAACCCACCGATCGAATTAAATGATATTTACAGTGACAAATTAGGCATTCATTGTCTGTTAAATGCGCCTACTTTCAACCCTCTAGGACGCTCCGTTTAGGAGTTATGGCCAATTAAAGAAATATTTTAAAAATCGATTTTCAAAACCCTTTTATTCCAGAACCCACCGATCGAATTAAATGAAATTTGCAGTCAAAAATTAGGCATTCATTGTCTGTTAAATGCGCCTACTTTCAACCCTCTAGGACGCTCCGTTTAGGAGTTATGGCAAATTAAAGAAATATTTTTAAAATCGATTTTCAAAACCTTATTATTCCAGAACCCAATTTAAGAAATATTTTAAAAATCGATTTTCAAAACCTTATTATTCCAGAACACACCGATCGAATTAAATGATTTTTACAGTGACAAATTAGGCATTCATTTTCTGTTAAATGCGCCTACTTTCAACCCTCTAGGACGCTCCGTTTAGGAGTTATGGCCAATTAAAGAAATATTTTAAAAATCGATTTTCAAAACCTTATTATTCCAGAACCCACCGATCGAATTAAATGATATTTACAGTGACAAATTAGGCATTCATTGTCTGTTAAATGCGCCTACTTTCAACCCTCTAGGACGCTCCGTTTAGGAGTTATGGCCAATTAAAGAAATATTTTAAAAATCGATTTTCAAAACCCTTTTATTCCAGAACCCAATTTAAGAAATATTTTAAAAATCGATTTTCAAAACCTTATTATTCCAGAACCCACCGATCGAATTAAATGATATTTACAGTGACAAATTAGGCATTCATTGTCTGTTAAATGCGCCTACTTTCAACCCTCTAGGACGCTCCGTTTAGGAGTTATGGCCAATTAAAGAAATATTTTAAAAATCGATTTTCAAAACCCTTTTATTCCAGAACCCAATTTAAGAAATATTTTAAAAATCGATTTTCAAAACCTTATTATTCCAGAACACACCGATCGAATTAAATGATTTTTACAGTGACAAATTAGGCATTCATTGTCTGTTAAATGCGCCTACTTTCAACCCTCTAGGACGCTCCGTTTAGGAGTTATGGCCAATTAAAGAAATATTTTAAAAATCGATTTTCAAAACCTTATTATTCCAGAACCCAATTTAAGAAATATTTTAAAAATCGATTTTCAAAACCTTATTATTCCAGAACACACCGATCGAATTAAATGATTTTTACAGTGACAAATTAGGCATTCATTGTCTGTTAAATGCGCCTACTTTCAACCCTCTAGGACGCTCCGTTTAGGAGTTATGGCCAATTAAAGAAATATTATAAAAATCGATTTTCAAAACCTTATTATTCCAGAACCCAATTTAAGAAATATTTTAAAAATCGATTTTCAAAACCTTATTATTCCAGAACACACCGATCGAATTAGATGATTTTTACAGTGACAAATTAGGAATTCATTGTCTGTTAAATGCGCCTACTTTCAACCCTCTAGGACGCTCCGTTTAGGAGTTATGGCCAATTAAAGAAATATTTTAAAAATCGATTTTCAAAACCTTATTATTCCAGAACCCACCGATCGAATTAAATGATATTTACAGTGACAAATTAGGCATTCATTGTCTGTTAAATGCGCCTACTTTCAACCCTCTAGGACGCTCCGTTTAGGAGTTATGGCCAATTAAAGAAATATTTTAAAAATCGATTTTCAAAACCCTTTTATTCCAGAACCCACCGATCGAATTAAATGAAATTTGCAGTCAAAAATTAGGCATTCATTGTCTGTTAAATGCGCCTACTTTCAACCCTCTAGGACGCTCCGTTTAGGAGTTATGGCAAATTAAAGAAATATTTTTAAAATCGATTTTCAAAACCTTATTATTCCAGAACCCAATTTAAGAAATATTTTAAAAATCGATTTTCAAAACCTTATTATTCCAGAACACACCGATCGAATTAAATGATTTTTACAGTGACAAATTAGGCATTCATTGTCTGTTAAATGCGCCTACTTTCAACCCTCTAGGACGCTCCGTTTAGGAGTTATGGCCAATTAAAGAAATATTTTAAAAATCGATTTTCAAAACCCTTTTATTCCAGAACCCACCGATCGAATTAAATGAAATTTGCAGTCAAAAATTAGGCATTCATTGTCTGTTAAATGCGCCTACTTTCAACCCTCTAGGACGCTCCGTTTAGGAGTTATGGCAAATTAAAGAAATATTTTTAAAATCGATTTTCAAAACCTTATTATTCCAGAACCCAATTTAAGAAATATTTTAAAAATCGATTTTCAAAACCTTATTATTCCAGAACACACCGATCGAATTAAATGATTTTTACAGTGACAAGTTAGGCATTCATTGTCTGTTAAATGCGCCTACTTTCAACCCTCTAGGACGCTCCGTTTAGGAGTTATGGCCAATTAAAGAAATATTTTAAAAATCGATTTTCAAAACCCTTTTATTCCAGAACCCACCGATCGAATTAAATGAAATTTGCAGTCAAAAATTAGGCATTCATTGTCTGTTAAATGCGCCTACTTTCAACCCTCTAGGACGCTCCGTTTAGGAGTTATGGCAAATTAAAGAAATATTTTTAAAATCGATTTTCAAAACCTTATTATTCCAGAACCCAATTTAAGAAATATTTTAAAAATCGATTTTCAAAACCTTATTATTCCAGAACACACCGATCGAATTAAATGATTTTTACAGTGACAAGTTAGGCATTCATTGTCTGTTAAATGCGCCTACTTTCAACCCTCTAGGACGCTCCGTTTAGGAGTTATGGCCAATTAAAGAAATATTTTAAAAATCGATTTTCAAAACCCTTTTATTCCAGAACCCACCGATCGAATTAAATGAAATTTGCAGTCAAAAATTAGGCATTCATTGTCTGTTAAATGCGCCTACTTTCAACCCTCTAGGACGCTCCGTTTAGGAGTTATGGCAAATTAAAGAAATATTTTTAAAATCGATTTTCAAAACCTTATTATTCCAGAACCCAATTTAAGAAATATTTTAAAAATCGATTTTCAAAACCTTATTATTCCAGAACACACCGATCGAATTAAATGATTTTTACAGTGACAAATTAGGCATTCATTGTCTGTTAAATGCGCCTACTTTCAACCCTCTAGGACGCTCCGTTTAGGAGTTATGGCCAATTAAAGAAATATTTTAAAAATCGATTTTCAAAACCTTATTATTCCAGAACCCACCGATCGAATTAAATGATATTTACAGTGACAAATTAGGCATTCATTGTCTGTTAAATGCGCCTACTTTCAACCCTCTAGGACGCTCCGTTTAGGAGTTATGGCCAATTAAAGAAATATTTTAAAAATCGATTTTCAAAACCCTTTTATTCCAGAACCCACCGATCGAATTAAATGAAATTTGCAGTCAAAAATTAGGCATTCATTGTCTGTTAAATGCGCCTACTTTCAACCCTCTAGGACGCTCCGTTTAGGAGTTATGGCAAATTAAAGAAATATTTTTAAAATCGATTTTCAAAACCTTATTATTCCAGAACCCAATTTAAGAAATATTTTAAAAATCGATTTTCAAAACCTTATTATTCCAGAACACACCGATCGAATTAAATGATTTTTACAGTGACAAGTTAGGCATTCATTGTCTGTTAAATGCGCCTACTTTCAACCCTCTAGGACGCTCCGTTTAGGAGTTATGGCCAATTAAAGAAATATTTTAAAAATCGATTTTCAAAACCCTTTTATTCCAGAACCCACCGATCGAATTAAATGAAATTTGCAGTCAAAAATTAGGCATTCATTGTCTGTTAAATGCGCCTACTTTCAACCCTCTAGGACGCTCCGTTTAGGAGTTATGGCAAATTAAAGAAATATTTTTAAAATCGATTTTCAAAACCTTATTATTCCAGAACCCACCGATCGAATTAAATGAAATTTGCAGTCAAAAATTAGGCATTCATTGTCTGTTAAATGCGCCTACTTTCAACCCTCTAGGACGCTCCGTTTAGGAGTTATGGCCAATTAAAGAAATATTTTAAAAATCGATTTTCAAAACCCTTTTATTCCAGAACCCACCGATCGAATTAAATGAAATTTGCAGTCAAAAATTAGGCATTCATTGTCTGTTAAATGCGCCTACTTTCAACCCTCTAGGACGCTCCGTTTAGGAGTTATGGCAAATTAAAGAAATATTTTTAAAATCGATTTTCAAAACCTTATTATTCCAGAACCCAATTTAAGAAATATTTTAAAAATCGATTTTCAAAACCTTATTATTCCAGAACACACCGATCGAATTAAGTGAAATTTACAGTGACAAATTAGGCATTCATTGTCTGTTAAATGCGCCTACTTTCAACCCTCTAGGACGCTCCGTTTAGGAGTTATGGCCAATTAAAGAAATATTTTAAAAATCGATTTTCAAAACCTTAATATTCCAGAACACACCGATCGAATTAAGTGAAATTTACAGTGACAAATTAGGCATTCATTGTCTGTTAAATGCGCCTACTTTCAACCCTCTAGGACGCTCCGTTTAGGAGTTATGGCCAATTAAAGAAATATTTTAAAAATCGATTTTCAAAACCTTATTATTCCAGAACCCACCGATCGAATTAAATGATATTTACAGTGACAAATTAGGCATTCATTGTCTGTTAAATGCGCCTACTTTCAACCCTCTAGGACGCTCCGTTTAGGAGTTATGGCAAATTAAAGAAATATTTTTAAAATCGATTTTCAAAACCTTATTATTCCAGAACCCACCGATCGAATTAAATGAAATTTGCAGTCAAAAATTAGGCATTCATTGTCTGTTAAATGCGCCTACTTTCAACCCTCTAGGACGCTCCGTTTAGGAGTTATGGCCAATTAAAGAAATATTTTAAAAATCGATTTTCAAAACCTTATTATTCCAGAACACACCGATCGAATTAAATGATTTTTACAGTGACAAATTAGGCATTCATTGTCTGTTAAATGCGCCTACTTTCAACCCTCTAGGACGCTCCGTTTAGGAGTTATGGCAAATTAAAGAAATATTTTTAAAATCGATTTTCAAAACCTTATTATTCCAGAACCCAATTTAAGAAATATTTTAAAAATCGATTTTCAAAACCTTATTATTCCAGAACCCACCGATCGAATTAAATGAAATTTGCAGTCAAAAATTAGGCATTCATTGTCTGTTAAATGCGCCTACTTTCAACCCTCTAGGACGCTCCGTTTAGGAGTTATGGCCAATTAAAGAAATATTTTAAAAATCGATTTTCAAAACCCTTTTATTCCAGAACCCACCGATCGAATTAAATGAAATTTGCAGTCAAAAATTAGGCATTCATTGTCTGTTAAATGCGCCTACTTTCAACCCTCTAGGACGCTCCGTTTAGGAGTTATGGCAAATTAAAGAAATATTTTTAAAATCGATTTTCAAAACCTTATTATTCCAGAACCCAATTTAAGAAATATTTTAAAAATCGATTTTCAAAACCTTATTATTCCAGAACACACCGATCGAATTAAGTGAAATTTACAGTGACAAATTAGGCATTCATTGTCTGTTAAATGCGCCTACTTTCAACCCTCTAGGACGCTCCGTTTAGGAGTTATGGCCAATTAAAGAAATATTTTAAAAATCGATTTTCAAAACCTTAATATTCCAGAACACACCGATCGAATTAAGTGAAATTTACAGTGACAAATTAGGCATTCATTGTCTGTTAAATGCGCCTACTTTCAACCCTCTAGGACGCTCCGTTTAGGAGTTATGGCCAATTAAAGAAATATTTTAAAAATCGATTTTCAAAACCTTATTATTCCAGAACACACCGATCGAATTAAATGATTTTTACAGTGACAAATTAGGCATTCATTGTCTGTTAAATGCGCCTACTTTCAACCCTCTAGGATGCTCCGTTTAGGAGTTATGGCAAATTAAAGAAATATTTTTAAAATCGATTTTCAAAACCTTATTATTCCAGAACCCAATTTAAGAAATATTTTAAAAATCGATTTTCAAAACCTTATTATTCCAGAACACACCGATCGAATTAAATGATATTTACAGTGACAAATTAGGCATTCATTGTCTGTTAAATGCGCCTACTTTCAACCCTCTAGGACGCTCCGTTTAGGAGTTATGGCCAATTAAAGAAATATTTTAAAAATCGATTTTCAAAACCCTTTTATTCCAGAACCCACCGATCGAATTAAATGAAATTTGCAGTCAAAAATTAGGCATTCATTGTCTGTTAAATGCGCCTACTTTCAACCCTCTAGGACGCTCCGTTTAGGAGTTATGGCAAATTAAAGAAATATTTTTAAAATCGATTTTCAAAACCTTATTATTCCAGAACCCACCGATCGAATTAAATGAAATTTGCAGTCAAAAATTAGGCATTCATTGTCTGTTAAATGCGCCTACTTTCAACCCTCTAGGACGCTCCGTTTAGGAGTTATGGCCAATTAAAGAAATATTTTAAAAATCGATTTTCAAAACCTTATTATTCCAGAACCCACCGATCGAATTAAATGAAATTTGCAGTCAAAAATTAGGCATTCATTGTCTGTTAAATGCGCCTACTTTCAACCCTCTAGGACGCTCCGTTTAGGAGTTATGGCAAATTAAAGAAATATTTTTAAAATCGATTTTCAAAACCTTATTATTCCAGAACCCAATTTAAGAAATATTTTAAAAATCGATTTTCAAAACCTTATTATTCCAGAACACACCGATCGAATGAAGTGAAATTTACAGTGACAAATTAGGCATTCATTGTCTGTTAAATGCGCCTACTTTCAACCCTCTAGGACGCTCCGTTTAGGAGTTATGGCCAATTAAAGAAATATTTTAAAAATCGATTTTCAAAACCTTAATATTCCAGAACACACCGATCGAATTAAGTGAAATTTACAGTGACAAATTAGGCATTCATTGTCTGTTAAATGCGCCTACTTTCAACCCTCTAGGACGCTCCGTTTAGGAGTTATGGCCAATTAAAGAAATATTTTAAAAATCGATTTTCAAAACCTTATTATTCCAGAACCCACCGATCGAATTAAATGATATTTACAGTGACAAATTAGGCATTCATTGTCTGTTAAATGCGCCTACTTTCAACCCTCTAGGACGCTCCGTTTAGGAGTTATGGCCAATTAAAGAAATATTTTAAAAATCGATTTTCAAAACCTTATTATTCCAGAACCCACCGATCGAATTAAATGATATTTACAGTGACAAATTAGGCATTCATTGTCTGTTAAATGCGCCTACTTTCAACCCTCTAGGACGCTCCGTTTAGGAGTTATGGCCAATTAAAGAAATATTTTAAAAATCGATTTTCAAAACCCTTTTATTCCAGAACCCACCGATCGAATTAAATGAAATTTGCAGTCAAAAATTAGGCATTCATTGTCTGTTAAATGCGCCTACTTTCAAGCCCCTAGGACGCTCCGTTTAGGAGTTATGGCAAATTAAAGAAATATTTTTAAAATCGATTTTCAAAACCTTATTATTCCAGAACCCAATTTAAGAAATATTTTAAAAATCGATTTTCAAAACCTTATTATTCCAGAACACACCGATCGAATTAAGTGAAATTTACAGTGACAAATTAGGCATTCATTGTCTGTTAAATGCGCCTACTTTCAACCCTCTAGGACGCTCCGTTTAGGAGTTATGGCCAATTAAAGAAATATTTTAAAAATCGATTTTCAAAACCTTAATATCCCAGAACACACCGATCGAATTAAGTGAAATTTACAGTGACAAATTAGGCATTCATTGTCTGTTAAATGCGCCTACTTTCAACCCTCTAGGACGCTCAGTTTAGGAGTTATGGCCAATTAAAGAAATATTTTAAAAATCGATTTTCAAAACCTTATTATTCCAGAACCCACCGATCGAATTAAATGATATTTACAGTGACAAATTAGGCATTCATTGTCTGTTAAATGCGCCTACTTTCAACCCTCTAGGACGCTCCGTTTAGGAGTTATGGCCAATTAAAGAAATATTTTAAAAATCGATTTTCAAAACCCTTTTATTCCAGAACCCACCGATCGAATTAAATGAAATTTGCAGTCAAAAATTAGGCATTCATTGTCTGTTAAATGCGCCTACTTTCAACCCTCTAGGACGCTCCGTTTAGGAGTTATGGCAAATTAAAGAAATATTTTTAAAATCGATTTTCAAAACCTTATTATTCCAGAACCCACCGATCGAATTAAGTGAAATTTACAGTGACAAATTAGGCATTCATTGTCTGTTAAATGCGCCTACTTTCAACCCTCTAGGACGCTCCGTTTAGGAGTTATGGCCAATTAAAGAAATATTTTAAAAATCGATTTTCAAAACCTTATTATTCCAGAACCCACCGATCGAATTAAATGATATTTACAGTGACAAATTAGGCATTCATTGTCTGTTAAATGCGCCTACTTTCAACCCTCTAGGACGCTCCGTTTAGGAGTTATGGCCAATTAAAGAAATATTTTAAAAATCGATTTTCAAAACCCTTTTATTCCAGAACCCACCGATCGAATTAAATGAAATTTGCAGTCAAAAATTAGGCATTCATTGTCTGTTAAATGCGCCTACTTTCAAGCCCCTAGGACGCTCCGTTTAGGAGTTATGGCAAATTAAAGAAATATTTTTAAAATCGATTTTCAAAACCTTATTATTCCAGAACCCAATTTAAGAAATATTTTAAAAATCGATTTTCAAAACCTTATTATTCCAGAACACACCGATCGAATTAAGTGAAATTTACAGTGACAAATTAGGCATTCATTGTCTGTTAAATGCGCCTACTTTCAACCCTCTAGGACGCTCAGTTTAGGAGTTATGGCCAATTAAAGAAATATTTTAAAAATCGATTTTCAAAACCTTATTATTCCAGAACCCACCGATCGAATTAAATGATATTTACAGTGACAAATTAGGCATTCATTGTCTGTTAAATGCGCCTACTTTCAACCCTCTAGGACGCTCCGTTTAGGAGTTATGGCCAATTAAAGAAATATTTTAAAAATCGATTTTCAAAACCCTTTTATTCCAGAACCCACCGATCGAATTAAATGAAATTTGCAGTCAAAAATTAGGCATTCATTGTCTGTTAAATGCGCCTACTTTCAACCCTCTAGGACGCTCCGTTTAGGAGTTATGGCAAATTAAAGAAATATTTTTAAAATCGATTTTCAAAACCTTATTATTCCAGAACCCACCGATCGAATTAAGTGAAATTTACAGTGACAAATTAGGCATTCATTGTCTGTTAAATGCGCCTACTTTCAACCCTCTAGGACGCTCAGTTTAGGAGTTATGGCCAATTAAAGAAATATTTTAAAAATCGATTTTCAAAACCTTATTATTCCAGAACCCACCGATCGAATTAAATGATATTTACAGTGACAAATTAGGCATTCATTGTCTGTTAAATGCGCCTACTTTCAACCCTCTAGGACGCTCCGTTTAGGAGTTATGGCCAATTAAAGAAATATTTTAAAAATCGATTTTCAAAACCTTATTATTCCAGAACCCACCGATCGAATTAAATGATATTTACAGTGACAAATTAGGCATTCATTGTCTGTTAAATGCGCCTACTTTCAACCCTCTAGGACGCTCCGTTTAGGAGTTATGGCCAATTAAAGAAATATTTTAAAAATCGATTTTCAAAACCCTTTTATTCCAGAACCCACCGATCGAATTAAATGAAATTTGCAGTCAAAAATTAGGCATTCATTGTCTGTTAAATGCGCCTACTTTCAACCCTCTAGGACGCTCCGTTTAGGAGTTATGGCAAATTAAAGAAATATTTTTAAAATCGATTTTCAAAACCTTATTATTCCAGAACCCAATTTAAGAAATATTTTAAAAATCGATTTTCAAAACCCTTTTATTCCAGAACCCACCGATCGAATTAAATGAAATTTGCAGTCAAAAATTAGGCATTCATTGTCTGTTAAATGCGCCTACTTTCAACCCTCTAGGACGCTCCGTTTAGGAGTTATGGCCAATTAAAGAAATATTTTAAAAATCGATTTTCAAAACCCTTTTATTCCAGAACCCACCGGTCGAATTAAATGAAATTTGCAGTCAAAAATTAGGCATTCATTGTCTGTTAAATGCCCTCTAGGACGCTCCGTTTAGGAGTTATGGCAAATTAAAGAAATATTTTTAAAATCGATTTTCAAAACCTTATTATTCCAGAACCCAATTTAAGAAATATTTTAAAAATCGATTTTCAAAACCTTATTATTCCAGAACACACCGATCGAATTAAGTGAAATTTACAGTGACAAACTAGGCATTCATTGTCTGTTAAATGCGCCTACTTTCAACCCTCTAGGACGCTCCGTTTAGGAGTTATGGCCAATTAAAGAAATATTTTAAAAATCGATTTTCAAAACCTTAATATTCCAGAACACACCGATCGAATTAAGTGAAATTTACAGTGACAAATTAGGCATTCATTGTCTGTTAAATGCGCCTACTTTCAATCCTCTAGGACGCTCCGTTTAGGAGTTATGGCCAATTAAAGAAATATTTTAAAAATCGATTTTCAAAACCTTATTATTCCAGAACCCACCGATCGAATTAAATGATATTTACAGTGACAAATTAGGCATTCATTGTCTGTTAAATGCGCCTACTTTCAACCCTCTAGGACGCTCCGTTTAGGAGTTATGGCCAATTAAAGAAATATTTTAAAAATCGATTTTCAAAACCCTTTTATTCCAGAACCCACCGATCGAATTAAATGAAATTTGCAGTCAAAAATTAGGCATTCATTGTCTGTTAAATGCGCCTACTTTCAACTCTCTAGGACGCTCCGTTTAGGAGTTATGGCCAATTAAAGAAATATTTTAAAAATCGATTTTCAAAACCTTATTATTCCAGAACCCAATTTAAGAAATATTTTAAAAATCGATTTTCAAAACCTTATTATTCCAGAACACACCGATCGAATTAAATGATTTTTACAGTGACAAATTAGGCATTCATTGTCTGTTAAATGCGTCTACTTTCAACCCTCTAGGACGCTCCGTTTAGGAGTTATGGCCAATTAAAGAAATATTTTAAAAATCGATTTTCAAAACCTTATTATTCCAGAACCCAATTTAAGAAATATTTTAAAAATCGATTTTCAAAACCTTATTATTCCAGAACACACCGATCGAATTAAATGATTTTTACAGTGACAAATTAGGCATTCATTGTCTGTTAAATGCGCCTACTTTCAACCCTCTAGGACGCTCCGTTTAGGAGTTATGGCCAATTAAAGAAATATTTTAAAAATAGATTTTCAAAACCTTATTATTCCAGGACCCAATTTAAGAAATATTTTAAAAATAGATTTTCAAAACCTTATTATTCCAGGACCCAATTTAAGAAATATTTTAAAAATCGATTTTCAAAACCTTATTATTCCAGAACCCACCGATCGAATTAAATGAAATTTACAGTGACAAATTAGACATTCATTGTCTGTTAAATGCGCCTACTTTCAACCCTCTAGGACGCTCCGTTTAGGAGTTATGGCCAATTAAAGAAATATTTTAAAAATCGATTTTCAAAACCTTATTATTCCAGAACCCACCGATCGAATTAAATGATATTTACAGTGACAAATTAGGAATTCATTGTCTGTTAAATGCGCCTACTTTCAACCCTCTAGGACGCTCCGTTTAGGAGTTATGGCCAATTAAAGAAATATTTTAAAAATCGATTTTCAAAACCTTATTATTCCAGAACCCACCGATCGAATTAAATGAAATTTGCAGTCAAAAATTAGGCATTCATTGTCTGTTAAATGCGCCTACTTTCAACCGTCTAGGACGCTCCGTTTAGGAGTTATGGCCAATTAAAGAAATATTTTAAAAATCGATTTTCAAAACCTTATTATTCCAGAACCCACCGATCGAATTAAATGAAATTTGCAGTCAAAAATTAGGCATTCATTGTCTGTTAAATGCGCCTACTTTCAACCCTCTAGGACGCTCCGTTTAGGAGTTATGGCCAATTAAAGAAATATTTTTAAAATAGATTTTCAAAACCTTATTATTCCAGAACCCACCGATCGAATTAAATGATAATTACAGTGACTAGGACGCTCCGTTTAGGAGTTATGGCCAATTAAAGAAATATTTTAAAAATCAATTTTCAAAACCTTATTATTCCAGAACCCACCGATCGAATTAAATGATATTTACAGTGACAAATTAGGCATTCATTGTCTGTTAAATGCGCCTACTTTCAACCCTCTAGGACGCTCCGTTTAGGAGTTATGGCCAATTAAAGAAATATTTTAAAAATCGATTTTCAAAACCTTATTATTCCAGAACCCACCGATCGAATTAAATGAAATTTGCAGTCAAAAATTAGGCATTCATTGTCTGTTAAATGCGCCTACTTTCAACCGTCTAGGACGCTCCGTTTAGGAGTTATGGCCAATTAAAGAAATATTTTAAAAATCGATTTTCAAAACCTTATTATTCCAGAACCCACCGATCGAATTAAATGAAATTTGCAGTCAAAAATTAGGCATTCATTGTCTGTTAAATGCGACTACTTTCAACCCTCTAGGACGCTCCGTTTAGGAGTTATGGCCAATTAAAGAAATATTTTAAAAATCAATTTTCAAAACCATATTATTCCAGAACCCACCGATCGAATTAAATGATATTTACAGTGACAAATTAGGCATCCATTGTCTGTTAAATGCGCCTACTTTCAACCCTCTAGGACGCTCCGTTTAGGAGTTATGGCCAATTAAAGAAATATTTTAAAAAAATTAAAGAAATATTTTAAAAATCGATTTTCAAAACCTTATTATTCCAGAACCCACCGATCGAATTAAATGAAATTTGCAGTCAAAAATTAGGCATTCATTGTCTGTTAAATGCCAATTAAAGAAATATTTTAAATATCGATTTTCAAAACCTTATTATTCCAGAACCCACCGATCGAATTAAATGATATTTACCGTGACAAATTAGGCATTCATTGTCTGTTAAATGCGCCTACTTTCAACCCTCTAGGACGCTCCGTTTAGGAGTTATGGCCAATTAAAGAAATATTTTAAAAATCGATTTTCAAAACCTTATTATTCCAGAACCCACCGATCGAATTAAATGATATTTACAGTGACAAATTAGGCATTCATTGTCTGTTAAATGCGCCAACTTTCAACCCTCTAGGACGCTCCGTTTAGGAGTTATGGCCAATTAAAGAAATATTTTAAAAATCGATTTTCAAAACCTTATTATTCCAGAACCCACCGATCGAATTAAATGATATTTACAGTGACAAATTAGGCATTCATTGTCTGTTAAATGCGCCTACTTTCAACCCTCTAGGACGCTCCGTTTAGGAGTTATGGCCAATTAAAGAAATATTTTAAAAATAAATTTTCAAAACCTTATTATTCCAGAACCCACCGATCGAATTAAATGATATTTACAGTGACAAATTAGGCATTCATTGTCTGTTAAATGCGCCTACTTTCAACCCTCTAGGACGCTCCGTTTAGGAGTTATGGCCAATTAAAGAAATATTTTAAAAATAAATTTTCAAAACCTTATTATTCCAGAACCCACCGATCGAATTAAATGAGATTTACAGTGACAAATTAGGCATTCATTGTCTGTTAAATGCGCCTACTTTCAACCCTCTAGGACGCTCCGTTTAGGAGTTATGGCCAATTAAAGAAATATTTTAAAAATCGATTTTCAAAACCTTATTATTCCAGAACCCACCGATCGAATTAAATGATATTTACAGTGACAAATTAGGCATTCATTGTCTGTTAAATGCGCCTACTTTCAACGCTCTAGGACGCTCCGTTTAGGAGTTATGGCCAATTAAAGAAATATTTTAAAAATCGATTTTCAAAACCTTATTATTCCAGAACCCACCGATCGAATTAAATGATATTTACAGTGACAAATTAGGCATTCATTGTCTGTTAAATGCGCCTACTTTCAACCGTCTAGGACGCTCCGTTTAGGAGTTATGGCCAATTAAAGAAATATTTTAAAAATCGATTTTCAAAACCTTATTATTCCAGAACCCACCGATCGAATTAAATGATATTTACAGTGACAAATTAGGCATTCATTGTCTGTTAAATGCGCCAACTTTCAACCCTCTAGGACGCTCCGTTTAGGAGTTATGGCCAATTAAAGAAATATTTCAAAAATCGATTTTCAAAACCTTATTATTCCAGAACCCACCGATCGAATTAAATGAGATTTACAGTGACAAATTAGGCATTCATTGTCTGTTAAATGCGCCTACTTTCAACCCTCTAGGACGCTCCGTTTAGGAGTTATGGCCAATTAAAGAAATATTTTAAAAATCGATTTTCAAAACCTTATTATTCCAGAACCCACCGATCGAATTAAATGATATTTACAGTGACAAATTAGGCATTCATTGTCTGTTAAATGCGCCTACTTTCAACCCTCTAGGACGCTCCGTTAAAGAAATATTTTAAAAATCGATTTTCAAAACCTTATTATTCCAGAACCCACCGATCGAATTAAATGATATTTACAGTGACAAATTAGGCATTCATTGTCTGTTAAATGCGCCTACTTTCAACCCTCTAGGACGCTCCGTTTAGGAGTTATGGCCAATTAAAGAAATATTTTAAAAATCGATTTTCAAAACCTTATTATTCCAGAACCCACCGATCGAATTAAATGATATTTACAGTGACAAATTAGGCATTCATTGTCTGTTAAATGCGCCTACTTTCAACCCTCTAGGACGCTCCGTTTAGGAGTTATGGCCAATTAAAGAAATATTTAAAAAATCGATTTTCAAAACCTTATTATTCCAGAACCCACCGATCGAATTAAATGATATTTACAGTCAAAAATTAGGCATTCATTCATTATGGCCAATTAAAGAAATATTTTAAAAATCAATTTTCAAAACCATATTATTCCAGAACCCACCGATCGAATTAAATGATATTTACAGTGACAAATTAGGCATCCATTGTCTGTTAAATGCGCCTACTTTCAACCCTCTAGGACGCTCCGTTTAGGAGTTATGGCCAATTAAAGAAATATTTTAAAAAAATTAAAGAAATATTTTAAAAATCGATTTTCAAAACCTTATTATTCCAGAACCCACCGATCGAATTAAATGAAATTTGCAGTCAAAAATTAGGCATTCATTGTCTGTTAAATGCCAATTAAAGAAATATTTTAAATATCGATTTTCAAAACCTTATTATTCCAGAACCCACCGATCGAATTAAATGATATTTACCGTGACAAATTAGGCATTCATTGTCTGTTAAATGCGCCTACTTTCAACCCTCTAGGACGCTCCGTTTAGGAGTTATGGCCAATTAAAGAAATATTTTAAAAATCGATTTTCAAAACCTTATTATTCCAGAACCCACCGATCGAATTAAATGATATTTACAGTGACAAATTAGGCATTCATTGTCTGTTAAATGCGCCAACTTTCAACCCTCTAGGACGCTCCGTTTAGGAGTTATGGCCAATTAAAGAAATATTTTAAAAATCGATTTTCAAAACCTTATTATTCCAGAACCCACCGATCGAATTAAATGATATTTACAGTGACAAATTAGGCATTCATTGTCTGTTAAATGCGCCTACTTTCAACCCTCTAGGACGCTCCGTTTAGGAGTTATGGCCAATTAAAGAAATATTTTAAAAATAAATTTTCAAAACCTTATTATTCCAGAACCCACCGATCGAATTAAATGATATTTACAGTGACAAATTAGGCATTCATTGTCTGTTAAATGCGCCTACTTTCAACCCTCTAGGACGCTCCGTTTAGGAGTTATGGCCAATTAAAGAAATATTTTAAAAATAAATTTTCAAAACCTTATTATTCCAGAACCCACCGATCGAATTAAATGAGATTTACAGTGACAAATTAGGCATTCATTGTCTGTTAAATGCGCCTACTTTCAACCCTCTAGGACGCTCCGTTTAGGAGTTATGGCCAATTAAAGAAATATTTTAAAAATCGATTTTCAAAACCTTATTATTCCAGAACCCACCGATCGAATTAAATGATATTTACAGTGACAAATTAGGCATTCATTGTCTGTTAAATGCGCCTACTTTCAACGCTCTAGGACGCTCCGTTTAGGAGTTATGGCCAATTAAAGAAATATTTTAAAAATCGATTTTCAAAACCTTATTATTCCAGAACCCACCGATCGAATTAAATGATATTTACAGTGACAAATTAGGCATTCATTGTCTGTTAAATGCGCCTACTTTCAACCGTCTAGGACGCTCCGTTTAGGAGTTATGGCCAATTAAAGAAATATTTTAAAAATCGATTTTCAAAACCTTATTATTCCAGAACCCACCGATCGAATTAAATGATATTTACAGTGACAAATTAGGCATTCATTGTCTGTTAAATGCGCCAACTTTCAACCCTCTAGGACGCTCCGTTTAGGAGTTATGGCCAATTAAAGAAATATTTCAAAAATCGATTTTCAAAACCTTATTATTCCAGAACCCACCGATCGAATTAAATGAGATTTACAGTGACAAATTAGGCATTCATTGTCTGTTAAATGCGCCTACTTTCAACCCTCTAGGACGCTCCGTTTAGGAGTTATGGCCAATTAAAGAAATATTTTAAAAATCGATTTTCAAAACCTTATTATTCCAGAACCCACCGATCGAATTAAATGATATTTACAGTGACAAATTAGGCATTCATTGTCTGTTAAATGCGCCTACTTTCAACCCTCTAGGACGCTCCGTTAAAGAAATATTTTAAAAATCGATTTTCAAAACCTTATTATTCCAGAACCCACCGATCGAATTAAATGATATTTACAGTGACAAATTAGGCATTCATTGTCTGTTAAATGCGCCTACTTTCAACCCTCTAGGACGCTCCGTTTAGGAGTTATGGCCAATTAAAGAAATATTTTAAAAATCGATTTTCAAAACCTTATTATTCCAGAACCCACCGATCGAATTAAATGATATTTACAGTGACAAATTAGGCATTCATTGTCTGTTAAATGCGCCTACTTTCAACCCTCTAGGACGCTCCGTTTAGGAGTTATGGCCAATTAAAGAAATATTTAAAAAATCGATTTTCAAAACCTTATTATTCCAGAACCCACCGATCGAATTAAATGATATTTACAGTCAAAAATTAGGCATTCATTCATTATGGCCAATTAAAGAAATATTTAAAAAATCGATTTTCAAAACCTTATTATTCCAGAACCCACCGATCGAATTAAATGATATTTACAGTGACAAATTAGACATCCATTGTCTGTTAAATGCGCCTACTTTCAACCCTCTAGGACGCTCCGTTTAGGAGTTATGGCCAATTAAAGAAATATTTTAAAAAAATTAAAGAAATATTTTAAAAATCGATTTTCAAAACCTTATTATTCCAGAACCCACCGATCGAATTAAATGAAATTTGCAGTCAAAAATTAGGCATTCATTGTCTGTTAAATGCGCCTACTTTCAACCCTCTAGGACGCTCCGTTTAGGAGTTATGGCCAATTAAAGAAATATTTTAAAAATCGATTTTCAAAACCTTATTATTCCAGAACCCACCGATCGAATTAAATGATATTTACAGTGACAAATTAGGCATTCATTGTCTGTTAAATGCGCCTACTTTCAACCCTCTAGGACGCTCCGTTTAGGAGTTATGGCCAATTAAAGAAATATTTTAAAAATCGATTTTCAAATCCTTATTATTCCAGAACCCACCGATCGAATTAAATGAGATTTACAGTGACAAATTAGGCATTCATTGTCTGTTAAATGCGCCTACTTTCAACCCTCTAGGACGCTCCGTTTAGGAGTTATGGCCAATTAAAGAAATATTTTAAAAATCGATTTTCAAATCCTTATTATTCCAGAACCCACCGATCGAATTAAATGAGATTTACAGTGACAAATTAGGCATTCATTGTCTGTTAAATGCGCCTACTTTCAACCCTCTAGGACGCTCCGTTTAGGAGTTATGGCCAATTAAAGAAATATTTTAAAAATCGATTTTCAAAACCTTATTATTCCAGAACCCACCGATCGAATTAAATGATATTTACAGTGAAAAATTAGGCATTCATTGTCTGTTAAATGCGCCTACTTTCAACCCTCTAGGACGCTCCGTTTAGGAGTTATGGCCAATTAAAGAAATATTTTAAAAATCTATTTTCAAAACCTTATTATTCCAGAACCCACCGATCGAATTAAATGATATTTACAGTGACAAATTAGGCATTCATTGTCTGTTAAATGCGCCTACTTTCAACCCTCTAGGACGCTCCGTTTAGGAGTTATGTCCAATTAAAGATATATTTTAAAAAAATTAAAGAAATATTTTAAAAATCGATTTTCAAAACCTTATTATTCCAGAACCCACCGATCGAATTAAATGATATTTACAGTGACAAATTAGGCATTCATTGTCTGTTAAATGCGCCTACTTTCAACCCTCTAGGACGCTCCTTTTAGGAGTTATGGCCAATTAAAGAAATATTTTAAAAATAGATTTTCAAAACATTATTATTCCAGAACCCACCGATCGAATTAAATGAAATTTGCAGTCAAAAATTAGGCATTCATTGTCTGTTAAATGCGCCTACTTTCAACCCTCTAGGACGCTCCGTTTAGGAGTTATGTCCAATTAAAGAAATATTTTAAAAATAGATTTTCAAAACATTATTATTCCAGAACCCACCGATCGAATTAAATGAAATTTGCAGTCAAAAATTAGGCATTCATTGTCTGTTAAATGCGCCTACTTTCAACCCTCTAGGACGCTCCGTTTAGGAGTTATGGCCAATTAAAGAAATATTTTAAAAATAAATTTTCAAAACCTTATTATTCCAGAACCCACCGATCGAATTAAATGAGATTTACAGTGACAAATTAGGCATTCATTGTCTGTTAAATGCGCCTACTTTCAACCCTCTAGGACGCTCCGTTTAGGAGTTATGGCCAATTAAAGATATATTTTAAAAATCGATTTTCAAAACCTTATTATTCCAGAACCCAATTTAAGAAATATTTTAAAAATCGATTTTCAAAACCTTATTATTCCAGAACACACCGATCGAATTAAATGATATTTACAGTGACAAATTAGGCATTCATTGTCTGTTAAATGCGCCTACTTTCAACCCTCTAGGACGATCCGTTTAGGAGTTATGGCCAATTAAAGAAATATTTTAAAAATCGATTTTCAAAACCTTATTATTCCAGAACCCACCGATCGAATTAAATGATATTTACAGTGACAAATTAGGCATTCATTGTCTGTTAAATGCGCCTACTTTCAACCCTCTAGGACGCTCCGTTTAGGAGTTATGGCCAATTAAAGAAATATTTTAAAAATCGATTTTCAAAACCATATTATTCCAGAACCCACCGATCGAATTAAATGATATTTACAGTCAAAAATTAGGCATTCATTGTCTGTTAAATGCGCCTACTTTCAACCCTCTAGGACGCTCCGCTCCGATTTTCAAAACCTTATTATTCCAGAACCCACCGATCGAATTAAATGATATTTACAGTGACAAATTAGGCATTCATTGTCTGTTAAATGCGCCTACTTTCAACCCTCTAGGACGCTCCGTTTAGGAGTTATGTCCAATTAAAGAAATATTTTAAAAATAAATTTTCAAAACCTTATTATTCCAGAACCCACCGATCGAATTAAATGATATTTACAGTGACAAATTAGGCATTCATTGTCTGTTAAATGCGCCTACTTTCAACCCTCTAGGACGCTCCGTTTAGGAGTTATGGCCAATTAAAGAAATATTTTAAAAAAATTAAAGAAATATTTTAAAAATCGATTTTCAAAACCTTATTATTCCAGAACCCACCGATCGAATTAAATGATATTTACAGTGACAAATTAGGCATTCATTGTCTGTCAAATGCGCCTACTTTCAACCCTCTAGGACGCTCCTTTTAGGAGTTATGGCCAATTAAAGAAATATTTTAAAAATAGATTTTCAAAACATTATTATTCCAGAACCCACCGATCGAATTAAATGAAATTTGCAGTCAAAAATTAGGCATTCATTGTCTGTTAAATGCGCCTACTTTCAACCCTCTAGGACGCTCCGTTTAGGAGTTATGGCCAATTAAAGAAATATTTTAAAAATAAATTTTCAAAACCTTATTATTCCAGAACCCACCGATCGAATTAAATGAGATCTAGGACGCTCCGTTTAGGAGTTATGGCCAATTAAAGATATATTTTAAAAATCGATTTTCAAAACCTTATTATTCCAGAACCCAATTTAAGAAATATTTTAAAAATCGATTTTCAAAACCTTATTATTCCAGAACACACCGATCGAATTAAATGATTTTTTACAGTGACAAATTAGGCATTCATTGTCTGTTAAATGCGCCTACTTTCAACCCTCTAGGACGATCCGTTTAGGAGTTATGGCCAATTAAAGAAATATTTTAAAAATCGATTTTCAAAACCTTATTATTCCAGAACCCACCGATCGAATTAAATGATATTTACAGTGACAAATTAGGCATTCATTGTCTGTTAAATGCGCCTACTTTCAACCCTCTAGGACGCTCCGTTTAGGAGTTATGGCCAATTAAAGAAATATTTTAAAAATCGATTTTCAAAACCATATTATTCCAGAACCCACCGATCGAATTAAATGATATTTACAGTCAAAAATTAGGCATTCATTGTCTGTTAAATGCGCCTACTTTCAACCCTCTAGGACGCTCCGCTCCGATTTTCAAAACCTTATTATTCCAGAACCCACCGATCGAATTAAATGATATTTACAGTGACAAATTAGGCATTCATTGTCTGTTAAATGCGCCTACTTTCAACCCTCTAGGACGCTCCGTTTAGGAGTTATGGCCAATTAAAGAAATATTTTAAAAATAAATTTTCAAAACCTTATTATTCCAGAACCCACCGATCGAATTAAATGATATTTACAGTGACAAATTAGGCATTCATTGTCTGTTAAATGCGCCTACTTTCAACCCTCTAGGACGCTCCGTTTAGGAGTTATGGCCAATTAAAGAAATATTTTAAAAATCGATTTTCAAAACCTTATTATTCCAGAACCCACCGATCGAATTAAATGATATTTACAGTGACAAATTAGGCATTCATTGTCTGTTAAATGCGCCTACTTTCAACCCTCTAGGACGCTCCGTTTAGGAGTTATGGCCAATTAAAGAAATATTTTAAAAATAAATTTTCAAAACCTTATTATTCCAGAACCCACCGATCGAATTAAATGATATTTACAGTGACAAATTAGGCATTCATTGTCTGTTAAATGCGCCTACTTTCAACCCTCTAGGACGCTCCGTTTAGGAGTTATGGCCAATTAAAGAAATATTTTAAAAATCGATTTTCAAAACCATATTATTCCAGAACCCACCGATCGAATTAAATGATATTTACAGTCAAAAATTAGGCATTCATTGTCTGTTAAATGCGCCTACTTTCAACCCTCTAGGACGCTCCGTTTAGGAGTTATGGCCAATTAAAGAAATATTTCAAAAATCGATTTTCAAAACCTTATTATTCCAGAACCCACCGATCGAATTAAATGATATTTACAGTGACAAATTAGGCATTCATTGTCTGTTAAATGCGCCAACTTTCAACCCTCTAGGACGCTCCGTTTAGGAGTTATGGCCAATTAAAGAAATATTTTAAAAATCGATTTTCAAAACCGACGCTCCGTTTAGGAGTTATGGCCAATTAAAGAAATATTTTAAAAATCGATTTTCAAAACCATATTATTCCAGAACCCACCGATCGAATTAAATGATATTTACAGTCAAAAATTAGGCATTCATTGTCTGTTAAATGCGCCTACTTTCAACCCTCTAGGACGCTCCGTTTAGGAGTTATGGCCAATTAAAGAAATATTTCAAAAATCGATTTTCAAAACCTTATTATTCCAGAACCCACCGATCGAATTAAATGATATTTACAGTGACAAATTAGGCATTCATTGTCTGTTAAATGCGCCTACTTTCAACCCTCTAGGACGCTCCGTTTAGGAGTTATGTCCAATTAAAGAAATATTTTAAAAAAATTAAAGAAATATTTCAAAAATCGATTTTCAAAACCTTATTATTCCAGAACCCACCGATCGAATTAAATGATATTTACAGTGACAAATTAGGCATTCATTGTCTGTTAAATGCGCCTACTTTCAACCCTCTAGGACGCTCCGTTTAGGAGTTATGTCCAATTAAAGAAATATTTTAAAAAAATTAAAGAAATATTTTAAAAATCGATTTTCAAAACCTTATTATTCCAGAACCCACCGATCGAATTAAATGATATTTACAGTGACAAATTAGGCATTCATTGTCTGTTAAATGCGCCTACTTACAACCTTCTAGGACGCTCCGTTTAGGAGTTATGGCCAATTAAAGAAATATTTTAAAAATAAATTTTCAAAACCTTATTATTTCAGAACCCACCGATCGAATTAAATGAAATTTGCAGTCAAAAAATAGGCATTCATTGTCTGTTAAATGCGCCTACTTTCAACCCTCTAGGACGCTCCGTTTAGGAGTTATGACCAATTAAAGAAATATTTTAAAAATCGATTTTCAAAACCTTATTATTCCAGAACCCACCGATCGAATTAAATGATATTTACAGTGAAAAATTAGGCATTCATTGTCTGTTAAATGCGCCTACTTTCAACCCTCTAGGACGCTCCGTTTAGGAGTTATGGCCAATTAAAGAAATATTTTAAAAATCGATTTTCAAAACCTTATTATTCCAGAACCCACCGATCGAATTAAATGATATTTACAGTGACAAATTAGGCATTCATTGTCTGTTAAATGCGCCTACTTTCAACCCTCTAGGACGCTCCGTTTAGGAGTTATGGCCAATTAAAGAAATATTTCAAAAATCGATTTTCAAAACCTTATTATTCCAGAACCCACCGATCGAATTAAATGATATTTACAGTGACAAATTAGGCATCCATTGTCTGTTAAATGCGCCTACTTTCAACCCTCTAGGACGCTCCGTTTAGGAGTTATGTCCAATTAAAGAAATATTTTAAAAAAATTAAAGAAATATTTTAAAAATCGATTTTCAAAACCTTATTATTCCAGAACCCACCGATCGAATTAAATGATATTTACAGTGACAAATTAGGCATTCATTGTCTGTTAAATGCGCCTACTTTCAACCCTCTAGGACGCTCCGTTTAGGAGTTATGGCCAATTAGGAGTTATGGCTTTAGGAGTTATGGCCTACTTTCAACCCTCTAGGACGCTCCGTTTAGGAGTTATGGCCAATTAAATGCGCCTACTTTCAACCCTCTAGGACGCTCCGTTTAGGAGTTATGTCCAATTAAAGAAATATTTTAAAAAAATTAAAGAAATATTTTAAAAATAAATTTTCAAAACCTTATTATTCCAGAACCCACCGATCGAATTAAATGATATTTACAGTGACAAATTAGGCATTCATTGTCTGTTAAATGCGCCTACTTTCAACCCTCTAGGACGCTCCGTTTAGGAGTTATGGCCAATTAGGAGTTATGGCTTTAGGAGTTATGGCCTACTTTCAACCCTCTAGGACGCTCCGTTTAGGAGTTATGGCCAATTAAATGCGCCTACTTTCAACCCACTAGGACGCTCCGTTTAGGAGTTATGGCCAATTAAAGATATATTTTGAAAATCGATTTTCAAAACCTTATTATTCCAGAACCCACCGATCGAATTAAATGATATTTACAGTGACAAATTAGGCATTCATTGTCTGTTAAATGCGCCTACTTTCAACCCTCTAGGACGCTCCGTTTAGGAGTTATGGCCAATTAAAGAAATATTTTAAAAATCGATTTTCAAAACCTTATTATTCCAGAACCCACCGATCGAATTAAATGATATTTACAGTGACAAATTAGGCATTCATTGTCTGTTAAATGCGCCTACTTTCAACCCTCTAGGACGCTCCGTTTAGGAGTTATGGCCAATTAAAGAAATATTTTAAAAATAAATTTTCAAAACCTTATTATTCCAGAACCCACCGATCGAATTAAATGATATTTACAGTGACAAATTAGGCATTCATTGTCTGTTAAATGCGCCTACTTTCAACCCTCTAGGACGCTCCGTTTAGGAGTTATGGCCAATTAAAGAAATATTTTAAAAATCGATTTTCAAAACCTTATTATTCCAGAACCCACCGATCGAATTAAATGAAATTTACAGTCAAAAATTAGGCATTCATTGTCTGTTAAATGCGCCTACTTTCAACCCTCTAGGACGCTCCGTTTAGGAGTTATGGCCAATTAAAGAAATATTTCAAAAATCGATTTTCAAAACCTTATTATTCCAGAACCCACCGATCGAATTAAATGATATTTACAGTGACAAATTAGGCATTCATTGTCTGTTAAATGCGCCAACTTTCAACCCTCTAGGACGCTCCGTTTAGGAGTTATGGCCAATTAAAGAAATATTTTAAAAATCGATTTTCAAAACCGACGCTCCGTTTAGGAGTTATGGCCAATTAAAGAAATATTTTAAAAATCGATTTTCAAAACCATATTATTCCAGAACCCACCGATCGAATTAAATGATATTTACAGTCAAAAATTAGGCATTCATTGTCTGTTAAATGCGCCTACTTTCAACCCTCTAGGACGCTCCGTTTAGGAGTTATGGCCAATTAAAGAAATATTTCAAAAATCGATTTTCAAAACCTTATTATTCCAGAACCCACCGATCGAATTAAATGATATTTACAGTGACAAATTAGGCATTCATTGTCTGTTAAATGCGCCTACTTTCAACCCTCTAGGACGCTCCGTTTAGGAGTTATGTCCAATTAAAGAAATATTTTAAAAAAATTAAAGAAATATTTCAAAAATCGATTTTCAAAACCTTATTATTCCAGAACCCACCGATCGAATTAAATGATATTTACAGTGACAAATTAGGCATTCATTGTCTGTTAAATGCGCCTACTTTCAACCCTCTAGGACGCTCCGTTTAGGAGTTATGTCCAATTAAAGAAATATTTTAAAAAAATTAAAGAAATATTTTAAAAATCGATTTTCAAAACCTTATTATTCCAGAACCCACCGATCGAATTAAATGATATTTACAGTGACAAATTAGGCATTCATTGTCTGTTAAATGCGCCTACTTACAACCCTCTAGGACGCTCCGTTTAGGAGTTATGGCCAATTAAAGAAATATTTTAAAAATAAATTTTCAAAACCTTATTATTTCAGAACCCACCGATCGAATTAAATGAAATTTGCAGTCAAAAAATAGGCATTCATTGTCTGTTAAATGCGCCTACTTTCAACCCTCTAGGACGCTCCGTTTAGGAGTTATGACCAATTAAAGAAATATTTTAAAAATCGATTTTCAAAACCTTATTATTCCAGAACCCACCGATCGAATTAAATGATATTTACAGTGAAAAATTAGGCATTCATTGTCTGTTAAATGCGCCTACTTTCAACCCTCTAGGACGCTCCGTTTAGGAGTTATGGCCAATTAAAGAAATATTTTAAAAATCGATTTTCAAAACCTTATTATTCCAGAACCCACCGATCGAATTAAATGATATTTACAGTGACAAATTAGGCATTCATTGTCTGTTAAATGCGCCTACTTTTTAGGAGTTTAGGCCAATTAAAGAAATATTTTAAAAATAGATTTTCAAAACCTTATTATTCCAGAACCCACCGATCGAATTAAATGATATTTACAGTGACAAATTAGGCATTCATTGTCTGTTAAATGCGCCTACTTTTTAGGAGTTATGGCCAATTAAATAAATATTTTAAAAAAATTAAAGAAATATTTTAAAAATCGATTTTCAAAACCTTATTATTCCAGAACCCACCGATCGAATTAAATGATATTTACAGTGACAAATTAGGCATTCATTGTCTGTTAAATGCGCCTACTTTCAACCCTCTAGGACGCTCCGTTTAGGAGTTATGGCCAATTAAAGAAATATTTTAAAAATAGATTTTCAAAACCTTATTATTCCAGAACCCACCGATCGAATTAAATGAAATTTGCAGTCAAAAATTAGGCATTCATTGTCTGTTAAATGCGCCTACTTTCAACCCTCTAGGACGCTCCGTTTAGGAGTTATGGCCAATTAAAGAAATATTTCAAAAATCGATTTTCAAAACCTTATTATTCCAGAACCCACCGATCGAATTAAATGATATTTACAGTGACAAATTAGGCATCCATTGTCTGTTAAATGCGCCTACTATCAACCCTCTAGGACGCTCCGTTTAGGAGTTATGTCCAATTAAAGAAATATTTTAAAAAAATTAAAGAAATATTTTAAAAATCGATTTTCAAAACCTTATTATTCCAGAACCCACCGATCGAATTAAATGATATTTACAGTGACAAATTAGGCATTCATTGTCTGTTAAATGCGCCTACTTTCAACCCTCTAGGACGCTCCGTTTAGGAGTTATGGCCAATTAGGAGTTATGGCTTTAGGAGTTATGGCCTACTTTCAACCCTCTAGGACGCTCCGTTTAGGAGTTATGGCCAATTAAATGCGCCTACTTTCAACCCTCTAGGACGCTCCGTTTAGGAGTTATGTCCAATTAAAGAAATATTTTAAAAAAATTAAAGAAATATTTTAAAAATAAATTTTCAAAACCTTATTATTCCAGAACCCACCGATCGAATTAAATGATATTTACAGTGACAAATGAGGCATTCATTGTCTGTTAAATGCGCCTACTTTCAACCCTCTAGGACGCTCCGTTTAGGAGTTATGGCCAATTAGGAGTTATGGCTTTAGGAGTTATGGCCTACTTTCAACCCTCTAGGACGCTCCGTTTAGGAGTTATGGCCAATTAAATGCGCCTACTTTCAACCCACTAGGACGCTCCGTTTAGGAGTTATGGCCAATTAAAGATATATTTTGAAAATCGATTTTCAAAACCTTATTATTCCAGAACCCACCGATCGAATTAAATGATATTTACAGTGACAAATTAGGCATTCATTGTCTGTTAAATGCGCCTACTTTCAACCCTCTAGGACGCTCCGTTTAGGAGTTATGGCCAATTAAAGAAATATTTTAAAAATAGATTTTCAAAACCTTATTATTCCAGAACCCACCGATCGAATTAAATGAAATTTGTTATGGCCAATTAAAGAAATATTTTAAAAATAGATTTTCATAACCTTATTATTCCAGAACCCACCGATCGAATTAAATGATATTTACAGTGACTAGGACGCTCCGTTTAGGAGTTATGGCCAATTAAAGAAATATTTTAAAAATCAATTTTCAAAACCTTATTATTCCAGAACCCACCGATCGAATTAAATGATATTTACAGTGAAAAATTAGGCATTCATTGTCTGTTAAATGCGCCTACTTTCAACCCTCTAGGACGCTCCGTTTAGGAGTTATGGCCAATTAAAGAAATATTTTAAAAATCGATTTTCAAAACCTTATTATTCCAGAACCCACCGATCGAATTAAATGATATTTACAGTGACAAATTAGGCATTCATTGTCTGTTAAATGCGCCTACTTTCAACCCTCTAGGACGCTCCGTTTAGGAGTTATGGCCAATTAAAGAAATATTTTAAAAATAGATTTTCAAAACCTTATTATTCCAGAACCCACCGATCGAATTAAATGAAATTTGCAGTCAAAAATTAGGCATTCATTGTCTGTTAAATGCGCCTACTTTCAACCCTCTAGGACGCTCCGTTTAGGAGTTATGGCCAATTAAAGAAATATTTTAAAAATCAATTTTCAAAACCATATTATTCCAGAACCCACCGATCGAATTAAATGATATTTACAGTGAAAAATTAGGCATTCATTGTCTGTTAAATGCGCCTACTTTCAACCCTCTAGGACGCTCCGTTTAGGAGTTATGGCCAATTAAAGAAATATTTTAAAAATCGATTTTCAAAACCTTATTATTCAGAACCCACCGATCGAATTAAATGATATTTACAGTGACAAATTAAGCATTCATTGTCTGTTAAATGCGCATACTTTCAACCCTCTAGGACGCTCCGTTTAGGAGTTATGGCCAATTAAAGAAATATTTTAAAAATCGATTTTCAAAACCTTATTATTCCAGAACCCACCGATCGAATTAAATGAAATTTGTTATGGCCAATTAAAGAAATATTTTAAAAATAGATTTTCATAACCTTATTATTCCAGAACCCACCTATCGAATTAAATGATATTTACAGTGAAAAATTAGGCATTCATTGTCTGTTAAATGCGCATACTTTCAACCGTCTAGGACGCTCCGTTTAGGAGTTATGGCCAATTAAAGAAATATTTTAAAAATCGATTTTCAAAACCTTATTATTCCAGAACCCACCTATCGAATTAAATGAAATTTGCAGTCAAAAATTAGGCATTCATTGTCTGTTAAATTCGCCTACTTTCAACCCTCTAGGACGCTCCGTTTAGGAGTTATGGCCAATTAAAGAAATATTTTAAAAATCGATTTTCAAAACCTTATTATTCCAGAACCCACCGATCGAATTAAATGATATTTACAGTGACAAATTGGGCATTCATTGTCTGTTAAATGCGCCTACTTTCAACCCTCTAGGACGCTCCGTTTAGGAGTTATGGCCAATTAAAGAAATATTTAAAAAATCGATTTTCAAAACCTTATTATTCCAGAACCCACCGATCGAATTAAATGATATTTACAGTGACAAATTAGGCATTCATTGTCTGTTAAATGCGCCTACTTTCAACCCTCTAGGACGCTCCGTTTAGGAGTTATGGCCAATTAAAGAAATATTTTAAAAAAATTAAAGAAATATTTTAAAAATAGATTTTTCAAAACCTTATTATTCCAGAACCCACCGATCGAATTAAATGATATTTACAGTGACTACGACGCTCCGTTTAGGAGTTATGGCCAATTAAAGAAATATTTTAAAAATAGATTTTCAAAACCTTATTATTCCAGAACCCACCGATCGAATTAAATGAAATTTGTTATGGCCAATTAAAGAAATATTTTAAAAATAGATTTTCATAACCTTATTATTCCAGAACCCACCTATCGAATTAAATGATATTTACAGTGAAAAATTAGGCATTCATTGTCTGTTAAATGCGCATACTTTCAACCGTCTAGGACGCTCCGTTTAGGAGTTATGGCCAATTAAAGAAATATTTTAAAAATCGATTTTCAAAACCTTATTATTCCAGAACCCACCTATCGAATTAAATGAAATTTGCAGTCAAAAATTAGGCATTCATTGTCTGTTAAATTCGCCTACTTTCAACCCTCTAGGACGCTCCGTTTAGGAGTTATGGCCAATTAAAGAAATATTTTAAAAATCGATTTTCAAAACCTTATTATTCCAGAACCCACCGATCGAATTAAATGATATTTACAGTGACAAATTGGGCATTCATTGTCTGTTAAATGCGCCTACTTTCAACCCTCTAGGACGCTCCGTTTAGGAGTTATGGCCAATTAAAGAAATATTTAAAAAATCGATTTTCAAAACCTTATTATTCCAGAACCCACCGATCGAATTAAATGATATTTACAGTGACAAATTAGGCATTCATTGTCTGTTAAATGCGCCTACTTTCAACCCTCTAGGACGCTCCGTTTAGGAGTTATGGCCAATTAAAGAAATATTTTAAAAAAATTAAAGAAATATTTTAAAAATAGATTTTTCAAAACCTTATTATTCCAGAACCCACCGATCGAATTAAATGAAATTTGCAGTCAAAAATTAGGCATTCATTGTCTGTTAAATGCGCCTACTTTCAACCCTCTAGGACGCTCCGTTTAGGAGTGATTGCCAATTAAAGAAATATTTTAAAAATAGATTTTTCAAAACCTTATTATTCCAGAACCCACCGATCGAATTAAATGAAATTTGCAGTCAAAAATTAGGCATTCATTGTCTGTTAAATGCGCCTACTTTCAAACCTCTAGGACGCTCCGTTTAGGAGTTATGGCCAATTAAAGAAATATTTTAAAAATCGATTTTCAAAACCTTATTATTCCAGAACCCACCGATCGAATTAAATGATATTTACAGTGACAAATTGGGCATTCATTGTCTGTTAAATGCGCCTACTTTCAACCCTCTAGGACGCTCCGTTTAGGAGTTATGGCCAATTAAAGAAATATTTTAAAAAAATTAAAGAAATATTTTAAAAATCGATTTTCAAAACCTTATTATTCCAGAACCCACCGATCGAATTAAATGAAATTTGCAGTCAAAAATTAGGCATTCATTGTCTGTTAAATGCGCGTACTTTCAACCCTCTAGGACGCTCCGTTTAGGAGTTATGGCCAATTAAAGAAATATTTTAAAAATAGATTTTTCAAAACCTTATTATTCCAGAACCCACCGATCGAATTAAATGAAATTTGCAGTCAAAAATTAGGCATTCATTGTCTGTTAAATGCGCCTACTTTCAACCCTCTAGGACGCTCCGTTTAGGAGTTATGGCCAATTAAAGAAATATTTTAAAAATCGATTTTCAAAACCTTATTATTCCAGAACCCACCGATCGAATTAAATGAAATTTGCAGTCAAAAATTAGGCATTCATTGTCTGTTAAATGCGCCTACTTTCAACCCTCTAGGACGCTCCGTTTAGGAGTGATTGCCAATTAAAGAAATATTTTAAAAATAGATTTTTCAAAACCTTATTATTCCAGAACCCACCGATCGAATTAAATGAAATTTGCAGTCAAAAATTAGGCATTCATTGTCTGTTAAATGCGCCTACTTTCAACCCTCTAGGACGCTCCGTTTAGGAGTTATGGCCAATTAAAGAAATATTTTAAAAATCGATTTTCAAAACCTTATTATTCCAGAACCCACCGATCGAATTAAATGAGATTTACAGTGACAAATTAGGCATTCATTGGAGTTATGGCCAATTAGGAGTTATGGCTTTAGGAGTTATGGCCTACTTTCAACCCTCTAGGACGCTCCGTTTAGGAGTTATGGCCAATTAAATGCGCCTACTTTCAACCCACTAGGACGCTCCGTTTAGGAGTTATGGCCAATTAAAGATATATTTTGAAAATCGATTTTCAAAACCTTATTATTCCAGAACCCACCGATCGAATTAAATGATATTTACAGTGACAAATTAGGCATTCATTGTCTGTTAAATGCGCCTACTTTCAACCCTCTAGGACGCTCCGTTTAGGAGTTATGGCCAATTAAAGAAATATTTTAAAAATAGATTTTCAAAACCTTATTATTCCAGAACCCACCGATCGAATTAAATGAAATTTGTTATGGCCAATTAAAGAAATATTTTAAAAATAGATTTTCATAACCTTATTATTCCAGAACCCACCGATCGAATTAAATGATATTTACAGTGACTAGGACGCTCCGTTTAGGAGTTATGGCCAATTAAAGAAATATTTTAAAAATAGGTTTTTCAAAACCTTATTATTCCAGAACCCACCGATCGAATTAAATGAAATTTGTTATGGCCAATTAAAGAAATATTTTAAAAATAGATTTTCATAACCTTATTATTCCAGAACCCACCGATCGAATTAAATGATATTTACAGTGACTAGGACGCTCCGTTTAGGAGTTATGGCCAATTAAAGAAATATTTTAAAAATCAATTTTCAAAACCTTATTATTCCAGAACCCACCGATCGAATTAAATGATATTTACAGTGAAAAATTAGGCATTCATTGTCTGTTAAATGCGCATACTTTCAACCCTCTAGGACGCTCCGTTTAGGAGTTATGGCCAATTAAAGAAATATTTTAAAAATCGATTTTCAAAACCTTATTATTCCAGAACCCACCGATCGAATTAAATGATATTTACAGTGACAAATTAGGCATTCATTGTCTGTTAAATGCGCCTACTTTCAACCCTCTAGGACGCTCCGTTTAGGAGTTATGGCCAATTAAAGAAATATTTTAAAAATAGATTTTCAAAACCTTATTATTCCAGAACCCACCGATCGAATTAAATGAAATTTGCAGTCAAAAATTAGGCATTCATTGTCTGTTAAATGCGCCTACTTTCAACCCTCTAGGACGCTCCGTTTAGGAGTTATGGCCAATTAAAGAAATATTTTAAAAATCAATTTTCAAAACCATATTATTCCAGAACCCACCGATCGAATTAAATGATATTTACAGTGAAAAATTAGGCATTCATTGTCTGTTAAATGCGCCTACTTTCAACCCTCTAGGACGCTCCGTTTAGGAGTTATGGCCAATTAAAGAAATATTTTAAAAATCGATTTTCAAAACCTTATTATTCAGAACCCACCGATCGAATTAAATGATATTTACAGTGACAAATTAAGCATTCATTGTCTGTTAAATGCGCATACTTTCAACCCTCTAGGACGCTCCGTTTAGGAGTTATGGCCAATTAAAGAAATATTTTAAAAATCGATTTTCAAAACCTTATTATTCCAGAACCCACCGATCGAATTAAATGAAATTTGTTATGGCCAATTAAAGAAATATTTTAAAAATAGATTTTCATAACCTTATTATTCCAGAACCCACCGATCGAATTAAATGATATTTACAGTGACTACGACGCTCCGTTTAGGAGTTATGGCCAATTAAAGAAATATTTTAAAAATAGATTTTCAAAACCTTATTATTCCAGAACCCACCGATCGAATTAAATGAAATTTGTTATGGCCAATTAAAGAAATATTTTAAAAATAGATTTTCATAACCTTATTATTCCAGAACCCACCTATCGAATTAAATGATATTTACAGTGAAAAATTAGGCATTCATTGTCTGTTAAATGCGCATACTTTCAACCCTCTAGGACGCTCCGTTTAGGAGTTATGGCCAATTAAAGAAATATTTTAAAAATCGATTTTCAAAACCTTATTATTCCAGAACCCACCGATCGAATTAAATGAAATTTGCAGTCAAAAATTAGGCATTCATTGTCTGTTAAATGCGCCTACTTTCAACCCTCTAGGACGCTCCGTTTAGGAGTGATTGCCAATTAAAGAAATATTTTAAAAATAGATTTTTCAAAACCTTATTATTCCAGAACCCACCGATCGAATTAAATGAAATTTGCAGTCAAAAATTAGGCATTCATTGTCTGTTAAATGCGCCTACTTTCAACCCTCTAGGACGCTCCGTTTAGGAGTTATGGCCAATTAAAGAAATATTTTAAAAATCGATTTTCAAAACCTTATTATTCCAGAACCCACCGATCGAATTAAATGAGATTTACAGTGACAAATTAGGCATTCATTGGAGTTATGGCCAATTAGGAGTTATGGCTTTAGGAGTTATGGCCTACTTTCAACCCTCTAGGACGCTCCGTTTAGGAGTTATGGCCAATTAAATGCGCCTACTTTCAACCCACTAGGACGCTCCGTTTAGGAGTTATGGCCAATTAAAGATATATTTTGAAAATCGATTTTCAAAACCTTATTATTCCAGAACCCACCGATCGAATTAAATGATATTTACAGTGACAAATTAGGCATTCATTGTCTGTTAAATGCGCCTACTTTCAACCCTCTAGGACGCTCCGTTTAGGAGTTATGGCCAATTAAAGAAATATTTTAAAAATAGATTTTCAAAACCTTATTATTCCAGAACCCACCGATCGAATTAAATGAAATTTGTTATGGCCAATTAAAGAAATATTTTAAAAATAGATTTTCATAACCTTATTATTCCAGAACCCACCGATCGAATTAAATGATATTTACAGTGACTAGGACGCTCCGTTTAGGAGTTATGGCCAATTAAAGAAATATTTTAAAAATAGGTTTTTCAAAACCTTATTATTCCAGAACCCACCGATCGAATTAAATGAAATTTGTTATGGCCAATTAAAGAAATATTTTAAAAATAGATTTTCATAACCTTATTATTCCAGAACCCACCGATCGAATTAAATGATATTTACAGTGACTAGGACGCTCCGTTTAGGAGTTATGGCCAATTAAAGAAATATTTTAAAAATCAATTTTCAAAACCTTATTATTCCAGAACCCACCGATCGAATTAAATGATATTTACAGTGAAAAATTAGGCATTCATTGTCTGTTAAATGCGCATACTTTCAACCCTCTAGGACGCTCCGTTTAGGAGTTATGGCCAATTAAAGAAATATTTTAAAAATCGATTTTCAAAACCTTATTATTCCAGAACCCACCGATCGAATTAAATGATATTTACAGTGACAAATTAGGCATTCATTGTCTGTTAAATGCGCCTACTTTCAACCCTCTAGGACGCTCCGTTTAGGAGTTATGGCCAATTAAAGAAATATTTTAAAAATAGATTTTCAAAACCTTATTATTCCAGAACCCACCGATCGAATTAAATGAAATTTGCAGTCAAAAATTAGGCATTCATTGTCTGTTAAATGCGCCTACTTTCAACCCTCTAGGACGCTCCGTTTAGGAGTTATGGCCAATTAAAGAAATATTTTAAAAATCAATTTTCAAAACCATATTATTCCAGAACCCACCGATCGAATTAAATGATATTTACAGTGAAAAATTAGGCATTCATTGTCTGTTAAATGCGCCTACTTTCAACCCTCTAGGACGCTCCGTTTAGGAGTTATGGCCAATTAAAGAAATATTTTAAAAATCGATTTTCAAAACCTTATTATTCAGAACCCACCGATCGAATTAAATGATATTTACAGTGACAAATTAAGCATTCATTGTCTGTTAAATGCGCATACTTTCAACCCTCTAGGACGCTCCGTTTAGGAGTTATGGCCAATTAAAGAAATATTTTAAAAATCGATTTTCAAAACCTTATTATTCCAGAACCCACCGATCGAATTAAATGAAATTTGTTATGGCCAATTAAAGAAATATTTTAAAAATAGATTTTCATAACCTTATTATTCCAGAACCCACCGATCGAATTAAATGATATTTACAGTGACTACGACGCTCCGTTTAGGAGTTATGGCCAATTAAAGAAATATTTTAAAAATAGATTTTCAAAACCTTATTATTCCAGAACCCACCGATCGAATTAAATGATATTTACAGTGACTACGACGCTCCGTTTAGGAGTTATGGCCAATTAAAGAAATATTTTAAAAATCGATTTTCAAAACCTTATTATTCCAGAACCCACCGATCGAATTAAATGAAATTTGTTATGGCCAATTAAAGAAATATTTTAAAAATAGATTTTCATAACCTTATTATTCCAGAACCCACCGATCGAATTAAATGATATTTACAGTGACTACGACGCTCCGTTTAGGAGTTATGGCCAATTAAAGAAATATTTTAAAAATCGATTTTCAAAACCTTATTATTCCAGAACCCACCGATCGAATTAAATGAAATTTGTTATGGCCAATTAAAGAAATATTTTAAAAATAGATTTTCATAACCTTATTATTCCAGAACCCACCGATCGAATTAAATGATATTTACAGTGACTACGACGCTCCGTTTAGGAGTTATGGCCAATTAAAGAAATATTTTAAAAATAGATTTTCAAAACCTTATTATTCCAGAACCCACCGATCGAATTAAATGAAATTTGTTATGGCCAATTAAAGAAATATTTTAAAAATAGATTTTCATAACCTTATTATTCCAGAACCCACCTATCGAATTAAATGATATTTACAGTGAAAAATTAGGCATTCATTGTCTGTTAAATGCGCATACTTTCAACCGTCTAGGACGCTCCGTTTAGGAGTTATGGCCAATTAAAGAAATATTTTAAAAATCGATTTTCAAAACCTTATTATTCCAGAACCCACCTATCGAATTAAATGAAATTTGCAGTCAAAAATTAGGCATTCATTGTCTGTTAAATTCGCCTACTTTCAACCCTCTAGGACGCTCCGTTTAGGAGTTATGGCCAATTAAAGAAATATTTTAAAAATCGATTTTCAAAACCTTATTATTCCAGAACCCACCGATCGAATTAAATGATATTTACAGTGACAAATTGGGCATTCATTGTCTGTTAAATGCGCCTACTTTCAACCCTCTAGGACGCTCCGTTTAGGAGTTATGGCCAATTAAAGAAATATTTAAAAAATCGATTTTCAAAACCTTATTATTCCAGAACCCACCGATCGAATTAAATGATATTTACAGTGACAAATTAGGCATTCATTGTCTGTTAAATGCGCCTACTTTCAACCCTCTAGGACGCTCCGTTTAGGAGTTATGGCCAATTAAAGAAATATTTTAAAAAAATTAAAGAAATATTTTAAAAATAGATTTTTCAAAACCTTATTATTCCAGAACCCACCGATCGAATTAAATGAAATTTGCAGTCAAAAATTAGGCATTCATTGTCTGTTAAATGCGCCTACTTTCAACCCTCTAGGACGCTCCGTTTAGGAGTTATGGCCAATTAAAGAAATATTTTAAAAATCGATTTTCAACACCTTATTATTCCAGAACCCACCGATCGAATTAAATGAAATTTGCAGTCAAAAATTCGGCATTCATTGTCTGTTAAGTGCGCCTCTTTTCAACCCTCTAGGACGCTCCGTTTAGGAGTTATGGCCAATTAAAGAAATATTTTAAAAATCGATTTTCAAAACCTTATTATTCCAGAACCCACCGATCGAATTAAATGAAATTTGCAGTCAAAAATTAGGCATTCATTGTCTGTTAAATGCGCCTACTTTCAACCCTCTAGGACGCTCCGTTTAGGAGTGATTGCCAATTAAAGAAATATTTTAAAAATAGATTTTTCAAAACCTTATTATTCCAGAACCCACCGATCGAATTAAATGAAATTTGCAGTCAAAAATTAGGCATTCATTGTCTGTTAAATGCGCCTACTTTCAACCCTCTAGGACGCTCCGTTTAGGAGTTATGGCCAATTAAAGAAATATTTTAAAAATCGATTTTCAAAACCTTATTATTCCAGAACCCACCGATCGAATTAAATGAAATTTGTTATGGCCAATTAAAGAAATATTTTAAAAATAGATTTTCATAACCTTATTATTCCAGAACCCACCGATCGAATTAAATGATATTTACAGTGACTAGGACGCTCCGTTTAGGAGTTATGGCCAATTAAAGAAATATTTTAAAAATAGATTTTTCAAAACCTTATTATTCCAGAACCCACCGATCGAATTAAATGAAATTTGTTATGGCCAATTAAAGAAATATTTTAAAAATAGATTTTGATAACCTTATTATTCCAGAACCCACCTATCGAATTAAATGAAATTTGTTATGGCCAATTAAAGAAATATTTTAAAAATAGATTTTCATAACCTTATTATTCCAGAACCCACCTATCGAATTAAATGAAATTTGTTATGGCCAATTAAAGAAATATTTTAAAAATAGATTTTTCAAAACCTTATTATTCCAGAACCCACCGATCGAATTAAATGAAATTTGCAGTCAAAAATTAGGCATTCATTGTCTGTTAAATGCGCCTACTTTCAACCCTCTAGGACGCTCCGTTTAGGAGTTATGGCCAATTAAAGAAATATTTTAAAAATAGATTTTCATAACCTTATTATTCCAGAACCCACCTATCGAATTAAATGAAATTTGCAGTCAAAAATTAGGCATTCATTGTCTGTTAAATTCGCCTACTTTCAACCCTCTAGGACGCTCCGTTTAGGAGTTATGGCCAATTAAAGAAATATTTTAAAAATCGATTTTCAAAACCTTATTATTCCAGAACCCACCGATCGAATTAAATGATATTTACAGTGACAAATTGGGCATTCATTGTCTGTTAAATGCGCCTACTTTCAACCCTCTAGGACGCTCCGTTTAGGAGTTATGGCCAATTAAAGAAATATTTAAAAAATCGATTTTCAAAACCTTATTATTCCAGAACCCACCGATCGAATTAAATGATATTTACAGTGACAAATTAGGCATTCATTGTCTGTTAAATGCGCCTACTTTCAACCCTCTAGGACGCTCCGTTTAGGAGTTATGGCCAATTAAAGAAATATTTTAAAAAAATTAAAGAAATATTTAAAAAATCGATTTTCAAAACCTTATTATTCCAGAACCCACCGATCGAATTAAATGATATTTACAGTGACAAATTAGGCATTCATTGTCTGTTAAATGCGCCTACTTTCAACCCTCTAGGACGCTCCGTTTAGGAGTTATGGCCAATTAAAGAAATATTTTAAAAAAATTAAAGAAATATTTTAAAAATCGATTTTCAAAACCTTATTATTCCAGAACCCACCGATCGAATTAAATGAAATTTGCAGTCAAAAATTAGGCATTCATTGTCTGTTAAATGCGCCTACTTTCAATCCTCTAGGACGCTCCGTTTAGGAGTTATGGCCAATTAAAAAAATATTTTAAAAATCGATTTTCAAAACCTTATTATTCCAGAACCCACCGATCGAATTAAATGAAATTTGCAGTCAAAAATTAGGCATTCATTGTCTGTTAAATGCGCGTACTTTCAACCCTCTAGGACGCTCCGTTTAGGAGTTATGGCCAATTAAAGAAATATTTTAAAAATAGATTTTTCAAAACCTTATTATTCCAGAACCCACCGATCGAATTAAATGAAATTTGCAGTCAAAAATTAGGCATTCATTGTCTGTTAAATGCGCCTACTTTCAACCCTCTAGGACGCTCCGTTTAGGAGTTATGGCCAATTAAAGAAATATTTTAAAAATCGATTTTCAAAACCTTATTATTCCAGAACCCACCGATCGAATTAAATGAAATTTGCAGTCAAAAATTCGGCATTCATTGTCTGTTAAGTGCGCCTCTTTTCAACCCTCTAGGACGCTCCGTTTAGGAGTTATGGCCAATTAAAGAAATATTTTAAAAATCGATTTTCAAAACCTTATTATTCCAGAACCCACCGATCGAATTAAATGAAATTTGCAGTCAAAAATTAGGCATTCATTGTCTGTTAAATGCGCCTACTTTCAACCCTCTAGGACGCTCCGTTTAGGAGTGATTGCCAATTAAAGAAATATTTTAAAAATAGATTTTTCAAAACCTTATTATTCCAGAACCCACCGATCGAATTAAATGAAATTTGCAGTCAAAAATTAGGCATTCATTGTCTGTTAAATGCGCCTACTTTCAACCCTCTAGGACGCTCCGTTTAGGAGTGATTGCCAATTAAAGAAATATTTTAAAAATAGATTTTTCAAAACCTTATTATTCCAGAACCCACCGATCGAATTAAATGAAATTTGCAGTCAAAAATTAGGCATTCATTGTCTGTTAAATGCGCCTACTTTCAACCCTCTAGGACGCTCCGTTTAGGAGTTATGGCCAATTAAAGAAATATTTTAAAAATCGATTTTCAAAACCTTATTATTCCAGAACCCACCGATCGAATTAAATGAGATTTACAGTGACAAATTAGGCATTCATTGTCTGTTAAATGCGCCTACTTTCAACCCTCTAGGACGCTCCGTTTAGGAGTTATGGCCAATTAAAGAAATATTTTAAAAATCGATTTTCAAAACCTTATTATTCCAGAACCCACCGATCGAATTAAATGATATTTACAGTGACAAATTAGGCATTCATTGTCTGTTAAATGCGCCTACTTTCAACCCTCTAGGACGCTCCGTTTAGGAGTTATGGCCAATTAAAGAAATATTTTAAAAATAAATTTTCAAAACCTTATTATTCCAGAACCCACCGATCGAATTAAATGATATTTACAGTGACAAATTAGGCATTTATTGTCTGTTAAATGCGCCTACTTTCAACCCTCTAGGACGCTCCGTTTAGGAGTTATGGCCAATTAAAGAAATATTTTAAAAATAAATTTTCAAAACCTTATTATTCCAGAACCCACCGATCGAATTAAATGAGATTTACAGTGACAAATTAGGCATTCATTGTCTGTTAAATGCGCCTACTTTCAACCCTCTAGGACGCTCCGTTTAGGAGTTATGGCCAATTAAAGAAATATTTTAAAAATCGATTTTCAAAACCTTATTATTCCAGAACCCACCGATCGAATTAAATGAAATTTGCAGTCAAAAATTAGGCATTCATTGTCTGTTAAATGCGCCTACTTTCAACCCTCTAGGACGCTCCGTTTAGGAGTTATGGCCAATTAAAGAAATATTTTAAAAATCGATTTCAAAACCTTATTAATCCAGAACCCACCGATCGAATTAAATGATATTTACAGTGACAAATTAGGCATTCATTGTCTGTTAAATGCGCCTACTTTCAACCCTCTAGGACGCTCCGTTTAGGAGTTATGGCCAATTAAAGAAATATTTTAAAAATCGATTTTCAAAACCTTATTATTCCAGAACCCACCGATCGAATTAAATGATATTTACAGTGACAAATTAGGCATTCATTGTCTGTTAAATGCGCCTACTTTCAACCCTCTAGGACGCTCCGTTTAGGAGTTATGGCCAATTAAAGAAATATTTTAAAAATAAATTTTCAAAACCTTATTATTCCAGAACCCACCGATCGAATTAAATGAGATTTACAGTGACAAATTAGGCATTCATTGTCTGTTAAATGCGCCTACTTTCAACCCTCTAGGACGCTCCGTTTAGGAGTTATGGCCAATTAAAGAAATATTTTAAAAATCGATTTTCAAAACCTTATTATTCCAGAACCCACCGATCGAATTAAATGATATTTACAGTGACAAATTAGGCATTCATTGTCTGTTAAATGCGCCTACTTTCAACCCTCTAGGACGCTCCGTTTAGGAGTTATGGCCAATTAAAGAAATATTTTAAAAATAGATTTTCATAACCTTATTATTCCAGAACCCACCGATCGAATTAAATGATATTTACAGTGACTAGGACGCTCCGTTTAGGAGTTATGGCCAATTAAAGAAATATTTTAAAAATAGATTTTTCAAAACCTTATTATTCCAGAACCCACCGATCGAATTAAATGAAATTTGTTATGGCCAATTAAAGAAATATTTTAAAAATAGATTTTCATAACCTTATTATTCCAGAACCCACCGATCGAATTAAATGATATTTACAGTGACTAGGACGCTCCGTTTAGGAGTTATGGCCAATTAAAGAAATATTTTAAAAATCGATTTTCAAAACCTTATTAATCCAGAACCCACCGATCGAATTAAATGATATTTACAGTGACAAATTAGGCATTCATTGTCTGTTAAATGCGCCTACTTTCAACCCTCTAGGACGCTCCGTTTAGGAGTTATGGCCAATTAAAGAAATATTTTAAAAATCGATTTTCAAAACCTTATTATTCCAGAACCCACCGATCGAATTAAATGATATTTACAGTGACAAATTAGGCATTCATTGTCTGTTAAATGCGCCTACTTTCAACCCTCTAGGACGCTCCGTTTAGGAGTTATGGCCAATTAAAGAAATATTTTAAAAATAAATTTTCAAAACCTTATTATTCCAGAACCCACCGATCGAATTAAATGAGATTTACAGTGACAAATTAGGCATTCATTGTCTGTTAAATGCGCCTACTTTCAACCCTCTAGGACGCTCCGTTTAGGAGTTATGGCCAATTAAAGAAATATTTTAAAAATCGATTTTCAAAACCTTATTATTCCAGAACCCACCGATCGAATTAAATGAAATTTGCAGTCAAAAATTAGGCATTCATTGTCTGTTAAATTCGCCTACTTTCAACCCTCTAGGACGCTCCGTTTAGGAGTTATGGCCAATTAAAGAAATATTTAAAAAAAATTAAAGAAATATTTTAAAAATCGATTTTCAAAACCTTATTATTCCAGAACCCACCGATCGAATTAAATGAAATTTGCAGTGACAAATTAGGCATTCATTGTCTGTTAAATGCGCCTACTTTCAACCCTCTAGGACGCTCCGTTTAGGAGTTATGGCCAATTAAAGAAATATTTTAAAAATCGATTTTCAAAACCTTATTATTCCAGAACCCACCGATCGAATTAAATGATATTTACAGTGACAAATTAGGCATTCATTGTCTGTTAAATGCGCCTACTTTCAACCCTCTAGGACGCTCCGTTTAGGAGTTATGGCCAATTAAAGAAATATTTTAAAAATAGATTTTCATAACCTTATTATTCCAGAACCCACCGATCGAATTAAATGATATTTACAGTGACTAGGACGCTCCGTTTAGGAGTTATGGCCAATTAAAGAAATATTTTAAAAATAGATTTTTCAAAACCTTATTATTCCAGAACCCACCGATCGAATTAAATGAAATTTGTTATGGCCAATTAAAGAAATATTTTAAAAATAGATTTTCATAACCTTATTATTCCAGAACCCACCGATCGAATTAAATGATATTTACAGTGACAAATTAGGCATTCATTGTCTGTTAAATGCGCCTACTTTCAACCCTCTAGGACGCTCCGTTTAGGAGTTATGGCCAATTAAAGAAATATTTTAAAAATCGATTTTCAAAACCTTATTATTCCAGAACCCACCGATCGAATTAAATGATATTTACAGTGACAAATTAGGCATTCATTGTCTGTTAAATGCGCCTACTTTCAACCCTCTAGGACGCTCCGTTTAGGAGTTATGGCCAATTAAAGAAATATTTTAAAAATAAATTTTCAAAACCTTATTATTCCAGAACCCACCGATCGAATTAAATGAGATTTACAGTGACAAATTAGGCATTCATTGTCTGTTAAATGCGCCTACTTTCAACCCTCTAGGACGCTCCGTTTAGGAGTTATGGCCAATTAAAGAAATATTTTAAAAATCGATTTTCAAAACCTTATTATTCCAGAACCCACCGATCGAATTAAATGAAATTTGCAGTCAAAAATTAGGCATTCATTGTCTGTTAAATTCGCCTACTTTCAACCCTCTAGGACGCTCCGTTTAGGAGTTATGGCCAATTAAAGAAATATTTAAAAAAAATTAAAGAAATATTTTAAAAATCGATTTTCAAAACCTTATTATTCCAGAACCCACCGATCGAATTAAATGAAATTTGCAGTCAAAAATTAGGCATTCATTGTCTGTTAAATGCGCCTACTTTCAATCCTCTAGGACGCTCCGTTTAGGAGTTATGGCCAATTAAAAAAATATTTTAAAAATCGATTTTCAAAACCTTATTATTCCAGAACCCACCGATCGAATTAAATGAAATTTGCAGTCAAAAATTAGGCATTCATTGTCTGTTAAATGCGCCTACTTTCAACCCTCTAGGACGCTCCGTTTAGGAGTTATGGCCAATTAAAGAAATATTTTAAAAATCGATTTTCAAAACCTTATTATTCCAGAACCCACCGATCGAATTAAATGAAATTTGCAGTCAAAAATTAGGCATTCATTGTCTGTTAAATGCGCCTACTTTGAACCCTCTAGGACGCTCCGTTTAGGAGTGATTGCCAATTAAAGAAATATTTTAAAAATAGATTTTTCAAAACCTTATTATTCCAGAACCCACCGATCGAATTAAATGAAATTTGCAGTCAAAAATTAGGCATTCATTGTCTGTTAAATGCGCCTACTTTCAACCCTCTAGGACGCTCCGTTTAGGAGTTATGGCCAATTAAAGAAATATTTTAAAAATCGATTTTCAAAACCTTATTATTCCAGAACCCACCGATCGAATTAAATGATATTTACAGTGACAAATTAGGCATTCATTGTCTGTTAAATGCGCCTACTTTCAACCCTCTAGGACGCTCCGTTTAGGAGTTATGGCCAATTAAAGAAATATTTTAAAAATCGATTTTCAAAACCTTATTATTCCAGAACCCACCGATCGAATTAAATGATATTTACAGTGACAAATTAGGCATTCATTGTCTGTTAAATGCGCCTACTTTCAACCCTCTAGGACGCTCCGTTTAGGAGTTATGGCCAATTAAAGAAATATTTTAAAAATAAATTTTCAAAACCTTATTATTCCAGAACCCACCGATCGAATTAAATGAGATTTACAGTGACAAATTAGGCATTCATTGTCTGTTAAATGCGCCTACTTTCAACCCTCTAGGACGCTCCGTTTAGGAGTTATGGCCAATTAAAGAAATATTTTAAAAATCGATTTTCAAAACCTTATTATTCCAGAACCCACCGATCGAATTAAATGATATTTACAGTGACAAATTAGGCATTCATTGTCTGTTAAATGCGCCTACTTTCAACCCTCTAGGACGCTCCGTTTAGGAGTTATGGCCAATTAAAGAAATATTTTAAAAATCGATTTTCAAAACCTTATTATTCCAGAACCCACCGATCGAATTAAATGATATTTACAGTGACAAATTAGGCATTCATTGTCTGTTAAATGCGCCTACTTTCAACCCTCTAGGACGCTCCGTTTAGGAGTTATGGCCAATTAAAGAAATATTTTAAAAATCGATTTTCAAAACCTTATTATTCCAGAACCCACCGATCGAATTAAATGAAATTTGCAGTCAAAAATTAGGCATTCATTGTCTGTTAAATGCGCCTACTTTCAACCCTCTAGGACGCTCCGTTTAGGAGTTATGGCCAATTAAAGAAATATTTTAAAAATAAATTTTCAAAACCTTATTATTCCAGAACCCACCGATCGAATTAAATGATATTTACAGTGACAAATTAGGCATTCATTGTCTGTTAAATGCGCCTACTTTCAACCCTCTAGGACGCTCCGTTTAGGAGTTATGGCCAATTAAAGAAATATTTTAAAAATAAATTTTCAAAACCTTATTATTCCAGAACCCACCGATCGAATTAAATGAGATTTACAGTGACAAATTAGGCATTCATTGTCTGTTAAATGCGCCTACTTTCAACCCTCTAGGACGCTCCGTTTAGGAGTTATGGCCAATTAAAGAAATATTTTAAAAATAAATTTTCAAAACCTTATTATTCCAGAACCCACCGATGGAATTAAATGAGATTTACAGTGACAAATTAGGCATTCATTGTCTGTTAAATGCGCCTACTTTCCGTTTAGGAGTTATGGCCAATTAAAGAAATATTTTAAAAATAAATTTTCAAAACCTTATTATTCCAGAACCCACCGATCGAATTAAATGAGATTTACAGTGACAAATTAGGCATTCATTGTCTGTTAAATGCGCCTACTTTCAACCCTCTAGGACGCTCCGTTTAGGAGTTATGGCCAATTAAAGAAATATTTTAAAAATCGATTTTCAAAACCTTATTATTCCAGAACCCACCGATCGAATTAAATGAAATTTGCAGTCAAAAATTAGGCATTCATTGTCTGTTAAATGCGCCTACTTTCAACCCTCTAGGACGCTCCGTTTAGGAGTTATGGCCAATTAAAGAAATATTTTAAAAATAAATTTTCAAAACCTTATTATTCCAGAACCCACCGATCGAATTAAATGAGATTTACAGTGACAAATTAGGCATTCATTGTCTGTTAAATGCGCCTACTTTCAACCCTCTAGGACGCTCCGTTTAGGAGTTATGGCCAATTAAAGAAATATTTTAAAAATCGATTTTCAAAACCTTATTATTCCAGAACCCACCGATCGAATTAAATGATATTTACAGTGACAAATTAGGCATTCATTGTCTGTTAAATGCGCCTACTTTCAACCCTCTAGGACGCTCCGTTTAGGAGTTCTGGCCAATTAAAGAAATATTTTAAAAATAAATTTTCAAAACCTTATTATTCCAGAACCCACCGATCGAATTAAATGAGATTTACAGTGACAAATTAGGCATTCATTGTCTGTTAAATGCGCCTACTTTCAACCCTCTAGGACGCTCCGTTTAGGAGTTATGGCCAATTAAAGAAATATTTTAAAAATAAATTTTCAAAACCTTATTATTCCAGAACCCACCGATCGAATTAAATGAGATTTACAGTGACAAATTAGGCATTCATTGTCTGTTAAATGCGCCTACTTTCAACCCTCTAGGACGCTCCGTTTAGGAGTTATGGCCAATTAAAGAAATATTTTAAAAATCGATTTTCAAAACCTTATTATTCCAGAACCCACCGATCGAATTAAATGAAATTTGCAGTCAAAAATTAGGCATTCATTGTTTGTTAAATGCGCCTACTTTCAACCCTCTAGGACGCTCCGTTTAGGAGTTATGGCCAATTAAAGAAATATTTTAAAAATAAATTTTCAAAACCTTATTATTCCAGAACCCACCGATCGAATTAAATGAGATTTACAGTGACAAATTAGGCATTCATTGTCTGTTAAATGCGCCTACTTTCAACCCTCTAGGACGCTCCGTTTAGGAGTTATGGCCAATTAAAGAAATATTTTAAAAATAAATTTTCAAAACCTTATTATTCCAGAACCCACCGATCGAATTAAATGATATTTACAGTGACAAATTAGGCATTCATTGTCTGTTAAATGCGCCTACTTTCAACCCTCTAGGACGCTCCGTTTAGGAGTTATGGCCAATTAAAGAAATATTTTAAAAATCGATTTTCAAAACCTTATTATTCCAGAACCCACCGATCGAATTAAATGATATTTACAGTGACAAATTAGGCATTCATTGTCTGTTAAATGCGCCTACTTTCAACCCTCTAGGACGCTCCGTTTAGGAGTTATGGCCAATTAAAGAAATATTTTAAAAATCGATTTTCAAAACCTTATTATTCCAGAACCCACCGATCGAATTAAATGAAATTTGCAGTCAAAAATTAGGCATTCATTGTCTGTTAAATGCGCCTACTTTCAACCCTCTAGGACGCTCCGTTTAGGAGTTATGGCCAATTAAAGAAATATTTCAAAAATCGATTTTCAAAACCTTATTATTCCAGAACCCACCGATCGAATTAAATGATATTTACAGTGACAAATTAGGCATCCATTGTCTGTTAAATGCGCCTACTTTCAACCCTCTAGGACGCTCCGTTTAGGAGTTATGTCCAATTAAAGAAATATTTTAAAAAAATTAAAGAAATATTTTAAAAATCGATTTTCAAAACCTTATTATTCCAGAACCCACCGATCGAATTAAATGATATTTACAGTGACAAATTAGGCATTCATTGTCTGTTAAATGCGCCTACTTTCAACCCTCTAGGACGCTCCGTTTAGGAGTTATGGCCAATTAGGAGTTATGGCTTTAGGAGTTATGGCCTACTTTCAACCCTCTAGGACGCTCCGTTTAGGAGTTATGGCCAATTAAATGCGCCTACTTTCAACCCTCTAGGACGCTCCGTTTAGGAGTTATGGCCAATTAAAGAAATATTTTAAAAATCGATTTTCAAAACCTTATTATTCCAGAACCCACCGATCGAATTAAATGATATTTACAGTGACAAATTAGGCATTCATTGTCTGTTAAATGCGCCTACTTTCAACCCTCTAGGACGCTCCGTTTAGAAATATTTTAAAAAAATTAAAGAAATATTTTAAAAATCGATTTTCAAAACCTTATTATTCCAGAACCCACCGATCGAATTAAATGATATTTACAGTGACAAATTAGGCATTCATTGTCTGTTAAATGCGCCTACTTTCAACCCTCTAGGACGCTCCGTTTAGGAGTTATGGCCAATTAGGAGTTATGGCTTTAGGAGTTATGGCCTACTTTCAACCCTCTAGGACGCTCCGTTTAGGAGTTATGGCCAATTAAATGCGCCTACTTTCAACCCTCTAGGACGCTCCGTTTAGGAGTTATGGCCAATTAAAGAAATATTTAAAAAATCGATTTTCAAAACCTTATTATTCCAGAACCCACCGATCGAATTAAATGATATTTACAGTGACAAATTAGGCATTCATTGTCTGTTAAATGCGCCTACTTTCAACCCTCTAGGACGCTCCGTTTAGGAGTTATGGCCAATTAAAGAAATATTTTAAAAAAATTAAAGAAATATTTTAAAAATAAATTTTCAAAACCTTATTATTCCAGAACCCACCGATCGAATTAAATGAAATTTGCAGTCAAAAATTAGGCATTCATTGTCTGTTAAATGCGCCTACTTTCAACCCTCTAGGACGCTCCGTTTAGGAGTTATGGCCAATTAGGAGTTATGGCTTTAGGAGTTATGGCCTACTTTCAACCCTCTAGGACGCTCCGTTTAGGAGTTATGGCCAATTAAATGCGCCTACTTTCAACCCTCTAGGACGCTCCGTTTAGGAGTTATGGCCAATTAAAGAAATATTTCAAAAATCGATTTTCAAAACCTTATTATTCCAGAACCCACCGATCGAATTAAATGATATTTACAGTGACAAATTAGGCATCCATTGTCTGTTAAATGCGCCTACTTTCAACCCTCTAGGACGCTCCGTTTAGGAGTTATGTCCAATTAAAGAAATATTTTAAAAAAATTAAAGAAATATTTTAAAAATCGATTTTCAAAACCTTATTATTCCAGAACCCACCGATCGAATTAAATGATATTTACAGTGACAAATTAGGCATTCATTGTCTGTTAAATGCGCCTACTTTCAACCCTCTAGGACGCTCCGTTTAGAAATATTTTAAAAAAATTAAAGAAATATTTTAAAAATCGATTTTCAAAACCTTATTATTCCAGAACCCACCGATCGAATTAAATGATATTTACAGTGACAAATTAGGCATTCATTGTCTGTTAAATGCGCCTACTTTCAACCCTCTAGGACGCTCCGTTTAGGAGTTATGGCCAATTAGGAGTTATGGCTTTAGGAGTTATGGCCTACTTTCAACCCTCTAGGACGCTCCGTTTAGGAGTTATGGCCAATTAAATGCGCCTACTTTCAACCCTCTAGGACGCTCCGTTTAGGAGTTATGGCCAATTAAAGAAATATTTAAAAAATCGATTTTCAAAACCTTATTATTCCAGAACCCACCGATCGAATTAAATGATATTTACAGTGACAAATTAGGCATTCATTGTCTGTTAAATGCGCCTACTTTCAACCCTCTAGGACGCTCCGTTTAGGAGTTATGGCCAATTAAAGAAATATTTTAAAAATCGATTTTCAAAACCTTATTATTCCAGAACCCACCGATCGAATTAAATGAAATTTGCAGTCAAAAATTAGGCATTCATTGTCTGTTAAATGCGCCTACTTTCAACCCTCTAGGACGCTCCGTTTAGGAGTTATGGCCAATTAAAGAAATATTTTAAAAATAAATTTTCAAAACCTTATTATTCCAGAACCCACCGATCGAATTAAATGATATTTACAGTGACAAATTAGGCATTCATTGTCTGTTAAATGCGCCTACTTTCAACCCTCTAGGACGCTCCGTTTAGGAGTTATGGCCAATTAAAGAAATATTTTAAAAATCGATTTTCAAAACCTTATTATTCCAGAACCCACCGATCGAATTAAATGAAATTTGCAGTCAAAAATTAGGCATTCATTGTCTGTTAAATGCGCCTACTTTCAACCCTCTAGGACGCTCCGTTTAGGAGTTATGGCCAATTAAAGAAATATTTCAAAAATCGATTTTCAAAACCTTATTATTCCAGAACCCACCGATCGAATTAAATGATATTTACAGTGACAAATTAGGCATCCATTGTCTGTTAAATGCGCCTACTTTCAACCCTCTAGGACGCTCCGTTTAGGAGTTATGTCCAATTAAAGAAATATTTTAAAAAAATTAAAGAAATATTTTAAAAATCGATTTTCAAAACCTTATTATTCCAGAACCCACCGATCGAATTAAATGATATTTACAGTGACAAATTAGGCATTCATTGTCTGTTAAATGCGCCTACTTTCAACCCTCTAGGACGCTCCGTTTAGGAGTTATGGCCAATTAGGAGTTATGGCTTTAGGAGTTATGGCCTACTTTCAACCCTCTAGGACGCTCCGTTTAGGAGTTATGGCCAATTAAATGCGCCTACTTTCAACCCTCTAGGACGCTCCGTTTAGGAGTTATGGCCAATTAAAGAAATATTTTAAAAATCGATTTTCAAAACCTTATTATTCCAGAACCCACCGATCGAATTAAATGAAATTTGCAGTCAAAAATTAGGCATTCATTGTCTGTTAAATGCGCCTACTTTCAACCCTCTAGGACGCTCCGTTTAGGAGTTATGGCCAATTAAAGAAATATTTTAAAAATAAATTTTCAAAACCTTATTATTCCAGAACCCACCGATCGAATTAAATGATATTTACAGTGACAAATTAGGCATTCATTGTCTGTTAAATGCGCCTACTTTCAACCCTCTAGGACGCTCCGTTTAGGAGTTATGGCCAATTAAAGAAATATTTTAAAAATCGATTTTCAAAACCTTATTATTCCAGAACCCACCGATCGAATTAAATGAAATTTGCAGTCAAAAATTAGGCATTCATTGTCTGTTAAATGCGCCTACTTTCAACCCTCTAGGACGCTCCGTTTAGGAGTTATGGCCAATTAAAGAAATATTTCAAAAATCGATTTTCAAAACCTTATTATTCCAGAACCCACCGATCGAATTAAATGATATTTACAGTGACAAATTAGGCATCCATTGTCTGTTAAATGCGCCTACTTTCAACCCTCTAGGACGCTCCGTTTAGGAGTTATGTCCAATTAAAGAAATATTTTAAAAAAATTAAAGAAATATTTTAAAAATCGATTTTCAAAACCTTATTATTCCAGAACCCACCGATCGAATTAAATGATATTTACAGTGACAAATTAGGCATTCATTGTCTGTTAAATGCGCCTACTTTCAACCCTCTAGGACGCTCCGTTTAGGAGTTATGGCCAATTAGGAGTTATGGCTTTAGGAGTTATGGCCTACTTTCAACCCTCTAGGACGCTCCGTTTAGGAGTTATGGCCAATTAAATGCGCCTACTTTCAACCCTCTAGGACGCTCCGTTTAGGAGTTATGGCCAATTAAAGAAATATTTAAAAAATCGATTTTCAAAACCTTATTATTCCAGAACCCACCGATCGAATTAAATGATATTTACAGTGACAAATTAGGCATTCATTGTCTGTTAAATGCGCCTACTTTCAACCCTCTAGGACGCTCCGTTTAGGAGTTATGGCCAATTAAAGAAATATTTTAAAAATCGATTTTCAAAACCTTATTATTCCAGAACCCACCGATCGAATTAAATGAAATTTGCAGTCAAAAATTAGGCATTCATTGTCTGTTAAATGCGCCTACTTTCAACCCTCTAGGACGCTCCGTTTAGGAGTTATGGCCAATTAAAGAAATATTTCAAAAATCGATTTTCAAAACCTTATTATTCCAGAACCCACCGATCGAATTAAATGATATTTACAGTGACAAATTAGGCATCCATTGTCTGTTAAATGCGCCTACTTTCAACCCTCTAGGACGCTCCGTTTAGGAGTTATGTCCAATTAAAGAAATATTTTAAAAAAATTAAAGAAATATTTTAAAAATCGATTTTCAAAACCTTATTATTCCAGAACCCACCGATCGAATTAAATGATATTTACAGTGACAAATTAGGCATTCATTGTCTGTTAAATGCGCCTACTTTCAACCCTCTAGGACGCTCCGTTTAGGAGTTATGGCCAATTAGGAGTTATGGCTTTAGGAGTTATGGCCTACTTTCAACCCTCTAGGACGCTCCGTTTAGGAGTTATGGCCAATTAAATGCGCCTACTTTCAACCCTCTAGGACGCTCCGTTTAGGAGTTATGGCCAATTAAAGAAATATTTAAAAAATCGATTTTCAAAACCTTATTATTCCAGAACCCACCGATCGAATTAAATGATATTTACAGTGACAAATTAGGCATTCATTGTCTGTTAAATGCGCCTACTTTCAACCCTCTAGGACGCTCCGTTTAGAAATATTTTAAAAAAATTAAAGAAATATTTTAAAAATCGATTTTCAAAACCTTATTATTCCAGAACCCACCGATCGAATTAAATGATATTTACAGTGACAAATTAGGCATTCATTGTCTGTTAAATGCGCCTACTTTCAACCCTCTAGGACGCTCCGTTTAGGAGTTATGGCCAATTAGGAGTTATGGCTTTAGGAGTTATGGCCTACTTTCAACCCTCTAGGACGCTCCGTTTAGGAGTTATGGCCAATTAAATGCGCCTACTTTCAACCCTCTAGGACGCTCCGTTTAGGAGTTATGGCCAATTAAAGAAATATTTAAAAAATCGATTTTCAAAACCTTATTATTCCAGAACCCACCGATCGAATTAAATGATATTTACAGTGACAAATTAGGCATTCATTGTCTGTTAAATGCGCCTACTTTCAACCCTCTAGGACGCTCCGTTTAGGAGTTATGGCCAATTAAAGAAATATTTTAAAAAAATTAAAGAAATATTTTAAAAATAAATTTTCAAAACCTTATTATTCCAGAACCCACCGATCGAATTAAATGAAATTTGCAGTCAAAAATTAGGCATTCATTGTCTGTTAAATGCGCCTACTTTCAACCCTCTAGGACGCTCCGTTTAGGAGTTATGGCCAATTAAAGAAATATTTCAAAAATCGATTTTCAAAACCTTATTATTCCAGAACCCACCGATCGAATTAAATGATATTTACAGTGACAAATTAGGCATCCATTGTCTGTTAAATGCGCCTACTTTCAACCCTCTAGGACGCTCCGTTTAGGAGTTATGTCCAATTAAAGAAATATTTTAAAAAAATTAAAGAAATATTTTAAAAATCGATTTTCAAAACCTTATTATTCCAGAACCCACCGATCGAATTAAATGATATTTACAGTGACAAATTAGGCATTCATTGTCTGTTAAATGCGCCTACTTTCAACCCTCTAGGACGCTCCGTTTAGGAGTTATGGCCAATTAGGAGTTATGGCTTTAGGAGTTATGGCCTACTTTCAACCCTCTAGGACGCTCCGTTTAGGAGTTATGGCCAATTAAATGCGCCTACTTTCAACCCTCTAGGACGCTCCGTTTAGGAGTTATGGCCAATTAAAGAAATATTTAAAAAATCGATTTTCAAAACCTTATTATTCCAGAACCCACCGATCGAATTAAATGATATTTACAGTGACAAATTAGGCATTCATTGTCTGTTAAATGCGCCTACTTTCAACCCTCTAGGACGCTCCGTTTAGAAATATTTTAAAAAAATTAAAGAAATATTTTAAAAATCGATTTTCAAAACCTTATTATTCCAGAACCCACCGATCGAATTAAATGATATTTACAGTGACAAATTAGGCATTCATTGTCTGTTAAATGCGCCTACTTTCAACCCTCTAGGACGCTCCGTTTAGGAGTTATGGCCAATTAGGAGTTATGGCTTTAGGAGTTATGGCCTACTTTCAACCCTCTAGGACGCTCCGTTTAGGAGTTATGGCCAATTAAATGCGCCTACTTTCAACCCTCTAGGACGCTCCGTTTAGGAGTTATGGCCAATTAAAGAAATATTTAAAAAATCGATTTTCAAAACCTTATTATTCCAGAACCCACCGATCGAATTAAATGATATTTACAGTGACAAATTAGGCATTCATTGTCTGTTAAATGCGCCTACTTTCAACCCTCTAGGACGCTCCGTTTAGGAGTTATGGCCAATTAAAGAAATATTTTAAAAATCGATTTTCAAAACCTTATTATTCCAGAACCCACCGATCGAATTAAATGAAATTTGCAGTCAAAAATTAGGCATTCATTGTCTGTTAAATGCGCCTACTTTCAACCCTCTAGGACGCTCCGTTTAGGAGTTATGGCCAATTAAAGAAATATTTTAAAAATAAATTTTCAAAACCTTATTATTCCAGAACCCACCGATCGAATTAAATGAGATTTACAGTGACAAATTAGGCATTCATTGTCTGTTAAATGCGCCTACTTTCAACCCTCTAGGACGCTCCGTTTAGGAGTTATGGCCAATTAAAGAAATATTTTAAAAATAAATTTTCAAAACCTTATTATTCCAGAACCCACCGATCGAATTAAATGATATTTACAGTGACAAATTAGGCATTCATTGTCTGTTAAATGCGCCTACTTTCAACCCTCTAGGACGCTCCGTTTAGGAGTTATGGCCAATTAAAGAAATATTTTAAAAATCGATTTTCAAAACCTTATTATTCCAGAACCCACCGATCGAATTAAATGAAATTTGCAGTCAAAAATTAGGCATTCATTGTCTGTTAAATGCGCCTACTTTCAACCCTCTAGGACGCTCCGTTTAGGAGTTATGGCCAATTAAAGAAATATTTCAAAAATCGATTTTCAAAACCTTATTATTCCAGAACCCACCGATCGAATTAAATGATATTTACAGTGACAAATTAGGCATCCATTGTCTGTTAAATGCGCCTACTTTCAACCCTCTAGGACGCTCCGTTTAGGAGTTATGTCCAATTAAAGAAATATTTTAAAAAAATTAAAGAAATATTTTAAAAATCGATTTTCAAAACCTTATTATTCCAGAACCCACCGATCGAATTAAATGATATTTACAGTGACAAATTAGGCATTCATTGTCTGTTAAATGCGCCTACTTTCAACCCTCTAGGACGCTCCGTTTAGGAGTTATGGCCAATTAGGAGTTATGGCTTTAGGAGTTATGGCCTACTTTCAACCCTCTAGGACGCTCCGTTTAGGAGTTATGGCCAATTAAATGCGCCTACTTTCAACCCTCTAGGACGCTCCGTTTAGGAGTTATGGCCAATTAAAGAAATATTTAAAAAATCGATTTTCAAAACCTTATTATTCCAGAACCCACCGATCGAATTAAATGATATTTACAGTGACAAATTAGGCATTCATTGTCTGTTAAATGCGCCTACTTTCAACCCTCTAGGACGCTCCGTTTAGGAGTTATGGCCAATTAAAGAAATATTTTAAAAAAATTAAAGAAATATTTTAAAAATCGATTTTCAAAACCTTATTATTCCAGAACCCACCGATCGAATTAAATGAAATTTGCAGTCAAAAATTAGGCATTCATTGTCTGTTAAATGCGCCTACTTTCAACCCTCTAGGACGCTCCGTTTAGGAGTTATGGCCAATTAAAGAAATATTTTAAAAATCGATTTTCAAAACCTTATTATTCCAGAACCCACCGATCGAATTAAATGATATTTACAGTGACAAATTAGGCATTCATTGTCTGTTAAATGCGCCTACTTACAACCCTCTAGGACGCTCCGTTTAGGAGTTATGGCCAATTCAAGAAATATTTTAAAAATAGATTTTTCAAAACCTTATTATTCCAGAACCCACCGATCGAATTAAATGAAATTTGCAGTCAAAAATTAGGCATTCATTGTCTGTTAAATGCGCCTACTTTCAATCCTCTAGGACGCTCCGTTTAGGAGTTATGGCCAATTAAAGAAATATTTCAAAAATCGATTTTCAAAACCTTATTATTCCAGAACCCACCGATCGAATTAAATGATATTTACAGTGACAAATTAGGCATTCATTGTCTGTTAAATGCGCCTACTTTCAACCCTCTAGGACGCTCCGTTTAGGAGTTATGGCCAATTAGGAGTTATGGCTTTAGGAGTTATGGCCTACTTTCAACCCTCTAGGACGCTCCGTTTAGGAGTTATGGCCAATTAAATGCGCCTACTTTCAACCCTCTAGGACGCTCCGTTTAGGAGTTATGGCCAATTAAAGAAATATTTAAAAAATCGATTTTCAAAACCTTATTATTCCAGAACCCACCGATCGAATTAAATGATATTTACAGTGACAAATTAGGCATTCATTGTCTGTTAAATGCGCCTACTTTCAACCCTCTAGGACGCTCCGTTTAGGAGTTATGGCCAATTAAAGAAATATTTTAAAAAAATTAAAGAAATATTTTAAAAATAGATTTTCAAAACCTTATTATTCCAGAACCCACCGATCGAATTAAATGATATTTACAGTGACAAATTAGGCATTCATTGTCTGTTAAATGCGCCTACTTTCAACCCTCTAGGACGCTCCGTTTAGGAGTTATGGCCAATTAAATGCGCCTACTTTCAACCCTCTAGGACGCTCCGTTTAGGAGTTATGGCCAATTAAAGAAATATTTTAAAAATCGATTTTCAAAACCTTATTATTCCAGAACCCACCGATCGAATTAAATGATATTTACAGTGACAAATTAGGCATTCATTGTCTGTTAAATGCGCCTACTTTCAACCCTCTAGGACGCTCCGTTTAGGAGTTATGGCCAATTAAAGAAATATTTTAAAAAAATTAAAGAAATATTTTAAAAATCGATTTTCAAAACCTTATTATTCCAGAACCCACCGATCGAATTAAATGAAATTTGCAGTCAAAAATTAGGCATTCATTGTCTGTTAAATGCGCCTACTTTCAACCCTCTAGGACGCTCCGTTTAGGAGTTATGGCCAATTAAAGAAATATTTTAAAAATCGATTTTCAAAACCTTATTATTCCAGAACCCACCGATCGAATTAAATGAAATTTGCAGTCAAAAATTCGGCATTCATTGTCTGTTAAGTGCGCCTCTTTTCAACCCTCTAGGACGCTCCGTTTAGGAGTTATGGCCAATTAAAGAAATATTTTAAAAATCGATTTTCAAAACCTTATTATTCCAGAACCCACCGATCGAATTAAATGATATTTACAGTGACAAATTAGGCATTCATTGTCTGTTAAATGCGCCTACTTACAACCCTCTAGGACGCTCCGTTTAGGAGTTATGGCCAATTAAAGAAATATTTTAAAAATAGATTTTTCAAAACCTTATTATTCCAGAACCCACCGATCGAATTAAATGAAATTTGCAGTCAAAAATTAGGCATTCATTGTCTGTTAAATGCGCCTACTTTCAACCCTCTAGGACGCTCCGTTTAGGAGTTATGGCCAATTAAAGAAATATTTCAAAAATCGATTTTCAAAACCTTATTATTCCAGAACCCACCGATCGAATTAAATGATATTTACAGTGACAAATTAGGCATCCATTGTCTGTTAAATGCGCCTACTTTCAACCCTCTAGGACGCTCCGTTTAGGAGTTATGTCCAATTAAAGAAATATTTTAAAAAACTTAAAGAAATATTTTAAAAATCGATTTTCAAAACCTTATTATTCCAGAACCCACCGATCGAATTAAATGATATTTACAGTGACAAATTAGGCATTCATTGTCTGTTAAATGCGCCTACTTTCAACCCTCTAGGACGCTCCGTTTAGGAGTTATGGCCAATTAAAGAAATATTTTAAAAATAGATTTTTCAAAACCTTATTATTCCAGAACCCACCGATCGAATTAAATGAAATTTGCAGTGACAAATTAGGCATTCATTGTCTGTTAAATGCGCCTACTTTCAACCCTCTAGGACGCTCCGTTTAGGAGTTATGGCCAATTAAAGAAATATTTTAAAAATAGATTTTTCAAAACCTTATTATTCCAGAACCCACCGATCGAATTAAATGAAATTTGCAGTCAAAAATTAGGCATTCATTGTCTGTTAAATGCGCCTACTTTCAACCCTCTAGGACGCTCCGTTTAGGAGTTATGGCCAATTAAAGAAATATTTTAAAAATCGATTTTCAAAACCTTATTATTCCAGAACCCACCGATCGAATTAAATGATATTTACAGTGACAAATTAGGCATTCATTGTCTGTTAAATGCGCCAACTTTCAACCCTCTAGGACGCTCCGTTTAGGAGTTATGGCCAATTAAAGAAATATTTTAAAAATCGATTTTCAAAACCTTATTATTCCAGAACCCACCGATCGAATTAAATGAGATTTACAGTGACAAATTAGGCATTCATTGTCTGTTAAATGCGCCTACTTTCAACCCTCTAGGACGCTCCGTTTAGGAGTTATGGCCAATTAAAGAAATATTTTAAAAATCGATTTTCAAAACCTTATTATTCCAGAACCCACCGATCGAATTAAATGAAATTTGCAGTGACAAATTAGGCATTCATTGTCTGTTAAATGCGCCTACTTTCAACCCTCTAGGACGCTCCGTTTAGGAGTTATGGCCAATTAAAGAAATATTTTAAAAATCGATTTTCAAAACCTTATTATTCCAGAACCCACCGATCGAATTAAATGAGATTTACAGTGACAAATTAGGCATTCATTGTCTGTTAAATGCGCCTACTTTCAACCCTCTAGGACGCTCCGTTTAGGAGTTATGAAATATTTTAAAAATAAATTTTCAAAACCTTATTATTCCAGAACCCACCGATCGAATTAAATGATATTTACAGTGACAAATTAGGCATTCATTGTCTGTTAAATGCGCCTACTTTCAACCCTCTAGGACGCTCCGTTTAGGAGTTATGGCCAATTAAAGAAATATTTTAAAAAATTAAAGAAATATTTTAAAAATCGATTTTCAAAACCTTATTATTCCAGAACCCACCGATCGAATTAAATGAAATTTGCAGTCAAAAATTAGGCATTCATTGTCTGTTAAATGCGCCTACTTTCAACCCTCTAGGACGCTCCGTTTAGGAGTTATGGCCAATTAAAGAAATATTTTAAAAATAGATTTTTCAAAACCTTATTATTCCAGAACCCACCGATCGAATTAAATGAAATTTGCAGTCAAAAATTAGGCATTCATTGTCTGTTAAATGCGCCTACTTTCAACCCTCTAGGACGCTCCGTTTAGGAGTTATGGCCAATTAAAGAAATATTTTAAAAATAGATTTTTCAAAACCTTATTATTCCAGAACCCACCGATCGAATTAAATGAAATTTGCAGTAAAAAATTAGGCATTCATTGTCTGTTAAATGCGCCTACTTTCAACCCTCTAGGACGCTCCGTTTAGGAGTTATGGCCAATTAAAGAAATATTTTAAAAATCGATTTTCAAAACCTTATTATTCCAGAACCCACCGATCGAATTAAATGATATTTACAGTGACAAATTAGGCATTCATTGTCTGTTAAATGCGCCAACTTTCAACCCTCTAGGACGCTCCGTTTAGGAGTTATGGCCAATTAAAGAAATATTTTAAAAATCGATTTTCAAAACCTTATTATTCCAGAACCCACCGATCGAATTAAATGAGATTTACAGTGACAAATTAGGCATTCATTGTCTGTTAAATGCGCCTACTTTCAACCCTCTAGGACGCTCCGTTTAGGAGTTATGGCCAATTAAAGAAATATTTTAAAAATCGATTTTCAAAACCTTATTATTCCAGAACCCACCGATCGAATTAAATGAAATTTGCAGTGACAAATTAGGCATTCATTGTCTGTTAAATGCGCCTACTTTCAACCCTCTAGGACGCTCCGTTTAGGAGTTATGGCCAATTAAAGAAATATTTTAAAAATCGATTTTCAAAACCTTATTATTCCAGAACCCACCGATCGAATTAAATGAGATTTACAGTGACAAATTAGGCATTCATTGTCTGTTAAATGCGCCTACTTTCAACCCTCTAGGACGCTCCGTTTAGGAGTTATGAAATATTTTAAAAATAAATTTTCAAAACCTTATTATTCCAGAACCCACCGATCGAATTAAATGAGATTTACAGTGACAAATTAGGCATTCATTGTCTGTTAAATGCGCCTACTTTCAACCCTCTAGGACGCTCCGTTTAGGAGTTATGGCCAATTAAAGAAATATTTTAAAAATCGATTTTCAAAACCTTATTATTCCAGAACCCACCGATCGAATTAAATGATATTTACAGTGACAAATTAGGCATTCATTGTCTGTTAAATGCGCCTACTTTCAACCCTCTAGGACGCTCCGTTTAGGAGTTATGGCCAATTAAAGAAATATTTTAAAAATAAATTTTCAAAACCTTATTATTCCAGAACCCACCGATCGAATTAAATGAGATTTACAGTGACAAATTAGGCATTCATTGTCTGTTAAATGCGCCTACTTTCAACCCTCTAGGACGCTCCGTTTAGGAGTTATGGCCAATTAAAGAAATATTTTAAGAATCGATTTTCAAAACCTTATTATTCCAGAACCCACCGATCGAATTAAATGATATTTACAGTGACAAATTAGGCATTCATTGTCTGTTAAATGCTGTTTCAACCCTCTAGGACGCTCCGTTTAGGAGTTATGGCCAATTAAAGAAATATTTTAAAAATCGATTTTCAAAACATTATTATTTCAGAATCCACCAATCGAATTAAATGAAATTTGCAGTCAAAAATTAGGCATTCATTGTCTGTTAAATGCGCATACTTTCAACCCTCTAGGACGCTCCGTTTAGGAGTTATGGCCAATTAAAGAAATATTTTAAAAATCGATTTTCAAAACCTTATTATTCCAGAACCCACCGATCGAATTAAATGATATTTACAGTGACAAATTAGGCATTCATTGTCTGTTAAATGCTGTTTCAACCCTCTAGGACGCTCCGTTTAGGAGTTATGGCCAATTAAAGAAATATTTTAAAAATCGATTTTCAAAACCTTATTATTCCAGAACCCACCGATCGAATTAAATGAAATTTGCAGTCAAAAATTAGGCATTCATTGTCTGTTAAATGCGCCTACTTTCAACCCTCTAGGACGCTCCGTTTAGGAGTTATGGCCAATTAAAGAAATATTTTAAAAATCGATTTTCAAAACCTTATTATTCCAGAACCCACCGATCGAATTAAATGAGATTTACAGTGACAAATTAGGCATTCATTGTCTGTTAAATGCGCCTACTTTCAACCCTCTAGGACGCTCCGTTTAGGAGTTATGGCCAATTAAAGAAATATTTTAAAAATCGATTTTCAAAACCTTATTATTCCAGAACCCACCGATCGAATTAAATGATATTTACAGTGACAAATTAGGCATTCATTGTCTGTTAAATGCGCCTACTTTCAACCCTCTAGGACGCTCCGTTTAGGAGTTATGGCCAATTAAAGAAATATTTTAAAAATAAATTTTCAAAACCTTATTATTCCAGAACCCACCGATCGAATTAAATGATATTTACAGTGACAAATTAGGCATTCATTGTCTGTTAAATGCTGTTTCAACCCTCTAGGACGCTCCGTTTAGGAGTTATGGCCAATTAAAGAAATATTTCAAAAATCGATTTTCAAAACCTTATTATTCCAGAACCCACCGATCGAATTAAATGATATTTACAGTGACAAATTAGGCATCCATTGTCTGTTAAATGCGCCTACTTTCAACCCTCTAGGACGCTCCGTTTAGGAGTTATGGCCAATTAAAGAAATATTTTAAATATCGATTTTCAAAACCTTATTATTCCAGAACCCACCGATCGAATTAAATGATATTTACAGTGACAAATTAGGCATTCATTGTCTGTTAAATGCGCCTACTTTCAACCCTCTAGGACGCTCCGTTTAGGAGTTATGGCCAATTAAAGAAATATTTTAAAAATCGATTTTCAAAACCTTATTATTCCAGAACCCACCGATCGAATTAAATGAAATTTGCAGTCAAAAATTAGGCATTCATTGTCTGTTAAATGCGCCTACTTTCAACCCTCTAGGACGCTCCGTTTAGGAGTTATGGCCAATTAAAGAAATATTTCAAAAATCGATTTTCAAAACCTTATTATTCCAGAACCCACCGATCGAATTAAATGATATTTACAGTGACAAATTAGGCATCCATTGTCTGTTAAATGCGCCTACTTTCAACCCTCTAGGACGCTCCGTTTAGGAGTTATGGCCAATTAGGAGTTATGGCTTTAGGAGTTATGGCCTACTTTCAACCCTCTAGGACGCTCCGTTTAGGAGTTATGGCCAATTAAATGCGCCTACTTTCAACCCTCTAGGACGCTCCGTTTAGGAGTTATGGCCAATTAAAGAAATATTTAAAAAATCGATTTTCAAAACCTTATTATTCCAGAACCCACCGATCGAATTAAATGATATTTACAGTGACAAATTAGGCATTCATTGTCTGTTAAATGCGCCTACTTTCAACCCTCTAGGACGCTCCGTTTAGGAGTTATGGCCAATTAAAGAAATATTTTAAAAAAATTAAAGAAATATTTTAAAAATCGATTTTCAAAACCTTATTATTCCAGAACCCACCGATCGAATTAAATGAAATTTGCAGTCAAAAATTAGGCATTCATTGTCTGTTAAATGCGCCTACTTTCAACCCTCTAGGACGCTCCGTTTAGGAGTTATGGCCAATTAAAGAAATATTTTAAAAATCGATTTTCAAAACCTTATTATTCCAGAACCCACCGATCGAATTAAATGAAATTTGCAGTCAAAAATTCGGCATTCATTGTCTGTTAAGTGCGACTCTTTTCAACCCTCTAGGACGCTCCGTTTAGGAGTTATGGCCAATTAAAGAAATATTTTAAAAATCGATTTTCAAAACCTTATTATTCCAGAACCCACCGATCGAATTAAATGAAATTTGCAGTCAAAAATTAGGCATTCATTGTCTGTTAAATGCGCCTACTTTCAACCCTCTAGGACGCTCCGTTTAGGAGTTATGGCCAATTAAAGAAATATTTTAAAAATAGATTTTTCAAAACCTTATTATTCCAGAACCCACCGATCGAATTAAATGAAATTTGCAGTCAAAAATTAGGCATTCATTGTCTGTTAAATGCGCCTACTTTCAACCCTCTAGGACGCTCCGTTTAGGAGTTATGGCCAATTCAAGAAATATTTTAAAAATAGATTTTTCAAAACCTTATTATTCCAGAACCCACCGATCGAATTAAATGAAATTTGCAGTCAAAAATTAGGCATTCATTGTCTGTTAAATGCGCCTACTTTCAACCCTCTAGGACGCTCCGTTTAGGAGTTATGGCCAATTAAAGAAATATTTTAAAAATCGATTTTCAAAACCTTATTATTCCAGAACCCACCGATCGAATTAAATGATATTTACAGTGACAAATTAGGCATTCATTGTCTGTTAAATGCGCCAACTTTCAACCCTCTAGGACGCTCCGTTTAGGAGTTATGGCCAATTAAAGAAATATTTTAAAAATCGATTTTCAAAACCTTATTATTCCAGAACCCACCGATCGAATTAAATGATATTTACAGTGACAAATTAGGCATTCATTGTCTGTTAAATGCGCCTACTTTCAACCCTCTAAGACGCTCCGTTTAGGAGTTATGGCCAATTAAAGAAATATTTTAAAAATAAATTTTCAAAACCTTATTATTCCAGAACCCACCGATCGAATTAAATGAGATTTACAGTGACAAATTAGGCATTCATTGTCTGTTAAATGCGCCTACTTTCAACCCTCTAGGACGCTCCGTTTAGGAGTTATGGCCAATTAAAGAAATATTTTAAAAATAAATTTTCAAAACCTTATTATTCCAGAACCCACCGATCGAATTAAATGAGATTTACAGTGACAAATTAGGCATTCATTGTCTGTTAAATGCGCCTACTTTCAACCCTCTAGGACGCTCCGTTTAGGAGTTATGGCCAATTAAAGAAATATTTTAAAAATCGATTTTCAAAACCTTATTATTCCAGAACCCACCGATCGAATTAAATGATATTTACAGTGACAAATTAGGCATTCATTGTCTGTTAAATGCGCCTACTTTCAACCCTCTAGGACGCTCCGTTTAGGAGTTATGGCCAATTAAAGAAATATTTTAAGAATCGATTTTCAAAACCTTATTATTCCAGAACCCACCGATCGAATTAAATGATATTTACAGTGACAAATTAGGCATTCATTGTCTGTTAAATGCTGTTTCAACCCTCTAGGACGCTCCGTTTAGGAGTTATGGCCAATTAAAGAAATATTTTAAAAATCGATTTTCAAAACCTTATTATTTCAGAATCCACCGATCGAATTAAATGAAATTTGCAGTCAAAAATTAGGCATTCATTGTCTGTTAAATGCGCATACTTTCAACCCTCTAGGACGCTCCGTTTAGGAGTTATGGCCAATTAAAGAAATATTTTAAAAATCGATTTTCAAAACCTTATTATTCCAGAACCCACCGATCGAATTAAATGATATTTACAGTGACAAATTAGGCATTCATTGTCTGGTAAATGCGCCTACTTTCCGTTTAGGAGTTATGGCCAATTAAAGAAATATTTTAAAAATAAATTTGCAAAACCTTATTATTCCAGAACCCACCGATCGAATTAAATGAAATTTGCAGTCAAAAATTAGGCATTCATTGTCTGTTAAATGCGCCTACTTTCAACCCTCTAGGACGCTCCGTTTAGGAGTTATGGCCAATTAAAGAAATATTTTAAAAATAAATTTTCAAAACCTTATTATTCCAGAACCCACCGATCGAATTAAAGTGACAAATTAGGCATTCATTGTCTGTTAAATGCTGTTTCAACCCTCTAGGACGCTCCGTTTAGGAGTTATGGCCAATTAAAGAAATATTTTAAAAATCGATTTTCAAAACCTTATTATTCCAGAACCCACCGATCGAATTAAATGAGATTTACAGTGACAAATTAGGCATTCATTGTCTGTTAAATGCGCCTACTTTCAACCCTCTAGGACGCTCCGTTTAGGAGTTATGAAATATTTTAAAAATAAATTTTCAAAACCTTATTATTCCAGAACCCACCGATCGAATTAAATGAGATTTACAGTGACAAATTAGGCATTCATTGTCTGTTAAATGCGCCTACTTTCAACCCTCTAGGACGCTCCGTTTAGGAGTTATGGCCAATTAAAGAAATATTTTAAAAATCGATTTTCAAAACCTTATTATTCCAGAACCCACCGATCGAATTAAATGATATTTACAGTGACAAATTAGGCATTCATTGTCTGTTAAATGCGCCTACTTTCAACCCTCTAGGACGCTCCGTTTAGGAGTTATGGCCAATTAAAGAAATATTTTAAAAATAAATTTTCAAAACCTTATTATTCCAGAACCCACCGATCGAATTAAATGAGATTTACAGTGACAAATTAGGCATTCATTGTCTGTTAAATGCGCCTACTTTCAACCCTCTAGGACGCTCCGTTTAGGAGTTATGGCCAATTAAAGAAATATTTTAAGAATCGATTTTCAAAACCTTATTATTCCAGAACCCACCGATCGAATTAAATGATATTTACAGTGACAAATTAGGCATTCATTGTCTGTTAAATGCTGTTTCAACCCTCTAGGACGCTCCGTTTAGGAGTTATGGCCAATTAAAGAAATATTTTAAAAATCGATTTTCAAAACATTATTATTTCAGAATCCACCAATCGAATTAAATGAAATTTGCAGTCAAAAATTAGGCATTCATTGTCTGTTAAATGCGCATACTTTCAACCCTCTAGGACGCTCCGTTTAGGAGTTATGGCCAATTAAAGAAATATTTTAAAAATCGATTTTCAAAACCTTATTATTCCAGAACCCACCGATCGAATTAAATGATATTTACAGTGACAAATTAGGCATTCATTGTCTGTTAAATGCTGTTTCAACCCTCTAGGACGCTCCGTTTAGGAGTTATGGCCAATTAAAGAAATATTTTAAAAATCGATTTTCAAAACCTTATTATTCCAGAACCCACCGATCGAATTAAATGAAATTTGCAGTCAAAAATTAGGCATTCATTGTCTGTTAAATGCGCCTACTTTCAACCCTCTAGGACGCTCCGTTTAGGAGTTATGGCCAATTAAAGAAATATTTTAAAAATCGATTTTCAAAACCTTATTATTCCAGAACCCACCGATCGAATTAAATGAGATTTACAGTGACAAATTAGGCATTCATTGTCTGTTAAATGCGCCTACTTTCAACCCTCTAGGACGCTCCGTTTAGGAGTTATGGCCAATTAAAGAAATATTTTAAAAATCGATTTTCAAAACCTTATTATTCCAGAACCCACCGATCGAATTAAATGATATTTACAGTGACAAATTAGGCATTCATTGTCTGTTAAATGCGCCTACTTTCAACCCTCTAGGACGCTCCGTTTAGGAGTTATGGCCAATTAAAGAAATATTTTAAAAATAAATTTTCAAAACCTTATTATTCCAGAACCCACCGATCGAATTAAATGATATTTACAGTGACAAATTAGGCATTCATTGTCTGTTAAATGCTGTTTCAACCCTCTAGGACGCTCCGTTTAGGAGTTATGGCCAATTAAAGAAATATTTCAAAAATCGATTTTCAAAACCTTATTATTCCAGAACCCACCGATCGAATTAAATGATATTTACAGTGACAAATTAGGCATCCATTGTCTGTTAAATGCGCCTACTTTCAACCCTCTAGGACGCTCCGTTTAGGAGTTATGGCCAATTAAAGAAATATTTTAAATATCGATTTTCAAAACCTTATTATTCCAGAACCCACCGATCGAATTAAATGATATTTACAGTGACAAATTAGGCATTCATTGTCTGTTAAATGCGCCTACTTTCAACCCTCTAGGACGCTCCGTTTAGGAGTTATGGCCAATTAAAGAAATATTTTAAAAATCGATTTTCAAAACCTTATTATTCCAGAACCCACCGATCGAATTAAATGAAATTTGCAGTCAAAAATTAGGCATTCATTGTCTGTTAAATGCGCCTACTTTCAACCCTCTAGGACGCTCCGTTTAGGAGTTATGGCCAATTAAAGAAATATTTCAAAAATCGATTTTCAAAACCTTATTATTCCAGAACCCACCGATCGAATTAAATGATATTTACAGTGACAAATTAGGCATCCATTGTCTGTTAAATGCGCCTACTTTCAACCCTCTAGGACGCTCCGTTTAGGAGTTATGGCCAATTAGGAGTTATGGCTTTAGGAGTTATGGCCTACTTTCAACCCTCTAGGACGCTCCGTTTAGGAGTTATGGCCAATTAAATGCGCCTACTTTCAACCCTCTAGGACGCTCCGTTTAGGAGTTATGGCCAATTAAAGAAATATTTAAAAAATCGATTTTCAAAACCTTATTATTCCAGAACCCACCGATCGAATTAAATGATATTTACAGTGACAAATTAGGCATTCATTGTCTGTTAAATGCGCCTACTTTCAACCCTCTAGGACGCTCCGTTTAGGAGTTATGGCCAATTAAAGAAATATTTTAAAAAAATTAAAGAAATATTTTAAAAATCGATTTTCAAAACCTTATTATTCCAGAACCCACCGATCGAATTAAATGAAATTTGCAGTCAAAAATTAGGCATTCATTGTCTGTTAAATGCGCCTACTTTCAACCCTCTAGGACGCTCCGTTTAGGAGTTATGGCCAATTAAAGAAATATTTTAAAAATCGATTTTCAAAACCTTATTATTCCAGAACCCACCGATCGAATTAAATGAAATTTGCAGTCAAAAATTAGGCATTCATTGTCTGTTAAATGCGCCTACTTTCAACCCTCTAGGACGCTCCGTTTAGGAGTTATGGCCAATTAAAGAAATATTTTAAAAATCGATTTTCAAAACCTTATTATTCCAGAACCCACCGATCGAATTAAATGAAATTTGCAGTCAAAAATTCGGCATTCATTGTCTGTTAAGTGCGACTCTTTTCAACCCTCTAGGACGCTCCGTTTAGGAGTTATGGCCAATTAAAGAAATATTTTAAAAATCGATTTTCAAAACCTTATTATTCCAGAACCCACCGATCGAATTAAATGAAATTTGCAGTCAAAAATTAGGCATTCATTGTCTGTTAAATGCGCCTACTTTCAACCCTCTAGGACGCTCCGTTTAGGAGTTATGGCCAATTAAAGAAATATTTTAAAAATAGATTTTTCAAAACCTTATTATTCCAGAACCCACCGATCGAATTAAATGAAATTTGCAGTCAAAAATTAGGCATTCATTGTCTGTTAAATGCGCCTACTTTCAACCCTCTAGGACGCTCCGTTTAGGAGTTATGGCCAATTCAAGAAATATTTTAAAAATAGATTTTTCAAAACCTTATTATTCCAGAACCCACCGATCGAATTAAATGAAATTTGCAGTCAAAAATTAGGCATTCATTGTCTGTTAAATGCGCCTACTTTCAACCCTCTAGGACGCTCCGTTTAGGAGTTATGGCCAATTAAAGAAATATTTTAAAAATCGATTTTCAAAACCTTATTATTCCAGAACCCACCGATCGAATTAAATGATATTTACAGTGACAAATTAGGCATTCATTGTCTGTTAAATGCGCCAACTTTCAACCCTCTAGGACGCTCCGTTTAGGAGTTATGGCCAATTAAAGAAATATTTTAAAAATCGATTTTCAAAACCTTATTATTCCAGAACCCACCGATCGAATTAAATGATATTTACAGTGACAAATTAGGCATTCATTGTCTGTTAAATGCGCCTACTTTCAACCCTCTAAGACGCTCCGTTTAGGAGTTATGGCCAATTAAAGAAATATTTTAAAAATAAATTTTCAAAACCTTATTATTCCAGAACCCACCGATCGAATTAAATGAGATTTACAGTGACAAATTAGGCATTCATTGTCTGTTAAATGCGCCTACTTTCAACCCTCTAGGACGCTCCGTTTAGGAGTTATGGCCAATTAAAGAAATATTTTAAAAATAAATTTTCAAAACCTTATTATTCCAGAACCCACCGATCGAATTAAATGAGATTTACAGTGACAAATTAGGCATTCATTGTCTGTTAAATGCGCCTACTTTCAACCCTCTAGGACGCTCCGTTTAGGAGTTATGGCCAATTAAAGAAATATTTTAAGAATCGATTTTCAAAACCTTATTATTCCAGAACCCACCGATCGAATTAAATGATATTTACAGTGACAAATTAGGCATTCATTGTCTGTTAAATGCTGTTTCAACCCTCTAGGACGCTCCGTTTAGGAGTTATGGCCAATTAAAGAAATATTTTAAAAATCGATTTTCAAAACCTTATTATTTCAGAATCCACCGATCGAATTAAATGAAATTTGCAGTCAAAAATTAGGCATTCATTGTCTGTTAAATGCGCATACTTTCAACCCTCTAGGACGCTCCGTTTAGGAGTTATGGCCAATTAAAGAAATATTTTAAAAATCGATTTTCAAAACCTTATTATTCCAGAACCCACCGATCGAATTAAATGATATTTACAGTGACAAATTAGGCATTCATTGTCTGGTAAATGCGCCTACTTTCCGTTTAGGAGTTATGGCCAATTAAAGAAATATTTTAAAAATAAATTTGCAAAACCTTATTATTCCAGAACCCACCGATCGAATTAAATGAAATTTGCAGTCAAAAATTAGGCATTCATTGTCTGTTAAATGCGCCTACTTTCAACCCTCTAGGACGCTCCGTTTAGGAGTTATGGCCAATTAAAGAAATATTTTAAAAATAAATTTTCAAAACCTTATTATTCCAGAACCCACCGATCGAATTAAAGTGACAAATTAGGCATTCATTGTCTGTTAAATGCTGTTTCAACCCTCTAGGACGCTCCGTTTAGGAGTTATGGCCAATTAAAGAAATATTTCAAAAATCGATTTTCAAAACCTTATTATTCCAGAACCCACCGATCGAATTAAATGATATTTACAGTGACAAATTAGGCATCCATTGTCTGTTAAATGCGCCTACTTTCAACCCTCTAGGACGCTCCGTTTAGGAGTTATGTCCAATTAAAGAAATATTTTAAAAAAATTAAAGAAATATTTTAAAAATCGATTTTCAAAACCTTATTATTCCAGAACCCACCGATCGAATTAAATGATATTTACAGTGACAAATTAGGCATTCATTGTCTGTTAAATGCGCCTACTTTCAACCCTCTAGGACGCTCCGTTTAGGAGTTATGGCCAATTAGGAGTTATGGCTTTAGGAGTTATGGCCTACTTTCAACCCTCTAGGACGCTCCGTTTAGGAGTTATGGCCAATTAAATGCGCCTACTTTCAACCCTCTAGGACGCTCCGTTTAGGAGTTATGGCCAATTAAAGAAATATTTTAAAAATCGATTTTCAAAACCTTATTATTCCAGAACCCACTGATCGAATTAAATGAAATTTGCAGTCAAAAATTAGGCATTCATTGTCTGTTAAATGCGCCTACTTTCAACCCTCTAGGACGCTCCGTTTAGGAGTTATGGCCAATTAAAGAAATATTTTAAAAATAAATTTTCAAAACCTTATTATTCCAGAACCCACCGATCGAATTAAATGATATTTACAGTGACAAATTAGGCATTCATTGTCTGTTAAATGCTGTTTCAACCCTCTAGGACGCTCCGTTTAGGAGTTATGGCCAATTAAAGAAATATTTTAAAAATCGATTTTCAAAACCTTATTATTCCAGAATCCACCGATCGAATTAAATGAAATTTGCAGTCAAAAATTAGGCATTCATTGTCTGTTAAATGCGCATACTTTCAACCCTCTAGGACGCTCCGTTTAGGAGTTATGGCCAATTAAAGAAATATTTTAAAAATAAATTTTCAAAACCTTATTATTCCAGAACCCACCGATCGAATTAAATGAAATTTGCAGTCAAAAATTAGGCATTCATTGTCTGTTAAATGCGCCTACTTTCAACCCTCTAGGACGCTCCGTTTAGGAGTTATGGCCAATTAAAGAAATATTTTAAAAATCGATTTTCAAAACCTTATTATTCCAGAACCCACCGATCGAATTAAATGAAATTTGCAGTCAAAAATTAGGCATTCATTGTCTGTTAAATGCGCCTACTTTCAACCCTCTAGGACGCTCCGTTTAGGAGTTATGGCCAATTAAAGAAATATTTTAAAAATCGATTTTCAAAACCTTATTATTCCAGAACCCACCGATCGAATTAAATGAAATTTGCAGTCAAAAATTAGGCATTCATTGTCTGTTAAATGCGCCTACTTACAACCCTCTAGGACGCTCCGTTTAGGAGTTATGGCCAATTAAAGAAATATTTTAAAAATAAATTTTCAAAACCTTATTATTCCAGAACCCACCGATCGAATTAAATGAAATTTGCAGTCAAAAATTAGGCATTCATTGTCTGTTAAATGCGCCTACTTTCAACCCTCTAGGACGCTCCGTTTAGGAGTTATGGCCAATTAAAGAAATATTTCAAAAATCGATTTTCAAAACCTTATTATTCCAGAACCCACCGATCGAATTAAATGATATTTACAGTGACAAATTAGGCATCCATTGTCTGTTAAATGCGCCTACTTTCAACCCTCTAGGACGCTCCGTTTAGGAGTTATGTCCAATTAAAGAAATATTTTAAAAAAATTAAAGAAATATTTTAAAAATCGATTTTCAAAACCTTATTATTCCAGAACCCACCGATCGAATTAAATGATATTTACAGTGACAAATTAGGCATTCATTGTCTGTTAAATGCGCCTACTTTCAACCCTCTAGGACGCTCCGTTTAGGAGTTATGGCCAATTAGGAGTTATGGCTTTAGGAGTTATGGCCTACTTTCAACCCTCTAGGACGCTCCGTTTAGGAGTTATGGCCAATTAAATGCGCCTACTTTCAACCCTCTAGGACGCTCCGTTTAGGAGTTATGGCCAATTAAAGAAATATTTTAAAAATCGATTTTCAAAACCTTATTATTCCAGAACCCACCGATCGAATTAAATGAAATTTGCAGTCAAAAATTAGGCATTCATTGTCTGTTAAATGCGCCTACTTTCAACCCTCTAGGACGCTCCGTTTAGGAGTTATGGCCAATTAAAGAAATATTTTAAAAATCGATTTTCAAAACCTTATTATTCCAGAACCCACCGATCGAATTAAATGATATTTACAGTGACAAATTAGGCATTCATTGTCTGTTAAATGCGCCTACTTTCAACCCTCTAGGACGCTCCGTTTAGGAGTTATGGCCAATTAGGAGTTATGGCTTTAGGAGTTATGGCCTACTTTCAACCCTCTAGGAGGCTCCGTTTAGGAGTTATGGCCAATTAAATGCGCCTACTTTCAACCCTCTAGGACGCTCCGTTTAGGAGTTATGACCAATTAAAGAAATATTTCAAAAATCGATTTTCAAAACCTTATTATTCCAGAACCCACCGATCGAATTAAATGATATTTACAGTGACAAATTAGGCATCCATTGTCTGTTAAATGCGCCTACTTTCAACCCTCTAGGACGCTCCGTTTAGGAGTTATGTCCAATTAAAGAAATATTTTAAAAAAATTAAAGAAATATTTTAAAAATCGATTTTCAAAACCTTATTATTCCAGAACCCACCGATCGAATTAAATGATATTTACAGTGACAAATTAGGCATTCATTGTCTGTTAAATGCGCCTACTTTCAACCCTCTAGGACGCTCCGTTTAGGAGTTATGGCCAATTAGGAGTTATGGCTTTAGGAGTTATGGCCTACTTTCAACCCTCTAGGACGCTCCGTTTAGGAGTTATGGCCAATTAAATGCGCCTACTTTCAACCCTCTAGGACGCTCCGTTTAGGAGTTATGGCCAATTAAAGAAATATTTTAAAAATCGATTTTCAAAACCTTATTATTCCAGAACCCACCGATCGAATTAAATGAAATTTGCAGTCAAAAATTAGGCATTCATTGTCTGTTAAATGCGCCTACTTTCAACCCTCTAGGACGCTCCGTTTAGGAGTTATGGCCAATTAGGAGTTATGGCTTTAGGAGTTATGGCCTACTTTCAACCCTCTAGGACGCTCCGTTTAGGAGTTATGGCCAATTAAATGCGCCTACTTTCAACCCTCTAGGACGCTCCGTTTAGGAGTTATGGCCAATTAAAGAAATATTTTAAAAATCGATTTTCAAAACCTTATTATTCCAGAACCCACCGATCGAATTAAATGATATTTACAGTGACAAATTAGGCATTCATTGTCTGTTAAATGCGCCTACTTTCAACCCTCTAGGACGCTCCGTTTAGGAGTTATGGCCAATTAAAGAAATATTTTAAAAATCGATTTTCAAAACCTTATTATTCCAGAACCCACCGATCGAATTAAATGATATTTACAGTGACAAATTAGGCATTCATTGTCTGTTAAATGCGCCTACTTTCAACCCTCTAGGACGCTCCGTTTAGGAGTTATGGCCAATTAAAGAAATATTTCAAAAATCGATTTTCAAAACCTTATTATTCCAGAACCCACCGATCGAATTAAATGATATTTACAGTGACAAATTAGGCATCCATTGTCTGTTAAATGCGCCTACTTTCAACCCTCTAGGACGCTCCGTTTAGGAGTGATGTCCAATTAAAGAAATATTTTAAAAAAATTAAAGAAATATTTTAAAAAAATTAAAGAAATATTTTAAAAATCGATTTTCAAAACCTTATTATTCCAGAACCCACCGATCGAATTAAATGAAATTTGCAGTCAAAAATTAGGCATTCATTGTCTGTTAAATGCGCCTACTTTCAACCCTCTAGGACGCTCCGTTTACGAGTTATGGCCAATTAAAGAAATATTTCAAAAATCGATTTTCAAAACCTTATTATTCCAGAACCCACCGATCGAATTAAATGATATTTACAGTGACAAATTAGGCATCCATTGTCTGTTAAATGCGCCTACTTTCAACCCTCTAGGACGCTCCGTTTAGGAGTTATGTCCAATTAAAGAAATATTTTAAAAAAATTAAAGAAATATTTTAAAAATCGATTTTCAAAACCTTATTATTCCAGAACCCACCGATCGAATTAAATGATATTTACAGTGACAAATTAGGCATTCATTGTCTGTTAAATGCGCCTACTTTCAACCCTCTAGGACGCTCCGTTTAGGAGTTATGGCCAATTAAAGAAATATTTTAAAAATCGATTTTCAAAACCTTATTATTCCAGAACCCACCGATCGAATTAAATGATATTTACAGTGACAAATTAGGCATTCATTGTCTGTTAAATGCGCCTACTTTCAACCCTCTAGGACGCTCCGTTTAGGAGTTATGGCCAATTAGGAGTTATGGCTTTAGGAGTTATGGCCTACTTTCAACCCTCTAGGACGCTCCGTTTAGGAGTTATGGCCAATTAAATGCGCCTACTTTCAACCCTCTAGGACGCTCCGTTTAGGAGTTATGGCCAATTAAAGAAATATTTTAAAAATAAATTTTCAAAACCTTATTATTCCAGAACCCACCGATCGAATTAAATGAAATTTGCAGTCAAAAATTAGGCATTCATTGTCTGTTAAATGCGCCTACTTTCAACCCTCTAGGACGCTCCGTTTAGGAGTTATGGCCAATTAAAGAAATATTTTAAAAATCGATTTTCAAAACCTTATTATTCCAGAACCCACCGATCGAATTAAATGATATTTACAGTGACAAATTAGGCATTCATTGTCTGTTAAATGCGCCTACTTTCAACCCTCTAGGACGCTCCGTTTAGGAGTTATGGCCAATTAAAGAAATATTTTAAAAATCGATTTTCAAAACCTTATTATTCCAGAACCCACCGATCGAATTAAATGAAATTTGCAGTCAAAAATTAGGCATTCATTGTCTGTTAAATGCGCCTACTTTCAACCCTCTAGGACGCTCCGTTTAGGAGTTATGGCCAATTAAAGAAATATTTTAAAAATCGATTTTCAAAACCTTATTATTCCAGAACCCACCGATCGAATTAAATGATATTTACAGTGACAAATTAGGCATTCATTGTCTGTTAAATGCGCCTACTTTCAACCCTCTAGGACGCTCCGTTTAGGAGTTATGGCCAATTAAAGAAATATTTTAAAAATAGATTTTCAAAACATTATTATTCCAGAACCCACCGATCGAATTAAATGAAATTTGCAGTCAAAAATTAGGCATTCATTGTCTGTTAAATGCGCCTACTTTCAACCCTCTAGGACGCTCCGTTTAGGAGTTATGGCCAATTAAAGAAATATTTTAAAAATCGATTTTCAAAACCTTATTATTCCAGAACCCACCGATCGAATTAAATGATATTTACAGTGACAAATTAGGCATTCATTGTCTGTTAAATGCGCCTACTTTCAACCCTCTAGGACGCTCCGTTTAGGAGTTATGGCCAATTAAAGAAATATTTCAAAAATCGATTTTCAAAACCTTATTATTCCAGAACCCACCGATCGAATTAAATGATATTTACAGTGACAAATTAGGCATCCATTGTCTGTTAAATGCGCCTACTTTCAACCCTCTAGGACGCTCCGTTTAGGAGTTATGTCCAATTAAAGAAATATTTTAAAAAAATTAAAGAAATATTTTAAAAATCTATTTTCAAAACCTTATTATTCCAGAACCCACCGATCGAATTAAATGATATTTACAGTGACAAATTAGGCATTCATTGTCTGTTAAATGCGCCTACTTTCAACCCTCTAGGACGCTCCGTTTAGGAGTTATGGCCAATTAGGAGTTATGGCTTTAGGAGTTATGGCCTACTTTCAACCCTCTAGTACGCTCCGTTTAGGAGTTATGGCCAATTAAATGCGCCTACTTTCAACCCTCTAGGACGCTCCGTTTAGGAGTTATGGCCAATTAAAGAAATATTTTAAAAATCGATTTTCAAAACCTTATTATTCCAGAACCCACCGATCGAATTAAATGAAATTTGCAGTCAAAAATTAGGCATTCATTGTCTGTTAAATGCGCCTACTTTCAACCCTCTAGGACGCTCCGTTTAGGAGTTATGGCCAATTAAAGAAATATTTTAAAAATCGATTTTCAAAACCTTATTATTCCAGAACCCACCGATCGAATTAAATGATATTTACAGTGACAAATTAGGCATTCATTGTCTGTTAAATGCGCCTACTTTCAACCCTCTAGGACGCTCCGTTTAGGAGTTATGGCCAATTAGGAGTTATGGCTTTAGGAGTTATGGCCTACTTTCAACCCTCTAGGACGCTCCGTTTAGGAGTTATGGCCAATTAAATGCGCCTACTTTCAACACTCTAGGACGCTCCGTTTAGGAGTTATGGCCAATTAAAGAAATATTTTAAAAATCGATTTTCAAAACCTTATTATTCCAGAACCCACCGATCGAATTAAATGATATTTACAGTGACAAATTAGGCATTCATTGTCTGTTAAATGCGCCTACTTTCAACCCTCTAGGACGCTCCGTTTAGGAGTTATGGCCAATTAGGAGTTATGGCTTTAGGAGTTATGGCCTACTTTCAACCCTCTAGGACGCTCCGTTTAGGAGTTATGGCCAATTAAATGCGCCTACTTTCAACCCTCTAGGACGCTCCGTTTAGGAGTTATGGCCAATTAAAGAAATATTTTAAAAATCGATTTTCAAAACCTTATTATTCCAGAACCCACCGATCGAATTAAATGATATTTACAGTGACAAATTAGGCATTCATTGTCTGTTAAATGCGCCTACTTTCAACCCTCTAGGACGCTCCGTTTAGGAGTTATGGCCAATTAAAGAAATATTTCAAAAATCGATTTTCAAAACCTTATTATTCCAGAACCCACCGATCGAATTAAATGATATTTACAGTGACAATGATATTTAACTCCTAATTGGCCATAACTCCATCCATTGTCTGTTAAATGCGCCTACTTACAACCCTCTAGGACGCTCCGTTTAGGAGTTATGGCCAATTAAAGAAATATTTTAAAAATAAATTTTCAAAACCTTATTATTCCAGAACCCACCGATCGAATTAAATGAAATTTGCAGTCAAAAATTAGGCATTCATTGTCTGTTAAATGCGCCTACTTTCAACCCTCTAGGACGCTCCGTTTAGGAGTTATGGCCAATTAAAGAAATATTTTAAAAATCGATTTTCAAAACCTTATTATTCCAGAACCCACCGATCGAATTAAATGATATTTACAGTGACAAATTAGGCATTCATTGTCTGTTAAATGCGCCTACTTTCAACCCTCTAGGACGCTCCGTTTAGGAGTTATGGCCAATTAAAGAAATATTTTAAAAATAGATTTTCAAAACATTATTATTCCAGAACCCACCGATCGAATTAAATGAAATTTGCAGTCAAAAATTAGGCATTCATTGTCTGTTAAATGCGCCTACTTTCAACCCTCTAGGACGCTCCGTTTAGGAGTTATGGCCAATTAAAGAAATATTTTAAAAATCGATTTTCAAAACCTTATTATTCCAGAACCCACCGATCGAATTAAATGAAATTTGCAGTCAAAAATAAGGCATTCATTGTCTGTTAAATGCGCCTACTTTCAACCCTCTTGGACGCTCCGTTTAGGAGTTATGGCCAATTAAAGAAATATTTTAAAAATCGATTTTCAAAACCTTATTATTCCAGAACCCACCGATCGAATTAAATGATATTTACAGTGACAAATTAGGCATTCATTGTCTGTTAAATGCGCCTACTTTCAACCCTCTAGGACGCTCCGTTTAGGAGTTATGGCCAATTAAAAAAATATTTTAAAAATAGATTTTCAAAACATTATTATTCCAGAACCCACCGATCGAATTAAATGAAATTTGCAGTCAAAAATTAGGCATTCATTGTCTGTTAAATGCGCCTACTTTCAACCCTCTAGGACGCTCCGTTTAGGAGTTATGGCCAATTAAAGAAATATTTTAAAAATCGATTTTCAAAACCTTATTATTCCAGAACCCACCGATCGAATTAAATGAAATTTGCAGTCAAAAATTAGGCATTCATTGTCTGTTAAATGCGCCTACTTTCAACCCTCTAGGACGCTCCGTTTAGGAGTTATGGCCAATTAAAGAAATATTTTAAAAATCGATTTTCAAAACCTTATTATTCCAGAACCCACCGATCGAATTAAATGAAATTTGCAGTCAAAAATTAGGCATTCATTGTCTGTTAAATGCGCCTACTTTCAACCCTCTAGGACGCTCCGTTTAGGAGTTATGGCCAATTAAAGAAATATTTTAAAAAAATTAAAGAAATATTTTAAAAATCGATTTTCAAAACCTTATTATTCCAGAACCCACCGATCGAATTAAATGATATTTACAGTGACAAATTAGGCATCCATTGTCTGTTAAATGCGCCTACTTTCAACCCTCTAGGACGCTCCGTTTAGGAGTTATGGCCAATTAAAGAAATATTTTAAAAAAATTAAAGAAATATTTTGACCTTATTATTCCAGAACCCACCGATCGAATTAAATGATATTTACAGTGAAAAATTAGGCATTCATTGTCTGTTAAATGCGCCTACTTTCAACCCTCTAGGACGCTCCGTTTAGGAGTTATGGCCAATTAAAGAAATATTTCAAAAATCGATTTTCAAAACCTTATTATTCCAGAACCCACCGATCGAATTAAATGATTTTTACAGTGACAAATTAGGCATCCATTGTCTGTTAAATGCGCCTACTTTCAACCCTCTAGGACGCTCCGTTTAGGAGTTATGTCCAATTAAAGAAATATTTTAAAAAAATTAAAGAAATATTTTAAAAATCGATTTTCAAAACCTTATTATTCCAGAACCCACCGATCGAATTAAATGATATTTACAGTGACAAATTAGGCATTCATTGTCTGTTAAATGCGCCTACTTTCAACCCTCTAGGACGCTCCGTTTAGGAGTTATGGCCAATTAAAGAAATATTTTAAAAAAATTAAAGAAATATTTTAAAAATCGATTTTCAAAACCTTATTATTCCAGAACCCACCGATCGAATTAAATGATATTTACAGTGACAAATTAGGCATTCATTGTCTGTTAAATGCGCCTACTTTCAACCCTCTAGGACGCTCCGTTTAGGAGTTATGGCCAATTAAAGAAATATTTTAAAAATAGATTTTCAAAACATTATTATTCCAGAACCCACCGATCGAATTAAATGAAATTTGCAGTCAAAAATTAGGCATTCATTGTCTGTTAAATGCGCCTACTTTCAACCCTCTAGGACGCTCCGTTTAGGAGTTATGGCCAATTAAAGAAATATTTTAAAAATCGATTTTCAAAACCTTATTATTCCAGAACCCACCGATCGAATTAAATGATATTTACAGTGACAAATTAGGCATCCATTGTCTGTTAAATGCGCCTACTTTCAACCCTCTAGGACGCTCCGTTTAGGAGTTATGTCCAATTAAAGAAATATTTTAAAAAAATTAAAGAAATATTTTAAAAATCGATTTTCAAAACCTTATTATTCCAGAACCCACCGATCGAATTAAATGATATTTACAGTGACAAATTAGGCATTCATTGTCTGTTAAATGCGCCTACTTTCAACCCTCTAGGACGCTCCGTTTAGGAGTTATGGCCAATTAAAGAAATATTTCAAAAATCGATTTTCAAAACCTTATTATTCCAGAACCCACCGATCGAATTAAATGATATTTACAGTGACAAATTAGGCATCCATTGTCTGTTAAATGCGCCTACTTTCAACCCTCTAGGACGCTCCGTTTAGGAGTTATGTCCAATTAAAGAAATATTTTAAAAAAATTAAAGAAATATTTTAAAAATCGATTTTCAAAACCTTATTATTCCAGAACCCACCGATCGAATTAAATGATATTTACAGTGACAAATTAGGCATTCATTGTCTGTTAAATGCGCCTACTTTCAACCCTCTAGGACGCTCCGTTTAGGAGTTATGGCCAATTAAATGCGCCTACTTTCAACCCTCTAGGACGCTCCGTTTAGGAGTTATGGCCAATTAAAGAAATATTTTAAAAATCGATTTTCAAAACCTTATTATTCCAGAACCCACCGATCGAATTAAATGATATTTACAGTGACAAATTAGGCATTCATTGTCTGTTAAATGCGCCTACTTTCAACCCTCTAGGACGCTCCGTTTAGGAGTTATGTCCAATTAAAGAAATATTTTAAAAAAATTAAAGAAATATTTCAAAAATCGATTTTCAAAACCTTATTATTCCAGAACCCACCGATCGAATTAAATGATATTTACAGTGACAAATTAGGCATCCATTGTCTGTTAAATGCGCCTACTTTCAACCCTCTAGGACGCTCCGTTTAGGAGTTATGTCCAATTAAAGAAATATTTTAAAAAAATTAAAGAAATATTTTAAAAATCGATTTTCAAAACCTTATTATTCCAGAACCCACCGATCGAATTAAATGATATTTACAGTGACAAATAAGGCATCCATTGTCTGTTAAATGCGCCTACTTTCAACCCTCTAGGACGCTCCGTTTAGGAGTTATGGCCAATTAAAGAAATATTTTAAAAAAATTAAAGAAATATTTTAAAAATCGATTTTCAAAACCTTATTATTCCAGAACCCACCGATCGAATTAAATGATATTTACAGTGACAAATTAGGCATCCATTGTCTGTTAAATGCGCCTACTTTCAACCCTCTAGGACGCTCCGTTTAGGAGTTATGGCCAATTAAAGAAATATTTTGAAAATCGATTTTCAAAACCTTATTATTCCAGAACCCACCGATCGAATTAAATGAAATTTGCAGTCAAAAATTAGGCATTCATTGTCTGTTAAATGCGCCTACTTTCAACCCTCTAGGACGCTCCGTTTAGGAGTTATGGCCAATTAAAGAAATATTTTGAAAATCGATTTTCAAAACCTTATTATTCCAGAACCCACCGATCGAATTAAATGATATTTACAGTGACAAATTAGGCATTCATTGTCTGTTAAATGCGCCTACTTTCAACCCTCTAGGACGCTCCGTTTAGGAGTTATGGCCAATTAAAGAAATATTTAAAAAATCGATATGGCCAATTAAAGAAATATTTTAAAAATCGATTTTCAAAACCTTATTATTCCAGAACCCACCGATCGAATTAAATGATATTTACAGTGACAAATTAGGCATTCATTGTCTGTTAAATGCGCCTACTTTCAACCCTCTAGGACGCTCCGTTTAGGAGTTATGGCCAATTAAAGAAATATTTTAAAAATCGATTTTCAAAACCTTATTATTCCAGAACCCACCGATCGAATTAAATGATATTTACAGTGACAAATTAGGCATTCATTGTCTGTTAAATGCGCCTACTTTCAACCCTCTAGGACGCTCCGTTTAGGAGTTATGGCCAATTAAAGAAATATTTTAAAAATCGATTTTCAAAACCTTATTATTCCAGAACCCACCGATCGAATTAAATGATATTGACAGTGACAAATTAGGCATTCATTGTCTGTTAAATGCGCCTACTTTCAACCCTCTAGGACGCTCCGTTTAGGAGTTATGGCCAATTAAAGAAATATTTTAAAAATCGATTTTCAAAACCTTATTATTCCAGAACCCACCGATCGAATTAAATGATATTTACAGTGACAAATTAGGCATTCATTGTCTGTTAAATGCGCCTACTTTCAACCCTCTAGGACGCTCCGTTTAGGAGTTATGGCCAATTAAAGAAATATTTTAAAAATCGATTTTTAAAACCTTATTATTCCAGAACCCACCGATCGAATTAAATGAAATTTGCAGTCAAAAATTAGGCATTCATTGTCTGTTAAATGCGCCTACTTTCAACCCTCTAGGACGCTCCGTTTAGGAGTTATGGCCAATTAAAGAAATATTTTAAAAATAGATTTTCATAACCTTATTATTCCAGAACCCACCGATCGAATTAAATGATATTTACAGTGACAAATTAGGCATTCATTGTCTGTTAAATGCGCCTACTTTCAACCCTCTAGGACGCTCCGTTTAGGAGTTATGGCCAATTAAAGAAATATTTTAAAAATCAATTTTCAAAACCTTATTATTCCAGAACCCACCGATCGAATTAAATGATATTTACAGTGACAAATTAGGCATTCATTGTCTGTTAAATGCGCCTACTTTCAACCCTCTAGGACGCTCCGTTTAGGAGTTATGGCCAATTAAAGAAATATTTTAAAAATCGATTTTCAAAACCTTATTATTCCAGAACCCACCGATCGAATTAAATGAAATTTGCAGTAAAAAATTAGGCATTCATTGTCTGTTAAATGCGCCTACTTTCAACCCTCTAGGACGCTCCGTTTAGGAGTTATGGCCAATTAAAGAAATATTTTAAAAATCGATTTTCAAAACCTTATTATTCAGAACCCACCGATCGAATTAAATGATATTTACAGTGACAAATTAGGCATTCATTGTCTGTTAAATGCGCCTACTTTCAACCCCCTAGGACGCTCCGTTTAGGAGTTATGGCCAATTAAAGAAATATTTTAAAAATCGATTTTCAAAACCTTATTATTCCAGAACCCACCAATCGAATTAAATAAAATTTGCAGTCAAAAATTAGGCATTCATTGTCTGTTAAATGCGCCTACTTTCAACCCTCTAGGACGCTCCGTTTAGGAGTTATGGCCAATTAAAGAAATATTTTAAAAATCTATTTTCAAAACCTTATTATTCCAGAACCCACCGATCGAATTAAATAAAATTTGCAGTCAAAAATTAGGCATTCATTGTCTGTTAAATGCGCCTACTTTCAACCCTCTAGGACGCTCCGTTTAGGAGTTATGGCCAATTAAAGAAATATTTTAAAAATCTATTTTCAAAACCTTATTATTCCAGAACCCACCGATCGAATTAAATAAAATTTGCAGTCAAAAATTAGGCATTCATTGTCTGTTAAATGCGCCTACTTTCAACCCTCTAGGACGCTCCGTTTAGGAGTTATGGCCAATTAAAGAAATATTTTAAAAATCTATTTTCAAAACCTTATTATTCCAGAACCCACCGATCGAATTAAATACAATTTGCAGTCAAAAATTAGGCATTCATTGTCTGTTAAATGCGCCTACTTTCAACCCTCTAGGACGCTCCGTTTAGGAGTTATGGCCAATTAAAGAAATATTTTAAAAACCGATTTTCAAAACCTTATTATTCCAGAACCCACCGATCGAATTAAATGAAATTTGCATTCAAAAATTAGGCATTCATTGTCTGTTAAATGCGCCTACTTTCAACCCTCTAGGACGCTCCGTTTAGGAGTTATGGCCAATTAAAGAAATATTTTGAAAATCGATTTTCAAAACCTTATTATTCCAGAACCCACCGATCGAATTAAATGATATTTACAGTGACAAATTAGGCATTCATTGTCTGTTAAATGCGCCTACTTTCAACCCTCTAGGACGCTCCGTTTAGGAGTTATGGCCAATTAAAGAAATATTTCAAAAATCGATTTTCAAAACCTTATTATTCCAGAACCCACCGATCGAATTAAATGATATTTACAGTGACAAATTAGGCATTCATTGTCTGTTAAATGCGCCTACTTTCAACCCTCTAGGACGCTCCGTTTAGGAGTTATGTCCAATTAAAGAAATATTTTAAAAAAATTAAAGAAATATTTTAAAAATCGATTTTCAAAACCTTATTATTCCAGAACCCACCGATCGAATTAAATGATATTTACAGTGACAAATTAGGCATTCATTGTCTGTTAAATGCGCCTACTTTCAACCCTCTAGGACGCTCCGTTTAGGAGTTATGGCCAATTAAAGAAATATTTTAAAAATCGATTTTCAAAACCTTATTATTCCAGAACCCACCGATCGAATTAAATGATATTTACAGTGACAAATTAGGCATTCATTGTCTGTTAAATGCGCCTACTTTCAACCCTCTAGGACGCTCCGTTTAGGAGTTATGTCCAATTAAAGAAATATTTTAAAAAAATTAAAGAAATATTTCAAAAATCGATTTTCAAAACCTTATTATTCCAGAACCCACCGATCGAATTAAATGATATTTACAGTGACAAATTAGGCATCCATTGTCTGTTAAATGCGCCTACTTTCAACCCTCTAGGACGCTCCGTTTAGGAGTTATGTCCAATTAAAGAAATATTTTAAAAAAATTAAAGAAATATTTTAAAAATCGATTTTCAAAACCTTATTATTCCAGAACCCACCGATCGAATTAAATGATATTTACAGTGACAAATAAGGCATCCATTGTCTGTTAAATGCGCCTACTTTCAGCCCTCTAGGACGCTCCGTTTAGGAGTTATGGCCAATTAAAGAAATATTTTAAAAAAATTAAAGAAATATTTTAAAAATCGATTTTCAAAACCTTATTATTCCAGAACCCACCGATCGAATTAAATGATATTTACAGTGACAAATTAGGCATCCATTGTCTGTTAAATGCGCCTACTTTCAACCCTCTAGGACGCTCCGTTTAGGAGTTATGGCCAATTAAAGAAATATTTTGAAAATCGATTTTCAAAACCTTATTATTCCAGAACCCACCGATCGAATTAAATGAAATTTGCAGTCAAAAATTAGGCATTCATTGTCTGTTAAATGCGCCTACTTTCAACCCTCTAGGACGCTCCGTTTAGGAGTTATGGCCAATTAAAGAAATATTTTGAAAATCGATTTTCAAAACCTTATTATTCCAGAACCCACCGATCGAATTAAATGATATTTACAGTGACAAATTAGGCATTCATTGTCTGCAAAATGCGCCTACTTTCAACCCTCTAGGACGCTCCGTTTAGGAGTTATGGCCAATTAAAGAAATATTTAAAAAATCGATATGGCCAATTAAAGAAATATTTTAAAAATCGATTTTCAAAACCTTATTATTCCAGAACCCACCGATCGAATTAAATGATATTTACAGTGACAAATTAGGCATTCATTGTCTGTTAAATGCGCCTACTTTCAACCCTCTAGGACGCTCCGTTTAGGAGTTATGGCCAATTAAAGAAATATTTTAAAAATCGATTTTCAAAACCTTATTATTCCAGAACCCACCGATCGAATTAAATGATATTTACAGTGACAAATTAGGCATTCATTGTCTGTTAAATGCGCCTACTTTCAACCCTCTAGGACGCTCCGTTTAGGAGTTATGGCCAATTAAAGAAATATTTTAAAAATCGATTTTCAAAACCTTATTATTCCAGAACCCACCGATCGAATTAAATGATATTGACAGTGACAAATTAGGCATTCATTGTCTGTTAAATGCGCCTACTTTCAACCCTCTAGGACGCTCCGTTTAGGAGTTATGGCCAATTAAAGAAATATTTTAAAAATCGATTTTCAAAACCTTATTATTCCAGAACCCACCGATCGAATTAAATGATATTTACAGTGACAAATTAGGCATTCATTGTCTGTTAAATGCGCCTACTTTCAACCCTCTAGGACGCTCCGTTTAGGAGTTATGGCCAATTAAAGAAATATTTTAAAAATCGATTTTTAAAACCTTATTATTCCAGAACCCACCGATCGAATTAAATGAAATTTGCAGTCAAAAATTAGGCATTCATTGTCTGTTAAATGCGCCTACTTTCAACCCTCTAGGACGCTCCGTTTAGGAGTTATGGCCAATTAAAGAAATATTTTAAAAATCGATTTTCAAAACCTTATTATTCAGAACCCACCGATCGAATTAAATGATATTTACAGTGACAAATTAGGCATTCATTGTCTGTTAAATGCGCCTAATTTCAACCCCCTAGGACGCTCCGTTTAGGAGTTATGGCCAATTAAAGAAATATTTTAAAAATCGATTTTCAAAACCTTATTATTCCAGAACCCACCGATCGAATTAAATAAAATTTGCAGTCAAAAATTAGGCATTCATTGTCTGTTAAATGCGCCTACTTTCAACCCTCTAGGACGCTCCGTTTAGGAGTTATGGCCAATTAAAGAAATATTTTAAAAATCTATTTTCAAAACCTTATTATTCCAGAACCCACCGATCGAATTAAATAAAATTTGCAGTCAAAAATTAGGCATTCATTGTCTGTTAAATGCGCCTACTTTCAACCCTCTAGGACGCTCCGTTTAGGAGTTATGGCCAATTAAAGAAATATTTTAAAAATCTATTTTCAAAACCTTATTATTCCAGAACCCACCGATCGAATTAAATAAAATTTGCAGTCAAAAATTAGGCATTCATTGTCTGTTAAATGCGCCTACTTTCAACCCTCTAGGACGCTCCGTTTAGGAGTTATGGCCAATTAAAGAAATATTTTAAAAACCGATTTTCAAAACCTTATTATTCCAGAACCCACCGATCGAATTAAATGAAATTTGCATTCAAAAATTAGGCATTCATTGTCTGTTAAATGCGCCTACTTTCAACCCACTAGGACGCTCCGTTTAGGAGTTATGGCCAATTAAAGAAATATTTTAAAAATAGATTTTCAAAACCTTATTATTCCAGAACCCACCGATCGAATTAAATGATATTTACAGTGACAAATTAGGCATTCATTGTCTGTTAAATGCGCCTACTTTCAACCCTCTAGGACACTCCGTTTAGGAGTTATGGCCAATTAAAGAAATATTTTAAAAATCGATTTTCAAAACCTTATTATTCCAGAACATACCAATCGAATTAAATGAAATTTGCATTCAAAAATTAGGCATTCATTGTCTGTTAAATGCGCCTACCTTCAACCCCCTAGGACGCTCCGTTTAGGAGTTATGGCCAATTAAAGAAATATTTTAAAAATCGATTTTCAAAACCTTATTATTCCAGAACCCACCAATCGAATTAAATGAAATTTGCAGTCAAAAATTAGGCATTCATTGTCTGTTAAATGCGCCTACTTTCAACCCTCTAGGACGCTCCGTTTAGGAGTTATGGCCAATTAAAGAAATATTTTAAAAACCGATTTTCAAAACCTTATTATTCCAGAACTCACCGATCGAATTAAATGATATTTACAGTGACAAATTAGGCATTCATTGTCTGTTAAATGCGCCTACTTTCAACCCTCTAGGACGCTCCGTTTAGGAGTTATGGCCAATTAAAGAAATATTTTAAAAATATATTTTCAAAACCTTATTATTCCAGAACCCACCAATCGAATTAAATGAAATTTGCAGTCAAAAATTAGGCATTCATTGTCTGTTAAATGCGCCTACTTTCAACCCCCTAGGACGCTCCGTTTAGGAGTTATGGCCAATTAAAGAAATATTTTAAAAATAGATTTTCAAAACCTTATTATTCCAGAACCCACCGATCGAATTAAATGAAATTTGCATTCAAAAATTAGGCATTCATTGTCTGTTAAATGCGCCTACTTTCAACCCACTAGGACGCTCCGTTTAGGAGTTATGGCCAATTAAAGAAATATTTTAAAAATAGATTTTCAAAACCTTATTATTCCAGAACCCACCGATCGAATTAAATGATATTTACAGTGACAAATTAGGCATTCATTGTCTGTTAAATGCGCCTACTTTCAACCCCCTAGGACGCTCCGTTTAGGAGTTATGGCCAATTAAAGAAATATTTTAAAAATAGATTTTCAAAACCTTATTATTCCAGAACCCACCGATCGAATTAAATGAAATTTGCATTCAAAAATTAGGCATTCATTGTCTGTTAAATACTTTCAACCCACTAGGACGCTCCGTTTAGGAGTTATGGCCAATTAAAGAAATATTTTAAAAATAGATTTTCAAAACCTTATTATTCCAGAACCCACCGATCGAATTAAATGATATTTACAGTGACAAATTAGGCATTCATTGTCTGTTAAATGCGCCTACTTTCAACCCTCTAGGACGCTCCGTTTAGGAGTTATGGCCAATTAAAGAAATATTTTAAAAACCGATTTTCAAAACCTTATTATTCCAGAACCCACCGATCGAATTAAATGAAATTTGCATTCAAAAATTAGGAATTCATTGTCTGTTAAATGCGCCTACTTTCAACCCTCTAGGACGCTCCGTTTAGGAGTTATGGCCAATTAAAGAAATATTTTAAAAATCGATTTTCAAAACCTTATTATTCCAGAACCCACCGATCGAATTAAATGATATTTACAGTGACAAATTAGGCATTCATTGTCTGTTAAATGCGCCTACTTTCAACCCTCTCGGACGCTCCGTTTAGGAGTTATGGCCAATTAAAGAAATATTTTAAATATCGATTTTCAAAACCTTATTATTCCAGAACCCACCGATCGAATTAAATGAAATTTGCAGTCAAAAATTAGGCATTCATTGTCTGTTAAATGCGCATACTTTCAACCCTCTAGGACGCTCCGTTTAGGAGTTATGGCCAATTAAAGAAATATTTTAAATATCGATTTTCAAAACCTTATTATTCCAGAACCCACCGATCGAATTAAATGATATTTACAGTGACAAATTAGGCATTCATTGTCTGTTAAATGCGCCTACTTTCAACCCTCTAGGACGCTCCGTTTAGGAGTTATGGCCAATTAAAGAAATATTTTAAAAACCGATTTTCAAAACCTTATTATTCCAGAACCCACCGATCGAATTAAATGAAATTTGCATTCAAAAATTAGGCATTCATTGTCTGTTAAATGCGCCTACTTTCAACCCTCTAGGACGCTCCGTTTAGGAGTTATGGCCAATTAAAGAAATATTTTAAAAATCGATTTTCAAAACCTTATTATTCCAGAACACACCGATCGAATTAAATGATATTTACAGTGACAAATTAGGCATTCATTGTCTGTTAAATGCGCCTACTTTCAACCCTCTAGGACACTCCGTTTAGGAGTTATGGCCAATTAAAGAAATATTTTAAATATCGATTTTCAAAACCTTATTATTCCAGAACCCACCGATCGAATTAAATGATATTTACAGTGACAAATTAGGCATTCATTGTCTGTTAAATGCGCCTACTTTCAACCCTCTAGGACGCTCCGTTTAGGAGTTATGGCCAATTAAAGAAATATTTTAAAAATAGTTTTTCAAAACCTTATTATTCCAGAACCCAATTAAAGAAAAATTTAAAAATCTATTTTCAAAACCTTATTATTCCAGAACCCACCGATCGAATTAAATGATATTTACAGTGACAAATTAGGCATTCATTGTCTGTTAAATGCGCCTACTTTCAACCCTCTAGGACGCTCCGTTTAGGAGTTATGGCCAATTAAAGAAATATTTTAAAAATCGATTTTCAAATCCTTATTATTCCAGAATCCACCGATCGAATTAAATGATATTTACAGTGACAAATTAGGCATTCATTGTCTGTTAAATGCGCCTACTTTCAACCCTCTAGGACGCTCCGTTTAGGAGTTATGGCCAATTAAAGAAATATTTTAAAAATCTATTTTCAAAACCTTATTATTCCAGAACCCACCGATCGAATTAAATGATATTTACAGTGACAAATTAGGCATTGATTGTCTGTTAAATGCGCCTACTTTCAACCCTCTAGGACGCTCCGTTTAGGAGTTATGGCCAATTAAAGAAATATTTTAAAAATCGATTTTCAAAACCTTATTATTCCAGAGCCCACCGATCGAATTAAATGATATTTACAGTGACAAATTAGGCATTCATTGTCTGTTAAATGCGCCTACTTTCAACCCTCTAGGACGCTCCGTTTAGGAGTTATGGCCAATTAAAGAAATATTTTAAAAATCGATTTTCAAATCCTTATTATTCCAGAATCCACCGATCGAATTAAATGATATTTACAGTGACAAATTAGGCATTCATTGTCTGTTAAATGCGCCTACTTTCAACCCTCTAGGACGCTCCGTTTAGGAGTTATGGCCAATTAAAGAAATATTTTAAAAATCGATTTTCAAATCCTTATTATTCCAGAATCCACCGATCGAATTAAATGATATTTACAGTGACAAATTAGGCATTCATTGTCTGTTAAATGCGCCTACTTTCAACCCTCTAGGACGCTCCGTTTAGGAGTTATGGCCAATTAAAGAAATATTTTAAAAATCGATTTTCAAAACCTTATTATTCCAGAGCCCACCGATCGAATTAAATGATATTTACAGTGACAAATTAGGCATTCATTGTCTGTTAAATGCGCCTACTTTCAACCCTCTAGGACGCTCCGTTTAGGAGTTATGGCCAATTAAAGAAATATTTTAAAAATAGATTTTCAAAACCTTATTATTCCAGAATCCACCGATCGAATTAAATGATATTTACAGTGACAAATTAGGCATTCATTGTCTGTTAAATGCGCCTACTTTCAACCCTCTAGGACGCTCCGTTTAGGAGTTATGGCCAATTAAAGAAATATTTTAAAAATAGATTTTCAAAACCTTATTATTCCAGAATCCACCGATCGAATTAAATGATATTTACAGTGACAAATTAGGCATTCATTGTCTGTTAAATGCGCCTACTTTCAACCCTCTAGGACGCTTCATTTAGGAGTTATGACCAATTAAAGAAATATTTTAAAAATCGATTTTCAAAACCGTATTATTCCAGAACCCACCGATCGAATTAAATGAAATTTGCAGTCAAAAATTAGGCATTCATTGTCTGTTAAATGCGCCTACTTTCAACCCTCTAGGACGCTCCGTTTAGGAGTTATGGCCAATTAAAGAAATATTTTAAAAATCGATTTTCAAAACCTTATTATTCCAGAACCCACCGATCGAATTAAATGATATTTATAGTGACAAATTAGGCATTCATTGTCTGTTAAATGCGCCTACTTTCAACCCTCTAGGCCGCTCCGTTTAGGAGTTATGGCCAATTAAAGAAATATTTTAAAAATCGATTTTTAAAACCTTATTATTCCAGAACCTACCGATCGAATTAAATGATATTTATAGTGACAAATTAGGCATTCATTGTCTGTTAAATGCACCTACTTTCAACCCTCTAGGACGCTCCGTTTAGGAGTTATGGCCAATTAAAGAAATATTTTAAAAATAGATTTTCAAAACCTTGTTATTCAAGAACCCACCGATCGAATTAAATGAAATTTGCAGTCAAAAATTAGGCATTCATTGTCTGTTAAATGCGCCTACTTTCAACCCCCTAGGACGCTCCGTTTAGGAGTTATGGCCAATTAAAGAAATATTTTAAAAATCGATTTTCAAAACCTTATTATTCCAGAACCCACCGATCGAATTAAATGATATTTACAGTGACAAATTAGGCATTCATTGTCTGTTAAATGCGCCTACTTTCAACCCTCTAGGACGCTCCGTTTAGGAGTTATGGCCAATTAAAGAAATATTTTTAAAATAGATTTTCAAAACCTTATTATTCCAGAACCCACCGATCGAATTAAATGATATTTATAGTGACAAATTAGGCATTCATTGTCTGTTAAATGCGCCTACTTTCAACCCTCTAGGCCGCTCCGTTTAGGAGTTATGGCCAATTAAAGAAATATTTTAAAAATCGATTTTTAAAACCTTATTATTCCAGAACCTACCGATCGAATTAAATGATATTTATAGTGACAAATTAGGCATTCATTGTCTGTTAAATGCACCTACTTTCAACCCTCTAGGACGCTCCGTTTAGGAGTTATGGCCAATTAAAGAAATATTTTTAAAATAGATTTTCAAAACCTTATTATTCAAGAACCCACCGATCGAATTAAATGAAATTTGCAGTCAAAAATTAGGCATTCATTGTCTGTTAAATGCGCCTACTTTCAACCCCCTAGGACGCTCCGTTTAGGAGTTATGGCCAATTAAAGAAATATTTTAAAAATCGATTTTCAAAACCTTATTATTCCAGAACCCACCGATCGAATTAAATGATATTTACAGTGACAAATTAGGCATTCATTGTCTGTTAAATGCGCCTACTTTCAACCCTCTAGGACGCTCCGTTTAGGAGTTATGGCCAATTAAAGAAATATTTTAAAAATAGATTTTCAAAACCTTATTATTCCAGAACCCAATTAAAGAAATATTTTAAAAATCTATTTTCAAAACCTTATTATTCCAGAACCCACCGATCGAATTAAATGATATTTACAGTGACAAATTAGGCATTCATTGTCTGTTAAATGCGCCTACTTTCAACCCTCTAGGACGCTCCGTTTAGGAGTTATGGCCAATTAAAGAAATATTTTAAAAATAGATTTTCAAAACCTTATTATTCCAGAACCCACCGATCGAATTAAATGAAATTTGCAGTCAAAAATTAGGCATTCATTGTCTGTTAAATGCGCCTACTTTCAACCCTCTAGGACGCTCCGTTTAGGAGTTATGGCCAATTAAAGAAATATTTTAAAAATCGATTTTCAAAACCTTATTATTCCAGAACCCAATTAAAGAAATATTTTAAAAATCTATTTTCAAAACCTTATTATTCCAGAACCCACCGATCGAATTAAATGATATTTACAGTGACAAATTAGGCATTGATTGTCTGTTAAATGCGCCTACTTTCAACCCTCTAGGACGCTCCGTTTAGGAGTTATGGCCAATTAAAGAAATATTTTAAAAATCGATTTTCAAAACCTTATTATTCCAGAACCCACCGATCGAATTAAATGATATTTACAGTGACAAATTAGGCATTGATTGTCTGTTAAATGCGCCTACTTTCAACCCTCTAGGACGCTCCGTTTAGGAGTTATGGCCAATTAAAGAAATATTTTAAAAATCGATTTTCAAAACCTTATTATTCCAGAACCCACCGATCGAATTAAATGATATTTACAGTGACAAATTAGGCATTCATTGTCTGTTAAATGCGCCTACTTTCAACCCTCTAGGACGCTCCGTTTAGGAGTTATGGCCAATTAAAGAAATATTTTAAAAATCAATTTTCAAAACCTTATTATTCCAGAACCCACCGATCGAATTAAATGATATTTACAGTGACAAATTAGGCATTCATTGTCTGTTAAATGCGCCTACTTTCAACCCTCTAGGCCGCTCCGTTTAGGAGTTATGGCCAATTAAAGAAATATTTTAAAAATCGATTTTCAAAACCTTATTATTCCAGAACCCACCGATCGAATTAAATGATATTTACAGTGACAAATTAGGCATTCATTGTCTGTTAAATGCGCCTACTTTCAACCCTCTAGGACGCTCCGTTTAGGAGTTATGGCCAATTAAAGAAATATTTTAAAAATCAATTTTCAAAACCTTATTATTCCAGAACCCACCGATCGAATTAAATGATATTTACAGTGACAAATTAGGCATTCATTGTCTGTTAAATGCGCCTACTTTCAACCCTCTAGGCCGCTCCGTTTAGGAGTTATGGCCAATTAAAGAAATATTTTAAAAATCGATTTTTAAAACCTTATTATTCCAGAACCCACCGATCGAATTAAATGATATTTACAGTGACAAATTAGGCATTCATTGTCTGTTAAATGCGCCTACTTTCAACCCTCTAGGCCGCTCCGTTTAGGAGTTATGGCCAATTAAAGAAATATTTTAAAAATCGATTTTTAAAACCTTATTATTCCAGAACCCACCGATCGAATTAAATGATATTTACAGTGACAAATTAGGCATTCATTGTCTGTTAAATGCGCCTACTTTCAACCCTCTAGGACGCTCCGTTTAGGAGTTATGGCCAATTAAAGAAATATTTTAAAAATAGATTTTCAAATCCTTATTATTCCAGAATCCACCGATCGAATTAAATGATATTTACAGTGACAAATTAGGCATTCATTGTCTGTTAAATGCGCCTACTTTCAACCCTCTAGGACGCTCCGTTTAGGAGTTATGGCCAATTAAAGAAATATTTTAAAAATCAATTTTCAAAACCTTATTATTCCAGAACCCACCGATCGAATTAAATGATATTTACAGTGACAAATTAGGCATTCATTGTCTGTTAAATGCGCCTACTTTCAACCCTCTAGGCCGCTCCGTTTAGGAGTTATGGCCAATTAAAGAAATATTTTAAAAATCGATTTTTAAAACCTTATTATTCCAGAACCCACCGATCGAATTAAATGATATTTACAGTGACAAATTAGGCATTCATTGTCTGTTAAATGCGCCTACTTTCAACCCTCTAGGCCGCTCCGTTTAGGAGTTATGGCCAATTAAAGAAATATTTTAAAAATCGATTTTTAAAACCTTATTATTCCAGAACCCACCGATCGAATTAAATGATATTTACAGTGACAAATTAGGCATTCATTGTCTGTTAAATGCGCCTACTTTCAACCCTCTAGGACGCTCCGTTTAGGAGTTATGGCCAATTAAAGAAATATTTTAAAAATAGATTTTCAAATCCTTATTATTCCAGAATCCACCGATCGAATTAAATGATATTTACAGTGACAAATTAGGCATTCATTGTCTGTTAAATGCGCCTACTTTCAACCCTCTAGGACGCTCCGTTTAGGAGTTATGGCCAATTAAAGAAATATTTTAAAAATCGATTTTCAAAACCTTATTATTCCAGAACCCACCGATCGAATTAAATGATATTTACAGTGACAAATTAGGCATTCATTGTCTGTTAAATGCGCCTACTTTCAACCCTCTAGGACGCTCCGTTTAGGAGTTATGGCCAATTAAAGAAATATTTTAAAAATAGATTTTCAAAACCTTATTATTCCAGAATCCACCGATCGAATTAAATGATATTTACAGTGACAAATTAGGCATTCATTGTCTGTTAAATGCGCCTACTTTCAACCCTCTAGGACGCTCAATTAAAGAAATATTTTAAAAATCAATTTTCAAAACCTTATTATTCCAGAACCCACCGATCGAATTAAATGATATTTACAGTGACAAATTAGGCATTCATTGTCTGTTAAATGCGCCTACTTTCAACCCTCTAGGACGCTCCGTTTAGGAGTTATGGCCAATTAAAGAAATATTTTAAAAATCGATTTTCAAAACCTTATTATTCCAGAACCCACCGATCGAATTAAATGATATTTACAGTGACAAATTAGGCATTCATTGTCTGTTAAATGCGCCTACTTTCAACCCTCTAGGACGCTCCGTTTAGGAGTTATGGCCAATTAAAGAAATATTTTAAAAATCGATTTTTAAAACCTTATTATTCCAGAACCCACCGATCGAATTAAATGATATTTACAGTGACAAATTAGGCATTCATTGTCTGTTAAATGCGCCTACATTCAACCCTCTAGGACGCTCCGTTTAGGAGTTATGGCCAATTAAAGAAATATTTTAAAAATCGATTTTCAAAACCTTATTATTCCAGAATCCACCGATCGAATTAAATGATATTTACAGTGACAAATTAGGCATTCATTGTCTTTTAAATGCGCCTACTTTCAACCCTCTAGGACGCTCCGTTTAGGAGTTATGGCCAATTAAAGAAATATTTTAAAAATCGATTTTCAAAACCTTATTATTCCAGAACCCACCGATCGAATTAAATGATATTTACAGTGACAAATTAGGCATTCATTGTCTGTTAAATGCGCCTACTTTCAACCCTCTAGGACGCTCCGTTTAGGAGTTATGGCCAATTAAAGAAATATTTTAAAAATCGATTTTCAAAACCGCCTACTTTCAACCCTCTAGGACGCTCCGTTTAGGAGTTATGGCCAATTAAAGAAATATTTCAAAAATCAATTTTCAAAACCTTATTATTCCAGAACCCACTGATCGAATTAAATGATATTTACAGTGACAAATTAGGCATTCATTGTCTTACCTTATTTATTATTATTCCAGAACCCACCGATCGAATTAAATGATATTTACAGTGACAAATTAGGCATTCATTGTCTGTTAAATGCGCCTACTTTCAACCCTCTAGGACGCTCCGTTTAGGAGTTATGGCCAATTAAAGAAATATTTTAAAAATCGATTTTCAAAACCTTATTATTCCAGAACCCACCGATCGAATTAAATGATATTTACAGTGACAAATTAGGCATTCATTGTCTGTTAAATGCGCCTACTTTCAACCCTCTAGGACGCTCCGTTTAGGAGTTATGGCCAATTAAAGAAATATTTTAAAAATCGATTTTCAAAACCTTATTATTCCAGAACCCACCGATCGAATTAAATGATATTTACAGTGACAAATTAGGCATTCCTTGTCTGTTAAATGCGCCTACTTAAAGAAATATTTTAAAAATCGATTTTCAAAACCTTATTATTCCAGAACCCAATTAAAGAAATATTTTCAAAATCGATTTTCAAAACCTTATTATTCCAGAACCCACCGATCGAATTAAATGATATTTACAGTGTCAAATTAGGCATTCCTTGTCTGTTAAATGCGCCTACTTTCAACCCTCTAGGACGCTCCGTTTAGGAGTTATGGCCAATTAAAGAAATATTTTAAAAATCGATTTTCAAAACCGCCTACTTTCAACCCTCTAGGACGCTCCGTTTAGGAGTTATGGCCAATTAAAGAAATATTTTAAAAATCAATTTTCAAAACCTTATTATTCCAGAACCCACCGATCGAATTAAATGATATTTACAGTGACAAATTAGGCATTCATTGTCTGTTAAATGCGCCTACTTTCAACCCTCTAGGATGCTCCGTTTAGGAGTTATGGGCAATTAAAGAAATATTTTAAAAATCGATTTTCAAAACCTTATTATTCCAGAACCCACCGATCGAATTAAATGATATTTACAGTGACAAATTAGGCATTCATTGTCTGTTAAATGCGCCTACTTTCAACCCTCTAGGACGCTCCGTTTAGGAGTTATGGCCAATTAAAGAAATATTTTAAAAATCGATTTTCAAAACCTTATTATTCCAGAACCCACCGATCGAATTAAATGATATTTACAGTGACAAATTAGGCATTCATTGTCTGTTAAATGCGCCTACTTTCAACCCTCTAGGACGCTCCGTTTAGGAGTTATGGCCAATTAAAGAAATATTTTAAAAATCGATTTTCAAAACCTTATTATTCCAGAACCCAATTAAAGAAATATTTTAAAAATCGATTTTCAAAACCTTATTATTCCAGAACCCACCGATCGAATTAAATGATATTTACAGTGTCAAATTAGGCATTCCTTGTCTGTTAAATGCGCCTACTTTCAACCCTCTAGGACGCTCCGTTTAGGAGTTATGGCCAATTAAAGAAATATTTTAAAAATCGATTTTCAAAACCTTTTTATTCCAGAACCCACCGATCGAATTAAATGATATTTACAGTGACAAATTAGGCATTCATTGTCTGTTAAATGCGCCTACTTTCAACCCTCTAGGACGCTCCGTTTAGGAGTTATGGCCAATTAAAGAAATATTTTAAAAATCGATTTTAAAAACCGCCTACTTTCAACCCTCTAGGACGCTCCGTTTAGGAGTTATGGCCAATTAAAGAAATATTTTAAAAATCAATTTTCAAAACCTTATTATTCCAGAACCCACCGATCGAATTAAATGATATTTACAGTGACAAATTAGGCATTCATTGTCTGTTAAATGCGCCTACTTTCAACCCTCTAGGATGCTCCGTTTAGGAGTTATGGGCAATTAAAGAAATATTTTAAAAATCGATTTTCAAAACCTTATTATTCCAGAACCCACCGATCGAATTAAATGATATTTACAGTGACAAATTAGGCATTCATTGTCTGTAAAATGCGCCTACTTTCAACCCCCTAGGACGCTCCGTTTAGGAGTTATGGCCAATTAAAGAAATATTTTAAAAATCGATTTTCAAAACCGCCTACTTTCAACCCTCTAGGACGCTCCGTTTAGGAGTTATGGCCAATTAAAGAAATATTTTAAAAATCGATTTTCAAAACCTTATTATTCCAGAACCCACCGATCGAATTAAATGATATTTACAGTGACAAATTAGGCATTCATTGTCTGTTAAATGCGCCTACTTTCAACCCTCTAGGACGCTCCGTTTAGGAGTTATGGGCAATTAAAGAAATATTTTAAAAATCGATTTTCAAAACCTTATTATTCCAGAACCCACCGATCGAATTAAATGATATTTACAGTGAAAAATTAGGCATTCATTGTCTGTTAAATGCGCCTACTTTCAACCCTCTAGGACGCTCCGTTTAGGAGTTATGGCCAATTAAAGAAATATTTGAAAAATCAATTTTCAAAACCTTATTATTCCAGAACCCACCGATCGAATTAAATGATATTTACAGTTACAAATTAGGCATTCATTGTCTGTTAAATGCGCCTACTTTCAACCCTCTAGGACGCTCCGTTTAGGAGTTATGGCCAATTAAAGAAACAGAACCCAATTAAAGAAATATTTTAAAAATTGATTTTCAAAACCTTATTATTCCAGAACCCACCGATCGAATTAAATAATATTTACAGTGTCAAATTAGGCATTCCTTGTCTGTTAAATGCGCCTACTTTCAACCCTATAGGACGCTCCGTTTAGGAGTTATGGGCAATTAAAGAAATATTTTAAAAATCGATTTTCAAACCTTATTATTCCAGAACCCACCGATCGAATTAAATGATATTTACAGTGTCAAATTAGGCATTCCTTGTCTGTTAAATGCGCCTACTTTCAACCCCCTAGGACGCTCCGTTTAGGAGTTATGGCCAATTAAAGAAATATTTTAAAAATCGATTTTCAAAACCGCCTACTTTCAACCCTCTAGGACGCTCCGTTTAGGAGTTATGGCCAATTAAAGAAATATTTTAAAAATCGATTTTCAAAACCTTATTATTCCAGAACCCACCGATCGAATTAAATGATATTTACAGTGTCAAATTAGGCATTCCTTGTCTGTTAAATGCGCCTACTTTCAACCCTCTAGGACGCTCCGTTTAGGAGTTATGGCCAATTAAAGAAATATTTTAAAAATCGATTTTCAAAACCTTATTATTCCAGAACCCACCGATCGAATTAAATGATATTTACAGTGACAAATTAGGCATTCATTGTCTGTTAAATGCGCCTACTTTCAACCCCCTAGGACGCTCCGTTTAGGAGTTGTGGCCAATTAAAGAAATATTTTAAAAATCGATTTTCAAAACCTTATTTTTCCAGAACCCAATTAAAGAAATATTTTAAAAATCGATTTTCAAAACCTTATTATTCCAGAACCCACCGATCGAATTAAATGATATTTACAGTGTCAAATTAGGCATTCCTTGTCTGTTAAATGCGCCTACTTTCAACCCTCTAGGACGCTCCGTTTAGGAGTTATGGCCAATTAAAGAAATATTTTAAAAATCGATTTTCAAAACCTTATTATTCCAGAACCCACCGATCGAATTAAATGATATTTACAGTGACAAATTAGGCATTCATTGTCTGTTAAATGCGCCTACTTTCAACCCTCTAGGACGCTCCGTTTAGGAGTTATGGCCAATTAAAGAAATATTTTAAAAATCGATTTTCAAAACCTTATTATTCCAGAACCAACTGATCGAATTAAATGATATTTACAGTGACAAATTAGGCATTCATTGTCTGTTAAATGCGCCTACTTTCAACCCTCTAGGACGCTCCGTTTAGGAGTTATGGCCAATTAAAGAAATATTTTAAAAATCAATTTTCAAAACCTTATTATTCCAGAACCCACCGATCGAATTAAATGATATTTACAGTGTCAAATTAGGCATTCATTGTCTGTTAAATGCGCCTACTTTCAACCCTCTAGGACGCTCCGTTTAGGAGTTATGGCCAATTAAAGAAATATTTTAAAAATCGATTTTCAAAACCTTATTATTCCAGAACCCACCGATCGAATTAAATGATATTTACAGTGTCAAATTAGGCATTCCTTGTCTGTTAAATGCGCCTACTTTCAACCCTCTAGGACGCTCCGTTTAGGAGTTATGGCCAATTAAAGAAATATTTTAAAAATCGATTTTCAAAACCTTATTATTCCAGAACCCACCGATCGAATTAAATGATATTTACAGTGACAAATTAGGCATTCATTGTCTGTTAAATGCGCCTACTTTCAACCCCCTAGGACGCTCCGTTTAGGAGTTGTGGCCAATTAAAGAAATATTTTAAAAATCGATTTTCAAAACCTTATTTTTCCAGAACCCAATTAAAGAAATATTTTAAAAATCGATTTTCAAAACCTTATTATTCCAGAACCCACCGATCGAATTAAATGATATTTACAGTGTCAAATTAGGCATTCCTTGTCTGTTAAATGCGCCTACTTTCAACCCTCTAGGACGCTCCGTTTAGGAGTTATGGCCAATTAAAGAAATATTTTAAAAATCGATTTTCAAAACCTTATTATTCCAGAACCCACCGATCGAATTAAATGATATTTACAGTGACAAATTAGGCATTCATTGTCTGTTAAATGCGCCTACTTTCAACCCTCTAGGACGCTCCGTTTAGGAGTTATGGCCAATTAAAGAAATATTTTAAAAATCGATTTTCAAAACCTTATTATTCCAGAACCCAATTAAAGAAATATTTTAAAAATCGATTTTCAAAACCTTATTATTCCAGAACACACCGATCGAATTAAATGATATTTACAGTGTCAAATTAGGCATTCCTTGTCTGTTAAATGCGCCTACTTTCAACCCTCTAGGACGCTCCGTTTAGGAGTTATGGCCAATTAAAGAAATATTTTAAAAATCGATTTTCAAAACCTTATTATTCCAGAACCCAATTAAAGAAATATTTTAAAAATCGATTTTCAAAACCTTATTATTCCAGAACCCACCGATCGAATTAAATGATATTTACAGTGTCAAATTAGGCAATCCTTGTCTGTTAAATACTTTCAACCCTCTAGGACGCTCCGTTTAGGAGTTATGGCCAATTAAAGAAATATTTTAAAAATCGATTTTCAAAACCTTATTATTCCAGAACCCACCGATCGAATTAAATGATATTTACAGTGACAAATTAGCCAATTAAAGAAATATTTTAAAAATCGATTTTCAAAACCTTATTATTCCAGAACCCACCGATCGAATTAAATGATATTTACAGTGACAAATTAGGCATTCATTGTCTGTTAAATGCGCCTACTTTCAACCCCTAGGACGCTCCGTTTAGGAGTTATGGCCAATTAAAGAAATATTTTAAAAATCAATTTTCAAAACCTTATTATTCCAGAACCCACCGATCGAATTAAATGATATTTACAGTGACAAATTAGGCATTCATTGTCTGTTAAATGCGCCTACTTTCAACCCTCTAGGACGCTCCGTTTAGGAGTTATGGCCAATTAAAGAAATATTTTAAAAATCGATTTTCAAAACCTTATTATTCCAGAACCCACCGATCGAATTAAATGATATTTACAGTGACAAATTAGACATTCATTGTCTGTTAAATGCGCCTACTTTCAACCCTCTAGGACGCTCCGTTTAGGAGTTATGGCCAATTAAAGAAATATTTTAAAAATCGATTTTCAAAACCTTATTATTCCAGAACCCACCGATCGAATTAAATGATATTTACAGTGACAAATTAGGCATTCATTGTCTGTTAAATACTTTCAACCCTCTAGGACGCTCCGTTTAGGAGTTATGGCCAATTAAAGAAATATTTTAAAAATCAATTTTCAAAACCTTATTATTCCAGAACCCACCGATCGAATTAATTGATATTTACAGTGACAAATTAGGCATTCATTGTCTGTTAAATGCGCCTACTTTCAACCCTCTAGGACGCTCCGTTTAGGAGTAATGGCCAATTAAAGAAATATTTTAAAAATCGATTTTCAAAACCTTATTATTCCAGAACCCACCGATCGAATTAAATGATATTTACAGTGACAAATTAGGCATTCATTGTCTGTTAAATGCGCCTACTTTCAACCCTCTAGGACGCTCCGTTTAGGAGTTATGGCCAATTAAAGAAATATTTTAAAAATCGATTTTCAAAACCTTATTATTCCAGAACCCATTTAAAGAAATATTTTAAAAATCGATTTTCAAAACCTTATTATTCCAGAACACACCGATCGAATTAAATGATATTTACAGTGTCAAATTAGGCATTCCTTGTCTGTTAAATGCGCCTACTTTCAACCCTCTAGGACGCTCCGTTTAGGAGTTATGGCCAATTAAAGAAATATTTTAAAAATCGATTTTCAAAACCTTATTATTCCAGAACCCAATTAAAGAAATATTTTAAAAATCGATTTTCAAAACCTTATTATTCCAGAACCCACCGATCGAATTAAATGATATTTACAGTGACAAATTAGGCATTCATTGTCTGTTAAATGCGCCTACTTTCAACCCTCTAGGACGCTCCGTTTAGGAGTAATGGCCAATTAAAGAAATATTTTAAAAATCGATTTTCAAAACCTTATTATTCCAGAACCCACCGATCGAATTAAATGATATTTACAGTGACAAATTAGGCATTCATTGTCTGTTAAATGCGCCTACTTTCAACCCTCTAGGACGCTCCGTTTAGGAGTTATGGCCAATTAAAGAAATATTTTAAAAATCGATTTTCAAAACCTTATTATTCCAGAACCCACCGATCGAATTAAATGATATTTACAGTGACAAATTAGGCATTCATTGTCTGTTAAATGCGCCTACTTTCAACCCTCTAGGACGCTCCGTTTAGGAGTTATGGCCAATTAAAGAAATATTTTAAAAATCGATTTTCAAAACCTTATTATTCCAGAACCCACCGATCGATTTAAATGATATTTACAGTGACAAATTAGGCATTCCTTGTCTGTTAAATGCGCCTACTTTCAACCCTCTAGGACGCTCCGTTTAGGAGTTATGGCCAATTAAAGAAATATTTTAAAAATCGATTTTCAAAACCTTATTATTCCAGAACCCACCGATCGAATTAAATGATATTTACAGTGACAAATTAGGCATTCATTGTCTGTTAAATGCGCCTACTTTCAACCCTCTAGGACGCTCCGTTTAGGAGTTATGGCCAATTAAAGAAATATTTTAAAAATCGATTTTCAAAACCTTATTATTCCAGAACCCAATTAAAGAAATATTTTAAAAATCGATTTTCAAAACCTTATTATTCCAGAACCCACCGATCGAATTAAATGATATTTACAGTGACAAATTAGGCATTCATTGTCTGTTAAATGCGCCTACTTTCAACCCTCTAGGACGCTCCGTTTAGGAGTAATGGCCAATTAAAGAAATATTTTAAAAATCGATTTTCAAAACCTTATTATTCCAGAACCCACCGATCGAATTAAATGATATTTACAGTGACAAATTAGGCATTCATTGTCTGTTAAATGCGCCTACTTCAACCCTCTAGGACGCTCCGTTTAGGAGTTATGGCCAATTAAAGAAATATTTTAAAAATCGATTTTCAAAACCCTATTATTCCAGAACCCATTTAAAGAAATATTTTAAAAATCGATTTTCAAAACCTTATTATTCCAGAACCCACCGATCGAATTAAATGATATTTACAGTGTCAAATTAGGCATTCCTTGTCTGTTAAATGCGCCTACTTTCAACCCTCTAGGACGCTCCGTTTAGGAGTAATGGCCAATTAAAGAAATATTTTAAAAATCGATTTTCAAAACCTTATTATTCCAGAACCCACCGATCGAATTAAATGATATTTACAGTGACAAATTAGGCATTCCTTGTCTGTTAAATGCGCCTACTTTCAACCCTCTAGGGACGCTCCGTTTAGGAGTTATGGCCAATTAAAGAAATATTTTAAAAATCGATTTTCAAAACCTTATTATTCCAGAACCCACCGATCGAATTAAATGATATTTACAGTGACAAATTAGGCATTCCTTGTCTGTTAAATGCGCCTACTTTCAACCCTCTAGGACGCTCCGTTTAGGAGTTATGGCCAATTAAAGAAATATTTTAAAAATCGATTTTCAAAACCTTATTATTCCAGAACCCACCGATCGAATTAAATGATATTTACAGTGACAAATTAGGCATTCCTTGTCTGTTAAATGCGCCTACTTTCAACCCTCTAGGACGCTCCGTTTAGGAGTTATGGCCAATTAAAGAAATATTTTAAAAATCGATTTTCAAAACCTTATTATTCCAGAACCCATTTAAAGAAATATTTTAAAAATCGATTTTCAAAACCTTATTATTCCAGAACACACCGATCGAATTAAATGATATTTACAGTGTCAAATTAGGCATTCCTTGTCTGTTAAATGCGCCTACTTTCAACCCTCTAGGACGCTCCGTTTAGGAGTTATGGCCAATTAAAGAAATATTTTAAAAATCGATTTTCAAAACCTTATTATTCCAGAACCCACCGATCGAATTAAATGATATTTACAGTGACAAATTAGGCATTCCTTGTCTGTTAAATGCGCCTACTTTCAACCCTCTAGGACGCTCCGTTTAGGAGTTATGGCCAATTAAAGAAATATTTTAAAAATCGATTTTCAAAACCTTATTATTCCAGAACCCACCGATCGAATTAAATGATATTTACAGTGACAAATTAGGCATTCCTTGTCTGTTAAATGCGCCTACTTTCAACCCTCTAGGACGCTCCGTTTAGGAGTTATGGCCAATTAAAGAAATATTTTAAAAATCGATTTTCAAAACCTTATTATTCCAGAACCCACCGATCGAATTAAATGATATTTACAGTGACAAATTAGGCATTCATTGTCTGTTAAATGCGCCTACTTTCAACCCTCTAGGACGCTCCGTTTAGGAGTTATGGCCAATTAAAGAAATATTTTAAAAATCGATTTTCAAAACCTTATTATTCCAGAACCCATTTAAAGAAATATTTTAAAAATCGATTTTCAAAACCTTATTATTCCAGAACCCACCGATCGAATTAAATGATATTTACAGTGACAAATTAGGCATTCATTGTCTGTTAAATGCGCCTACTTTCAACCCTCTAGGACGCTCCGTTTAGGAGTAATGGCCAATTAAAGAAATATTTTAAAAATCGATTTTCAAAACCTTATTATTCCAGAACCCACCGATCGAATTAAATGATATTTACAGTGACAAATTAGGCATTCATTGTCTGTTAAATGCGCCTACTTTCAACCCTCTAGGACGCTCCGTTTAGGAGTTATGGCCAATTAAAGAAATATTTTAAAAATCGATTTTCAAAACCTTATTATTCCAGAACCCAATTAAAGAAATATTTTAAAAATCGATTTTCAAAACCTTATTATTCCAGAACCCACCGATCGAATTAAATGATATTTACAGTGACAAATTAGGCATTCATTGTCTGTTAAATGCGCCTACTTTCAACCCTCTAGGACGCTCCGTTTAGGAGTAATGGCCAATTAAAGAAATATTTTAAAAATCGATTTTCAAAACCTTATTATTCCAGAACCCACCGATCGAATTAAATGATATTTACAGTGACAAATTAGGCATTCATTGTCTGTTAAATGCGCCTACTTTCAACCCCCTAGGACGCTCCGTTTAGGAGTTATGGCCAATTAAAGAAATATTTTAAAAATCGATTTTCAAAACCCTATTATTCCAGAACCCATTTAAAGAAATATTTTAAAAATCGATTTTCAAAACCTTATTATTCCAGAACCCACCGATCGAATTAAATGATATTTACAGTGTCAAATTAGGCATTCCTTGTCTGTTAAATGCGCCTACTTTCAACCCTCTAGGACGCTCCGTTTAGGAGTAATGGCCAATTAAAGAAATATTTTAAAAATCGATTTTCAAAACCTTATTATTCCAGAACCCACCGATCGAATTAAATGATATTTACAGTGACAAATTAGGCATTCCTTGTCTGTTAAATGCGCCTACTTTCAACCCTCTAGGACGCTCCGTTTAGGAGTTATGGCCAATTAAAGAAATATTTTAAAAATCGATTTTCAAAACCCTATTATTCCAGAACCCATTTAAAGAAATATTTTAAAAATCGATTTTCAAAACCTTATTATTCCAGAACCCACCGATCGAATTAAATGATATTTACAGTGTCAAATTAGGCATTCCTTGTCTGTTAAATGCGCCTACTTTCAACCCTCTAGGACGCTCCGTTTAGGAGTAATGGCCAATTAAAGAAATATTTTAAAATCGATTTTCAAAACCTTATTATTCCAGAACCCACCGATCGAATTAAATGATATTTACAGTGACAAATTAGGCATTCCTTGTCTGTTAAATGCGCCTACTTTCAACCCTCTAGGACGCTCCGTTTAGGAGTTATGGCCAATTAAAGAAATATTTTAAAAATCGATTTTCAAAACCTTATTATTCCAGAACCCACCGATCGAATTAAATGATATTTACAGTGACAAATTAGGCATTCCTTGTCTGTTAAATGCGCCTACTTTCAACCCTCTAGGACGCTCCGTTTAGGAGTTATGGCCAATTAAAGAAATATTTTAAAAATCGATTTTCAAAACCTTATTATTCCAGAACCCAATTAAAGAAATATTTTAAAAATCGATTTTCAAAACCTTATTATTCCAGAACCCACCGATCGAATTAAATGATATTTACAGTGTCAAATTAGGCATTCCTTGTCTGTTAAATGCGCCTACTTTCAACCCTCTAGGACGCTCCGTTTAGGAGTTATGGCCAATTAAAGAAATATTTTAAAAATCGATTTTCAAAACCTTATTATTCCAGAACCCACCGATCGAATTAAATGATATTTACAGTGACAAATTAGGCATTCATTGTCTGTTAAATGCGCCTACTTTCAACCCTCTAGGACGCTCCGTTTAGGAGTTATGGCCAATTAAAGAAATATTTTAAAAATCGATTTTCAAAACCTTATTATTCCAGAACCCAATTAAAGAAATATTTTAAAAATCGATTTTCAAAACCTTATTATTCCAGAACCCACCGATCGAATTAAATGATATTTACAGTGACAAATTAGGCATTCATTGTCTGTTAAATACTTTCAACCCTCTAGGACGCTCCGTTTAGGAGTTATGGCCAATTAAAGAAATATTTTAAAAATCGATTTTCAAAACCTTATTATTCCAGAACCCACCGATCGAATTAAATGATATTTACAGTGACAAATTAGCCAATTAAAGAAATATTTTAAAAATCGATTTTCAAAACCTTATTATTCCAGAACCCACCGATCGAATTAAATGATATTTACAGTGACAAATTAGGCATTCATTGTCTGTTAAATGCGCCTACTTTCAACCCCTAGGACGCTCCGTTTAGGAGTTATGGCCAATTAAAGAAATATTTTAAAAATCGATTTTCAAAACCTTATTATTCCAGAACCCACCGATCGAATTAAATGATATTTACAGTGACAAATTAGGCATTCATTGTCTGTTAAATGCGCCTTTTTTCAACCCTCTAGGACGCTCCGTTTAGGAGTTATGGCCAATTAAAGAAATATTTTAAAAATCGATTTTCAAAACCTTATTATTCCAGAACCCAATTAAAGAAATATTTTAAAAATCGATTTTCAAAACCTTATTATTCCAGAACCCACCGATTGAATTAAATGATATTTACAGTGTCAAATTAGGCATTCCTTGTCTGTTAAATGCGCCTACTTTCAACCCTCTAGGACGCTCCGTTTAGGAGTTATGGCCAATTAAAGAAATATTTTAAAAATCGATTTTCAAAACCTTATTATTCCAGAACCCACCGATCGAATTAAATGATATTTACAGTGACAAATTAGGCATTCATTGTCTGTTAAATACTTTCAACCCTCTAGGACGCTCCGTTTAGGAGTTATGGCCAATTAAAGAAATATTTTAAAAATCGATTTTCAAAACCTTATTATTCCAGAACCCACCGATCGAATTAAATGATATTTACAGTGACAAATTAGGCATTCATTGTCTGTTAAATGCGCCTACTTTCAACCCCTAGGACGCTCCGTTTAGGAGTTATGGCCAATTAAAGAAATATTTTAAAAATCGATTTTCAAAACCTTATTATTCCAGAACCCACCGATCGAATTAAATGATATTTACAGTGACAAATTAGGCATTCCTTGTCTGTTAAATGCGCCTACTTTCAACCCTCTAGGACGCTCCGTTTAGGAGTTATGGCCAATTAAAGAAATATTTTAAAAATCGATTTTCAAAACCTTATTATTCCAGAACCCACCGATCGAATTAAATGATATTTACAGTGACAAATTAGGCATTCATTGTCTGTTAAATGCGCCTACTTTTAACCCTCTAGGACGCTCCGTTTAGGAGTTATGGCCAATTAAAGAAATATTTTAAAAATCGATTTTCAAAACCTTATTATTCCAGAACCCATTTAAAGAAATATTTTAAAAATCGATTTTCAAAACCTTATTATTCCAGAACCCACCGATCGAATTAAATGATATTTACAGTGTCAAATTAGGCATTCCTTGTCTGTTAAATGCGCCTACTTTCAACCCTCTAGGACGCTCCGTTTAGGAGTTATGGCCAATTAAAGAAATATTTTAAAAATCGATTTTCAAAACCTTATTATTCCAGAACCCAATTAAAGAAATATTTTAAAAATCGATTTTCAAAACCTTATTATTCCAGAACCCACCGATCGAATTAAATGATATTTACAGTGACAAATTAGGCATTCATTGTCTGTTAAATGCGCCTACTTTCAACCCCTAGGACGCTCCGTTTAGGAGTTATGGCCAATTAAAGAAATATTTTAAAAATCGATTTTCAAAACCTTATTATTCCAGAACCCACCGATCGAATTAAATGATATTTACAGTGACAAATTAGGCATTCATTGTCTGTTAAATGCGCCTACTTTCAACCCTCTAGGACGCTCCGTTTAGGAGTTATGGCCAATTAAAGAAATATTTTAAAAATAGATTTTCAAAACCTTATTATTCCAGAACCCAATTAAAGAAATATTTTAAAAATCGATTTTCAAAACCTTATTATTCCAGAACACACCGATCGAATTAAATGATATTTACAGTGTCAAATTAGGCCAATTAAAGAAATATTTTAAAAATCGATTTTGAAAACCTTATTATTCCAGAACCCACCGATCGAATTAAATGATATTTACAGTGACAAATTAGGCATTCATTGTCTGTTAAATGCGCCTACTTTCAACCCTCTAGGACGCTCCGTTTAGGAGTTATGGCCAATTAAAGAAATATTTTAAAAATCGATTTTCAAAACCTTATTATTCCAGAACCCAATTAAAGAAATATTTTAAAAATCGATTTTCAAAACCTTATTATTCCAGAACCCACCGATCGAATTAAATGATATTTATAGTGACAAATTAGGCATTCATTGTCTGTTAAATGCGCCTACTTTCAACCCCTAGGACGCTCCGTTTAGGAGTTATGGCCAATTAAAGAAATATTTTAAAAATCGATTTTCAAAACCTTATTATTCCAGAACCCACCGATCGAATTAAATGATATTTACAGTGACAAATTAGGCATTCATTGTCTGTTAAATGCGCCTACTTTCAACCCTCTAGGACGCTCCGTTTACGAGTTATGGCCAATTAAAGAAATATTTTAAAAATCAATTTTCAAAACCTTATTATTCCAGAACCCACCGATCGAATTAAATGATATTTACATTGACAAATTAGGCATTCATTGTCTGTTAAATGCGCCTACTTTCAACTCTCTAGGACGCTCCGTTTAGGAGTTATGGCCAATTAAAGAAATATTTTAAAAATCGATTTTCAAAACCTTATTATTCCAGAACCCAATTAAAGAAATATTTTAAAAATCGATTTTCAAAACCTTATTATTCCAGAACCCACCGATCGAATTAAATGATATTTACAGTGTCAAATTAGGCATTCCTTGTCTGTTAAATGCGCCTACTTTCAACCCTCTAGGACGCTCCGTTTAGGAGTTATGGCCAATTAAAGAAATATTTTAAAAATCGATTTTCAAAACCTTATTATTCCAGAACCCACCGATCGAATTAAATGATATTTACAGTGACAAATTAGGCATTCATTGTCTGTTAAATGCGCCTACTTTCAACCCTCTAGGACGCTCCGTTTAGGAGTTATGGCCAATTAAAGAAATATTTTAAAAATAGATTTTCAAAACCTTATTATTCCAGAACCCACCGATCGAATTAAATGATATTTACAGTGTCAAATTAGGCATTTCTTGTCTGTTAAATGCGCCTACTTTCAACCCTCTAGGACGCTCCGTTTAGGAGTTATGGCCAATTAAAGAAATATTTTAAAAATCAATTTTCAAAACCTTATTATTCCAGAACCCACCGATCGAATTAAATGATATTTACAGTGACAAATTAGGCATTCATTGTCTGTTAAATGCGCCTACTTTCAACCCTCTAGGACGCTCCGTTTAGGAGTTATGGCCAATTAAAGAAATATTTTAAAAATAGATTTTCAAAACCTTATTATTCCAGAACCCACCGATCGAATTAAATGATATTTACAGTGTCAAATTAGGCATTTCTTGTCTGTTAAATGCGCCTACTTTCAACCCTCTAGGACGCTCCGTTTAGGAGTTATGGCCAATTAAAGAAATATTTTAAAAATCGATTTTCAAAACCTTATTATTCCAGAACCCACCGATCGAATTAAATGATATTTACAGTGACAAATTAGGCATTCATTGTCTGTTAAATGCGCCTACTTTCAACCCTCTAGGACGCTCCGTTTAGGAGTTATGGCCAATTAAAGAAATATTTTAAAAATCGATTTTCAAAACCTTATTATTCCAGAACCCACCGATCGAATTAAATGATATTTACAGTGACAAATTAGGCATTCATTGTCTGTTAAATGCGCCTACTTTCAACCCTCTAGGACGCTCCGTTTAGGAGTTATGGCCAATTAAAGAAATATTTTAAAAACCGATTTTCAAAACCTTATTATTCCAGAACCCACCGATCGAATTAAATGATATTTACAGTGACAAATTAGGCATTCATTGTCTGTTAAATGCGCCTACTTTCAACCCTCTAGGACGCTCCGTTTAGGAGTTATGGCCAATTAAAGAAATATTTTAAAAATCGATTTTCAAAACCTTATTATTCCAGAACCCACCGATCGAATTAAATGATATTTATAGTGACAAATTAGGCATTCATTGTCTGTTAAATGCGCCTACTTTCAACCCCTAGGACGCTCCGTTTAGGAGTTATGGCCAATTAAGGAAATATTTTAAAAATCGATTTTCAAAACCTTATTATTCCAGAACCCACCGATCGAATTAAATGATATTTACAGTGACAAATTAGGCATTCATTGTCTGTTAAATGCGCCTACTTTCAACCCTCTAGGACGCTCCGTTTAGGAGTTATGGCCAATTAAAGAAATATTTTAAAAATCGATTTTCAAAACCTTATTATTCCAGAACCCACCGAATTAAATGATATTTATAGTGACAAATTAGGCATTCATTGTCTGTTAAATTCGCCTACTTTCAACCCCTAGGACGCTCCGTTTAGGAGTTATGGCCAATTAAAGAAATATTTTAAAAATAGATTTTCAAAACCTTATTATTCCAGAACCCACCGATCGAATTAAATGATATTTACAGTGTCAAATTAGGCATTCCTTGTCTGTTAAATGCGCCTACTTTCAACCCTCTAGGACGCTCCGTTTAGGAGTTATGGCCAATTAAAGAAACAGAACCCAATTAAAAAAATATTTTAAAAATCGATTTTCAAAACCTTATTATTCCAGAACCCACCGATCGAATTAAATGATATTTATAGTGACAAATTAGGCATTCATTGTCTGTTAAATGCGAATACTTTCAACCCCTAGGACGCTCCGTTTAGGAGTTATGGCCAATTAAAGAAATATTTTAAAAATAGATTTTCAAAACCTTATTATTCCAGAACCCACCGATCGAATTAAATGATATTTACAGTGTCAAATTAGGCATTCCTTGTCTGTTAAATGCGCCTACTTTCAACCCTCTAGGACGCTCCGTTTAGGAGTTATGGCCAATTAAAGAAATATTTTAAAAATCGATTTTCAAAACCTTATTATTCCAGAACCCACCGATCGAATTAAATGATATTTATAGTGACAAATTAGGCATTCATTGTCTGTTAAATGCGCCTACTTTCAACCCCTAGGACGCTCCGTTTAGGAGTTATGGCCAATTAAAGAAATATTTTAAAAATAGATTTTCAAAACCTTATTATTCCAGAACCCACCGATCGAATTAAATGATATTTACAGTGACAAATTAGGCATTCATTGTCTGTTAAATGCGCCTACTTTCAACCCTCTAGGACGCTCCGTTTAGGAGTTATGGCCAATTAAAGAAACAGAACCCAATTAAAGAAATATTTTAAAAATTGATTTTCAAAACCTTATTATTCCAGAACCCACCGATCGAATTAAATGATATTTACAGTGTCAAATTAGGCATTCCTTGTCTGTTAAATGCGCCTACTTTCAACCCTCTAGGACGCTCCGTTTAGCAGTTATGGCCAATTAAAGAAATATTTTAAAAATCGATTTTCAAAACCTTATTATTCCAGAACCCACCGATCGAATTAAATGATATTTACAGTGACAAATTAGGCATTCATTGTCTGTTAAATGCGCCTACTTTCAACCCTCTAGGACGCTCCGTTTAGGAGTTATGGCCAATTAAAGAAATATTTTAAAAATCGATTTTCAAAACCTTATTATTCCAGAACCCACCGATCGAATTAAATGATATTTACAGTGACAAATTAGGCATTCATTGTCTGTTAAATGCGCCTACTTTCAACCCCCTAGGACGCTCCGTTTAGGAGTTATGGCCAATTAAAGAAATATTTTAAAAATCGATTTTCAAAACCTTATTATTCCAGAACCCAATTAAAGAAATATTTTAAAAATCGATTTTCAAAACCTTATTATTCCAGAACCCACCGATCGAATTAAATGATATTTACAGTGTCAAATTAGGCATTCCTTGTCTGTTAAATGCGCCTACTTTCAACCCTCTAGGACGCTCCGTTTAGGAGTTATGGCCAATTAAAGAAATATTTTAAAAATCGATTTTCAAAACCTTATTATTCCAGAACCCACCGATCGAATTAAATGATATTTACAGTGACAAATTAGGCATTCCTTGTCTGTTAAATGCGCCTACTTTCAACCCTCTTGGACGCTCCGTTTAGGAGTTATTGCCAATTAAAGAAATATTTTAAAAATCGATTTTCAAAACCTTATTATTCCAGAACCCACCGATCGAATTAAATGATATTTACAGTGACAAATTAGGCATTCATTGTCTGTTAAATGCGCCTACTTTCAACCCTCTAGGACGCTCCGTTTAGGAGTTATGGCCAATTAAAGAAATATTTTAAAAATCGATTTTCAAAACCTTATTATTCCAGAACCCACCGATCGAATTAAATGATATTTACAGTGACAAATTAGGCATTCCTTGTCTGTTAAATGCGCCTACTTTCAACCCTCTTGGACGCTCCGTTTAGGAGTTATTGCCAATTAAAGAAATATTTTAAAAATCGATTTTCAAAACCTTATTATTCCAGAACCCACCGATCGAATTAAATGATATTTACAGTGACAAATTAGGCATTCATTGTCTGTTAAATGCGCCTACTTTCAACCCTCTAGGACGCTCCGTTTAGGAGTTATGGCCAATTAAAGAAACAGAACCCAATTAAAGAAATATTTTAAAAATTGATTTTCAAAACCTTATTATTCCAGAACCCACCGATCGAATTAAATGATATTTACAGTGTCAAATTAGGCATTCCTTGTCTGTTAAATGCGCCTACTTTCAACCCTCTAGGACGCTCCGTTTAGGAGTTATGGCCAATTAAAGAAATATTTTAAAAATCGATTTTCAAAACCTTATTATTCCAGAACCCACCGATCGAATTAAATGATATTTACAGTGACAAATTAGGCATTCATTGTCTGTTAAATGCGCCTACTTTCAACCCTCTAGGACGCTCCGTTTAGGAGTTATGGCCAATTAAAGAAATATTTTAAAAATCGATTTTCAAAACCTTATTATTCCAGAACCCACCGATCGAGTTAAATGATATTTACAGTGACAAATTAGGCATTCATTGTCTGTTAAATGCGCCTACTTTCAACCCCCTAGGACGCTCCGTTTAGGAGTTATGGCCAATTAAAGAAATATTTTAAAAATCGATTTTCAAAACCTTATTATTCCAGAACCCAATTAAAGAAATATTTTAAAAATCGATTTTCAAAACCTTATTATTCCAGAACCCACCGATCGAATTAAATGATATTTACAGTGTCAAATTAGGCATTCCTTGTCTGTTAAATGCGCCTACTTTCAACCCTCTAGGACGCTCCGTTTAGGAGTTATGGCCAATTAAAGAAATATTTTAAAAATAGATTTTCAAAACCTTATTATTCCAGAACCCACCGATCGAATTAAATGATATTTACAGTGTCAAATTAGGCATTCCTTGTCTGTTAAATGCGCCTACTTTCAACCCTCTAGGACGCTCCGTTTAGGAGTTATGGCCAATTAAAGAAATATTTTAAAAATCGATTTTCAAAACCTTATTATTCCAGAACCCACCGATCGTATTAAATGATATTTACAGTGACAAATTAGGCATTCATTGTCTGTTAAATGCGCCTACTTTCAACCCTCTAGGACGCTCCGTTTAGGAGTTATGGCCAATTAAAGAAATATTTTGAAAAAATTAAAGAAATATTTTAAAAAGCGATTTGCAAAACCTTATTATTCCAGAACCCACCGATCGAATTAAATGAAATTTGCAGTCAAAAATTAGGCATTCATTGTCTGTTAAATGCGCCTACTTTCAACCCTCTAGGACGCTCCGTTTAGGAGTTATGGCCAATTAAAGAAATATTTTAAAAATAGATTTTCAAAACCTTATTATTCCAGAACCCACCGATCGAATTAAATGATATTTACAGTGACAAATTAGGCATTCATTGTCTGTTAAATGCGCCTACTTTCAACCCTCTGGGACGCTCCGTTTAGGAGTTATGGCCAATTAAAGAAATATTTTAAAAATAGATTTTCAAAACCTTATTATTCCAGAACCCACCGATCGAATTAAATGATATTTACAGTGACAAATTAGGCATTCATTGTCTGTTAAATGCGCCTACTTTCAACCCTCTAGGACGCTCCGTTTAGGAGTTATGGCCAATTAAAGAAATATTTTAAAAAAATTAAAGAAATATTTTAAAAATCGATTTTCAAAACCTTATTATTCCAGAACCCACCGATCGAATTAAATGATATTTACAGTGACAAATTAGGCATTCATTGTCTGTTAAATGCGCCTACTTTCAACCCTCTAGGACGCTCCGTTTAGAAGTTATGGCCAATTAAAGAAATATTTTAAAAATCGATTTTCAAAACCTTATTATTCCAGAACCCACCGATCGAATTAAATGATATTTACAGTGACAAATTAGGCATTCATTGTCTGTTAAATGCGCCTACTTTCAACCCTCTAGGACGCTCCGTTTAGGAGTTATGGCCAATTAAAGAAATATTTTAAAAATCGATTTTCAAAACCTTATTATTCCAGAACCCACCGATCGAATTAAATGATATTTACAGTGACAAATTAGGCATTCATTGTCTGTTAAATGCGCCTACTTTTTAGGAGTTTAGGCCAATTAAAGAAATATTTTAAAAATAGATTTTCAAAACCTTATTATTCCAGAACCCACCGATCGAATTAAATGATATTTACAGTGACAAATTAGGCATTCATTGTCTGTTAAATGCGCCTACTTTTTAGGAGTTATGGCCAATTAAATAAATATTTTAAAAAAATTAAAGAAATATTTTAAAAATCGATTTTCAAAACCTTATTATTCCAGAACCCACCGATCGAATTAAATGATATTTACAGTGACAAATTAGGCATTCATTGTCTGTTAAATGCGCCTACTTTCAACCCTCTAGGACGCTCCGTTTAGGAGTTATGGCCAATTAAAGAAATATTTTAAAAATAGATTTTCAAAACCTTATTATTCCAGAACCCACCGATCGAATTAAATGAAATTTGCAGTCAAAAATTAGGCATTCATTGTCTGTTAAATGCGCCTACTTTCAACCCTCTAGGACGCTCCGTTTAGGAGTTATGGCCAATTAAAGAAATATTTTAAAAATAGATTTTTCAAAACCTTATTATTCCAGAACCCACCGATCGAATTAAATGAAATTTGCAGTCAAAAATTAGGCATTCATTGTCTGTTAAATGCGCCTACTTTCAACCCTCTAGGACGTTCCGTTTAGGAGTTATGGCCAATTAAAGAAATATTTTAAAAATCGATTTTCAAAACCTTATTATTCCAGAACCCACCGATCGAATTAAATGATATTTACAGTGACAAATTAGGCATTCATTGTCTGTTAAATGCGCCTACTTTCAACCCTCTAGGACGCTCCGTTTAGGAGTTATGGCCAATTAAATAAATATTTTGAAAAAATTAAAGAAATATTTTAAAAATCGATTTGCAAAACCTTATTATTCCAGAACCCACCGATCGAATTAAATGAAATTTGCAGTAAAAAATTAGGCATTCATTGTCTGTTAAATGCGCCTACTTTCAACCCTCTAGGACGCTCCGTTTAGGAGTTATGGCCAATTAAATAAATATTTTAAAAAAATTAAAGAAATATTTTAAAAATCGATTTTCAAAACCTTATTATTCCAGAACCCACCGATCGAATTAAATGAAATTTGCAGTCAAAAATTAGGCATTCATTGTCTGTTAAATGCGCCTACTTTCAACCCTCTAGGACGCTCCGTTTAGGAGTTATGGCCAATTAAAGAAATATTTTAAAAATCGATTTTCAAAACCTTATTATTCCAGAACCCACCGATCGAATTAAATGATATTTACAGTGACAAATTAGGCATTCATTGTCTGTTAAATGCGCCTACTTTTTAGGAGTTATGGCTAATTAAATAAATATTTTAAAAAAATTAAAGAAATATTTTAAAAATCGATTTTCAAAACCTTATTATTCCAGAACCCACCGATCGAATTAAATGAAATTTGCAGTGACAAATTAGGCATTCATTGTCTGTTAAATGCGCCTACTTTCAACCCTCTAGGACGCTCCGTTTAGGAGTTATGGCCAATTAAAGAAATATTTTAAAAATAGATTTTCAAAACCTTATTATTCCAGAACCAACTGATCGAATTAAATGATATTTACAGTGACAAATTAGGCATTCATTGTCTGTTAAATTCGCCTACTTTCAACCCTCTAGGACGCTCCGTTTAGGAGTTATGGCCAATTAAAGAAATATTTTTAAAATCGATTTTCAAAACCTTATTATTCCAGAACCCACCGATCGAATTAAATGATATTTACAGTGACAAATTAGGCATTCATTGTCTGTTAAATTCGCCTACTTTCAACCCTCTAGGACGCTCCGTTTAGGAGTTATGGCCAATTAAAGAAATATTTTAAAAATCGATTTTCAAAACCTTATTATTCCAGAACCCACCGATCGAATTAAATGAAATTTGCAGTCAAAAATTAGGCATTCATTGTCTGTTAAATGCGCCTACTTTCAACCCTCTAGGACGCTCCGTTTAGGAGTTATGGCCAATTAAAGAAATATTTTAAAAATCGATTTTCAAAACCTTATTATTCCAGAACCCACCGATCGAATTAAATGATATTTACAGTGACAAATTAGGCATTCATTGTCTGTTAAATGCGCCTACTTTTTAGGAGTTTAGGCCAATTAAAGAAATATTTTAAAAATCGATTTTCAAAACCTTATTATTCCAGAACCCACCGATCGAATTAAATGATATTTACAGTGACAAATTAGGCATTCATTGTCTGTTAAATGCGCCTACTTTCAATCCTCTAGGACGCTCCGTTTAGGAGTTATGGCCAATTAAAGAAATATTTTAAAAATAGATTTTCAAAACCTTATTATTCCAGAACCCACCGATCGAATTAAATGATATTTACAGTGACAAATTAGGCATTCATTGTCTGTTAAATGCGCCTACTTTTTAGGAGTTATGGCCAATTAAATAAATATTTTAAAAAAATTAAAGAAATATTTTAAAAATCGATTTTCAAAACCTTATTATTCCAGAACCCACCGATCGAATTAAATGAAATTTGCAGTGACAAATTAGGCATTCATTGTCTGTTAAATGCGCCTACTTTCAACCCTCTAGGACGCTCCGTTTAGGAGTTATGGCCAATTAAAGAAATATTTTAAAAATAGATTTTCAAAACCTTATTATTCCAGAACCCACCGATCGAATTAAATGAAATTTGCAGTCAAAAATTAGGCATTCATTGTCTGTTAAATGCGCCTACTTTCAACCCTCTAGGACGCTCCGTTTAGGAGTTATGGCCAATTAAAGAAATATTTTAAAAATCGATTTTCAAAACCTTATTATTCCAGAACCCAATTAAAGAAATATTTTAAAAATCGATTTTCAAAACCTTATTATTCCAGAACCCACCGATCGAATTAAATGATATTTACAGTGACAAATTAGGCATTCCTTGTCTGTTAAATGCGCCTACTTTCAACCCTCTAGGACGCTCCGTTTAGGAGTTATGGCCAATTAAAGAAATATTTTAAAAATCGATTTTCAAAACCTTATTATTCCAGAACCAACTGATCGAATTAAATGATATTTACAGTGACAAATTAGGCATTCATTGTCTGTTAAATGCGCCTACTTTCAACCCTCTAGGACGCTCCGTTTAGGAGTTATGGCCAATTAAAGAAATATTTTTAAAATCGATTTTCAAAACCTTATTATTCCAGAACCCACCGATCGAATTAAATGATATTTACAGTGACAAATTAGGCATTCCTTGTCTGTTAAATGCGCCTACTTTCAACCCTCTTGGACGCTCCGTTTAGGAGTTATGGCCAATTAAAGAAATATTTTAAAAATCGATTTTCAAAACCTTATTATTCCAGAACCCACCGATCGAATTAAATGATATTTACAGTGACAAATTAGGCATTCATTGTCTGTTAAATGCGCCTACTTTCAACCCTCTAGGACGCTCCGTTAAGGAGTTATGGCCAATTAAAGAAATATTTTAAAAATAGATTTTCAAAACCTTATTATTCCAGAACCCACCGATCGAATTAAATGATATTTATAGTGCCAAATTAGGCATTCATTGTCTGTTAAATGCGCCTACTTTCAACCCTCTAGGACGCTCCGTTTAGGAGTTATGGCCAATTAAAGAAATATTTTAAAAATAGATTTTCAAAACCTTATTATTCCAGAACCCACCGATCGAATTAAATGAAATTTGCAGTCAAAAATTAGGCATTCATTGTCTGTTAAATGCGCCTACTTTCAACCCTCTAGGACGCTCCGTTTAGGAGTTATGGCCAATTAAAGAAATATTTTAAAAATAGATTTTTCAAAACCTTATTATTCCAGAACCCACCGATCGAATTAAATGAAATTTGCAGTCAAAAATTAGGCATTCATTGTCTGTTAAATGCGCCTACTTTCAACCCTCTAGGACGTTCCGTTTAGGAGTTATGGCCAATTAAAGAAATATTTTAAAAATCGATTTTCAAAACCTTATTATTCCAGAACCCAATTAAAGAAATATTTTAAAAATCGATTTTCAAAACCTTATTATTCCAGAACCCACCGATCGAATTAAATGATATTTACAGTGTCAAATTAGGCATTCCTTGTCTGTTAAATGCGCCTACTTTCAACCCTCTAGGACGCTCAGTTTAGGAGTTATGGCCAATTAAAGAAATATTTTAAAAATCGATTTTCAAAACCTTATTATTCCAGAACCCACCGATCGAATTAAATGATATTTACAATGACAAATTAGGCATTCATTGTCTGTTAAATGCGCCTACTTTCAACCCTCTAGGACGCTCCGTTAAGGAGTTATGGCCAAATAAAAAATATTTTAAAAATAGATTTTCAAAACCTTATTATTCCAGAACCCACCGATCGAATTAAATGATATTTATAGTGCCAAATTAGGCATTCATTGTCTGTTAAATGCGCCTACTTTCAACCCTCTAGGACGCTCCGTTTAGGAGTTATGGCCAATTAAAGAAATATTTTAAAAATAGATTTTCAAAACCTTATTATTCCAGAACCCACCGATCGAATTAAATGAAATTTGCAGTCAAAAATTAGGCATTCATTGTCTGTTAAATGCGCCTACTTTCAACCCTCTAGGACGCTCCGTTTAGGAGTTATGGCCAATTAAAGAAATATTTTAAAAATAGATTTTTCAAAACCTTATTATTCCAGAACCCACCGATCGAATTAAATGAAATTTGCAGTCAAAAATTAGGCATTCATTGTCTGTTAAATGCGCCTACTTTCAACCCTCTAGGACGCTCCGTTTAGGAGTTATGGCCAATTAAATAAATATTTTGAAAAAATTAAAGAAATATTTTAAAAATCGATTTGCAAAACCTTATTATTCCAGAACCCACCGATCGAATTAAATGAAATTTGCAGTCAAAAATTAGGCATTAATTGTCTGTTAAATGCGCCTACTTTCAACCCTCTAGGACGTTCCGTTTAGGAGTTATGGCCAATTAAAGAAATATTTTAAAAATCGATTTTCAAAACCTTATTATTCCAGAACCCACCGATCGTATTAAATGATATTTACAGTGACAAATTAGGCATTCATTGTCTGTTAAATGCGCCTACTTTCAACCCTCTAGGACGCTCCGTTTAGGAGTTATGGCCAATTAAAGAAATATTTTAAAAATAGATTTTCAAAACCTTATTATTCCAGAACCCACCGATCGAATTAAATGATATTTACAGTGACAAATTAGGCATTCATTGTCTGTTAAATGCGCCTACTTTCAACCCTCTAGGACGCTCCGTTTAGGAGTTATGGCCAATTAAAGAAATATTTTAAAAAAATTAAAGAAATATTTTAAAAATCGATTTTCAAAACCTTATTATTCCAGAACCCACCGATCGAATTAAATGATATTTACAGTGACAAATTAGGCATTCATTGTCTGTTAAATGCGCCTACTTTCAACCCTCTAGGACGCTCCGTTTAGGAGTTATGGCCAATTAAAGAAATATTTTAAAAATCGATTTTCAAAACCTTATTATTCCAGAACCCACCGATCGAATTAAATGATATTTACAGTGACAAATTAGGCATTCATTGTCTGTTAAATGCGCCTACTTTTTAGGAGTTATGGCCAATTAAATAAATATTTTAAAAAAATTAAAGAAATATTTTAAAAATCGATTTTCAAAACCTTATTATTCCAGAACCCAAAGATCGAATTAAATGAAATTTGCAGTGACAAATTAGGCATTCATTGTCTGTTAAATGCGCCTACTTTCAACCCTCTAGGACGCTCCGTTTAGGAGTTATGGCCAATTAAAGAAATATTTTAAAAATCGATTTTCAAAACCTTATTATTCCAGAACCCACCGATCGAATTAAATGAAATTTGCAGTCAAAAATTAGGCATTCATTGTCTGTTAAATGCGCCTACTTTCAACCCTCTAGGACGCTCCGTTTAGGAGTTATGGCCAATTAAAGAAATATTTTAAAAATAGATTTTCAAAACCTTATTATTCCAGAACCCACCGATCGAATTAAATGATATTTACAGTGACAAATTAGGCATTCATTGTCTGTTAAATGCGCCTACTTTCAACCCTCTAGGACGCTCCGTTTAGGAGTTATGGCCAATTAAAGAAATATTTTAAAAATAGATTTTCAAAACCTTATTATTCCAGAACCCACCGATCGAATTAAATGATATTTACAGTGACAAATTAGGCATTCATTGTCTGTTAAATGCGCCTACTTTCAACCCTCTAGGACGCTCCGTTTAGGAGTTATGGCCAATTAAAGAAATATTTTAAAAATAGATTTTCAAAACCTTATTATTCCAGAACCCACCGATCGAATTAAATGATATTTACAGTGAAAAATTAGGCATTCATTGTCTGTTAAATGCGCCTACTTTCAACCCTCTAGGACGCTCCGTTTAGGAGTTATGGCCAATTAAAGAAATATTTTAAAAAAATTAAAGAAATATTTTAAAAATCGATTTTCAAAATCTTATTATTCCAGAACCCACCGATCGAATTAAATGATATTTACAGTGACAAATTAGGCATTCATTGTCTGTTAAATGCGCCTACTTTCAACCCTCTAGGACGCTCCGTTTAGGAGTTATGGCCAATTAAAGAAATATTTTAAAAATAGATTTTCAAAACCTTATTATTCCAGAACCCACCGATCGAATTAAATGATATTTACAGTGACAAATTAGGCATTCATTGTCTGTTAAATGCGCCTACTTTCAACCCTCTAGGTCGCTCCGTTTAGGAGTTATGGCCAATTAAATAAATATTTTAAAAAAATTAAAGAAATATTTTAAAAAGCGATTTTCAAAACCTTATTATTCCAGAACCCACCGATCGAATTAAATGAAATTTGCAGTCAAAAATTAGGCATTCATTGTCTGTTAAATGCGCCTACTTTCAACCCTCTAGGACGCTCCGTTTAGGAGTTATGGCCAATTAAAGAAATATTTTAAAAATACATTTTCAAAACCTTATTATTCCAGAACCCACCGATCGAATTAAATGATATTTACAGTGACAAATTAGGCATTCATTGTCTGTTAAATGCGCCTACTTTCAACCCTCTAGGACGCTCCGTTTAGGAGTTATGGCCAATTAAAGAAATATTTTAAAAAAATTAAAGAAATATTTTAAAAATAGATTTTCAAAACCTTATTATTCCAGAACCCACCGATCGAATTAAATGATATTTACAGTGACAAATTAGGCATTCATTGTCTGTTAAATGCGCCTACTTTCAACCCTCTAGGACGCTCCGTTTAGGAGTTATGGCCAATTAAAGAAATATTTTAAAAATCGATTTTCAAAACCTTATTATTCCAGAACCCACCGATCGAATTAAATGATATTTACAGTGACAAATTAGGCATTCATTGTCTGTTAAATGCGCCTACTTTCAACCCTCTAGGACGCTCCGTTTAGGAGTTATGGCCAATTAAAGAAATATTTTAAAAATCGATTTTCAAAACCTTATTATTCCAGAACCCACCGATCGAATTAAATGATATTTACAGTGACAAATTAGGCATTCATTGTCTGTTAAATGCGCCTACTTTCAACCCTCTAGGACGCTCCGTTTAGGAGTTATGGCCAATTAAAGAAATATTTTAAAAAAATTAAAGAAATATTTTAAAAATCGATTTTCAAAACCTTATTATTCCAGAACCCACCGATCGAATTAAATGATATTTACAGTGACAAATTAGGCATTCATTGTCGAATTTGTCACTCGAATTAAATGATCGAATTAAATGATATTTACAGTGACAAATTAGACATTCATTGTCTGTTAAATGCGCCTACTTTCAACCCTCTAGGACGCTCCGTTTAGGAGTTATGGCGAATTAAAGAAATATTTTAAAAATCGATTTTCAAAACCTTATTATTCCAGAACCCACCGATCGAATTAAATGAAATTTGCAGTGAAAAATTAGGCATTCATTGTCTGTTAAATGCGCCTACTTTCAACCCCCTAGGACGCTCCGTTTAGGAGTTATGGCCAATTAAAGAAATATTTTAAAAATCGATTTTCAAAACCTTATTATTCCAGAACCCACCGATCGAATTAAATGATATTTACAGTGACAAATTAGGCATTCATTGTCGAATTTGTCACTCGAATTAAATGATCGAATTAAATGATATTTACAGTGACAAATTAGACATTCATTGTCTGTTAAATGCGCCTACTTTCAACCCTCTAGGACGCTCCGTTTAGGAGTTATGGCCAATTAAAGAAATATTTTAAAAATCGATTTTCAAAACCTTATTATTCCAGAACCCACCGATCGAATTAAATGAAATTTGCAGTGAAAAATTAGGCATTCATTGTCTGTTAAATGCGCCTACTTTCAACCCCCCTAGGACGCTCCGTTTAGGAGTTATGGCCAATTAAAGAAATATTTTAAAAATCGATTTCAAAACCTTATTATTCCAGAACCCACCGATCGAATTAAATGATATTTACAGTGACAAATTAGGCATTCATTGTCGAATTTGTCACTCGAATTAAATGATCGAATTAAATGATATTTACAGTGACAAATTAGACATTCATTGTCTGTTAAATGCGCCTACTTTCAACCCTCTAGGACGCTCCGTTTAGGAGTTATGGCCAATTAAAAAAATATTTTAAAAATCGATTTTCAAAACCTTATTATTCCAGAACCCACCGATCGAATTAAATGAAATTTGCAGTGAAAAATTAGGCATTCATTGTCTGTTAAATGCGCCTACTTTCAACCCCCTAGGACGCTCCGTTTAGGAGTTATGGCCAATTAAAGAAATATTTTAAAAATCGATTTTCAAAACCTTATTATTCCAGAACCCACCGATCGAATTAAATGATATTTACAGTGAAAAATTAGGCATTCATTGTCGAATTTGTCACTCGAATTAAATGATCGAATTAAATGATATTTACAGTGACAAATTAGGCATTCATTGTCTGTTAAATGCGCCTACTTTCAACCCTCTAGGACGCTCCGTTTAGGAGTTATGGCCAATTAAAGAAATATTTTAAAAATCGATTTTCAAAACCTTATTATTCCAGAACCCACCGATCGAATTAAGTGATATTTACAGTGACAAATTAGGCATTCATTGTCTGTTAAATGCGCCTACTTTCAACCCTCTAGGACGCTCCGTTTAGGAGTTATGGCCAATTAGAGAAATATTTTAAAAATCGATTTTCAAAACCTTATTATTCCAGAACCCACCGATCGAATTAAATGATATTTTCAGTGACAAATTAGGCATTCATTGTCGAATTTGTCACTCGAATTAAATGATCGAATTAAATGATATTTACAGTGACAAATTAGGCATTCATTGTCTGTTAAATGCGCCTACTTTCAACCCTCTAGGACGCTCCGTTTAGGAGTTATGGCCAATTAAAGAAATATTTTAAAAATCGATTTTCAAAACCTTATTATTCCAGAACCCACCGATCGAATTAAATGATATTTACAGTGACAAATTAGGCATTCATTGTCGAATTTGTCACTCGAATTAAATGATCGAATTAAATGATATTTACAGTGACAAATTAGACATTCATTGTCTGTTAAATGCGCCTACTTTCAACCCTCTAGGACGCTCCGTTTAGGAGTTATGGCCAATTAAAGAAATATTTTAAAAAAATTAAAGAAATATTTTAAAAATAGATTTTCAAAACCTTATTATTCCAGAACCCACCGATCGAATTAAATGATATTTACAGTGACAAATTAGGCATTCATTGTCGAATTTGTCACTCGAATTAAATGATCGAATTAAATGATATTTACAGTGACAAATTAGACATTCATTGTCTGTTAAATGCGCCTACTTTCAACCCTCTAGGACGCTCCGTTTAGGAGTTATGGCCAATTAAAGAAATATTTTAAAAATCGATTTTCAAAACCTTATTATTCCAGAACCCACCGATCGAATTAAATGATATTTACAGTGACAAATTAGGCATTCATTGTCGAATTTGTCACTCGAATTAAATGATCGAATTAAATGATATTTACAGTGACAAATTAGACATTCATTGTCTGTTAAATGCGCCTACTTTCAACCCTCTAGGACGCTCCGTTTAGGAGTTATGGCCAATTAAAGAAATATTTTAAAAATCGATTTTCAAAACCTTATTATTCCAGAACCCACCGATCGAATTAAATGAAATTTGCAGTGAAAAATTAGGCATTCATTGTCTGTTAAATGCGCCTACTTTCAACCCCCTAGGACGCTCCGTTTAGGAGTTATGGCCAATTAAAGAAATATTTTAAAAATCGATTTTCAAAACCTTATTATTCCAGAACCCACCGATCGAATTAAATGATATTTACAGTGACAAATTAGGCATTCATTGTCGAATTTGTCACTCGAATTAAATGATCGAATTAAATGATATTTACAGTGACAAATTAGACATTCATTGTCTGTTAAATGCGCCTACTTTCAACCCTCTAGGACGCTCCGTTTAGGAGTTATGGCCAATTAAAGAAATATTTGAAAAATCGATTTTCAAAACCTTATTATTCCAGAACCCACCGATCGAATTAAATGATATTTACAGTGACAAATTAGGCATACATTGTCGAATTTGTCACTCGAATTAAATGATCGAATTAAATGATATTTACAGTGACAAATTAGGCATTCATTGTCTGTTAAATGCGCCTACTTTCAACCCTCTAGGACGCTCCGTTTAGGGAGTTATGGCCAATTAAAGAAATATTTTAAAAATCGATTTTCAAAACCTTATTATTCCAGAACCCACCGATCGAATTAAATGATATTTACAGTGAAAAATTAGGCATTCATTGTCTGTTAAATGCGCCTACTTTCAACCCTCTAGGACGCTCCGTTTAGGAGTTATGGCCAATTAAAGAAATATTTTAAAAATCGATTTTCAAAAACTTATTATTCCAGAACCCACCGATCGAATTAAATGATATTTACAGTGACAAATTAGGCATTCATTGTCGAATTTGTCACTCGAATTAAATGATCGAATTAAATGATATTTACAGTGACAAATTAGGCATTCATTGTCTGTTAAATGCGCCTACTTTCAACCCTCTAGGACGCTCCGTTTAGGGAGTTATGGCCAATTAAAGAAATATTTTAAAAATCGATTTTCAAAACCTTATTATTCCAGAACCCACCGATCGAATTAAATGATATTTACAGTGACAAATTAGGCATTCATTGTCTGTTAAATGCGCCTACTTTCAACCCTCTAGGACGCTCCGTTTAGGAGTTATGGCCAATTAGAGAAATATTTTAAAAATCGATTTTCAAAACCTTATTATTCCAGAACCCACCGATCGAATTAAATGATATTTACAGTGACAAATTAGGCATTCATTGTCGAATTTGTCACTCGAATTAAATGATCGAATTAAATGATATTTACAGTGACAAATTAGGCATTCATTGTCTGTTAAATGCGCCTACTTTCAACCCTCTAGGACGCTCCGTTTAGGAGTTATGGCCAATTAAAGAAATATTTTAAAATCGATTTTCAAAACTTATTATTCCAGAACCCACCGATCGAATTAAATGATATTTACAGTGACAAATTAGGCATTCATTGTCTGTTAAATGCGCCTACTTTCAACCCTCTAGGACGCTCCGTTTAGGGAGTTATGGCCAATTAAAGAAATATTTTAAAAATCGATTTCAAAACCTTATTATTCCAGAATCCACCGATCGAATTAAATGATATTTACAGTGACAAATTAGGCATTCATTGTCTGTTAAATGCGCCTACTTTCAACCCTCTAGGACGCTCCGTTTAGGAGTTATGGCCAATTAAAGAAATATTTTAAAAATCGATTTTCAAATCCTTATTATTCCAGAACCCACCGATCGAATTAAATGATATTTACAGTGACAAATTAGGCATTCATTGTCGAATTTGTCACTCGAATTAAATGATCGAATTAAATGATATTTACAGTGACAAATTAGGCATTCATTGTCTGTTAAATGCGCCTACTTTCAACCCTCTAGGACGCTCCGTTTAGGAGTTATGGCCAATTAGAGAAATATTTTAAAAATCGATTTTCAAAACCTTATTATTCCAGAACCCACCGATCGAATTAAATGATATTTACAGTGACAAATTAGGCATTCATTGTCGAATTTGTCACTCGAATTAAATGATCGAATTAAATGATATTTACAGTGACAAATTAGGCATTCATTGTCCTGTTAAATGCGCCTACTTTCAACCCTCTAGGACGCTCCGTTTAGGGAGTTATGGCCAATTAGAGAAATATTTTAAAAATCGATTTTCAAAACCTTATTATTCCAGAACCCACCGATCGAATTAAATGATATTTACAGTGACAAATTAGGCATTCATTGTCGAATTTGTCACTCGAATTAAATGATCGAATTAAATGATATTTACAGTGACAAATTAGGCATTCATTGTCTGTTAAATGCGCCTACTTTCAACCCTCTAGGACGCTCCGTTTAGGAGTTATGGCCAATTAAAGAAATATTTTAAAAATCGATTTTCAAAACCTTATTATTCCAGAACCCACCGATCGAATTAAATGATATTTACAGTGACAAATTAGGCATTCATTGTCTGTTAAATGCGCCTACTTTCAACCCTCTAGGACGCTCCGTTTAGGAGTTATGGCCAATTAAAGAAATATTTTAAAAATCGATTTTCAAAACCTTATTATTCCAGAATCCACCGATCGAATTAAATGATATTTACAGTGACAAATTAGGCATTCATTGTCTGTTAAATGCGCCTACTTTCAACCCTCTAGGACGGCTCCGTTTAGGAGTTATGGCCAATTAAAGAAATATTTTAAAAATCGATTTTCAAATCCTTATTATTCCAGAACCCACCGATCGAATTAAATGATATTTACAGTGAAAAATTAGGCATTCATTGTCTGTTAAGTGCGCCTACTTTCAACCCTCTAGGACGCTCCGTTTAGGAGTTATGGCCAATTAAAGAAATATTTTAAAAATCGATTTTCAAAACCTTATTATTCCAGAATCCACCGATCGAATTAAATGATATTTACAGTGACAAATTAGGCATTCATTGTCTGTTAAATGCGCCTACTTTCAACCCTCTAGGACGCTCCGTTTAGGAGTTATGGCCAATTAAAGAAATATTTTAAAAATCGATTTTCAAAACCTTATTATTCCAGAACCCACCGATCGAATTAAATGATATTTACAGTGAAAAATTAGGCATTCATTGTCTGTTAAATGCGCCTACTTTCAACCCTCTAGGACGCTCCGTTTAGGAGTTATGGCCAATTAAAGAAATATTTTAAAATCGATTTTCAAAACCTTATTATTCCAGAACCCACCGATCGAATTAAATGATATTTACAGTGACAAATTAGGCATTCATTGTCTGTTAAATGCGCCTACTTTCAACCCTCTAGGACGCTCCGTTTAGGAGTTATGGCCAATTAAAGAAATATTTTAAAAATCGATTTTCAAAACCTTATTATTCCAGAACCCACCGATCGAATTAAATGATATTTACAGTGAAAAATTAGGCATTCATTGTCTGTTAAATGCGCCTACTTTCAACCCTCTAGGACGCTCCGTTTAGGGAGTTATGGCCAATTAAAGAAATATTTTAAAATCGATTTCAAAACCTTATTATTCCAGAACCCACCAATCGAATTAAATGATATTTACAGTGAAAAATTAGGCATTCATTGTCTGTTAAATGCGCCTACTTTCAACCCTCTAGGACGCTCCGTTTAGGAGTTATGGCCAATTAAAGAAATATTTTAAAATCGATTTTCAAAACCTTATTATTCAGAACCCACCGATCGAATTAAATGATATTTATAGTGACAAATTAGGCATTCATTGTCGAATTTGTCACTCGAATTAAATGATCGAATTAAATGATATTTACAGTGACAAATTAGACATTCATTGTCTGTTAAATGCGCCTACTTTCAACCCTCTAGGACGCTCCGTTTAGGAGTTATGGCCAATTAAAGAAATATTTTAAAAATCGATTTTCAAAACCTTATTATTCCAGAACCCACCGATCGAATTAAATGATATTTATAGTGACAAATTAGGCATTCATTGTCGAATTTGTCACTCGAATTAAATGATCGAATTAAATGATATTTACAGTGACAAATTAGACATTCATTGTCTGTTAAATGCGCCTACTTTCAACCCTCTAGGACGCTCCGTTTAGGAGTTATGGCCAAATAAAAAATATTTTAAAAATCGGTTTTCAAAACCTTTTTATTCCAGAACCCACCGATCGAATTAAATGATATTTACAGTGACAAATTAGGCATTCATTGTCTGTTAAATGCGCCTACTTTCAACCCTCTAGGACGCTCCGTTTAGGAGTTATGGCCAATTAAAGAAATATTTTAAAAATCGATTTTCAAAACCTTATTATTCCAGAATCCACCGATCGAATTAAATGATATTTACAGTGACAAATTAGGCATTCATTGTCTGTTAAATGCGCCTACTTTCAACCCTCTAGGACGCTCCGTTTAGGAGTTATGGCCAATTAAAGAAATATTTTAAAAATCGATTTTCAAAACCTTATTATTCCAGAACCCACCGATCGAATTAAATGAAATTTGCAGTGAAAAATTAGGCATTCATTGTCTGTTAAATGCGCCTACTTTCACTCTAGGACTTTCAACCGTTTAGGAGTTATGGCCAATTAAAGAAATATTTTAAAAAAATTAAAGAAATATTTTAAAAATCGATTTTCAAAATCTTATTATTCCAGAACCCACCGATCGAATTAAATGATATTTACAGTGACAAATTAGGCATTCATTGTCTGTTAAATGCGCCTACTTTCAACCCTCTAGGACGCTCCGTTTAGGAGTTATGGCCAATTAAAGAAATATTTTAAAAATACATTTTCAAAACCTTATTATTCCAGAACCCACCGATCGAATTAAATGATATTTACAGTGACAAATTAGGCATTCATTGTCTGTTAAATGCGCCTACTTTCAACCCTCTAGGACGCTCCGTTTAGGAGTTATGGCCAATTAAAGAAATATTTTAAAAAAATTAAAGAAATATTTTAAAAATAGATTTTCAAAACCTTATTATTCCAGAACCCACCGATCGAATTAAATGATATTTACAGTGACAAATTAGGCATTCATTGTCTGTTAAATGCGCCTACTTTCAACCCTCTAGGACGCTCCGTTTAGGAGTTATGGCCAATTAAAGAAATATTTTTAAAATAAATTTTCAAAACCTTATTATTCCAGAAACCACCGATCGAATTAAATGATATTTACAGTGACAAATTAGGCATTCATTGTCTGTTAAATGCGCCTACTTTCAACCCTCTAGGACGCTCCGTTTAGGAGTTATGGCCAATTAAAGAAATATTTTAAAAATCGATTTTCAAAACCTTATTATTCCAGAACCCACCGATCGAATTAAATGATATTTACAGTGACAAATTAGGCATTCATTGTCGAATTTGTCACTCGAATTAAATGATCGAATTAAATGATATTTACAGTGACAAATTAGACATTCATTGTCTGTTAAATGCGCCTACTTTCAACCCTCTAGGACGCTCCGTTTAGGAGTTATGGCCAATTAAAGAAATATTTTAAAAATCGATTTTCAAAACCTTATTATTCCAGAACCCACCGATCGAATTAAATGAAATTTGCAGTGAAAAATTAGGCATTCATTGTCTGTTAAATGCGCCTACTTTCAACCCCCTAGGACGCTCCGTTTAGGAGTTATGGCCAATTAAAGAAATATTTTAAAAATCGATTTTCAAAACCTTATTATTCCAGAACCCACCGATCGAATTAAATGATATTTACAGTGAAAAATTAGGCATTCATTGTCGAATTTGTCACTCGAATTAAATGATCGAATTAAATGATATTTACAGTGACAAATTAGGCATTCATTGTCTGTTAAATGCGCCTACTTTCAACCCTCTAGGACGCTCCGTTTAGGAGTTATGGCCAATTAAAGAAATATTTTAAAAATCGATTTTCAAAACCTTATTATTCCAGAACCCACCGATCGAATTAAGTGATATTTACAGTGACAAATTAGGCATTCATTGTCTGTTAAATGCGCCTACTTTCAACCCTCTAGGACGCTCCGTTTAGGAGTTATGGCCAATTAGAGAAATATTTTAAAAATCGATTTTCAAAACCTTATTATTCCAGAACCCACCGATCGAATTAAATGATATTTTCAGTGACAAATTAGGCATTCATTGTCGAATTTGTCACTCGAATTAAATGATCGAATTAAATGATATTTACAGTGACAAATTAGGCATTCATTGTCTGTTAAATGCGCCTACTTTCAACCCTCTAGGACGCTCCGTTTAGGAGTTATGGCCAATTAAAGAAATATTTTAAAAATCGATTTTCAAAACCTTATTATTCCAGAACCCACCGATCGAATTAAATGATATTTACAGTGACAAATTAGGCATTCATTGTCGAATTTGTCACTCGAATTAAATGATCGAATTAAATGATATTTACAGTGACAAATTAGACATTCATTGTCTGTTAAATGCGCCTACTTTCAACCCTCTAGGACGCTCCGTTTAGGAGTTATGGCCAATTAAAGAAATATTTTAAAAAAATTAAAGAAATATTTTAAAAATAGATTTTCAAAACCTTATTATTCCAGAACCCACCGATCGAATTAAATGATATTTACAGTGACAAATTAGGCATTCATTGTCGAATTTGTCACTCGAATTAAATGATCGAATTAAATGATATTTACAGTGACAAATTAGACATTCATTGTCTGTTAAATGCGCCTACTTTCAACCCTCTAGGACGCTCCGTTTAGGAGTTATGGCCAATTAAAGAAATATTTTAAAAATCTATTTTCAAAACCTTATTATTCCAGAACCCACCGATCGAATTAAATGATATTTACAGTGACAAATTAGGCATTCATTGTCGAATTTGTCACTCGAATTAAATGATCGAATTAAATGATATTTACAGTGACAAATTAGACATTCATTGTCTGTTAAATGCGCCTACTTTCAACCCTCTAGGACGCTCCGTTTAGGAGTTATGGCCAATTAAAGAAATATTTTAAAAATCGATTTTCAAAACCTTATTATTCCAGAACCCACCGATCGAATTAAATGAAATTTGCAGTGAAAAATTAGGCATTCATTGTCTGTTAAATGCGCCTACTTTCAACCCCCTAGGACGCTCCGTTTAGGAGTTATGGCCAATTAAAGAAATATTTTAAAAATCGATTTTCAAAACCTTATTATTCCAGAACCCACCGATCGAATTAAATGATATTTACAGTGACAAATTAGGCATTCATTGTCGAATTTGTCACTCGAATTAAATGATCGAATTAAATGATATTTACAGTGACAAATTAGACATTCATTGTCTGTTAAATGCGCCTACTTTCAACCCTCTAGGACGCTCCGTTTAGGAGTTATGGCCAATTAAAGAAATATTTGAAAAATCGATTTTCAAAACCTTATTATTCCAGAACCCACCGATCGAATTAAATGATATTTACAGTGACAAATTAGGCATACATTGTCGAATTTGTCACTCGAATTAAATGATCGAATTAAATGATATTTACAGTGACAAATTAGGCATTCATTGTCTGTTAAATGCGCCTACTTTCAACCCTCTAGGACGCTCCGTTTAGGAGTTATGGCCAATTAAAGAAATATTTTAAAAATCGATTTTCAAAACCTTATTATTCCAGAACCCACCGATCGAATTAAATGATATTTACAGTGAAAAATTAGGCATTCATTGTCTGTTAAATGCGCCTACTTTCAACCCTCTAGGACGCTCCGTTTAGGAGTTATGGCCAATTAAAGAAATATTTTAAAAATCGATTTTCAAAAACTTATTATTCCAGAACCCACCGATCGAATTAAATGATATTTACAGTGACAAATTAGGCATTCATTGTCGAATTTGTCACTCGAATTAAATGATCGAATTAAATGATATTTACAGTGACAAATTAGGCATTCATTGTCTGTTAAATGCGCCTACTTTCAACCCTCTAGGACGCTCCGTTTAGGAGTTATGGCCAATTAAAGAAATATTTTAAAAATCGATTTTCAAAACCTTATTATTCCAGAACCCACCGATCGAATTAAATGATATTTACAGTGACAAATTAGGCATTCATTGTCTGTTAAATGCGCCTACTTTCAACCCTCTAGGACGCTCCGTTTAGGAGTTATGGCCAATTAGAGAAATATTTTAAAAATCGATTTTCAAAACCTTATTATTCCAGAACCCACCGATCGAATTAAATGATATTTACAGTGACAAATTAGGCATTCATTGTCGAATTTGTCACTCGAATTAAATGATCGAATTAAATGATATTTACAGTGACAAATTAGGCATTCATTGTCTGTTAAATGCGCCTACTTTCAACCCTCTAGGACGCTCCGTTTAGGAGTTATGGCCAATTAAAGAAATATTTTAAAAATCGATTTTCAAAACCTTATTATTCCAGAACCCACCGATCGAATTAAATGATATTTACAGTGACAAATTAGGCATTCATTGTCTGTTAAATGCGCCTACTTTCAACCCTCTAGGACGCTCCGTTTAGGAGTTATGGCCAATTAAAGAAATATTTTAAAAATCGATTTTCAAAACCTTATTATTCCAGAATCCACCGATCGAATTAAATGATATTTACAGTGACAAATTAGGCATTCATTGTCTGTTAAATGCGCCTACTTTCAACCCTCTAGGACGCTCCGTTTAGGAGTTATGGCCAATTAAAGAAATATTTTAAAAATCGATTTTCAAATCCTTATTATTCCAGAACCCACCGATCGAATTAAATGATATTTACAGTGACAAATTAGGCATTCATTGTCGAATTTGTCACTCGAATTAAATGATCGAATTAAATGATATTTACAGTGACAAATTAGGCATTCATTGTCTGTTAAATGCGCCTACTTTCAACCCTCTAGGACGCTCCGTTTAGGAGTTATGGCCAATTAGAGAAATATTTTAAAAATCGATTTTCAAAACCTTATTATTCCAGAACCCACCGATCGAATTAAATGATATTTACAGTGACAAATTAGGCATTCATTGTCGAATTTGTCACTCGAATTAAATGATCGAATTAAATGATATTTACAGTGACAAATTAGGCATTCATTGTCTGTTAAATGCGCCTACTTTCAACCCTCTAGGACGCTCCGTTTAGGAGTTATGGCCAATTAGAGAAATATTTTAAAAATCGATTTTCAAAACCTTATTATTCCAGAACCCACCGATCGAATTAAATGATATTTACAGTGACAAATTAGGCATTCATTGTCGAATTTGTCACTCGAATTAAATGATCGAATTAAATGATATTTACAGTGACAAATTAGGCATTCATTGTCTGTTAAATGCGCCTACTTTCAACCCTCTAGGACGCTCCGTTTAGGAGTTATGGCCAATTAAAGAAATATTTTAAAAATCGATTTTCAAAACCTTATTATTCCAGAACCCACCGATCGAATTAAATGATATTTACAGTGACAAATTAGGCATTCATTGTCTGTTAAATGCGCCTACTTTCAACCCTCTAGGACGCTCCGTTTAGGAGTTATGGCCAATTAAAGAAATATTTTAAAAATCGATTTTCAAAACCTTATTATTCCAGAATCCACCGATCGAATTAAATGATATTTACAGTGACAAATTAGGCATTCATTGTCTGTTAAATGCGCCTACTTTCAACCCTCTAGGACGCTCCGTTTAGGAGTTATGGCCAATTAAAGAAATATTTTAAAAATCGATTTTCAAATCCTTATTATTCCAGAACCCACCGATCGAATTAAATGATATTTACAGTGAAAAATTAGGCATTCATTGTCTGTTAAGTGCGCCTACTTTCAACCCTCTAGGACGCTCCGTTTAGGAGTTATGGCCAATTAAAGAAATATTTTAAAAATCGATTTTCAAAACCTTATTATTCCAGAATCCACCGATCGAATTAAATGATATTTACAGTGACAAATTAGGCATTCATTGTCTGTTAAATGCGCCTACTTTCAACCCTCTAGGACGCTCCGTTTAGGAGTTATGGCCAATTAAAGAAATATTTTAAAAATCGATTTTCAAATCCTTATTATTCCAGAACCCACCGATCGAATTAAATGATATTTACAGTGAAAAATTAGGCATTCATTGTCGAATTTGTCACTCGAATTAAATGATCGAATTAAATGATATTTACAGTGAAAAATTAGACATTCATTGTCTGTTAAATGCGCCTACTTTCAACCCTCTAGGACGCTCCGTTTAGGAGTTATGGCCAATTAAAGAAATATTTTAAAAATCGATTTTCAAAACCTTATTATTCCAGAACCCACCGATCGAATTAAATGATATTTACAGTGACAAATTAGGCATTCATTGTCTGTTAAATGCGCCTACTTTCAACCCTCTAGGACGCTCCGTTTAGGAGTTATGGCCAATTAAAGAAATATTTTAAAAAAATTAAAGAAATATTTTAAAAATCGATTTTCAAAACCTTATTATTCCAGAACCCACCGATCGAATTAAATGATATTTACAGTGACAAATTAGGCATTCATTGTCGAATTTGTCACTCGAATTAAATGATCGAATTAAATGATATTTACAGTGACAAATTAGACATTCATTGTCTGTTAAATGCGCCTACTTTCAACCCTCTAGGACGCTCCGTTTAGGAGTTATGGCCAATTAAAGAAATATTTTAAAAATCGATTTTCAAAACCTTATTATTCCAGAACCCACCGATCGAATTAAATGAAATTTGCAGTGAAAAATTAGGCATTCATTGTCTGTTAAATGCGCCTACTTTCAACCCCCTAGGACGCTCCGTTTAGGAGTTATGGCCAATTAAAGAAATATTTTAAAAATCGATTTTCAAAACCTTATTATTCCAGAACCCACCGATCGAATTAAATGATATTTACAGTGACAAATTAGGCATTCATTGTCGAATTTGTCACTCGAATTAAATGATCGAATTAAATGATATTTACAGTGACAAATTAGACATTCATTGTCTGTTAAATGCGCCTACTTTCAACCCTCTAGGACGCTCCGTTTAGGAGTTATGGCCAATTAAAGAAATATTTTAAAAATCGATTTTCAAAACCTTATTATTCCAGAACCCACCGATCGAATTAAATGATATTTACAGTGACAAATTAGGCATTCATTGTCTGTTAAATGCGCCTACTTTCAACCCTCTAGGACGCTCCGTTTAGGAGTTATGGCCAATTAAAGAAATATTTTAAAAATCGATTTTCAAAACCTTATTATTCCAGAACCCACCGATCGAATTAAATGATATTTACAGTGACAAATTAGGCATTCATTGTCGAATTTGTCACTCGAATTAAATGATCGAATTAAATGATATTTACAGTGACAAATTAGGCATTCATTGTCTGTTAAATGCGCCTACTTTCAACCCTCTAGGACGCTCCGTTTAGGAGTTATGGCCAATTAAAGAAATATTTTAAAAATCGATTTTCAAAACCTTATTATTCCAGAACCCACCGATCGAATTAAATGATATTTACAGTGAAAAATTAGGCATTCATTGTCTGTTAAATGCGCCTACTTTCAACCCTCTAGGACGCTCCGTTTAGGAGTTATGGCCAATTAAAGAAATATTTTAAAAATCGATTTTCAAAACCTTATTATTCCAGAACCCACCGATCGAATTAAATGATATTTACAGTGACAAATTAGGCATTCATTGTCTGTTAAATGCGCCTACTTTCAACCCTCTAGGACGCTCCGTTTAGGAGTTATGGCCAATTAAAGAAATATTTTAAAAATCGATTTTCAAAACCTTATTATTCCAGAACCCACCGATCGAATTAAATGATATTTACAGTGAAAAATTAGGCATTCATTGTCTGTTAAATGCGCCTACTTTCAACCCTCTAGGACGCTCCGTTTAGGAGTTATGGCCAATTAAAGAAATATTTTAAAAATCGATTTTCAAAACCTTATTATTCCAGAACCCACCGATCGAATTAAATGATATTTACAGTGAAAAATTAGGCATTCATTGTCTGTTAAATGCGCCTACTTTCAACCCTCTAGGACGCTCCGTTTAGGAGTTATGGCCAATTAAAGAAATATTTTAAAAATCGATTTTCAAAACCTTATTATTCCAGAACCCACCGATCGAATTAAATGATATTTACAGTGAAAAATTAGGCATTCATTGTCTGTTAAATGCGCCTACTTTCAACCCTCTAGGACGCTCCGTTTAGGAGTTATGGCCAATTAAAGAAATATTTTAAAAATCGATTTTCAAAACCTTATTATTCCAGAACCCACCGATCGAATTAAATGATATTTACAGTGAAAAATTAGGCATTCATTGTCTGTTAAATGCGCCTACTTTCAACCCTCTAGGACGCTCCGTTTAGGAGTTATGGCCAATTAAAGAAATATTTTAAAAATCGATTTTCAAAACCTTATTATTCCAGAACCCACCGATCGAATTAAATGATATTTATAGTGACAAATTAGGCATTCATTGTCGAATTTGTCACTCGAATTAAATGATCGAATTAAATGATATTTACAGTGACAAATTAGACATTCATTGTCTGTTAAATGCGCCTACTTTCAACCCTCTAGGACGCTCCGTTTAGGAGTTATGGCCAATTAAAGAAATATTTTAAAAATCGATTTTCAAAACCTTATTATTCCAGAACCCACCGATCGAATTAAATGATATTTATAGTGACAAATTAGGCATTCATTGTCGAATTTGTCACTCGAATTAAATGATCGAATTAAATGATATTTACAGTGACAAATTAGACATTCATTGTCTGTTAAATGCGCCTACTTTCAACCCTCTAGGACGCTCCGTTTAGGAGTTATGGCCAAATAAAAAATATTTTAAAAATCGGTTTTCAAAACCTTTTTATTCCAGAACCCACCGATCGAATTAAATGATATTTACAGTGACAAATTAGGCATTCATTGTCTGTTAAATGCGCCTACTTTCAACCCTCTAGGACGCTCCGTTTAGGAGTTATGGCCAATTAAAGAAATATTTTAAAAATCGATTTTCAAAACCTTATTATTCCAGAATCCACCGATCGAATTAAATGATATTTACAGTGACAAATTAGGCATTCATTGTCTGTTAAATGCGCCTACTTTCAACCCTCTAGGACGCTCCGTTTAGGAGTTATGGCCAATTAAAGAAATATTTTAAAAATCGATTTTCAAATCCTTATTATTCCAGAATCCACCGATCGAATTAAATGATATTTACAGTGACAAATTAGGCATTCATTGTCTGTTAAATGCGCCTACTTTCAACCCTCTAGGACGCTCCGTTTAGGAGTTATGGCCAATTAAAGAAATATTTTAAAAATCGATTTTCAAAACCTTATTATTCCAGAACCCAATTAAAGAAATATTTTAAAAATCGGTTTTCAAAACCTTTTTATTCCAGAACCCACCGATCGAATTAAATGATATTTACAGTGAAAAATTAGGCATTCATTGTCTGTTAAATGCGCCTACTTTCAACCCTCTAGGACGCTCCGTTTAGGAGTTATGGCCAATTAAAGAAATATTTTAAAAATCGATTTTCAAAACCTTATTATTCCAGAACCCACCGATCGAATTAAATGATATTTACAGTGACAAATTAGGCATTCATTGTCGAATTTGTCACTCGAATTAAATGATCGAATTAAATGATATTTACAGTGACAAATTAGACATTCATTGTCTGTTAAATGCGCCTACTTTCAACCCTCTAGGACGCTCCGTTTAGGAGTTATGGCCAATTAAAGAAATATTTTAAAAATCGATTTTCAAAACCTTATTATTCCAGAACCCACCGATCGAATTAAATGATATTTACAGTGACAAATTAGACATTCATTGTCCGTTAAATGCGCCTACTTTCAACCCTCTAGGACGCTCCGTTTAGGAGTTATGGCCAAATAAAAAATATTTTAAAAATCGGTTTTCAAAACCTTTTTATTCCAGAACCCACCGATCGAATTAAATGATATTTACAGTGACAAATTAGGCATTCATTGTCTGTTAAATGCGCCTACTTTCAACCCTCTAGGACGCTCCGTTTAGGAGTTATGGCCAATTAAAGAAATATTTTAAAAATCGATTTTCAAAACCTTATTATTCCAGAATCCACCGATCGAATTAAATGATATTTACAGTGACAAATTAGGCATTCATTGTCTGTTAAATGCGCCTACTTTCAACCCTCTAGGACGCTCCGTTTAGGAGTTATGGCCAATTAAAGAAATATTTTAAAAATCGATTTTCAAATCCTTATTATTCCAGAACCCACCGATCGAATTAAATGATATTTACAGTGACAAATTAGGCATTCATTGTCTGTTAAATGCGCCTACTTTCAACCCTCTAGGACGCTCCGTTTAGGAGTTATGGCCAATTAAAGAAATATTTTAAAAATCGATTTTCAAAACCTTATTATTCCAGAACCCAATTAAAGAAATATTTTAAAAATCGGTTTTCAAAACCTTTTTATTCCAGAACCCACCGATCGAATTAAATGATATTTACAGTGAAAAATTAGGCATTCATTGTCTGTTAAATGCGCCTACTTTCAACCCTCTAGGACGCTCCGTTTAGGAGTTATGGCCAATTAAAGAAATATTTTAAAAATCGATTTTCAAAACCTTATTATTCCAGAACCCACCGATCGAATTAAATGATATTTACAGTGACAAATTAGGCATTCATTGTCGAATTTGTCACTCGAATTAAATGATCGAATTAAATGATATTTACAGTGACAAATTAGACATTCATTGTCTGTTAAATGCGCCTACTTTCAACCCTCTAGGACGCTCCGTTTAGGAGTTATGGCCAATTAAAGAAATATTTTAAAAATCGATTTTCAAAACCTTATTATTCCAGAACCCACCGATCGAATTAAATGATATTTACAGTGACAAATTAGACATTCATTGTCCGTTAAATGCGCCTACTTTCAACCCTCTAGGACGCTCCGTTTAGGAGTTATGGCCAAATAAAAAATATTTTAAAAATCGGTTTTCAAAACCTTTTTATTCCAGAACCCACCGATCGAATTAAATGATATTTACAGTGACAAATTAGGCATTCATTGTCTGTTAAATGCGCCTACTTTCAACCCTCTAGGACGCTCCGTTTAGGAGTTATGGCCAATTAAAGAAATATTTTAAAAATCGATTTTCAAAACCTTATTATTCCAGAATCCACCGATCGAATTGAATGATATTTACAGTGACAAATTAGGCATTCATTGTCTGTTAAATGCGCCTACTTTCAACCCTCTAGGACGCTCCGTTTAGGAGTTATGGCCAATTAAAGAAATATTTTAAAAATCGATTTTCAAATCCTTATTATTCCAGAACCCACCGATCGAATTAAATGATATTTACAGTGACAAATTAGGCATTCATTGTCTGTTAAATGCGCCTACTTTCAACCCTCTAGGACGCTCCGTTTAGGAGTTATGGCCAATTAAAGAAATATTTTAAAAATCGATTTTCAAATCCTTATTATTCCAGAACCCACCGATCGAATTAAATGATATTTACAGTGACAAATTAGGCATTCATTGTCTGTTAAATGCGCCTACTTTCAACCCTCTAGGACGCTCCGTTTAGGAGTTATGGCCAATTAAAGAAATATTTTAAAAATCGATTTTCAAAACCTTATTATTCCAGAACCCACCGATCGAATTAAATTATATTTACAGTGACAAATTAGGCATTCATTGTCTGTTAAATGCGCCTACTTTCAACCCTCTAGGACGCTCCGTTTAGGAGTTATGGCCAATTAAAGAAATATTTTAAAAATCGATTTTCAAAACCTTATTATTCCAGAACCCAATTAAAGAAATATTTTAAAAATCGGTTTTCAAAACCTTTTTATTCCAGAACCCACCGATCGAATTAAATGATATTTACAGTGACAAATTAGGCATTCATTGTCTGTTAAATGCGCCTACTTTCAACCCTCTAGGACGCTCCGTTTAGGAGTTATGGCCAATTAAAGAAATATTTTAAAAATCGATTTTCAAAAGTTATGGCCAATTAAAGAAATATTTTAAAAATCGATTTTCAAAACCTTATTATTCCAGAACCCACCGATCGAATTAAATGATATTTACAGTGACAAATTAGGCATTCATTGTCTGTTAAATGCGCCTACTTTCAACCCTCTAGGACGCTCCGTTTAGGAGTTATGGCCAATTAAAGAAATATTTTAAAAATCGATTTTCAAATCCTTATTATTCCAGAATCCACCGATCGAATTAAATGATATTTACAGTGACAAATTAGGCATTCATTGTCTGTTAAATGCGCCTACTTTCAACCCTCTAGGACGCTCCGTTTAGGAGTTATGGCCAATTAAAGAAATATTTTAAAAATCGATTTTCAAAACCTTATTATTCCAGAACCCAATTAAAGAAATATTTTAAAAATCGGTTTTCAAAACCTTTTTATTCCAGAACCCACCGATCGAATTAAATGATATTTACAGTGACAAATTAGGCATTCATTGTCTGTTAAATGCGCCTACTTTCAACCCTCTAGGACGCTCCGTTTAGGAGTTATGGCCAATTAAAGAAATATTTTAAAAATCAATTTTCAAAACCTTATTATTCCAGAACCCACCGATCTAATTAAATGATATTTACAGTGACAAATTAGGCATTCATTGTCTGTTAATTGCGCCTACTTTCAACCCTCTAGGACGCTCCGTTTAGGAGTTATGGCCAATTAAAGAAATATTTTAAAAATCGATTTTCAAAACCTTATTTTTCCAGAACCCAATTAAAGAAATATTTTAAAAATCTATTTTCAAAACCTTATTATTCCAGAACCCACCGATCGAATTAAATGATATTTACAGTGACAAATTAGGCATTCATTGTCTGTTAAATGCGCCTACTTTCAACCCTCTAGGACGCTCCGTTTAGGAGTTATGGCCAATTAAAGAAATATTTTAAAAATCGATTTTCAAAACCTTATTATTCCAGAACCCAATTAAAGAAATATTTTAAAAATCGGTTTTCAAAACCTTTTTATTCCAGAACCCACCGATCGAATTAAATGATATTTACAGTGACAAATTAGGCATTCATTGTCTGTTAAATGCGCCTACTTTCAACCCTCTAGGACGCTCCGTTTAGGAGTTATGGCCAATTAAAGAAATATTTTAAAAATCAATTTTCAAAACCTTATTATTCCAGAACCCACCGATCTAATTAAATGATATTTACAGTGACAAATTAGGCATTCATTGTCTGTTAAATGCGCCTACTTTCAACCCTCTAGGACGCTCCGTTTAGGAGTTATGGCCAATTAAAGAAATATTTTAAAAATCGATTTTCAAAACCTTATTATTCCAGAACCCAATTAAAGAAATATTTTAAAAATCGGTTTTCAAAACCTTTTTATTCCAGAACCCACCGATCGAATTAAATGATATTTACAGTGACAAATTAGGCATTCATTGTCTGTTAAATGCGCCTACTTTCAACCCTCTAGGACGCTCCGTTTAGGAGTTATGGCCAATTAAAGAAATATTTTAAAAATCGATTTTCAAATCCTTATTATTCCAGAATCCACCGATCGAATTAAATGATATTTACAGTGACAAATTAGGCATTCATTGTCTGTTAAATGCGCCTACTTTCAACCCTCTAGGACGCTCCGTTTAGGAGTTATGGCCAATTAAAGAAATATTTTAAAAATCGATTTTCAAAACCTTATTATTCCAGAACCCACCGATCGAATTAAATGATATTTATAGTGACAAATTAGGCATTCATTGTCTGTTAAATGCGCCTACTTTCAACCCCTAGGACGCTCCGTTTAGGAGTTATGGCCAATTAAAGAAATATTTTAAAAATCGATTTTCAAAACCTTATTATTCCAGAACCCACCGATCGAATTAAATTATATTTACAGTGACAAATTAGGCATTCATTGTCTGTTAAATGCGCCTACTTTCAACCCTCTAGGACGCTCCGTTTAGGAGTTATGGCCAATTAAAGAAATATTTTAAAAATCAATTTTCAAAACCTTATTATTCCAGAACCCACCGATCGAATTAAATGATATTTACAGTGACAAATTAGGCATTCATTGTCTGTTAAATGCGCCTACTTTCAACCCTCTAGGACGCTCCGTTTAGGAGTTATGGCCAATTAAAGAAATATTTTAAAAATCGATTTTCAAAACCTTATTATTCCAGAACCCAATTAAAGAAATATTTTAAAAATCTATTTTCAAAACCTTATTATTCCAGAACTCATCGATCGAATTAAATGATATTTACAGTGACAAATTAGGCATTCATTGTCTGTTAATTGCGCCTACTTTCAACCCTCTAGGACGCTCCGTTTAGGAGTTATGGCCAATTAAAGAAATATTTTAAAAATCGATTTTCAAAAGTTATGGCCAATTAAAGAAATATTTTAAAAATCGATTTTCAAAACCTTATTATTCCAGAACCCACCGATCGAATTAAATGATATTTACAGTGACAAATTAGGCATTCATTGTCTGTTAAATGCGCCTACTTTCAACCCTCTAGGACGCTCCGTTTAGGAGTTATGGCCAATTAAAGAAATATTTTAAAAATCGATTTTCAAAAGTTATGGCCAATTAAAGAAATATTTTAAAAATCGATTTTCAAAACCTTATTATTCCAGAACCCACCGATCGAATTAAATGATATTTACAGTGACAAATTAGGCATTCATTGTCTGTTAAATGCGCCTACTTTCAACCCTCTAGGACGCTCCGTTTAGGAGTTATGGCCAATTAAAGAAATATTTTAAAAATCAATTTTCAAAACCTTATTATTCCAGAACCCACCGATCTAATTAAATGATATTTACAGTGACAAATTAGGCATTCATTGTCTGTTAATTGCGCCTACTTTCAACCCTCTAGGACGCTCCGTTTAGGAGTTATGGCCAATTAAAGAAATATTTTAAAAATCGATTTTCAAAACCTTATTTTTCCAGAACCCAATTAAAGAAATATTTTAAAAATCTATTTTAAAAACCTTATTATTCCAGAACCCACCGATCGAATTAAATGATATTTACAGTGACAAATTAGGCATTCATTGTCTGTTAAATGCGCCTACTTTCAACCCTCTAGGACGCTCCGTTTAGGAGTTATGGCCAATTAAAGAAATATTTTAAAAATCGATTTTCAAAACCTTATTATTCCAGAACCCAATTAAAGAAATATTTTAAAAATCTATTTTCAAAACCTTATTATTCCAGAACCCACCGATCGAATTAAATGATATTTACAGTGACAAATTAGGCATTCATTGTCTGTTAAATGCGCCTACTTTCAACCCTCTAGGACGCTCCGTTTAGGAGTTATGGCCAATTAAAGAAATATTTTAAAAATCAATTTTCAAAACCTTATTATTCCAGAACCCACCGATCTAATTAAATGATATTTACAGTGACAAATTAGGCATTCATTGTCTGTTAATTGCGCCTACTTTCAACCCTCTAGGACGCTCCGTTTAGGAGTTATGGCCAATTAAAGAAATATTTTAAAAATCGATTTTCAAAACCTTATTTTTCCAGAACCCAATTAAAGAAATATTTTAAAAATCTATTTTCAAAACCTTATTATTCCAGAACCCACCGATCGAATTAAATGATATTTACAGTGACAAATTAGGCATTCATTGTCTGTTAAATGCGCCTACTTTCAACCCTCTAGGACGCTCCGTTTAGGAGTTATGGCCAATTAAAGAAATATTTTAAAAATCGATTTTCAAATCCTTATTATTCCAGAATCCACCGATCGAATTAAATGATATTTACAGTGACAAATTAGGCATTCATTGTCTGTTAAATGCGCCTACTTTCAACCCTCTAGGACGCTCCGTTTAGGAGTTATGGCCAATTAAAGAAATATTTTAAAAATCAATTTTCAAAACCTTATTATTCCAGAACCCAATTAAAGAAATATTTTAAAAATCGGTTTTCAAAACCTTTTTATTCCAGAACCCACCGATCGAATTAAATGATATTTACAGTGACAAATTAGGCATTCATTGTCTGTTAAATGCGCCTACTTTCAACCCTCTAGGACGCTCCGTTTAGGAGTTATGGCCAATTAAAGAAATATTTTAAAAATCAATTTTCAAAACCTTATTATTCCAGAACCCACCGATCTAATTAAATGATATTTACAGTGACAAATTAGGCATTCATTGTCTGTTAAATGCGCCTACTTTCAACCCTCTAGGACGCTCCGTTTAGGAGTTATGGCCAATTAAAGAAATATTTTAAAAATCGATTTTCAAAACCTTATTATTCCAGAACCCAATTAAAGAAATATTTTAAAAATCGGTTTTCAAAACCTTTTTATTCCAGAACCCACCGATCGAATTAAATGATATTTACAGTGACAAATTAGGCATTCATTGTCTGTTAAATGCGCCTACTTTCAACCCTCTAGGACGCTCCGTTTAGGAGTTATGGCCAATTAAAGAAATATTTTAAAAATCAATTTTCAAAACCTTATTATTCCAGAACCCACCGATCTAATTAAATGATATTTACAGTGACAAATTAGGCATTCATTGTCTGTTAATTGCGCCTACTTTCAACCCTCTAGGACGCTCCGTTTAGGAGTTATGGCCAATTAAAGAAATATTTTAAAAATCGATTTTCAAAACCTTATTATTCCAGAACCCACCGATCGAATTAAATGATATTTACAGTGACAAATTAGGCATTCATTGTATGTTAAATGCGCCTACTTTCAACCCTCTAGGACGCTCCGTTTAGGAGTTATGGCCAATTAAAGAAATATTTTAAAAATCGATTTTCAAAACCTTATTATTCCAGAACCAACTGATCGAATTAAATGATATTTACAGTGACAAATTAGGCATTCATTGTCTGTTAAATGCGCCTACTTTCAACCCTCTAGGACGCTCCGTTTAGGAGTTATGGCCAATTAAAGAAATATTTTAAAAATCGATTTTCAAAACCTTATTATTCCAGAACCCACCGATCGAATTAAATGATATTTACAGTGACAAATTAGGCATTCCTTGTCTGTTAAATGCGCCTACTTTCAACCCTCTAGGACGCTCCGTTTAGGAGTTATGGCCAATTAAAGAAATATTTTAAAAATCGATTTTCAAAACCTTATTATTCCAGAACCCAATTAAAGAAATATTTTAAAAATCGATTTTCAAAACCTTATTATTCCAGAACCCACCGATCGAATTAAATGATATTTACAGTGTCAAATTAGGCATTCCTTGTCTGTTAAATGCGCCTACTTTCAACCCTCTAGGACGCTCCGTTTAGGAGTTATGGCCAATTAAAGAAATATTTTAAAAATCGATTTTCAAAACCTTATTATTCCAGAACCCACCGATCGAATTAAATGATATTTACAGTGACAAATTAGGCATTCATTGTCTGTTAAATGCGCCTACTTTCAACTCTCTAGGACGCTCCGTTAAGGAGTTATGGCCAATTAAAGAAACAGAACCCAATTAAAGAAATATTTTAAAAATCGATTTTCAAAACCTTATTATTCCAGAACCCACCGATCGAATTAAATGATATTTACAGTGTCAAATTAGGCATTCATTGTCTGTTAAATGCGCCTACTTTCAACCCTCTAGGACGCTCCGTTTAGGAGTTATGGCCAATTAAAGAAATATTTTAAAAATCGATTTTCAAAACCTTATTATTCCAGAACCCACCGATCGAATTAAATGATATTTACAGTGACAAATTAGTCATTCATTGTCTGTTAAATGCGCCTACTTTCAACCCTCTAGGACGCTCCGTTTAGGAGTTATGGCCAATTAAAGAAACAGAACCCAATTAAAGAAATATTTTAAAAATCGATTTTCAAAACCTTATTATTCCAGAACCCACCGATCGAATTAAATGATATTTACAGTGTCAAATTAGGCATTCATTGTCTGTTAAATGCGCCTACTTTCAACCCTCTAGGACGCTCCGTTTAGGAGTTATGGCCAATTAAAGAAATATTTTAAAAATCGATTTTCAAAACCTTATTATTCCAGAACCCACCGATCGAATTAAATGATATTTACAGTGACAAATTAGGCATTCATTGTCTGTTAAATGCGCCTACTTTCAACCCTCTAGGACGCTCCGTTTAGGAGTTATGGCCAATTAAAGAAACAGAACCCAATTAAAGAAATATTTTAAAAATCGATTTTCAAAACCTTATTATTCCAGAACCCACCGATCGAATTAAATGATATTTACAGTGACAAATTAGGCATTCATTGTCTGTTAAATGCGCCTACTTTCAACCCTCTAGGATGCTCCGTTTAGGAGTTATGGCCAATTAAAGAAACAGAACCCAATTAAAGAAATATTTTAAAAATCGATTTTCAAAACCTTATTATTCCAGAACCCACCGATCGAATTAAATGATATTTACAGTGACAAATTAGGCATTCATTGTCTGTTAAATGCGCCTACTTTCAACCCTCTAGGACGCTCCGTTTAGGAGTTATGGCCAATTAAAGAAATATTTTAAAAATCGATTTTCAAAACCTTATTATTCCAGAACCCACCGATCGAATTAAATGATATTTACAGTGACAAATTAGTCATTCATTGTCTGTTAAATGCGCCTACTTTCAACCCTCTAGGACGCTCCGTTTAGGAGTTATGGCCAATTAAAGAAACAGAACCCAATTAAAGAAATATTTTAAAAATCGATTTTCAAAACCTTATTATTCCAGAACCCACCGATCTAATTAAATGATATTTACAGTGACAAATTAGGCATTCATTGTCTGTTAATTGCGCCTACTTTCAACCCTCTAGGACGCTCCGTTTAGGAGTTATGGCCAATTAAAGAAATATTTTAAAAATCGATTTTCAAAACCTTATTTTTCCAGAACCCAATTAAAGAAATATTTTAAAAATCTATTTTCAAAACCTTATTATTCCAGAACCCACCGATCGAATTAAATGATATTTACAGTGACAAATTAGGCATTCATTGTCTGTTAAATGCGCCTACTTTCAACCCTCTAGGACGCTCCGTTTAGGAGTTATGGCCAATTAAAGAAATATTTTAAAAATCGATTTTCAAAACCTTATTATTCCAGAACCCAATTAAAGAAATATTTTAAAAATCTATTTTCAAAACCTTATTATTCCAGAACCCACCGATCGAATTAAATGATATTTACAGTGACAAATTAGGCATTCATTGTCTGTTAAATGCGCCTACTTTCAACCCTCTAGGACGCTCCGTTTAGGAGTTATGGCCAATTAAAGAAATATTTTAAAAATCAATTTTCAAAACCTTATTATTCCAGAACCCACCGATCTAATTAAATGATATTTACAGTGACAAATTAGGCATTCATTGTCTGTTAATTGCGCCTACTTTCAACCCTCTAGGACGCTCCGTTTAGGAGTTATGGCCAATTAAAGAAATATTTTAAAAATCGATTTTCAAAACCTTATTTTTCCAGAACCCAATTAAAGAAATATTTTAAAAATCTATTTTCAAAACCTTATTATTCCAGAACCCACCGATCGAATTAAATGATATTTACAGTGACAAATTAGGCATTCATTGTCTGTTAAATGCGCCTACTTTCAACCCTCTAGGACGCTCCGTTTAGGAGTTATGGCCAATTAAAGAAATATTTTAAAAATCGATTTTCAAATCCTTATTATTCCAGAATCCACCGATCGAATTAAATGATATTTACAGTGACAAATTAGGCATTCATTGTCTGTTAAATGCGCCTACTTTCAACCCTCTAGGACGCTCCGTTTAGGAGTTATGGCCAATTAAAGAAATATTTTAAAAATCAATTTTCAAAACCTTATTATTCCAGAACCCAATTAAAGAAATATTTTAAAAATCGGTTTTCAAAACCTTTTTATTCCAGAACCCACCGATCGAATTAAATGATATTTACAGTGACAAATTAGGCATTCATTGTCTGTTAAATGCGCCTACTTTCAACCCTCTAGGACGCTCCGTTTAGGAGTTATGGCCAATTAAAGAAATATTTTAAAAATCAATTTTCAAAACCTTATTATTCCAGAACCCACCGATCTAATTAAATGATATTTACAGTGACAAATTAGGCATTCATTGTCTGTTAAATGCGCCTACTTTCAACCCTCTAGGACGCTCCGTTTAGGAGTTATGGCCAATTAAAGAAATATTTTAAAAATCGATTTTCAAAACCTTATTATTCCAGAACCCAATTAAAGAAATATTTTAAAAATCGGTTTTCAAAACCTTTTTATTCCAGAACCCACCGATCGAATTAAATGATATTTACAGTGACAAATTAGGCATTCATTGTCTGTTAAATGCGCCTACTTTCAACCCTCTAGGACGCTCCGTTTAGGAGTTATGGCCAATTAAAGAAATATTTTAAAAATCAATTTTCAAAACCTTATTATTCCAGAACCCACCGATCTAATTAAATGATATTTACAGTGACAAATTAGGCATTCATTGTCTGTTAATTGCGCCTACTTTCAACCCTCTAGGACGCTCCGTTTAGGAGTTATGGCCAATTAAAGAAATATTTTAAAAATCGATTTTCAAAACCTTATTATTCCAGAACCCACCGATCGAATTAAATGATATTTACAGTGACAAATTAGGCATTCATTGTATGTTAAATGCGCCTACTTTCAACCCTCTAGGACGCTCCGTTTAGGAGTTATGGCCAATTAAAGAAATATTTTAAAAATCGATTTTCAAAACCTTATTATTCCAGAACCAACTGATCGAATTAAATGATATTTACAGTGACAAATTAGGCATTCATTGTCTGTTAAATGCGCCTACTTTCAACCCTCTAGGACGCTCCGTTTAGGAGTTATGGCCAATTAAAGAAATATTTTAAAAATCGATTTTCAAAACCTTATTATTCCAGAACCCACCGATCGAATTAAATGATATTTACAGTGACAAATTAGGCATTCCTTGTCTGTTAAATGCGCCTACTTTCAACCCTCTAGGACGCTCCGTTTAGGAGTTATGGCCAATTAAAGAAATATTTTAAAAATCGATTTTCAAAACCTTATTATTCCAGAACCCAATTAAAGAAATATTTTAAAAATCGATTTTCAAAACCTTATTATTCCAGAACCCACCGATCGAATTAAATGATATTTACAGTGTCAAATTAGGCATTCCTTGTCTGTTAAATGCGCCTACTTTCAACCCTCTAGGACGCTCCGTTTAGGAGTTATGGCCAATTAAAGAAATATTTTAAAAATCGATTTTCAAAACCTTATTATTCCAGAACCCACCGATCGAATTAAATGATATTTACAGTGACAAATTAGGCATTCATTGTCTGTTAAATGCGCCTACTTTCAACTCTCTAGGACGCTCCGTTAAGGAGTTATGGCCAATTAAAGAAACAGAACCCAATTAAAGAAATATTTTAAAAATCGATTTTCAAAACCTTATTATTCCAGAACCCACCGATCGAATTAAATGATATTTACAGTGTCAAATTAGGCATTCATTGTCTGTTAAATGCGCCTACTTTCAACCCTCTAGGACGCTCCGTTTAGGAGTTATGGCCAATTAAAGAAATATTTTAAAAATCGATTTTCAAAACCTTATTATTCCAGAACCCACCGATCGAATTAAATGATATTTACAGTGACAAATTAGTCATTCATTGTCTGTTAAATGCGCCTACTTTCAACCCTCTAGGACGCTCCGTTTAGGAGTTATGGCCAATTAAAGAAACAGAACCCAATTAAAGAAATATTTTAAAAATCGATTTTCAAAACCTTATTATTCCAGAACCCACCGATCGAATTAAATGATATTTACAGTGTCAAATTAGGCATTCATTGTCTGTTAAATGCGCCTACTTTCAACCCTCTAGGACGCTCCGTTTAGGAGTTATGGCCAATTAAAGAAATATTTTAAAAATCGATTTTCAAAACCTTATTATTCCAGAACCCACCGATCGAATTAAATGATATTTACAGTGACAAATTAGGCATTCATTGTCTGTTAAATGCGCCTACTTTCAACCCTCTAGGACGCTCCGTTTAGGAGTTATGGCCAATTAAAGAAATATTTTAAAAATCGATTTTCAAAACCTTATTATTCCAGAACCCACCGATCGAATTAAATGATATTTACAGTGACAAATTAGTCATTCATTGTCTGTTAAATGCGCCTACTTTCAACCCTCTAGGACGCTCCGTTTAGGAGTTATGGCCAATTAAAGAAACAGAACCCAATTAAAGAAATATTTTAAAAATCGATTTTCAAAACCTTATTATTCCAGAACCCACCGATCTAATTAAATGATATTTACAGTGACAAATTAGGCATTCATTGTCTGTTAATTGCGCCTACTTTCAACCCTCTAGGACGCTCCGTTTAGGAGTTATGGCCAATTAAAGAAATATTTTAAAAATCGATTTTCAAAACCTTATTTTTCCAGAACCCAATTAAAGAAATATTTTAAAAATCTATTTTCAAAACCTTATTATTCCAGAACCCACCGATCGAATTAAATGATATTTACAGTGACAAATTAGGCATTCATTGTCTGTTAAATGCGCCTACTTTCAACCCTCTAGGACGCTCCGTTTAGGAGTTATGGCCAATTAAAGAAATATTTTAAAAATCGATTTTCAAAACCTTATTATTCCAGAACCCAATTAAAGAAATATTTTAAAAATCTATTTTCAAAACCTTATTATTCCAGAACCCACCGATCGAATTAAATGATATTTACAGTGACAAATTAGGCATTCATTGTCTGTTAAATGCGCCTACTTTCAACCCTCTAGGACGCTCCGTTTAGGAGTTATGGCCAATTAAAGAAATATTTTAAAAATCAATTTTCAAAACCTTATTATTCCAGAACCCACCGATCTAATTAAATGATATTTACAGTGACAAATTAGGCATTCATTGTCTGTTAATTGCGCCTACTTTCAACCCTCTAGGACGCTCCGTTTAGGAGTTATGGCCAATTAAAGAAATATTTTAAAAATCGATTTTCAAAACCTTATTTTTCCAGAACCCAATTAAAGAAATATTTTAAAAATCTATTTTCAAAACCTTATTATTCCAGAACCCACCGATCGAATTAAATGATATTTACAGTGACAAATTAGGCATTCATTGTCTGTTAAATGCGCCTACTTTCAACCCTCTAGGACGCTCCGTTTAGGAGTTATGGCCAATTAAAGAAATATTTTAAAAATCGATTTTCAAATCCTTATTATTCCAGAATCCACCGATCGAATTAAATGATATTTACAGTGACAAATTAGGCATTCATTGTCTGTTAAATGCGCCTACTTTCAACCCTCTAGGACGCTCCGTTTAGGAGTTATGGCCAATTAAAGAAATATTTTAAAAATCAATTTTCAAAACCTTATTATTCCAGAACCCAATTAAAGAAATATTTTAAAAATCGGTTTTCAAAACCTTTTTATTCCAGAACCCACCGATCGAATTAAATGATATTTACAGTGACAAATTAGGCATTCATTGTCTGTTAAATGCGCCTACTTTCAACCCTCTAGGACGCTCCGTTTAGGAGTTATGGCCAATTAAAGAAATATTTTAAAAATCAATTTTCAAAACCTTATTATTCCAGAACCCACCGATCTAATTAAATGATATTTACAGTGACAAATTAGGCATTCATTGTCTGTTAAATGCGCCTACTTTCAACCCTCTAGGACGCTCCGTTTAGGAGTTATGGCCAATTAAAGAAATATTTTAAAAATCGATTTTCAAAACCTTATTATTCCAGAACCCAATTAAAGAAATATTTTAAAAATCGGTTTTCAAAACCTTTTTATTCCAGAACCCACCGATCGAATTAAATGATATTTACAGTGACAAATTAGGCATTCATTGTCTGTTAAATGCGCCTACTTTCAACCCTCTAGGACGCTCCGTTTAGGAGTTATGGCCAATTAAAGAAATATTTTAAAAATCAATTTTCAAAACCTTATTATTCCAGAACCCACCGATCTAATTAAATGATATTTACAGTGACAAATTAGGCATTCATTGTCTGTTAATTGCGCCTACTTTCAACCCTCTAGGACGCTCCGTTTAGGAGTTATGGCCAATTAAAGAAATATTTTAAAAATCGATTTTCAAAACCTTATTATTCCAGAACCCACCGATCGAATTAAATGATATTTACAGTGACAAATTAGGCATTCATTGTATGTTAAATGCGCCTACTTTCAACCCTCTAGGACGCTCCGTTTAGGAGTTATGGCCAATTAAAGAAATATTTTAAAAATCGATTTTCAAAACCTTATTATTCCAGAACCAACTGATCGAATTAAATGATATTTACAGTGACAAATTAGGCATTCATTGTCTGTTAAATGCGCCTACTTTCAACCCTCTAGGACGCTCCGTTTAGGAGTTATGGCCAATTAAAGAAATATTTTAAAAATCGATTTTCAAAACCTTATTATTCCAGAACCCACCGATCGAATTAAATGATATTTACAGTGACAAATTAGGCATTCCTTGTCTGTTAAATGCGCCTACTTTCAACCCTCTAGGACGCTCCGTTTAGGAGTTATGGCCAATTAAAGAAATATTTTAAAAATCGATTTTCAAAACCTTATTATTCCAGAACCCAATTAAAGAAATATTTTAAAAATCGATTTTCAAAACCTTATTATTCCAGAACCCACCGATCGAATTAAATGATATTTACAGTGTCAAATTAGGCATTCCTTGTCTGTTAAATGCGCCTACTTTCAACCCTCTAGGACGCTCCGTTTAGGAGTTATGGCCAATTAAAGAAATATTTTAAAAATCGATTTTCAAAACCTTATTATTCCAGAACCCACCGATCGAATTAAATGATATTTACAGTGACAAATTAGGCATTCATTGTCTGTTAAATGCGCCTACTTTCAACTCTCTAGGACGCTCCGTTAAGGAGTTATGGCCAATTAAAGAAACAGAACCCAATTAAAGAAATATTTTAAAAATCGATTTTCAAAACCTTATTATTCCAGAACCCACCGATCGAATTAAATGATATTTACAGTGTCAAATTAGGCATTCATTGTCTGTTAAATGCGCCTACTTTCAACCCTCTAGGACGCTCCGTTTAGGAGTTATGGCCAATTAAAGAAATATTTTAAAAATCGATTTTCAAAACCTTATTATTCCAGAACCCACCGATCGAATTAAATGATATTTACAGTGACAAATTAGTCATTCATTGTCTGTTAAATGCGCCTACTTTCAACCCTCTAGGACGCTCCGTTTAGGAGTTATGGCCAATTAAAGAAACAGAACCCAATTAAAGAAATATTTTAAAAATCGATTTTCAAAACCTTATTATTCCAGAACCCACCGATCGAATTAAATGATATTTACAGTGTCAAATTAGGCATTCATTGTCTGTTAAATGCGCCTACTTTCAACCCTCTAGGACGCTCCGTTTAGGAGTTATGGCCAATTAAAGAAATATTTTAAAAATCGATTTTCAAAACCTTATTATTCCAGAACCCACCGATCGAATTAAATGATATTTACAGTGACAAATTAGGCATTCATTGTCTGTTAAATGCGCCTACTTTCAACCCTCTAGGACGCTCCGTTTAGGAGTTATGGCCAATTAAAGAAACAGAACCCAATTAAAGAAATATTTTAAAAATCGATTTTCAAAACCTTATTATTCCAGAACCCACCGATCGAATTAAATGATATTTACAGTGACAAATTAGGCATTCATTGTCTGTTAAATGCGCCTACTTTCAACCCTCTAGGACGCTCCGTTTAGGAGTTATGGCCAATTAAAGAAACAGAACCCAATTAAAGAAATATTTTAAAAATCGATTTTCAAAACCTTATTATTCCAGAACCCACCGATCGAATTAAATGATATTTACAGTGACAAATTAGGCATTCATTGTCTGTTAAATGCGCCTACTTTCAACCCTCTAGGACGCTCCGTTTAGGAGTTATGGCCAATTAAAGAAATATTTTAAAAATCGATTTTCAAAACCTTATTATTCCAGAACCCACCGATCGAATTAAATGATATTTACAGTGACAAATTAGTCATTCATTGTCTGTTAAATGCGCCTACTTTCAACCCTCTAGGACGCTCCGTTTAGGAGTTATGGCCAATTAAAGAAACAGAACCCAATTAAAGAAATATTTTAAAAATCGATTTTCAAAACCTTATTATTCCAGAACCCACCGATCGAATTAAATGATATTTACAGTGTCAAATTAGGCATTCATTGTCTGTTAAATGCGCCTACTTTCAACCCTCTAGGACGCTCCGTTTAGGAGTTATGGCCAATTAAAGAAATATTTTAAAAATCGATTTTCAAAACCTTATTATTCCAGAACCCACCGATCGAATTAAATGATATTTACAGTGACAAATTAGGCATTCATTGTCTGTTAAATGCGCCTACTTTCAACTCTCTAGGACGCTCCGTTTAGGAGTTATGGCCAATTAAAGAAATATTTTAAAAATCGATTTTCAAAACCTTATTATTCCAGAACCAACCGATCGAATTAAATGATATTTACAGTGTCAAATTAGGCATTCATTGTCTGTTAAATGCGCCTACTTTCAACGCTCTAGGACGCTCCGTTTAGGAGTTATGGCCAATTAAAGAAATATTTTAAAAATCGATTTTCAAAACCTTATTATTCCAGAACCCACCGATCGAATTAAATGATATTTACAGTGACAAATTAGGCATTCATTGTCTGTTAAATGCGCCTACTTTCAACCCTCTAGGACGCTCCGTTTAGGAGTTATGGCCAATTAAAGAAATATTTTAAAAATCGATTTTCAAAACCTAATTATTCCAGAACCCACCGATCGAATTAAATGAAATTTGCAGTGACAAATTAGGCATTCCTTGTCTGTTAAATGCGCCTTTTTTCAACCCTCTAGGACGCTCCGTTTAGGAGTTATGGCCAATTAAAGAAATATTTTAAAAATAGATTTTCCAAACCTTATTATTCCAGAACCCACCGATCGAATTAAATGAAATTTACAGTCAAAAATTAGGCATTCATTGTCTGTTAAATGCGCCTACTTTCAACCCTCTAGGACGCTCCGTTTAGGAGTTATGGCCAATTAAAGAAATATTTTAAAAATCGAATTTCAAAACCTTATTATTCCAGAACCCACCGATCCAGAACCCAATTAAAGAAATATTTTAAAAATCGATTTTCAAAACCTTATTATTCCAGAACCCAAAGATCGAATTAAATGAAATTTGCAGTCAAAAATTAGGCATTCAATGTCTATAAAATGCGCCTACTTTCAACCCTCTAGGACGCTCCGTTTAGGAGTTATGGCCAATTAAAGAAATATTTTAAAAATCGATTTTCAAAACCTTATTATTCCAGAACCCACCGATCGAATTAAATGATATTTACAGTGACAAATTAGGCATTCATTGTCTGTTAAATGCGCCTACTTTCAACCCTCTAGGACGCTCCGTTTAGGAGTTATGGCCAATTAAAGAAATATTTTAAAAATCGAATTTCAAAACCTTATTATTCCAGAACCCACCGATCGAATTAAATGAAATTTGGAGTGACAAATTAGGCATTCCTTGTCTGTTAAATGCGCCTTTTTTCAACCCTCTAGGACGCTCCGTTTAGGAGTTATGGCCAATTAAAGAAATATTTTAAAAATCGAAACCTTATTATTCCAGAACCCACCGATCGAATTAAATGATATTTACAGTGACAAATTAGTCATTCATTGTCTGTTAAATGCGCCTACTTTCAACCCTCTAGGACGCTCCGTTTAGGAGTTATGGCCAATTAAAGAAACAGAACCCAATTAAAGAAATATTTTAAAAATCGATTTTCAAAACCTTATTATTCCAGAACCCACCGATCGAATTAAATGATATTTACAGTGACAAATTAGGCATTCATTGTCTGTTAAATGCGCCTACTTTCAACCCTCTAGGACGCTCCGTTTAGGAGTTATGGCCAATTAAAGAAACAGAACCCAATTAAAGAAATATTTTAAAAATCGATTTTCAAAACCTTATTATTCCAGAACCCACCGATCGAATTAAATGATATTTACAGTGTCAAATTAGGCATTCATTGTCTGTTAAATGCGCCTACTTTCAACCCTCTAGGACGCTCCGTTTAGGAGTTATGGCCAATTAAAGAAATATTTTAAAAATCGATTTTCAAAACCTTATTATTCCAGAACCCACCGATCGAATTAAATGATATTTACAGTGACAAATTAGGCATTCATTGTCTGTTAAATGCGCCTACTTTCAACTCTCTAGGACGCTCCGTTTAGGAGTTATGGCCAATTAAAGAAATATTTTAAAAATCGATTTTCAAAACCTTATTATTCCAGAACCAACCGATCGAATTAAATGATATTTACAGTGTCAAATTAGGCATTCATTGTCTGTTAAATGCGCCTACTTTCAACGCTCTAGGACGCTCCGTTTAGGAGTTATGGCCAATTAAAGAAATATTTTAAAAATCGATTTTCAAAACCTTATTATTCCAGAACCCACCGATCGAATTAAATGATATTTACAGTGACAAATTAGGCATTCATTGTCTGTTAAATGCGCCTACTTTCAACCCTCTAGGACGCTCCGTTTAGGAGTTATGGCCAATTAAAGAAATATTTTAAAAATCGATTTTCAAAACCTAATTATTCCAGAACCCACCGATCGAATTAAATGAAATTTGCAGTGACAAATTAGGCATTCCTTGTCTGTTAAATGCGCCTTTTTTCAACCCTCTAGGACGCTCCGTTTAGGAGTTATGGCCAATTAAAGAAATATTTTAAAAATAGATTTTCAAAACCTTATTATTCCAGAACCCACCGATCGAATTAAATGAAATTTACAGTCAAAAATTAGGCATTCATTGTCTGTTAAATGCGCCTACTTTCAACCCTCTAGGACGCTCCGTTTAGGAGTTATGGCCAATTAAAGAAATATTTTAAAAATCGAATTTCAAAACCTTATTATTCCAGAACCCACCGATCCAGAACCCAATTAAAGAAATATTTTAAAAATCGATTTTCAAAACCTTATTATTCCAGAACCCAAAGATCGAATTAAATGAAATTTGCAGTCAAAAATTAGGCATTCAATGTCTATAAAATGCGCCTACTTTCAACCCTCTAGGACGCTCCGTTTAGGAGTTATGGCCAATTAAAGAAATATTTTAAAAATCGATTTTCAAAACCTTATTATTCCAGAACCCACCGATCGAATTAAATGATATTTACAGTGACAAATTAGGCATTCATTGTCTGTTAAATGCGCCTACTTTCAACCCTCTAGGACGCTCCGTTTAGGAGTTATGGCCAATTAAAGAAATATTTTAAAAATCGAATTTCAAAACCTTATTATTCCAGAACCCACCGATCGAATTAAATGAAATTTGGAGTGACAAATTAGGCATTCCTTGTCTGTTAAATGCGCCTTTTTTCAACCCTCTAGGACGCTCCGTTTAGGAGTTATGGCCAATTAAAGAAATATTTTAAAAATCGATTTTCAAAACCTTATTATTCCAGAACCCATCGATCGAATTAAATGATATTTACAGGGACAAATTAGGCATTCATTGCCTGTTAAATGCGCCTACTTTCAACCCTCTAGGACGCTCCGTTTAGGAGTTATGGCCAATTAAAGAAATATTTTAAAAATCGATTTTCAAAACCTTATTATTCCAGAACACACCGATCGAATTAAATGAGTTTAGGAGTTATGGCCAATTAAAGAAATATTTTAAAAATCGATATTCAAAACCTTATTATTCCAGAACCCATCGATCGAATTAAATGATATTTACAGGGACTAATTAGGCATTCATTGCCTGTTAAATGCGCCTACTTTCAACCCTCTAGGACGCTCCGTTTAGGAGTTATGGCCAATTAAAGAAATATTTTAAAAATCGATTTTCAAAACCTTATTATTCCAGAACCCATCAATCGAATTAAATGATATTTACAGGGACTAATTAGGCATTCATTGCCTGTTAAATGCGCCTACTTTCAACCCTCTAGGACGCTCCGTTTAGGAGTTATGGCCAATTAAAGAAATATTTTAAAAATCGTTTTTCAAAACCTTATTATTCCAGAACCCACCGATCGAATTAAATATATTTACAGTGACAAATTAGGCATTCATTGTCTGTTAAATGCGCCTACTTTCAACCCTCTAGAACGCTCCGTTTAGGAGTTATGGCCAATTAAAGAAATATTTTAAAAATCGATTTTCAAAACCTTAATATTCCAGAACCCATCGATCGAATTAAATGATATTTACAGGGACAAATTAGGCATTCATTGCCTGTTAAATGCGCCTACTTTCAACCCTCTAGGACGTTTAGGAGTTATGGCCAATATTAAAGAAATATTAAAGAAATATTTTAAAAATCGATTTTCAAAACCTTATTATTCCAGAACCCACCGATCGAATTAAATGATATTTACAGTGACAAATTAGGCATTCATTGCCTACTTTCAACCCTCTAGGACGCTCCGTTTAGGAGTTATTGACAATTAAAGAAATATTTTAAAAATCGATTTTCAAAACCTTATTACTCCAGAACCCACCGATCGAATTAAATGAAATTTTCAGTCAAAAATTAGGCATTCATTGTCTGTTAAATGCGCCTACTTTCAACCCTCTAGGACTCTCCGTTTAGGAGTTATGGCCAATTAAAGAAATATTTTAAAAATCGATTTTCAAAACCTTATTATTCCAGAACCCACCGATCGAATTAAATGATATTTACAGGGACAAATTAGGCATTCATTGTCTGTTAAATGCGCCTATTTTCAACCCTCTAGGACGCTCCGTTTAGGAGTTATGGCCAATTAAAGAAATATTTTAAAAATCGATTTTCAAAACCTTATTATTCCAGAACCCACCGATCGAATTAAATGATATTTACAGGGACAAATTAGGCATTCATTGTCTGTTAAATGCGCCTACTTTCAACCCTCTAGGACGCTCCGTTTAGGAGTTATGGCCAATTAAAGAAATATTTTAAAAATCGATTTTCAAAACCTTATTATTCCAGAACCCACCGATCGAATTAAATGATATTTACAGTGACAAATTAGGCATTCATTGTCTGTTAAATGCGCCTATTTTCAACCCTCTAGGACGCTCCGTTTAGGAGTTATGGCCAATTAAAGAAATATTTTAAAAATCGATTTTCAAAACCTTATTATTCCAGAACCCACCGATCGAATTAAATGATATTTACAGTGACAAATTAGGCATTCATTGTCTGTTAAATGCGCCTACTTTCAACCCTCTAGGACGCTCCGTTTAGGAGTTATGGCCAATTAAAGAAATATTTTAAAAATCGATTTTCAAAACCTTATTATTCCAGAACACACCGATCGAATTAAATGATATTTACAGTGACAAATTAGGCATTCATTGTCTGTTAAATGCGCCTACTTTCAACCCTCTAGGACGCTCCGTTTAGGAGTTATTGACAATTAAAGAAATATTTTAAAAATCGATTTTCAAAACCTTATTATTCCAGAACCCACCGATCGAATTAAATGATATTTACAGTGACAAATTAGGCATTCATTGTCTGTTAAATGCGCCTATTTTCAACCCTCTAGGACGCTCCGTTTAGGAGTTATGGCCAATTAAAGAAATATTTTAAAAATCGATTTTCAAAACCTTATTATTCCAGAACCCACCGATCGAATTAAATGATATTTACAGTGACAAATTAGGCATTCATTGTCTGTTAAATGCGCCTACTTTCAACCCTCTAGGACGCTCCGTTTAGGAGTTATGGCCAATTAAAGAAATATTTTAAAAATCGATTTTCAAAACCTTATTATTCCAGAACACACCGATCGAATTAAATGATATTTACAGTGACAAATTAGGCATTCATTGTCTGTTAAATGCGCTTACTTTCAACCCTCTAGGACGCTCCGTTTAGGAGTTATTGACAATTAAAGAAATATTTTAAAAATCGATTTTCAAAACCTTATTATTCCAGAACCCACCGATCGAATTAAATGATATTTACAGTGACAAATTAGGCATTCATTGCCTGTTAAATGCGCCTACTTTCAACCCTCTAGGACGCTCCGTTTAGGAGTTATTGACAATTAAAGAAATATTTTAAAAATCGATTTTCAAAACCTTATTATTCCAGAACCCACCGATCGAATTAAATGATATTTACAGTGACAAATTAGGCATTCATTGTCTGTTAAATGCGCCTACTTTCAACCCTCTAGGACGCTCCGTTTAGGAGTTATGGCCAATTAAAGAAATATTTTAAAAATCGATTTTCAAAACCTTATTTTTCCAGAACCCACCGATCGAAGTAAATGATATTTATAGTGACACATGAGGCATTCATTGCCTGTTAAATGCGCCTACTTTCAACCCTCTAGAACGCTCCGTTTAGGAGTTATGGCCAATTAAAGAAAAATTCTAAAAATCGATTTTCCGTTTAGGAGTTATGGCCAATTAAAGAAAAATTTTAAAAATCGATTTTCAAAACCTTATTATTCCAGAACCCACCGATCGAATTAAATGATATTTACAGTGACAAATTAGGCATTCATTGTCTGTTAAATGCGCATACTTTCAACCCTCTAGGACGCTCCGTTTAGGAGTTATGGCCAATTAAAGAAATATTTTAAAAATCGATTTTCAAAACCTTATTATTCCAGAACCCATCGATCGAATTAAATGATATTTACAGGGACAAATTAGGCATTCATTGCCTGTTAAATGCGCCTACTTTCAACCCTCTAGGACGCTCCGTTTAGGAGTTATGGCCAATTAAAGAAATATTTTAAAAATCGATTTTCAAAACCTTATTATTCCAGAACACACCGATCGAATTAAATGAGTTTAGGAGTTATGGCCAATTAAAGAAATATTTTAAAAATCGATATTCAAAACCTTATTATTCCAGAACCCACCGATCGAATTAAATGATATTTACAGTGACAAATTAGGCATTCATTGTCTGTTAAATGCGCATACTTTCAACCCTCTAGGACGCTCCGTTTAGGAGTTATGGCCAATTAAAGAAATATTTTAAAAATCGATTTTCAAAACCTTAATATTCCAGAACCCATCGATCGAATTAAATGATATTTACAGGGACAAATTAGGCATTCATTGCCTGTTAAATGCGCCTACTTTCAACCCTCTAGGACGTTTAGGAGTTATGGCCAATATTAAAGAAATATTAAAGAAATATTTTAAAAATCGATTTTCAAAACCTTATTACTCCAGAACCCACCGATCGAATTAAATGATATTTACAGTGACAAATTAGACATTCATTGTCTGTTAAATGCGCCTACTTTCAACCCTCTAGGACGCTCCGTTTAGGAGTTATGGCCAATTAAAGAAATATTTTAAAAATCGATTTTTAAAACCTTATTATTCCAGAACCCACCGATCGAATTAAATGAAATTTTCAGTCAAAAATTAGGCATTCATTGTCTGTTAAATGCGCCTACTTTCAACCCTCTAGGACGCTCCGTTTAGGAGTTATGGCCAATTAAAGAAATATTTTAAAAATCGTTTTTCAAAACCTTAATATTCCAGAACCCATCGATCGAATTAAATGATATTTACAGTGACAAATTAGGCATTCATTGTCTGTTAAATGCGCCTACTTTCAACCCTCTGCGACGCTCCGTTTAGGAGTTATGGCCAATTAAAGAAATATTTTAAAAATCGTTTTTCAAAACCTTAATATTCCAGAACACACCGATCGAATTAAATGAGTTTAGGAGTTATGGCCAATTAAAGAAATATTTTAAAAATCGATTTTCAAAACCTTATTATTCCAGAACCCACCGATCGAATTAAATGATATTTATAGTGACAAATTATGCATTCATTGTCTGTTAAATGCGCCTACTTTCAACCCTCTAGGACGCTCCGTTTAGGAGTTATGGCCAATTAAAGAAATATTTTAAAAATCGATTTTCAAAATCTTATTATTCCAGAACCCACCGATCGAATTAAATGAAATTTGCAGTCAAAAATTAGGCATTCATTGTCTGTTAAATGCGCCTACTTTCAACCCTCTAGGACGCTCCGTTTAGGAGTTATGGCCAATTAAAGAAATATTTTAAAAATCGATTTTCAAAATCTTATTATTCCAGAACCCACCGATCGAATTAAATGAAATTTGCAGTCAAAAATTAGGCATTCATTGTCTGTTAAATGCGCCTACTTTCAACCCTCTAGGACGCTCCGTTTAGGAGTTATGGCCAATTAAAGAAATATTTTAAAAATCGATTTTCAAAACCTTTTATTTCAGAACCCACCGATCGAATTAAATGATATTTACAGTGACAAATTAGGCATTCATTGTCTGTTAAATGCGCTTACTTTCAACCCTCTACGACGCTCCGTTTAGGAGTTATGGCCAATTAAAGAAATATTTTAAAAATCGTTTTTCAAAACCTTAATATTCCAGAACACACCGATCGAATTAAATGAGTTTAGGAGTTATGGCCAATTAAAGAAATATTTTAAAAATCGATTTTCAAAACCTTATTATTCCAGAACCCACCGATCGAATTAAATGAAATTTGCAGTCAAAAATTAGGCATTCATTGTCTGTTAAATGCGCCTACTTTCAACCCTCTACGACGCTCCGTTTAGGAGTTATGGCCAATTAAAGAAATATTTTAAAAATCGATTTTCAAAACCTTTTATTTCAGAACCCACCGATCGAATTAAATGAAATTTGCAGTCAAAAATTAGGTATTCATTGTCTGTTAAATGCGCCTACTTTCAACCCTCTAGGACGCTCCGTTTAGGAGTTATGGCCAATTAAAGAAATATTTTAAAAATCGATTTTCAAAACCTTTTATTTCAGAACCCACCGATCGAATTAAATGAAATTTGCAGTCAAAAATTAGGTATTCATTGTCTGTTAAATGCGCCTACTTTCAACCCTCTAGGACGCTCCGTTTAGGAGTTATGGCCAATTATAGAAATATTTAAAAAATCGATTTTCAAAACCTTATTATTCCAGAACCCAATTAAAGAAATATTTTAAAAATCGATTTTCAAAACCTTATTATTCCAGAACCCACCGATCGAATTAAATGATATTTACAGTGACAAATTAGGCATTCATTGTCTGTTAAATGCGCCTACTTTCAACCCTCTAGGACGCTCCGTTTAGGAGTTATGGCCAATTAAAGAAATATTTTAATAATCGATTTTCAAAACCTTTTATTTCAGAACCCACCGATCGAATTAAATGAAATTTGCAGTCAAAAATTAGGTATTCATTGTCTGTTAAATGCGCCTACTTTCAACCCTCTAGGACGCTCCGTTTAGGAGTTATGGCCAATTAAAGAAATATTTTAAAAATCGATTTTCAAAACCTTTTATTTCAGAACCCACCGATCGAATTAAATGAAATTTGCAGTCAAAAATTAGGTATTCATTGTCTGTTAAATGCGCCTACTTTCAACCCTCTAGGACGCTCCGTTTAGGAGTTATGGCCAATTAAAGAAATATTTTAAAAATCGATTTTCAAAACCTTATTATTCCAGAACCCACCGATCGAATTAAATGATATTTACAGTGACAAATTAGGCATTCATTGTCTGTTAAATGCGCCTACTTTCAACCCTCTACGACGCTCCGTTTAGGAGTTATGGCCAATTAAAGAAATATTTTAAAAATCGTTTTTCAAAACCTTATTATTCCAGAACCCAATTAAAGAAATATTTTAAAAATCGATTTTCAAAACCTTATTATTCCAGAACCCACCGATCGAATTAAATGATATTTACAGTGACAAATTAGGCATTCATTGTCTGTTAAATGCGCCGTTTAGGAGTTATGGCCAATTAAAGAAATATTTTAATAATCGATTTTCAAAACCTTTTATTTCAGAACCCACCGATCGAATTAAATGAAATTTGCAGTCAAAAATTAGGTATTCATTGTCTGTTAAATGCGCCTACTTTCAACCCTCTAGGACGCTCCGTTTAGGAGTTATGGCCAATTAAAGAAATATTTTAAAAATCGATTTTCAAAACCTTTTATTTCAGAACCCACCGATCGAATTAAATGAAATTTGCAGTCAAAAATTAGGTATTCATTGTCTGTTAAATGCGCCTACTTTCAACCCTCTAGGACGCTCCGTTTAGGAGTTATGGCCAATTAAAGAAATATTTTAAAAATCGATTTTCAAAACCTTATTATTCCAGAACCCACCGATCGAATTAAATGATATTTACAGTGACAAATTAGGCATTCATTGTCTGTTAAATGCGCCTACTTTCAACCCTCTACGACGCTCCGTTTAGGAGTTATGGCCAATTAAAGAAATATTTTAAAAATCGTTTTTCAAAACCTTAATATTCCAGAACACACCGATCGAATTAAATGAGTTTAGGAGTTATGGCCAATTAAAGAAATATTTTAAAAATCGATTTTCAAAACCTTATTATTCCAGAACCCACCGATCGAATTAAATGAAATTTGCAGTCAAAAATTAGGCATTCATTGTCTGTTAAATGCGCCTACTTTCAACCCTCTACGACGCTCCGTTTAGGAGTTATGGCCAATTAAAGAAATATTTTAAAAATCGATTTTCAAAACCTTATTATTCCAGAACCCACCGATCGAATTAAATGATATTTACAGTGACAAATTAGGCATTCATTGTCTGTTAAATGCGCCTACTTTCAACCCTCTAGGACGCTCCGTTTAGGAGTTATGGCCAATTAAAGAAATATTTTAAAAATCGATTTTCAAAACCTTATTATTCCAGAACCCACCGATCGAATTAAATGATATTTACAGTGACAAATTAGGCATTCATTGTCTGTTAAATGCGCCTACTTTCAACCCTCTAGGACGCTCCGTTTAGGAGTTATGGCCAATTAAAGAAATATTTTAAAAATCGATTTTCAAAACCTTTTATTTCAGAACCCACCGATCGAATTAAATGAAATTTGCAGTCAAAAATTAGGTATTCATTGTCTGTTAAATGCGCCTACTTTCAACCCTCTAGGACGCTCCGTTTAGGAGTTATGGCCAATTACAGAAATATTTAAAAAATCGATTTTCAAAACCTTATTATTCCAGAACCCAATTAAAGAAATATTTTAAAAATCGTTTTTCAAAACCTTAATATTCCAGAACCCACCGATCGAATTAAATGATATTTATAGTGACAAATTAGGCATTCATTGTCTGTTAAATGCGCCTACTTTCAACCCTCTAGGACGCTCCGTTTAGGAGTTATGGCGAATTAAAGAAATATTTTAAAAATCGATTTTCAAAATCTTATTATTCCAGAACCCACCGATCGAATTAAATGAAATTTGCAGTCAAAAATTAGGCATTCATTGTCTGTTAAATGCGCCTACTTTCAACCCTCTAGGACGCTCCGTTTAGGAGTTATGGCCAATTAAAGAAATATTTTAAAAATCGATTTTCAAAATCTTATTATTCCAGAACCCACCGATCGAATTAAATGAAATTTGCAGTCAAAAATTAGGCATTCATTGTCTGTTAAATGCGCCTACTTTCAACCCTCTAGGACGCTCCGTTTAGGAGTTATGGCCAATTATAGAAATATTTAAAAAATCGATTTTCAAAACCTTATTATTCCAGAACCCAATTAAAGAAATATTTTAAAAATAGATTTTCAAAACCTTATTATTCCAGAACCCACCGATCGAATTAAATGATATTTACAGTGACAAATTAGGCATTCATTGTCTGTTAAATGCGCCTACTTTCAACCCTCTAGGCCGCTCCGTTTAGGAGTTATGACCAATTAAAGAAATATTTTAAAAATCGATTTTCAAAACCTTAATACTCCAGAACACACCGATCGAATTAAATGAGTTTAGGAGTTATGGCCAATTAAAGAAATATTTTAAAAATCGATTTTCAAAACCTTATTATTCCAGAACCCACCGATCGAATTAAATGATATTTACAGGGACAAATTAGGCATTCATTGTCTGTTAAATGCGCCTACTTTCAACCCTCTAGGACGCTCCGTTTAGGAGTTATGGCCAATTAAAGAAATATTTTAAAAATCGTTTTTCAAAACCTTAATACTCCAGAACACACTTTCAACCCTCTAGGACGCTCCGTTTAGGAGTTATGACCAATTAAAGAAATATTTTAAAAATAGATTTTCAAAACCTTATTATTCCAGAACCCACCGATCGAATTAAATGAAATTTGCAGTCAAAAATTAGGCATTCATTGTCTGTTAAATGCGCCTACTTTCAACCCTCTAGGACGCTCCGTTTAGGAGTTATGACCAATTAAAGAAATATTTTAAAAATCGATTTTCAAAACCTTAATACTCCAGAACACACCGATCGAATTAAATGAGTTTAGGAGTTATGGCCAATTAAAGAAATATTTTAAAAATCGATTTTCAAAACCTTATTATTCCAGAACCCACCGATCGAATTAAATGATATTTATAGTGACAAATTAGGCATTCATTGTCTGTTAAATGCGCCTACTTTCAACCCTCTAGGACGCTCCGTTTAGGAGTTATGGCCAATTAAAGAAATATTTTAAAAATCGATTTTCAAAATCTTATTATTCCAGAACCCACCGATCGAATTAAATGAAATTTGCAGTCAAAAATTAGGCATTCATTGTCTGTTAAATGCGCCTACTTTCAACCCTCTAGGACGCTCCGTTTAGGAGTTATGGCCAATTAAAGAAATATTTTAAAAATCGATTTTCAAAACCTTATTATTCCAGAACCCACCGATCGAATTAAATGATATTTACAGGGACAAATTAGGCATTCATTGTCTGTTAAATGCGCCTACTTTCAACCCTCTAGGACGCTCCGTTTAGGAGTTATGGCCAATTAAAGAAATATTTTAAAAATCGTTTTTCAAAACCTTAATATTCCAGAACCCATCGATCGAATTAAATGATATTTACAGTGACAAATTAGGCATTCATTGTCTGTTAAATGCGCCTACTTTCAACCCTCTACGACGCTCCGTTTAGGAGTTATGGCCAATTAAAGAAATATTTTAAAAATCGTTTTTCAAAACCTTAATACTCCAGAACACACTTTCAACCCTCTAGGACGCTCCGTTTAGGAGTTATGACCAATTAAAGAAATATTTTAAAAATAGATTTTCAAAACCTTATTATTCCAGAACCCACCGATCGAATTAAATGATATTTACAGTGACAAATTAGGCATTCATTGTCTGTTAAATGCGCCTACTTTCAACCCTCTAGGCCGCTCCGTTTAGGAGTTATGGCCAATTAAAGAAATATTTTAAAAATCGATTTTCAAAACCTTATTATTCCAGAACCCACCGATCGAATTAAATGATATTTATAGTGACAAATTAGGCATTCATTGTCTGTTAAATGCGCCTACTTTCAACCCTCTAGGACGCTCCGTTTAGGAGTTATGGCCAATTAAAGAAATATTTTAAAAATCGATTTTCAAAATCTTATTATTCCAGAACCCACCGATCGAATTAAATGAAATTTGCAGTCAAAAATTAGGCATTCATTGTCTGTTAAATGCGCCTACTTTCAACCCTCTAGGACGCTCCGTTTAGGAGTTATGGCCAATTAAAGAAATATTTTAAAAATCGATTTTCAAAATCTTATTATTCCAGAACCCACCGATCGAATTAAATGATATTTATAGTGACAAATTAGGCATTCATTGTCTGTTAAATGCGCCTACTTTCAACCCTCTAGGACGCTCCGTTTAGGAGTTATGTCCAATTATAGAAATATTTAAAAAATCGATTTTCAAAACCTTATTATTCCAGAACCCACCGATCGAATTAAATGATATTTACAGGGACAAATTAGGCATTCATTGTCTGTTAAATGCGCCTACTTTCAACCCTCTAGGACGCTGCGTTTAGGAGTTATGGCCAATTAAAGAAATATTTTAAAAATCGATTTTCAAAATCTTATTATTCCAGAACCCACCGATCGAATTAAATGAAATTTGCAGTCAAAAATTAGGCATTCATTGTCTGTTAAATGCGCCTACTTTCAACCCTCTAGGACGCTCCGTTTAGGAGTTATGGCCAATTAAAGAAATATTTTAAAAATCGATTTTCAAAACCTTATTATTCCAGAACCCACCGATCGAATTAAATGATATTTACAGGGACAAATTAGGCATTCATTGTCTGTTAAATGCGCCTACTTTCAACCCTCTAGGACGCTCCGTTTAGGAGTTATGGCCAATTAAAGAAATATTTTAAAAATCGTTTTTCAAAACCTTAATATTCCAGAACCCATCGATCGAATTAAATGATATTTACAGTGACAAATTAGGCATTCATTGTCTGTTAAATGCGCCTACTTTCAACCCTCTACGACGCTCCGTTTAGGAGTTATGGCCAATTAAAGAAATATTTTAAAAATCGTTTTTCAAAACCTTAATACTCCAGAACACACTTTCAACCCTCTAGGACGCTCCGTTTAGGAGTTATGACCAATTAAAGAAATATTTTAAAAATAGATTTTCAAAACCTTATTATTCCAGAACCCACCGATCGAATTAAATGATATTTATAGTGACAAATTAGGCATTCATTGTCTGTTAAATGCGCCTACTTTCAACCCTCTAGGACGCTCCGTTTAGGAGTTATGGCCAATTAAAGAAATATTTTAAAAATCGATTTTCAAAATCTTATTATTCCAGAACCCACCGATCGAATTAAATGAAATTTGCAGTCAAAAATTAGGCATTCATTGTCTGTTAAATGCGCCTACTTTCAACCCTCTAGGACGCTCCGTTTAGGAGTTATGGCCAATTAAAGAAATATTTTAAAAATCGATTTTCAAAACCTTATTATTCCAGAACCCACCGATCGAATTAAATGATATTTACAGGGACAAATTAGGCATTCATTGTCTGTTAAATGCGCCTACTTTCAACCCTCTAGGACGCTCCGTTTAGGAGTTATGGCCAATTAAAGAAATATTTTAAAAATCGTTTTTCAAAACCTTAATATTCCAGAACCCATCGATCGAATTAAATGATATTTACAGTGACAAATTAGGCATTCATTGTCTGTTAAATGCGCCTACTTTCAACCCTCTACGACGCTCCGTTTAGGAGTTATGGCCAATTAAAGAAATATTTTAAAAATCGTTTTTCAAAACCTTAATACTCCAGAACACACTTTCAACCCTCTAGGACGCTCCGTTTAGGAGTTATGACCAATTAAAGAAATATTTTAAAAATAGATTTTCAAAACCTTATTATTCCAGAACCCACCGATCGAATTAAATGATATTTACAGTGACAAATTAGGCATTCATTGTCTGTTAAATGCGCCTACTTTCAACCCTCTAGGCCGCTCCGTTTAGGAGTTATGGCCAATTAAAGAAATATTTTAAAAATCGATTTTCAAAACCTTATTATTCCAGAACCCACCGATCGAATTAAATGATATTTATAGTGACAAATTAGGCATTCATTGTCTGTTAAATGCGCCTACTTTCAACCCTCTAGGACGCTCCGTTTAGGAGTTATGGCCAATTAAAGAAATATTTTAAAAATCGATTTTCAAAATCTTATTATTCCAGAACCCACCGATCGAATTAAATGAAATTTGCAGTCAAAAATTAGGCATTCATTGTCTGTTAAATGCGCCTACTTTCAACCCTCTAGGACGCTCCGTTTAGGAGTTATGGCCAATTAAAGAAATATTTTAAAAATCGATTTTCAAAATCTTATTATTCCAGAACCCACCGATCGAATTAAATGATATTTATAGTGACAAATTAGGCATTCATTGTCTGTTAAATGCGCCTACTTTCAACCCTCTAGGACGCTCCGTTTAGGAGTTATGTCCAATTATAGAAATATTTAAAAAATCGATTTTCAAAACCTTATTATTCCAGAACCCACCGATCGAATTAAATGATATTTACAGGGACAAATTAGGCATTCATTGTCTGTTAAATGCGCCTACTTTCAACCCTCTAGGACGCTGCGTTTAGGAGTTATGGCCAATTAAAGAAATATTTTAAAAATCGATTTTCAAAATCTTATTATTCCAGAACCCACCGATCGAATTAAATGAAATTTGCAGTCAAAAATTAGGCATTCATTGTCTGTTAAATGCGCCTACTTTCAACCCTCTAGGACGCTCCGTTTAGGAGTTATGGCCAATTAAAGAAATATTTTAAAAATCGATTTTCAAAACCTTATTATTCCAGAACCCACCGATCGAATTAAATGATATTTACAGGGACAAATTAGGCATTCATTGTCTGTTAAATGCGCCTACTTTCAACCCTCTAGGACGCTCCGTTTAGGAGTTATGGCCAATTAAAGAAATATTTTAAAAATCGTTTTTCAAAACCTTAATATTCCAGAACCCATCGATCGAATTAAATGATATTTACAGTGACAAATTAGGCATTCATTGTCTGTTAAATGCGCCTACTTTCAACCCTCTACGACGCTCCGTTTAGGAGTTATGGCCAATTAAAGAAATATTTTAAAAATCGTTTTTCAAAACCTTAATACTCCAGAACACACTTTCAACCCTCTAGGACGCTCCGTTTAGGAGTTATGACCAATTAAAGAAATATTTTAAAAATAGATTTTCAAAACCTTATTATTCCAGAACCCACCGATCGAATTAAATGATATTTACAGGGACAAATTAGGCATTCATTGTCTGTTAAATGCGCCTACTTTCAACCCTCTAGGACGCTCCGTTTAGGAGTTATGGCCAATTAAAGAAATATTTTAAAAATCGTTTTTCAAAACCTTAATATTCCAGAACCCATCGATCGAATTAAATGATATTTACAGTGACAAATTAGGCATTCATTGTCTGTTAAATGCGCCTACATTCAACCCTCTAGGCCGCTCCGTTTAGGAGTTATGGCCAATTAAAGAAATATTTTAAAAATAGATTTTCAAAACCTTATTATTCCAGAACCCACCGATCGAATTAAATGATATTTACAGGGACAAATTAGGCATTCATTGTCTGTTAAATGCGCCTACTTTCAACCCTCTAGGACGCTCCGTTTAGGAGTTATGGCCAATTATAGAAATATTTAAAAAATCGATTTTCAAAACCTTATTATTCCAGAACCCAATTAAAGAAATATTTTAAAAATCGATTTTCAAAACCTTATTATTCCAGAACCCACCGATCGAATTAAATGATATTTACAGGGACAAATTAGGCATTCATTGTCTGTTAAATGCGCCTACTTTCAACCCTCTAGGACGCTGCGTTTAGGAGTTATGGCCAATTAAAGAAATATTTTAAAAATCGATTTTCAAAATCTTATTATTCCAGAACCCACCGATCGAATTAAATGAAATTTGCAGTCAAAAATTAGGCATTCATTGTCTGTTAAATGCGCCTACTTTCAACCCTCTAGGACGCTCCGTTTAGGAGTTATGGCCAATTAAAGAAATATTTTAAAAATCGATTTTCAAAACCTTATTATTCCAGAACCCACCGATCGAATTAAATGATATTTACAGGGACAAATTAGGCATTCATTGTCTGTTAAATGCGCCTACTTTCAACCCTCTAGGACGCTCCGTTTAGGAGTTATGGCCAATTAAAGAAATATTTTAAAAATCGTTTTTCAAAACCTTAATATTCCAGAACCCATCGATCGAATTAAATGATATTTACAGTGACAAATTAGGCATTCATTGTCTGTTAAATGCGCCTACTTTCAACCCTCTACGACGCTCCGTTTAGGAGTTATGGCCAATTAAAGAAATATTTTAAAAATAGATTTTTAAAACCTTATTATTCCAGAACCCACCGATCGAATTAAATGAAATTTGCAGTGACAAATTAGGCATTCATTGTCTGTTAAATGCGCCTACTTTCAACCCTCTAGGACGCTCCGTTTAGGAGTTATGGCCAATTAAAGAAATATTTTAAAAATAGATTTTTAAAACCTTATTATTCCAGAACCCAGCGATCGAATTAAATGAAATTTGCAGTGACAAATTAGGCATTCATTGTCTGTTAAATGCGCCTACTTTCAACCCTCTAGGCCGCTATGTTTAGGAGTTATGGCCAATTAAAGAAATATTTTAAAAATCGATTTTCAAAACCTTATTATTCCAGAACCCACCGATCGAATTAAATGAAATTTGCAGTCAAAAATTAGGCATTCATTGTCTGTTAAATGCGCCTACTTTCAACCCTCTAGGACGCTCCGTTTAGGAGTTATGACCAATTAAAGAAATATTTTAAAAATCGATTTTCAAAACCTTATTATTCCAGAACCCACCGATCGAATTAAATGATATTTACAGTGACAAATTAGGCATTCATTGTCTGTTAAATGCGCCTACTTTCAACCCTCTAGGACGCTCCGTTTAGGAGTTATGGCCAATTAAAGAAATATTTTAAAAATAGATTTTTAAAACCTTATTATTCCAGAACCCACCGATCGAATTAAATGAAATTTGCAGTGACAAATTAGGCATTCATTGTCTGTTAAATGCGCCTACTTTCAACCCTCTAGGACGCTCCGTTTAGGAGTTATGACCAATTAAAGAAATATTTTAAAAATCGATTTTCAAAACCTTATTGTTCCAGAACCCAATTAAAGAAATATTTTAAAAATCGATTTTCAAAACCTTATTATTCCAGAACCCACCGATCGAATTAAATGATATTTACAGTGAAAAATTAGGCATTCATTGTCTGTTAAATGCGCCTACTTTCAACCCTCTAGGACGCTCCGTTTAGGAGTTATGGCCAATTAAAGAAATATTTTAAAAATAGATTTTTAAAACCTTATTATTCCAGAACCCACCGATCGAATTAAATGAAATTTGCAGTGACAAATTAGGCATTCATTGTCTGTTAAATGCGCCTACTTTCAACCCTCTAGGCCGCTCCGTTTAGGAGTTATGGCCAATTAAAGAAATATTTTAAAAATAGATTTTCAAAACCTTATTATTCCAGAACCCACCGATCGAATTAAATGAAATTTGCAGTCAAAAATTAGGCATTCATTGTCTGTTAAATGCGCCTACTTTCAACCCTCTAGGACGCTCCGTTTAGGAGTTATGACCAATTAAAGAAATATTTTAAAAATCGATTTTCAAAACCTTATTATTCCAGAACCCACCGATCGAATTAAATGATATTTACAGTGACAAATTAGGCATTCATTGTCTGTTAAATGCGCCTACTTTCAACCCTCTAGGACGCTCCGTTTAGGAGTTATGACCAATTAAAGAAATATTTTAAAAATAGATTTTCAAAACCTTATTATTCCAGAACCCACCGATCGAATTAAATGATATTTACAGTGACAAATTAGGCATTCATTGTCTGTTAAATGCGCCTACTTTCAACCCTCTAGGCCGCTCCGTTTAGGAGTTATGGCCAATTAAAGAAATATTTTAAAAATAGATTTTCAAAACCTTATTATTCCAGAACCCACCGATCGAATTAAATGAAATTTGCAGTCAAAAATTAGGCATTCATTGTCTGTTAAATGCGCCTACTTTCAACCCTCTAGGACGCTCCGTTTAGGAGTTATGACCAATTAAAGAAATATTTTAAAAATCGATTTTCAAAACCTTATTGTTCCAGAACCCAATTAAAGAAATATTTTAAAAATCGATTTTCAAAACCTTATTATTCCAGAACACACCGATCGAATTAAATGATATTTACAGTGACAAATTAGGCATTCATTGTCTATTAAATGCGCCTACTTTCAACCCTCTAGGACGCTCCGTTTAGGAGTTATGACCAATTAAAGAAATATTTTAAAAATAGATTTTCAAAACCTTATTATTCCAGAACCCACCGATCGAATTAAATGATATTTACAGTGACAAATTAGGCATTCATTGTCTGCTAAATGCGCCTACTTTCAACCCTCTAGGACGCTCCGTTTAGGAGTTATGGCCAATTAAAGAAATATTTTAAAAATCTATTTTCAAAACCTTATTATTCCAGAACCCACCGATCGAATTAAATGATATTTACAGTGACAAATTAGGCATTCATTGTCTATTAAATGCGCCTACTTTCAACCCTCTAGGACGCTCCGTTTAGGAGTTATGGCCAATTAAAGAAATATTTTAAAAATAGATTTTCAAAACCTTATTATTCCAGAACCCACCGATCGAATTAAATGATATTTACAGTGACAAATTAGGCATTCATTGTCTGTTAAATGCGCCTACTTTCAACCCTCTAGGCCGCTCCGTTTAGGAGTTATGGCCAATTAAAGAAATATTTTAAAAATAGATTTTCAAAACCTTATTATTCCAGAACCCACCGATCGAATTAAATGAAATTTGCAGTCAAAAATTAGGCATTCATTGTCTGTTAAATGCGCCTACTTTCAACCCTCTAGGACGCTCCGTTTAGGAGTTATGACCAATTAAAGAAATATTTTAAAAATCGATTTTCAAAACCTTATTGTTCCAGAACCCAATTAAAGAAATATTTTAAAAATAGATTTTCAAAACCTTATTATTCCAGAACCCACCGATCGAATTAAATGATATTTACAGTGACAAATTAGGCATTCATTGTCTGCTAAATGCGCCTACTTTCAACCCTCTAGGACGCTCCGTTTAGGAGTTATGGCCAATTAAAGAAATATTTTAAAAATCTATTTTCAAAACCTTATTATTCCAGAACCCACCGATCGAATTAAATGATATTTACAGTGACAAATTAGGCATTCATTGTCTATTAAATGCGCCTACTTTCAACCCTCTAGGACGCTCCGTTTAGGAGTTATGGCCAATTAAAGAAATATTTTAAAAATAGATTTTCAAAACCTTATTATTCCAGAACCCACCGATCGAATTAAATGATATTTACAGTGACAAATTAGGCATTCATTGTCTATTAAATGCGCCTACTTTCAACCCTATAGGACGCTCCGTTTAGGAGTTATGGCCAATTAAAGAAATATTTTAAAAATCGATTTTCAAAACCTTATTATTTCAGAACCCACCGATCGAATTAAATGATATTTACAGTGACAAATTAGGCATTCATTGTCTGTTAAATGCGCCTACTTTCAACCCTCTAGGACGCTCCGTTTAGGAGTTATGACCAATTAAAGAAATATTTTAAAAATCGATTTTCAAAACCTTATTGTTCCAGAACCCAATTAAAGAAATATTTTAAAAATCGATTTTCAAAACCTTATTATTCCAGAACACACCGATCGAATTAAATGATATTTACAGTGACAAATTAGGCATTCATTGTCTATTAAATGCGCCTACTTTCAACCCTCTAGGACGCTCCGTTTAGGAGTTATGGCCAATTAAAGAAATATTTTAAAAATCGATTTTCAAAACCTTATTATTCCAGAACCCACCGATCGAATTAAATGATATTTACAGTGACAAATTAGGCATTCATTGTCTGTTAAATGCGCCTACTTTCAACCCTCTAGGACGCTCCGTTTAGGAGTTATGACCAATTAAAGAAATATTTTAAAAATCGATTTTCAAAACCTTATTATTCCAGAACCCACCGATCGAATTAAATGATATTTACAGTGACAAATTAGGCATTCATTGTCTATTAAATGCGCCTACTTTCAACCCTCTAGGACGCTCCGTTTAGGAGTTATGACCAATTAAAGAAATATTTTAAAAATAGATTTTCAAAACCTTATTATTCCAGAACCCACCGATCGAATTAAATGATATTTACAGTGACAAATTAGGCATTCATTGTCTGTTAAATGCGCCTACTTTCAACCCTCTAGGACGCTCCGTTTAGGAGTTATGGCCAATTAAAGAAATATTTTAAAAATAGATTTTCAAAACCTTATTATTCCAGAACCCACCGATCGAATTAAATGATATTTACAGTGACAAATTAGGCATTCATTGTCTATTAAATGCGCCTACTTTCAACCCTCTAGGACGCTCCGTTTAGGAGTTATGACCAATTAAAGAAATATTTTAAAAATCGATTTTCAAAACCTTATTATTCCAGAACCCACCGATCGAATTAAATGATATTTACAGTGACAAATTAGGCATTCATTGTCTGTTAAATGCGCCTACTTTCAACCCTCTAGGCCGCTCCGTTTAGGAGTTATGGCCAATTAAAGAAATATTTTAAAAATAGATTTTCAAAACCTTATTATTCCAGAACCCACCGATCGAATTAAATGAAATTTGCAGTCAAACATTAGGCATTCATTGTCTGTTAAATGCGCCTACTTTCAACCCTCTAGGCCGCTCCGTTTAGGAGTTATGGCCAATTAAAGAAATATTTTAAAAATAGATTTTCAAAACCTTATTATTCCAGAACCCACCGATCGAATTAAATGAAATTTGCAGTCAAAAATTAGGCATTCATTGTCTGTTAAATGCGCCTACTTTCAACCCTCTAGGACGCTCCGTTTAGGAGTTATGACCAATTAAAGAAATATTTTAAAAATCGATTTTCAAAACCTTATTGTTCCAGAACCCACCGATCGAATTAAATGAAATTTGCAGTCAAAAATTAGGCATTCATTGTCTGTTAAATGCGCCTACTTTCAACCCTCTAGGACGCTCCGTTTAGGAGTTATGGCCAATTAAAGAAATATTTTAAAAATCGATTTTCAAAACCTTATTATTCCAGAACCCACCGATCGAATTAAATGAAATTTGCAGTCAAAAATTAGGCATTCATTGTCTGTTAAATGCGCCTACTTTCAACCCTCTAGGACGCTCCGTTTAGGAGTTATGGCCAATTAAAGAAATATTTTAAAAATAGATTTTCAAAACCTTATTATTCCAGAACCCACCGATCGAATTAAATGAAATTTGCAGTCAAAAATTAGTCATTCATTGTCTGTTAAATGCGCCTACTTTCAACCCTCTAGGACGCTCCGTTTAGGAGTTATGGCCAATTAAAGAAATATTTTAAAAATAGATTTTCAAAACCTTATTATTCCAGAACCCACCGATCGAATTAAATGAAATTTGCAGTCAAAAATTAGGCATTCATTGTCTGTTAAATGCGCCTACTTTCAACCCTCTAGGACGCTCCTTTTAGGAGTTATGGCCAATTAAAGAAATATTTTAAAAATAGATTTTCAAAACCTTATTATTCCAGAACCCACCGATCGAATTAAATGATATTTACAGTGACAAATTAGGCATTCAATGTCTGTTAAATGCGCCTACTTTCAACCCTCCAGGACGCTCCGTTTAGGAGTTATGACCAATTAAAGAAATATTTTAAAAATAGATTTTCAAAACCTTATTATTCCAGAACCCACCGATCGAATTAAATGATATTTACAGTGACAAATTAGGCATTCATTGTCTGTTAAATGCGCCTACTTTCAACCCTCTAGGACGCTCCGTTTAGGAGTTATGGCCAATTAAAGAAATATTTTAAAAATAGATTTTCAAAACCTTATTATTCCAGAACCCACCGATCGAATTAAATGAAATTTGCAGTCAAAAATTAGGCATTCATTGTCTGTTAAATGCGCCTACTTTCAACCCTCTAGGACGCTCCTTTTAGGAGTTATGGCCAATTAAAGAAATATTTTAAAAATAGATTTTCAAAACCTTATTATTCCAGAACCCACCGATCGAATTAAATGATATTTACAGTGACAAATTAGGCATTCAATGTCTGTTAAATGCGCCTACTTTCAACCCTCCAGGACGCTCCGTTTAGGAGTTATGACCAATTAAAGAAATATTTTAAAAATAGATTTTCAAAACCTTATTATTCCAGAACCCACCGATCGAATTAAATGATATTTACAGTGACAAATTAGGCATTCATTGTCTGTTAAATGCGCCTACTTTCAACCCTCTAGGACGCTCCGTTTAGGAGTTATGGCCAATTAAAGAAATATTTTAAAAATAGATTTTCAAAACCTTATTATTCCAGAACCCACCGATCGAATTAAATTAAATTTGCAGCCAAAAATTAGGCATTCATTGTCTGTTAAATGCGCCTACTTTCAACCCTCTAGGACGCTCCGTTTAGGAGTTATGGCCAATTAAAGAAATATTTTAAAAATCGATTTTCAAAACCTTATTATTCCAGAACCCACCGATCGAATTAAATGATATTTACAGTGACAAATTAGGCATTCATTGTCTGTTAAATTCGCCTACTTTCAACCCTCTAGGACGCTCCGTTTAGGAGTTATGGCCAATTAAAGAAATATTTTAAAAATAGATTTTCAAAACCTTATTATTCCAGAACCCACCGATCGAATTAAATGATATTTACAGTGACAAATTAGGCATTCAATGTCTGTTAAATGCGCCTACTTTCAACCCTCCAGGACGCTCCGTTTAGGAAATGATATTTACAGTGACAAATTAGGCATTCATTGTCTATTAAATGCGCCTACTTTCAACCCTCTAGGACGCTCCGTTTAGGAGTTATGGCCAATTAAAGAAATATCTTAAAAATCGATTTTCAAAACCTTGTTATTCCAGAACCCACCGATCGAATTAAATGATATTTACAGTGACAAATTAGGCATTCATTGTCTGTTAAATGCGCCTACTTTCAACCCTCTAGGACGCTCCGTTTAGGAGTTATGGCAAATAAAAAAATTATTTTAAAAATCGATTTTCAAAACCTTATTATTCCAGAACCCACCGATCGAATTAAATGAAATTTGGTGTGAAAAATGTCTATAAAATGCGCCTACTTTCAACCCTCTAGGACACTCCGTTTAGGAGTTATGGCCAATTAAAGAAATATTTTAAAAATCGATTTTCAAAACCTTGTTATTCCAGAACCCACCGATCGAATTAAATGAAATTTGGAGTAAAAAATTAGGCATTCAATGTCTATAAAATGCGCCTTCTTTCAACCCTCTAGGACGCTCCGTTTAGGAGTTATGGCCAATTAAAGAAATATTTTAAAAATAGATTTTCAAAACCTTATTATTCCAGAACCCACCGATCGAATTAAATGATATTTACAGTGACAAATTAGGCATTCAATGTCTGTTAAATGCGCCTACTTTCAACCCTCCAGGACGCTCCGTTTAGGAGTTATGGCCAATTAAAGAAATATCTTAAAAATCGATTTTCAAAACCTTGTTATTCCAGAACCCACCGATCGAATTAAATGATATTTACAGTGACAAATTAGGCATTCATTGTCTGTTAAATGCGCCTACTTTCAACCCTCTAGGACGCTCCGTTTAGGAGTTATGGCAAATAAAAAAATTATTTTAAAAATCGATTTTCAAAACCTTATTATTCCAGAACCCACCGATCGAATTAAATGAAATTTGGTGTGAAAAATGTCTATAAAATGCGCCTACTTTCAACCCTCTAGGACACTCCGTTTAGGAGTTATGGCCAATTAAAGAAATATTTTAAAAATCGATTTTCAAAACCTTGTTATTCCAGAACCCACCGATCGAATTAAATGAAATTTGGAGTAAAAAATTAGGCATTCAATGTCTATAAAATGCGCCTACATTCAACCTTCTAGGACGCTCCGTTTAGGAGTTATGGCCAATTAAAGAAATATTTTAAAAATAGATTTTCAAAACCTTATTATTCCAGAACCCACCGATCGAATTAAATGAAATTTGGTGTGAAAAATGTCTATAAAATGCGCCTACTTTCAACCCTCTAGGACACTCCGTTTAGGAGTTATGGCCAATTAAAGAAATATCTTAAAAATCGATTTTCAAAACCTTGTTATTCCAGAACCCACCGATCGAATTAAATGAAATTTGGAGTAAAAAATTAGGCATTCAATGTCTATAAAATGCGCCTACATTCAACCTTCTAGGACGCTCCGTTTAGGAGTTATGGCCAATTAAAGAAATATTTTAAAAATAGATTTTCAAAACCTTATTATTCCAGAACCCACCGATCGAATTAAATGAAATTTGGTGTGAAAAATGTCTATAAAATGCGCCTACTTTCAACCCTCTAGGACACTCCGTTTAGGAGTTATGGCCAATTAAAGAAATATTTTAAAAATCGATTTTCAAAACCTTGTTATTCCAGAACCCACCGATCGAATTAAATGAAATTTGGAGTAAAAAATTAGGCATTCAATGTCTATAAAATGCGCCTACATTCAACCTTCTAGGACGCTCCGTTTAGGAGTTATGGCCAATTAAAGAAATATCTTAAAAATCGATTTTCAAAACCTTATTATTCCAGAACCCACCGTCGAATTAAATGAAATTTACAGTGAAAAATAAGGCATTCATTGTCTGTTAAATGCGCCTACTTTCAACCCTCTAGGACGCTCCGTTTAGGAGTTATGGCCAATTAAAGAAATATTTTAAATATCGATTTTCAAAACCTTATTATTCCAGAACCCACCGATCGAATTAAATGAAATTTGGTGTGAAAAATGTCTATAAAATGCGCCTACTTTTAACCCTCTAGGACGCTCCGTTTAGGAGTTATGGCCAATTAAAGAAATATTTTAAAAATCGATTTTCAAAACCTTGTTATTCCAGAACCCACCGATCGAATTAAATGAAATTTGGAGTAAAAAATTAGGCATTCAATGTCTATAAAATGCGCCTTCTTTCAACCCTCTAGGACGCTCCGTTTAGGAGTTATGGCCAATTAAAGAAATATTTTAAAAATCGATTTTCAAAACCTTATTATTCCAGAACCCACCGATCGAATTAAATGAAATTTGGTGTGAAAAATGTCTATAAAATGCGCCTACTTTCAACCCTCTAGGACGCTCCGTTTAGGAGTTATGGCCAATTAAAGAAATATTTTAAAAATCGATTTTCAAAACCTTATTATTCCAGAACCCACCGATCGAATTAAATGAAATTTGCAGTGAAAAATTAGGCATTCAATGTCTATAAAATGCGCCTACTTTCAACCCTCTAGGACGCTCCGTTTAGGAGTTATGGCCAATTAAAAAATATTTTAAAAATAGATTTTCAAAACCTTGTTATTCCAGAACCCACCGATCGAATTAAATGAAATTTGGAGTGAAAAATTAGGCATTCATTGTCTGTTAAATGCGCCTACTTTCAACCCTCTAGGACGCTCCGTTTAGGAGTTATGGCCAATTAAAGAAATATTTTAAAAATCGATTTTCAAAACCTTGTTATTCCAGAACCCATCGATCGAATTAAATGAAATTTGGTGTGAAAAATGTCTATAAAATGCGCCTACTTTCAACCCTCTAGGACGCTCCGTTTGGGAGTTATGGCCAATTAAAGAAATATTTTAAAAATCGATTTTCAAAACCTTATTATTCCAGAACCCACCGATCGAATTAAATGAAATTTGCAGTGAAAAATTAGGCATTCATTGTCTGTTAAATGCGCCTACTTTCAACCCTCTAGGACGCTCCGTTTAGGAGTTATGGCCAATTAAAAAATATTTTAAAAATAGATTTTCAAAACCTTGTTATTCCAGAACCCACCGATCGAATTAAATGAAATTTGGAGTAAAAAATTAGGCATTCAATGTCTATAAAATGCGCCTTCTTTCAACCCTCTAGGACGCTCCGTTTAGGAGTTATGGCCAATTAAAGAAATATTTTAAAAATCGATTTTCAAAACCTTATTATTCCAGAACCCACCGATCGAATTAAATGAAATTTGGTGTGAAAAATGTCTATAAAATGCGCCTACTTTCAACCCTCTAGGACGCTCCGTTTAGGAGTTATGGCCAATTAAAGAAATATTTTAAAAATCGATTTTCAAAACCTTATTATTCCAGAACCCACCGATCGAATTAAATGAAATTTGGTGTGAAAAATGTCTATAAAATGCGCCTACTTTCAACCCTCTAGGACGCTCCGTTTAGGAGTTATGGCCAATTAAAGAAATATTTTAAAAATCGATTTTCAAAACCTTATTATTCCAGAACCCACCGATCGAATTAAATGAAATTTGGTGTGAAAAATGTCTATAAAATGCGCCTACTTTCAACCCTCTAGGACGCTCCGTTTAGGAGTTATGGCCAATTAAAGAAATATTTTAAAAATCGATTTTCAAAACCTTATTATTCCAGAACCCACCGATCGAATTAAATGAAATTTGGTGTGAAAAATGTCTATAAAATGCGCCTACTTTCAACCCTCTAGGACGCTCCGTTTAGGAGTTATGGCCAATTAAAGAAATATTTTAAAAATCGATTTTCAAAACCTTATTATTCCAGAACCCACCGATCGAATTAAATGAAATTTGCAGTGAAAAATTAGGCATTCATTGTCTGTTAAATGCGCCTACTTTCAACCCTCTAGGACGCTCCGTTTAGGAGTTATGGCCAATTAAAGAAATATTTTAAAAATCGATTTTCAAAACCTTATTATTCCAGAACCCACCGATCGAATTAAATGAAATTTGCAGTGAAAAATTAGGCATTCATTGTCTGTTAAATGCGCCTACTTTCAACCCTCTAGGACGCTCCGTTTAGGAGTTATGGCCAATTAAAAAATATTTTAAAAATCGATTTTCAAAACCTTATTATTCCAGAACCCACCGATCGAATTCAATGAAATTTGCAGTGAAAAATTAGGCATTCAATGTCTATAAAATGCGCCTACTTTCAACCCTCTAGGACGCTCCGTTTAGGAGTTATGGCCAATTAAAAAAATATTTTAAAAATCGATTTACAAAACCTTGTTATTCCAGAATCCACCGATCGAATTAAATGATATTTACAGTGAAAAATAAGGCATTCAATGTCTATAAAATGCGCCTACTTTCAAACCTCTAGGACGCTCCGTTTAGGAGTTATGGCCAATTAAAAAATATTTTAAAAATCGATTTTCAAAACCTTATTATTCAAGAACCCACCGATCGAATTAAATGATATTTACAGTGACAAATTAGGCATTCATTGTCTGTTAAATGCGCCTACTTTCAACCCTCTAGGACGCTCCGTTTAGGAGTTATGGCCAATTAAAGAAATATTTTTAAAATCGATTTTCAAAATCTTATTATTCCAGAACCCACCGATCGAATTAATTGATATTTGTAGTGAAAAGTTAGGCCTATAGGACGCTCCGTTTAGTAGTTATGACCATTTAAAGAAATTCGTTATTCAAAATCTGATTACTCCAGAACCGACTGCTTGATTTATATGAAATTTGCGGTTAATAATTTGGCCATCAATAAATTCGACCCTCTAGGATGCTCCGTTTAGGAGTTATAGCGTACATTAGATTAATCTTCAGATTAAATTAAAATATTAGATAAAACAAGTTTATGATCTACATGGAATTTAGATAATTGATATTTTAACAAAATAATGTAGTTATTAAAAAGTGATAACTAGGCCTGTGCAACTAATCAAACTGTTTTACTTATTAATTTTTGAGTAATCGATTAATCATGGTTTTTGACTAATCAATTAATTGATTAATCAATTAATCATATTTCTGATTAATCAGAAGTCTATTAATATGCTTTTTGAATATTCCGAATTTCTGATTAATCTTTTTTTTGTAATTTAATAACTTTGGAAAATTGTTTAGAATATTTTTTAAGCATAGAGTGTTATATTTCTAAATGGTTACTAGTTTTTTTAATCTTCTCTATACAACTTTTGAATTTGTCCAGTTATGTGTTTTCTTCCTGGAAGACTGAAACTCGAAAGAACACACGACTTTCACGAATCTCTTGAATCCCATTATTTCTGTAATACACAAAGTCAGCATATCTAGTGCAATCATTTTAGCAACTATAATTTGTTGCTAGAGATTCTCCTGGTTTTAAAAAGTCTCGCTTAATACACTAAAAGTTTTGTGAAAACGACCAAACTGCAAATTATGCAGTTAAAACTTTTTTATCGTCAAAAATTATAAAATACTCCAGTAACTCGTTCTCAAACATTTTTAAATTTTACCATTTTTTTATGAAGAATTCAAGTTGACAAATTTTTCAAATGTTTTTGAATAAACTTGTTTCAATTAATCAAATTTTTGATTAATATAGTAGTGAAGCTTTGCTTGGATCATAACTTATTTTAGATATTTTGCTTACAAAGGAAACTATTTATAATTCAAAGTTATCGATTGTACAAAATAATAATACACACGATTTTTGCCATGGACATCCCATACATTAATTCTATACAATTCGCTGTTGCTGATTTTTACTGCATATTCGGATTTTGTACTTAATACTACGAGTGAAAGGGAATATTCAGTTTATTGCGCCGTGGCGTTTCAAAACTTAGAATAACGCATTCCCGGTATATATAGGAATATATTCCTGATCAGCATATCTTTCTGAGTAGATTTAGCGATGTCTTTCTGTCTCGCTGGAAGAGCTATTTCAATAAAACTTTGAAATTGAATTACTTGTATATCCAGGACACGATCGGTATGCCTAAGACACGATCGGTACTTTGTGATCTGTGCACCGATTAGTTATGTTCAAATACCTCATATAAAACTTACATCTACGTGTGTATTTTACTTTACATCGGCTTAAGTGAACTTTTTTAGATCAAATATGTATTGACTTTATGCTCAAATATATAAAAATAATATTTTCCTGCTAACCGACTTTTGGTTCCCGAAACAAAAAATGCGAAATTCGCTACACTAACCCATTTGTACATATGGGTACTGAAAGGAAAGCAAATTATTCAGCGATTGCAAATTTTTAGTTATTTTCAAGATTCTTAAACTCTGGTGACATCTGCACCACTTTAAACGGTAACCGAACAAATCATTTATTTGTGGGGTATTTATAATCGACTTAGACCGTATATAACCTTGAAATTTCACTACTTCCAAATTTCCAATACTACATTATCTTCATTACTGTTTTTATACCTTACACTAAGATTGAAAGGGTATATTCATTTAGGTACGCCGTTTGTAATACCCAGAAAGAAGCATTTTCGGTATGGAAAAGTATATATATTCCTGATCAGCATGAGCTCCTTAGTCAATTTAGCGATGTTCGTCTGTCTGTCTGTTGAAATCCCTACTACTTAAACAATTGAAGAGTGAGATAAATGAAACTCGAAATTTAGATTACTTATATACCTACGCTGTATGTGCGAGAAAATTGGGCAGATCGGTCCATTGTGACCTGTGATCTGATCATTTATATTCAAGTACCTCATATTCAATTTACATCTACACATCAATTTTACTGTATACGTGCTTAAATAAACTTTTTTTTTGTCAAATATATATTAAAGTCATGCTTAAATACACGAAAATAATGTTTTCCGCCGATACGACTTGTGGTTCCCAAAAAAAATATCGAAATTCGGTACACCTACCCATTTGTAAATATGGGTATCAAATGAATGGAAATTCTTCAGCGATTGAAACGTTGTAATTATTTTCAGGATTCGTATACCCTGGTGACCAATATACCACTTGAATGTTGACCACACATATGTGTAGGGTATTTATAGTCGGCTTAGACCGACTATAATTTTGTTAATTCATAATAACACCAAATTTAAAATTTCCCATGTAATCTAGCCTTCCCAACTGGTTTGTAATGCATTTCATATCGAATAAGTAGGACACATCGTTGTTTACAACCAAGGACCGCAAAAAACCAGAACTGGAACCGTTTTGATTTTTGGAACCAAAAACGGAACCGTTATTACAAAATGTGTGGAATCGGAATCGGAACCGGAATCCATATATATTTATACCCTACACTAAGAGTGAAAGGGTATATTCAGTTGGTACGCCGTTTGTAACACCCAGAAGGAAGCATCTCCGGTATGGAAAAGTATATATATTCTTGATCAGCATGACCTCCTGAGTCGATTTAGCGATGTCCGTCTGTCCGTCTGTCTGTCTGTCCGTCTGTCTGTCTGTTGAAATCCCTAAGACTTTTAAAATTGAAGAGCTAGATAAATGAAACTTATAACTTAGATTACTAATATACCTACGTTGTATGTGCGAAAAAATTGGCGAGATCGGTCCATGGTGACCTATGATCCGACCACTTATGTTCAAGTACCACATATAAAATGTACATATAAAGATCAATTTTTATGTATACGTGCTTAGGTAAACTTTGTTGGTCAAATATATATTGACATCATGCTCAAATACATGATAATAATGTTTTCCGGCGAAAAGACTTGTGGTTCACAGAAAAAAAATCGAAATTCGGTACACCTACCCATTTGTAAATATGGGTATCAAATGAATGGAAATTCTTCAGCGATTGAATGTTTGTAGTTATTTTCAGGATTCGTATACCCTGGTGACCTATATATCACTTTAAGTGGTAACCACACATATGTGTAGGGTATTTATAGTCGGCTTAGACCGACTATAATTTTGATAATCCTAACTATCATAATTACACCTACTTTAAAATTTCCCATGTGATCTAACCTTCCCAACTGGTTTTATTTTTGGTTAGAACCGGAATCAGAACCCAAACCGTTATTTTATAAATTTTGAAACTATAACTGGAACCGGTATTCCAAATGGTTTTAATACCTGTAAGAGACTGCATAGAACTGGAATCGGAACCGTTACGATTTTTCGAACCTGGAGCCCTATTCTAGAGTTCGTTCAAGATATTTTCATTCGACAATTCTCACGGTTTCCATAAATTCTCGCATGAAACACAAATTAGTTATTCTAGAATTTATGAGAATTCTCGAATGTGACATTTGTTGAATGAAATTTTCTAATTTGCAACGAGTGATGTTTTTCTCGTGAGATTTAAATCTCGCATGAACAAGTAGAACAAAATATATAAAATTGAGAAAAACTGTCAGCATTTCAAGAAATAAAATTGTACACAATTTTAAGTAAATCGTATTTAAATAAATATTATATTATAATATTTTATTTCCTCATTATAGAAACAATGGACATTTTGGTAGAGCTATTTCTGCAAGCAGGATGGTGGATGAACTTAATCAAACTAACGAGGTAGGTTCGAGACAATTTAATGATCGACGCGATCCGTTCGAGTTGTCTGAACGGATGTTTGGAGGATTAGCCGTTTGGACAAATGAACGACGGATGAATTAGTGGATATTGTGGAGGAGTATACATGCCAATCTAACCGGTCTACTGCGTTAGACACAACAACTATCGTAAGTATTTTTTTTATTTCATTACATTGTTTATTTACCACTAAACATGTATACTATATTTTAAAATCAAGGTTTTAACTGCATTAGAGTTCTTTTCGCGAGTCACAATTATCAGCTAGATGTCGCCCATAACATACACACCGCCATCAGTCAGTCATCTGTCAGTAGATGTGTCCACCACGTCATTAATAATAATAGTTTGGCGCTACAGTCCTGTATAGGACTTCGGCCGAGCTCTCTCACCATTTTGAGCTGTGCGTGTTATATTTGTACTCAAAGTGGTGGGACCTACAGTTTATTGCCGAATCCGAACGGCGGGTGAGAGCTTTTCATGAAAATGTTTTACTCTCGTAGGTTTGTCATATACTGCCGAGAGGTAGCGCGGTATAGAAAAATGTTTTCTATTAAAAATGCTGTTAGCCCCAGTCCAGGCTTGAACCGGGGACCTTTCGGCTCGCAGTCCAACGCACTAACCACTGAGCTACCGCGGCTACTTTCATTGGAATACTTAATAAACCAGATGTTTTCAACAGGTAGATAAGATTTCCACGCGATATTGACGAAATCAGGTCAATCCAAAATAGATAAATGAGAGAGGGTTGTACTGACAGACTAAACAAGTAGACGGACTAAAATATACTGTACACAAAAACACCTACATAAATTTATTATTCCTGTAATTTAGTATTTATGTATTGAATCGTTTGATATAAAATAAAATATTGTCAGTTGTGAAAAATATATAAAGGAGTACACATCTCACCAAATAAAAATTATTTAAATTGTTTAAACATTCGTGAATTGTTTTATTGGAATGCGGAATATATTCCTACATAAATAATGTCAATTCAATTAATTCTTATTTAAAATATTTGCAGGTTTTAGAATAAGTATCATTTTCCGGGTGTACTTGGATGTATAGACTGCACCGATATTGCTATTTTTCCTCCACTGAAAATGACCCGATGCACCCTGTGCATATATACGTTAATAGGAAGAGTTATCACTCCATAAATACACAATTGGTAAATACAAAATTGGTAAATACTTTTTTAAAAGTAAAGTTTCTTTTATTCAAATTTATTATTATACTTTCGAGCGTATATTACACACTATATTTCAAATTATAGATATACGACTCCGACTGCATATCAATGCTAAATTTCCGGGAAGCACGAACGATAGCTATATTTGGAACACTTGCAACGTGCAGCCGGTTTTGTGAGATTTACACAATAGAAACTATAAAATATTTCTCTTAGGTAATTTTTTAAATTAATTACAGTCACATACAAAATTACAATTCTATAAATAGGTGATTCCGGATATGCTCTGCGTTCGTGGATGATGACGCCTTTTCTTCACACACAGCCCGGATCTTAAGAAGAATTTTATACTAACCGTCAAAAGTCTATATGGTTGTGTTCTAGTTGGCGCATTTTTGTTTGCAGTATCGGCACTATTTTCAAAATGGTCCATAATCGTTGTATCCATTTCTTCTATAAACTCGAATTCGACCTACATCTTCTGTTCTGCTAACTGACCGCTACTAGATGTACCTGTATAATTCTGTAACACGCACTGTAAGTAACAATTTGAGCGAAGTTATAAGAGTAGAACTACAGTTTAACACCCACCCGCCCCTATTAAAAAATAAATATAAGATACATCGAGATTGATTTGTCTCCTCACTTCCCAAGAACCCAACAAAAACGAAAACGAGGATTTGATTTGAGTAAGGATTTGAAGTGTATTTTAATAATACAAAAATTAAAATAAATTTACCACCTCAAACAAGAAAGGAAGCTTTACACGTCATCAAAATACATCAATCTTCCAACTATAATGTAATATTTTTAGTTTATAAACGCAAATCAATTTTTTGGTAGAAGTTTACTTTATAGATCCACTTTAAAAAAAATGTCCACGTTCTTCCAAATGGGCAGAGAGTTACAAAACATGAAAAATTTCATTAGTCTTCCTGTTACTGATCAAAAATCATGTCACAGATTGCTTTAGATTATAAGAATGTGCACGCATAGAAAAAAAAAGTTTACAAAACGTTTCCGGCAAAAGAACTTCTTTTGCTCGCAAAAGTTTACTGTTTACTGTAAAAAAATATTTTTTTTTATTCTAAACAAAATTTCGTTGTGTGCTAATATAAAAAAAATTGCAACAAATCTAAAACATTTATATTAAACGTTCATTTTGTGTCAAAAAACAAGAATTTTAAAAATGTCACGACGATTGCATATCTGCCTTCTATGCACGAGGACGCGGGTTCGAATTCTGCCTGCTGCAATATATATATATATATATATATATATATATATATATATATATATATATATATATATATATATATATATATATATATATATATATGTATATATATATATTATATTTATTTTTTTTAATATTAATTATTATTATTAAATAATAATAGTTTGGTACTACAGTCCTATAAGAATTTAGGCCGAGCTCCCTCACAATTTGAGCTGTGCGTGTTATATTTGTACTCAAGGTGGTGGGACCTACAGTTTATTGCCGAATCCGAACGAATAGGCAATGTTTTACTCTCGTAGGTTTGCCATTTACTGCCGAGAGGTAGCGCGGTATAGAAAAATGCTTCTATGAAAAGATGTTGTTAGCCCCAGTCCAGGCTCGAACCTCTCAGCTCGCAGTCCAACGCACTAACCACTGTGCTACCGCGGCTACAATTATTATTATTAATATATTATCATATAATTCATATTTAAACATTATAATATGTATATTGCAATTTAATAATTAATTCACCAATACATTCCCTACCCAGTATGAACTCATGCCAGCTCTGACTATTTCGTATCTAAATTGCAATAATAATAGAAACAAAGATTGCGCAGAACGTTGCTCAAAACTTGAATCTTCTGCGCATGTACGTAGAAGTTTTTTGACAATTGTTATTTTTTTATTGTGTTTTTTTGTTGTTGCAAAGAAAACAACAAATGTGTTATTACTTTATAAATAATTGTGTTAAATATGGAAAAGCTGCAGGTAATCGGCCACCACAAAGTAAAATATAAGAAATCTACTTCGAAATACGCTAAAATATAATGAAATAACAGTTTTTGAGTCGTTCCGATCCCTCAGGATAACGAAAATATATTTTGTGCCGAAATGTTTTGATGAACGATAGTTGATGCAACAACTTAGGAAACTACCGCAGGCCTGCTGCCCATCAATGTTTTGCGAGACGTTAGCCAACTGGTCGAACCACTCATTGCTTTAAAAACTACTGCGTAGGCCCATAAATGGATTCAGAAGGCACGACAATTATTAAATCATAAATAAATATTTATAATCCTGAGGCAATAATACTTTGGAGTATCCACAGTAATAAGTAATGATCAAACCCGAGCGACTTCAAGGCTGCTGTTTTTTTAGTATTTTCGAAGGGAGTAGACAATGTGACTTAACTGCAGCCAAGCTCATCAAATCAAATACAAATTTGTCACGCCCCTTTAAATAAAAAATATAGGTTTAATTAAATTTTTTTGCTCTCTCTCCTGAAAGCCGCCAAAAATTAAACACAAGAGGATTTTTCATTTTTTGATGGTTTCAGGGGGAGACTAAAATTGATTAAACATATATTTTTTATTTAAGGAGGCGTGGATTTTTTTTTTATTGTAAACTGCAGTTCTATTCTATTGCCATATCCATAATACATACTGAATAAAAAATTAATAAATAAAATTCTTTGTGTTTTATTTTGTGCTACTAGTTGATAATTTTATTAAATTTTCTTTTCCTTGAATGTGCATTTTCAATTATTTTCTTATTTAATTGACGAATTCTAAAATACATTCGCGAGCGAAAAAAAAATAGTTTTTATTTTTACATTACAGTCTATGTTAACAGCTGCATTTAAATGGGTTTTAAGAAAATTGCTGCAAAGTTTCAAATCATCTCCATTTATTTTATGAAACAACTTCTTCAGTGCTGTCACATGCTGCATCATCTCGTTTGTTGGCTTGGAAAGGCCTCCTTCAGATAAATGGTTCACCCACGAAAAGCTGTCATTATCATCGCGTTCTCGAATGTCGGGTATCGCTTCACGCAGCCTATTGCAAATATAGCCCGCTAAGTTTTCTAAGCCATCGTACGACAACGATTCTAGTGCTTCCTCTTCCTTGTCCTTTTCATCTGTTTGTTCATTCGTTAACGATATGCTTTGAAATATTGTGCCTATAATAAAAACGTTAATGAATTATTTTCGCCACACAACTTGTAAATATTGTACCTGTAAGAGAGTGTTGAAATGGCTCCAAATCTGGAGTATCGTCGACGTCCACGTTCGCGTTGTCTGAAAGAACACCCTCGTTGTATCCTAGTATGTACGATCGCAGCCGATATTTAAATTCCTGGCGGTCGGGATGATCGTGAAGCCCTCCTTTTGATCTGATTGTGCCGAAAAAATTTTCCAGCACATCCTGGTTCAGACGGTACGAATCGTTCCTTTAAGTCAGCATACAACATTTTCAATGCGTTGTTGGACTGAATAATACCTGTGAATTTTTTATTTGTATATACAGTGTTAATAGAAAACGATATTGGTTTACCTTTCTGGAATGGTAGCAAGTCATGCTTTCCAGTAACTCTCATTACGCTAACCATTTCGCTCATTTTGTTAAGATTTTCATCTTGCTCTTCGAGTGCCAGACCATATGCATGCGACCGTTTCCTGGAATCTTCTGTAGGCACCCTCAAATTCATTACATCGAACCAATCGTTTGTCTGTAAATAAATCTTCCATTTTATACACCCAGAAAAAAATTCCCTCAAATCCCATTGAAATTGGTCAATAGGGTAAATATTGATTTAATAGTATAAAAAAAATAAATCTTTTCATATAAACTCAATAGCAATGTCATGGTATTTTCTAGTATTTAATGGTATTTTCCGATTAAAATAATAATTTATCCTATTGACTATTTTTAATAGTAAAAAACTATTATTTATATAGTATTTTTTTTTCTGGGTGTATATGTACATTTTTTGTAGTAATTTTTCGTTTTATTTAAAATGTTAAATAATACGTCTGTTGTCATTTGGCAATCATATGCATAAAAAATTGGTTGTTTCCAATTTGCCATTAATCCTATGTAACATACAATATTAAATTAATTTGTTTAAATTTTGGTAATGATATATTTTACCTCTAAGCATCGCAACTTGAACGTAATTGGCTGGAGGTAAAGTGGAGTCTGATGCCTTGTCATACGTCTAAGATTTTCTAATTTTCATTTCATCAAAACTTAAAACACAGACCCTTTGCGCATCGTCAAGCTGCGTTGCTGCTGCTAAAATTTTCACGACCGGTTCCAATATTCCTGGCTTAATGTCGATTTTTGTAGATCAACTCTGAAGAGTGCGAACAGCCGGTAGCGGAAAATTTTTTATGCGTAGCAATTTGTAAGCTTTTGCACTAGTCGAATATATTGACTGGGCAATGTCAGCTTCTGTCCAATTTTGTCGCTTGGTTCCATTTTTCAATTTTTTTACTTGCCCAGCTGTAAAAATCTGCTCCAGTTTTTCCTCCATGTTCTTCTTTTCAAATTCAGTTTTTAATAAAATATGATTTAATGATTTTATTTCTTTTATATGCTTTTTAGATTCTCTTGATAAATTTTTGTTTTCACATTTAAGATTTTCCCTGCATTATATATTATTAACTATAATAACAATACTTAACAAGATTTCAAATCTATAAATTTGAGGGTGCAGTTTGTTTCTATCACCTAACGTTTCTAATAAAATGGCAATCGAAATATTGGACCTTATAACCCATTTTAAGTATACAAATATATTACAAAACATTTGACCATAAATCAATTTTTCCCTAAACATAAAAAGTTATATTTCTGCGATATCTAAACGATGCTTCAAGATAACTTATCCCTGAAAAACGATAGCCGCAAATATAAAATTTCATATTTTGTTTTAGTTGGGAGTGAACACAGCATTCATATCTGTAACAACCCCTGGTAGATGTGGTGGGAAATGACTCTATTACATCTTAAATAATTTAAAAACCAGTTGGGAAGGTTGGATCACATGGGAAATTTTAAAGTAGGTGTAATTATGATAGTTAGGATTATCAAAATTATAGTCGGTCTAAGCCGACTATAAATACCCTACACATATGTGTGGTTACCATTCAAAGTGATATATAGGTCACCAGGGTATACGAATCCTGAAAATATCTACAAACGTTCAATCACTGAAGAATTTCCATTCATTTGATACCCATATTTACAAATGGGTAGGTGTACCGAATTTCGATTTTTTTTTTGTGAACCACAAGTCTTTTCGCCGGAAAACTTTATTATCATGTATTTGAGCATGATGTCAAAAAAGTTTACCTAAGCACGTATACATAAAAATTGATCTTTATATGAACATTTTATATGAGGTATTTGAACATAAGTGGTCGGATCATAGGTCACAATGGACCGATCTCGATCTTCGCACATACAGCGTAGGTATATTAGTAATCTAAATTATAAGTTTCATTTATCTAGCTTTTCAATTTTAAAAGTAGTAGAGATTTCAACAGACAGACAGACAGACGGACAAACAGACAGACAGACGGACAGACAGACAGACGGACATCGCTAAATCGACTCAGGAGGTCATGCTGATCAAGAATATATATACTTTTCCATACCGGAGATGCTTCCTTCTGGGTGTTACAAACGGCGTACCAAACTGAATATACCCTTTCACTCTTAGTGTAGGGTATAATTAAATACCCTGCAGTGTAACAGACTAGTTGAATACTAGTATTGGTCTAGTTCTCCGTAGACACTCAACTAGCCCGAATTCCACCCCATTTTCATACAATGAACTGTAATTTTTTCAATGCTCATGTCCTACGATGAGTCAATTGTCCCCTCTTGCATTACATTTAAGTAGTTTTTTAACTAGTTTCTTTTAACCAGTCTATATACTATTTTTTTACAGTCAGTCTACAAACTAGTTCCTTTAATCCTTCTTTAAACTGGTTACTATTTACCAATTGGAACACTATAGGTGTAAGCTATTCGACGACAATTGACATAGTCAAGCGCATCGAGATCTATCGGCTTTGCTGTCTAGATTATGTGGGACGAATGGATAAAAATTGATCCAGTCAAGAAATGTCTTGAAATGAGACTTGATGGTGGACAGCGTAAGAAGTGCGACTGTCGCGGATTTTTATCAATGCACGGTTGTAACGACCTTTCAAATAGGATATGTGTTATATTGTATGAGTCCATGGCGGAAGCAAATAAAACAAATCAACCAATGGAACCACAAAATTAAAAAGAAAGATGTTTCATACAAAATTAATAAATGAAATATAAATTGTATTTCAAAATTTATTTTGTTTTGACAATTTTGACACGTTCCTCTACAAAACAAGTTTTGAACTGGTTTTTCTCTGCATCCATTTTAACTAGTTACCGATCTAGAAACATGGCTACTAATATAAATACTACATATTTATGCTACTAGTTTAGATTTCACTGCAGGATAGCTATCTTAAAACCTAATTAGCAATCCTTTTATATTGAAATTTGTATTGCCATTTACAAGGAAAAAAACTGCGTTTAAAGTTTTTTGAAAACTAGCTATGTAATGTTTTATGCAAGATTTCAATGCTATCACTCGTCATCACAATTTCGCGGTTTTTAAACAAGCGATATGCCCAGATGATATGGAGGGAGCACCACTGATAGCAAAAGTTGAAATAATTGAATATTCGCTATAACAACGAAATAGTTATAACAAGTGTTAGCATGTAAACCATGCATTGCCTTTAAAAGTAGTTAAAAGGTTCAATATTTCGATTGCAATTTCCGTCGAATGGTTAGGTCCACGGAACTGTAGAATAGGTTAATTAAATTGGTACATAAATAAACTTACACTTCTAGCTTCAATATTTTAATATGCTCTTCCAAAGTTGTAATGATTAATTCATCCGCTGTTTGTTTTAAAATATCAGCAACTATTTCCTTTCTTTTCTCTTCGTCAAATGGTGGGTTACAGTCTTGCGACATACCAGGTTTCGTTTCAACCGATGGTACGGTTCCTGGCTTCAGTGCATTGCGCGTACAGAGTCCTTTACGTATTTGTGTATAAATTAACAATACAAATAAATAATTAAAATTTCTTACCCATCTCCAACTTAAGGGTCTTTTCAAAATCGTTAGGAGTGAAATGGTCGCAACAAATTTTGGATGACTTGATAAGAAACTGATCTTTTCGCCGTCAAAACTGAACCCATTTGATTTTCAGTTCTTCGTCACTAGGGAAGGAATAAAATTGGTATGTTTTTTCTTTGTTGTAGTTAGAGTTAGTGCAGTTAAAGACAGTACATCTCATTATTAAACAATTTATTAAAATGTTATTGCGGAGGCAGACTGCAAAATTGTTGCTTCAATTGTGCGTAAGATAGGACGACGCGCGTCACGCAAAACACAATGTGATGCAGATGGCGTTTTGTTTTGCAAATTTATTGTATTTAATTTCGTTAAAGTGTATGTTCAAATAATGTAAACGCCACACGGTGAACAAAATGATGAAATTTTTGAACAAAACGCCATTTTTTTATTATTAAATTTTAAATTTTTTTTTTTACTGTTACTTACATAAAAGACCCACTAAGAGCAATCTGTAACAATTCTTCTTAAAACATTAACAGTTTAAGAGATATGAGCCTTCAACGTTAGGAAAAAATTGCATTCCATACAAAAATATATGAAAATACATATTGGAACTAAAATATCCTTGCATATCCTCTGAAATCCTTAAAATTGTACTTAGGCTTTTACAAAATACACCTTCTGAAAAAAAAGTAGCTTCCGGTTTGCTCCGGTTTACAAGAAAATTGTAGTGAAATACTACCATTTTCGTTAGAAATTTACTTATTTGATTTTAAGTGTTTAGTGTTTGATATAATAACTTAACACACACTAACTACACAAAATTTATATTTACACAAATTTTTTACAATAGTTTGAGGAAAAATATAAAAATACAAACATTTCATTAGTACATCCACATTTCGTAAAATTTTACGCCAAAACTTCCAATTTAATAAATATTATGAAAAGGTAATAATTTTATATCAATTAAACCTTCAGATATCCTTCACACACGCTCACTTTTTTCTAATCACAATCAATTTTGTAAAAAATAAAAAAAATGTCATCGTGATATCTTTCCCAAATTAGGAGAAATTACGTGTCAAAATTGACCTTTTTTATTCTAATTTCATGCATTTGTGCTTTTTTTTGTAAATTTATTCCAAGGACTGCAAGCGATATCCTCTGTTCGCACTAACTTTTTTCTAATCACAATCAATGTGGTAAAAAACAGAAAAAATATCTCTCCGATATCGTTCCCGGATTAGGAGAAATTACATGGCACAAATTACCATTTTTCATACATTTGTTCGTTTTTTGTAAATTTATACCAAGGACTGCAAGTGATGTCCTTCATTCACACTAACTTTTTTATAATCACAATCAATGTGATAAAAAATGAAAAATATATCATCCCGATATCGTTTCCGGATATGAAGAAATTCTCTTGGGAAAATTACCATTTTTCATACATTTCCTTTTTTGTAAATTTATTCCAAGGACTGCAAGCGATATTCTTCGTTCGCACTAACTTTTTTCTTATCACAATCAATGTGATAAAAAATTAAAAAAATATCATCCCGATATTTTTCCCGGATTAGAAAAAATTACATGGCAAAAAATACAGTTTTATTCAATTTTTTTTGTTAATTTATTTCAAGGACTGCAAACGATATCCTTCGTTCGCACTAACTTTTTTCTAATCACAATCAATGTGTTCCCGGATTAGGAGAAATTACATGGCAAAAATTACCATTTTATTTCCTAATTTCATACATATGTTCCTTTTTTATAAATTTATTTTACGGATTGCAAACGATACCCTTCATTAACTTATTTCAGATCACTATCAATGTGGTCAAAATAAAAAAAAAATCATACTGATTTCGGCTCCAGATTTGAAAAAATCACATGTCAAAAATGTCCACAAATTCTCGAAGTTAAATTATTTTTACACAACTTTTGTGAATCAATAGAAGACATTTTGTAAAGCATAACTTTACCCTGATATTTTTTTATTAAGTCAAAAGAAATCAACGAAATCTACCGACTTGTTTTGAAGTTATATAATTTTGTTCAAAAAAAAAAGTGCTTTTTTGTTCACCATATCAATTTAAATATTTATATATAAAATGAAAATACTACCCAAGCTTAAAAATAAAATATTTATTTACTTTGAAAAAAGTGTCATCAATTTTATTTTGAATTCGCGTTCCGATCAGCATTCATTCTATGCTGAACGAATTCCCTTTTCTTGCTGTTCTGTTTTATGTCATTCAATTCATTATTTTGTTTTTAATTTCATACGTAAAACTGACACAGCCTCTCTTAAAAATCGAGTCGGGAAGTTGTTGTACTAATCCCGAATTATAATCACGTACGAAAACTATTTCGTCATGCACAGGGTTGTTCGAAAATACGTAGTAGCAGATCTGAATAAGAACGGAAATAAGTTGTAACGAAACGAAACTGGGTATAGAAATTGAATACTCAACTCCGGCAACGCTATTGTACTTTGTCGAACGAAAATTTTCTTCGATTTTCTTCGTTATCGTTCGACACTGACATATAATTAATATGTGCAAGAACTCTAACTTTCGTGTATTCTTGCTCGATTGGTGTTGGACGATTTTGTTTCGTTTGATTTGAAATCGGAAACAAACCCGCTTTTTAAAAATGCGATATTCTAAACCTCCATGCATACTTTGATGACCGACAATTGAAAATAATTTTCTCACTGATAGCAAACATTAATGATTTTTCTAACACTGTTTTTATAAATGAATTCTTTTAAAAATAAGTTTTTAATATTGATTTTTTTTTGAAATTTGGTTTAGTAGTTTTAGTTTAGACAGATTTTCATTGAATATTAATTGACAGTTATTCTAACATATTGCATTATTTGGCACTAAGTTCATTCAGTCCACCATTAAATGTTAAAGGTATTGTAATTCATTGGCAGCGCATTAAAGTCAACTGATTGTTCTGTGAATTGTGGCCAAAACATGCAACGACTCACTAAACATTGTTGTCATTGTCGTTGCCACCTGCAACAACGTGTTGCTTCCTCATTAGTTTCCGTTTCCGCCTCTATTGCTGCAGCGGTAACTGGGCCTGCTGTATACTGCCAGACACTCAAACATACAAAAACTTGGCAGTTGCAGTGGCAGCCCAACAACATTTATAACAACAGCTTGTGGCGAAAATAGTTGAAGGGCAACAGAAACAGCAGCAGCAACACCAACAATGACAACTACAAGACCACCCAACAGCAGCAACAATAAAAGAAAAGCAAAGACAACAAATGCATGTTTTACTAGCCACAGCAACAAGGGTAACATCGGCAGCAGCAGCAACAACAATGAACAACAGCTGCACAAAAAATGCATGTCACTCATACGCCTCGTTGCGAAGAATGTTGCGCCTCTGGAAACCATGGTGTAAGCACCGTAATCCCGACAAGCACCGAACGAAGACAGTTTTGTTCGTGGAAGTGAAAGTTCACGTAGAGAAAAAAAATATGGTTAGGGCAAATAGATATGCAATCTATGCTATTTAACATATTTAAAAAATATTTAATAAATGTGGAAAAATTAAATATTAGTAATTATAATATTATTACCACAAGTTATCTTGGTTAAAATTGTCAATTTGTATCAAATATATTAATATATATATATATATTAAAATCCAGAAAAATAATCAATACGATTAAAATCAACTTCTAATCATGATACTACACTCAAAAGAAAATTTTTGAAAACGTCACAATTTATATTTTGAAGTTTTAACAACTAGATCATTATTTACTTCCTTTTTTTCGGTAATTTGTGGGCTAGACGGTAAATATGTTTATAAATTTAAATTGCTTGAACAACTTCGGTGGTTTTTGTGGTTCAATATTTAAAACTTTTGGTACTTTTCAATTGGTATATGAAATTTTCAAATGATCAATAAAAAAATAAAAATAATCAAAAAAAGTAATCGGACTCCTTTTTTTGATTATTTTGAAATAATCTGAAAATAAACTTAAAATAAGTGAATACCAGTTGGGAAGGTTAGATCACATGGGAAATTTTAAAGTAGGTGTAATTATGATAGTTAGGATTATCAAAATTATAGTCGGTCTAAGCCGACTATAAATACCCTACACATATGTGTGGTTACCATTCAAAGTGATATATAGGTCACCAGGGTATATGAATCCTGAAAATAACTTCAAACATTCAATCGCTGAACAATTTCCATTCATTTGATACCCATATTTACAAAAGTACCGAATTTCGATTTTTTTTTTTTGTGAACCACAAGTCTTTTCGCTGGAAAACATTATTATCATGTATTTGAGCATGATGTCAATATATATTTGACCAAAAAAGTTTACCTAAGCACGTATACATAAAAATTGATCTTTAAATGTACATTTTATATGAGGTATTTGAACATAAGTGGTCGGATCATAGGTCACAACGGACCGATCTCGCCACATACAGCGTAGGTATATTAGTAATCTAAGTTATAAGTTTCATTTATCTAGCTCTTCAATTTTAAAAGGAGTAGGGATTTCAACAGACGGACAGACAGACGGACAGACAGACAGACAGACAGACAGACAGACAGACGGACATCGCTAAATCGACTCAGGAGGTCATGCTGATCAAGAATATATATACTTTTCCATACCGGAAATGCTTCCTTCTGGGTGTTACAAACGGCGTACCAAACTGAATATACCCTTTCACTCTTAGTGTAAGGTATAATTATCAAAACTACCGATTACTAGTTTTTGATTCTAAGAATCAAATTACTTTTTGATAATTTGTTCAAAAGTATGTAACCCACAAAGTGCCCGGAGCTAGGTCCATATTTAAAATTTTTGGCTTATATAAAAACAATACTTCGAAAAATATTGTATTGGGAAAATTTACTTGTTTTACATTATGTTGAAATCTAAACATCAATATAATAAAATGTTTTTGTAATTCAAACATATATATGTTTGCAAGAACGCCAAAAATTATTCATTTTGAACAAAAATATAATCGAACAAAAACAAAATTATGTTTGGCTGTTATTATAATAATGTTTGGCAATATTTTTTTTTTTGGAATATCTACTAAGATCCACAGCACTCAGACAGACTATATCCATTGTACTTTGAAATCTATTCCCTACAATTTTGTGGTTAATATCACCATGAGCGCCCATGCCCAAGCCGGGATTCGAACCCGAGACCTTTAGAATGCAAGTCCTGCGCGCTACCTCTGGACTGCTGAGGCCGGCAATGTAATAATAATGGCAAAGTAATAATACTTTAGTTTCAATAAAGATCCAAAGATATATGTAATGCCTGCAAAATAATGTTTGGGAGAGTCCTTTTTTTGCTGCGTGTATTAACCAATTTTATAAGTATAAATAACTGTTCTATTGAAATAACATTAATTTACCATGTGTTTTTTTCTGTAGATTGCCATAACTACATATAAGAATTTGTAATATTAGTAGAATTTTTTTTTTTTTTTGTGCGTACGAGAGTGTGGAAAATTTAACTGTGTATTTTTGAGTGAATCAAAGCCTTGTTAAGAGCTCAGAATTGTGTTCAGAGATGAAGTCCAATTGTTCTGAAACGCAATTTTTGAAATGGTTTAAGGTATGGTATATTGACTTAAAAAAAATGTACTATGGAATAAACTCATGGTGAATCATAGTTGAACACAAGTGATTAATTTGGTACAACGATATATATTGACATAAGAAACACATGGAGAAAAGAAGGATATGATTACATCACGGCCACGCCTTCCTCCCATATAAACGAAATGTTTTATGGCTGTAAGTCCGATTGTTTTTTTTTTTGTATATATTATGAAATTTTGAAAAAAAAAAAATAATTTATACAATATTTCGATTCAGCTTACGAAAATGTACACGTTCAAATGTCATAAAAGAACATATTAAAAAATGTATCATTAAAACAAGTATGAGTGCCTCTTTCTGTGTTTCGAAACTAAAGACTATTAGAGGAAATTGACGTAATTTTAAATAAATTTCAAAGTATTAAAAGTCAAGTAACATGAAATCAAAATATGTGTAAAATATTGGTTTCGTCGTTCGTTTCGAAATACAGAATGTGTTTATTTTATTATTATGACACTGGAATTTCTGACTTTTTTGACGAATCACTTTTCGTTTTACAAAATAAGTGCGTTGGACTGCGAGTCGAAAGGTCCCAGGTTCAAGCCTGGACTGGGATTGGTGAAACAATTTTCTATACTTATCGGCAAACCTACGAGAGCGAAACATTGCCTATGAAAATCTCTCACCCGCCGTTCAGATTCGGCATTAAACATACTATTAATGAATTTGTTCATCAATGTTATGAATTTGTCATTACGACTCAACCAATCACCAAATACATTCTATTACTGAATCGTTCATAAAACCGTAATGAAAAAGTTCATAATATTGATGAACGCATTCATAACATTTATGAAAAAATGTATGGTATTTATGAGCTTTTAAACTATTTAAAAATCATTTTTATTTTTAACTACTCACATTTTTTTTATATCTAGTCTTGCTGTTGCTGCCTATTTCTGCTGTTTATTGTTGATCGATGTTAGGTACTTGTGGCGTACGTTTCTTTAGAGTTGTAAACAACAAAGGTAATATAAGTTCCAAATGACATACGAAAAAAAACAAAAACTGTATCCGCTATCATCGACTATTGACGCGTCGCTACGAACAGTGAGAATAATCACGTCATGATGCATAACGCGCCAGTACAATAAAAATATCTATTTATAGAATGGTCAAAATGGTTGCAGTTGCACACATACGATCGTACACAAATACTTAAATACTCCTTTTTGTGGACTGGTTTTTTATTTTTCAGTCACGTTTATACCAGCGAATGAATTGCACTTACGTAGAGGCTGCGCTGCTTTGCCTCAAAAAATTAATATGAATACATCAATGAACGCAATTCATAACAATTGTGAATGCGTTTATTATATCAATTTCGCTCAAATTGTGCGATTCATATATACGAAGAATAGTTCATAAATATAATGATGTTTTTGATATATATTATGAACAGTGTCTCAATTAACGACGTTCTTTCCATTTATACACACATTTTTTCTGTGTATTTATTTGCACTATAAATGGGGAAAAGTATTGTATTTAGCTGGCTTTGTTTTTTAGATTTGTTCCACGGACCCAACAGCTCCATTGACAACTTTCTTTGACATTGAATATGCCCATAACTGCCCACTGCGCTATTCCGAACTTTTTTTTGCAATTACTCTCGAAAATATTCAGAAAGGAATTCTATAATCACAGCCTAAAAAGAGACTTAAGAGTAAAACCAAAATAGTTAACTTTTCCGTTTCCAACTCATTTTTTTTATTATAATGCCATCCCAATATTATTCAACCACTTACATATATAATTCCTACTAACCTAAGAAAACATAAACTTTTTTATTATGTCTACAACATACGTATTCTATTATTCAATTTTAACCCTAACTATATCAACACAACATACCCCAAACCATTGTTGATGTCCAATATCAACAGATTCGTAGGTACAAATCTATATTAAGCTGTAGTATGTGCCTACCATCTTGAAAGAAAACCTTCTCAAATTTGAAGAATCGCAGTGTGTAAACACACAAAATGCCTGCCTGAAGATGGCATTAATTTTTCAACGTATTTGTCAATGTTTGTCACGTTCGATAATTGCGCAAATAACTGCGTCATTTTGACGAAAAGTTACATTAAAAATAAATCACACAAAATGGCAGAGTTTGCTGAAAGATTTTCCACATCAGTGATGCGTAATAACAGCGACAGACCGCATGGACAACCACAAAAAAAGTAATATAAAATCCGTCAAATAAGTGAGTCGAGAAACATGTTTAAGCGAAATCTATGAAATGGAAAATAAGGCAAAGGCTGTGCTGCGCAATGCCTGAAATAGGTTCAAATTAGGAATGAAATACAAACGTCCATTGCGGCCGTTAAAACATGATTTTCCGAAGGATCAACTGACAGACAGACGAACAGACTCAAATGCAGATAATACGAAGGCTATGTGGGCAGGACAACAGTTAAGGAAAGGACACTCGTCAGTTGGAAAACCCAAACAAAAAAATAGAAAACCTTGTTTGCTGTTGACATCTCGCCATAGCAAAATTTGTGTTTTGCCAGCTACAACTTGGCCTAAATGCATAATTGATTGATTGATGCAGTGACTGGCAGAGTGACTGATTGACGCACAGACAAACGAAAGGACGAACGCTGTGCGGCTGGCTGTCGGACCTTCTGACGTTGAATTGTGCCCCGATGGATGGTGTTTTATTTCGCTCGGTTATCGGCGGTACGACAGGCTTCTTATTGTCCCATCGCCTATTAAATAATAAATCAGGCTGCCTGACAGTTGCTCTTTGTTGTTGCAATTTTCCTAGTTATTTCCCGTTGTAGTTGCTGTTGCTCTGAACGACCACTTTGCTGACACTTTTCGGGCAAACAGACAGCATCTAAAAAAAAAAAAAAAATGTTTGACAAATTCAACCGAATATCATTTTTCAACTTTACGGCTCTGATGAAATCAGAGGTTGATTTAGGCAAGAATCAGTTTAAAAATGGCTGGACATGTGGGCATGTTTTTGCGGATGTCTTGTACATCAAATGATGAAAAAAACACAATGTTTTGTATAATTTATGGAATTTTAAATGATTTTTTAAGAAATTTAATTGATTGCAAATAATTTGTATTCAAAAGTTGAAACCTTTTTGTATTCCTTTATATGTATAAATTCTACAACAAGAAGGGGCACTCTAAACCGTTGAACGACGCTCGTTAATTTCACTAAACACCCACTATATGCGGCTGTCACAATCAACAATCGGAAAAAGTCATCAAACGACCATCCAAAACCAAAGAGAAACCAACCCGAAAAAAATGGTATCCTTTTTGTCGTTGAGTTGGTCGTTGAAAGTGCATCGCAAATTGTTTCCACTTTGTAGTCGGTCGAACTTTCAATTAAAAAGTACACTTTATTGAAGAGAACTCGAAAACCTGAATAAACCACTCTCGTAAAAGAGTATTTAGAACATTGAATTCAATTACTAAGACTGTGCTTAAATTCAGGGACACCACTAATCGAAGTCCTTTAACAAAGTAGATATAATATATATAATACATATATTTTGTTACGAAAATTCAGTCTACGGAAAACTGTTCTACGAGTTCGTATCGCTGGATTGTGTACAAAATAAAAACACTCTTATGTTTGGTGTAAATTATAACAATAAACTTTATTAATTCACTTTAATAAACAACTTTACTAATAACAAATTCTAACAACTGCTGCATGTCCACAATTTAACTTGACATTTATCACACGAGATGCACTCGAACACTTTACAATCACTACTGAAGTACAGTGCCTCAGATGCGCGGCCTTATATACTACAGGCATCAGTTCGACACGTTTCGACAAGCTTCGACTTGTTTCGAGAACCTTCTACTCGTTTCGTGAATGACGCATGCTATTGGCATCTCATTCGCACTCATGTGTTTTAATGCGCTGATCTTCCATCTCTTTCTCGCACACTGCCTCAGTGCGCTGAATGATCTTACGTCTCTTTCTAACACATTGCTTAGTGCGCTGAATTGTCTTGCGTCTCATTTATTATTGTTGATTGCTTGCACAGTGGAGCAAATTACCTCTTTTCGTAACAATATTATATTAATATGGTAATAGAGACGTGTTTTCTCATATTCATAAGTAATATAGGTATACGGAATTATTAAAGCTAAATCAAACTTCTTACTTAAATTAAGAATCAGAATAATTTTTTCAATTTTCTTGCAATTGACCACATAACCATATGAATCCACTAAAAAATACACTATATAATTCCATAAAAAAATGATGTTTTTACGAATTTTTCATTTTGTTAAGATATATCTTATTGAAACACAATAGGTATACCGAGAAAAAAAGATACTATAAATTTTAAAGTTCACGCTATCAATTTAAAAATTTGATTTTTTAGAACACTTTAATTTGAATCACTTTAAAATTTAATGTATATCATTTAGCACAATTTATCTTTATGTCAGTAGAACATAGTTCATCAGCACAATTTGATGAACTGTACGAATAAAAGGCATGTGGGAATGGTTAACAATTACAACATAGATCAATAATGAGAAAGAGAGAGGTAACGAGAGGAATTGTCTATATGATATGACGCTCATTGAGAGTAATTTTTGTACTCTTACAAAAAATTAAAAGTGTCATTTTAGAAATTAAAGTGACACTTACTTACTTACTTAAATGGCCCTTACAATGGGTCGGTTTTGGCCGCTGATATGAAGCCGCGCCAGTCGGATCTGCTTTGCGCGCGCTGACGCCAGTTAGAAATACCAAGCGATGCCAGGTTGTCCTCAACTTGGTCTTTCCAACGCAGATTTGGACGCCCTCTTCTACGCTGTCCACCTTCGAGTTTCGATTCAAGCACCTTCTTGGCTGGAGTGTTTTCATCCATTCGTTCGACATGACCTAGCCAGCGAAGCCGCTGGATCTTGATGCGCTTGACTATGTCGATGTCGTCGAATAACTCATACAGCTCATGGTTCATCCTGATTCGATACTCGTTAGCAAAGCAGATAGGGCCATGTTTCTGCACCATAAAGTAGGACGGGCATGATGAGTGACTTGTAGAGCTTTATTTTTGTCCGGCGAGAGAGGGCTCTGCTTCTCAATTGCCTACTGAGCCCAAAGTAGCACCTGTTGGCAAGAGTTATTCTTCGTTTAATCTCCAGGCTGACGTCGTTGTTGCTGTTACGCTTAAAGTGACACACGCAGAGAAAAAACATGATTGTTGCAACAAAACAATGATTGAAATAGTCATAGAATGATTGATACGATCATAAATGATTGCAACCATAATTCCCAATTTTTAAAATGATTCTGTCATTCATTTAATGATTCTATAATCATAGAATGATTAAATTCATAGTTTGGAATTGCTAATGATTGTAGCAAATATGTTATTTAAATATGAATGATTGCCAAAATATTAGTCTTGATTTTTACAATCATGCAATTGTTCTCGAAATCGTGTTGCCTCAATGAATGATTGATATAACCATACTATGAATAAAATTTTGAGAGAAGTTCTCAACTGTACAGAGAGTAATTTTTGCAGATTCAGTGTTACACTAGACTTCGACAAGAAAGATCAGCGTGTCGTCGATATTATTTATTTTAATATATATGTAGGATTTGCATCCCGGTTGAGTTCACTTTCGTAGTATCTCACTTTCAAAATAAAACACATCCGTTAAAATTTAGTTTACAATAGTTAATTTATTGAGTAATAATTATTAATAGTTAATAATAATGTCTTTGTTTGCATGACACAGCGCTCACGTCTTTTTACTTCAACAACTTAACAACCACTTATGACTGACGTTTTTCTTCTCTCTCGTTTCTTTAACCACGCTCGTCCAGTTTTGTCTGTCTGTCCCCTTCGTTGTCTTTCTGTCAAAAACTAGTGTTGCCCTATTGTTCGTTATGTTCTAGTGTTGCCGTCCGCTTCGCAGTCGTCTTAGTCCGTCTGGCTTAAATCCCACATATATATATATAGTGTTCATTTTTACATAAATAAAAAATGTTATAATTTTCGGAATACATGTTGGTAACAATTTAATAACTTAACTTCGGTTTTAAAGACAGAACGGAATAAATGCTGCGAATAACGATGAAACACGCAAAATAAAAGCAACAGCACGCTTGTTCCGTTCCTTCCAATTATTTCTAGAACGATCAGCGAGTCGTCACTGCTTTCATTTTTTTCTAATGTTCTATTTCAATGCAGAGCCGAAAATGAGTAAAAAAGACTCTAGAACGAAATGAGAAAAATACAGAGATTAGACAAACATACAGAGAAAAAGCTCTGAGAGGAACATGATTGCTTCAATCAGGATACAATATGGAATATGATTGCAGCATAAATAATTCTAATCATTGAATGATGCCGTCAAAACATGATTGTGGTGATCATGTTTTTTCTGTACGTGCACATTAACATATAAAATTTATTTAAAATTTAAAGTAAACACTTTAAAATTTAAACTTTTCAAATACGGCTCATTTTAATACATGCACACTTTTAATTATTAAGTGTTTTCCACCGGAGTTTAAAGTAATTTTAAAATTTTCTCGGTTGAGCATAAATCTATTTTATCAAATACAATTAATTTTATTTATATACATGCAATGCAGTATGATAAAAGAGGTTACCTCGTAAAAGTTTCAGAAACAAAACATATAAATTTTATAAACCGCAAAAAACCGCTAACTATTTATGCACAGAAAAAAAAATCATCAATATGAGGAATTTATTTTTAATATTATGAATTTTTCTACCAACTACCAGATTCATCATATTGATACCACCGTTCAGTAAATGATGTATTGTTGAATGCATTCATTATATATATATGAACTTATTCATACTTACTATCGAACATCTTACGGCCGGTTGCATAAAACTTTTAACTGTGAGTTAAAGCCTTAACTCATTGTGTAACTGAAATTTCTCGTGCATAAAACTTTTTATTACTTTAACTATCAGTTACGTTAACTATCCGAATTCCATGGATTAAATATCTAAATAAATTTGTTTAACAATTTGTTGTAACAATGTACATCATATTGATGAATTTCATTTTTAAAACCATAATTCCTTCTATTGATGAACCATTTATAATATTAATGACTAACAACATCAATGTTATGTATGCGATCATAAATATGATGAACGCTTGGTAATTGTCGAAAAAGTGTTCTTTAATATGATGAACTTAATGAATTTAATCCTATTAATGAAAGAAAATATAAATAACAACATATATGTTTATCATATTAAAGAACGCTGTTCATTAAACCAAATTTCAATCAAAATATTAGTTTTCGTTCATTTTTTGCCGTAGTTCTCAGTTCTCAAGTAATTCTTGTATGTTATTTCTTGTATAATGCTTGCTCGACATGCATAAATTAGTAAAATATTTTCTAATATATTTATTTATAATTACAATTTTATTAATAAAAATTTATATTTATAAAAAATATATTTAAAACAAAAATTTCGAAAAAAAAATGTCTGAATAGTTTTTGTAATTTTTTTCTTTAAATTTTTTAATGATTTTTTTTCTCGAATTTTATTTTCAAAAAAAATTTTTTTTTTTTTTTGAAAAATTTGTAAAAAAAAATTTCTATACACTCAATAAATGTCAACAACAAACTAGATTCATTATATTGATGAATTAATTCATTGAATTAAAATCTTATTCATTAAATGTTTTTAATTTGCAATATTTTTTTTAACATCAAATTTCAAACACAAATTTGTCTCCATTTACATATTTATGTATTTATAATTCTTATACGAGTTATAATATTTAATTGCTAATTATGCGAAGACTCCATTTCATCATATTCATGAATAAGTGTACATCATATTGATGAACTTTGTTCATCAAACCATATTAATTTAAATATTATAACTCGTATAAGAATTATAAATACATAAATGTGTAAATTGAGACAAATTTTTGTTTGAAATTTGATATTATAAAAATATTGAAAGTGAAAAACATTGAAAAAATACGATTTTAGTTCAATGAATGAAATCATCAATGTGATGAATACTGGTTGTTGGAGAAACATTTGTTTTGTGTGCATAAAGTATATTATTTTGGAAAAAAATATTAGTTATAAGGCATTATTTAACAATTAAATAACATAAATTTTATAGGAATTATGCATATATGCGTAAATGAAGACACATTTTTGTATGAAAATTTATGTTTAAGAACAACGTGACAAAATTCATAATATTTATGTATAAAATCATCATAATGAATATTTTTTTCTGTGTATATTTCGACTTATCGCAACAGACCCATATTAAATTATTTTGGGTTTTCTGATTTTAACCAAATAAAATACACAAAAAATAAATTCATCCTTTAAATTATACATTATGCAATTCATGGATTTATTGTAGCAAAGATAAAGTTTAAAATTTCATGGATAAGCATGAAAATATCGCTTCTAAAGCAGCAAACGCCAGTATAAAAGAAAAGCGAAAAACTCCACGCTGACGACGACCTTCTGAAAATAAACTGAATTCGACAAAGTGGCGTAACAAGAAAATTACAAGAAAATTACAACGCATCGCATGCACTGGCGCAAGTGTTGTTTGCGTTGGCGCTAAATAACTACAGAAATTGTTGTTGTGACAACAACATCAGCGCCGACAGCCAAAAGGACAACGCCAACTAAAGATAAACATGTCCTTGATGTCGCTGCCTTGGCGCTGGCCGTCCGTTTCCGTTGGCGCACAAGTAGCATCCGGTCGCGAGTAGCACATTTTTAAATATGCATCCGCCAAAAAGCGCGTTCGCCTGCAGCCCTGTCGCCGCCGCGGCATTGTTGCAACACGAAGCGCAACGCAGCTGTGCATCCGGCGCTCATTGTTTATTTAAAAAAAAAAAATTAAATTTTTATAAACTACAAAAATGTGAGAAACGGCAGAAATAAGAGAAAAAACAAAGGAAAACTTGAATTCGCAAATGCGACACCCACGCGCAGCAGTTGTGCTGCAAGGACGAAAATAATCGCCACTGAATGGGGCTCGCGGTGGTGCGAACGGCGTACATTTTTAACGGAGCCACTTTTGGTGCCACTTTTGCCCTGACAATTGACACACATTGAGGCATGTTGCAGCTGTGCATTGTTCGTCCAATGTGTTGCCAACAGCGTCTGTCCGGCCCTGGCCTGGCCTGGCTTGGTCTGGCTGCCGCTGATAGCCGCCGTTAGTGGCCGACATCAAGACATGGGCCATGGCAGCCACCGCCTCCACTGCTGCGTTGCATTGTTTTCACATTTTCGAAATTTTAATTAAATTCGCATTGTTGGCCAAAAGCAATGCTGCTGTTGCTGCCCAAGATTGGATTTAAATAAATGCGGTGGCACGGGGCTGCCGATGTGCTTGCCCCCCGGCAGTGCAGGCGGTTTTGCGCGCGCGCTCTTCTTGTGGGAATTAATAGTTGTAATAATAGCGTTGTGAAAATTTACATGCGAATTAAATTTCAAAAGAAAAACGAGATTTTCGACAAGTCTCAGTCCCAGCAGCGAGTTTCAGCAGCTGCAACAATAGCACCAGATTCAATTAAAAATTGAGTGGCATCTCGTGGGATGCAAACCGTCGTTCTTTTGTGCTACCACGAAACCAGAAGTAAATCTTCAAAGACCAGACGCCTTGCAACGATATCAAAACACATATCGAGATGTGTCCCATTTTCCACAAATTCGGAAATCTTTATTAAGTGCATGAAACATTTATATTTATTTTACTAAAATTTAATGACTTATACACCAAACTACGTAAAGAAACTTATATCATAGAATACTAAAATGACATAATTACATCGCTGATCGATCGCATCGATGAAGTTTGATAACATTTTAATGAAATATCCACCACCTCATTCATATGCACACCAAAAAAATTCTACCAACAACCAGTATTCATCATATTGATGAATCATTCATTGAATTAAATCGTATGTTTAAAATGTTTTTCATTTTCAGAATTTTTTTAACATCACATTAAAATTTGTCTCTTTTACACATTTATGTACTTATAATTCTTATAAGTTTTGTAATATTTAATTTCTAATTATACCAAGATACCATTTCATCATATTAATGAAAAAATGTACATCAAATTGATGAATTTTGTTCAATAAACCATATTTATTTAAATATCTTAAATCTTATCAGACTTATAAACACATAAATGTGTAAATGGCTTGAAATTTGATGTTATAAACATATTGAAAATGAAAAACATTGAAGCGATTTTAGTTCAATGAATGAAATCATCAATATGATGAACACTGGTTGTTTGAAGAATTTTTATTTGTGTGTGCTGACCTTTCGTCCTTCATTTGAAAGGAGAATCCTTGTTTTTAAACCCACGTCCTTTAAAATATCTTTGTCATTATTTCGTTTAAATTGTCAATTTTTGTCATTTTTCATTAACGTTTTCCTAATTTCTACATCACAACTATTTTACTATTAAAATCCGACCACACTTTAAATTAAAAAAAAAAGATGCTATCCTATTTTCCGACTTTCACCTTACAGTCCTCTTTAAAAATAAAATAAATAATATTACATAAATGTATTTTTTCGACCGTTTATGTTGTAATTATTTATTATCAGGCTTCGGAATTGGGCACTCGAAATCAGAGCGTGCTCGTATTTATTTGTGACATAAACAGTGTTGCCAGTTTAGCCTTTTTAAAGCTAGATTTTGCTTTTTATTCTTGTGTTTAGCTTTACATTTTGGAACTAATTTATTTAGCCTTTTTTTAGCCTTTTTTAAATTAGCAAAATCTTAAAAAAATTTATTAAATGATGGAAATTTCCACAAAGCAGTGCGACTTAAATTGAAATTTTGTCTAAATACATTATTTTGTATAAAATTTAGTTTTTCTTCGAGTATCCTAAAATTAAGAACAACCTGATATCAACAGTATTGATTTTCGATGATCGTGGTAGCAATTTATACATATTGAAAATGGTCTACCATAAAGTTTGAATTAGATGGTTGCGGTGACAATAACTCCTTTATAAGACCGATGTAAACCTATATTTTGGTTAAGTGCATTATAAAATGAAAAAGCCTTCCCAAATGAGTTTCGCATTAATGATCTAAAAATGTTGTATTTTCTATCCATTAAATTTCCAGAAATAAATATTTTATTAAGAAACATTTTTGTTTTTATACCCTACACCTATGAGGTACAGGGTATATTAATTTTGTGCATATATTGTAACGCCCCTTAGGAGGCGTGTCCGGTATGGAAAAGTATATATATTCTTGATCAGCATCACAACCCGAGTCCGCTTAGCCATGTCCGTCTGTCTGTCCGTCTGTCTTTCTGTCTGACCGGATACAAGGTAACTTGAAAAATAATGGTCAGAATGTAATGATATTTGGTTTCAATTGGATTTGGATTTGAGCAAAATCGGTCAACGGACACGCCCATCTCCCATACAAGCAACTTTTACAAAACTCTTTAGGAACCAATAACTCGAAAAGTATTACATATATATTTATAAAATTTAAAACATATTGTTATAATTCGCCTAAAAATATATATTCCAAAAATGGGCGTGATCTGCCCACATTTTATTTTTTTTTAATTGTTTACTGATTTTTTGTAGTGGAAATTTTAATCGTAAATTATTAAAAATTATCCCACTAATATATCCACCCAGAGTGTAGGGTATTCCATAGTCGGGTCCGACCGACTATAAAAGGTGACCTAACCTTCCCAACTCGTTTTGTTTCCAAAAATGGAGGAATATCTTAAAAATTAGTTTTGAATGCAATTTACAGTTTTTAAAAGTATAAAATCAGAGCTGAGCCAGGTAAATCAATGAATCATTATTCGCTCAGGACTTTAAATTGTATATAAATGTACGTGATTTTTATACCCTACACCTATAAGTTAACTTTGTGCATATATTGTAACGCCCCTTAGGAGGCGTGTCCGGTATGGAAAAGTATATATATTCTTGATCAGCATCACTACCCGAGTCCGTTTAGCCATGTCAGCCTGTCTGTCTGTCCGTCTTGCTGTCCGAATACAGAATAACTTGAGAAATACTGATCAGAATGCGATGAAATTTCGTCTATTTGAGCCAAAAGTAGGAACTGAGTATGAAAATGAGCCAAATCGGTCGACGGACACGCCCACCTCCCATACAGGTCACTTTTATATAACTTTTTAGAAACTAATAACTCGAAAAGTATTCAAGATATAGGTATAAAATTTAAAATGTATTATTAGAATTCACCTAAAAATATGTGGTCCAAAAATGGGCGTGATCCGCCCACATTTTTTTTTCATTATTTCCCGGGTTTTCATAGTGGAAATTTGATCCGTAAATTATTAAAATCAAATCTATGAAATATTAGCCTTTCAAAATTTTAAATATAGGCGTGGTCCGCCCAATTATATTTTTCAATTTTTTTTTAAAGTTTTTTATACTTTATATAAATTTTTAATTTATGGGGATATAAGACGTAAATTTCTGATTTATGAATAATATTCTGAGGGTGGGGAGGTTCAGCATAATTAAAAACTTTAAAATTAAGGTATGCAATTAAATATCCCACATTAATATCCCCACCAAAGGTGTAGGGTATTCCATAGTCGGGCCCGACCGACTATAAAAATCCGCCCCATGTGACCGAACTTACCCATGTGACCTAACTTTCCCAACTCGTTAATTTTAAATCAATAAAATCATTGAATTTTCTCATATTTCTCATCACAAGTCATTTGGAACTCTAAGATATAAAGATGTAATTAATCTCTTTATTTTGTCTTTGTTTTCAAAAAATGTAGTTCTACCATATTGTTGTTAGTTTTTAAATACATTTGTATTTATTGGACTTCATTTTTATACACAATGTATTAGAAATTAATTTTCCACGTAATGTAGAAACTGTATTATGCTTTTATTTTTTGATTATTTGAAGTTAGTGGAAACACAAAAATGCTATATATTTGTTTGACCAAGTATCATGTATTATATTCACTGTCTTCGTATACTAACTTTTCCACATTAGTTTGTGTTTGCGTGTGTTTCCATGATATTTTACGTCGCACCCTTTAGTCCTTGTTTGCTTACGTCCTGCACATGATTTGGCCTTTGAAATATTTTAACAAAATAAATTTGCTTTTGTGCTTTGGCCGATTTTAGATGATTGACTCTAGTGAGCCGTCCTTTCATTCGTCCATTCATTCAAGCAACGTCAGTCAGTTCGTTTGTTTTTGATTTTGCAGGTTTTTGCGTAAATTTAAACTGCCTAATGAATCATTGATGTTTTATTCGGTAAATTGAGTAGCTTGCAGATTGAATGCCATATGCTTTGCAGATTATGTTATGAATACTTTTGGCACACAAATTAACCTTAATTGACTGCGCTGTATTAATTTAGTTGAAAACGAGTTGGGAAAGTTAGGTCACATGGGTAAGTTCGGTCACATGGGACGGATTTTTATAGTCGGTCGGGCCCGACTATGGAATACCCTACACCTTTGGTGTGGATATTAACCCTCAGAATATCATTCATATATTAGAAATTTACGTCTTATATCCACATAAATTAAAAAAAATTATATAAAAGTATAAACAACTAAAAAAAAAAATTGAAAAATATAATTGAGCCTGTATTTAAAATTTTGAAAGGCTAATATTTCATAGATTTGATTTTAATAATATACGGATCAAATTTCCACTATGAAAACCCGGGATATAATGAAAAAAAAAGTGGGCGGATCACGCCCATTTTTGGACCACATATTTTTAGGTGAATTCTAACAATACTTTTTAAATTTTATAACTATACCTTGAATACTTTTCGAGTTATTAGTTCCGAAATAGTTATATAAAAGTGACTTGTATGGGAGGTGGGCGTGTCCGTTGATCGATTTGGCTCATTTTCAAACTCAGTTCCTACTTTTGGCTAAAATATATTGAGACGAAATTTCATCGCATTCTGATCAGTATTTCTCAAGTTATTCTGTATTCGGACAGCAAGACAGCAAGACGGACAGACAGACAGACAGACAGACGGACATGGCTAAACGGACTCGGGTAGTGATGCTGATCAAGAATATATATACTTTTCCATACCGGACACGCCTCCTAAGGGGCGTTACAATATATGCACAAAGTTAATATACCCTGTACCTCATAGGTGTAGGGTATAAATATGTTATGGCCATGTTCGGGAACTTATCAATGTTCAAAATGATAGATTATAATTAACTTATTCTTATTGAGGAATTCCTTGTAGTATAGTCATTAAATGAATTCTTTCCATTATGAATAAAAAATTCAATTCTAATAATTTAATGAATACATTGCCAGGCAAAATTTAAATTATTATTTGGTGCAGTAAAACTTGCAACAACTATTGGATGCATTTATGGTGCTAATTTTGAAAATAATGCTAGTTTTGTCAAATGCGCTTTAGTTTTAGTCCCAATATTCATAATACCATTCTACAGATAATTCTTCTTTCCTCATGCATATAATAATTGTTTGGCTCTAGAATCCTATAAGAACTTAGACCTATAAGAGCTCTCACCATTTTGAACTGTGCGTATTATATATGTACTTAAAGTGGTGGGGTCTACAGTTTAATGCCGGATCCGAATGGCGGGTGAGCGCTTTTCATAGGCAATGTTTACTCTCGTAGGTTTGCTATTGACTGCCGAGTGGTAGTGATGTTTAGAAAATGTTTTGAATGAATAGATGTTATTAGCCCAGTCCAGGCTTGAACATGGGTGCTTTCGGCTCGCAGTCTAACGCACTGACCTCTGCGCTACTGACGCTTCATTTATATCATTTCTATATAATTTTAAGGTACTTATTCGTACTACGTTTTCATTGTGCATTCTATGTTTATTGCATTTTACAAAGAACTATTATTTCTTAAGACTCTATAGACATAGAATTAAAATTCAAACTGTAATTATTCATAAATAAATCATGAATCATTAAAATTTTGTATATTGTTAATGTTGAAAAAATTAGAAAAAAAGAACAATTTTTGAAATCAACGAAAAAGCTTATTTAATAAATAAATATTTTTATATTTGAAAGCATTTGAAAGCAATAACCATTTCTACAACGGTATTACTTTTGTTTGTCGCCTTTTTACTGTGTGAGATATATGCATTTAAATAGTGATTTTGGATGAACGATATGGATAAAATCAAATATAATCGGCTACAATCTACAAACTTTAAAGTTCTTCAAGCAATAATATTCCTTGATATATATTAATGGACAATCTCAGTTTTAATTTTTAATAAATGTCTGTGCTGTCTTTGGAAATAAAGTATATAATTATACTGATTCCAAAATTTTCCGCCCACCAAAAGAAAATAAAAACCTCTGCAAGAATAATTGCACTTTTTTAATACCTTGGACATAATCTCTTCATATCTAGAATAATTGCTCTTAGTTACTTTCAACATATCGACAGACAGGCACACTTATAAACAGGTAACAATGACAGACGGACATCGCATCAGATTAAAATAAATAAAATAATAATAATTTGATTTAAATACTTTAGTTATAAAAAACGTAATACTCCATCCAAAAAATATTACGCGCGTATTTGATTTTAATTTAAATAAAAAGTATTTAATTTTATTATGTACGCATTTAAATTAAAAAAAAAATAGAAATATTTATACTTTTTTAAAAGTAACCACTGCAAAATTATATAAAATGAGGCCATGTGTCCAACGTATAGAACCACCACGAACGATACAAACATTTCAAAAACAGTCCAAAAAAAATAATATTTTTGTCTGTTTCTAATCTTCTTTACATAAAATAAATAGTTTTAACATACTAATTGACATGTTTATGATGTTGTCATTAAATTAAAATTTTATTACTGTAATGAAGATTAATAAAAAAAGTTTACTTCAAAATTTATTACCTACGCACAGTGTGCCCAAACGCTCTTAAATCGGGTAAAATTCAGTATTGTCGGAACCGATTTTAAAAATTTAAAAAGTGTTGTACAGAGAGATCTTGAGAGAACTTAAGTTTTGAAATTGGAGTTTATATCTTTAATTGTTATGGAGATAAAAATCAGTAAATTTGAACATTTTTCATGAAAAATCTTTCAAAAATTGTAAAAAATCCAAATGTTATCCGATTTTTAAAATTCTTTTGTTTATGGAAAGCTTGCATCTAAAAAAATGTGCTTATATGACAAAATATCTTGTTTAGTTTTAAAGAACATGATTTTTTTTTTAAATTTTTGAAGACTTTACTTTACATATTTTTACATAGATTGTACATTTTATCATGAAATCAAAATATTTGTATGAGACTTTTATCAACAATTCAAACAAATCATAAACTGAAAACCGTTTTAAAATATCTCAAGTGGTTTAGTAAATATAAAATTGTAAAATCGATTTTTTTTTTTATTTTCCATGTTTTAATTTTTTTTTTTTTTGGAAAATTTGACTTTTACGGAAATCTTCGTAAGTATTTTTTTTCTTCAGTAACATGTAGTTTTGATATTTTTTTTTTTTGATAGATAAAATTACTGAGAATCTTTTAAATGATAAAACTGATCCAAAATATATTTAACCAATCTGGCAACAATGGTCCAAGTTCAAGTTTTTTTAATTTTTTTTTACTTTGCAGAAAAGTTTTCAAAGTCGAAAGTCAAATTTGACCTTTACTTATTTTTTGCCCGGCGAAGTGTATGTGCAGGGCAGCAATTATTTTAAAATACTCAGTTTTTAATGGGACTTAGATTAAAACCGTTATATCTCACTTTATAATATATATATTCCTAAAAAAGGTTTAATAAAGCATAAGTATATAAAACTATTGTATATTAGGTAAAAGTTTCATGACGATAATATTAATACTAATTGAGATATATTCAATCAAATTTTAAGTTTTTTTTTTTCAATTTTTTTTTTTATATTTTTCTTCTTTTTCAAAAAAAAAATGTTAATAATATATAGTTTATTATATAGCATAGTTTACAGATTGTTATATTCACCACATAGATTCTCTGAAATCTATTCTTTTCAATGATACCAAATATATTTACTTTACATATGTGTGCAATATGACATATTAATTAACATCATGTTTCATCAAATTTTCGTATTTTTTAATTTTATTATTATTTTGCACATCTGCAGAAAAGTTTTCAAAGCCCTACGTAAAATTGTTTCCCTCAAAATTGTTTCCCTCAGTGTACGAGTGAATTATACAGACAAAGCGAGATCAGTGGAAAAAACAGCAGAAAAAACATGATAACTTGGCTGACAATGAATTTTCCCGATTTCAAATCGAGATATGGTCAACTCCTAAAAATTCTCTATTGGATGAGAAAATTGATGTGGGAAATGTACCCGCCGGAACCTAAAAGTTCACGTTTTGGTACCCAAAAGAAAAATTTTATAATTGAATTGAAATGACTTCTTCCAAGAGCAATAAACTAGAAAAGTAAATATGTCATCTGTTAGGAATTTTTATTGCTATTTCAACAAACTACCAACAAGCAGAATCCGCCCAAAAAAAAAACAGAAGCAGTGATTAATTCAAAGGCACTCTGTATTTTTATTTTGTTCAGTATTCAAAAAATCGGTAATAGAGACGTAATAGATATATAAAAGTATCTTTTTGATCAGGGTCACTCTGACTTTTCTGGCGGGTCCATTTCGCATATTCGGTACAATATTTAAATGTGTAAAATTATTAAAAAGTTTTTATAACTCTAGGTAGCACCGTATGCTATACTCGAATTGATCTCGTAAATAAGAGTTTTTTTAAAAGAAGATACCACATATTTTACAAAATCTCGCCAAAAATTCGCTCATGTGCAACACAGCTTTTTAGATAAAAAACCAAAAATATAAAATTTTTGGGGATATACAAAAAAAGTTGTACGAAAATCATGACTATGAACAAGTTCAGATTAACGATGCGCTGCAAAGCTATTAAAGCCACGCAAAGCCATGTTATGGCTGGATATAAAAACAACTAAGTCTTGGAATGCTCAACTTTTTCAAGCCTTAACAACATGTGCCAAACTTATGCATTCGAAGCAGAAGGAGCATAGCTGTTTCCACGCTGCTGCGCACAACATTAGCCGCCGCTTCAACAGCAACGTCTTCTCGTTTTGTTCTTCTTTTATTGTTGTTGTATCACTGAAGTACCATTCATGAGTTTCCAGGGAGCGTGTAAATCAATGTTAAACTTTTATTACCTCCGCAGTAGCGCCACAAGAAACAGCTACTGATTGTGATTTCGATTCGGTTACAGTTGCTCCCGCGCCGCACACAATCAGCGCCCGGGAAAGGCATTACTTGGATTGGGACAGGAGTAAAAGTGGTATCAGTCACAGCAGCTACGTAAAATTCGAAAAACTTTGAACGTCGCGGCGAACATGATTTTGCAGTCTGACAATCGTTAACGCATTGGTCCTGCCACCGACTGCATCCTGCTGCTACGACAACTGCCTGCCTGGCACTCTGACAGGGTCAGAGGACGACGATCGCGCTGCTTATGGACTGCATTGCATGTTGCAATAAATCTCGGCGATGTTGATTTGGCTGCTTGCTAAGCAGCAACAGCAGCCACTGAGTGTTGATTTGATTTTATACGAGTTTTTCGGGTCGTCGTTCAGTGTTAGCGGGCGGTCGCTGCGGCTGCAATAAATCGTGGCTTAAGTCGCGTATGCGCTGCACAGCTGGAACACACAGAACAAACAGACAGACAAACAGGCAGACACCTTTCCAAACTCATCGACGGCATACTTAAGCGTATGCGCGATAAAAGCATCAAGAAATCGATGTTGCTGCCATAGTTTTTATGGCTTAAATACTTCGGTAAAGTCTTACGGCACAGCTACAACCAACCAGTACTCACATAAAATGCTGCCGAAGCAGCAGCAGCAGTAGCAACTTCAATCGAACTGCAGCGCGCGAATCCATTCATGACCAAAAAAAACAAGCAAAACGCTCAGTCGTCGTCTTAAGTGGATTTTGAGCGCATCGCAGACAAACGCTAAGGACTGCAAAAGTAGCGCAAGAAAAATGCGAAAATTTTGCGCCACAAAAAGCATCAAATCGTGCCCTACATAGAGCGAGCACGAGTAGAAGGGCGAGTGCAAGCGTGGAGTGGGTGCTAACTTCATGAAAATCGCATTACAATGTTTTGGCACGTTTCCCATCGCAAGTATTTGCAAAGGAATAAATCTGCGTTTCGCACGAGTTACAGAGTAACATTTGCGCGGAGAGTCGGGGTATATTTTTTTTCATCTTGGGTAAAACTTTGTGCTGCGTGGTGTTAGGGATCGCTTTCACTTGGTTTTGTTGTCTCTGTACTATTGTCATTTTTGTTGCGCTGTCACACATGCTAAGTAGTAACAGCAGCAGCACCCGTACGTGTGCAAAAAATATGTGTCAGCAAAAAAGTGTTTTTTCCCTCGCACATAATTGCGCTGCTATGTGCGTTATCAGCTCATAAGTGAGCGTAAAGTTTTTCTGTTGTGCTGCATTCACATTGAGTGTTTTTGCAGTATCCTTTTCAATTGACATCATTGTTGCAGGTGTAAAAAAGTTTTATATTCTATAATTTTATAGAATTCTACAGAGAATAAAAAGTTATTGTTAATTACATCTCTAAGAGAATCATAATGTTTACGACAATCAACTAACATGATTGAGGTAACAAACCTATATTAATATCGGTGTCTTGAATTTTTCCCTCATTCGGGTTTTCTCATTGTTCCAATATAGTTTCGAAAATTTAGTCTACGGAAAACTGTTCGTATCTCTGGGTTGTGTACAAAGTACGCGTATGTTTGGTTTAAATTACAACAATTAACTTATTTACATTAACTAACAATTATAATTAATAATTATAAATTCTAACAACTGCTGCATGTCCCCAATTTCACTTCACATTGATCATACACGAGATGCACTCGACCACTATTACTACTGAAGTGCTTTGCCTCAGATGCGGCGTCCTTATATACTGCGTACATCAGTTGGACACGCGATGTATTATGTATGCTGCATTCTTTCCATCTCATTCGCACTCATGTGTTTTAATGTTGCGTCTCATTTACTCGCATTCACTGCTTGCACAATGGGACAAATTACATCTTTTCGTAACAATATGAAAACAAAAACTTAAAAATTCTGCACAACAAATCACGATTTTGTTTTCTCATCAATATTCCTTTAAAATTCCAATTTTAATCAAGATCTCGTCCTCAGTTTTTGGATATTGTGTAAAATTGTTGAGTTATTAAGTAAACATTTGAGAATTCTCCTATTTTAAAATGTTTTTAGGTTGCTTTCTTGTCTTTTCGGTACAAATTTTGTAATTGACTTCGCGATGAGCTAGAGACTAGAGATATTATATGTTTTCTTGCCATCCGGTTCGTCATGGTGCTATCACCAGGGTTCCATATTAAAAACACTTGAAATATAAATATTTATAATTTTAAAAATATTAGGCCTTTCGAATTCTGTCAGACTAAAATCTAACTGACACAAAAAAATAAGAAAAATAAAAATATGAAATAAAACATATTTTTTTTTTAATATAAAACGTTTTTAAGGTGAATTTCAGTATGAGTTAAAATTAAACCTGTAGCGGTCGATAATATTAAGTTATTTTAAAGTTATTTTTGAATAGAATTTGAATAATACCGAGGCTTTTATACAATTTTTAAATAATTTCTTAATGAAAACCTACTTGAATTATAAGCTTCACAAAATAATTAAGTGTGTAACATACAACTTTAAATTAACAAATTACAATAATAATATCTTGTTTCTATATGTTTTTATATAAAAAAAAAATATTAAATTACATTTTGCTTTCTGTTATATATTTGGGATTGGATAATAAAATTATCCCTACGTACGAAGTAAGGTACACATGGAAGCACACCTCATTACTACTGTACAAAGTAATGCATAAATGGAACCGCCCCTCATTACTACTGCGTAAAAATTAAGGTACAAATGAAAACAACCCTCATTAATTGTGCGAATGATGTAATGTACAAACGGAACCACTAATCATTACTACTGCGGACGAAGTAATGTCCATATTCATTACGATTGCGTGAATAGAATCACCATTATCGATAATATGGTTCAGCCGCGGTGTGTAGGAGTGATGACCCGTACATAGCATTCCTTCAAAATCTACAGTGAAAGAATACTGAGTGAAAATAAAAAAATAGTAATTAGATTCTTAGTACATTTTTTGATCATTTTCACGACTACTTTAAAAGAATCAAAAACTATTAACCCGACTACTTCTTTTATTTTTTTCTTTTGAAAATAATCAAAAATTAATCCAATTACTTTTTTTTTGATTATTTCTAATTGTATGTTTTGAAAAATGTTTTGAAAAAAAATTAGCGTATTCACAGTTTCATGGTAATGGTACAAATACAACAGTACGGCAATTGAACTGTGAGCATCACTTTTCTGCTTGTTAAAATATTTCGTCAAATTAATGCAGTTGATTCTTATAAAATTTGGATTTTTTTTAAATTATTATAAATATTTTCGATTTGAAAAGAAATACAAATAAATTAATTTTTTTTTGTGCTCCATTTGTTTTCAATTTCACAATTTTTCTTTATTTCACAAAATACGACACTAAAAAAAAATGCCTCTCAAATACAACAATTGTGGTATTTCACTTTTTTAAGGGAAGCAACAACAAATTGAATTTTCTGTGTTATTGTATCGTATATTTAACTATCGTTGCTATTTATTATATTTATTTAAAAACAACTTAAAATAATACAAAATTACAAACTAGTTGAACAAAAGTTAAAAATTAATTTAAATGATGTTTGTTGAGAAAACTTCGGAATCTGAATAATATTTTCCATGATACAAATATTTAGAGGTACGATCACTCTGACATTAGGCAAGTTTTTTTGACAAATTTTTAAATATTTTGTTTTGATTCAAATTCAAATTTTCAAAAATTGGAATTTATGTTCAAAGAAAATATGAAAAATATTTTTCCGATTTTGTTTTGATTATAAAAAATATTGTGAACATTTTTATGTTATCTCAAAGCATACCTTGATAATTATTTTTCATTTCTATAGAATTTTATATTGATTTTTTTTTAATTGTCGATTTTGTTTTGGTTTTAAAACTAAACTTCAAAAAACTTGCCTAGTGTCACCTAAAGTAAACATTGGAAAAAAATGAGAGAGTGATCGTACCTGTATATATTTGTATCATGATATTTTCGAAATAATTTTCATGTCGAAATAAAACATGCTACTCCAACTTTTGTATCTTATGTTTTTGAAGCAGAGTTGCTACATATATATACTACATGGTACGAATACCAAACTAAAATACGATGAACTGTGAATACGCTAAATATTAAAATTCAACATTTGTTTTGTAAAAATCTTCAAATGAAAACAAAAAAAAAACAAGATCCGTAGAAAACTTCGTGATAGTGCACCCAGAAAAAAATACTATATAAATAATAGTTTTTTACTATTAAAAATAGTCAATAGGATAAGTTATTATTTTAATCGGAAAATACCATTAAATACTAGAAAACACCATGACATTGCCATTGAGTTTATATGAAAAGATTTATTTTTGCATACTATTAAATCAATAATTGTCCTATTGACCAATTTTAATGGAATTTGAGTGAATTTTTTTCTGGGTGTGTGTAGACGTGTAAAAACGTTGATGTGTTTCCTTTCTTCAGCAGCAAACTGATGTATGTCGTATGCAATTCAATGCAATGACGAATTTTTGAATGCAGACGAATGAAAATGTGTTCCCAGCTGGAAATAAAATGTACGTTCAGTACTGGTTAACCAATTTATGGTCAAGATTTGACAAAACTCAACAACACATCATCACTAACTCATCAATTAAAATTGCTGGAAAATATGCACAATATGTGTCCAACACACTTAAACAGTCCGCCAAATTAAAATAAACTTTGAGGAAACATAATAAAAAAAAATGTTTAAGTTGTGGGCATCATTGCAATAATTTTAATTTTCTTATTACTTTTATTATAAGAAAATAATTTTGTAAATTTTCTACAGAATATTTTTGTGTTTCTTAAAATAAAGTTTCGTTTTTAAAATAATTTATTTTCTTTGAATCCACAAAGGAAACACAATATAAATAACTTTTTTTCACAAAATTTCGACTACCCATGTAGGAAAAAACGATGGGCCCAAGGTTCGCCCAGTCTTGCGCCAAGAATACATTGCTCTGGGCCAGGTCTGGTACCCAGAACTGGCTGAATACTGGTTAAGCCTTGGAATGATAAGAAGGGCGCAAGGCTGACTCTAAGTATTCGGCCAAGACTGGCAAAAAATACTTGGCCAATATCGTAAAACAATAAAGGGCCAGGACCATTTCAAATACCCAGAAGTGGTCGAAGACTGGATAAGTCTTGGAGTGATAAGAAGGGCGCAAGACTGGCGCTAAGTATTCGGCCAAGACTGGCAAAAAATACTTGGCCAATATCGAATAATAATAATGGACCAAGGCTGGACCATTTTAAATCCCCAGAAGTGGTCGAATGCTGGCTGAACCTTGTACAAAAACCGCGTACAATCCCATACACAACCAAACACAGTAGTTATAATTGTACAATCAATAAATTTAATTAAACACTACAATAATGTTATAGATAACATGGATAAAATGTAAAAATAATAAATAACATACAGTATAATTGATGGCCTTAAATATGTTTCATGGCGGTAGGTGTTTTTACTTCATCTGTAAAAAAAAAACATTGTTGAAAATATATATTAATTTATTCAGTAAATCTAACTGATTTTGTTGGATTTAAATTGCAACAAACTTTACAAATGTTACATCTGAACAAAAAAAAATCTTTACAGTGAAATCGGTGAAGTATCAATGTTTAAATATGTTCGTTTAATTTTAGAAATCCAACGCTTCATTCAATAAACAATCCTGGATGGAGTATCATACTATGGTTGTGGATGGTGGTCACACACAACCAAACTAAGATCCTCAGTGACCATACTATGAGCACACACGCTACAATCATGTACCCAATCATAATGCCCTATTTTCTGTGTGTATACATTCTCATGATAGCGTCGGTAGCTTAAAGATGCGTTGGACTGCGAGCCGAAAGGTACCATGATCAAACCTGGACTGAGGCTAGCAACATGTTTTCATAGAAAATATTATTATATATCGCGCTACCTTGTAACGAGCCGGTTTCCGGGTTCAGAGCTGGGATAGCTTAGCGGGCTCCAGTGGTCCGTACGCTACAAAATTTATAGTTGACAGGGGACCCCTCAAGACCCCTTTACAAATAAATACGCCGTACACAGAGATTTAATAAGAGATAATAATTCTTTATTTTAAATACTTCTGTTAGCTTAAATTATAATTATAGGCTGCCTCTGCAGCTTAATTCATGCATTTTGAATATGGCCGCATGTGGCACTTTCTCGTAGATTTCAGTAGCCTGCTGGCCGCATGTGGCCGTTTTCTTCGGGGGTTTCAATTATGCGGTGGCCGCATGTGGCTGCTTTTGGTAATTAAGTAGGATGTCTTTTAACCAAACTTACTCCTTCATGGGGTTGTATTTCCGGTATTGTGCTAATCCTTCATGGTGTTGTACTTCCGGTATTGCGCTAACTGTCTGTACCCATAACCAGGGCGGGAAACTGGGTCAGTCGTTAGTGATTTTTCGTGTGGTCCCGTAGAATTCGGGGCCACATGCTAGTCCACATTATATCCTGTAGAAGCCGAGGATACACTGCCACTAGTCACTGTCGTCCAGGTCTACTGCATGCGAAGAGCTATCGAAGAGAGTAGAGACCGATTTTCACTTGTGCATCGCCTTTTATAGGCGAGCACTTGGTGAAGCGTTGGTGCATTATAGCACGACGTTGGTGCATTATAGCACGACGTTGGTGCTTTGTTGCCCAACTATTTTGTAGCTTTGGCCTGTTGGTGTGCCAAAGCTCGCTCACCACTGCGCATGTGTTGGCGATCTTCATGTCGCTTCGCTCACTAGCGCGTGTATAGTGGTGAGGCACACAGTGGTGATTTCTCTCGTTCGCTCACCACCGTGTGTGTGTGTAAACGACGTACGTTGTAGCTTTGTTGATGAGCTTTTGCTCATCTGCGTCTCGTTGTTTCGGACGGCGTTGCTAGCGCCGTCGAATAGTGTCGTTCTCGCCGATATTGTGCACCGATATTGTGCGGTTACATTTGCCGCCAAATGTGATCGTCACAACCTCTCGGCAGTCAATGGCAAACCTACGAGAGCAAAACATTGCATATGAAAAGCTCTCACCCCGACGTTCGGAATCGGCAATAAACTGTAGGTCCCACCAATATAACACGCATAGCCCAAATGGTGAGCGAGCTCGGACTAAGTTCTTATAGTAGCACTGTAGCGCCAAACTATTATATTATTATTACAGTCATTGTGTCCTAAGGGGCATTAATGTAAACCCTATGGTTACAATTAAAATTACATCAATTTGCATGTTATGAAGAATCTAGGCTGAGCGCTCCCACACTATTTGAGTTGTCCGTGTTATATTTGTACTTAAATGGCGGACGTACAGTTTAATGCCGAATCCAAACGGTGGTAAAAGCTTATAGGCAGTCCTTTACTCTCAGAGGTTTGGCATTGTCTGCAGAGAGCGAGGTAGCACGATAAAGAAAAATTAGTCTATTAAATGATCATGTTGTAGTCGTGGTGAGTCGAACCTATGATGCTTTAAATGATGATGTTGTAGTCGTGGTGAGTCGAACCTATGATGCTTTAAAACAGCGTTTCGGCTCGTGGTCCAACGCACTAATCATCAGAGCCACTACAATCAAATTGATTATTAATTGCTTAAATGACTGATTAACAAAAAACGCATATTTCCGGTAATCATCAAACGTATTAAAACATAAAACTAAACGCACCTTTGGTTGTTCTCGAGAACGATATGCGTTGAACATGATGCAGACTCTATAAAGAAAATGCATCAATGGATAATCTAATAATTATTCAACGTAACTTACCTGAATTACGCTGACGCTATAGAAGCATCAATTCTCCTAAAATATATCCACAAATATTATAAAATATTTCTGACATTTCTATTTATTTTGTTTTGATGTTTTGTATGACAACGTTTAGAGTTGGCTGGTCCTTGGGAGAACAGCACAAAACCAAGCTTTGGCCGTCCAAGCTTGGTCCAGTCGAGGCCGAAGACTTTTAAACCGAGATTTAAAAACCCAATATTGGCTATGTCTTGGGTAAACAACGGTCAACCAAGTCTTGGCAGATCAATGTTGGGCCAGTCGTGGGCGAGATCTAATTAACCAGTCCTTTGTGTGTCAGTTCTGGCTGAGTCTTGGGCGAGAACTACCTAACCAGGCCTTCATTTGTCAGTTCTGGATGAGTCTTGGGCTAAGGTATTTTAACCAAGCATTGGTTTGTCAGTTCTGGCTGAGTCTTGGGCGAAGGTTTATTAACCAAGAATTGGTCTGCCAGTACTGGTTGAGTCTTCAGCCCGTCGTCAGGCTTGGCATTTCCTACATGGGTACTTCAAATCGAATTCAATTCGACTTTTTTTATACAGTTTCTCCACTTTATACAGTTTTTTGCTTATGTGATTTTCATTTCAGAAATGCAAAGTAGAATTGAAATCAACTAAAATAAAACAACGCCTACCAAAAAAAATCATCTTTTTTAAACAAGTGGATTCATATATAACTTGTTATAAAAAGCAAACATAGAAATCAATTATATAAAACTGAAATAAATGTATAGCCTACTATAAAAAGACTAAAATATAAATTTATCTACAGTGGTTTATATGTAATATACATGGAACTGGGTTTTTGTTGAATGGGTTTTTATCTCTTAGAGAATTTGTATATATAGCTATAGGTAGCATGACAAAGGGGACCTAGGGGCCTATTAGTAACAAGGAGAACAAAAAATTAAGATGGGATGGGATGAGAAGGTGGTAACAACAGGTTTCAAGTTTTTTTGGAAAATGTTCAGAGATTGATATTTGTATTCAAAGAATAAATGAAAATTTATTTTAAAATTTTATTTTTACTGTTACATTGTGGTTTTGAATGTAAAAAAAGATTCTACGCATATCTTGATATTTATTTTTCATTTTTATAGAATTTTAAGTAAAATTTTTTAAATGTTCGATTTTGCTATAATTTTTAAAATGAACTTCACAAAACTTTATGCTGATAAATAAGAATCTTTATAAAAATTAGAGATTGATCATACCTTAAAGCAGGCATGTCAACTGTCAACCACGCGGCCAGTGGGCCAACCTTTTATCTGCGGCCCGCGTAGACTTTCTAAAAAATTAAAAAAAAAAATTTAAGAAATGAAAATTTTTAAAAATATTTTATTTTCAAGCGTTAAAATGATTATTATATATTTTTGTGAATTTTGTGCAGCATCAGGTATCCAATTTAACATGCCATACAAGAAATGAAATTACTAATATTGGTTTAAAACTTATTAATTTATTAAAAAAAATATATATTTTTGAAGGTAATGTACCTTTTCCAAAATTTAATAATGAGAATTTAATAAGAATTTAATATAGAATCTTAATTTATTTCCTGATTGTCATTTTAAATATTATACATGGCGTTGCACAAATGGCATAACAATAATTTCTATCCTTTTTTCAACAAGTAATATTGTTTTTTATTCATAAAATTTTAAATTTATTATAAAGTTTTGAATTTCCCTATTTCGCCGGCATATATAAAAAATATATGGGAATGCATAGTTTTTTTCTAACACCAAAAATGAAATTACATTATTGTTTTTGGTTCGACTATGAAAAATAAAAGGAGAGAAAATAATTAATACTTAATAATCCCAAAAACTGGACCCTATTTAACAAAATCATTTTCGGAATCAGCTTCAGTATCAAATAAAAGCGCAATCAGAATAAAACAAGAAACAAAAATTTTGACTTTTATTAAAAAAAATGACAAGTTTTAAACCAAGAGTCTTGCTTGGCACAAACTGGAATTGGAATTATTTCCAATATATATATCCGTAGATCCAACTTGTTTTCATGTGAATGTCTGTACATATGTTCAGCCAAAAATACAATTGGTTGAACAATATATTTCAAAAATAATGTGTTAATCAATGTTTCCGGAATTTCCGAGTCATCGATTTTTTAATCAATGTTTCCGGTATTTGTGAACTATCTATTTGTTTTTACTTTCGTTTGTTAATGGCTCCGGAATTAGCGCATTCTTTGTGAAAATTTTAACATTTGAAATTATTTTTTTTTTTTATTTTGTATCAGTTACAATTTTTGGCCTTTTTGGAACTTCTTAATATGATTCACTTTCGTCATCACTTATATAAAAAATTCCACAAAAATTTATTTGTGGAATCAATATTTTTTTAGCTAATCAAAACAAGTATTGCGAAATTCTTCATTTCTTCTTTAAAAAAAATCGATGCACAATGTTTTGAAATTGGCATCCACATCTGTAGCGTTTATATTTAGCTTCGCGCTAATTTCTTGAATATGGTATTGTTGTATATCATTGTTTGAATAATTTATATGGGTTCCATTCCACAGTTCTTCTTTAAATGCATACTCGTTCAACATTAATATTAATAAATAACTTAAAAACATGTGCTTGTGTTGGAAACAAGCATCTGATGTTCAGAACCATTTAGGTGTTTGCTGCGTTCATAAATTATTTCCTTTTTAATATTTGCCATTTGCGGATTTTTCTCGAATATTTTCCCAAATATCGAGCACTTCACTGATATTAAATAAAATATCAGACGGATTTTTTAAATCATTGTCATCTCCTGAATTTGTTTTTTCTTTTAAAAATTTTTCATAACAACAGAAATTCATTGCCATTTTTTACCATTCTCTTGCGGCAAACCAGATAATCAAGTTTTTCAAAAAAAAAAAAAATCTTTTAGTTCTACGTACCCTAATCTATAACGAGATACGCATATTGTTTCTTGAAATTCCTTTGATTCATCGGATCCTTCCATATCCTATACGTGCACATCATCGGTTATTTCCATATTCGATGAATTACTCTGCATTTTTGTATTGGGCAGGCTGTTATATAAAATTTCCATGACATGTATTAGCTTTATTCTTAATATCAATGATATCTTCCAAAATATTAAATAAAATATTAAATAAAATATCAGACGGATTTTTAAAATTCCTGTCATCTCAATTTAAAAACTAAGTACGAAACAATATCTTGAATTTCATTTTCGTCTGTTCGATAAATTCTGCACTTAATTTAAAAACTAAATTTACATGTATTGGAAAAATTAAAATTTTCCATGTACATTATTAAATATTTAGCTACGATAACTTTTTGTTTTCTCTCGTTATCAATAGGATAAATATCGTCAATTATCCAACTTAAAAAGCGGTCTTTTAAAAAACTTTTATCAGTTTCTTCTTTCAAATTAATTGAAGAATTATTTTTTCCCTTTTGTATCAAATACAATTATTGACCTTTTTATTTTGGAATTTCTAAATTTGATTCACTGTGATGACGAACACTTATATTAAGATTATTTGTGGAATGGCGAAAGCATCATTATTTTTTTAGCTATTTGTAATAAAAAATCAAAACAAGTTTGCCAAATTCTTTATATCTTCTTTAAAAAAAATCGCTGCACAATGTTTTAAAATTGGCATCTACATCTGCAGCGTTCATATTTAGCTTCGTGCTAATTTCTTGAATATGGTATTGTTTTATATCACTATTTAATTAATTTATATGGGTTTCATTCCATAGTTCTTCTCTAAATTCATACTCGTTGCGCAACATTATTTTCACAGACCGCTTCAAATGTATTATCCTGCAATTCAATTTTAATTATCACTATTTTGGAAATTTATACAATTTTGTTTTAACATTAATATTAATAAATAATTTAAAAACATGTGCTTGTGTTGGAAACAAGCATCTGATGTACAGAACCATTTAGGTGTTCAATTTCTGCATATATAAAATATTTCCTTTTCAATATTTGCAATTTGCGGATTTTTCTCGAATACTTCACTGATATTAAATAAAATATCTGATGGATTTTTAAAATCCTTGTTATTTTCTGATATTGTTTTTTCTTTTAACAATTTTTTAGAACTTAACTAAAATTCATTTCCATTTTTTACCCTTCTCTTGTGTCAAAGCAGACAATCAAGTTTTTCTAAAAAAAAAAAACTTTTAGTACTGCGTACCCTGATCTATAGCGGGATACGCATATTGTTTCTTGAAATTCCTTTGATTCATTAAATATTTCATCGGATACTTCCATATCCGATATTTGCACATTATCGGTTATTTCTATATCCGATGAATTACTCTGCAATTTTTGTATTTTGCAGACTGTTATATAAAATTTTCATTTCATGACATTAATAACAATGAAAAATGTTCAAAAAAATCTTGGTTTAGGTGTTCATTATAACGTATATCGTCCAAAAATGCTTGAAGACTATGAATATTATGTATTAATTCAGTTATGTATTTGAATGATGCACTATTCGAAATTACTACACACACAGAAGAAAATGTATATTATATTGATGAATTCCGTTCTTCAAACCATGATTCATTGTATTGAAGGAACCATTCATAATATTAATGACTAACTACATCAATGTTGTGAATGCGATTATAAATGTGATAAACGCTTTGTAACTGCCGAAAAAGTGTTCTTCAATATGATGAAGAATATGTGAAGAATACTAATGAACAAAATCATATTAATGAACAAAAACATAAAATACAACATATATGTACTTCATATTGAAGAATGCTGTTCATTACACCAAATCAACAAAAATATTTATTTTTCGTTCATTATTTGCCGTAGTTCTCAGTTCCGAAGTAGTTATTGTTTGTTATCTATATATATATAACTCTTGGTTCGTCTGTCTGTCAGTCTGTGTGTCTGTCAGTCTGTCCGTTTGTTGCAGCATCACGTCAGCAACCTGTTGTTTCAACAGGTTACTATGGAATCCAGAGGGTGGCATCGGCTATATATGGGCGGGATTGGACAAAGGTACGTGGCACCTCCTACACAACCTAAACTTTTAACGCGTTATAACTTGGGACTTACTGCAACTAAGAAGATGAAACAAAAAACTTAAATACAAAAAAAAAAAATAAAAAAGAAAAAATCAAACACAAAAACAAAATTAAAAGCAAAAATCTTAAACAATAACTCATAAACGACAAAAAATAAAAAAGAGGATGGAAAAACAAAATTAAAAGCAAACACAAAACACAAAATCAAAAACAAAAATGCAACAAAAAAACGCAACAACAAAAAACACAACAACAACAAACCCAAAAAAAAAAACACAAAAACAAAAGCATAAATGCATAAACACCAAAACAAAAGCAAAACCACAAAAACAAAATCAAAAACACAAAAGCAAAACATAAATGCAAAAACAAAATCAACCACACCAAAATTCACCACACTAAAATTCACTACACTAAATCTCACCACATTAAAATTCACCACACTTAATTCAATACACAAAAACTCACCACAATAAAAATCAAATTCACCACACTAAAGCTTACCACAATAAAATTCACTACACTTAAACTGACCACAATAAAATTCACCGCACTAAAACTCACCACAATGAAACTCACCGCACTTAAACTCACCATACTAAAATTATTTATTTATTTATAGTTTTTCACTACAGTCCTATAAGTACTTAGGCCGAGCTCTCTCACCATTTTGAGCTGTGCGTGTTATATTTGTACTCACGGTTTATTCCCGAATCCGAACGGCGGGTGAGAGCTTTTCATAGGCAATGTTTTACTCTCGTAGGTTTGCCATTTACTGCACGGTATAGAAAAATGTTTCTATGAAAATATGTTGTTAGCCCCAGTCCAGGCTTGAACCGGGGACCTTTCGGTTCGCAGTCCAACGCAATAACCACTGAGCTACCGCGGCTACTAAAATTCACCACACTAAAATTCACCACACTAAAACTCATCACACATAAACTTCTACTGGGAAAAACTCTACGGGAAAGAATTCTACTGGGACGAATTTTACGGGAAAGCACAGTGTGAGAAAGAATTGTCTATGAGAAAAGTTGTTTTAGCGGAGAATTAGTTTTGTTTTGGTTACTACATTTATTAACCCAATAAAAAATGTCCACACCGAAGCACGGGTCCCTGATATAAATAATAAAAATGTTTTTATATTAATGATATTGCTCCATATCCTTGCATTCATAAAATCTTTTCACGAGTCGTGCACGAGTCCAGCTAGTTTCTTTATAATGCTTGCTCGACATGCATAAATTAGTAATATGTTTTATAATATATATTTATAAATACAACTTGTTTTCGAAAAAAAATAAAAATATTTTTTTTTTTTTTTACATATATACAATTTAATTTTTTTTTTTTTTTGGAAAAAATTTTGTTTGAATAAAAAAAATGTTCGAACAAAAAAATTTCGGAAAAGTTTTTTTATCGAAAAAAATATATATATTTATAAAAAAAATTTCCAACAAAATTTTTTTCCAAAAATTTGAAATTTTTTTTAAAATTCGTCAAAAAATAAAATTTTATATTATTCATAAATATTATGATTATATTCATTAATATGACAATTTAAATTCATTGTATTGAATATTTCATTTGTCACTATGATGTTTGATATTATGAATAAGTTCATATACATATATAATGAGTGCATTCATTAATATGTCATTTCTGTGCATCTTTCCAGATATTTAGCATATTTAATTAGACTTTCTGTAATAGAATTTATTGTCATTTGACTATTCATTATATGAAATGCCTCCTTAAATTTATAAATGAATATCTTTATTCCGTTTACAAAATCTTGATCTTCCCCGAATATATTTTGTTCTTGAAGTAACCAGATTGCACTGCAAACAAGTTTGTTCATAATCATAAGTTTCATGTTATGTGAATCTGTAGAACATTTTGGATAATTATGATTTCTTGGCAATTGGGGATATATTTTCAAATAAATTATTATTTTATCATTCTCAAATACTTTTTCAATGATTATTTGGATTTGATTATGATTGATTTTCATTTATATAAAATTTGAATACGATCTCATATTTACTTGATTTTGAACTGCTACAATTAATTTTATTTTTAAATTAAATTGAGCTGCTGTTTTCTTGAATTATTTCTAATAATTTGTCTCCTGTTAAATTTTTAGTAAAGTAATAACTTAATACATATTTCCAGAGATTGGTTAATCCCATTATCATGAAAGCCATTCTGGAATTTCTTTGACTAATTCCAAAATCATCAAAATCATCAAAACCATCAATAATATCATTATCATCTTGTTCGTTATAAACAAGTAATGGTTTATGTATTAGTGCTTCATCAACATTTAGAAAACATATTCTGTCGTTGTTTTTTCAAATTTTTAGTTACTTTTTTGAATTATTTTGTGTCAATACTACAGGATCAACTTGGTTGTAGGTTTACTTCTATTTATATGTTCGTCATTTTGAAATTGAACATCTTGTAATTCTTGAATTGTCGTTAAATTGTCGTTAAAAAATAATTAATTATTTATTTAATATTTAATGCTTATATTAATTTACCAAAAAAAAACATGCATTTGCATCATAATCCTAGCCCAAATAACATAATTTCTTTTTAAATATAAGCATTGAATTTTAAAAAAATAATTATTTTTTATCTTATCTTGAATTAATTCAAAAAAATTCCTGTTAAATTTTTAGTGAAGTAATAACCTAATACATATTTCCAGGGATTGGTTAATCCCATTATCATAAAAAACCCGTGTATTATTAGCCAATCTGGAATTTCTCTGAAAAACCATCAATAATATCATTATCATCTTGTTCATTATAAACAAGTGATGGTTTATGTATTAGTGCTTCATCAAAATTAAGAAAACAAATTCTGTCATTGTTTTTCAAAATTTCAGTTAATTTTCTTAATTTCTTGAGATTTATTGTGTCAATACTACAGGACCAAATTGGTTGCCCTGTGGTAGATTTACTTCCACTTATATTTTCGTTATTTTGAAATTGTACATCTTGAAATTCTTGAATTGTCGCAAAAAAATTATAATATTTAATTATATTTTTAATATTTATAATCCACATGTCACGTTTGTTTTGTCGACACTGCCATGTTCATCCCAATTTGCCATTCCCAACTTCCCATTAAATGAGACTACGGCAGTCCATTCCACAGTTCATGTACAACCAATTAGAAGCAAACCTTATCAAATGAAGGGTCTTAAGGATGGTCTTTCAGATATTGCATAGTCCCAAACAGTGCAGCCCAAAAATTATGTAACACCCAGAAGGAAGCATCTCCAGTATGGAAAGGTATATATATTCTTGATCAGCATGACCTCCTGAGTCCGTCTGTCTGTTGAAATCACGATTACAGAAAACTAGAAGAGCTAAATAAATGAAACTCCTAATTTAGATTACTTATATATCTACGCTGTCTGTCAGTGAAAATGGGCATGATCTGTCTATTATGTGAGCCGACCACTTATGTTCAAATTTATCATATAAAACACATCTACTGGTGAATTTTACTGTATACGTGTTCAGGTAAACTTTTTCTGGTCAAATATATATTGACTTCATGCTCAAATATATGAAAATAATGTTCTCCCGCGAAACGACCAACGAAACGAAATTCGGTGCACCTACCCATATGTAAATATGGGTATCAAATGAATGGAAATTCTTCAGCGATTGAAAGTTTGTAGTTATTTTCAGGATTCGTATACCCTGGTGACCTATATACCACTTTGAATGGGAACCCCACATGTGTAGAGTATCTATAGTCGGCTTAGACCGACTATAATTTTGATAATCCTAACTATTATAATAACACATACTATAAAATGTCCCTACTTTAAAATTTCCCATGTGATCTAACCTTCCCAACTTGTTTTAAATTAAAAATGTCATTATAAGCAGAAAACAAAACTAACAATACAATTATTGGAAGCAAAAATATTATTAATACTTGTTACATAATTTTATTGTTGAATTCGACAAAAATTTGTGGATCCATTTAACCATGAAATATTTTCAAATTATTGTCGCATTCGACAATTGTTTTCTATGTGAGTGGAAACTAAAAAAAAAAATTTAAAATCGTAGTAGGCTTTGGAATTTGAAATAAATTTTAGAAACGAACATTCATTTGAATTTATTTATTTTTATACCCTACACTAAGGGCCAGTTTTTCAGTGCTAGTTGAACTTTGCATGTGGTTTAAACTTCGTTTAAAATCAAAATCGATTTTTTCAGTGAACTTCAAGCATCGTTTAAACTTAGTTTAAACGACCGATGCTGATGGTTTAAACTTTCAAAGTTTTTGACATGAATTTTTTTCACAACACTTTTCACTATTTTCTGTCGCTGAGCTGTTTCACCAATTATTATTAATTTTTGTATTTTTGCACACTACGCATTTAAACAAAGTCTCACGTGCACTTTAGTTGCACGATCTCTTGTTCAAATTTAAAAATTCATTAATTTTATTTTTCTGAAACAATTTTTTTATTTATTTAATTTTGAATGACATTTATCAGAAGTCAAAATCGAGAGAATTATTTGTCATTTGCCTGTGGTGCCATATGTATTGTCTTGGTCTGTGTTCATTTTAAACTATCACTGAAAAACTGCTAACCAAATTAAACGACGTTTAATTTAAAGAGAAGATTAATTAAACGGAGTTTAAACTACGTTTAAACGAGCACTGAAAAACTGGCCCTAAGAGTGAAAGGTTATATTCAGTTTTGTACGCCGTTTGTAACACCCAGAAGGAAGCATATCCGCTATGGAAAAGTATATATATTCTTGATCAGAATGACTTCCTGTGTCGATTTAAGCTTTACCAAAATATAAAAACTTTTATTTAGAGTTCATATTTATATATTATAAACTTTAGATAGCCGCGGTAGCTCAGTGGTTAGTGCGTTGGACTGCGAGCCGAAAGGTCCCCGGTTCAAGCCTGGACTGGGGCTAACAACATCTTTTCATAGAAACATTTTTCTATACCACGCTACCTCTCGTCAGTAAATGGCAAACCTACGAGAGTAAAACCATTGCCTATGAAAAAGCTCTCACCCGCCGTTCGGATTCGGCAATCAACTGTAGGTCCCACCACTTTGAGTACAAATATAACACGCACAGCTCAAAATGGTGAGAGAGCTCGGCCGAAGTTCTATACAGGACTGTAGCGCCAAACTATTATATTATTATTATTAAACTTTAGATAGCTTTGAAAAGTTTAAAAAAATAAAAGTTTTGAAAGCATTTATGTGAATGTTTAAAAGATTTTACCCAAAGCCTTTTTTCTCTTTTTTGAAAAAAGGTTTTTGAATGTGTTTGATGGTCAGAATAACTAATTATTGAACAAGTTACAATGGAAAGCCTGCAAAATATTTATGAACGTGAACATTAACGAATATGTGTGTTTTTTATTATTTTTTTTTTTTTGTTTTTCAAGGCTAAAGAATATAAGAGGCATTCTTTTTCAAACCGAACGGATTTGTCAAAAATATTCAGTTGCACTTTGGATTTGCTTCAATTTTTTGTTATGGATTGCTATACGATGCACATATGCAAAGTTATATAATTTTTAAAAAAGGTCCATGCGTCATATTTTAATTTTTTAAACACCCTGTATTTTCAAACCTATTGACAAAACGCAAAAATAAAAAACTATTGGTGGGCTCATTTTCAATAAGTAATCTATAAAAAAAAATTGAAGCAAATCCAGAGTGTCAAAATTATTTCGAGTTCGATTTGAAAAGCATAAGCATCCTAAAAATAAGGTCTGTGAAGCACTTTTGAAGCGGTAAATAGCTTAAAAAGTGCTTCAAAAGTCACTCCAAAAAGATAAAATAAATAATACAATGTTTTGTTTCCCTTTTCTTCGCTACGCTAATTCATACATCGATTGTGCATTTGCACATTCTTATTTTTGTTTTCCTTTTATACATAGTTTTTTGGTAATTGTAAAATCATGAAGTTTTTTTTAAGTTAAGTTCTATGTGCATTATTTCATTCAACTTAAAGAAAAAAGATAAACATTTTTACAGAGTATAGAGTATATATATCTAGCAGAGTTGTTAAAGAATGCATTCTTTTGGGAATGCATTCATCTAAAAAATTGAAAAGATTGGGAATTCAAAATGTATGCATTCATTTTTGTCAAAAGAATGGGAATTCTTTCGCTTGAATTACCAATCAGATGGCCTTCAAAATGAATGCATTCAGCAAAGAATGCATTAATTTCAGTCTGAATTCTTGTTTGGCAAAAAAGAATTCAGAAAACAATGAATGCATTCATTTTTTGGCATTCATTTGTTTTTGTAATTTGTCAGAAAAATAAGGGTTACAATATTAAAGTCGTTAAATCCCATACTTTCCGGAATTTTTGTTGTTATTGACATTTTAATGAAAATATATCATTGCTATTGGAAAATTATAAGAGCATATTTTATTAAAAACTGCGTTTTCACAAATATGTGAACAATTACAATGAATTGGACAACTTTGTGGCAAACATTTTCGGGAATTATGGGATCGTGGGACTAGAAGTTCTTATTTGTCAGCGACACACATACGGCAAATACGAATTTGATGTTAGATGATGTTGCGCATTTTTGTTTAATAGTGAAAAAAATGTACGAACTTGACGACCACCAACTACACCTGTGTCTAATATCTCTTAATAATATCTGACTAGGAGTAAATGCACTTTACTTTTCGTATTTTCTTAAGTAGTTAGTTACTAAGATGTTTATAATTTTAAACAATTCAAAATCTTAAGGCCATAATAAAATGAACATATGTATACATCCTATTAATATAATAAATCTGTTTGTTCGTTTGTACGTTTGTCCGTTTGTACGTTTGTTCCGCTTCTCCGTCTAAACGGCTGATCCGATTTCCTTGAAATTTTTACCACAGATGCGGTATGGTCTGGAAGGAATGATAGGCTATATATGGGCGGGATTGGACAAAGAGGCGTGGCACCTCCCATACAACCTAAACTTTCAATACGATATAACTCGGCACTTTCACCAGCTACGAACATGAAACAAAAAACTCAAATACACAAAAAAAATTAAAAACAAAAAACCAAAAGCACAAAACAAAACAAAAGCAAAAATACAAAAACAAAAGCAATCACGTTTGTTCCGCTTCTCCGTCTAAATGGCTGATCCGATTGTCTTGAAATTTTTACCACAGATGCGGTATGGTCTGGAAGGAATGATAGACTATGTATGGGCGGGATTGGGCAAAGAGGCGTGGCACCTACCATGCAACCTAAACACGATATAACTCGGCACTTTCACCAGCAACGAACATGAAACAAAAAACTCAAATACAAAAAAAAAAAAAAACTCACTACACTAAAATTTCACCACATTAAAATTCACCACTTTTAAACTCACCACATTAAAACTCACTACACTCAAATTTCGATACACTAAAACTCACCACACTAAAACTCACCACACCAAAACTAACCACAATTAAACTCACCACTCCAAAATTCACCACATCTAAACTCACTACACCGAAATTTACTACATTAAAACCCACCACACTAAAACTTCTACTGGGAAAAACTCTACGGGGAAGAATTCTACGGGAAAGAATTCTACCGGGAACAATTCTACCGGGATGAATTGTTGAGAATTCTACGGGAAAGCGTTCTATGTGGATTTTACGGGGAAGATTTCTACTGGGAATAATTCTGCGGAGAAGCGCAGTCTGAGAAAAAATTGTCTTTGAGAAAAAATGTTTTGGCGGAGAATTATTTGGTTACCACATTTATAAAACAAATAAAAAAATTTCAACAGTTAAGCACGGGCCCCTCATATAAATAATAAAATGTTTTTTATATTAATAAAATCGCTCCATATCTTGGAATTCAGAAAATCTTGGCACGAGTCGTGCACGGGTCCAGCTAGTTCATAATAAATGTATCTTCGCATGGCAACAAACAGACGCATGACAACCGACAGACGCATGACAACGGACATACGCATGACAACAGACAGTCGCATGGCACCACTCTACATGTATGTAGCTAGTACAACTATCTAGTTGACAACAACAAGGAGTTTTCTTTGTCGTAAAAATGTCCCGCCAAAAATTCTATAAAAAGCTTGGATGCTGCTTTATTCGCATTTTTGTTATTGTTGCACTTTCAAACGGGTTTGTGAAAAAAAAGAAAAACACAAAACGCAATATCAGCTAAATGAGGTACTCTGTGAAAGTGTTCATATATTAATTTATTTTTGTTTTTATAAGTTAAATGAAATAATGCACATAGAACTTAACTTAAGAAAACTTCATGATTTTACAATTACCAAAAAACTATGTATAAAAGGAAAACAAAAATAAGAATGTGCATAGCACATTGCATATGCACAATCAATGTACGAACTAGCGTAGCGAAAAAAAGAAACAAAATTGTTTTTTTTTTTTAACCGTCTTTTAAGCTATTTACCGCTTCAAAAGTGCTTCACAGACTTTATTTTTAAGATGCTTATATTCTTTAGCCTTGAAAACCAAAAAAAATAAAATAAAAACATCTATATTAATGTTCACGTTCATAAATATTTTGCACTCTTCCCATTATTACTTGTTGTTCAAAATTAAGTAATATCATAAATTCTTTTGAATTTCATTATTACTTTAAAAACATAATAAATACATTAAAATGATAAAAAAAACGCAAGTCTTGCTTATCTTGCAGTGTTAGTCTTGTACTTGCCTTTGTTCTTGCATTTCTTATCTTGTTCTTGCAAGAAAATCTCGATATTGTTCTCGCTCTTGGTCTTGCAAAAAATGCAAGAACAAGAAATGTTTGATCATCACTACTTGTAATGCAAATTAATTACAAATTGTTATAAACAAGTTATGTTTGCATTAATGACTACTAAATAATTTACGGAGATTCAGAAAATCTCATTATAATTTGAATTAGATATGGTTTAATAACAAGTTTCTCAATGATTTAAGCATCAGCTTAAATGCATTTAAAAATTTGCAGTTCAGCGTAATATTTTATATTGTGGAATTTCCTCAATCCTTTCCCAGTTTTTTAAATATTTTTTAGCAGTTTTATTCTCATCTTCCACTTCAGGCAATATGATTTCATACTTTCCTTCTTCCGAATGTAATATATTAAAAAAATTTCATATGTATAAAATTGGTTGCGTTAACAAATTCGTTAGCTACTGTACATCTTGCTACATGCTAAATTAGTAATTATCTTTTTTCATTAATAACAATAGTAGCCCAATATACCATTGGTCAAACGTTTGATAAAATTTGAAAATTTCTTTTGAAATTTAACATGTTTTTCAAATCAGTAGTAAATAAAGTTCAAATGAGTTATAATAATATGTTCCATTAATTTGAGTCTGATTTGAAAACAAAGTACTAAAAAAGTGTAAAAAAACGTATAAAGGCATGTATGAAAAAGTATCAAAACATTAAATAATGCAACCCTGCATCATATGCTTTTTAATTAACAATTTAACAATTGTTTGTGTTGTGAATAGTATTGTTTCAAGTGGTTTTGTGCGGTTTAAAAGAAATAAAAAAGAGCTTGAGTGAAAACAAGTTTGTAAAAAATTTTAATATAATATAATGAATAGAGCAATAAAAACCAAAAATGAGTGTAGGCAAATTATGGAGTGCCTCACTGGGTCTTCCATAAATTTGTCTTCAAGTGCAGATTGTGCTAATTTGCCTCTATTGCAGAACATGCAGAACATGTTGAATACGTTTCAAATGAACCATATTCTTCCTCATCTGATGCTGAATTGACTTGGGAAGATGAAGACAATATTTCTTCAACAGAGTCAGATGAAGAAGAAATTCGGTCAAAGCAAAATGATAATTTAAGAAATGATTTGGCGGCATGGGATATTCAACATAACATTTCTAATATCGCAACAAATCATTTGTAAATATTTTATCGAGGCAAATTGCGAATCTGCCTAAGGACGCAAGAACATTTAAATCAACACCAAGGGTTATTACAAAAATTAAAATGGACTGTGGTGACTACGTACATTATGGTGTTACAGATGCGTTACTAAATTTTCTATCAAACAATAATTTCACTGAAAATGAAATAAAATTAAATATCAATATTGATGGGTTGCCTCTAGCAAAGAGCTCAAATTCACAAATTTGGCCCATACTGATAAATGTCAATGGAGTAAAAGATGTTTTCGTTGCTGGTGCTTACTGTGGACACAGCAAAGCACATAATGCGAACATTTACCTAGAAAAATATGTTCATGAAATAAATTTTTTAATTGAACATGGTTTAGTGTATAATGAAAATCGTATTTCCGTATCATGTAGGGCCTTCATATGCGACGCGCCTGCTAGGTCTTTCATCCTTGGCATTAAAGGTCATACTGGCTACTTTGGATGCATCAAATGTGTCCAAAGGGGAGAATCTGAAAATCATAGAATAATTTATCGTAAACAAACTAATACTTTGCGCACCGATAGCGATTTTCGGTCGAGACTTGATCCTAGTCACCACAAAATTATGCAGCCAATAGTATTAGAAGAGCTTCCAATTGACATTGTCAAATCGTTTCCATATGACTATATGCATGTGGTGTGTTTAGGTGTGGTCAAAACATTGCTATTGTCATGGACAAAGATTAGGAATCAAAACTTTTCATTAAAAACTAACGAAATAAATTTATTAAATTCAAGATTATTATTTTTGCGGAATCAAATTCCACGAGAATTTGCTAGAGGTCCAAGAAATTTAAAAGAAATTGAACGGTTTAAAGAGACCGAGTTTAGATTGTTCTTACTTTATACGGGAATTTTTGTGTTGCAAGGTGTTTTAGATCCCATTAGATATACACATTTCTTACAATTATGTTTGGGTATTCGAATTTTGTTGGATGACCAGGACTGCATTAAAAACAACAATTGTGCTAATATGCTTCTTTCAAGATTAGTCGAAAATATTTCACAATTCTACAATGATTCCCTGTTAACTTTTAATTTTCATTGTTTAACACACTTGGCTAATGATGTTTTAAATTATGGTCCGCTTGAAAGCATAAGCGCATTTAAGTTTGAAAATTTTTTGTCAACTTTAAAGAGAAAGATTAAACATCAGAGATGTTAGTTGAGGAACACATAATAACCGAAGGTAATTTGTACATTTAAATTTGTTTTATTTTATAATACAAAATACATTATTATTAGATTTGATGCAAATATTAAACGTTGTAAAAAATGACTTAAATGGTAACTATATTAAATATGAGATTTATATATAATAATTACATTTTTTATTGTTAACGCAGTATTTAAAGAGAATCAGCAAGGAATAAAAAACGTGTTGCTTCGCATCATTGAAGAAATAAAAACAATTAAAAACTATTTTTCAAATAAAGATATTGAGAACAAACGACCGTTAATCCTGCCTGCAAAACCATTCGATGATTCCCTGAAATTTGCTCAGTTTGAAAAGGAAATAGAAGCTGATGAAGAAAAGTTTTCGCTACTTGTAAGTTTTTCTAATTATTTTCTAATTATTACTCAACACCAGAGACATCTTTATTACGATTTTTTTTTTCAAAAGTCAGATTATAATTATTATTTGGAACTTTCTTTTTTATAAATAGAAATAAGAGATAATAATTATTACTATATTTGATATATATATATTTATATATATATATATATATATATATATATATATATATATATATATATATATATATATATATATATATATATAATATATATATATATATATATATATATATATATATATATATAATATATACAAAAATAATAATTATTTTTCACATATTTTTGTAAAATTCTTTTTGAGATATATTTATAAAAGTAAAACATAATTATTATTTTTGATAAATATTTATAGAAGTAAGAACTAATTAGGATAGACTGGGTAAATTGAGAAACGTTTTGATCTGCCTTCAAAAAAAATATATTTTTAAATATTTTTAAAAATTCTTTCGTTGGTTCTATTACATAGAGTGGTTCGTGATCTAACTTATAATATTAACATAATAAAATGTATATGTCTTTTAATTGATTTTTGGGCGTTTGTTCAAAACCGCTCAATTTCGGACCTCTTGAAAAAAAGATTTAGGATAATTCAAAAAATTAATGTGAAGGAAAAAATAGTGAATATTCATAAATATCTACCAGAAATAATGTATTGAAATTAAAAACTTTGCAATTACTCGTCCCCCATTAGAATTGCTTAAATAACAGTTCCTACATTACCTTAAACAATATCGTAACTTCTATTCTACTTGGCTTAGAATCATTTAATCTACGTACAATAATTTGCAAAACTATCCATCCATTCCATTTGGTCATTCATCGAGAGATATTATTATTCAAAAAACATAAATCTTTTTCTTAGAGATTTATTTTTTATCTACCCATTTACAAATATAATTCAGAAAAAATAATTGAAATTCCGAAATTACATTTAAAATTCAAAAGGCACCAATTGAAATTCCGAAATTCCATTTGAAATTTTAAAGACAATTTTAAAGAAATTCAAGAGACATCAATTGAAATTCAGAAATTAAATTTGGAATTCAAAAGATATAAATTAAAATTCAGAAAGTTCCATTTAAAATTCTGAACATTTAAGGTGGCCACAACTATTGTAATGCACACAGGTGTATAATTTTGAATTCATAACAATAATAGTTTTTGATTGTTCTCAAAAAGATTAACAGCCAGATCATGAGAACATTCGTCGTTCGTTTCGTTTTCAGTCCCCTACGTCTAAAATCGGCATCAGGTATCTCCTACGTTGCGTTTCGTGTAAGTTTTACGTTGAACGTTTGTTCTGTGCGTCGAACGTCGAAACTACTTGCCAAGCATAATATTTCAAAATATTTCAGAATGCTTCATATAAAAATATACATATACATCATAAAAAAATTGTATCACTCGGTTTTAAAGCTATGTTCAATAGAATTCGTTGTCGTCGGGAGATACATGATTTGGCCGTAAGTCAAAGAAAAAAAAGTAGATTTCAAATTATATACGTAATTATTTTTTATTAAAAATCGATTATATAAAAGAGGACCAAAATGTGTTCAAAGAAAATATTTTAAAAAGTAGAATAGATAGAAAAAAATAGTATTTTTTATCGTTAGTTGAGACTATGCTCTGTATAACCGAAATAAAATTTAGAATTCAATTTTATGAAAAAAACGTTACGTAATATAAAAAATTAACAATCTCTAATTATATTATAATTATTTCCATCGTGTTAAGTAGAGCAATTCGTAAACTTTAAAAAATTATAATTTTCAAAAATCTTAAAAATAACATCATTTTTAACATTAATGCTAAAGAATTTTAAATTTAATTCCAGGTGGCGCAATTTGAACAGCAAATTGCAGACAGTTGTGAAAAATTTATCAAATGTTGTTGGAGAAAATTGCTTGTTGACAAAGCTGCGCAACATTTTTGTTGGAAGGGAACGGCCCAAAAAGGTCCGGTGAGGGCGCTTAGTATTACAGCAGCCTTGAAAAGTAAGTAAAACATATCGTCGTTGTAGAAGTAAAAGTCACAAAATACATTTTTATCAAAATCGATTTTATTGCATTTTCTGCCAAATAATTTTTTACCTTTCTATTAGAAAAGTCATGATTATTCTAAGTTAATTGGTTTTAAAGAAGAAAAAATAAATAAAAATCACTAATTAAATTTTTAATTAAAATGTTTAAACAAAAAATTACTAAGGGCCGGTTGCATAAAACTTTTAACTATGAATTAAAATTAATCGATGGAAATCGGTTAGTTAAAATGACATTTCATTCGATATTGAAATAAAAACAAACATAAAATATATCTGTCAAATATAAAATGTATGTCATTTTTGTATGCAACGGTCCGTAGTAGCAAAACATGTAGAAATTTTAAAGGTATAAAGATTTAATTTAAAGGTTTAATTTTAAGGTTAAAAAACTCAAAATTTAAAACTTTCCAATCTTCAAGAGCTGTCCAAAACATTAATCAAACCAAAATGTTGTTGAAGACGGAAAAAAAATGTCAAGTTAAAAGTAAATTTACCTTTTTTATCGCTAAATAAACCTTTTTTTATCGCTAAAAAATTCTTGAATTATAAATTTCAACAAACATACCGCAGTGCCGGAAATAGAAATGATATCCCTTTAAAATATATGTTGTGATTATTTAATTTTCAAGTATGACATATACACAAAAAAAACTTTATATTTCGAATTTTCAGAAATGCTATTTTGTGACTTTTAGTTCTATAACAACGATGTATAAAACTTTAGATTAAAACTAATAATTTCACTTTATTACAGATGCTTGTCAAAAGAAATTTTCGTACGCAACTGATGCACAGTTTGAAAAAACGTGTATTCAGTTTTTTCAACACGCTAAAACTCGCTACCATAAACAAAAAAAATACCAGGCTGCAAAGAAGAAAATTTAAATATGTTTAATAATGTGTAATGTTCTTTTGTATTACTTTTGTTTTTTATTTTTTTATTAAGAAAAAATATTATGGTATATGTATTATTTGTATTATATGAATTACATTTTTTTTTTTTTTTTTTTTATTAAGAAAAAATATTGTATTATTGTATTATATGTATTCGTACGCAACTGATGCACAGTTTATATTTATATCTATTTTTGAATAAAATATAAGTTCATATCTGAATTAATTTGGTTTTTATTTAATATTATATGAGGCTAAAAACAAATTGTAAAAAATATGAATATCAAATTAACATTTATACTTTGACTTAATTTGCATGTTAATGTTAATTTTGAGTTTACGATAAGCTTGATTGTAAAATTGAAATCAACACTAACTATAATGTCAAATTTAAACCTACTCTCAAGCTGAAAGAAAAGTGGAGGTATATTTTGAAAAAAAGCTTGTCCTTAATTTAAGAAAAAATAAAATTAACGTTTGCGGTCAAGGGTACGGTTTTTGTTGAAAAAGCTATAATTCTCAAACAAAGATTTACAATGAGTCAAACGCTTATCTCAAGGCATCAGCTTGAAACTAGTGATTGATTTTAAAACATTCTCAAGTGAATGTCAAATGTCATGGTATATTGGGAGGTGATGAATGTGAATATCGTTGACGCAGTGTTGCATTATTTTTAGTGATGATCAAAAATTTCTTGTTCTTGCATTGTGTGCAAGCATAAGAACTAAACATTTAAAAATAAGTTAAGTATAGAGTACGAGAAAATAGCGATATTTTACGTCACTAATTGGTACGCGCAACGAAAAGTACAAACTTAATGTTTTCCCAACTTTCTTCGCAACAATTTGATCTTTGCGTTTCCTGGAATTGTCATCAATGTTTTCGGCGCGTGCCAACGGCCGTACTATTGCTATGCGCAATTCGGGCGCACTCAAGTTCAGCGCGCAAAGTCCACGAACTTATTTCGTGGAATTGTTGCGATCTAACATTTTTGCAATAATCGTGCATTTACGCAATGTCGATTCAATGGGAAAAGTATTTTCCTGTAACAAGTCACATTCGCCGTTTTCGTTTTGTCTTTTGTTGCTAGAAATATCCAACAATGGCACAGTATACTTGGGGAAAAACTGTATTAAAAAATGTAATGCCCTTTTACATGATAGTGGCGATATGTATATGTATATATTTTAATTACGCAAAAAACATAATGTTACTTTATACATAATTAGTAATAACTTTTAGTATTTCACTACTAAACAAAAATGCGCAACATCAACACTGTTGACGCTGCGCTGCTTCAAAATACGAAATTTGAGTTTCACGGAATTTGTCATATGTGTGTCGCTGAAAAATCTTATAATTCCCGAAAATGTTTGCCACAAAGTTGTCCAATTCATTGTAATTGTTCACATATTTGTGAAAACGCACATTTAAATAAAATATACTCTCATAATTTTCCAATAGCAATGATATATTTTCATAAAAATGTCAATAACAACAAAAATTCCGGAAAGTGCGGGATTTTACGACTTTAATATTGTAACCCTTATTTTTCTGACAAATTACAAAAACAAATGAATGCCAAAAAATTAATGTATTCATTGTTTTCTGAATTCTTTTTTGCCAAACAAGAATTCAGACTGAAATGAATGCATTCTTTGATGAATGCATTCATTTTGAAGGCCATCTGATTGGTAATTCAAGCGTTTGAATTCCCATTCTTTTGACAAAAATGAATGCATTCATTTTGAAGGCCATCTGATTGGGAATTCATGCGTTTAAATTCCCATTCTTTTGACAAAAATGAATGCATTCATTTTGAATTCCCATTATTTTCAATTTTTTAGATAAATCTCATAATAAATTCAACTCGTGTGTGACTTTTTTGTAATTCCAAAGTTAAAACTCCAGTTCTGTAACTCTCAACATCCTTTTATCTAAATAATTTATTTTATTGACTTCCATTGTCACACATTTTAGCAATTGTATTCAATATTTAAACCACGGTTATATAGCAATTTACAATTAATATAAATTCATCATCAGGCAAGAGCAAAATATGTTGAAACATACCACCGATTGCCCATTTAATGCCTTCTTTGTTAAAGCGAAATAATTTTTAAAAATTTGTTGACAGTTGAATTTTTAATAATTTATTTTTAGCGGTCATCACAAAATGTCAAATTCGATAAAATGTAAATGGTTGTACTCAGAAATTTTGTATAATGGCTGTGTTTAACAAAAGTCGACTTTGGTTAGAGTTAGCTTCTATCATGTTTATGAATAAAATTTATTTAAAGTAAACTTTAAATTTAGAGTAGACTTTAGAAACAGTCTACTTTAGCTGCTATACATAAGCTGACTATAACTTTTCGCCATTGGTTTTAAAATCGAATTTTAGTGACATGCCCCTAAAGGTATACAGAATTTACGGTGTGAAATGCATATAACATACATCTAGGGGCAGCATCTATGCGTTAAACTGAAATTTTGTGTTCGATGCACCCTGCCATATTATTCATAACCCCTTTTTAAGGGACAACATTTTATAAAAGCTACATAATATCAGTCGTAGTAAAATAGGTTATTGGTTTTAGCATTACAAACGAGAACAGAGAAAAATATTGAAATAATAAATAATTAAATAAACACAAAATAATAATATAATTATAAATATAATTCAAGAATAAATAATAGAAGAAAATATATAATATTTTTTTTACAAAAAAAAATTAATAATAATTCTTTAAAATTTAATAAAATTGTAAAATTTTGTGTTAAAAACAGTTATTTTCAATTTAAATGAACATGTATTAACTGCCTCTTTCTGTATTTCGAAACGAAAGACTATTAGACGAAAGTGACGAAATTTTAAATAAATTTCAAAGCTTTTAAAGTCAAGTAACATGAAATCAAAATTTGTGTGACGAAATTTTGAAGTCAAATTTTCATTTCGTAGTTCTTTTCGAAATACAGAAAGTGGGTATAAGTTGTTCTTCATTGTCGTATGTATTTAATTTAAAACAAATTAATTTTAACTCATTTTTCCCTCAGTAAATTAATTTTATTGTGGTGATATTCCTAATTTAGGTTATGATATGAATATCGTCCACTTAAAAGTTCTTTGTTTTCGATTTCTCTAGGGTTTACTGGGACATCGAGGGCATATTTGTACGTTTACTATGATTGGACTTTTTATTGTGTGGTCGATGCTTTTGCAATATTATTTTAATTGCAAAAACCACTACTGAAAGTGGATTTTTATGTAGGTCAATGCAGCATATAATTTAGTCGGCGCAGTTTTAGCAAATATATTGCTGAAACTGCGTCTACTAACTAATTTGCTGCATTGGTGTACAAATATTCATATTAGCAAACGGAATTTCTGATTTAACGAAGACTAGCAAATGTTTTAATTAATTTAGTAAATTTCATTGCTGGATTGTTCAATGAATGCAATTAATATAAGTTGCTATATTTACGTCGATAATTTTTTTCTATGCATTCATATGCATAATAAATATGAAAGTTATTTAACAATTATCGGAAGTTAGCAATTATCGGTTACACTTCCCAATGGTTACACTTATACATCAATTCTATATAATTCGCTGGTGTTGAATTTGACTGCATACTCGGTTTATTCTATTACGTAACATTTTCGAGAAAATTGCAAAAGTAGTTTTAAGCCGTTCTCATTCTCATCAACTACTTAAAATAAAAAATTTAGTTCTGTATGTTTGTAAAATATACAAGTATTTTGAAACTAAAAAGTATTTAACGGAAACAGTGTTGATAGGGCATATTTTAAAAGTGACAATCGATACAAAAAAGATGGTAATTTCCGTCGATACCTAAATTATGTACAACGTAAATGCAAAATAATCGCCCAGAATTAGTCTAAACAAAAATCAATATTTTTCGAGTTTAGATTTATCTTAAAAATTATTGGGAATAATATATGTCGGTATATTGTAATCCCTAGTAGAAATTTGGGTAGGGTCATGCTCATGAACTGATCATGCCATTATTTCAGATGATCGGGATATTACGAGGCCCAAACGAGGAAACAAATCGGGGGCACGATGTCCTTGTAACGCAGTGCCCTGATCATGTACTCACCTCAGGCCATGCTCATGCACTGATCGGGTAATTTCCCATTTCATTATTTTCCCGACCATTGCCTTGCCAAAGCCCGTGCATAAAAGTGTTTTCATTATTATAACCCTACAAATACCCTATGAAATAAAATTCAGTATTTAATTTAATACAGTGTATTTAATAAAAGAATTCTAAAAATATAACATATTTAAGTACATAAAAAATCGTATATAAGATTTATAAGAATATATTAATAAAATCAAATCAATGATTAATTTTTTGATTTACATATGAAAATTACAACATATATCAATTTATGAAAAATAAATTAATCAGTCTAAGCTTGTATATCACTGTCATTTTGTTTCATATTCACATTATTGTTTTATTTACATTATTATTACACCGCAGAAACTGTCCAAATATTAAAATGTTTATTAACCAAAGTTAAACGAAATCGAAATTGAAACATTTTAGTATTTTTTAAACTTTGCCATTGACTAAAACCAACAAAGTTGTGAAATTTTCGAACATGAAACTGACGCAAAATGACATAGTGAAAAGCAAACATAGCATTTTAGTCGGTCGGGTGGCCGGCTTACGTAGATTTGCAGAAGGTATATCAATGTTAGGTTCGAATATGAGCTTTAAAAAGACTTTAAAAGACGGATTCAAATTTTTAGATTAAAATTTAGTCTAAAAGTGAATTGCCTGTCTTATGTTATCAAGGCTCACAATGTTAAATATATATTATGATTTGAGACAACTGATTATTTCAATGATAATATTTACTATCATTTAAAAACGTTTTTATTAGGTTCGGTACACATTTTGTAATGGATTTTAAACTATCTTCGCGAAAACTTCAGACTTGAGATTTTCAATATTTCCTCGAACTGGATGACAATGCAATATTATCGTATTCTTGTCATCCGGTTCATCATGGTTCTATGGCCATGGTTCCATATTAAAGACACTTTGAAACATGAATATTTTTAATTTTAATAATATTAGGCCTTTTAAATTCTGTCTGACGAAAATCTACACGGATAGAAAAGATTTGTTTCAATATGTTTGAATGTAATTAAAACGTAATACGAAATTATCATACATGTAATAGGAATGAAGTGTAATTAAATTATAATCGAAATTGAATTTATTTTTGTTCACGTGTAAACATTATTATATTGTCCAGCAGAATCTGTCAAATTTACCATAAATATGTTACAATACCAACATAAAATTTTAATTGCATATGAATAAACTATTTCTTGGCAATTTTCTTGGTTAAAACTATGTTTCGAAACACAGAAAATGCTAATCAAATCTAAATACAACGTATGTTCGCAACGCCCGTCTTAATTCGATAAATTATCGACTTTCGAAGTTGGCAACGTTGTGCAGCATTTTGTATCTACGCCATATTTTGCCATCGTTTGAATATATTGATGTTTAAAAACAAACAAAAAAGAAATTGGATTTAAATAAGTGTATTCTTGCAACATTCTTCTTGTATACGAAGTTGGCACTCGTTGAGTAGAATTTTCTACCTACGTCTCTTTGAAGTATGTTTGAATTATGTATAGGATCATTACAAGCTTTTATTTAACTTCACTTGTTTGTACCTTTGTTCGTTTGTTCGTTTGTTAGTATGTCGGGCACAAAAATATCAAATTTAACATACTTCCTTATATCCGATCGAGTTGAAACTTGAAACACATATAGTATTCTATGTGGCACATATAAAAATAAATTTTAAAGTACGAATTTTGGCCGATAGGGGGCGATAAAGCTATTTTTGGACCGTGTGAGGTCTGTTCTTTACCTAGAATGTTGAAATTTAGAATATGTATAGTTTTAGACACGAGGAAAAATACGGCAAACTCAGAACTTTGAATTTTGACCGCTAGAGGGCGCATTTACTATTAATGGACCCTCTAAAGTGCGTTCTTTACGAAAATCGAAAATTGAAATTTAAAACATGTATAGTATTGGCAACGGGGAAAAATTTGGCAAACTTAGAACTTCGAATTTTCTCCGCTAGAGGTCACATTTATTATTAATAGCCCTCTGAAGTGCGTTCTTCACCTAGAAATATGACATCCTATTAATATAATAAATCTGTTTATACATTTGTTTCGCTTCTCCGTCAAAACTGCTGATCCGATTTTCTTGAAATTTTTACCACAGATGCGGTATAGTCTGGAAGGAATGATAGGCTATATATGGGCGGGATTGACAAAGAAGCGTGGCACCTTCCATACAACCTAAACTTTCAATATGATATAACTCGGCACTTTCACCAGCTACGAACATAAAACAAAAAACTCAAATACAAAAAAAAAATTAAAAGCAAAAGCAAAAGCAAAAATACGAAAACAAAAGCAATAACATAAAACTTAAATCCAAACTAAAGTAAAAAAAATAAGATAAAGAAAAACGAACTCACCACACTAAAACTCCCCAAAAAAAATGCACCAAACCAAAATTCACCACACTATAACTCACCACACTGAAATTCACTACACTAAAACTCACCACAATAAAAATCACCACATAAAAATTCACCACTCTAAAACTCACCACAATAAAATTCACCACATTAAAACTCACCACACTAAAAACTCACCACACTATAAACTCACCACACTAAAACTCACCACACTAAAATTCACCACATCAAAACTTACCACACCAAAATTCACTGCATCTAAATTTACTACACTAAAACTCACCACATTAAAACTCACCACACTAAAACTTCTACTGGGAAAAACTCTACGGGAATGAATTCTACCGGGAACAATTATACCGGGATGAATTCTACCGGGAAGAATTCTACGGAAATGCGTTATATGGAGAAGAATTTTACGGCGAAGATTTCTACGGCTAAATATTCTACTGGGAAGAATTCTACGGGGATGGGCAGTCTGAGAAAGAATTGTCTTTGAGAAAAGTTGTTTTGGCGAAGAATTATTATTTGGTTATTACATTTATAAAACGATAGAGGGTGCTAAGATCAAAATTTTATATCTCGGTAACCACTTAACTGATCTTGACAATGCTTGGTACAGGAAATTCTTGGGGAAATTTTCAAAGACTAGAAAGTAATTCTAAATTCCATCGACAGAGGGTGTTAAGGGCAAAAATTATAACTTGGGAACCGCTGAACCGATCTATGCAAAATAATAATTCTAATGACCATATAATGACTAAAAAAGGAAAAATAAAAAACTAATAAAAAAAAACTTTTTAAAAAACAAGCTTTTAAAAAAATCTGTACTAAAAAATTAAAAATAAATTTACTAAAAATATAAAATATATTTATAGTAGGTAGGTATGTATATTTATAATGAATACATATTAATATATGAAATAAATTAAATTCAATCTTATTCAATTTATATTACTAAGATATACGTTTATAAGCAATAAATTTTAAAATTTACTAAGAGGTTTGCAAATACAAAAATAAAAGCGTGCGGCGAAATTATTGAATATTACAGTCCAACTCTAGCACTAATAAACGTTGCAATTCAATTTAACTTTTCAATAGTTTTCAATATAATTTTCGAGTAGGGGTAGATCTGTATGGGAGTATCTATGGGTTTTGTAGGCAATGCTGGTATCGGAAGTCCAATGATATTTTTTTTGGCATGTGTTATGTTTTTAACTCAGGATAATCTGGCAAAACTGAACTTTTAGTTAGAAATATTTATGTACTTAACTTAAGTCATGGAATTTGGCTAAATGATGTAGATTAACGTTATATAGGGTCGTAATTTCATCGAGGTGTGTTACACCTGCCAAATAAGCAAACCCTTTAAAATGATACAACTCTCGACTTATAACAGTAGTACATAGTTTTAAAAATTGAAGTAAAAGCTCATATTTTACATTATTTTCGCCATGTATAATCTGGGTGTGACTGGACAAAGAGACGTGATATCTCCTATACAATCTTGCCTTACACTGTGAAGGGTTATAGTGTGCTGAGCGGTTGCGAGATTTAATGTATAAGAAGTTGTAGGTTTGTGATGTATAAGATATATATATATATATAAATATGATTATAATTGTATTCCTGTATCAAATACAAATTCATATTTAGGCTACATAATTACGAATGTAATATGCTCGTAGTTTTTAATATTTTCGCCGCACGCTTTTATTTTTGTATTTGCAAACCTCTTAGTAAATTTTAAAATTTTTTGCTTATAAACGTATATCTTAGTAATATAAATTGAATAAGATTGAATTTAATTTATTTCATATATTAATATGTATTCATTATAAATATACATACCTACCTACTATAAATATATTTTATATTTTTAGTAAATTTATTTTTAATTTTTTAGTACAGATTTTTTTAAAAGCTTGTTTTTTAAAAAGTTTTTTTTTATTAGTTTTTTTAAACATACTGATGCTTGAAAACAAACAAAAAAATGAATTCAAATGTAAATAAAGGTATTTTTGCAGCTCTCTTCTTGTATACAAAGTTGACGCTCGGTGATCGGCGTTTTCTGCTTACGTGTCTTTTGTTGTTCGTTGAGAAAACGTGTTCGCGTCGGTAATAATTTTGTTATTTGTAAATTAAATAAATACATAAATTGTGTTACAAAAAGTACAAATAGTAACAGAGTATAATAACTTGCAGTATATAATTTCTGTAACTAATTTGAAAAAACCGCAAATAATAATCTGTGTTTCGATTTTTAACCAGAATTTGGAATGTTTTTTTACAAAAGCCTCCGTGAATTCCTTGCCTACGCTATATGTTGTACTGAGATCAACTGTAACTGTACCAAATATAAAGTTAGCCTGGATCGTCTGGTTTAGCGTCTGCTGGTGCAATTGTGCATTCATTGATGCTGTCACTTGTACTTGCAGTTTTAAACGAATTATTTATTTATGCATTTAAAAATTTGTATATGAATTCAATTATTATAAATACCCACTGTACATGTTTAAAGATTTTTAATAAAAATTAATAAAAAAACATTTTATTTTTATTTTATTTTTAGGGTTTCTTTCCAAAAATATTTAAATATGATTCTATGCAAACATACTACTTTTTGAACTGAAACAACTGATATGTTTCACTGGAAACATATTTATATTCAGGTCGTTCAAAATCATGTTTTATTTTGAACATATTTATGTTTCGGTTCAAATATTTATTTTATTTGGATGTAGTAATTATTATGTTTCCATTATAACATGCTCCATTTTAAGGGGCAACATTAAAATGTTTCCGGGATATTATAATATAAGTCAGACCTCATTACAATACTGTTCAAGTCTCAATACAACCCTGTTTACAAATGATTTATCAGTCAGTTATATATTATGTTTACATAAAATTCTAAACATACATGTTAATGCCTGCAAAATTATGTATTTTATGGGAGAGCCCTTTTTTGCAGCGTGTAACTGACACAAAAAAATAAGAAAAATAAAAAATGTGAAATAAAAAATATTTTTTAATATAAAACGTTTTTAAGGTGTATTTTAAATGAAATGTGGGGCGTATTAGATTCTTAAAGTTCATATTAAAAACGTTTTATATTAAAAATATATTTCATATATTTTTATACCCTACACTAAGAGTGAAAGGGCATATTCAGTTTAGTACGCCGTTTGTAACACCCAGAAGGAAGCATCTCCGGTATGGAAAAGTATATATATTCTTGATCAGCATGACCTCCTGAGTCGATTTAGCGATGTCCGTCTGTCTGTCCGTCTGTCTGTTGAAATCCCTACTACTTTTAAAATTGAAGAGCTAGATAAATGAAACTTATAACTTAGATTACTAATATACCTTCGCTGTATGTGTGAATTGGCGAGATTGGCGAGATCGGTTCATTGTGACCTATGATCCGACCACTTATGTTCAAATACCTCATATAAAATGTACATATAAAGATCAATTTTTATGTATACGTGCTTAGGTAAACTTTTTTGGTCAAATATATATTGACATCATGCTCAAATACATGATAATAAAGTTTTCCGGTGAAAAGACTTGTGGTTCATTAAAAAAAAAATCGAAATTCGGTACACCTACCCATTTGTTAATATGGGTATCAAATGAATGGAAATTCTTCAGCGATTAAATGTTTGTAGTTATTTTCAGGATTCGTATACCCTGGTGACCTATATATCACTTTGAATGGTAACCACACATATGTGTAGGGTATTTATAGTCGGCTTTGACCGACTATAATTTTGATAATCCTAACTATCATAATTACACCTACTTTAAAATTTCCCATGTGATCTAACCTTCCCAACTGGTTATATCATTATTTTTACATTTGGAAAACTAAAAATTATAAAATAAATTTAAGAGAAGAAGGTATGTGTGATCATTATAAGTAAAAATTAATTACCGTTATCTGTAAATATTTCATAAAAAATATGTTCACAATAATGGTATAATGTTTCTGATAGTTTCCCGTTTATAAAGACATATTTAGGGCTTTTCTCATTAAATCCCGATCATTACCCGATAGAAATCTCCTTATGAGGAACGAAAAAGTTGCTTTGAACAGGACCATTTACTGTATCGATAATGTATACCCTGGTATGGTGAGCATGATAAGGAAATGGCAAGGCAATGATCATGTTTGTTCTAATAGGGCTTACCCGATAAAAACCCGACCATTTCCTGATTCCACTAGGGATTAGTCTTGACAATTGAGAGAAAAATTACGTGTACAGTTTTTGGAAATCTAGTTGTGTAAGGGACTGTATTTTTTGTAAATGTAAAAAATGCTTAAAAGGGCTTAAAATATCGATAGAAAATTTCTTAAAAACGTAACGTAATATAAAAAAAACTGAGTATGTAGTCGAAATCAGCGAATTATATAGAATTGAAGTCCATGGCAAACGTTTTTTTCTCAGTTTGTGTTATCTCAGTTTGAGTAGTGTTATCGACAGAGATTAAATGAAAACCTGTGCAATTTTGTTTAGTCAGCAACATAGTCGAATTCGCCAACACCGCCTTAGTTTTGAAATTGTTTATTTTCCAATAAAAAATAATAGGTAAGAATTTATTGAATTCTAACGACAATTTTGTCTGACAATTTGCGTTAGAAAAAAATTGCAAAAAATGCTTACAATGTAAGCACCATGTTCACAGGACGCACCCAAGAAATGGCGACCTGGCTGTCGCCTGCCGCCAGACAATAGATGCGCTGCGTTGCGGCTTTTATGGCGCCTGGCGAAGATGGCAACATTGTTGCTCTATGTACGACATGCAATCTTTTTATGTTTCTTATGATTTTATGATGTGTTTTTCATTTCTATTTTTTTTCATTTTTTTTTTTGTTTTTAGGTTTAACAGATGCAACAGTGTAACTCGTTGTCGTCGTCACCAAGTTGGCGACTAAGCAAAAAGTTATGTCATAATATGGTTGCAGCTGATCCGGGAAAACTTTGTGTAGGAGTTCAATTTTTATGACACTATTAAACGAATTAGTTTCAAAACAATACAAGGTGGGTCGCACTAAAAGTCGCAATAAGAGCAGCTGGTTATTGAGGTGACAAATAGCATTGAAAAAATACATTTTAAACATTCTCACTCAATACAAATAGGCGGTAACAGGCGGTGATCATTTTTCCGACATTTTCAGATACACTTGACAATGACGCACATTAATCATGGCCAAGGTTACAAAGAAACTACAAAGTGCCAAATTTCCTTTTAGAGCTATTTCGGGCATCATTGTTTATTTTTTTTACAAAATTGTATGCCAAAAAGGTGTCAGTCAACAAAATGGCAACTAATTCAATATTTCATGTAGGCAGTTGTGATAAAATAAAAAAAAAACATTCGACAGAAAGCGCACGTGATAATATAAAGTGACCAAGTCGGGAAATAACACCGGGAGATGTTCACTGAGTTCAGAAGCATCCACTAAAATATGTAGGGGCTAAGTTGAAACTGGTTCAATATGAGTCATTCCATATCAAATCAACCAAGTGATTGGCAGCACCATCTCAGAATTTGATGTAATTTGGAAGTATAGTGAAACAACATAAAATTAAGATATTGGAGAATTTTCAGCTTCCCAAATGGTTTGGTTTCTGAAATTTGATGGTTTGTAAACACTGTATAAAAATCATAAAGGTGGTTCAAATCAATTGAACGTAACTTAAGCTATAGTGAACCATAATAAAAGACATTTTAAAGATATTAAAATTGCTTTTTGAGATATGTCCTTTTGAAATATACTTTGTTTAAAACTGACCACTATTAAATCAACGTGGTATAGAAATATTAAGACATCTTTTTGGAAATTATGTTATTTTTAAAATGAGACCTTTGTATTTAATTTTGGTTGACTACAACTTAAGTTACGTTTAATTGATTAGCACCACCTTTGTGATTTTTATACAGTTTTTTCTAATTTTAAATCAATAAATCTCGGAAACTACACTATCTGAAAATTTATTAATTAAATGTTGTTTCAGCACTTCCAAATTTCATTAAATTCAAAGATGGTGCTGCCATAATTTGAATTTGGATACTGTAGATGTACATCTGTACACACTGGAAAATTATCTTTTGGCATGAGATTAATTGAACAAACGTTTCAGTGTTGCTGAACGTACCTTATTTTATTATAACCGAAATGCTAGTCCGTGCAACTGCACATTCGGTTGCAATAACCACTAATTATATTTCCATTCTCCCAATGGAACCGAATTGTCCAAAAAATATTCAATGACGTAGTTGGGTTCTGACCAAATCCCAATGGAACCAATTTGTTCAAAAATTTAGCAAATGACGCAAGTGAGTTCTGACCAAATCCCAATGGAACCAATTTGTCAAAAAAAAAATTTCCAATGACGCAAGTAGTTTCTTGCCAAACCCCAATGGATCCATTTTGTTTCCAGAAACCTTCCATATCTTCGTATGAAACCACGGAATCCCCAATTATTTCCTGTTTTATCTATAAAAGTTTTATATACAAAAGGAATGAAAAAGTACATTTATTTATATTTGTTTTCATTCGAAAATTTTATTATCATGCAAATATATCATATCTTTCTTATCGTTAAAGAATATAAGCAATATTCTTTTCTTTTCATTAATTCGTGAAAAGAATAAAAGCTAATAGTTCTTGCGAGGGAATTTTTCGTAAAGATTTATTTTACATTAAATGCGAATGTAAAAATTTATTTTTTTCGATTCGCGAATATATTTTTACGAACTCTGTACATACAGAAGACGTCAAAAATTTTCGAAGTCGAAGACAATAAAAAATTCATTAATTAAATAATTTTCCTAAATAAATACGTAAAAAATATTAAAATAATAAATTAATTCAATACAAATATAAAATACAAATATTAAATAAATAAAAATATATGACCATATGTGCCAAAGGAAATAGTTTTATTTCTATTTTTTGGGTGTATCTTCTCATACTGTTTTTATTTTTCAGGGAACACGAATTAGTAGATATACTTTTTGAAAATGTGTGCGCGATATATTTATGCATCTATAATAGAGAATAGAATTATTTATATACATAAGTTTTATATTCATAAATAACTTTATTAAAATAAAATTTCAATTGGAGGTTTAGAAAACCTCATGCTCGCTGATTAGGAGGTTGTGACAACCTTATGCACACAAATTTGGTGGTTGTCACAAACTCATGCTCACCGATTTGGAGGTTGTCACAATCAAATGATCACCGATTTGGAGTTTGCCACAACCTAATGCTACATACTAGGAGGCTGCTACAATCGAATTAATAAGATGTTGTAAAAACTTTATTTGTTGAAAAGAATTGATTACGTGGTAAGAATAAGCTAGTTTAAATATAAAGTAATGATATTTTCAAATTACAGGCATATATAAGTATTTTTAATGCTCTGTGCTCTAGACAATCATAATTTATTTTCTGTTTATCTTTGGAGTCTAAATGCAAAAATTAAAATTTCCGAGTTTAGTTTCAAATATCATGAAACTTATGTATTAGTATATAAAAATTAGTGCCGACAATGATGAGAAAAATTGCGTTTTGAAAAATTATTTCTAAACAGTTTTTGAAAATCAAATTTCAATTTTATTATAAACGTTACGCAATTTCAAAGAACTGAGTAAGCAGTTAAAATAATCACCAACGAATTATATAGAATTGATGTATGTGATGCCCATAGAAAAATATTTTAAAATAAATATTTTAAAATAACCTAGTCAATTAATTTATTCAACAGTGGAAATTAAGTAAACTACATTTTATTATTTTCATGTTTAATGTGCCTGTCATTTCAGCACTTCAACAAACACTAAACTGACCTTTCTTTGGAACGATGCCGACGATCAACGCCATTCAAACACTCACTTGATACTTAAGCATACTTTTAGGCGTTTCCTGTTTATCGCATCTTGCTCGTCGCTGATTAAATTCGCTGTTATCACGCTGACAGCTACTTTATTTTGCACTGACTCATAATAAATCAATTTGCTTCGCTGGCTGCTACAATAACTTGGCACAGAAGACAAATGATTTCCTGTCTTTCAGAGAGCGAACACAACGAACAGCAGCTCCTAAAAGTATGCAGCATACATACACAACACAGCCAAAACGTATGCAGCAAATAATTTATAAGCTAACATTGTTATTATTTATGCAATTTTCGCGTAAGAAAATAAAGTGCACTCACTTTATTTCACTTTACATCAAAAGTAGACTTTGCTTCGTTTCGCTTCACTCCACTTCATTTCACTACACTACAGAGCGCATTTGTTGCCTGGGCTGTTTGACTGCTGAAGCTGAGTTACCTGAAAGTATGCATCGCATTGTTGTCGGCGATGATTAAAATTATATCAGTCAACGTCGTTGCTTTGTGTTGCATGAAATCAATTTGCAGTGTATGGTGGAGCGGGGGGTGTGGAAATATTTGTTTTGTTGCATACTTTCGGGTTCATGTGTGTGCAGCAAATGCGCCCAAAAGGATGCTTTAATACTTTGTGCACTATTAAATTGCTCTATGTAGAGTACGGAGTTACGAAAAAAAAACAACAAAATCTAAAATTTAAAAATGATGCAAATATGAACACATCAGCAGTAGCTGCAAATGATGAATTACGACTCTGCTGACTTCCGTTTCCGCTGCCGTTGCCGCTTCCGCATGCGTTTGCAGTTCAACTTCCGTTCAATTTTCAATATTCTGATCTTTCAGTAGTTTGCAGCACATTGGCGCAATTTCGCACTTGATTGACTGATTGTGCGCATTGGCTTCAGTACTTTGCACTGCACGTTAAATTGAATTCAAATTGAAATTGAATAAAACTGTAGCGCGGTTATTATGTCCTTATTTTTCTACAAATTGAATTTTTATATTTTTGCCATATATAATTTTATCATATATGCATTTGCAAAATAGTGTCATAAAATGCAATGGTGTTGAAGGTGTCAAATGCGCTTCTTCTATTTAAATTCGTTTCGTTTTGCACAATATGTGCAACAGCAAAAAGCAAGATGATGATTTGGATCTATTGTGATAAATAAAAACTAACATTGAATCCTTGAGAGAAATATATGACTTGATCATGTTCCTCATATAAACGGTCTGTTACAACAGAAAAAATGCAAAGCTCCTTTTTTAATAATGGCCCTAATATAATAATTGTGTGGATTCGAAGAAAAAAATTATTTTAAAAAACGAAACTTTATTTTAAGAAACACAAAAACAATCTGAAGAAAATTTACAAAATTATTTTCTTAATAAAATAAAAGTCTAAACAATTGTGATACTTTCATAAACACAAAATAAAGTAAAATAATAACAAGTAATAAGAAAATATGCAAAAAATCATAAAATTGCAATTTTTGCACCTCTACAGAAGGGCGCAATATATAGAGAAAGGCTCAAAATTTTCTAAAAAGCCTAAAATTTCAAATGCGCCTTATTTACAAAATGTTTGCGCCTCTGTAGAAGGGCGCGCAAAATATCCAGAAAGGCGCAAAATTTCAGAATTTTTAGGCCTTTTTAAAAGTCCGGAATCTACAGAGAAACGCGCTAAATTTTCAAAAAAATAAACACAAAATGGAAAAAGAGTTTAAAATGCAGGATATTTGAGGCAAAATATAGAAAAAGGCGCCAAATTAAAAAAAAAAAAAAATATTAATATACAGAGTAAATATGCGTCATATTCATTTTTTGTTTGTTTTGATAATTTTACGCTTGTAAAGACGATAAAATACTGTAAGTTATGCGCTGTTTTAATTTTGATTGTTATTTGAATAGTTTACGCCTTTTTGAGCTTTTCTCTCTACATTGCGGCTTTGTGTAAAAATTACTAACTATTTCCAGATTATTAATATTCTGTAAATTACCTTTTTAATTTTTCGCTTTTTTTAAATTTTGCGACTTAAAAAAAACTTTTTGACATTCTAATCTTCGTTAAAATTGCCCGAAATATCGGATAACTTTTATTTTAAAGTTGACTTTCAATTGTCTACGAATATGCGCCATTGTACTTTGACAAAGATTCTGAAGAATACACAATTCGAGTTTTAAGTGTTTTGAGATCTATATCAAAATGTCCCAAGACAAACATTTTAGGCAATGTCGAGACAGTTTAGAAACATATTTTCGACATATTTCAAAAAGAGATAGGCGGAGATTGTATCAGAAGCTGTCTGCCCCAACTGTCCGATCCCAAAATATGCCGTGAATTTGTCATTAAAATTCCACAAAATTTTACAACCTGCTATACACTTCCCAAAATATTCCATTTATCTGTGTGTTGGCCGGAAATATTCCTGAAAAATGACATACATTTTGTCTCGGGCGCATAACCATAGACAATTTTAAACAACTTTAATAATTCGACTTAAAAAAATTCGAGTTTTTTAGAATTTTTGTATAGAATAAATTGCCAAATAGATGATTTTGAATTTAAATTTGACTTTAAATTGTCTATATTAATGCGCCATAGTTTTTAAAAAATATACATATATTTTGTATATCTTCGTTGTACAACAATAAGTCCAAATACCATTTATGAAAGTTTGATAAAAGTTCGACAATTCATAGTTTAAGATGTGTTGGTGTATTTTTCATAATTAAAAATCAATTATTCACAAAATATAGTTTTAAGTATGTCCATTCGGCACTGCGGTAAAAGGTTGTTTAAAATTATAATTGAAGAAGTTATTAGCAAAAAAAATCGATATTGAAACCAAATTTATTTGATGAGTTTTAGTTCTATAACGACGATTTATAATCCGATTTTTACGTTTTTAGTATTTTTGAAATTAAAAAAAACTGTTGTAAATTAATTTAATAATTGGTCAAGTAACTTCTACCTTTTACTTCTTGAATAAATGGTATAAAAAACTAGGTTAAATATCAAACTTAAGTTTGGTACAAATGTTATACTTAAAAAAAAAATCAAATTCAAATATTTTTGGTTTTCGAAATATGCTGACTTGTTAAGTGAAAATAATCATTAAAAATACATTGTGTATATCTGAAGTAGTTTTCCAACGAGATGTCGGTCTTGATCACCTTTAATATAATACACAAATTGAATTTTGTTTCCAAAGGATACTGAGATATGTACAGCTTCGTAAAATCAGAGACCAAAAATATATTTTTTTTTTTCAAATTTATATGTAAAAAGTCATTGTAAGAAATGATGGCACTGTAAAACAAAGGGTACCATAGATAACATTCGATGAACATTTTTAATTTATGGTCTTATTTTTATTATAGGACTGTTCAATTTTAAAATATTTTTTAATAATACCGATAACCGGATGAAGTGAAATATGTTTTCTTCAAACTATCGGACTTGTGATACCCCAGATAAATCGAAACCTTATACACCTACCTATATGAACATGTAGGTACTGAAATGAAAGATATTGATCTCACGATTAATATATTATTATGTTCATGATCCGATAACCCCAGTAACCTCAGGACCCTTTTTAGTTTTAACAACTGAGTTCATTTTATACACGAATTATATATAGATACAAGTGTGGGTACCCAAACGAAAAGAAATTTAATCAGGAGCCTATTATACACTTTTGTATTTATGTTTTAAAAAATATAAAATTTTATATAACCAGTACAAAATCAAAAACCAGTTCCAGACTTACTCAAATGATAATCGATTTATTACGGACTTTAACAATTACCGGTTACCAATTGGTGATCGAATGAAAACTCGTTTAGTCAACAATTTAGTCAATTGCAATCAATTCCTTTCTTGTTTTGATAACACAGCACAACAACAAAAAATATTTGCGATCTAAGTATGATTTTCCGATGGACGTCAAGATTTTATCAAGTTTTTGAGTTATTACATAAAACAATTATATGGCAATTCTCGTGTTTTCCTTTTCGGTCTATAACTTTTTACAGATTTGAGTTTTCGGATACATTTCTCTTGTATTCCATTGAGAATACTTCAACTAAAATTTTGACTAAAGTTATGATCTGACTAAAGTTGTGACCGCAAAATAATAATTTTAAGGTGTTGCATAACATCTATAATTTTTATAATTTAATAAAAGTACATATCTTATATCAGACTTGATCTATAATTCTATACTTCTTCTTACTTTTTTTGCAAATAACTCTTTAAGTCCTCAGCATAAAGTGAAATACAGAAATTCTATTGAAAAATGTACCTTTTTTTTGTTCGAAAATATTTTTTTTTAAAAGTATTAACATTTAGTAGGTGATCTTCATTTAACTCTATTGTAGGATACTGAGGCAAACCCATGGACAGTAATACATTTATGCAAAGCTGAATTCTACTGGTTTAAGGTTTTGTTGAAATTTCTATGAAGAATTGATGGACAAAAAATTAAATTGATTTAAAGGAGAACCATAAAATAAAATTTAAATCAAAAATCGTAAGCGTGAATTTCTATTTAATCTGAAGACTTAAAGAGTGGTTTGTAAAAACAAAGGAAGAGGAATCATAGAATTATGGATCTAGTTTCACATTAATATATAATTTTATTGAATTATGAAAACTTAATAAGTTATTAATTGTTTTTGTTTTACGACCTCTTTTGATTATTTTAAGATATTGTCTTAACGTGCTCAAGGTCCAGTGTATACAAAAAAGAGCTCTCGATTTCATACGAGTATTTTCGAGTAGCCCGGGTACCCGGGCGCTCGAAAGCCCGGGTGATACCCGGGTAATACCCGGGTAGTTCAAATACTCGAAAAACCCGGGTATTAAATGTTCGAGCTACCCGGGTAGTTCGCAAAACCCGGGTAGTTTGTTCGTTCGTTTGTTCGAGCTATTCGAGTAGCTCGTTTGTTCGAGTAGCTCGATTGCTCATTCGTTGTTCGAGTAGCTCGATCGTTGTTCGAGCTTCGAGTAGCTCGTTCGTTCGTTTGTTCGTTCGTTTGTTCGATTGACGATTGTTCATTTGTTCGCTTGTTAATTTGTCTGTCCGTTCGTTTGCTTGATGTGGTAGTTGGTCAGAAGTGGTTGGAAAAAAGTGGATGGACAAAAGTGGCAGATTGAGTGGCAGATCGTACAGCTGTTTCAGAGGCAGCCAAGCCCCTTCATCAGCGATCTTTCTCTGCAGATTCTACATTTCAAGTCGCTTAAGTTTACCTTCTCCAGTAAACACAATAAGAATTATGTGCATTGAAGAAAGAACGAAAAGCAAAATTGCAAAAATGCATCAACTCAAGATTTTGCCAAAGTTGTTGTTGCGTGCAGCAATTTGTTTGTTGACTTTCAGCTCTCGCAAAGATAACTAAAAAGTTATGTTTAAGTCAACAATTAAAAGGCAACATCGGAAAGTTGCCCTCTAGACAACTGATAAGATAGCTTAAATTCAGCTTTTAGTCAACGCTATTAACTCCAAATACACATGTAAAATATGACAACATATTATCTACATATGATAATTGATTAATTATTGATTTTCCAATTCCACACAAACCCTTAGTTTAGAAAATAAATTTTGACGAAGTCACATTCAATTTTCGAACACATTTAGGTAAATTTAAAATTAATCACTGTTTGTCTCTTACATTTCGTAAGTAAAAGTACATTTCTACTACGAATGCAAAAACGTACTAAAAAACTCTAATAAAAAACTGAATGAAAAATATTCTTTAAAATTATAGCAGCAAGCGGTCATATTTCAAATTTTATTTTAATGGCAGAGTAAGTAAATTTTGTATGTATATTTTTTTTAACTTTTAACTTTTAATTTTTACATTATTTAATTTAAATTTTTATTTTTTTTTCTTTGCTGATCTGATCTACAATGGTAAAGCAGAATTTTAAATAATATAAAAAAAAAATACTACGAAGACATCAAGCAATTATACAAAAGCATCAGATATTTGAATTCCGATGTAAGACGATTAGATAATATTATCGCCAGCGCAGGACAAATGACAAACTGAAAAATATTTAAAAGGATTATAAAAGGATTAGCAAGGAATTGAAAAGGAAACCGAATGCCGGTGCAACGGTTGTGGCCGTCTTTAAAAATGTATTTATTTTTAATACTTTTTTTTGGTAATAACATTGAGTAACTTTGAGTACCAAAAGTGAAACACTACAATATAAAAAATATAAAACTTTTTTTTTATTGTTTTAAAAATAATAAAAAGAATAGAAAAACTTAACAAGCATCTGAAAAATAGCATATTACATTACTTTTCATTTCGTAGTAATAATTATTAATATTGTCATATACAAAATTATTTTTAGCAAAAAATCGTAGTGCAAATTTCCATACGGAACGTCTGCGATTTATTATGAAATAACTGTAACTATAGGAACAACGTGTACATATATAAAAATTAACAGCCAGATATTGTATCTCGATGTGACTGAGTCCTCTCACATGTGAGTACTCTCACATCATCTGAAAAGTTGTATTTCATATCTTCACACATTCCGCCCGTTGGCCTTTACGTTGACTTTGTTCCCTCTTACGTTCTATGAAACCGCTGTAAACATCCAAACATTTAGCGTTAGGATCAAACTTGATCCAAAATAAATAAAAATTTAGTCGAAATTACCAAATTTTTGAATCTGGCATTACTAAAATCTATATTATTTTAGCAAATACGCAAACCATTCATAATTTTGCGATGATTTGGGTTTGGAAAATAGAAAAACATAGCTTTTCAGTAAACAAAAAACAGCTGTACTGCGAAAAATGTCAAATATTTGTTTGTGTGATTTTCTTCATTTTCATTTTTTTCTAATTTGCTTTGTAAACTTATTTTTTGGATGAAAAGAAATGTGTAGTGTATTTAAAAATTATTTGAAATTGTTCTGTATCCTTTTTAGGTGCAATTAGTGCTTTTTTTTGTGAAAATTTTAGAAAACGGAGCCAAAAAAGCTGCCGTCTAATTTGACACAATATTCGTGCGGTTGAGTTTTATGAAATACAAATTATTTCTTTACGTCGGCGCTTACCGTGTGACGTCAGACGTTTTGGGCTTTACAAAATACAAAAAGTCAGTCACACGGGCGTGCGTGACTACTTTCGTCAATTATCGAGATACAATATCTGGCTGTAAGTAAGTTGTCTTGGCTATGTTTTGTGATATTTCAAAAAAAATTATTGTAAGTAAAAAGTATTTTTAGAATAAAGATCGTACTGATAATTTCTATACGGAATTTTATGTCTAGTCCGGAATTTTTCTGTGATTTATTATGAAAAAACTATAAACTTTAGGAACAAAATGTAAATATAAAAAGGAAGTATATGATATCAGATATTTTTTTAAATAATTAAAACAAATAATTTGTTTGCAAAATTTGCTGACTTTTTAGCATTTCCATAGATGAATATACCTGAACATGGATTGATCAAGTGTCGCAAGTAAGAAGCCCTTTTATTAAGCCCGCACAGAAATTTGTTCAAAATCTTAAATTATACTACACAACAAAATGAGAAAAAAAGTTTGCGCAGTAAATTCCATTATTTTTGTATTATTGGAAATGACTCGCAGAAATTGAATATATGAATTAAAAAATTTTCTACGGATAGGTTTACGAGATTTCAGGCAATAACTTTTGTACTGAGCTTTCAAAAAGGTGGTCACATAAATTTGTAAATATCACGCGTTTAATAAAACCCATATACTCAATTGCTATATCGAATGAAAGATAATTAAATATTCAATAAACATTTCTTACAATAGTTTGGAATTGGTTTACTGGTTGAAGAGAACTCTATTGACGAACTCGAAAAATGTAAATTTTGTCGACCAACATTTTATTAAAAAATGCATTTAAAAAATGGCGAAAAATTAAAAACGCAAGATGCTGCACATTTTGTAATTTTGCAAAATTAGCCTATACATTTTTAAAGAAAATGATGTAAAAATATCTATGGATACGTTTTAAGAACAGAAAAAATCATGTGAAAGCATTACAATTGGGTATTAACTAAAAAAATCACATAATATGTTTATACCCTATACCCATGGGTTACAAGTTATAAAATATTTGTGAGGATATTTTAGCGCCTCTTAGTAGGCGTGACTGGTATGAAAAAGTATATATTTTTCTTGGTCTACATCACTTACCGAGTCGATTTAGATGTCTGTCCGCCTGTACACGATAACTTTAAAATCGCTATTCCGAATGATGTGAAATTTATTTTCAACATATTTTAGTAGAATAGTAATTCAAAGTTCGAAAATGAGTTGATTTAGTCAACGTAATCTACTATATCCATTACGAAATATGGGTTTACTTCTTAGGATCATATATCTCGTTAAGTATTAAAGATAAAGTTATAAAATTTAAAATTAAATACAAGCAATCATCTATCAATAGTTGATCGAGAAACAATCGTGATCCGCTCACATTTTTTTATTTTTTATTTTTATGCCTATTTGTATGGCACTCAATTGTATTGCTTTCACTTAACTTTTTTTATCCTCAAATGTTACCCATATATTTTTGTCATTTTTATCTCAATTTCTTTGAAAGAGTGTGAACTAGTTTTGAAAAATTAAAATTTGTGTATCATCTTACATTGTCGATTTTTGTCCATTTTTTTAAATGAATTTTTTCTTAAATTATTGTTGAAAAAACATATTTTTTCAAGTTCTCCTTTCGAGTTCTCTTAAACTAATGAACCAATTCAAAAATGTTCTAAGAAATGTTTATTCGATATTCAATTAACTTTCATTTGATATAATATTTGATCATATGTGTTATTTAGAACGCGAAATATTTGCAAATATATGCGACCACCTTTATGAAAGCTCGGTCCAAAAGTTATTGGCCCATATTTTGTAAACATATCCAAAGAAACATTATTAAATCATATTTTCGGAATAAGGGCGTCATTTTACATAATACAAAAATAACCTTGACTGCTACGCGGAATGGCTGTTGTGTAGTGTTATTGGAGTGAGAATTTATAAAATTTAATGATTCCGAAATATCAACGATGAAACATGGGTCAAATTTACAGTTGAACAAATGTAATTCTGTGCAATAGCCAGAAAAAATTAAAAAAATATTTTTTAAATGCACGATCCATTTTAGAATTAAACATTTGAATTCAAAGTTAAAAGTGCAACAAACTAAACAACGCTTAATTGAAAATAAAAAACTTTTAAAAATACTATTAAAATAAAATTAGTTTAATTTAATTCAAACAAAAAATAATTTTTTCAGACACATTTTTTTTTATATTGAAATAAAAAAATCTTAAAATAACGAAAAACACGTCTGCTTGCATCAAACATTCAAAAACGACTAATTGAAATTTTTTAAATTTGTTTTTAAAAATATGATTTCGTCTCAATGCTTACTGGGTTCATAAATTGAGCAGCAAGTTGTACATTTTTTTTTAACATTTTATTTTAAATATTTCTCTAAATAAAGACACAACCGCTTGCCTTAAATATTTGAAAACGACTGACCATGATACAAATATATACAGGTACGATCACTCTCTCATTTTTTTCCAATGTTTACTTTAGGTGACACTAGGCAAGTTTTTTGAAGTTTAGTTTTAAAATCAAAACAAAATAAACAATTAAAAAAAACAATATAAAATTCTATAGATATGAAAAATAATTATCAAGGTATTTTATAATCAAAACAAAATCTGAAAAATATTTTTCATATTTTCTTTAAACATAAATTTCAATTTTTGAAAATTTGAATTTGAATCAAAACAAAATATTTCAAAATTTGTCAAAAAAACTTGCCTAATGTCAGAGTGATCGTACCTGTAAATATTTGTATCATGCGACTGACTGAATATTATTGTTTTTATTTTTTAAAATATGATTTCCTCTCAATGCTTACTCTACCTCACATTGGAAAGCAAAAAATCAAAATTTATAGCCAAAGTTAAAAAAAAATATTTTTTTTTTAAATTTCGCACAAATTTATTTTGAGATGTAATACTTTTACTTAAATGAGAAATGGATAAAATTAAAAGAGCGGATTATTTCATATGTTATATAACATCTACATGGTTGGTCCAACTTTTATAGATTTTTGTAAATAGGATATTCAGATGTATTGAATTCAAATCCACTACCGAAATATGTAATTTCAAAATATCGGACAGAAAATGATGTCTAATATCGATAATACAAATCATTATTTTATTAAATTTGGTTTATAGTTTAATCAGCGTAACAACATTAAAAAATACTATTTTATGGGTAGAAATGCCATTTTATTTCATTTTTTATATTATTATTATTATTGTTTAAGAGTAATCTTCTGCATCTGATAATTCTAATTCCTCTAGACCAGCTATTACCTCAGCATCATCCTCTCATTGGTGTATTCTATGTTATCAGATTCAATCGCAGGTAAAAATATATGATTCAAAACTTTAATGGAAGATTTATTTTTTGTTTTGTTTAATACGTGCTTCAATCTTCTATTTTTTCTGCTATGTTCAAATCGAAATTGTTTGTATAATCATTATTGCGCTATTCATATGTCTCTTCCCCGAGCATTCCAACTTTTTTTTATAATTTCCGCGCCATGAACCAAAATTGTATGTATTGATGAGGGCATTGGATGCCAATAGTAATGACATAGCTACTAAAATTGTTTTCGTGTTTCTTAATAACTCTGGTTAAAGTCCTAAGTATTCAGCGAGCTCTTCTCCGTTTTTAAATGCTGGACGTGCTGTACTCTTTTCCTCGGACCTTACTTACCACACTTTTATCTTAATTCTATATGAAATATGCAAACAACATTCCAAATATCTAATCCAGGAAACTCATAAAATCAACAAATTTAAAATTTTTTTAGAAGCACTCAGAAAAGAAAGTCAGAAAAGTATCTAATTTATGCTGGCTTTAGGAGCCAACTGTTTAAACAAAACTGATATTCGTTTTGAATTAATATTTGAAATACTATTAATTTACCATCATTTTTTTCTGGGTGTATCAATGTGATCATGAATTTCCATGCATCAGTTTCCATTGAATGCTAGGGTTCCATGACGCATATCACCTTCAACGTTGCATAATTTAGCCCACTTAATGGTTATTTCATCGTTCTCAGTCAACATATGTGTAAACAATTTATTGACGACACCAATCATTAAATGTAGTTCAGGCGGAGGAATTACTTTTAACAAATTTGTCTCGCGGTCTCCTGTGATTATCGGCGAATGAATACAATTATTAAAGTCCTCTGCCATCAATTGCTGATTTTTTTCAGTTATGATAATTTGTATGTGTTTTTCCAATAGTTCTTCTACGTTCACTCAATTTGTTTTTCTTAGCATTACACCACGTACATGGGTGTTGGCTACTGTGAGACATGATACCAACCATTATATTAGCAAGCTTAAAATCGGTTGCTTTAGTCCCTGTTGTAGTTTTCAGAAGCGTTTATTCTCTAATTAATTATAAAATAAAAAATTAATAATAAAAAAATACTTACTTTGTATTGTCATATAATATTTTCAAACGCAAACTGAATAAAAAATATTTGTAAGACAAGACAAAATAATTACAGATATTTTGATATACAAAAAGATTCTTATACAAATTAAAAGACAAAGTGTAATTTAAAAACAGGTTGCAATAATTCACACCCATCTCTATCAATTTAACAACGGGAATTATCCAACAGAAAACAAAAAAAAACTTGACTCTATGCAACTCTTGATCTAGCCAATCTCCTTCACCATAAAATATAATCTGGCCGTGCTTTCCATCTACTTTTTGGACCGAAGCACAACACAAATTTTGTTCGCGTTGCATTGTCTGGCAAATTTAGATTCTGATTTATGTCAGGGCCAGGTGATAAGGCTTTTATTGAACTATAAGTTATTTGAACGATGTGTTCGTTATCAAAAGTATTTATTGACAAAGAAAAATATTATTTTCAGTGTAACATTTGAAACAAACAATATAGAATACAAATCAAAGTATAAATACAAAGTATAAAACATAAAGTAGTTCAACTTGATTCCTCAACACGCCTCCTCAAGTTGATCCAAATAGAAAATTCATTCCAAATTGATTGCAACAAAAGTAGTGTTTTTCTTTGGGTACTGGTTTTGTCAATGAATCCGCAGGCATGTCATTTGTTGGGACATATTTCAGCTGAACGATATTTTTCTCAACTGCGTCTCTAATAAAATGATATTTGTAGTCGATGTGCTTGGTCCTTGAATGATGTGCCCCAAATTTAGCCATATGTTGTGCGCTCTGTGAATCTCCAAAAATCGTCACTGGTTTTTGCGTATGGAATCCTAGTTCTTGCAGCAGGTATCCTAGATACATAGCCTCTTTAGCTGCATCGGTCAATGCAACATACTCCGCCTCGGCACTTGATGTTGCAATAACCTTTTGTTTTCGCGACTCCCATGTAACTGCAGCACCAGCTAAAATGAAGCAAAACCCAGATTGAGACTTACGATCATTAACGTCCTGTGCCCAATTTGCATCCACAAATCCTGTCAAAGGCAATCCTGTTTTTTGATATTTCAGTACAGCATCTCTTGTTGTATTAAGGTACTTGACAACCTGAAGTGCTGCATTCCAATGTTGACTCCGCGGATCTTGTGCAAATTGCGATAACATGTTGACACTGCATGCAATATCTGGTCGACTGTATATTGCAAGGTGCAGCAATGATCCTATAAGTTCCTGGAATTTAACTTGTTCAACCTTTTTAGCTTCACCAACTATTTTTGGTTCCTTCTCCAAAGTAATCTTTGCTTGCATTGGGAGTTTAGTTGCTTTTGAATTCTGCAAACCGTACTTGTTCACCAAATTTATTATATATCCAGGTTGTGAAATTGATAGTTCATTCTCGTGAATGTTTATCTTCAGCCCAATACAATTTTTAGGTTGATCCTCGTCTCGTATCTCAAAATTTGTTCGCAAGGTTTTCACAAATTTATCTATTGTCTTGTTATCATTGTAGGCAATAACAATGTCGTCAACATACAAGGCGACAATCATTATATTTTCATTATTTCGCATATAGTAAATGCATTGGTCATGATTGGATTTTTGTAATCCAAACTTTTTCATGACTAAATCTATCTTTTTGTACCACTGCCTTCCAGCTTGTTTGAGGCCGTAGATAGCTTTCTTGAGTTTACAAACCTTCCTATGTAATCCATCCATTTCAACAAAATGTTCCGGTTGATCCATATAAATCTCTTCATCTATATCACCATTTAAGAATGCAGTTGATACATCTAACTGATTCAGTTTTAAATCATTCTCAACAGCAAGAGCGTATATAAGGCGCAAAGTGTTTTGGCGAACTACAGGAGCGAACGTGTCCATGTAGTCGATGCCATACTTCTGAGAATAGCCCTTTGCTACAAGTCGAGCCTTACGTCTTTCAATGGTTCCATTTGGTCGATATTTCGTTGTAAACACCCATTTACAACCGACAGTACTTCTACCTTCTGGTAGATTTGCTAACTCCCATGTCTCGTTTTTGATTAAAGAATCGTACTCACACTGTATCGCTGCTAACCATTCATCTTTGTGTGTCGACTTCATGATGTCTTGCAAAGTTTTGGGATCATCTTCCATTGACATTTGAGCGACATCTTGACCCTTCAAATTCCATGATCTGAGTCGAGACTTGATTGAATCAAATGCATTTGGCTGTTGTTTGCTTTCTCTTAATTGGTTTTCCAGTGTACTTGGCAAATCTTCATTTGTCTCCTGAGTAGGCTCATCTTCATACTCGTGCTCTGATTCCGGCCGCTCTACATCAGCATCCTCAAATCCTTCGAATTCTGAACTTTCTTCATCATAATCGTGTTCGGGTTCGCTGTTCTGCCTTTGGCTGCTGAAGTTCATCCTGAATTCAATAAAACCATCTGGATTGTATTCGTCTTGATTCTTCCAATCGTGTGCTGGTTTGGATGATACTTCGCCTTCAATGATTCGAACGTCGCGACTTTTAATAATTTCGCGCGTATCACTATTCCACAATCTGTAGGCTTTGGTCTCTTCTGAATACCCCACTAATACATATTCTTCGCTTCTTGCTTGCCACTTGCTTTTGCCTGGTTTCTTGTTTAATGCGAATGATTTGCTACCAATCTGCCGAAAATAAGATATGTCTGGAACTTTTCCAGACCAAAGCTCCTCTGGTGTCTTGTGGGAATTTAAATTTGTCGGACATCTGTTTCGAATGTATGCCGCAGTGTTAATCATTTCACCCCATAGCATTTCTGGTAAGTCCGCTTCCAACATTAAACATCTTCCCATTTCTACAAGCGTTCGATTCATCCGTTCTGCAACGCCATTCTGTTGCGGCGTGTATTCTACCGCCAGCTGATGCATTACACCGTTATCTTTCATATATTTTGTAAAGTCGCGACTTATCAACTCTCTAGCATTGTCGCTGCGGAGGATTTTAATGCGTTTACCTGTTTGCAATTCAGCAGCTACCTTGAACTCTTTAAATGCAGATAGATATTCAGATTTGTGGCGTAAGAATGTGACGAAAACTTTGCGCGAGTAGTCGTCAATAAAAGTAACAAAATACACCTTTTTTCCAATCGACTCTGTCCTCATAGGTCCGCATAAATCTGTGTGCACTAGTTCTAATACTGCTTTCGATGATTTTTCGTACTTTTTAGGAAACGATTCTCTCGTCTGCTTTCCTCTAATACAAGTAACGCATTTGATATCTGCTGTATCAAACGAAGGCAATCCCTTTACCATCTGCTTACTCTTAAGCATTCTTAGCGAGTTGATATTTAAATGACCATACCTTCTATGCCACAGCTCAATATGATCTAGCTCGCTATTAACTGCATTGCAACCATGCTTTTCGACAATATTGACCACGTATAGGCCGTGTTCCTTTCTAGCCTCCAGCAAAATTTCGCCATTTCTAATTATTTTGGCAGAAGAGTTTTTCATTTCTATAACGCATTCATTGTCAGTCGCCTTACTAGTGGATATCAAACTAGTTCTTAATCCAGGGACATACAGTGTTCGATAAAGTTTAACTTCTTTCACCTCATTGTTTACTTTTATGTCCAACGAAACAGTGCCTATTCCCTCAACGGATAAGTGCTTCTGGTCTGCGAGCTGCACTGTGCCTACGTATTCTCTGTCAATATGTTCAAAGAATTGTTCGTGGTTTGTCATGTGTGAAGAGGCCCCACTGTCAATGTACCATTTATTATCATGACTAATATGATGAACATTTTGAACAACATCAACGTGTGAAACTACAAATCCGCTGGAGCTAACCATGTTCGTGTGATCTTTATTTAAATGTGTTTTACAATTTTTAGCCATATGTCCGGCTTTCCCACATTTATAACACGTAATAGATTTAGACATACCTTGACCTTGATAATGCGATTTACCATTAATTCTGTGACGAAACTTTGCCTTCATCGCATCGTTGCTGTGCTCACAATTCAAACTTTTGTTTCCAAGTTCCAATAAACGCGATCTGAGTGTGTTCAGTGATGGAAATTCATTTGCAGTGTTAAATGCCGCCTTGATTTCCTTGAAATTGTCTGTCAGTCCATCCAACATGATGATAACTTGCAATTCCTCTTCAATTTTCCCTCCAATTTCTTCAAGTTCTGTTTTCAGCAAATCGAATTCTTCCAGGTATTCCGTAACAATCTGTCCTTCACGCATTTTCAAGTTTACGAGTCGTCGATAAAGCTCTGCCTTCTGCCTCGTTGACTTGCGTTGATACGTTGCCTCCAAAAAGTCCCAGATTTCCTTTGATGTTGAAAATCCCTTCACAAGCGCAATTATCTTCGGCGCCAGTGCCATTAGGATGTCGGCTCGAGCATCCTGATCTTTCTCGTTCCAATTCTCTCGTTCGGGAAGTTCTGCTGGTATTTGTGTTTGTCCTTTTACAATTTTCAGAAGCCGACTCTTGTGCAGGAGCGCTTCCATCTGCGTTTTCCAAATACAAAAATTGTTTCCATTGAAAATTGGGATCCTTCCCGCCATCGACATGCTTGTTGCCATTTTAATTTAAATTAATTCAGAGTCTCTCGACTTGGAGCTCTGGGCCCATAACCTATTGAACTATAAGTTATTTGAACGATGTGTTCGTTATCAAAAGTATTTATTGACAAAGAAAAATATTATTTTCAGTGTAACATTTGAAACAAACAATATAGAATACAAATCAAAGTATAAATACAAAGTATAAAACATAAAGTAGTTCAACTTGATTCCTCAACAGCTTTATTTAGTGTAAACTTTTTTTATTTCTGAGGCGGTATCGAATATTGAACGCATTTTCTTTTTGTTCGGGCTCTTGAGTGATTTTTTCTACTATATAAACATCCAAAATAACCTGGTTTTGGAAGCAATTGGCCCCGGATTAGCAGTGTGCGCGGTACTTCGATCGGAACAGTTAAAAAAGCATGCATGCGAACTTATAATTGTCTGAGGCTGAATTTTGTCGTAGCCTTTTAACGGTAACCCAGTGAGATAGTCAATTTTATTTTCTATATTCAGCGATTGAATCGGAAGATTAAGATGAGATTTCAGGAATACCTTTGACACGTGATATTTATCTGCGTTTGCTTCTTTGCCACTTATTGATAGATCTATGATTTCAGTGGTTTCGCTTGTTACCTGCTGGTCTATCCACTGAAGTACATGTTCATTCTTTGGTCCAGTTAACTCAAGTTCACGAGCAACGTTTGAATCTAACATTGACACATTAGCGCCATCGTACATGAAGGCGTATATATCTATCGACTTATTCTTTCCGTAGAGTCTGACAGGTATAATTTTGAAAAGGACCGAATCGTCTTCGCTAATCAATTTGCTTAGACAGCTTCTTCTACGTTCAGAAGACTGCAAGTGTTGTGGCGATGTTTCAAAAATTATTCGTTTCTGCGTGTAAAAATTTATGATGGAATTGTGGACACCCATTTTTTCACACCGCCGTTTTGAAAAACATTTTGTAGTTTGATGCCCATATTTGAGTCACGAAAAACAGACTCGCATATTTTTAACCATTTTCCATCGATCTTTTAAGGATGAATTTAAAAAAGTTGAACATACAATGATTGACCGACAGTCGCCACCACATATGAAGTACTTTCTCTTTGCCAGAGTAACACAGACAAATTTTGGGTTGCTTTCATCTGGCTTAGATAAACCTTGTTGGTTATTTTGATTTGTCTGGAATGTACAAGGCAAAGAATCTGTAACCATGTTTATTAATTTGCGTAGATTGCATAACCAGCTGCTGAAATCCAGAATGGTTGGTGCCTTGTCTAAACTCAAGCATTTTTCGGCCCACTGAAGTTGTCGAGATATTGGAAATTTTTCAACGAGTTCACTTAGGAGCATTGTATTTGAAAGATGATGCTCTCCTTGCACTGATTCAAGAAAGTAAGCTATGTTTGTTACTTTATTAGCTATGCTTATGGGCGCATTTAAGTCTCCTTTAATGGCGACAGGAAGAGATCGAACCTTGTGTATTTGCGACTTAATTAATTGTTCAGGTCGCCCGAACGTTTCTGTCAAAGTTGAGAGAATAACTTCTACATTTCGAGAGTTACTTAGAAGGGATTCTCACATTCTCTAGCTTTTCCTTCGAGAGCTTCCCTAAGACGCATAAGTTTATACAAATTTGTGTATTCAAACTCTTGTGAAGAAGATTTCAAAGATTCGAGAAAGGTTTGCCAGTCCTCTGGAAGTCCAGACAATTTTGGCAGAGAATACATTTTTATATGTCTCTATGTTAAAGACTGTTGACTGTATACATTATGTACGTTTGCATTAGGAGGTGTATGCGACTTCGGTGAAGTTGTAGATCTTGTTGAAGTGGTCAGAACAGCTGGAATCGGTGGACACAAGTGTTGTGCTGTCTGTCAACTGGCGTGTACCTGAATCAGTTTTACGTATTTCGTTGCGTAATTTGACTACAGTACTCTGCATTTGATGGCCATTTTCAGATTTCAAACAAGCCTCGTTAGTTTAGTTTAGACATAAGCCTGGGACAATCGTCACTCCCAGGCTTTACACAGGCCTTGTTAGTTTATGTCCGAGACAAGCCTGGCACAATCGTCACTCACAGACTACACACAGGCCTTGATATACCAAGCTAGGCGCAGGACTGGCACATTTGTCATTCGCAGATGACAATGTTTATGTTGGACACAAGCCTGACACATTTTTGATTCTCGGACTCCACACAGGCCTCCGTAAACCAATATTGACGCAAGGTTGACACAATAGCTGCGTTTTTTTTCATAATTTTTTGTTCCGGATCAAAGCAATTGTGAAAAAATCTATGTGGCTCTAATTAAATAATACACAAAACTTTCTTCTTAATATATGAAAGGTTTGCGTCTTTGGTATGACACTTAATATTTTAAATGAATAGAAGCAGCGGCGATTATCATGGTTGAAAATACCATGGGCATTTCACGAACAGATATGTGATTGCAGAAGGCACTGTTTTATTGAAAGTAGTTGCAGAATGGTGTAGTGCACGCGCAATCCAGTACCGACATCTGTTAGTTGCCATAGCCTCTCCTACACAATTCCTAGGCTCACCTTCGCGTTGGTGAACCCCGTTAACCCGAGCAACCAGCTGAAGATCGGGTTTCAACCCCGGTGGGAGGTCTGGTCGGGGACAAACGAGACAGGGATATTGGCCCTCCAAAATGGGGGTTGTGAGTTGGACTTGTGACCCGCCATATAAAAAAGCTGATTCAACGAAAACAAAAAAAAAATGCCTCGGATACCGACTATAAAACACGATGATAATCTACGCAAATGTATAAAGGACCATGATTTACGGATATGCGCCTGTAGGGAAGGTGCCACTATCCAGCTGATTGATGTCCTCGAAAGATACAAGACTGACATCACCGCAATCCAGGAAATGCGATGGGCAGGACAGGGCTGCTCTAAAGAGGCATCCTGTGACATTTACTACAGCTGCCATGCGGAGAGGCATGAATTTGGTTGTGGATTTGTAGTCGGCAAGAGACCCCGCCACCTTGTCTCTAGGTTCACACCCGTGAACGAACGACTAGCAACAATCCGCATAAAGTCTAAATACTTCTATATCAGCCTAATTTGTGCGCACGTTCCGACGAATGAGAAGGACGATGAAACTAAAGAGACTTTCTATTAGCGCTTCGACGAAGCCTATGAACGCTGCCCACGTCACGACATCAAAATTGTGATTGGCGACTTTAATGCCAAGGTGGGCCATGAGGGTATCTTTGGTTCAACGGTTGGACAATTCAGCCTCCACGACAACACCTCCGACAATGGAATGAGGCTGATCGACTTCGCAGCAGCACGAAACATGGTAATTAGTGGTACTAGATTCAAGCATCTCAATATTCACAAGGAAACGTGGCGGTAACCCGATCAGAACACGCGCAACCAAATTGATCATGTTGTGATTGACGGAAGGCACGCTTCTAGTGTGATGGACGTACGCTCGACCCAAAATGCCAACATCGACTTGGATCACAACATCGACTTGGATCGCACACGCTTATGCGCTGCGAAAAACGCTCGGAAATCCACGTAAAGAAAGCTAGACGTCAATAAGGTGCACACACAACAGACCGAACAAGCCTATGCCGTTCGACTCTCACACCTGCATGCCCAAGGCACTCCCCCTCTCAATGATATATGCGCGCAGTGGACACACGTCTCCCGCTCAGTGCGTACGGCTGCCGAAGAGGTGCTTGGATTCCAACGCCCACTACGGAACAAGTGGTATGACGAAGAGTGTCGCGCAGCCACTGCAGAGAAAGACGCTGCATATAGAGCCACCCTGCAGTCGGTAGTTACGCGAGCCGCGAGGAGCGATACAGAGAGAAGAGGAAGGAGGAGAGACATCTTTTTAGGCGCAAGAAAAGAGAATTAGAAAGACGCGAGTGTGAAGATATTGAGATGCATGGTGACAGGAACGAGGCTCGAAAATTCTTTCAAAAGATAAGACGCCCGACCGGAGGTTTAAAGACCGGACTCTCTTCCTGTCAGGACGATGACGGGAATCTAGTAACAGAGGTCCAGGGTACACTGAGATTATGGAGAGAGCACTTCTCTGATCTTCTATGATGACATCTATTCCGCTAATAGAGAAGACAGCAGTTGCTGACGACGGCGTTGACATACCGCCGCCTGACCGTGAAGAGGTCTGCACAGCCATCAACAGGCTGAAAAACAACTAAGCCGCAAGATCGGATGGTCTGCCTGCTGAATTGTTTAAGACCGGAGGCGATGAGCTCATAACGAGCATGCACCAGCTCATCAGGAGAATATGGTCAGGAGAAAGCATGCCTAGCGAATGAAATCTCAGTATACTCTACCCAATCCTTAAGAAGGGGGATACCACGATACTCGCCAACTACCGTGGGATAATTCTCCTCAACATCGAGTATAAAGTTCTAACGAGCGTATTATGTGAAATACTGAAGCCCATCGTCAACAGACTGATTGGATCTTATCAGTGCGGCTTCAGACCTGGCAAGTCCACCATAGAACCGATTTTAACATTGCGCCAAATCCTGGAAAAGACCAAAGAGAGGCAGATTGACACCCACCACCTCTTCGTCGACTACAAAGCTGCCTTCGACAGTCCGATAAGAAGTCGCCTATACGCCACCATGTCTGAGTTCGGTATACCTGCGAAACTTATAAGGCTTTGCAGGATGACCCTGAGCGACACACGTTGCTCAGTGAGAATTGGGAACAACCTCACCGATACGTTTAATACCGAACGAGGTTTCAGACAAGGCGATTACCTATCGTGTGACTTCTTCAACCTAATAATGGAAAAGATTGTAAGAGCTGCACAACTCCATCACAATGGCACTATCTTCAACAAGAGTTCCATGCTGCTCGGGTACGCTGATGATATCAACATCATTGGGCAGAGCGTACGAGTAGTCAGTGCAGCATTCTCCAGTTTAGAGAGGGAATCGCGTCGAATGGGTCTTACGGTGAACGAGGACAAGACGAAGTACCTAGTGTCAACAAACTAAGAGTCCCGGCGTCTTGGACAACACGTCACTATGGACAACCACAACTTCGAAGTTGTGAAGGACTTCGTATACCTAGGAACCAGCATCAACAAGGAAAACAACGTCAGCTTGGAGATTAGCCGAAGAATAACTCTTGCCAACAGGTGTTACTTTGGACTCAGTAGGCAATTGAGGAGCAGAGCCCTCTCTCGACGGACAAAAATTAAGCTCTATAAGTCGCTCATCATGCCAGTCCTCCTCTATGGCGCGGGCCATAGATTCTTCGGAAAAGCTATGGCCCGATATGCGTTGAAAACGAGTACAGAATCAGTTGGAACGACGAGCTGTATGAGCTCTACGCCGACATTGACATAGTCAGGCGCATTAAGATCCAGCGCCTACGCTGGCTTGGACCGGTCGAGCGTATGGATGAAAGCGCTCCAGCAAAAAAGGTGTTCAATTCTGTACCCAGTGATGGTCAACGTAGGAGAGGTCTTCGGAATCTCCGGTGTCTTGTTCATTTTGGAGAAGTTGCAGAACTATATCATTTTATACTACTTTATCCGACTGGACATACTCAGTTTTTAACTTTTAGTAACGTCACTACTATTTTTTATTACGACATTACTATGCAATTTTGATTTAAATTTTCAATACTAATGAGAAAACTACTTTCAATATGAACAATCATCTGAAATCAGAGTAAAATTAGAGTAAGCCGTCAAAATAAGCACCCTCGAATTATATAGATTTCATGTATTGGATGTCGATAGGAAAAATTTTTCACTTTTCTTTGGTCTGAAGAAAATGATAAAGATTGAATCAAAAAGCACTTTGATTTTGTCATACAAAGATACCCATCAGGAAATGTCACCAATGATTCCTCAGTGATTCCCCTATGTCAGGTCAGAAACATCGATGACCAATAGCATTTTTGCCTTGCAAACCATTGATGACATTTCATACAAATGCCCACTGATTCATGCATGATGTAGTATTCAATTATCAACATTACTACTGCTTGTTATCTCGCTTTTATAAAAATTGGTACCTAAATTTGTGCCTATGAATTATATGGCAGGGTCATCGAACGCAAATTTTCAGTTTTACTCATAAATGCTGCCACTAGACGTATGTTGTATGCATTTCACATTGAATTTCACAATGTAAATGATGCATACCTTTAGAGGCATGTGACGTGAATGTTAATTTTCATCAATGACGTCATCAATAACATTTCAGCAATGACAGATTTTCACAATGTCATTGATATATGTACATATGACATATGGTGTATGACGTCTTTAATGCAATGTCATTTATGAAATTGTTGTAGACATATTCATCTGTGACAAATTTTCTAATGTCCTCGATTTATCATAGATGACCATGACGTCAATGAGGCTATTTCCTGCTGGGTGGGATTCATTTTGGTAAAATAAAATAATTTTTAGCGATGTTTCGATATTTTTGTATGTTAATTAGAGCTAGTTTTTTTTTTTGGGTAAACATTTTTAATTACATCAACAATTTATGGAACAAAAATAACACTGTTCGGCAAAATGAGCATTTTTGTTCTTCACAGTTTTCATTCATATCATTTCCACACAATTTTAATGTGCTGATTCGAACTGAGTTTTTAGTATTTTTTCCACATACGTAACGTTTTTGAGAAAAATGCAAATTATAATTTTTGCATTTTTCACTGCATTTTACAAAAAACTTTATTTTATGAAAATACTGAACAGCCATTGAATAGAAATTTAAACAGTTATTGTCCATGAACAAATCAAAGAATTTTATGGCATTCAGACAACTTGAATATCGTTTATTATTTAACTGCAATAACCGGTTAAAGTTAAAAATAAATAAAAAACCAGTTGGGAAGGTTAGATCACATGGGAAATTTTAAAGTAGGTGTAATTATGATAGTTAGGATTATCAAAATTATAGTCGGTCTAAGCCGACTATAAATACCCTACACATATGTGTGGTTACCATTCAAAGTGATATATAGGTCACCAGGGTATAGGAATCCTGAAAATAACTACAAACATTCAATCGCTGAAGAATTTCCATTCATTTGATACCCATATTTACAAATGGGTAGGTGTACCGAATTTCGATTTTTTTTTTAATGAACCACAGGTCTTTTCGACGGAAAACATTATTATCACGTACTTGAGCATGATGTCAATATATATTTGACCAAAAAAGGTTACCTAAGCACGTATACATAAAAATTGATCTTTATATTTACATTTTATATGAGGTATTTGAACATAAGTGGTCGGATCATAGGTCACAATGATCCGATCTTCGCACATACAGCGTAGGTATATTAGTAATCAAAGTTATAAGTTTCATTTATCTAGCTCTTCAATTTTAAAAGTAGTAGGGATTTCAACAGACAGACAGACGGACAGACAGACGGACAGACAGACGGACAGACGGACATCGCTAAATCGACTCAGGAGGTCATGCTTATCAAGAATATATATACTTTTCCATACCGGAGATGCTTCCTTCTGGGTGTTACAAACGGCGTACCAAACTGAATATACCCTTTCACTCTTAGTGTAGGGTATAAAAACATGGGAAATCACCGGAAAAGCATATTTAATAAAAAAATCTTTTTTTTATATTAAAATATTAAAATTACTAGATATTCTACTCATTTCGACAATGGTATGACTTATTTGGTGCCTATTTTTTAAGGTAAATTAATTTTTTGTTGAAATAAACTTATAAAAATAATTCACTACGTATTGGGAAAAAAACTAAAAACTCAGTTCGAATCAGAGCATTAAAATTATATAAAAATTATATGATTAAAAACAGGGAGAATTCTCTGCTGAACAGTGTAATCTTTGTCAATACTAAATAGTAATTTGTAGTGCCGATAAAAAGTTTAATTTATTTACCCACTAAAACTGAAACGAAATGGCTTTTAAAAATTTATTTTTTTTGTATGGATTTTGTGTCAAATGGATTTTGTGCAGTACAATTTTTAAGCTAATCCCAACAATTCAGATGTCATTCATGCTATTCAAATCGCATACATAATACAGAGTTCTTCAAATGCAAAAGGCATGCCTTAATTTTTTTGTCAGTCTTCAGTGTTAATTGCATCCACTTAAAATGCTGCTGCAAAATGTAGGCAGCAATAAGCTGACATCATCAGGAGCAGCAGTAGCAGCACTGAAATGCAACCGGCTGCATATATTAAATGCATAAAGTTTGAGTTGCACATCAAGTGGCTTCCGAGAAGTTACACAAACGATTTGAATATGAAAACACCTAAAAGTATGCAACGTAAAAATGTGCATTTATGCCCATTTCGACAAGTGGCAGTGCACCCACACACTCGTCCTCACACCTATGGTGCACATTTATGGCCATGTTGCACACCGACACAAACAGCCTCATACATGGATGATGATGTTGATGAAAGTCAAAGATAAACAAATACGAACGGAAATGAAAAAATGTATAACAATAAAAATGCTCAAAGGAGCACAGGACGAATAAGAAGAAGCAGTCAAAGGAGAAGAAAACGAAGCAAAGGCACTCAACTTGCAACTGTCGTTTGTGAACAATGAGTAGGACTTAAGTTCACACTCACACACACCACCATATCGACAGACACTTACATATGAAAACTCCAAACAGTCGGAGACGTCATCATCATCATATTCTATTACCCGGCATCCTGCAAGGATCCTCTGCTCAGCCACCTCCGTCAATGCACTGCAAGTCATGAATATTTGTTTTGGCCGTTAACGTGAATGGCTCTGGCAAGAAAACGAAGAAGTAGAAGCCAGAATAACAGAGGAAATTGCACACAAAACTCCAAAACAACAACCAACATCAGCAGATCGAAGGCAACAAAAGATACGATATTCACCCAACATCAAAAAAAATAAAAAATAAATATAAACTTAAAAAAAAAGCAGCCACTACGATGTTGCCTCTTTGCCGCATGTGACTCTCGACTTTCGCATGCAGCCTCAAGTGTGCTGATGAAAAATTTAAAGCATCCCAAATCAGGCAACGGAAACAAAGCAAATTCTAAACAAAAATAGATCTACAGTCAGCGGAAGCCGTCGAGTACTCGAGTAGTTTATGCAGTCAAAAGTTGGTCTTGCCTGGCGTATATTTTACTATTTTATGACTGCCACAAAAAATGTTTCATTTAAATTTTCATTTGTTTTAAATACACCAAGGAAATTGTAACGTAAGCCAAGGACAACGCATGTCCTTTTAATGCTTGACACTTTGGCGAAAGTTTGCTGTCGCCAAATACTTAAAATTGCATACGAACTGAAAAGAGGTCAACGACTTTAAAATGCTGTAGTTTTCATTCCTACATTTTACTTTAAATTTCAATTATTCTATATATTTGGATTATTAGATTATTTGATTATTGGAGTATTTGATTATTTGATTATTTGATTATTTTATTATTTGATTATTTTATTATTTGATTATTTGATTATTTGATTATTTGATTATTTGATTATTTGATTATTTGATTATTTGATTATTTGATTATTTGATTATTTGATTATTTGAATATTTGATTATTTGATTATTTGATTATTTGATTATTTGATTATTTGATTATTTGATTATTTAATTATTTGATTATTTGATTATTTGATTATTTGATTATTTGATTATTAGATTATTTGATTATTTGATTATTTGATTATTTGATTATTTGATTATTTGATTATTTGATTATTTGATTATTTGATTATTTGATTATTTGATTATTTGATTATTTGATTATTTGATTATTTGATTATTTGATTATTTGATTATTTGATTATTTGATTATTTGATTATTTGATTATTTGTATTATTTGATTATTTGATTATTTGATTATTTGATTATTTGATTATTTGATTATTTGATTATTTGATTATTTGATTATTTGATTATTTGATTATTTGATTATTTGATTATTTGATTATTTGATTATTTGATTATTTGATTATTTGATTATTTGATTATTTGATTATTTGATTATTTGATTATTTGATTATTTGATTATTTGATTATTTGATTATTTGATTATTTGATTATTTGATTATTTGATTATTTGATTATTTGATTATTTGATTATTTGATTATTTGTATTTTTGATTATTTGATTATTTGATTATTTGATTATTTGATTATTTGATTATTTGTTTATTTGATTATTTGATTATTTGATTATTTGATTATTTGATTATTTGATTATTTGATTATTTGATTATTTGATTATTTGATTATTTGATTATTTGATTATTTGATTATTTGATTATTTGATTATTTGATTATTTGATTATTTGATTATTTGATTATTTGATTATTTGATTATTTGATTATTTGATTATTTGATTATTTGATTATTTGATTATTTGATTATTTGATTATTTGATTATTTGATTATTTGATTATTTGATTATTTGATTATTTGATTATTTGATTATTTGATTATTTGATTATTTGATTATTTGATTATTTGATTATTTGATTATTTGATTATTTGATTATTTAATTATTTGATTATTTGATTATTTGATTATTTGATTATTTGATTATTTGATTATTTGATTATTTGATTATTTGATTATTTGATTATTTGATTATTTGATTATTTGATTATTTGATTATTTAATTATTTGATTATTTGATTATTTGATTATTTGATTATTTGATTATTTGATTATTTGATTATTTGATTATTTGATTATTTGATTATTTGATTATTTGATTATTTGATTATTTGATTATTTGATTATTTGATTATTTGATTATTTGATTATTTGATTATTTGATTATTTGATTATTTGATTATTTGATTATTTGATTATTTGATTATTTGATTATTTGATTATTTGATTATTTGATTATTTGATTATTTGATTATTTGATTATTTGATTATTTGATTATTTGATTATTTGATTATTTGATTATTTGATTATTTGATTATTTGATTATTTGATTATTTGATTATTTGATTATTTGATTATTTGATTATTTGATTATTTGATTATTTGATTATATGATTATTTGATTATTTGATTATTTGATTATTTGATTATTTGATTATTTGATTATTTGATTATTTGATTATTTGATTATTTGATTATTTGATTATTTGATTATTTGAATATTTGATTATTTGATTATTTGATTATTTGATTATTTGATTATTTGATTATTTGATTATTTAATTATTTGATTATTTGATTATTTGATTATTTGATTATTTGATTATTTGATTATTAGATTATTTGATTATTTGATTATTTGATTATTTGATTATTTGATTATTTGATTATTTGATTATTTGATTATTTGATTATTTGATTATTTGATTATTTGATTATTTGATTATTTGATTATTTGATTATTTGATTTTTTGATTATTTGATTATTTGATTATTTGATTATTTGATTATTTGATTATTTGATTATTTGATTATTTGATTATTTGATTATTTGATTATTTGATTATTTGATTATTTGATTATTTGATTATTTGATCATTTAATTATTTGATTATTTGATTATTTGATTATTTGATTATTTGATTATTTGATTATTTGATTATTTGATTATTTGATTATTTGATTATTTGATTATTTGATTATTTGATTATTTGATTATTTTATTATTTGATTATTTGATTATTTGATTATTTGGTTATTTAATTATTTGATTATTTGATTATTTGATTATTTGATTATTTGATTATTTGATTATTTGATTATTTGATTATTTGATTATTTGATTATTTGATTATTTGATTATTTGATTATTTGATTATTTGATTATTTGATTATTTGATTATTTGATTATTTGATTATTTGATTATTTGATTATTTGATTATTTGATTATTTGATTATTTGATTATTTGATTATTTGATTATTTGATTATTTGATTATTTGATTATTTGATTATTTGATTATTTGATTATTTGATTATTTGATTATTTGATTATTTGATTATTTGATTATTTGATTATTTGATTATTTGATTATTTGATTATTTGATTATTTGATTATTTGATTATTTGATTATTTGATTATTTGATTATTTGATTATTTGATTATTTGATTATTTGATTATTGGATTATTGGATTATTTGATTATTTGATTACCATTTGTTTGCCATGTGACTACGTGTTTAATACATATAAGTTTTTCGATAATTTAATGATTTCATGCTGTGATTGATTAATATATTTCCGGATTTGTTTTCTTTTGTTTCTATTTCTTCATCCATTTTTGTTCTGTCGCAAATTGAAATGGAAAATTGTCGATATTACTTTTATTTCCTGCGCACGCAATCGCAGATTTACTAGCGTTCAAAGGATTTTATGTGTGCATTGAGTGATTTATTTGCCGAACAACATTTGGCTGAGTTGCCAAGTGGATTAAAGTGAACTCCATGCGGCAGTGCCTCCACCCTGAGATCCTCACGAGGATGGACCTACAGCAGTCACGCCTCACCCACAACATTCAGCCCCCACCCTCTGTCCCTTCGAGCAGCTATGTGGTGGGGCAGCACTCGACGTCAGCACGCAACAAACTGTCAATATTTCGAATTTATTGTGAATTTCATTATGTATCAGCCGCATCCACATCAGCAAATAATCCGCGATGCTTCTACTGTAATAATTCACTTGCTGTTAAATGTTGCCATCAATGTTGCTGCTGTTTGTTGCCGCTGTTGCTGCTGTAATTTGGCATGTTGTCTCGCATTTTTATTTATTTGGTTGATCAAATTAAATTAAATGTCTTTATCAGGGTCGCATTATTGGTCTGAATACTTGTCTGTCTTGCTTTATGCCTTATATTTTTTGGTATATGTCATTCGTTTTTTTTAATGGTGTTGAATTGTGGCATTTAATCCTGGCAACACGTCCCGCGCTTGTTTTTCACTTAATAAGTGCTTCTGGTTAAACGCCGAATGTCGGGCGTGACCATAAATCTTGGCACCATATTTTTAATGTATTTCGCAAATATTCCCATCGAATAGAGTCCGCAAAACGGAACAGAGTCAGAAGTATATTATAAGAAATTTATTGAAAAAATTCATTCTATATATGAAAATCACTTTGTCTTAGCGCTATATTTGAAGTATACAGTTTATATTATATAATAAAATATTCTATTGATCTTTATTATGAATTTCGTTCTTCACACAAATATTCATTGTAATGAAGAACGATTCATAATATTGCCAACTACAAAACATTATTGTTATGAATTCATTCTCAGTGTTCTAGTGAATTCATAACAGTGTTCTTTAATATGATGAAGTGTATGTGAAGAATACGTTTCATCATATTAATGAACAAATACTTAAAATACAACATATATGTACATCATAATGAAGAATGCTGTTCATCAAACTAAATTTTATTAATAATATTAATTTTCATTCATTTTTTGCCATACTTCTCAAATCTCAAGAAGTTCTTGTAGGTTATCAACTATATATTTGTGAATGTTTGTATGTTTGTATGTATGTATGTATGTATGTATGTATGTATGTATGTATGTATGTATGTATGTATGTATGTATGTATATATATATATATGTATGTCCGGATATTTCACGCCAGGGTATACCAACCACCCCAAATTCTTCAAACTCACCACACCGAAATTCACCACACTAAAACTCAACACACTAAAACACAACACTTAAAACTCACCACACTAAAACTCAACATACTAAAACTTCTACTGGAAAAAACTCTACAGTAAAAACTCTACGGGTGAGAATTCTACCGGGTAAAAATCTACGAGAAGATTTCTACGGAAAAGAATTCTACCGGTAAATGTTCTACGGGGACAAGCAGTCTGAGGAATAAATATCATGTTTTGTTCTTATTTTTGCATTTGCTCATCATCATAACACTGCTATCATCCCGATTTGCACCAGGATACTGTGGAGTCCGGAGGGTGACATAGGTTATTTATGGGCGGGATTAAACAACGGGGCGTGGCTCCTCCCATAAACATAATTTTATAAAACTATATAACTCCGCACTTACACCAGCTAAAAGGATGAAACAAAAAATCAAATACAATAAAAATATTATATAAGAAAAACAATAACAAATGTAAAAGCAAAAACATAAATTCAAATTCAATACACAAAATAAGAAATACAAACACAAAAGCAAAAACACAAAAATACAAAAATACAAAAATAAAAGCAAAAACACTAAAACATAAAGGAAAGTAAAAACCAAAGCAAAACTAAAACACAAAAAAAAGTAAAATCACAAAACAAAAGCAAAAACACAAAAATAAAATCAAAAACGCAACAAAAAAAACTAAAACGCAAAAAGGAAATCAAAACACAAAAGCAACATTAGAATTAAATGAAAAAATATATAAACAAAAGCAAAAACCACAAAATAGAGAACTCAAAAAATACAAAAACACAAATCAAAAACGCAAAAGCATAAATACAAAAACCAAAGCTTAAAAAATAAAAATTTAAAACACAAAAACAAAAAATTAAAGCAAAAACAATATCAAAAGTAAAACAGAAACAATTAACCAAATACAAAAAAATAAAAATTAAAACCAAAAGAACAGCAAGGACAATAATAACGGTATATCACAAAAGGCTAAAACATAAATAAAAATAAAAGCCAAAAACGAAACAAATAAAAAGAAAGAAAATAAAAAAATGGTTTAAAAAAAAAAAAAACCCCATTGGACTGCTGCGAAATGAAGGTTTTTAATTTTTATTTTTTAACCAACGAAATACGAAATACTAGTATAACAATAAATTGAATGGTCAATAAACAAAAATTGTATAATTTTCTATACAATTTTAAATTTGTATAATTTAATTTTTAGCAGTTTTATTTATGGTATTTTAATTAATAACTACTAACATAAAACGATTATTTGATTGCATTTAAAATGTGTCCATTAAACTGTTAAGAGCCGCTATTTCAATGCAATACAATTCAAAATTAACGTAAAATTGACGCCGTTTTGTAATTTAAACGCATGGCATTCAACTTAAGTGTCGCGCCATGACAGTAGTGAATGCCAAAGCAATTAAATAGACTGCAGAAAAATAAATGTTTAAATGTTGAAATAAATAAATAAATTGTTTTTTAATAGCAACCAATAAAGAACACAACCAAACCGCAAACAACAACAAAAATAACTACAACAACACATGTAGACAACCATTGCATACAAAGGCTTGAAACTATTTGGAACATGTCCTCGATCAGCAGCAACAACACCAACAAAAGCAGCAACATGGTGCAACAAGGACGAAGTTATATAACTTAATGTGTGCGAGACGTAGGACAGAGCTTAAGTATAACACTGGATGGCGTTGCCAGTTTAAATGAGTAGATCTGTTTTTAATTGTGCCGCCAAAAACAATTAATCTGCATCGTGATGTTGGTGACGGTACAGGGATGTTGTTGATTGAAGATGAGCAGTGTTGCAAGTTTGCAACTGGTGAGTTGAGATTTAGCAAATTTGTATCCATTTTGAATTTAGAAAGAGACAGTTGGCTGATTTTTAAAGTGAGAAGTTTAATTTAGCATTATCAAGTTGAATTCTGAATTGGTGAAGTTCAATTCAATATTATTATTATAACTTCATATCAGTAATGATCAAACTGTATTCAGAATAGAAACATTTATTTAGGAAAAGCCCAATTTCATGTGTATTCAAAAATAGAAATATCGAATTCAGAATGGTCAATTTGTGTAGCGGAACCTGGGGTAAAGTGGGGCCTCGGGTAATGTGGGAAATTGTAATTCTCGGACATGTTATTGCACTAAGAAAAATAAAAACAATTCTCAAGTTAATATGGCATCAACTTTTTCATCTATGGTTATAATCAAATATTGCATTTCCAGAACAAGTGAAAAATATGTTTTTGAAAGTTTTTTAGAGTGCTGTTGATTGTTATAAAAAGTGTGAATTTTTGTCGTTTGAATAGGAATAGGAATATCTTTTGAATTACAAACGGGTTTTGCACATACTTTAATATTACTTAAATGGTGGTAAGTTATGAGCAAATTGTGATATTGGGGTAAAGTGGGAAACACTTTCTGGGGTAAAGTGGGAAACACTGTCTGGGGTAAAGTGGAAAACTTAATTTTAGCAATGTTTGTTGTAATTTTAGTGAAAATATTGTGTTATATGAATTATTTAATTGGTTTTCGAGACAAAAACTTCAATCTTTACCACAAACCAATGAAAACCTAATTTTAAAATGACCTGTATTAAGATCTGAGTTGCAGAATAAGCACACTTTTAACAAGAGCAAAAAGAATACATCAGTAAAGATTCTTCAACTTCATCAGAAGAAGAATTTTGTAAAATTTGATTAAATGAAATTCGTAAGAATTTAAATTTTAACTTTTAAAATTCAGTAAACTGCCATATGTTTCTGCAAATAGTCTGTATATTTGAAATTTGCAAATTTGATGACCAACCTGTATCTATTCCCACTCAGAATATTCTAATTAAGCTTAAATTCACCATTTTTTTCGTATTTTCTTAACATAACTACTGTGATGTTTCTGAATTTGAACATTTATTTTTTCTTGCATTACTATTATATTTTTATTATCTTTTTGTAATGTGTTTTGTTCCTAATATAATTGACGTTATTATGAAAAAACAAAACATGAAAAACAAAGTTAAAATTTCGACTGACAGAATTCGAAAGGCCTAATATTATTCAAATTAAAAATATTCATATTTAAAGGTGTCTTTAATATGGAATCATGGCTATAGAACCATGATGAACCGGATAGCAAGAAAACGATATTATTGCATTGTCATTCAGTTCGAGGAATAGTTTAAATCTCAAGTCTGTAGCTCATCGTGCAGGTAGTTTAAAATCAATTACAAAATTTGTACCGAACAGCCAAACAAGAAAGCAACCTACCATAAACGTTTTAAAATAGCATCCCAGTCTACCATGTCTCGAAGACCTCCGATGCCTTGAATTTTTATCGAATAACTTTGGGAAAAAATTCGATCTCTTGCTATATCGATTCAAAATTTTATAATTTATCGTATAAGATAAGATATATAAATATTTATCGCATCGATATCGTAATATTTTTCGAAGGAATATCGAACTTTGTTCATTTTCGGAACTTTTCATCGTTATCGTTCCGATTTCAAAAAATTTCTCGTACCGAGAAAACTCCGACAAACCTCACCGATATCTACCTACCAAATATGTCCAATTTGAAATTCGATATCGGTACGAGAAAGTGTCCGATATCGTGTGATTTCTTCTTTTTCTCATATTGATGTCATAACGATTTCGAAACGAATGCCATACTGGGATTTTGGTAAAAAATTAGAAATTCCCACTTTACCCCAAGTTTTTTTTAACAAGTCTGAAATAGAACTGTTTTGAAAAGTCACTCATAAATCAATTAAAAGGCATGTAAATGGTATTCTGTTAATGCATAAAGTTATATTATGAACCAGTCTATGGAATAGACCCTATGGAATCAAAAAATATTTAAATATACTTTTTGGAAAAAAATCAAAACGTGTCCCACTATACCCCAGGTCTACTACAATAATAAACTGATAACTGTGTAACAGTTTTATCAATTTTAACATAGAAATGCTCGAATTAAATTCAAAATTGCCAACATTAATTTTTTTTAAAGGATAAATATAATTTTGAATACCTAGTAATGGTTTTTAGTTATAGTTTTTTTAATTTAAAAACCAGATATTCTTATTCAAGTCCATATAATTTTTGGAATCGTAGCGTCGCACAGTGGTTCAAAATTTAACTAAGCTGACCAAAATTTAAAAAATTGTCTATTTCGATTAAAGATAAGTAAACGTTCAGAATGTGATTCAAATTCGTGTGATTCGGTATAAAATTTGCAATGGTCTGACTATTTTTTTGTTTAGAAAAATATTTTTTATTTAGTCAAATATGAACGTACAATTTATAAAAAAATCGTTTAATATTAAGAGGAGGAGAGTAATATTAAGAGGAGGAAGATAACACAGATGAAGGAGAAGATGATAAAGAATACATTGATGAAGAATACCAAGAGTTTCAAACTTTTTTATCGTCTCACTCACTCTCATCCATTTTTATTTTATATTAAAAATCCCATTTTTCGCAAAAACAATTATATGCAAAATTTAAAAAGTGATTTGAAATGCTCCTACATTTGGCAACAAAATTGCATTATAAGTTTAGAGGAACAAAGTGGAACCATTTAACTTTTAACAATTTACTTTTTGTTTTAGAGGCTAACATATTGTTACGAATTGATGTAATTTGCCCCATAGTGCAAGCAATCAACAATAATTAATGAGACGCAAGACAATTCAGCGCACTAAGCATGTGCTAGAAAGAGACGGAAGATCATTCAGCGCACTGAGGCAGTGTGCGAGAAAGAGATGGAAGATCAGCGCATTAAAACACATGAGTGCGAATGAGATGCCAATAGTATGCGTCATTCACGAAACGAGAGAAGGTTCTCGAAACAAGTCGAAGCTTGTCGAAACGTGTCGAACTGATGCATGCAGTATATAAGGGTGCCGCATCAGAGGTACTTCACTTCAGTAGTGTTTGTAAAGTGGTCGAGTGCAGCTCGTGTGATAAATGTCATGTTAAATTGTGGACATCATGTAAAATTGTAAATTAATAAAGTTAATTCTTATAATTTAAACCAAACATAAGAGTGTTTTTATTTTGTACACAATCCAGCGATACGAACTCGTAGAACAGTTTTCCGTAGACTGAATTTTCGTAACAATATATTGTAAGATTTCTTATTGGTCCTTTAGACTAGTTCCGTTTTTTGTTGTATTACAAGTTCTTAAAACATATATTTATATAATTATCATAAAATAATATGAATAGTATATCTACATTAGCAGTAATCTTAAAATCAAAACATACTAAAACATACATTTTTATTAATGAAAAAATGACTTACTTTGAGAGTCAATATCTGAAAAAGAGTATTTTTTTCGAATAAAATACTTGGGCGCATTTATGGTCTGGAAAGCTTATAAGTGAATTATATATTGTTTGCATTTTAATTTTAAAAAAAGTATTTCATTTTGGCCAGCTTTTTTCACTTTTGGACCAGTGTACGTCGCACGGTGAACAAAAAAGCACTTTTTTTGAAAAAAATTATATAACAAATCGGTAGATTTTCGTTGATAAAAAAATATCAGGCTATAGTTATGCTTTACAAAATGTCTTCTATTGATTCACAAAAGTGTTGTAAAAATAATTTAACTTCGAGAATTTTGATGAAATTTTTGACATGTGATTTTTTAAAATCTGGAGCCGATATCGGTATGATTTATTTTTTTATTTTTGACCATGATAGTGATCTCAAATAAGTTTGTGTTAATGAAGGGTATCGTTTGCAGTCCATGAAATAAATTTACAAATGGAACAAATGTATGAAAAATGGTAATTTTTGCCAAGTGAATTTCTCCTTTTTTACCACATTGATTGTGATTAGAAAAAAGTTAGTGAGAATGAAGGATATCGCTTGCAGTCCTAGGTATAAATTTACAAAAAGAGGAACAAATGTATAAAAAAATGGTTATTTTTGCCACGTAAACTCTCCTAATCCGGGAACGATATCGGAATGATATATTTTTTATTTTTTACCACATTGATTGTGATTAGAGAAAAGATAATGCGAACAGAGGATATCACTTGCAGTCCTTGGAATAAATTTACATAAAGGAACAAATGTATGAAAAATGGTAATTTTTTCCAAGTGAATTTCCCCTAATCCGGGAACGATATCGCGATGATACATTTTTCATTTTTTACCACATTGATTGTGATTAGAAAAAAGTTAGTCAGAATGAACGATATCGCTTGCAGTCCTTGGTATAAATTTACAAAAAAGGCACAAATGTATGAAATTAGAATAAAAAAGATAATTTTTGACACGTAATTTCTCCTAATCCGGGAAAGATATCGCTATGAAATTTTTTTTATTTTTCACCACATTAATTGTGATTAGAAAACAGTTAGCGCGTGTGAAGGATATCTGTAGGTTTAATTGATATACAATTATTACACTAAACGCTTTAAATCAAATAAGTAAACTTCTAACGAAAATGGTAGTATTTCACAACAATTTTCTTTTAAACCGGAGCAAACCGAAAGCTACTTTTTTTTCAAAATATGTATTTTGTAAAAGCCTAAATACAATTTTAAGAATTTGAGAGGATATAGAAGGATATTTTAGTTATGTTCCAATATGTATTTCCATATATTTTTGTATGGAATGCAATTTTTTCCTAACTTTGAAGGCTCATATCTCTTAATCTGTTAATGTTATAAGAAAAATGGTTACAGATTATTCTTAGTGGGTCTTTTATGTATGTAACAGTAAAAAAAAATTTAATTTAAAAATAAAAATAAAAAAAATGGCGTTTTGTTCAAAAATTTCATTATTTTGTTCACCGTGCGTCGGTGGCTCGATTGGTTAATATATTGGATTACGATTCGAAAGGTCCTAGGTTCGATCCCAGCGACTGTCAATAGCTTTGTCATAGAAAACATTTTTCTCGATAATCATTGCAAACCTACGAGAGTAAAACACTGCCTAAGAAGTGTTCTTACCCCGTTGTAGGTCAGACCACTTTAAATACAAATATAACACACACAGCTTAACTGGTGAGCCCGAAAAAACTTTTACTCGATGGATATCGATTTTTACCAGGACCGTTCAATAAGAGTTGCAATAGATGGTGTTCCGTCTGAATAATCTTCCATCAATTCTCGAGTTCCACAAATTTTCATCTTATCCCTTCCCAATTATTAGTCATTATCAATGATCATCTGTCATTATAATAATCTAGAACCCAATTCATTTTCTTATAGATGACAGTATTCATATTAGTCCAACAAACGTCTAAACTTTTTGGAGATTGCAAGTAAAAGACGGCCTATGAATGACACACTCAATAATGACCTTAAAACAATCTCTGAGTGGTGTCTTGCAAATAAAGTTGATTCTAATGCTATCAAGTTCTAAATTGATGTGTCGAACGAAGCGGTAAAACAACTCGAAAGAACCTAGTTCCCATTTGAGTAGTACGTTTTGAAATTGTGATGGGTGGATGTAAGTGGTTTTTACAGCACAATATTCACTTTCGAATGTTTGGTATAAACCGCAAAATTGGTATTCATTGCACAACCCTTTTTTTATTTTTTGTTTTTATTAAAAAATATCGAAATAAAATATTAGAACGATATTGATTGAAAGTGCAAACACTTCGGAATAAAACACGTTACCTTTGAAGCTGCTGCAATGTTTTATTAAAATAAAGAGTTTCTAAAGAGACTTATACAAAGATCTGCTATCGATGTAGTTTCCCTCACCATGATGTATTTAATAGCATTAACTATATTGACGTAGCCGCGGTAGCTCAGTGGTTAGTGCGTTGGACTGCGAGCCGAAAGGTCCCCGGTTCAAGCCTGGACTGGGGCTAACAACATCTTTTCATAGAAAAATTTTTCTATACCGCGCTACCTCTCGTCAGTAAATGGCAAACCTACGAGAGTAAAAAATTGCCTATGAAAAGCTCTCACCCGCCGTTCGGATTCGGCAATAAACTGTAGGTCCCACCACTTTGAGTACAAATATAACACGCACAGCTCAAAATGGTGAGAGAGCTCGGCCGAAGTTCTATACAGGACTGTAGCGCCAAACTATTATTATTATATTAACTATATTGACTTCATAATTAAATTACATGAATACATCAAGGAAACACTTTAGCTAATAGATATTTACATTACTTTTACAACACTCCAAGGCAACTTTTCACCTTTGTAACATATCCTTCCCGCAATATCCTTTAAGTGAAATGTTAAAACACGTAAAATATAAATTTCTATTAAATTTTATACGTCTCTATGTTCGCTGTTGTGTCGCCCTGTATGATCCCGCATCCAGCTAAACGTTTTCAACTCCTTTTAAAACTTTTGAGACGGACTATTGCAATGCGCCAAGCAGTCAATTCAAGTCCTTGGACCTTTCAACCTGCCGGCACCCGCCATACTGTTTAACTTGACGAGCATGAAACACAATTAGAAACAAGTATTCGTTAGGAAAACTTTGTGACTCTGCCACAACTTGCAAACCTCTGCAACAAACCACTCAAGTTGGAAAACACGCATAGGAGCTGCAGCATCAACATTGCCGGCAGCAGTAACATCACGACTAGCAACAGCATCAACAGCTTTGTTGCTGCTGCTACATGCTACAGCTACCAGCAGTCAAAGTCCAGCAAAGTTTTGTCAAGTTGCGCAAAGTCGTCATCGTCGTCGTATTCGTTGTACGCGCTCGACAAGGCTCGTCATATGCGGAGTAAGTTTTGTTACATACAGCAACAACATTGCAGGCGTCAAGTTCCACTTTGTACCATCTTTGCAGTTGTTGTTGCTGTTACCACGGCTGCTACAGCATTTGGAAAACTCTGCTGAAACTTCGTTTAAGTAAGAAAAATTGCTTTCGTCTCATTTGTGTTGCGTATCTGTCAGTGCGACTGTGTGTGTTGCTGTTGTCCATCCATTTTCAGTCACTTTGAGTTCGTTTTCAACTGTTTTATCTGGTGCTCCTGCATAATATATCGAATTATGGACTATAAAGTTGAAGAAACAGCAGCAGACACACTTGTATACATATATTCTAGTTCCCAATATGAATATAGTATCTATAATATTAATTGAATCGATCAAATATGAGGATTTGGAATCAATAATAGCTTTGTATTAAAATTGTGTTAAAACTGGGTTCAAACACTACATCATTTACAAATGTAATTCAAAAAAAAAATCAATTTGAATTCAAAAGACACCAATTGAAATTCAAAAATTCCATTTGAAATTCAAAAGATATCAATTGAAATTCAGAAATTGCATCTGAAATTCAAAATATATCAATTGATATTCAGAAATTTATATTTGAAATTCAGAAGATTTCCTTTGATGTTCAGAAATTTCCATTTGAAATTCAGAAACTTTCATTTAATATTTAGATCTTTCCATTTGAAATTCAGAAAATTTCAGTTTGTTTTGAATTAAAAAGTTTTGAATATCAAATGAAGTTTTCTGAATTTCAAATGGAAATTTCTGGTTATTAAATGGAATTTTCTAAATTTCATATGTATTTCATCAAATGAAATTATCTGATTTTCAAATGGAAATTTCTAAAGTGACATTTTCTGGATTTGAAATGGAAGTTCTGTATATCAAATGTAAATTTATGAATTTCAATTGATGTCTTTAGAATTTCAAATGGAATTTCTGAATATCAATTGATGTCTTTTGAATTTCAAATAGAATTTCAGATTTACAATTGATCGTTTCTGAATTACATTTGTAAATGTTGTAAACTGTTGTAACATAAATATTATATTATATTTTTTTAATTAATTTTCAATTATTTAATTAAAAGTCCTTTAAATATACATAATAAAAAATCATATAACACAGCTCTAAGTACTCGTATCAAAGTGATATTAGTTCAGGTTTGTATATGAAAATGTTGATATTATTTTGCAATATTTCGATACCGATGCTCAATTTTATGATATTGCCTACAGTTTTTGAGTTATTACAATAAAACTAAAATAGACTTTGACTTATACATACAATCAAAATCTATTAAATCAATAGTTTTTTGCACAACAACAACATTAGAATAATTTTTTATCCTTTTGAAGGGTCTATTCCATAGACTGGATCATGATCTAACTTTTTGCATTAACAGAATACCATTTATATGCATTTTAATTGATTTTTGAGCGATTTTTAAAACACCTCAATTTCAGGCTTGTTGAAAAATCTTGCGGTAAAGTGTGAAACTTTATTTTAATCAAAATGTCAATGTATTTTTCATGTTTTGTTTCCAAAGTAAAATATATCAAGGATTAAAAATATAATAAGGCACAAAAAAATAAGAAGAAAAAAATTTAAATTATGTTAAAAAAAATACGAAAAATAAATCTGCATTTATTCCTATTGAGAATATTGTGAGTGGACACTGATGTAGTGGCTGGTCATCAAGTTCGAATATTTAAGGTACACCGACCTTTTGCAGATATCGCAGTTCATTGAATTGTTGAAATTTAATTTCTTTGGCATTTTATTTATAAAAAATTTACACAAATCTTTTTTTATCTGATGAAGTTGAAGCATATTTTCCGATGTAATCTTTTTGCTTCTCTTAAAGGTTTGCTTCTCGAATTTCTTCTACAATTCATATCAAGTCAAATAGTTGATTTTTCACCACTATTGAAAGTTTTTTTGTTGACTAAACCAATTAAATAACTCATATCACAATATTTTCACTAAAATTACATCAAAAATTGCCTTAATTACCCCAGAAACTGTTTCCTACACCGTAAAAATTACTGTAGTAAATTATGTACATTTCAAACAAATTACAAACAAAGACATATGTTTTGAAAAATGTATTTATTCTATGTTTTGTTGGTTTTTAAAAACATTTGCCTTAGTTTGTATTATTTTTACTACACCATGTATTAAAAATACGTTCTCTACATACTGAACAAACTGTATTGATGTTTTGTTTTTTGCTTTTATTTTAATTCGTGTGGGCACACGACGAACGAATTACGAAAGGTTGTCCTTCGTGCAGGTGTAAACGAATTCGTTGGTTTCATATTGCAGAAACTGTTTTTTCTTGTTGTGGTTTTTGGGAATAATCACGTCTACTTCTCATTCAAATGGTAATAAAAATTTCGAAAATATTGTTACGAAAATTCAGTCTACGGAAAACTATTCTATGAGTTCGTATCGCTGGATTGTGTACTAAATAAAAACACACTAATATTGGGTTTTAACTAGTATTATTTCAACTAGTATTAATTAACTTTATTTATTTAAATAACAACTTATAGAATAATCACTTATATCAACTGCGGAATTACTACAATTTATCTTTACAATGTTCGCTCACGAGATGCACGAGATGCACTAGTTCACTATCAAATCACAACTGAAGTACAGTGCATCAGATGCGCGGCCTTATATACTGCATGCATCAGTTCGACACGTTTCGACAAGCTTCGACTTGTTTCGAGAACCTTCTACTCGTTTCGTGAATGGCGCATGCTATTGGCATCTCATTCGCACTCATGTGTTTTAATGCGCTGATCTTCCATCTCTTTCTCGCACACTGCCTCAGTGCGCTGAATGATCTTCCGTATCTTTCTAACACATTGCTTAGTGCGCTGAATTGTCTTGCGTCTCATTAATTATTGTTGATTGCTTGCACTATGGGGCAAATTACTTCTTTTCGTAACAATATTTTAAAACTTTTGATATTTTGTATGAAGACACAAAATATAATGTAATCAATACTTTCTCACGATTTGTAAATAGGAAAATAAAAAAAAATTGAATTACAAAAAATATATATATATATATATATATTTTTACAATTAATCGCCAAATTGTCGCAATTTTCACAAACAATGTAAGCAAATTTGTTTCTACTTTAAACCTTGTATTCGCAGTACCGTGATATGAAGATAAGTTCGATTTTTGGAAAATTATATAATGTTTCATTATATACATTATATATAACTTTGTTTCATTACATTTAACTTTAATTTTTTGTTTAAACAAAAAAAAAAGATTTTTTTTAGGTTTTGGCAAGCTAAAAGTGAAAATGGGACACTGTGCATTAGAGATGGGCATATGAGCGTGATTCAGCGTGATTCACGTGAATCACGCGTGATTGTGATTGAATCCTAATTTTGCTCACGTGATTGTGAGTGAGTGTAAGTAGACCTAAAAATACCGTGAGTGATTGTGCGTGAGTCGAATATTTCATAAAATAAAAAAAATCTCACTTTTAATTTTTTGCGATTTTTTGATATTTTTGCTGAACTACAGAAGAAATAGAGGACCACCCCTTGAACTCAGAAGGCTTCAGGAAAGCGACTGCTCACTTTTCAGAACAATAATAAATCAAACCCTTTGTAACGACCGTCATATACCCACTCAACTCAGAATAAGTTGCAAGGTTCCAGTCAACAATTGATCTAACTCCTGAAAACCAGCCGTACTTAGTATGGGCTAGTCAATTTTTGTGGGGTCATGTAAATAGTTTTTGCTTGGTTTCATATGACCGTTGATGGAAATGGATATAGAACTCATTTTTTTTTTGTACTCATTTTTGAAAAAAGGTGAATTTTCACTTTCAACTATAAATGATAACTCTGTATTGACTTCCTTTTGTTTATTAAGTTAAATTCGTTCCAGGGGTTCGTGTGGGGTCCCGTTTTTATTTGATTTATAAATGTAGTAACCAAAAAAATCGCTTTAAAATAGTTTTTCCCATAGTCAATTCATCCCTGGTAAATTCTACTCCGGACTATTTTTTTTATTGATAATTCTTTTCCACAGATAATTTGTCCAGAGACAATTCTCAAAGATTTTACACGAATTGTTCAACGGAGAATTATACTTCGAGGCGATTTTTACGTTTTTATATGAAAAGCACATCGAAGGTCTTTCACATTTCCATTTCCGTTAAAAATTGAAATATATTTTATTAAAATTCATAACATCATAATATCATTATTGGGTTTTTAAGATGTAGGTTGTATTAAAGGTGCCACGCTCGGACGATCAATCTCGCCAACATAACAAATGAAATATGTATTTTTATGCATTCTGAAAACAATAGCAAAAAAACGTGATTTAGCGTGATTCACGTAAATCACGCGTGATCACTCGTGATTGTGATTGAATCTTAATTTTACTCACGTGATTGTGAGTGAGTGTGTGCTTTAACCGAAAAGAAACACTGAAGTGCTTTCCATTGCTTTGTCAGAACTGATGATGCATCTCTTCAACAAGAAAATATTTTTCTTATTTATTTGTTTATTTATTTATTTATTTATTTATTTATTTATTTATTTATTTATTTATTAATTTGTTTATTTATTTATTTATTTGTTTATTTATTTATTTATTTATTTATTTATTTATTTATTTATTTATTTATTTATTTATTTATTAATTTGTTTATTTATTTATTTATTTATTTGTTTATTTATTTATTTATTTATTTATTTATTTATTTATTTATTTATTTATTTATTTATTTATTTATTTATTTATATGTAGATTTTTCTGTAATTGTGGGTTACAATCCTTATGTTACTCATCTTACTTAATCTCACCACAGGAAAACTCACTACGCCAAAACTCACCACACCGAAACTCACCAAACCTAAAATTACCACACTAAAACTCACCACACCAAATTCATCACATTAAATTCATCACACTAAATACTGGAAAAACACTACGGGGAAGAATTTTACGGAGAAGAATTCTACCGGGAAGAATTTTACGGGCACGAGTCGTGTACGGATCCAGCTAGTATTTTATATAATTAATTTTCACAACAAATTCAAATAACTACATATTATTGTAAAATTAAAGGCATTTGTACTAATTTCTCTACATAATTCAGGACGTATAAGTGAAGACAAAATTTAGGTTTTTTAATACAAATGTATTGAAATTTTGTATAAAAAAGCTGTTAAATTATGTAGTATTTTTTATTCAATTTTATTCGTTAATGATTTGTTAAAACTGTAATTTTTAGCATATTGTTACGAAAATTCAGTCTACGGAAAACTGTTCTACGAGTTCGTATCGCTGGATTGTGTACAAAATAAAAACACTCTTATGTTTGGTTTAAATTATAACAATTAACTTTATTAATTCACTTTAATAAACAACTTTACTAATAACAAATTCTAACAACTGATGCATGTCCACAATTTAAATTGACAATTATCACACGAGATCCCTCGACCACTTTACAATCACTACTGAAGAGCTGTACCTCAGATGCGGCTCCCTTATATACTGCATGCATCAGTTCGACACGTTTCGACAAGCTTCGACTTGTTTCGAGAACCTTCTACTCGTTTCGTGAATGACACATGCTATTGGCATCTCATTCGTACTCATCTGTTTTAATGTGCTGATCTTCCATGTCTTTCTCGCACATTGTCCAGTACGCTGAATGATCTTCCGTCTCTTTCTAACACATTGCTTAGTGCGCTGAATTGTCTTGCGTCTCATTTATTATTGTTGCATGCTTGCACAGTGGGGCAAATTACCTCTTTCCGTAACAATATGATATACCCACTTTTTTTAGTTTGGCTGATGTCATTAGAATTGAATTCTGAAAAATGTTGATTTGTACACGCTAAGTTTGAGGTGCCGGCGGGTCTATTTCCTATATTCGGTTTTCGCTAAACATTTTCCACATCGATTTTACTATCCAATAGAATATTTTTAGGGGCTGACTATTTCTCGATTTGAAATCATCAAAATCTATTGTCCGTCTAATGCATTTTAAATTCCGCCAAATTTGATATTATGCTATAAACTTCCTACAAATTTCAATTTAGCTATGAGATTTCCGAAAATATGCCCAAGTGTTACAGAAAAATTACAGAAATTTAGTTCTGATGTTGATTAAAGATTTCTTTTAAATCTAAATATAAAATTGTTGATTATTTTATTATTTGATACTAGTATTATTTGGTAGATCTGTTGGTTTATTTAGTACAATTCATTAAAATCATTTGTCTCTGCTTAAACATTACAAAGTGTTGCCAACATCATGCCTCATACATTGTAACAAACAACAACGAAGCAAAACAAAAACAACACAGGCTGTGCCAACCACAACAATTAATCATTTTGACGTTTAATCCTTCAACTTGGAGCCACACTGTCTGAGATCCTTTCGCACTGCATGCTGTCGCTTAAGCAGACATAATCGTCTTATTACAAGCAATTTTCAGGAAATTATTTTAGCTGCAACAACAACAACACAATCTCAAAGAAGAAGAAAAACTGCAATTGTGAAAATTTATTGCAAGGATGCTGTCTCCTAACCGCGAGCACCCCGGACGGAGCAGCATTTAAATGTGCGCTCAATTTAGCCAACAATGTTAACAAATATTTACTTAAGTGATGCCAACAAAAACAACTACGAAAATTACAACAACAACATCAAGTATAAGAAGAAGGAGAACATGAATAAGTAGAAGAAGAAGGTGTCGAAATCATGTCAGGTGTGTGCCACGACTTGGTAATTGCATAAATCAGCATTTAATCCGACGCCAAAGCCAGAGCTTAACACCCGTGAGTTCATTAAACTTGAGCTTTTGTTGCAGCAGTTGCCGACGTTGTGGCTGCTGCAGCTGTTGCTGCTGTTGTTACTGCTGCCTGCTCCAGTTGCTCCTTGCAGCAACTCAACGCGTTGCATGCTTAACTAATTTTTCGCACGTTTCTTGCGGCCGGATTAATTTGGAAAATCCGCGCTGGCAGCACCTTGCAGCACAGCTCTAAGCCGTGCCGCCTTGCAAGTGGCACGCGTGACGCCAGTTGCAGCCACCACCAACACCACCACGACGACGACGACAACAACAGAGTCAGCAACAGCAACAAGCTGCTGTTACCACTGCCTGTGTTGAAGTTGATGTCGGTGTCGGTGTCCATGTCCGTGTACGTTTATTTATGCGCTCCAATGTTTGCCTGGGCCACTTTGTTTGCATGGCGCATAAATTGAACGCAATTTCGCACTTTGTCGACTGGCATTAAAAGCCATTCAAAGGTTGCTGTTGCCGGGTAGTGGATTTTAGCCTATGTTGTGCGGTAAATATTCGAGAAATTAATGTCTATTGCAAGAACTTCTTTAGTGTGGATAGTCATAGTGTTCAGAAATGCTAAAACATTGCTGCAAGTTGCAATCTTTAAACAGTTGCCGAAGAAAAAAGATAAGATATTCCACGATTCCTACTATGTACTTCGAAAACATCTTTTTGAAAAACAAAAGACATCTGTCATGGTTTAATGGAGTTTTGGTTTTAGTAGTTCTTTTAGTTTCTGAAAAAAAAAGAATAAACCATTCGGACCCATAAGCATATCCGTTTTGAACTTTCAATCTACGAAGACTATGCATTGTAGTTAGACTAAATTATGGAATTTAAGGACAACAGTTTTTGAAGTTTGTTTGGATATTGTACTTATAAGTACTAGGAGTCCAAGCCTTATTGATGCTGATTTTATCCAAAATATTGTTCCTAAACATCGGCTTTTTGATTTCATAAATTATTTTAACTCATAATAATAATAATTTGGCGCTTCAGTCCTGCAGAACTTAGGCCGAGCTCTCACCATTTCAACTGTGCATGTTATATATGTACTCAAAGTAGTTTATCTCAATTATCCAATTTTTAGCGGTTTCAATATACAAATCATAAAGTATATTTAAGTTGTCTTAAGTATATTTTATTTTACTGGTATATATAATATTCGGGTGTGTTCTAAAAGGGGCTATGGGAGCGATTATCACAAAGCAACGTGTCTGAGTGCTTCAACATGGCGCAGCCAGCTCAATCCTTGTCGGTGTCGTCTCAAGTCAAGAGAGAGAGAGAGACGTCTTTTCAGGCGCAAGAAAAGATAGGCTGAAAGACGTGAGTGTGAGGAAATTTAGATGCACGGAGACAGGAATGAGGCTTGAAAATTCTTCGAGAGGATAAGATACCTTGCCGGAGGTTCAAAGGCCGGAGCCTATTCGAGTAAAGATGGGAACGGGAATCTAGTGACTGATATCCAGAGAACACTGAAGATATGGAGGGATAACTTCTCTAAACTGCTGACCGGTGATGAAGATATTCTATCGATAGAGAAGTAAACCCGGGTTTAGTGCCCAAGTGTGACGAGGTCAGAACAGCCATTGCCCGGTAGAAAAATAACAACGACACAGGTGGTGATGGCCTGCCTGCTGAGTTATTTAAGATCGGAGACGACGATCTAATAGACAGCATGCAGGAGCTCGTAAATAGAATATGGTCGGATCAAAGCATACCACATCAAAGCATTCAAAGTGAAAGACTGAAGCCCATCGTCAACAGACTGATTGATTGGACCTTATCAGTGCGACTTCAGACCTGAAAAGACATTCGACATGAATTGGTGATGTTTCAAAAGATGAACCCGAAAATCCAAACCCAAATCATAAACCAAATCAAGTAAAAGTTGAACGCGCACACTTCGAATCAAACAGTAACCCTATTTTTTAATAAAGCTGATATTGCATCGTGCGATTAGAAGAGCAACATTTAATGGTCAATTCTAAAATATACGAAACTATTTGTTTGCCAGAAGTATTTAGAGAAAGAAGAAACAACTGACATTCGCACACATCGTGACTTTTTGAGATCTTAAAGCAACGAATTTATCTGTAGTACCGACTTGATTTGACTTTATTACCGCACTTTATAAATTGTATAAAAATTGTGGGAGTTACCAATTGGAAAAGACATGTTTTAGAGTTACGTCATTATTTGTGGAAAAAGCACTTGGATGACACAACGTTCTGTGCACGTGTAACATTAAAAACGAAAAACTTAACGATTCTGATGTCAGAAGTTAGCGAATTCAATGAAATTTATTTAAGTGATATATTTCTCTAATTTATATGGTCTCACCGAATGTGAGTGGAATGCAACCAGTGGCCGTGGCACTATGGCGCATAATCATAGACCATTTAAAGTCGACTTTAAAAATAAATTCGACTTATTTTGACGAATTTTATATAGAATAAATTGTCAATACGCTGCTTTTAAATTTAATTATGCGTCATTATATCCGCAATTAAGTTATCGAATTTATTTCTAAATTTTTAACGATCTCACAGATTGTAAGCCGGATTGATCCAAGCAAGTTACGCTTTAAAAACGCATTAATCATGTAATTATGAGAGGGATTTTGATAAAATATATCTCAATTTTTAACGGAGTTGGGAATGTGAAATACCTTCGATGCTATCCAATAGGAATAAATTCGTTCGTGCAAGAATTGCCTGGGAAAGAATTGTATGGGAAAAATTTGACCAGGAAAATTTGAAGAATGGCTTATGGATAAAATCATGGGTAAGAATTATCTCTGAGAAGAATATCTCTGGGAAGAAATATCTATTAGAAATCTCTCGAGAAGGAATAATACGGGGATTAAATTCGGATTTATTTTAAAATATATTTATTACTAGCTGGACCCGTGCACGACTCGTGCCAAGATTTTCTGAATTCAAAGATATGGAGCAATTTTATTAATATAAAAAACATTTTATTATTTATATGAGGGGCCCGTGCTTAGCTGTTGAAATTTTTTTATTGGTTTTATAAATGTGGTAACCAAATAATTCTCCGCCAAAACAACTTTTCTCAAAGACAATTTTTTCTCAGACTGCGCTTCTCCGCAGAATTATTCCCAGTAGAAATCTTCCCCGCTTTCCCGTAGAATTCTCAAAGTAGAAATTATCCCGGTAGAATTGTTCCCGGTAAAATTATTTCCCGTAGAATTCTTCCCCGTAGAGTTTTTCCCAGTAGAAGTTTTAGTGTGGTGGGTTTTAATGTAGTAAGTTTCGGTGTGGTGAGTTTAGATGTGTTGAATTTTGGAGTGGTGAGTTTAATTGTGGTTAGTTTTGGTGTGGTGAGTTTTAGTGTGGTGAGTTTTAGTGTGGTGAATTTGAGTGTGGTGAGTTTAAGTGTGGTGTTTTTAAGTGTGGTGAGTTTTAGTGTGGTCAATTATAGTGTGGTGGGTTTTAGTGTGGTGAATTTTAATGTGGCGTGTTTTAATGTGGCGTATTTTAGTGTAGCGAGTTTTAGTGTGGTGAATTTTATTGTGGTGAGTTTTAGTGTGATGAATTTTAAAGTGATGAATTTTATTGTGGTGAGTTTTAGTGTAGTGAATTTTAGGGTGGTGAGTTTTAGTGTGGTTAATTATAGTGTGGTGGATTTTAGTGCGGTGAGTTTTAGTGTGGTGAGTTTTAGTGTATCGAAATTTAAGTTTAGTGAGTTTTAATGTGGTGAGTTTAAAAGTGGTGAATTTTAATGTGGTGAAATTTTAGTGTAGTGAGTTTTAGTGTGGTGAGTTTTAGTGTGGTGAAATTTTAGTGTGGTTGGTTTTAGTGTGGAGAATTTTAGAGTGTTGAATTTTTGTGTGGTGAGTTTAAGTGTGGTGAGTTTCAGTGTGGTGAGTTTAAGTGTGGTGAGTTTTAGTGTGGTGAGTTTTAGTGTGGTGAGTTTTAGTGTGGTGAGTTTTTGTGTGGTGAGTTTTAGTTTGGTGAGTTTTAGTGTGGTGAGTTTTAGTGTGGTGAGTTTTGGGGTGCTGAGTTTTAGTGTGTTGAATTTTTGTGTGGTGAGTTTAAGTGTGGTGAGTTTTAGTGTGGTGAGTTTTAGTGTGGTGAGTTTAAGTGTGGTGAGTTTTAGTGTGGTGAGTTTTAGTGTGGTGAGTTTTTGTGTGGTGAGTTTTAGTGTGGTGAGTTTTAGTGTGGTGAGTTTTTGTGTGGTGAGTTTTAGTGTGGTGAGTTTTAGTGTGGTGAGATTTAGTGTGGTGAATTTTAGTGTGGTGAGTTTTAGTGTGGTGAATTATAGTGTGGTGGGTTTTAGTGTGGTTAATTTAAGGGTGAATTTTAGTGTGGTGAGTTTTAGTTTGGTTAGTTTTAGTGTGGTGACTTTGTTTTTCTTTTTCTTTCCTTTTTTTGTTTTTTTTATTTAGTTTGGATTGTGGTTTTATGTGATTGGTTTTGTTTTTGTATTTTTGCTTTTGTTTTGTGTTGTGCTTTTGCATTTTTGTTTTTAATTTTTTTTTTTGTATTTAATTTTTTTTTTTGTATTTGAGTTTTTTGTTTCATGTTCGTAGCTGGTGAAAGTGCCGAGTTGTATCGTGTTTAGGTTGCATGGGAGTTGCCACGCCTCTTTGTCCAATCGCGCCCATATATAGCCTATCATTCCTTCCAGACCATACCGCATCTGTGGTAAAAATTTCAAGACAATCGGATCAGCCGTTTAGACGGAGAAGCGGAACAAACGTGATTGCTTTTGTTTTTGTATTTTTGCTTTTGTTTTGTTTTGTTTCGTGCTTTTGCTTTTTTTTTTAATTTTTTTTTTGTATTTGAGTTTTTTGTTTCATGTTCGTAGCTGGTGAAAGTGCCGAGTTATATCGTATTGAAAGTTTAGGTTGTATGGGAGGTGCCACGCCTCTTTGTCCAATCCCGCCCATATATAGCCTATCATTCCTTCCAGACCATACCGCATCTGTGGTAAAAATTTCAAGAAAATCGGATCAGCCGTTTAGACGGAGAAGCGGAACAAACGTACAAACGTACAAACGTACAAACGTACAAACGAACAAACAGATTTATTATATTAATAGGATATATTTATTAGCTATTTGTATATATGTTACAATTTTGTTCTTTTATAGTACAACATATATGTACACACAGAGAACTAATTTATTGCGGCAATCAACTAAATTGCCCTACCGATTAATTCAGTTGCGGCAACAACTGATAACGTAGTTGCAAAAACCTCTTAATTCGGTTGTGCCAACCTCGTAGTCGGTGAGAATGAGGTTCTGGTAACCTCCAAATCGTTGCGACAACTTCCAAATTGGTGAGCATGAGGTTGTCGCAACCTCGTAGTCGGTAAGCATGAGGTTTTCTAAACCTCCAATTGAAATTTTATTATAACATAGTTATAATAGATTTACTAGTAAACTAGTAAATCTAGTAAACATAGTTATATATGATATAAAACTTATGTATTCTATATGTATTATAATTGACTAAAATTGTCGCACACACAATTAGAAGTATATCTACTAATTCCTGCTCCCTGAAAAAAAAACTACGAAATGATACATGTATATGCATGCATTTATTTTTTATTTCCGCATAACCAACCAATAAAAAAAAACTATTTCCATTGGTCACATATTTCTTATTTATATTAAATTTCAGTGCTAATGAGCAATTTGTATTGAATAAATATATTATTTTATTAATTTTGTGTATTTTTTTTTTGCCTTTTTACTTAATTAATGAATTTCCTATTGTTGATAGTTTGTCGTTTGTCATTTATTTTGTTGATACAACAACTTACTCAATCGCCGTAACAAATGCACGAATGTCAATTTTGGCAGAATGAGAAATGCAATCATGAGGTTACGGCAACCGAACGTGCAGTTGCGCGGACTAACATTTCGGTTGCAGAAAAATAAGGTACGTTTTTTTTAATGACATGAGGTTACAACAAATGTATTTCGATGCAACGCTGAAACGTTGGTTCAATTAACCTCATGCCAAAAGAGGATTTTTCTGTGTGTAAGTAAAGATGATAAATATCATCTTCTTTAAACGAAATGTATTGGGAAAAATTGTTTTGGGATAAATTTATTTATAACTCGAATAATAAAATATCCGTATGCTAGTTTTGCAACAACTTTGCACTATCCAAAGTAATGGAAAGCGTAATAAACTTCCACCTTGTGAACTATTTGGAGCGAAACGAATTACTTAGTGACCGGCAATATGGTTTCCGTAGGACCAGATCCACCGGTGACTTAATGGCGGTCCTCTCCGAAAAGTGGAATAATTGTATTCACCTTTTCGGGGAGAGTAAGGTTGTTGCTCTTGATATTTCCAAGGCTTTTGATCGAGTGTGTGAAGCCCTCGTATCAAAACTAATTGCATTATTTTACTCGATGGATATCGAGTTTTCTTCAGGGTCGTTCAATTCGAGTTGCGATGGATGGTGTTTTCTCAGAACAACATTCCATTAATTCTGGAGTCCCGCAGGATTCCGTCCTATCCCCGTCCCTATTTCTGGTTTTTATTAATGCAGATGACAGCAACATTTGTCATTCATATTCGTTCACCAAGCGCCCAAACTCTTTGGAGATTAAGAGTAAAAGGCGCACAATGAATGATACACTCAATAATGACCTTAAAACAATCTTTGAGTGGGGTCTTGCAAATAGAGTTGATTTTAATGCAAGCAAGACCCAATGTTGTCTGTTATCGAAAGAATGGACAAAGGAATGGATTCACCCCTCCCTCCCCTGAATATGGGACCTGTGGATATTGCGCAGTTAGCTGTTCTTGACGTTCTGGGCATATCAATACAATGTGACCTCCGTTGGAATGATCATATATTTGATGTGTCGAAAGATGCGGCCAAGTGCCTCGGTTTTCTGAGACGGTGTAAGACATACTTCACTCCTGGTGATTGCGCACTGTCTACATCACCTATACCTATAATCGTCCTAAGATGGAATACAATTCGCACATATGGGCAGGGGCTTCAAAATCTTCCTGGTTCCTGGATCGAATCCAACAACGTGCAATATATTTAATAGGGGATGAAAATATTTCATCCTCTATTGGTTCTCTTGAGCACCGAAGGACCGTAGGGAGTGTAAGCCTGTTTTATAGGTATTACAATGGTAAGTGTTCGAGGGAAATACATGGCCTGATTCCACCATGTCGTGTATTCTCTCGTTCTACTAGGGCATCGAACCAAGCCCACACCTTCGTAGTCAACACGGTTCCCAACAGAACCACGCATTACAGAGAGAATTCGTTCTTCAGTCGAACGATTCGTTTGTGGAACAATCTCACTGCGTCTGTTTTTCCCGACATTTTTAATATTGGGAAATTTAAAGCAAACATCCACCGACACTACTTTATCTTTGAATATCAGTTCATTTCTGTTTTTGTATAACGTTTTCGGTTATGGTTTAAGTTCCAGTTTAAAATTTATATTAGGAGTCCACATTTCAATCTATGTAAATGTCGTATGTTCCGTATTCTGTGTAGCTTCGTATATCGCGTAAGAAATTTGCATAGAAATTAAAATACTCACCTCGACGCATAATGTTAATAAGAGGTGTTTCATGTCATTACTCTACCAAATTCGAAATCCGAAGTGAAATGTGAATTCCTATTATACATTTATTTAATTTTAAACAACTAATGTTAAAAATTTTAATTTTCGTCTTCAAATAATAATAATAGTTTGGCACTACAGTCCTATAAGAACTTAGGCCGAGCTCTCTCACCATTTGAGCTGTGCGTGTTATATTTGTACTCAAAGTGGTGGGACCTACAGTTTATTGCCGAATCCGAACGGCGGGTGAGTGCTTTTCATAGGCAATGTTTTACTCTAGTAGGTTTGCCATTTACTGCCGAGAGGTAGCGCGGTATAGAAAAATGTTTCTATGAAAAGGTGTTGGTTAGCCCCAGTCCAGGCTTGAACCGGGGACCTTTCCGCTCGCAGTCCAACGCACTAACCACTGAGCTACCGCTGCTACTAAATAGAATGCTTTAATGACTACCATTTACAAATATATATACTCTGGACCAAATTTTATTATCCATTTACTCAAACTCCCGCACAAAAATTTGTTTTAATCAAGCGCTTAAAAATCTACATTTCACCGCTAAGTGTATTTTTGGAACGGATTACCAAACAATTACATTTCTCAAGGATTTCTAGTGTTGTGAACACTCACAGCTGCCAAAACAACTGACAAATCTCAAGGCTTATCGCCTGGTTTGGCGCAAAAGGACATCAGCGACTTTTTCCGATTGTCATTTGGCAGACGCTATGACCTCCCATGACAGGCATCGAGTTCTCAAAGTCAACTGCAATCAAATTTAGAGGCAAAGGGAAAAGCTAAGCGGCTTAATGTCGAGAAATGGAGCCAATACCATGCAGCAGCAGCAGCAAAAGGAGCCGAGGCAGTCGAGCAGTTGATCGAAATTTGACACATTATACTGCAAAAAGTATGACAAAGCCAAAGGATATCCATTTAATAAATGTCAAAAGCATGAAATTGTTTGACAAATTATTATTACTGCCAACAACAAAAGGAACAACAGCATGAGCTGCACATAAAAGCCAATCCAATAAAAACCTCCTTATTCGACAACGACGAGAGAGAACTGCTTGCGTCAGGACCCGCTTCACACAAATTCAATTAGAAAAGTTGCAATAAATGGACAAAAAGCAAAGGGACAACGTAATAAATGAATGAAAAGCAGAAATAGTCAAATAAAGCAATTTTTCGAAAAATAATAAAATAAAATAAAATAAAAAGGACCTTTTTAAATTTTTTTGTGTAATGTATTTCTCTGTTGTCGCAAGTCAAGCATGGATCAGCAACAATAGCGATGATTGTCAACAGGCATCGCGCTAAGCACGCTGCAGGATAATGCAAAGGACCTTCGCACACACACTCAGACACTCACACAGACTTGTGCCAACAACTCACCACAATGTTATTCATTAAATTTTTATGAAATCAGTTCACAAGTTGCATGAAAAACACTCGTTGCTTCTACTGCTGTTGCGACTCCTGCTGCTGTCAGCGCGTCTGTCAGCAACATTTTAAATGCTGCCGCTGCGCCGCGGCGTTGACACATTCATTGCAATTTTTATTTGAGTTAATTTGGTGCTGCTCACAACTTGAATAGCAACGCTGCGCAGCTCAACGAAGTGAAAAGAAGTTTAAGTGTCAGCGTTTTGTCAGTCAGCTAATTTGTCCAGCGCTGCTTTTTTTGTGTGCGAGAGATTCGAATCAGGACGTGCATGTAGTTAACTATGTGCGTGTGTGTGTGTGAGTGTTTTGTATGCATTAAGGACTCTTTCTAGAGCAGTGTTACAAATGTTGCATAAACAACCTGGCTGCTGTATGGCTGAATGGGGTTCCGAGCGCACTTTCTAAAGCACATAGAAAGGCATTGAAAGTGCTTTCGAAAGTAGTCGGAATTTTAAATGCAATTAAAGTTTTATTTTTTAGTCATACAAATAATGTTCACTGCTTTTGAAAGTGATTTCGTTAGTTGCAAGTGACGGAATTCCATAGAAAGTAGTTGAACTTTGAATGGGAATAAATTGTTCACTTAGTTCAATTGTGTTACACAAATAGAAAGTCATTTATATTTAATTATTGCACTTCAATTTATATAACAACTTTATTAATTATAATTCAGAAATTTTGAACGATTGGAATTTAACTTCACATTGCCTATTCACGAGATGTACTAGTTTTCTCTCAAAATACTACTGAAGTGCTGCATTTGTATATGCTTACGAGACGAATTCTATAAATGTCCACAAACTTCAACAGTTAATGAGATATCGTGATGTGGGTATTTCCAGAAAAACGTCAATCATGACAGAAAAAATCAAAATGCTCAAATCTTTAAAATACCGGTGGATTTGAAATTTTAAATATGTGAATCTAAAATTCTGAATTGGAAATTCTATTCCGTTAACTGTAACGTATAAAATACTCATAAAGTTATTAAAAAAAGTTTTTTAATAAGAGCGATACAAATGTTTTTTTCAAGGGTTTTTCTTTCCTTTTTTTTGGAATATCTACTAAGATCCACAGCACTCAGACAGACTATATCCATTGTACTGTGAAATCTATTCCCTACAATTTTGTGGTTAATATCACCACGAGCGCCCATGCCCAAGCCGGGATTCGAACCCGAGACCTTCAGAATGCAAGTCCAGCGCGCTACCTCTGGACTGCTGAGGCCGGCTCTTTCTTGCCGCTCTTTCTTGCCGCTCTTTTGACATTTCTCTTCAGTAAGGTTTGCCATTTCATGATTCGAATTCGTATATCTTTCCATCATGAAATGTCAAACTTTACTGAAGAGAAATGTCAAAAGGGCGGCAAGAAATATGGCGTCGTTAGGGACAGCAAACGCTCTACTTTTGTAGCGTCCCTGTTGAAAACCCCTTTACAACACACAGAAAAAAAAATCATCAATATGATGATTTCATTCATAAATATTATGAATTTTTATACCAACTACCAGATTCACTATACTGATACTACCATTAATTAAATGACATATTGATGAATACATTCATTATATATATGAAAATATTCGTACTATCGAACATCATAGTGAAGAACGAAATATTCAATACAATGAATTTGAATCGTCATGTTGATGAATTTTTTCATAATATTTATGAATATAATATTCAATATGATGAATATTGTTCAATTAATATTTTTTTTTCAAAATAAATTAATTAATTACATTTTTTTTACGAATCTTTCAAAATAAATTAATCGATGGAAATTTTGTTTACGAATTTTTCAAAAAAAAATGTTTTTTTAAAAAATAATTCGAAAAAAAAGTTTTGTTGTTTAAATTTTATTAAAAAAAAAATTGTCCGTAAAATTTTGTTTTTTAAATTAACGAAAAAATAAGAAACTTCAACATCATCCAGGTAAAAACTCACAAAGGTGGGTTAAATATTTGCATTTATCTGAAAAACTGTGTTACGTACAAGGTCAATTGAGGTATCATTTGAAAGGTATTAAAATGTTCTTCAATATGGCTTATAGTTTTATTTTGTATCCATATGTTAATGTTTATCACATGATATAAATTTTAAGAAGATTTTCCTCAAAAACCCATATTTTAAAATGTTCATTAAAATATATGTTATTGCTGATTTTCTTCTTAAAATGTGTACTAAATTTCATTGGTGTATTCGTATAAGTTTCTGAGTTAAAAATATGAAATCAAGTCAAAATATTCAACATTATTTGAATTTTGTTTTCAGTAATAAAAAATCAAATAAGATTTTATAAATGAACTTCTATTTACTTTCACATTTTTATTAAAAACTCATGAACCGATAAGAGTAAACCAATGAAATTTGGAAGGCATATTAAGAAGAAAATTTGCAAAAATATAAAATTATTTTTATTATTTAAAAAATATGGGATTTTGAAATATATCTTCCCAAAATCTATATCATGAGATAATAATAGCCTTTATCTTTTGGAAACCAAAATATATATGTCGTTTTATCGATAGTTTTATACAGCAATCTATATATATAAAACTCTTGGTCCGTCTGTCAGTCTGTCGGTCTGTCTGTCTGTTTGTTTGTTCCAGCATCACGTCTAAACCGCTGAACCGATTTAACTGAAATTTTGCCACAGGATACTAAGGAGTCCGGAGGGTGTCATAGGCTATATATGGGCGGGATTGGACAAGGGGGCGTGGTACCTCCCATACAACCTAAACTTTCAAAACGACATAACTCAGCACATACACAATCTAAAAAGATTAAACAAAATAACTAAAATTCACCACACTAAAACTCACCACACTAAAACTCACCACACTAAAACTCACCACACTAAAACTCACCACGCTAAAACTCACCACACTAAAAATTCACCATACTAAAACTCACCACACAAAAATTCACCACACTAAAACTCAACACAATAAAGCTCACCACACTAAAACTTACCACACTAAAAATTCACCACACTAAAACTCACCACACTAAAACTCACCATACTAAAAACTCACCACACCGAAACTCACCACACTAAAACTCACCACACTAAAACTCACCGCACTAAAACTCACCACAATAAAACTCACCACACTAAAACTCACTACACTAAAAATTCACCACACTAAAACTCACCACACTAAAACTCACCACACTAAAAATTCACCACACTAAAACTCACCACACTAAAACTCACCATACTAAAAACTCACCACAATAAAGCTCACCACACTAAAACTCACCGCACTAAAACTCACCACAATAAAACTCACCACACTAAAACTCACTACACTAAAAATTCACCACACTAAAACTCACCAAACTAAAACTCACCACATCAAAACTCACAACACTAACACACACCACACTAAAACTCACCACACTAAAAATTCACTAAACCAAAAATTCAACACACCACATTAAAACTAACTACACTAAAACTTCTACTGGAAAAAACTCTACGGGGAAGAATTCTACCGGGAAGAATTCTACGGTAAAGCGTTCTATGCAGAAGAATTTTACGGCGAAGATTTCTACTGGGAAGAATTCTACGGCGAAATATTCTACTGTCTGAATTGTCTTTGAGAAAAGTTGTTTTGGCGGAGAATTATTATTTGGTTACTACATTTAAAAAACCAATAAAAACTTCCACAGCGAAGCACGGGCCCCTGAAATAAAAAATAATAATGAAGTTTTTTTATATTAATAAAATCGCTTTATATCTATGAATTCACAAAATCTTGGCACGAGTCGTGCACGGGTCCAGCTAGTAAATACATATAAAACAAAAAAAATATTTTGAGTATGCCATCCATTAAAAAGCTTAATTAGTTTCTATTCAATTGGAATACAAATGTTGTGCCAATATTTTGTTTTTATATTTTAAAAAAATATCCTTTGATTTGTATGTGTTTACTCCTATATAAAACAATAGATAACACGGAAAATTGTCGAAAATCCGATTACATATTATTTTTTTTCGCAAACAGTTCTACATGATTGCTTACTCGAAATATTGTTTTGAAATATTTTAAATTTGGACTCCTAGTAAAAATGCACCTCCCAGTACAATTTTCAATGTACTTGCGGCACGTGTTCCCGTTTTTCAAAATAAAAAAAAGTGCACACCTTACTTTTGAGTCCTAATAAACAATCCTAGGGGGTGAGACATGGGGGTTAAAATATATGTGACAGCCTAGTATGTATGTAAAGGGTTTTTCAATAAGAGCGCTACAAAAGTTTTTTTCAAGGGTTTTTCAACAGAGACGCTGCAAAAGTAGAGCGACAGAAGGACAGCAAACGACGCCATATGTCTTGCCGTTCTTTTGACATTTCTTCAATAAGGTTTGATATTTTATGATAGAAAGATATACGAGCCAACAACGAGTCGAAATTATTAAAATTTACTACCGAAATTCGAATTTGTATATCTTTCCATCATGAAATGGAAAACCTTACTGAAGAGAAATGTTATGTATGTATGTATGTATGTATGTATGTATGTATGTATGTATGTATTTATGTATTTATGTATGTATGTATGTATGTATGTATGTATGTATGTATGTATGTATGTATGTATCTATGTATCTAAACTACTTGTCTAGATAAACGTAATTAAGTTAACTTGATTACACATTTTTATTTATAACTCAGTAACCAAACTTAACACAAATGTTTAGAAGAAAATCAAAAATAACATATATTTTTTTGAAAAATTTTAAAATTTGAGTTTTTGAGAAATATCATTCCATAATGTGAATCATGTGATGACATTTAACCTTTGGATCCAAAAATAAAGTTACATGCCATATAAAAGACAATCTTTATACCTTTCAAATACTACCTCAATAGACCTTATACGTGAACTAGTTTTTCAGATAAATGCAATTAAGTTAACCCACCATTGTGAGTTTTTACTTATTTTATCACTTTTTAAGTCGCCATATTTTGGGACCCATATAAGCTAGGGGTCCAAAATATAATAAGGTACAGCATTTGTACCAAATTTAACTTATTTCTGAAGTGGTGGAAGAAATCCGTTCGTTGATTTAAAATGGAATTTCCCAATTCGATTTTTTTTTTAAATATACTTTTTATAAATATTACTTTTTATTAATAAAAAGATGTAATTATAAATAAATATATTATAACACATTTTATTAATTTTTGCATGTCGAGCAAGCATTAAATAACATACAAAATAACTTGATAACTGAGATGTATGGCAAAAATGAATGAAAAATATTTATTTTGATTGAAATTTGGTTTGATGAACAGCATTCTTAAAGATGTAGTAAAATATGTTGTATTTTATATTCTTGCTCATTAATATGATGAAACGTATTCTTCACATAAAAATCATCATATTGAAGAACACTTTTTCGACAGTTACCAAGCGTTCATCATATTTATAATCGCATTCATAACATTGATGTCGATAGTCATTGAATGGTTTTTCAATACAATAAATCATGGTTTGAAGAACTGAATTCATTAATATGATGTACATTTTTTTCTGTGCACAACTTGTAAATATAGCAATTTTTCAAGTACCTACTTTGAGTAACCGAACTAACTAACTTTAAAGACGTACAGATACAAAATATAATTTTCTGTTTTTTCAGAAAACTTTAATTACTATTTTTAAAGCTCAAAAATAATCATTGAATTTTATATTTCTGTGTAAAGATGTTCTATTATCCCGTCAAGAATCAAAAATTTATTATCATATTAAACTAAAAATTGGTAGATTTGAATCCTCTGTTTCTAAATCTGAATTTGAAAATTCCGAGATTTCCTAAAATTTCTATAAAATGTTTGACCGCTTATTGAAATCTGTCCCATCAGGAACTTTGATTACCAAAAATGTAAAACCAAACAAAAGTAAATAAAAAAATATAAAAAAAAAATGTTGTCTCAAAAATAGTAAAAAAAATAAAAAACTTAAAATATATCTGAAAATTCGAATCGTGCATCACGTTTCATTTTGTTATAATGATTATTAATATCGTCAGATACAAATTTTTTTTAGCAAAAATCGTAGTGCAAATTTCCATACGAAATGTCCGGAATTATTCTGTGATTTATTACGAAATAACTACACCCAGAAAAAAAAACCCTCAAATCCCATTAAAATTGGTCAAAAGGATAATTATTGAATTAATAGTATACAAAAAATAAATCTTCTCATATAAACTCAATGGCAATGTCATGGTATTTTCTAGTCTTTAATGGTATTTTCCGATTAAAATCATAATTTATCCTATTGACTACTTTTGATAGTAAAAAACTATTATTTATATAGTATTTTTTTCTGGGTGTATAAACTTTAGGAACAAAGTGTACATATACAAAAATAAAGTAAATTATTTTAGTTATTTTCCTAAATAATAAAAAAATTGTGCGCAAAAAGTATTTTTGGAAATCGTAGTGATAATTTCTATACGGAACTTTGTCCCTTGTTGATTTAATTTCAACTTGTGCTTCTATTAGCAATCTTCCGAGTATCAAAATACATTGCAAAGCGTTTTCGGAAAAAATATATATTTGTTTCGCAACTTTGCAATGGATTGTAAAACAATTGTAGTTTCCCGCAATGTAGTATATTTTGATAATCCGAATGATACCGCGTGCTTGTTTTTGAAGGCACGGACTCGCACTAGGTGATTCGCACAAGCACAAGCCCGACGACTAAATTTTCAGGCAATCACGAGAAGCACGGGCTACTTTTTGCAAATTCTACAAGTCTAATCATATCAGAATGTTTGTCGTGAGACTAATAGAAATATAAAAATGTTCACTTTACTTGTGACAAATATATTTTGAAATATCCCAGATAGGAACATGGTCGCATTATGCCCGAACTGTTAGCGCACGCCTGATAAAAAAGTCGCATTAGTGCGCGCACAGAGTAGCAAACGTGTGTCCGCAATTAAGACTCAATACGATTGCACAAGTGAGAGGCATTTGTGAGTCACATTTGAGCATCAATGTAGTCGCACGAGTGCGTACAAAATTTAAAAAAATCAGTAGCACGAGACGCATATGCGCCTCAATATAGTCGTACGAGTGAGTGAAAATTCTGTGAGGCGCATATGATCCTTATGTAGCTCGCATGAATGCTGAAAAAAATAGTATTCGCCGCATTTGAAACTCAATAGTGCGAGAAAAATCTATGAGCAGCATTTAGCTCGCACGAATACTGTAAAAATAGTATGTCGCATTTGTGACACTCATAATAGCCTCTCGCACGAGTGCGGCCAAAAGAAATACCAAAATTTTTGACAGTATATTTAATATTGAAAATATTTAAATAAAACTTTGTGGTTAGATTATAATCAAACACTTATGCTATTTTCGTTGTGTTTATTACTCTGCCGCTATAAATTGTAAAGTCTAATTTCTATATAATGAAAATATGCTGAACTTTGGAGGTTCATGGAGTACGTCAGCCCACTTTTGGATCTGCATTATCAAAATTCGACCAGAGTGTGGTTGGGTAGATCGATACTGAAATTTATTATATATAGTATATAATCGTGAGACATTTGTTTTTTGAATACTTACATATTTTGTAAGCAGGTTCTGCCAATATTAGGAGCTGGAAATTGTTTTTAATTTGGCTTTGGCCGCTAAATTGCAATTCATCTTTAAAAAATAGTGCCCATGCTCTCAATGCTTTGTTGTAGCCGAACAACTGAGCTGGCATAACAACTCGATACTCAACTGTGTGAGTCTTAAACGTAAAACGGGAGCGCACATTGCGCCGATGCTCAAATTGTTTCCCGAACCATTAAATAACACCAGTTTTAAGATTTTTGTGTGCTCGCACTACACACTTATGTCATGCGCCTGATTTTATTAGATTTTTTTTATTTTTAAGTGCTCGCACTGTGATCTCACTACGTAATCACGTCGTGCGCCCGCACTAATGCGAGTTTTGTGAGTTTTTTGTGCTCGCACACTACTCTCCCTACGCACTCATGTTGTGCGCCCGCACTACATGTGCTCATTTTGCTCATTGAGTGCTATGAAAATTATTTGTATAAACTAAAAAGTAATATTTACAAAACTAAGGAAAAATGAAAAAATTAAAATGAAAAACGCATGGCCTACTAATAAAAGAAACAAATTATGAAAACAATATACTAAATATTTTAAATTTATTCCTACGCTTTCTAATTATAAGAAAAAATTTCGAAAAATTAAAGTGTTTAAACTTTGGTCATTCGGATGTAACACTCGGAAAGAGGAATGTCCGGTATATTCTTGTTCAAACCTCCCCTAGCAGACAAAAGCGTTATTTTGTAAGTTTTATTTAAAAAAATTTCAAAAGCATATTTATAACAGGAGATATTGTCGGAGATCAAAACCGAGCGCCAGTAAATATTATTTTATTATATTTATATAGAATATTATGTTTGGGAGAGACTTTTTTGCGGTGTGCACAAATAATCAGAGCGAGTAGGATTTCTCCTCAATCATTTATACTGTGAACATATTTATATTTAACATAAATAAAAAAAATCCAGATATTTTATTGCAGAGCAAATTTTGACTATATTACAAAATATGATATCAACTCAAAATTTATTAAAAGAAAATTTTTGTTAGCCCATATTTTGCAAAACAAATAATATTTTAAAAGAAGTAATCGGACCCCAATGTTTACGAGTATTCCAAAGACATTTACAAATGTTTTCTCATATCTATACTGAAACTTGAGGACTTACAAAAAAATGTGAACACGAGAACATCACGGCAATATACCGATTTTTTTAAATCAACTATTGAAAATCTTAAACTGTAGCTACACTCAAAATAAAATCTTCTTAAAATACACGAAATCGTTCGTGTATTTTACGAAGAATTCGTGAAATTATCCATTCTAAAAATACACAAAAAAACTTTCGTAACTTTATGACAAAATTACGAATATTAATTGTTTATTTTACGAAACTATTCGTAGAATTTATGTATGAAAGACATTCGTACATTTTACGAAAGTATTCGTAATTTTGACGATAGCATTCGTACATTTATGAAACAAATGATCATTTTACAAATCTTTCGTAAAAAAAAAATTGACGATGAAAATGGCGATTCATAAAAATATGAAACTTTTGACACAAACAGAATTAACACAGAGCACATTTCAAACCTTTTAGTTTTTATAACTATCTATTTGCGCCCGCGATACTAATTAGAATAAAATGCAGCTCCAAGCTGCTATTTGGCGCAGCTGATTTCTGTTTTTACTAATGTTTCGAATGTTTCGTAAAATTCTACATATAGCCTCAAAATTTACAAAAGTTTAGTAATTTTAAGCTCATTCGTGAAATATGTTATTCATTCGTAAAGAAATTGTAATAGAAAATAATATGATGAAAGTTTCGTAATTTAAATGAAATATTCGTAATTTTGTTGTTGTTTTAATTTTACGAATATTGATTCGTAATATATACGAATAGTTGGTAAAAAAATAATTTGGGAAAAAAATAAAAATTACGAAATGTTTCGTTTATTCTTAGAACTATTTGTGTATTTGACGAACTTAAAAATTACGAACTATAATTACGAATTATTTCGTAAAATGTTCTAGAAATTATTTTGATTTTAAACAGCCGCCAACCATAATAAACGATATATATTCTTTTGTCAACACTTTTTCTATTTCCGTTGTTATTTATGTGCAATAACTATCAGATTATCTAAGATTTCAATCAAAGATTATTTCTTTACAATTCTTGCAATAAACTGTACAATTAATATATTAAACCCTAAAGTTTTCATTTGTTTTGCCATTTACACATTACCTTCGTCATTAATACAATCATTCATTTCATCGTTCAATCATTCCACAGCACAATTCTACATTTGTTCTTTCGTTTACATATTCCAGCATGATTTGTTTTGGCAAATTCGCAGTTAATATATCAAAACCCCCTCCCTTCATAGGCACATTTATGTGGGTTTACATGCGTCGTACTACGCCTCGGGTCGTAACTAACACCCCAAACGTCTTCCCCAGATCTATTAATTTCTTTTGCTCAAGATTCCAATCAGATAAACAGCATCAAGTGATTTATTTGGCATTTGAACCTGTGGCTAAATTTGTAATTAGTCATGCCACGTGTGTGTATGTTGTGTATTTCTATTTCAGTGTCTGTCTCACTAAGTAGGAAATGATCATCATCATTGATTTCACTTTTACCAAATAAAATAAATAATTTTAAAAAGGTTTATGATAAACTTTAAATATCCTAACATGTTTCAGATATTTTAATACTTAAAATCATTACAATATCTTGAAAGAACTTGTGCAAGATATTCAAATTTCGAAATAATATTAACATCAGTACAAAAACCAATAATCGATATTCTAACTTTTTATGATCCAGTTTTTCAGTGCAAGTTTAAACTGAAGGCTTAAAATTTGCCATATTTTTAAAACGAGTATAGTTCATGAAATTGGTCAAAATGTCAGACAGAAAGGCAGTTAGTAATCACACACAAAAAAATTCAACAAAAATTTCACCAACTACCTGAATTCATCATATTGATGAATTAATTCATTGAATTAAAATCATATTTTTAAAATGTTTTTCATTATCAATATTGAAAGTGAAACACATTGAAAAAATACGATTTTAGTGCAATGAATGAAATCATCAATATGATGAATACAGGTTGTTGGTTTTTTTTTGTTTGCAGTTAATATGACCTTTTTAATATTTGTGACACATTGACAATGGACGAAATTACATTTAGTTAAAACTACGTTTAATTTGAAAAAGTGACTGAAAAACTGGGCCTATTTCAATTATAATTTTTCAATACAATATAAAAGTTTTAAAGTAAATTCACATATTTTAAGCACAGTCTCAGAAAAGTCCCATTACACAGAAAAAAAATCATGATAATGATGAATGTATTCATACATATTATGAATTTTCTACCAACGACCAGATACATAATATTGATACAATCGTTCATTAAATGACATGTTGATGAATGCATTCATATAATATATGAACTTCTTCATACTATCGTACACATCATAGTAAAGAACGAAATATTTAATACAATGAATTTGAATAGGCATATTGATGAATATAATCATAATATCTATGAATTTGTTCATAATATTTTTGAATATAATATTGATATGATGAATATTGTTGGAGTAATATCTTTTTTAAATTAATTAAATAAATAAATGAATTAATGTTTATAAAATTATTTAAAAAAAATGTTATTAGAAAAAATTATATTTTTAAAAAAAATTTCGAAACAAAAAAATTGAGGAAAAAATTGTACTAATTTTTTTTTTTTTTTTTTTTTTTTTTTGTGAATTAGGCACAATTTATTGAGTTGCCTCTTGACAAACAAAAATGTACAAAAATACAACGCACAACGAAAAGGTATGTTGTATTCAATTAATTGTATTTTTTCATGTTATCCACTTTTCTTAGATAGAGTTAAAAAAACTCAAAATAACTAAATAAAATAATTGAAGAAAAAAATATTATGAGCTTTTTAAACGAAAAAAAAAAATTACTGCATGTTTAAAGTAATGTAACAGACGAAAATTCCAAAAAGTCTTTTACCACAAAATCTAGCACGTCAATATAAGTGAAAGATTTAATTTTCTTCGAATAGTTTGAGTCTAAAGATAATACAAAAATAGTAGTGTAATTATTTATGTCTGTGTTCAAAGCCAAACAGAATTTGTAACGTAACAGGCTTTTTGCATCGATAATCAAATATTATAAATATTTTGTTTTTCTAGCCATAAACCTACTTTTGATGTTTAGGAAAACACTGAGCAAGGCTCTGAGAAACAACAATTACATCGACAAAGGATGAAGAAATTTGAAGATTTCAAGAAACAAAAATCATCTGCCCGGAAGGAGCGGCGAAAGAAAATGAAGGAGAGGGAGAGTGCGAAAATTATTCGTGATCTTTCGTCGCCCCACCAAATTCAAGTGATTGATGGAGCAATCGTCACTATTAACACATCAAAACAAGGATACGATTTATAAATTTTACCGCATTTCACTTTGTAATCACCTATGAGGTACAGGGTATATTATGCAGATATTGAAATGTTTTTATTCTCACATATTTAAATTTCAATCAAGATTAAATTTCAAAAATTGCTGTAATATACTTTATTTCATACATGGTCATCAATTTCGTTAATTCCCATCTGGTTTATTAACTTAAATACTCACATGCATTTATATACACACAGACAACCACCAGTTTATGTTTTCTTTATTTATACTACAGAAAACATTCATTTACATTTGACATAATAAAAAAGCCAGAAGGCAAAACACACACACACATAATAATTAGAGCATAATCATAATATACATTTCCCATCAGCAGTCAAATTTAACTTGTAATGAGGTAATCAATAAAAACCAACGACAGAAAAAGCTAAGTACCTTATTTAAAAACTGTACTTCGTTGCAATGGACACTAGGGCGGATCGAAACTAAATTTTTATTTTTATTTCCAAATGTAATAGGGCTTAAAAGTTACATTATGCTGCTAGAGTTTACCACAAAAAATAGAGTCGAAAAAAATTATGTCCAATATTCGCGCATTGCAGATAAAGTTAAAAAACACTTTAAATACAATTTTTTTATTTTTTTACCATCTACATAAACTTTTTTTTATCGTAATAGACTCAAAAAACTAAAGATTGTATCTATTAATGTCCTCCTAAAATTTCAACAATTTTTAATAAAATCTTACAATGTGCGAGTGTCCTTGAAGTTGAAAAAGTACAAAAAAAAATCGACATTTTCTCGAGTTAAACAATTTTAAAATCGACAAGGGTGAATATTTTGACATATAATTTTCTTTAGGTGTACTGAATCCAAATTTGTTATTGGTAAATTTCTATTTGAAAAAAAATCCTTATGTCTGGTGCTTTGCCCATTATAAATTTTTTTACTGATTCAAGGACGATGCGCGAGTATAAGATTTTATTCAAAATTGATGAAATTTTAGGGAACATTTTTAGATACAATCTCTGATTTTTTGAGTCCATTACGATCTAAAAAAAGTTCATGTAGATGGTAAAAAATAAAAATATGGATTTAAAGTGTTTTTGAATTTCATTTGCAATGCGCGAACACAGGACATTCTTTATTTACGCAAATTTTTTGTAGTAATCTCTATCGGTACGTTTCAAAAAATAGTAGTAGGGCTTAATAGTTGCATTGTGCTGAAACTATTAAGCCCTACTACTATTTTTTGAAACGTACCGATAAGGTGCCAATATCGTGCCGTATTAAATGCTCATGTGTGTTAGTATACAATGGGCCAGGTCGAAAAAAAAATATTTGAAAATCCGCCCCTAAAAAGCTTACCTCTTAAAGTGTCAGAAATATATATATATTTTTTTTTCGACCCCTCCAAAAACCGCCAAATTGTTTTCCGTCGTATCTTCTTTATTTGATGTCCGATTAATACATCGTTGGAAAGATATTGGCGGTTAATATATTTGTCTCATAGGTTTAATTGACCTCAACTTCAATAAGTGATGTTAGTTTTTTCTGATTTCTACCCCCCTAAATGTAATTTTTTTGTCACACTATTAATGGTCTAGTAAAATTATAAAATTTTACAGTTGAAAGTATTTAGATTGCTTCATAAACGAAAAATACAAAGCTATAATGAAAAAACTATTTTGACGGTTTTTGGCGGGTTCCCAAAAAATTTGTTTTTGACACTTTTACGAGATAATCTTTCATTTTAGGAGCGGACTTTCAAATTTTTTTTTTGTATGGAGACCGACCCGGCCTAGTGTACAACCTGTGTATACATGAGAGCTTGAGATTGAAGACCGCGTACGTAATATTGATAAAGGACTATATCGAAACATGTATGCTTGTTCGTTATATTGATTAACTTGTTCGTATTTCAATATTCAGCGCATTGAAAGGACTGAGGAAGCACATGCTTAATATACGTCCAACGAAAAATTGATATGTTATCAATGTCGAATGAGCATATGTCGGAGATATAACCTCATGAAACATATAAAAAATCATTTTGAAGATAAAAATATAAAGTAAATTCTATTTATTATTATAATAATAAGTTGGTTATGCAATGACTTTTTGACAATTAATTTTATTAAATACATTCATAAATATCGAAATTTATGTTAAAGTTAATTTGTAATTTCAAGTTCACAAAACGTTCGAAAGTTCACTAAATATGCAAAACAAGGCTAAAGTTCAAATTTCACAAATCGTCTAGCCAAATACTTATCAAGTATTGTGTATTATTTGATAAATATTTATAAATTTGGTCATTAATTTCAAAAGTTGAAATGCAATTGATATATTAACTTGTCCTCGTCACTTAGTACAAATATTGACATCATCGATTAAAATTATCCGACATTAAATTTTGGGACGAAAACAGCAACAACATTTTTGATACCTAAGAAATAATTAACTGAATTCAAGTTTAATTCTACTTAGTTACTTTTTTGACAACTAAGAAATTATGAACTGAATTCTAGATTAATTCTACTTAGTTACTTTTTTGACAACTAAGTAAATCCTTTTCTTGAAATACAGGATTTGTCGGTTTAGCTGTATATCACTCCGTATACTTCTTGGTTCCTTCTGGATTTTAGAACTTTCTTCCCTACGTGTATTATATCTCATTATTAAGTTTTTGGCCGCGGCTTGTATGGGGACGTTGCACTGTGCGATGCACCATCATGAAAAAGCAAGCGAAACGTGAAAAATAATTCCAGAACCGTTTAGATTTTTGAACCAGAATCGTTATTAAAAATGTGTTGAACCAGAACAAGAATCGGAACACATATATTTTTATACCCTACACTAAGAGTGAAAGGGTATATTCAGTTTGGTACGCCGTTTGTAACACCCAGACGGAAGCATCTCCGGTATGGAAAAGTATATATATTCTTGATCAGCATGACCTCCTGAGTCGATTTAGCGATGTCCGTCTGTCCGTCTATCTGTCCGTCTGTCTGTTGAAATCCCTACTACTTTTAAAATTGAAGAGCTAGATAAATGAAACTTATAACTTAGATTACTAATATACCTACGCTGTATGTGCGAAAAAATTGAGATCGGTCCATTGTGACCTATGATCCGACCACTTATGTTCAAATACCTCATATAAAATGTACATATAAAGATCAATTTTTATGTATACGTGCGTAGGTAAACTTTTTTGGTCAAATATATATTGACATCATGCTCAAATACATGATAATGATGTTTTCCGGCGAAAAGACTTGTGGTTCACAAAAAAAAAATCGAAATTCGGTACACCTACCCATTTGTAAATATGGGTATCAAATGAATGGAAATTCTTCAGCGATTTAATGTTTGTAGTTATTTTCAGGATTCGTATACCCTGGTGACCTATATATCACTTTGAATGGTAACCACACATATGTGTAGGGTATTTATAGGAGGCTTAGACCGACCATAATTTTGATAATCCCAACTATCATAATTACACCTACTTTAAAATTTCCCATGTGATATAACCTTCCCAACTGGTTTTCTGGTTGGAATCGGTACCGCTATTTTAAAAATGTCGGAACCAGAACCGGAACAGATATTATAGTCCCTTTCAGGGAACGCAAAGAACCAAAATCGGAACCGTTATTAAAAATGTATGGAACCGGAATCGAAACCCATTAAATTTGTTGGTTGAAACCGGAATCGGAACCGTAATTTTAAAAATCTTAGAACCCGAACCGGAACCGATATTCCAATAGGTTTTAGTTCCTGTAATAAATAATTCAAAAATTAAGTTTGATACTGTTATATTCTCTTAAATCCATAAGTAAAACTAAAGCAACAGATTTTTAACAAAAGATTAAAATTTTTATTTTCTGAAGCAGAAAATAAAGTTTTTTTTAAATTGGGGTAGAACTATAAAAAAAAAATCTTTAATGGGCGCGTGCCTGATTTTGGAGGCACGCACACGCACGGGCACGACACCAACTAGCACGCACGGAGATTTGCACGCACAAACTCATATTTTCGAGCGTGACACGAAAAAAGCACGGCATGCGCCCATCTCTACTACAGTCCTCTGAAAAATTTAGGACGAGCTCTCATACAAATAATAAAAAATAAATAATTCAATAATGCAGTATAATTAAAATGTTCCAGAATATTTTTCTAAAAATATTGTAAAAAGCCAACACGGATGTTTCATCAAAAATAAAAAAAAAACAGTGTTTCTATTTTCAAACAGAATTCGGCATGTTTTTTACAATAGCTTCCGCGAATTCCTTGCCTACGCTATGCGATATACTGAACCAATGTGGTACTGAACCTGGATCGTTTGAACTGCTTCAACGGTTCAGTTATTGATGGGGCCACTTGTATTTGCAAGTTTAAACCTATTTTATATTTATACCATTGCATATATGAATAAAGATTTTTTAATAAAAATTAATAAAGGAAATAATAAAAGTTTAAAATTAAAAAGGAAATATATAAATTATTATTTTTTCAGCGAACATCGGAACATCAATGAGAAATGGCACAACAAGAAAATTTGAATAGAGGTTTTCAATATATAAATGGAAATCAATCTACAACAGGACAATTAAGTGTATCCTGTGGTATTGACAAAAACCACTTAAAAAAAAGGAAAGTTAACAAAAACTTAGAATGACATGGATAGAATATGCATTCTGAATTTTGACCAAGGCATGATAGCAAAACCATCACTTGTTTATAACGAACAAGATGATACACACAGAGAAAAAACTGTTAAAAATTAACAGTTACAAACTGTTATCCTATTTCATTAATAACGACACTTTTACTTGTCGGTATGTGTCTTAAACTGTTAAAACTGAAAAAATATTTAACGAACAATTTTTGTCAATTTATTTATTTTTTTGAGAAATATATTTTTATAAGAAAATCATTAAAAACGGAAGTGCAGAAATTTGTCCATAGTTGTATGAGCTACAATCCGATATTTTCTTAAAAGCGTTAGCGCTGTAAAATACATCAAAAGAACAGATTAGGTTCGTAATAAAACATAATACATAAAAAGCATTCTTGACACCTTTTTCTTACATGAGACCGCGGCATTTTTCTTTGCTTTATCCAACATGGATGATCTACAGCTATTAATCATACACACCTTGTTCCAATTGACTTGGTATGCATCACTGCTGGGATCACGCTCTTCTTTATTTGGAAATGACGTTCTTTCCATGTGCCTTTCCTAAGCCTAAACCTTCCACCTAAAGCCTAAGACTGCGAAAATAATAAAATAAGTATTTTAAACAGTTGAATGACAGTAAGCTACTGTCAAAATAAAGGCGACAGTAACAACTTTCGATTTAATCTAAGAACTGTAGTCCATAAACCTGAAATTTCATTCAAACGACACCTTATACTGTTCTTTCAACATTTTTTCAAATATAACTTACTACGTGTTCCATTTCAGCACTTAAAACTGTCGAAAAACCTCCCAAAACGACAGTTAATTTCTGTGTGTGTATTATTGATCATTTTGAAGATTTTGGAATTAATACAAGAAATTCCAATTTGGCTTATTTTACACTTATTTTCTTAATAAAAGGAGTAACAAATCCATGGCAATATGTGACCAAATCTGTTTGCAATGCAATTACACTAATTCAAGACCAACATATATTGGGGAAGATACAGATTATGTAAATGCAACAAAAATATTTATTTACAAATTTAATGAAGCATTTGAAATAATGATTTTTTTTTTTTTCGGAATATCTACTAAGATCCACAGCACTCAGACAGACTATATCCATTGTACTGTGAAATCTATTCCCTACAATTTTGTGGTTAATATCACCACGAGCGCCCATGCCAAAGCCGGGATTCGAACCCGAGACCTTCAGAATGCAAGTTCAGCGCGCTACCTCTGGACTGCTGAGGCCGGCTAATTATGAATAGTCAAATACCCATTAAATCTATTCCAGAAAGCCTAACTAATTATGCTACATATCTTAATAGATGTGTACTAAATAAAAGTATTAACTTATAATATTAATGCTCTTCAAGCACTTTTGGAGGACTTATGTCATACTGAAAAAATAGATAACATTATTCTTCCACGCCTTACCCAGGATGAATTGGAAACTTTTTTTATCGACCATAAGAAGAAAGCAACGACAGCTACCCCAGACAAAAAATATGCAAGGAAACTGGTATTATAGAAGTAGTTTTGAGGAATACTCACAGGAATATGGTAGGAAATACACATTGCATAGCAGGCATTTTGAATTTATGAAAACAGCCAGGCTTTTTAAATCAGCTTTTACGCAGGAAAATGGTATGTTCAAGCCTACCCCTAACAGGCAAATGCATTTTTCTGTAAGTTTTGGTTTTGAAGTTTTGAAAGGTATCTTTATAGCTAGAATATGGAAAGGAAAGGTAGCCTGTGAGTAGCAGGCAATACAAATTATATAGGAATTTCTGTTTTTAAAGCTTGATCAACAAGTTGTCAACAGAAAATTTTGTCTACAAATATTAAATTTGCCTTCAAAATTTTTCAGTATTGAAAAATGTTGTCATTTGTAGACATCGGTGTTTATTTCCATCGTTTTTCTACGTGAATTATTGTTATAAAAATAATAAAATGCCGAAGATTATTGCTGATATCAACATTATCATCAAAAGTGCCCAGCAAATGGTTCTAACCGTCATGACGCCTGAAACAAAAACTTGCTGTACAAAAACAAACACATGTTTTTTTTAATACACACGTGTTTTGTTATAGCTTCCTTCAATCACTTTTTTAAGTAAACTTGCAAACACAAGAACAAATAATGCGGAGTTCCTTCAGAAAACATAAGCGAATCCAGCAATAGAGAATCGAAGCGTTTGTGGTTTTCGCGAAAATATAACAAACTAAATTCGTCGGTGTTATTGTACAACAAGAAGTTTTTGGTACTGTGGGATGGACGGTCACTCATGATTTATATTATAGTTTATGCTCCCTACCTTTCACTAGCATTTTGCTTCCAGCATATTGCCTACTTTACCCTGCTTGTGCCTACCATTTTGCTTACACTTGTTTGGCTACCATACCCTACATATTCCTGCCATTTCCCTAACAATTTTGTTTTCATGCTATAGCAGGGAACTAGCAGCTTTTGTCCACATTCCCACCTTTGCCTACCTCAAAGCTTCATATAAAATGTGATTTCAATGCGTATAGGTAGCTTGTTTTCCTGCGTGTTTAGAACATTTTCCTGCTTAAAATTTTGTCTGGGATAATGAAATGAAAATTTTGTATAGTAGTCTGCTACCTACTAATACGAAAATGCAGGAAATTACCAATGATGTGGAAGTAAAATGAATGTTGTAAAAGTGTCAAAAATAACCAAAAACATTTTTTGGGGCCCATCAAAATCCGCCAAAATCGTTATATTCGGTATCCTTGCGTCCTAATTAGTAACTCAAAGAAGTTTGATTTCTAAATTCGAACAAATAACTTTATTTGGGTTAATGTTGAAGTTATGTGTCTCCATACAAAAAGTGAAAGGTATTTTTTATGGCAAAGGGGGTCTTGCTCATCATCATTTCCTGCGTCGTTATTAATATTGTTGATTTCTGAGTGTTAAACATTAAATTTTTTTAAATTGTTCCTTTAAATTGAATTATTAAAAAATCTGGCGACCCCCTTACCGATTGGTAACATATATTCTACATAATAAAATTAATATAAAAAATGTATATACAATTTTTTTATATAAATTTGTACATTGTTTTAATTTTTAATAATTCACATAGAAATTATCAAAATTATCTTAAATTTGAAAAGGCACACAATAACAGCGCAGACCTGACACCTTCTAAATCCTGCCCCATTCTACATCCACCCAGTACAAATGGCCATAACTCATGCATTTCGTGATTTATTTCCTGCATAATTTCCGCGTGGCCTTAACACAATTTCCGCTCAATATCGCGCTCACAACTGGAGCACAACAGCGGCAATAACAACACTGGAAATTGGAGCAGAAAAATGCCCACGTTTCGCGCAATAGTGCCATAAATAACAATTTAACTGAAAAATATAACAAAACTCGCTCGCGCGCTCATTATTAATTAATCAAATGGTACAAATTTCTGGGTGGGCGTCGGAAATCAGATGATTGGACGGAATTTGTTCATTTTTAATTGGGTCCTGTTTAAAGTTATACAAAAGGCGCACGAAAGTATGCAGACTATGCACACGCACAGCGACGTTTTGTTTAAATATTTGTGGAAATGTAAATTGGAGATCTAACACATCAAAGTTGAAAAAAGTTGAACATTTTCATGGGTTGTTTTAAGTTTATTACTCGAAAATAAATTATGTAACGCTTCCATAAACATTTTTCATTATCAGAAAAACATTAACTGCAGAAAAATCTAAAATATTTTGTTTCGTGTTAAGACCTAGTACATCAACATTACATGTATACAGAAATAAATAAATGTACAAATATTTCAATTAAAGAGTTTATTGAAAATAAAAATAAATCAATCATCCTTTGTTATTTATTCGAAAATAAAAAAATAATATCAATATTAGAAATCAGAAATTAACACTCCACTAAATGTAGTTAATTAGAGCATTATTGAAAATATGAATATTTATTTGAATCAACGCACAATAAAATTTGATAAAAATTTATAATTTTTTCAAAACAGGCTTAGCTTTTCATAAATATTTTCATTTTTATCATTTTTTCAATAAATAAAAATTCAAATTTTGTAATTTTAAAAGTTTTTTTGTTAAAGCAGTCTCTGAATTTATAATTTGTGCATGTTATTCGGTATATTTTAATTATACCCTACACCTATGAGGTACAGGGTATATTAACTTTGTGCATATATTGTAACGCCCCTTAGGAGGCGTGTCCGGTATGGAAAAGTATATATATTCTTGATCAGCATCACTACCCGAGTCCTTTTAGCCATGTCCGTCTGTCTGTCTTGCTGTCCGAATACAGAATAACTTGAGAAATACTGATCAGAATGCGATGAAATTTCGTCTCAATATATTTCAACCAAAAGTAGGAACTAAGTTTGAAAACAAGCCAAATCGGTCAACGGACACGCCCACCTCCCATACAAGTCACTTTTATATAACTTTTCGGAACTAATAACTCGAAAAGTATTCAAGGTATAGTTATCTATATATATAAAAATGAAATGTCCTGTGTGTGCCAGAGCATCACGAGAGAACGATCCGACGGATTTACCTGATTCTTTTTGTATTTTGTTCGTGTCAGTGCAATAGTGGTTTAGGAAAAAAGAAAAGTCGGAAAAACCCAAAGGAAAAGCCGGAAAATCGAAAAAACCTTAATTTGATCCTAGGAACATGAAATTTGGATACGGTGTTCCTCTCCCGACGTAAGCGCCCATTACGAAAGGATTTTTGAAATTCGCCTCCTAAGGTATAAAAATGGGTGTGACAAAACTGAACGTTTAATTCAAAATATCTGTGTAATTAAGATTGCCACAGTCATGAAATTTGACTCACAAATGTAAATTGTTGTTGTTTATAATTTGTCTAAATGTGGGCGGAATTTTTTTAAAGGGGCGTGGCTCCTCCCATATAACCATAACTTATAAATTCGATAGCTCCTGACCTCCTAAGAGCAGAGTTATAAAAATGGAAATAAAGCTTCATAATAAAAATATCAATAGTCCCAGGTAAATGGGGCGTGGCACCTCCCATATAAGCAAAACTTTAATATTGCTATAACTACACCTACTAAAAGCAGAGTTATAAAAATCTAAACAAGTGAACATATTAAACATTGTAATCGTCACATAGAATGTGGGCGTGTTTGTAAAAATGGGCGTGTCACCTCCCATATAACTAAAGCATTAAATATATGCTATATTTCCTAACATACTAAGAGTAGAGTTTCAACAATCGAAACAAAAGTTCATATTTAAAACTCCAATCGTCACGTGTAATGTCGCCGCGATTAAACATGGGTGTGGCGGTAAAACTTTCAAAATGGTATAACTCCTGACCTTCTAAGGGTAGAGTATATAAAACTCCAATCGTATATATAGAGTATATAAAACTCCAAAATTACTATATTTCTTTACATACTCAGGAGTAGAGTTATAAAAATCGCAACAAAGGATCGTATTAAACCTTAATATTCTTCATATAGAATGTGTGCATTCCATACAGAAATATATATATGAAAATACATATTGGAACATAACTAAAATATCTCAAATCCTTATACACCTTCTGAAGAAAAAGTAGCTTTCAGGTTGCTCCGGTATATAACAAAATGTCACAACTCAACACACACGAAGTACACAATGTTTATATTTACACAAATTTATATATATAGTGTGTAAAAATACCATAATTCCATTAATTCATCCACATTTCTTAAAATTTCACGTCAAAAATTTCAATTTGAGTATTATTATGCCATGTTAATAATTTTATAGCAATTAAACCAATTATTCGCATTAACTTATTTATGATCAGAGCCAATGTGGTAAAAAATATCATCACAATATCATTTCCGTATTAGGAGAAATTACATGGCAAAAAATTACCATATTTATTCTAATTTCATACATTTGTGTATTTCGTTGGAAATGTATTCCAAGAACCCCGATATATATTATACGTAGTAAGTTTTTTCTAATCACAATCAATGTTGCATAATATACAAAATATATTATCCCGATTAAGAGAAATTACATGGTAAAAATTACCATTTTTTTTTTAATTTCATACATTAGGCCTTTCTTTGTAAATATATTCCAAGGACTGCAGGCGATATCCATCATTCACACAAACTTATTTCAGATCACTATCATTGTGGTCAAAAATAAAAAATAAATCTTACCGATATCGGATCAGATTATGAAAAATCAAATGTGAAAATTTCCAAAAAATAATCGAAGTTTAAATATTTCTACAAATTGTTTGTGAATCAATAGAAAACATTTTGTAATGCAAACCTATATCTTGATATTTTTTTATTTACAAAAAAAAAATAAACGAAATGTACTGATTTGTTATGGAGTTATATAATATTGTTCAAAAAAGTTCCTTTTTGTCCACCGTGCGATTCATTAAAAGATGCATTAAAAAGAAAAAAAGGGGCGTAAATGTATCCAAACTTTATAAACGATATAGTTCTGCTATTACAAAAACTTAGCGCGGGCGAAGCTGTGCACGGCTCCAGCTATAAAATTTAAAAGTATTGTTAGAATTCACCTATAAATGTGTGGTGCAAAAATGGGCGTGATCCGCCCACTTTTTTTTTCATTATTTCCCGGGTTTTCATAGTGGAAATTTGATCCGTAAATTATTAAAATCAAATTTATGAAATATTAGCCTTTCAAAATTTTAAATATAGGCGTGGTCCGCCTAATTATATTTTTCAATTTTTTTTTAGTTGTTTATACTTTTATATAATTTTTTTAATATATGGGGTTATCAGACGTAAATTTCTGATGTATGAATAATATTCTGAGGGTGGGGAGGTTCAGCATAATTAAAATCTTTAAAATTAAGGTATGCAATTAAATATCCCACATTAATATCCCCACCAAAGGTGTAGGGTATTCCATAGTCGGGCCCGACCGACTATAAAAATCCGCCCCATGTGACCTAACTTTCCCAACTCGTTTTTAAATTATCCTTTGTAGTTTGAGGCATTAATATTACAAATAAAATTATAATAAAAATTATTAATTTCACTGCACACAAAAAATAAACCAAAGTTAAGACTAGCCAAACGCAAAAAATATAAAGTATAAGGTGTACCTATTACACCGTGCGACAGTACTTTGCACACTGGGCTTCTGCTACAAGATTCCATCCTTGCTTTTTAAAAGTGACTCAAAAAAAATATAAATTTTTCTAAATATTTAAAAGTGATTTGCAATTGCACTTCAAATGCAAGTAAAACCCGGTTTAAAGCGGTTTTCGAATTCACGATCAATGGGGTTTCTGCTACAAGATGCATTCAATTGTTTTTGAAAGTGACGCAAAAAATATATTTCTTGAAATTATTTCATAATATGGTACACACTTGCATTTTAAATGCATTTTAAAAACGCAAACGAATTGATCCAGAAAAACGGTGAACGCACATATCCTTGGATTGGTCTCTAGTTTTACGTTCATATCGATTTTTTTAAGTGTGCAAAATTTTTTTGATTTATGTAGCAAGATGTTATATATTGCACACAGAAAAAAAAGTTCATAAATTTCTGAATTTGTTCATAAATTTTATGAATTTTCATGCCAAAGGGGTGAATGTGCAATTTTTGACATATGCGTTTTTTTACATTTTTGAATGTAGTTTATCCTCAAGTATGCTGTGCCAAAATCGCGTGCATTTCGTTGGATATTTCTAGATACAAAAGACAAAACCAAAAGGACGATTTTGAAAAATTGAAAATCTTGTCATGCCAAAAGGGCGAATCTTTTCGTGTTTTCGCCATAACTTTTTATTGGTATAAGATAAAATAGTGGCGTAAATGCATTTATTGTTTGCTTTCAAAGCGATTTGCATCATTAATTAAAAAGATTTTGCCAAACATTAATTTGTCATTTGTTATTTGCAGGAACATTTGTTTGGGAAATACTTGCAATTAATAATGCAGATCGATAGGTGCTTTGAAAACATAAACAATAATTGCCTTTTCATTACTATTTTATCTAGTACCATTAAAGACCTATAGCAAAAAAACAAAAAAGATTCGCCTTTTTGGTATGACAAGATTTTCAAGTTTTCCAATTTCTTCGTTTTTTTACTATAATTTTTTATTGGTGCAAGATAAAAGAGTGGTGTATAGATATTTATTATTTGTTTTTAAAGCACCTATCGATTGGCATCATTATTTAAAAGTATTTTGCCAAATATTTTTTTCCTGCAAATAACAAATGGAAAATTAATGTTTGACAAACTATTTTTAATTAATGATGCAGATCGATAACTGCTTAAAAAACAAAAAATTAATGTTATAGGATAAAAAAAAAAATATTTGCGTTTTGACCAGGTTATAGTTTCACAAAATTATTTATAATTCAGGATGTTGTCCAATTCTAAAGATATTTTACATACGTCATAATAATTGACAAAAAAAAAAAAAAAAAAATGAAAAATATGTAAATTTTGATAATTTTTAAAGCACTTCAAACTTTAGATTTTGATTTCCCAACATTTTTAAAAATGCATATTCGCCTCTTTGGCATGACAGTGACGATACATTCAATTAAGAATATATGAATTGTTTCATATGAACATACGAAGAAAATTGTGTTTTTTTTATTAAAAGTATGAACATTTACATTTATTTGACTGTAATATAGGATTCTGAGGCAACCCGTTCAAAGTAATACATTTCTGTAAAGTTGAATCCTACTGATTTAAAAATTTGTTGGAATTTCTATGAAAAATTGGAGCTAACCAACACATTTTCATAGAAACATTTTTCTATACCGCGCAGTAAATGGCAAACCTACGAGAGTAAAAATATTGCCTATGAAAAGCTCTCACCCGCCGTTCGGATTCGGCAATAAACTGTAAGTCCCTCCACTTTGAGTACAAATATAACACGCACAGCTCAAAATGGTGAGAGAGCTCGGCTTAAGTTCTTATAGGACTGTAGCGCCAAACTATTATTATTATAATTAGTCCAATAAGATACAATTTCGTTCTTTTTTAGTACAACATAAAATTATTTATCATTAAAATGCCGAATTTTGTCGTTAAAAAGTTACAGAATCGCCCTGACAATAACAATATTTTCACTATAATTAGAAGAAACTTTGCGTTTCCCACTTTACTCCTGAAAATGTTTCCTACTTTACGCCAATATCGCAATTTTAACAAAATATTTATGAAATGTCAAATTATTTTTAAAAACCCGTTTGTATTTCACTAGATAAACAATATATGATTATTGTAAACAACCCAACTTATTAAAAACTACAAAAATGTTGATCGCAAACAGCAGCACTCTAAAAATACTTTAAAAAAATATTTTTTCATTTCTTCTCGAAATGCAATAAAAAGGAATTAATTTGATTATAATTATGGATAAAAATACCATATCAAGAAGCACTTGACAATTATTTTTGTAGGTTTGCTTAATTCTTGTTAGTATCTAGAAGGCCTTCAAATAGCTTTAGACACTCTACGCTTCTTATAGTAAATATGTTTTACAAGTTTTTTTTATTTTACATTTTGATTTTTTTCTAAAACTGAGTGAATTTAGTTTTATAAAGTTTACTTGTTAGTTTATAGATATAATTATCATAGCAATCGTTGATATTTTTTATTATTTTTTAGTTTTCATTTTGACTTATGTTGATTTATAGAATCAAAACATTTTTGAAAGTGAAACCGAGCTGTCAACATTTTTATAAGTGAATTTGGAAATATTAGATGATAAATTTACACCATTTATTTATTTGTTGGACATGCATTTATGTTTAATGTTTCCAGCAACAGTTTAATTGTTGGGTCAATTTTATTTTTCCTAATTGGAATTTACAATTAATTTTGAGTATTAGAACCTTAAACCAATTTTCGAATTATTTACGTCAAATATTTGACACTTTTTGTGCATTCATATCTATAGTGAAAAAATATATGTGTAAATGTAGCAAAACATTTGATCAATACAATTAATTTTTAATTGATTCATCGCCTTTTCATACGATTCAAAATTTAACAAAAAGTTTCATCAATACAATTAAATTATTTGTTGAAACGACTATAGAATAATTGTATTGATTAAATATTTAATCATATTAATTAAAAAATTAACAGAAAAAAACAAAAAGTTACATCAATCATCATGTACAGGTTTAGGTTTACTTTTATTAATTATTACATTAACACTACCTCCTTCAATATCTGTAGCTTTTCCCGCGAAAAAAAATCTTCATATTTAATATTAATTAAATCAGCAGGAATCGCTGATTTCTTTATATTTCATTGATTTTAAATTAAAATCATAATATTGAGGATCTAATTTATTCCAAAGCATTGAACAATATTGATAATTGTACATTAATGACACAGCTTGAAACTTGATCAATTCGAATTTTCTAAAAATATAAAAATTGATTGAATTAAATAATATTATTTTTTTTTTTTTTATCCTTCCCGAATATATTTTTTCCTTCAGAAAGTTTTATAGCATCTTATATTGATCTATTAAAAATTTGAAGTGCATTTTGCATTAAAGCTAAACTGGTAATCATCAGTTGGAATTTTTCTTGAATTCTTTCTTTGCTGCATACGTATATGCTGAAAGTGACATAGTGTGGGAGGGGATACAAGTCGGAATATTTCGCGGATCTGTGATCTTTCCATAGCTTTCCTTCTTCATGAATGCCTTCACGCGAAACAATTGTTCATATTACCTTCATTCCGAAGTTTTTGCAGTGGACGATTTTGTTTCTCTATTACTTCACTAATCGACCAAGGCGTACCTTGGGGAAAGACTTCAACGAATAAAATATGTTTTTCCAATATTCATATTTTTTTTATCCTCAAAATATATTTTATCAATTTATCAATCCTTCATTAATACGAGCAAACTTATATATTTTTTGTTTTTCGAATTTCGAAAACAATTTCTGTTTAATTTCTTAAAATTTTTACTTGCGTCAAGAATGAAAAACTTAATTTTCTAATAGAATTTAGATTACTTTTTCCAATATGAAAATTATCGCATAATTATTTAATATTAGGAATACTTGCAGGAATATTTAATTGCTTGCCGTTTTCATTTAATTGTTATAATTTCATTTCAGAATATTTAGAGTATGTGGATTATCATTAAAATTATCTACAAATATTTCAATATGCATTTTGCTGATATTTTCTCCTTTATTATGAGTTTTGAATTTAAGTTGTAGCTGTTTCCAGCTTTTTGCAAGTACCGAACAATTTAGTTCTCAAAAAAAAACACCTTTTATACTGCGTATGTAAGTGCAAACTTATTTATTTCTGGCAATACTTCATCGTCCATTTCTTTAATCGATGGAATGGTCAATATTTCATCGTCTATTTCCATATCTGTTGGAATAGACACATTTCAACACTTTTCTGGTGTATCGTCAATCATCATTTTGAGGTGATGTACACTTATTTTGCCATTTTATTTCTTTTTAAATGAAAGGTAGGGAGCATATACATATAATCTAGATCATGGGTGACTATCCTTCCCACCGTATCATAAACTTCTGGGTGTACATACAACAGCACGCAAAAAACTGTTCGATTCGCTGTTTTTTGAGGCGCATATGTTTGCTGTTTCATTTGCAAAAGAAACTTTGCATTGTTATTGTGTTCGCTATATCGCTACATAAGTAATTGAAGAAAGCAATAACATAACACACGTGCGAATTACTGTTTTGTACATTAAGAAGTTTTTGTTCTGGGCGAAAATTGCGAAAAGAGTCACTAGCTGGGCACTCCTGATGTAGATGTTGATATCCGAATACGACAAATTTTAACATTTTAATACCATAATTATCGTTCTAAACCGACGTAAACGCACACCATTCCTTAATATACTACAAATATACTAATATGCGACGTATCATATTTATTTGCAACGAAACAAATAACAGCCAACAAATTTCAATACTGAAAATTTTAAGGCAAATTTGATATATGTAAATAAAATTTTATGTCGACGATCAAACTTTTAAAAATCAAAAACGACAATTGCTATACAATGTTTTTGCCTGCTACTACAGGCAGGTTGCCTTTTTCTTCTATTTTCCTGCTATAAAGATTCCTTTTATAATTTCAAAACTACAATTGCAATATAATGTTTATGCTTGCTAGCCCAGGCATATACATTATAGGAAAGTGGTAGGAAACACGCAAATATTTTTTAGGAATGTAAATCATATTTTCTGTCGCTATAGGTAGGAAAAGGGTGGGAATCGGGACAAAAGCTACCTATTTCCAGCCTATTTTGTGAACGAAAACGTGTAGACTGAGATAGAGTGAGGGTATGGCAGGCAGTGGTATGAAATAGGTATTTTTAATCGAATGCTAGCAGCAAGAAGAAGAGGTTTGAAGAAACTTATTTTTGTTGATATATATGAGATCGATTCTTCTTCCTTTCGAACTCCTTTCTTAATCTATTATTATAGTAAAAATACACTATACATACTGACGGTTTTATTAGATCATTTTCGCACACTGTAAGTTAAAAAATGACTATAAAATATATATAGTTGTAGACATTTTATCCTATTAAATTTAAATAAAATTTAACATACAAATAAGTTGAAGTGATGTATTTTCAAGCGCGGATCCAGGGGAGGGGCGAGGGGGGCGATCTCAAAAAAAAGGCGCACTTTTTAATTATTCAAACAAATTTTAAAAAAAAGCAACATGAAAAAATGCATCTAATTTCCAAATTTTGCCCTTTTTAAAAAGAGCAGAAACTATAGCAAAATTTGCAAAAAATCATAGAATTGCAAATTTTCCACCTTTACAGAAGGGCGTAAAATATAGAAAAATACACAAAATGTTCAAAAAAGCATAAAATTGCAAATTCGCCTAATTTACAAAATTTTTGCGCCTCTATAGAAGGGCGCAAAATATAGAGAATGGCACAAAATTTGCAAAAAATCATAAAATTGCTAATTTTCCACCTCTACAGAAGGGCGTAAAATATAGAAAAATGCACAACATGTTCAAAAAAGCATAAAATTGCAAATGTGCCTAATTTACAAAATTTTTGCGCCTCTTTAGAAGGGGCAACATTTTCAAAAAAGCATAAAATTGCAAATGCGTCTAATTTACAAAATTTTTGCGCCTCTACAGAATATAGAAAAAGACGCAAAATTTACAAAAAGCATAGAATTGCAAATATTCAGAATTTGTAGGCCTTTTTAAAAGACCGGAAACTACAAAGAAACGCGCTAAATTTTCAAAATAATAAACACAAAATGGAAAAAGCGCCTAAAATGCAGAATGTTTGCGGCTTTTAAAAACATTGCAAAAATTAGAAAAAGTCGCCAAGTTTTCAAAAAAAAAAAAATTAATTTACAAAGTAAATATGCGTCATTTTCATTTTGTGTTTGTTTTGATAATTTTGCTCTTGTAAAGACGATAAAATTCTGTAAGTTATGCGCTGCTTTAATTTTGATTGTTATTTGAATAGTTTACGCCTTTTTGAGCTTTTCTCTCTACATTGCGCGTTTGTGTAAAAATTACTAATATTCTGTAAATTACCTTTTTAATTGTTCATTTTTTAAAATTTGCGACTTAAAAAAAACTTTTTGATATTTTAATCTATGTTAAAATTGCCCAAAATAGCGGGTAACTTTTAATTTAAAGTTGACTTTAAATTGTCTGCGAATATGCGCCATTGTGTTTTGACAAAGATTCTGAAGAATACACAATTCGAGTTTTTAATATTTTGAGATCTATGTCAAAATGTCCCAAGACAAAAATTTTAGGCAGGGTCGAGGCAGTTTATAAAATTTTTTTGACATATTTTAAAAAGAGATAGGCGGAGTTTGTATCACAAGCTGTCTGCCCGAACTGCCCGATCCCGAAATATGCCGTGAATCTATCATTAAAATTCCACAAAATTTTACAACCTGCTATACACTTCCCAAAATATTCCATTTATCTGCGGAAATATTCCTAAAAAATGACATACATTTTGTCTCGGGGTATCAATATTAAATCGAATTTAAACATTATAAGCGCATAACCATAAACAAGTTTAGACAACTTTAATAATTCAATAAAAAAAAAATTCGACTTTTTTAGAATTTTTGTATAGAATAAATTGTCAAATAGATGATTTTGAATTTAAATTTGACTTTAAATTGTCCATACTAATGCGCCATAGTTGTTAAAAAATATACATATTTTTTTGTATATCTTCGTTGTACAACTATAAGTCCAAATACCGTTTTTGAAAGTTCGATAAAAATTCGACAATTCCCAGTTTTAGATGTGTTGGTGTATTTTTCATAATTAAAAATCAAATATCCACAAAATATAGTGTTTAAGTATGTCCAATGTAAATTAATTTAATAATTGGTGAAGTAACTATTATCTTTTAATTCTTGAATAAATGGTACAAAAAACTAGGTTAAATATCAAACTTAAGTTTGGTACAAATGCTACAAATGTTATACTTAAAAAAAAATCAAATTCAAATATTTTTGGATTTCGAAATATGCTGACTTGTTAAGTGAAAATAATCATTAAAAATACATTGTGTATATCTGAAGTAGTTTTCCAACGAGATGTCGGTATTGATCACCGTTTATATAATACACAAATTGAATTTTGTTTCCAAAGGGTACTGAGATATGTACACCTTCCTAAAATCAGAGACCAAAAATAATTAATTTTTTCAAATTTATATGTAAAAAGTCATTTTAAGAAATTATGGCACTGTAAAACAAAGGGTACCATTGATAACAGTCGATGAACATTTTTAATTTATGGTCTTATTTTTATTATAGGACTACTATCCCCTCTCTTTGGGTATCAGACTAAATTGGGTCGCGGTCGGACTTGTGGTACCCCAGATAAATCGAAACCTTATACACCTACCTATATGAACATGTAGGTACTGAAATGAAAGATATTGATCTCACGATTAATATGTTTTTATGTTCATGATCCGATAACCACAGTAACCAGGACCCTTTTTAGTTTTAGATACAAGTGTGGGTACCCAAACGAACAGAAATTTCATCATGAGTCTATTATACACTTTCGTGTTTATGTTTTAAAAAATTTAATATTTTATAAAAAAATTTCGTCTGCGGCGCTTCTTTCATATAACTTCCCAACGAAATATTATAATTAACTGTTGGGCCACTTCTAGAAAATTTAAAAAAAGCGTTTCAGTGTTACCTATTCATTTCAAAATTTTCTTCGTCATTTTGATAAATAATTAAATATTTTTCTCAACAATCAGCATTTTATTTTAATTTTATTTTTTACATAATTACAAATCCTTATCGCTATGGTTGTTAGATCATAAAAATAACCATATAATTACAAATGTGGCATTATTACCTCTCATTTGAGTACCTATATGACCAAATATGTAGGTGCACCGGATTTCTATTTTTCTAGGGTATCACAGATCCGTCCGCACCCTATATTTTTTCATGTTTAAGGAAATAAAACTGTTGATTTAAAGAAAAAAAGCTGGTTTAAAGAAGTACAGTTGTGTATAATTCATTATTCACTGTATTTGATGAGGAAATAATAAAAAGGGTGCAAAATAAATTTTTGGGGCGCATTTTAGAAAAAAATGGAAAAAAAGGCGCAAAAAATCAATCGGCCCCCCAAATCATACTTCTGGATCCGCCCCTGTGTCTTTTTCCATTGTTTTTTTTGTAAGATCCTTTCCTTCCTAATCTTCCTTACCGATTGACTTATTATATTTTCAAAAGCGATATTATTCACAATTTGGATTTGTTTTTCCATCTGTCCAATCATGAATTATAAATAATAAATCATAAAATGTATTGCAGAACCTATTCTAATTACTCATGACTTATGAATATATTATACATACAACATGACTAATAAACTGATAATGGGTTTGTATGGAACAGTATTTGGGCCATTCCACACCAAATCGACCAGCGGCTGGAACTCACCTTCTTAGATTTCAATGAAATTTGGGCAGCTGATAAAACTTATTGACATATGCATTGACCATTTTTTTTTATTTTATTCGACCACTACTTCCAGAGATACAGTGGCTCAAAGTTATACAAAATGGGACAAAAATCACTTTTGTGTAGTTGTTTTTTATTTCAATGTCTCCTTAAGTAGAAATGCTAGAAACTCGGCTGATGGCTCGTTTTGAAGCTAATAGAACAGGCTTTTAGAAAAATTAAGTTGTAAATTCTAATCTATAACATGTGGCACGTGGTCATTATCCTTGCATTTCAAAATTTATGTCCTTAAAAAGAACCCTTTTAAAAATTCTGAAAAAAAACGTGTAATTTGGTTGATTTAATATAAATGTTCATGCCAAAATTGAAGATGGTATTCTGATAGCATCATATTTTAAAAATTTATTTTCTAATTTTTTTCAAATTTTTTGTATTAAAAAAAAATATTTTTTTTTCAATAGTAAAATTTGAAATAATTTTGTAATGCATTTGTAACTCTGATTTCGAAAATGGCGTCAGTTTCATTAAACTGTCTCTAGTTTTTGAGATATATACCATTTTTCGAAAAATGTAAAAAATATAGCGCAAAATCAATATTTCAAAAACTAGAGTCAATATGATAAAACTGGCACCATTTTAGAAATCAGAGTTAGAAATTATTGCAACTTTTAGTGACGAAAAAAAATGTTTTTTTTTTCAATACAAAAAATAAATAAAAATTTAGAAAATTATTTTTTAAAATATGATGCAATCAAAATACCATCTTAAAATTTGGTATGAACATTTGTATTATATACACCAAAATATGTGATATTTTTCAGAATTTTAAAAAAAGGTCCTTTTTAAGGACATTAATTTTGAAGTGCTTGGATAATGACGACGGGCCATATGTTCAAGTTTAGAAGTAACAACTTAATTTCTCTAAAAGCTTGTTCTATTAGCTTTAAAACGAGCCATCAATGGAGTTTAGAGCATAACTACTTCAAATATGAACAACCATACAAAAGTGATTTTTGGGCCATTTTTTTTGTAAATTTGAAGCACTGTATCTCTGGAAGTAAAAAAAAAAAAAAAAATGGTAAGTGCATATCTCAATAAGCTTTATCAGCTGCCCAAATTTCATTGAAATCGAAAACGTAAAATCTCAAAATTTACTTTTTTTGGTCGATTTTGGTCGATTTAAGGAATTTGATTAAAATGGTCGACAGCAAAAAATGCTCAATTGGATAAGAAAAATCGATGTGGAGAATTTTTAACAAAATGGGAATGGACCTCAAAGTTCGCGTCTTGTTCTTGTATTTTTTGCAAGAACAAGATCGAAATTTTCTTGCAAGAACAAGAGCAAGATAAGAAATGCAAGAGTAAGTGCAAGACTAACACTGCAAGAAATGCTAGAAAAGCAAAACTCTTGCGTTTTCTTTTATCGTTTTAATGTATTTATTATGTTTTTAATGTAACAATGAAATTCAAAAGAATTCATGATATTACTAATTATTGAACAACAAGTAACAATGGGAAGCGTGCAAAATATTTATGAACGTGAACATTAATGAAGATGTATTTTTATTTTTTTCAAGGCTAAAGAATATAAGCATCTTAAAAATAAGGTCTATGAAGCACTTTTAAAGCAGTAAATAGCTTTAAAAGTGCTTCAAAAGTCGCTTCAAAAAGATAAAATAGAAAAAACAATGTTTTTATCTCTTTTCTTCGCTACGCTGGTTTTTACTTCGAATGTGCATAAGCACTGTGCTATGCACATTCCTATTTTTGTTTTATTTTCATACATAGTTTTTTAGTTATTGTAAAATAATGAAGTTTTCTTAAGTTAAGTTCTATGTGCATTATTTCATTTAACTTATAAAAAAAATAATAATACATGAACATTTGTGTTTTTCTTTTTTTTCACAAATCCGCTGATTCGTATAAAAGTGCAACAACAAAAATGCGAATAAAGCAGCATTCAAGCTTTTGGTAGAATTTTTGGCGGGAAATTTGTTGTACCACAAAGAAAACTCGTTGTTGTTGTGCCAACTAGATAGCTGTACTAGATACATACTTATAGTGTGGTGCCATGCGATTGTCTGTTGTCATGCGTCTGCCCGTTGTAATGCGTCTGTCTGTTTCCACGCGTCTGTCGGTTGTCATGCGTCTGTTTGTTGCCATCCGATGATACAGGATAGCAACTAGAGATGGGCACGTGAGTGAGTTTTAACTCACACTCACTCACGCTCACGAAAGATTATTTCTAATCACGCACACTCACTCACGGCCTTTTTTTTCTCTACTCACACTCACTCACAATCACGTGAGTAAAATTAAGATTCAATCACAATAACGCGTGATTCACGTGAATCACGCTGAATCACGTGTTTTTTTTTGCTATTGTTTGTTGGTGAGATTGGTCGACCGAGCGTAGCACCTCCAATACAACCAACATCTTTAAAACACAATAATTATGTTAGGGATATTGATAAAATATATCTCAATTTTTAACGGAGATGGAAATGTGAAAGACCTTCGATGTGCTGTTCATATAAAAAAAATACCTCAAAGAACAATTCTGCGTTAAAGAATTCGTTTAAAATCTTTGAGAATTGTCGTTAATTGTGAATGTAAGTATGTAGGTATGTCTGTATGTTCCGAATAGACGTATAAACGGCTGAACCGAATTGAATAAAATTTTGCCACAATATGTATGTTGGGTCTGGGCAGAGTATTGGCTATATATCGGTAGGATTGGTAGACTGGGCGTGGCACCTCCCATATATCCGAAAAATTAAATATCAGCAATTAGGATAGCAAATTTAATGAAATTTTGGTCAAACTCTACGGGGAAGAATTCTACGGGAAATAATTCTTCCGGGAAGAATTCTACGGGAAAACGTTCTACGGGGAAGACATCCTATTACATAGGACATACACTAAAACTAACCAAACTAAAACTCACCACACTGAAATTCACCCTTAAATTCACCACACTTAAACTCACCACACTAAAATTTCACCACACTAAAACTCACCACACTAAAACTCACTACACAAAAATTTCACCACATTAAAATTCACCACACTAAAACTCACCACATTAAAACTCACTTCACTCAAATTTCGACACACTAAAACTCACCACACTAAAACTCACCGCACATAAATTCACCACACTAAAACCCACCACAATATAAATAACCACACTAAAACTCACCACACTAACATTCCCTACAGTAAAACTCACCACAATAAAATTCATCACATTAAAATTCATCACACTAAAACTCATCACAATAAAATTCACCCTAAAATTCACCACTAAAACTCGCCACACTAAAACACGCCACATTAAAATTCAACACACTAAAACCCACCACACTATAATTCACCACTCTAAAACTCACCACACTAAAAATCACCACACTAAAACTCACCACACTAAAACTCATCACACCAAAACTCACCACAATTAAACTCACCACTCCAAAATTCACCACACCTAAACTCACCATACCGAAACTCACCACATTAAAACCCACCACACTAAAACTTCTACTGGGAAAAACTCTTCGGGGAAGAATTCTACGGGAAAGAATTCTACCGGGAACAATTTTACCGGGATGAATTCTACGGGAAAGCGTTCTATGTGGATTTTACGGGGAAGATTTCTACTGGGAATAATTTTGCGGAGAAGCGCAATCTGAGAAAGAATTGTTTTTGAGAAAAGTTGTTTTGGCGGAGAATTATTATTTGGTTACCACATTTATAAAACTAATAAAAAAACTTCGACAGCTAAGCACTGGCAATCAAAATACCATCTTGAAATTTTGCATGAACATTAACAATAAATTGACGAAAATTTAGGTTTTTTTTCAGAATTTTAAAAAGGGTCCTTTTTAAGGACATCAATTTTGAAGTACAAGGATAATGACCACGGGCCACATGTTACCGTTTGGAAATTACAACTTAATTTTTCTAAAAGCTTGTTCTATTAGCTTTAAAACGAGCCATTAACAGAGTTTCTAGCATTTCTAGTTGAAGAGATATTTAAATATGAACAACAGTACAAAAGTGATTTTTGGCACATTTTTTTTGCCAACTTTGAGTCACTGTATCTCTGGAAGTAGTGGTCGGAAAAAATAGTGTTTAGTGCATGTCTCGATAGCCGCGGTAGCTCAGTGGTTAGTGCGTTGGACTGCGAGCCGAAGGATCTCCGGTTCAAGCCTGGACTGGGGCTAACAACATCTTTTCATAGAAATATTTTTCTATACCACGCTACCTCTCGTCAGTAAATGGCAAACCTACGAGAGTAAAACCATTGCCTATAAAAAGCGCTCACCCGCTCAATTTCATTGAAATCGAAGAAGGTGAGTTCCAACCGCTGGTCGATATATCCCTATATCCATTTGATGTAGCACATATTTTACAAAACATGTTTATAAACTTTAAAACGTGCGTATTTTGCAAGTATTCTCAAAATACGAAAATTATTGAAAAATATATATGTTAAAATTGAAATCTATATTTATAAATACATTTACTAAAAAAGAAATACGTGCGGATTTTTATTTTATTTTGTTTAAATGTTAAAATTGAAAAACACGAAGAGGCACTACAAAACACGAAAAAAGCACGGAATCACATGAAAAACTAGGCAAAACGTGAAAAATAATATTATAAACCGGGACTAAAACTCTTTAGAATATCGGTGCCGTTTCTCGTTCCAAGATTTAAAAAATAGCGGTATATATATATATATATATATATATATATATATATATAATTATATATATATAATATATATATATATATATATATATATATATATATATATATATATATATATATATATATATATATATATATATATATATATATATATATATGGGCTCCGATTCCAGTTCCACACATTTTTTAAATGGGTTTCGGGACCGGTTCTTGGTGGTCCTTCATTATAAATAATTCAAAAAATTACTTTGGTATTGTTTTATTCTCTGAATCGGAACCTCTCCAGAATCGAAACCTGTCAAAGACCGCAAAGAACCGGCATCGAAAATGTTTCGATTTTATGAACCGGAACCGTTATTAAAAAATGTGTGGAATCGATATTCCGAAGTGTGTTGTCCCTGGTTAAAATACCACAAACATTTTATTTTCTGATGCTGGAAGTAAGTAAGAAAATTAATGGGCACGTGCCTGATTTTAGACGCATAAAATATATCAAATAAAAAAAGTTTAAAAAAAAAATTAAAAAACTTAAGAAACATCTGGAAATTTGAATAGTACATCACTCTACATTTTGTAATAATGATGTATGTAAAAAAATGTATTGTATGTAAAAAGTATTTTTAGAATAAAAATGATACTGATAATTTCTTTAGGGAATTTTGTGTCCCGTCCGGAATTTTTCTGAGATTTATTATGAAAAAACTATAAACTTTAGGAACAAAGTGTAAATATACAAATAAAGCACGTTATTTCAACTATTTTTTGAAATATTTCGAAAACATTACACACTTTTTGGAATACCCATGTGAGCCTCGATATTTACTTCTGTTTTTGTCCCGTCTGGAACGCCCATTATTTTATTTATATATTTTGATCTACCGAATTCTATAATTTTTGCAGATGTTTATTCCAATTTAAATAATACATGCAAAAAAAAATAAAGTAAATTCGTTAATTTTCCTTTGATATATTAAAGTTTTAAATGCCCATATGGTTAGGGTATTTACTGTCGACTTAGATCTCATTAAAGATCTCATTCTTAGATCTCACAAATTATTCCTACGTCTAAATGTTCCATATGACCTAACCTTTCTCACTGGAAAATTCTAATCATCGGTATTTGTGGTTACAGCATTTTATATTTTGCCATTAGGTATCATACTAGACTCTACTAATTATATATTCTAATATTCAGCTGTTTTGAGACATGTTGCCCTACGATAAAGCATTTAATCATCATCGTCGACAATGTTCGTTTATTTTAGTTTTCGCCACAACCGTCGGTTTTGCATGCTGTGTGTCTGCGCCTAAACCTATGCAGCCAATTAACCACATATGCAACAAAACATTGGCAGCCCTGGTTGAGGTGCAGCTGCAATGGCAACACACAACGTTGTTGGTGCCGATTTTTACGTACTTCGATTGCTTTGGTTTTGGTGGCGGCAACTAACGATGGAAATTAGTCGTAGTTGGTGCTTTGGTTTTCATCAGCTACAAAAACGAATTTGACACAAAACTAGTGCAATACAAACACACACAGACAGACAATTAGACGGACAGACAAACAGCCAGAGGGACCGACGAGCACCTGGACACCACCCAATCACTACGAACCGCCCAACCTCCGAACGAATGCAGACACTTTGAACCCGGGAAACTGGCAACAAATGATACATGTCCTAATCCCGAATGTGGTGAATTCGCTGGTTTGTTAGCGATTGCTTGTTGTCGTCGTTTTCGTTGTTTTAGTTGATGGTGGCGGCGCATGGGTCTGATGAGAGCACATATTATGCGTTTTAACATCGACCAACGATAGGCATCCATTGAGAAGTCGGGGTCTATTGAGGGCGCGAGCCGACTGCATCGGATAGCGATTGATGCAAAGTGTTGCTGCACATTGTGTTGTAATCACAGATGCAAACAACCAGCCATCCATAGATTTCCAGACAGTACCGAAATTAAATAGTAACGCAGTAACGTGTAACTTTTTTGCATTTTTGTTTTTCGATACAATGCAAAATGAGTAATTATTGAGCGGGAGTCTTCCGGGTGGTCGATTCGTTGGTAGGAGTTCGCTGAATTCGAACAACGCCCAGATTATCGTGCACAGCGAGAAATTATAGAAATTATGGACTCAAAACTCTTGCCTTCGGCTTCCATGGTGATTTCTTATACGTCATTTTAAAACTAAGCAAATTTTGTAGAAATATTTGGAATAATAATTGATATTAGAAATAAACAAATTACCGATATTACCAACTAGAACTTTCGGATATTTATGTGAGTCCTTCTGATATTTATGTGGGACTCAGGACTCAGGACTAACTACACGCTGCAAAAAAAGTGGGAGAGCCCTTTTTTTTGCAGGCATTAACATGTATGTTTGGAATTTTGTGTAAACATAATATATAATTGACTGATAAATCATTTGTAAACAGGGTTGTATTGAGACTTGAACAGTGTTGTAATGAGGTCTGACTTACATTATAATATTCCGGAAACATTTTAATATTGCCCCTTAAAATGGAGTATGTTCTAATGGAAACATAATAATTACTACATCCAAATAAAATAAATATTTGAACCGAAACATAAATATGTTCAAAATAAAACATGATTTTGAACGACCTGAATATAAATATGTTTCCAGTGAAACATATCAGTTGTTTCAGTTCAAAAAGTAGTATGTTTTCATAGAAACATATTTAAATATTTTTGGAAAAAAATCCTGAAAATAAAATAAAACGGAATTTTTTTTTTTTTTATTTATTTTTATTAAAAATCTTTAAACATGCACAGTGGGAATTTATAATAATTGAATTCATATACAAATTTTTAAATGCATAAATAAATAATTCGTTTAAAACTGCAATTACAAGTGACAGCATCAATGAATGCACAATTGCACCAGCATACGCTAAACCAGACGATCCAGGCTCGCTTTATATGTGATACAGTTACAGTTTATCTCAGTACAGCACATAGCGTAGGAAAGGAATTCACGGAGGCTTCTGTAAAAAAACATGCCAAATTCTGTTTGAAAATCGAAACACAGATTTTTATTTATTTGTTGTTATTATTTGTACTTTTTGTAACAAAATTTATATATTTATTTAATTTACAAATAAAAAAATTATTACCAACGCGAACGTTTTCTCAACGAACAACAAAAGACACATACGCAGACAATGACGATCACCGAGTGTTTTGTTTGTTTTCAAACATCAGTATGTTTAAAATGACCCTATACATACTTCAAACGACGACAAAAGAGACGTTGAAAATTCTGCTCAACGAGTGCCAACTTCGTATACATGAAGAATGTTGCAAGAATACACTTATTTAAATCCAATTTCTTTTTTTGTTTGTTTTTAAACATCAATATGTTCAAACGATGGCAAAAGATGGCGTAGGTAGAAAATGCTGCACAACGTTGCCAACTTCGCCAGTCGATAAATTATCGAATTAAGACGAGCTACTTTGTATTTAGATTTGATTAGCATTTTCTGTGTTTCGAAACATAGTTTTAACCAAGTAAATTGCCAAGAAACAGTTTATTCATATGCAATTAAAATTTGATGTTGGTATTGTAACATTTTTATGGTAAATTTGACAGATTCTGATGGACAATATAATAATGTTTACACGTAATAAAAATAAATTCAATTTCGATCATAATTTAATTACACTTCATTCCTAATGCATGTATGGTAATTTCGTATTACTTTTTAATTACATTCAATCATATTCAAACAAATATTTTCTATCCGTGTAGACCCAAGACACACAATAAGCCCTTTAGAAACATATTCCATTCTTGAGGAGCGACTTTTTTTTTATTATTTTATGGCTTTAGATGGAATAATATCGGATACACATTTTTCATTGTTGGTAACAGCAATTTACTATTTGAACAAAAGTAGTGTCAAACCATTTGATCTACCATTATGATCTATGCTTATTTAAGACAATCAATATTCAACAATTAATTCATTTACCTCATATTGTTTGCGACCACGAACCTTTATGAATTACTACGTGTTTTGAATTTCATAGTTTTGATAAGGTCACATTAAATCTGGCAGAAAAACAAATTGCGCATACGCTACAACGTATTTTCGCATTACCTACTATTATAAATAATCTGAATCCAGGGAATTCTAGTGTGAAACTATAAATGGAGGCAAATGTCGTCACTATCATGCTAAAGGGGCGAATGTGCCATTTTTGACATTTGCGGTTTTTTTTTACTTTTTTGAATGTGCAAAATCGCGTGTCGTTTTCTTGGATAATTCTAAGCACTAAAGACAAAACCAAAAGGGAGATTTTTTAAAGCACCTATTGGCTGAATTGCACGTGATGTGGAAGCTGTGCTGCTTAGCGTTAAAAAATGAATATGAATACCTTAATTAACGCAATTCATAACAATTATGAACGCGTTTATTATATCAATTTCGCTCAAATTTTGCGATTCGTATATACGAAGTATAGATCATAAATAGAATGATTTTTCCATATATATTATGATCGGTGTCTGAATTAACGGCGTTCATTCCATTCTGTGTAGTGTGGCGTACAAGCATTTTGTACTTGTTTATTTGAAATATCTATCTTTAATATTTTATTTAAAATTTTTATTTGTTTTATTTAAATTTTGATTTAATTTCCATTCTAAATTTTTCACTTTAAATTTTCTGTCTGATAAAAAAATGTTCTTTAAATTGTTCTTAAAATCTGAATTTTTAATAACATTGTCATTTTTAACTATAATAGGACATGTCGTCGTTGTAGAACGAAAAGTCACCAAATGCATTTTTATGAAAAACCTAAATTTCGTGTTTATTGATTAATATTATAAAAAGTAATTTAATAATTTTTAAAATTGAAATATCAATTGATAGATTTACATTTTCTGATTAAAAATTGACAGATATATAAAGATTTTCGTAACTGAATTTTGTCATTTTGAAAATGTAAGTGACTTTTCATTCTACAACGACGATATTTTAAAAACGAGTTGGGAAAGTTAGGTCACATGGGTAAGTTCAGTCACATGGGGCGCATTTTTATAGTCGGTCGGGCCCGACTATGGAATACCCTACACCTTTGGTGGGGATATTAATGTGGGATATTTAATTGCATACCTTAATTTTAAAGTTTTTAATTATGCTGAACCACCCCACCCTCAGAATATTATTCATAAATCAGAAATTTACGTCTTATATATATAAAAATTATATATATTATATATAAACAACTAAAAAAAAAAAATTGTAAAATATAATTGGGCGGACCACGCCTATATTTAAAATTTTGAAAGGCTAATATTTCATAGATTTGATTTTAATAATTTACGGATCAAATTTCCACCATGAAAACCCGGGAAATAATGAAAAAACAAGTGGGCGTATCACGCCCATTTTTGAACCACATATTTATATGTGAATTATAACAATATGTTTTAAATTTTATAACTATACCTTGAATACTTTTCGAGTTATTAGTTCCTAAATAGTAATATATAAGTGAGTTGTATGGGAGGTGGGCGTGTCCGTTGATTGATTTTGCTCAAATCCAAACTCCGAACCATTTTTTTGCTAAAACGTATGGAAACGAAATTTCATTGCATTCTGACCATTATTTTTCAAGTTATCTTGTATCCGGTCAGACAGCAAGACAGCAAGACGGACAGACAGACAGACGGAAATGGCTAAACGGACTCGGGTAGTGATTCTGATCAAGAATATATATACTTTTCCATACCTGATACGCCTCCTAAGAGGCATTACAATATATGCACAAAGTTAATATACCCTGTACCTCATAGGTGTAGGGTATAAAAATCAATATTTTTCGAGTTTAGATTCACACATCTAAAAAACCGGAATAATAGTATTTTCGGTATATTGCAATTACTTTTGCCAATTAAAAAAAATTGCGTTTACAGTTTTTTTGTAAAACTGGTTGCATAGGGTTCTGTATTTTTATAATAATAAAAAGGGAATACAGCTTCTAAATTTATTCCGAAGCCGAGATTTTTAACAAAAATTAGTGAAACCAAAGTATATAAATAAAGGATAGAAACCTAAACGAATAACGGTTTCGATTACGCTTTTCTTTCTCGTTTCGGTTACGATTTCGGTTTTAAGTTTTTAAAACGAAACAATTTCGGTATACCGGTTCTAAGTTGCGATTATGGTTTTGTTATTAACGTTGTTTTTTTTTTCATATTGTTCAATGTCTTGTCTTGAGCAGCAATTATATTTCCTAAAACTGCGCCGACTAAATTATTTGCTGCATTGACGTACAAATATTCATATTAACGAACGCAATTGCTTATATAACAAACAATAGCAAATGTATTCATTAAATTAGTGAATTTCATTGCTGCACGGATAGAAAAGATTTGTTTGAATATGTTTGAATGTAATTAAAAAGTAATACGAAATTACCATACATGCATTAGGAATGAAGTGTAATTAAATTATGATCGAAATTGAATTTTTGAATTTACGTGTAAACATTATTATATTGTCCAGCAGAATCTGTCAAATTTACCATAACTATGTTACAATACCAACATAAAATTTTAATTGCATTTGAATAAAATATTTCTTGGCAATTTACTTGGTTAAAACTATGTTTCGAAACACAGAAAATGCTAATCAAATCTAAATACAACGTATGTTCGCCACGCTCGTCTTAATTCGATAATTTATCGACTGACGAGGTTGGCAACGTTGTGCATCATTTTTAACCTACGCCATCTTTTGCCATCGTTTGAACATATTGATGTTTAAAAACAAACAAAAAAAAAATGGGATTTAAATAAATGTATTCTTGCAACATTCTTCTTGTATACGAAGTTGGCAGTCGTTGAGCAGAATTTTCTACCTACGTCTCTTTTGTCGTCGTTTGTAGTATGTAAAGGGTCATTTTAAACATACTGGTGTTTGAAAACAAAAAAAAAAAAATGAATTCAAATGTAAATAAAGGTATTCTTGCAGCTCTCTTCTTGTATATGAAGTTGACTCTCGTTGATCGGCATTTTCTGCGTACGTGTCTTTTGTTGTTCGTTGAGAAAACGTGTTCGCGTCGGTAATAATTTTGTTATTTGTAAATTAAATAAATATATAAATTGTGTTACAAAAAGTACAAATAGTAACAGAGTATAATATAGTACAGTATATTTTCTGAAACTAATGGGCAACATTAAAATGTTTCGGGGATATTATAATGTAAGTCAGAGCTCATTACAACACTGTTCAAGTCTCAATACAACCTTGTTTACAAATGATTTATCAGTCAATTATATATTACGTTTACATAAAATTCCAAACATACATGTTAATGCCTGCAAAATTATGTTTGGGAGAGCCCTTTTGTGTGGATTGATTAATGAATGCATTAATATAGGTAGCTAAATTTACGTCGATTATTTTTTGTGAGTGGGCTGAACTCGTATGGCATAAACAAAGCCATTCTTAGAGTTTTTATTTAAAACCTCCTGCACAAAAAAACGAATTTGAATCATAGAAACACATGAATATAATTTTTCAATTTTATTCAAAATAAAATTCATTATTCACTAAAATCAGAAAAGCACACATGTCTTTTTTTTTGCCTGAAAATAAGTTTTCAAAATATTGTGCAATTGCCTACAATACAATATTAAAACGTTTGCCTGCACACCTCTAAAATATATCACCATTCTGTGCACATCGCAAAACCGATATCTTTGCAGAAAGCCGCAAAGATATCGAGATCTTAAGAACGCGAATGGGCCTCATCAAGTCTCAGATAGTCTATATCGAACCTATACCGAACAAGGAACTAGCAACCCAGTGCAATAATTTCATTTATATATTAAACCATTTTAAAATACGGAAAAGTCATTATCTATAATTGCTTGCACAGTATGGTTTAGAGTATGGCTTATTTTCCAATTTATATAGCCTGTTTTTGATATTGTTCTCATGCTCTGATAGCACATTTAATCTTGATGACACAGTTTTAAATCTAGAGGCATAGTTTTTAATGATTGTTCCAAATCAGCAGCACTGACGGTATCAAATCCGGGTATTCGCTATTAATATTCAAAACCCAACGTTTCCAACGTCTAGCATTTAAATTCTGTGCGATATTCCACTGTTTTCGAAGGCATATACTATTGTAGATATGCACCAAGTAAAACACTTGTTTCAAATTTTATAAAACATAAAAAATAATAAAAAAAAATATTTTGTAAAAACTTTCAAAAAAAAATCTAAAATAAAATATTCTAATTTTGGTGTTTAGCATTTAACGAACATTATTAAATTAAATCAAAGTCATATAATCACATTCAAATTTTTTCCGGTGAGTGTGGAGTTTGCGTCGAATTTGGGCATCCAAGTAGGAAATGGTTTGGACTTAAGGGGTCTTCATCCTTTAATACTATGGAAATTTCAGTAAGAGCCCGGGAATTTATGATATTTTCCGCTTCTATTACGGTATAGCAGTTCAGAATTAAATTCCTAACCCTCAGCCTCCTGGGTTTCAGGTTACCCGAACAGACTTTGAAGTCAAATATTTTTCAAACCAAAAAATTTACAAATTTTTTGTTCCATGACATCGTACAAATAGGCATTTTCAATAATTTTTCGCATTTTGAGTTATCTATAGATTTTTGGGTCGGCTGTGGAGCCCAAAGCCAAATTGTCCTTACCCTTCTGACAAGGAGAGTAATAATTAATAATGTCAAAAAAAGAGTAAATTTTGTTTTGTTTTAGATTTCTGATTGATTATTGAGAATTATAAGTAAATTATAAACATACTTTGTAGTATGTTAGGTTAGATTTTTAAGGGGGTGTTGCTGAAATCTAATCAGCAAACACTCACGGGGGCCTAGTGGTCCATTGTGTTCCCTTTTTATCCGTGTGGTAACTATATTTTGTTGTGGGTTAGTTTCTTTGAAACCAACCTGATCTTCTTACAAACCCTAGTAGATTTTCAATTGGAACTTCTGCTATTTCTTCTCTTCAAAGAACCTGTTCCCCACGTACTGGAGTCGGCGCGTTTGGAGATTTGGACAGTGGCATAGTAGATGTACGATTGATTCTACTTCCTCAATTTCTTTGCAGCCCCTGCAGTAGTCGGGCGCAGGGATGCCCAGTCTGTGCGCCTTTGTGCCGATTGCACAATGTCCTGTCAGGACGCCGATGAGGATGCGGGTAGCTTCTTTATTGTTATTTATCAGGCTTTTTGTTCTTTTTTCATTGGTGTGTGGCCAGAGACGACGTGAGATAATGCAGTCGTCTCTGGATGACCAGTTTGCGTTTGTTTTTTCCGTCGTTTTAAGGTCAATATGACTTCTTAGGACACCTAATGGAATTCTAGTAGAAGAACATGCATCCTCTATTCTGCGTGCAGAACTCTGTCGTTATTGTCTATATTGCTATGTCCGGGAACCCAGCATAAGGTTATCGCATGGGTTTGACTTAGTATGTTTAATGATCGGCGACAGTTAAGAACTGTTGCTTCCATAATCCTGATTCTCTAAGTCGAATCGCGTTCTTTGCTGCTGTATTCCTAATGAAGTCGTCTACTGGCAGAAGATTAAGCATGATCTCCATCCCTTGTAATGTTATAATGATATAAAAAAATAAAATGAAAGATAAGCAGATATACAGCGTGGTGCTATGATTTTGGTGTGTATGTTGCATATTAGCAGCTTGCAGCAAAGTTATCATGGTTCTTCCCGATGGACCTTTATCGTCCGTGTAATTTACTTTAGAGATGTGTTTGTGGATCATAAGCTCAAGAGCTACCTGTACGATGGTGTACCGTAATATTTGAACAATAGGGGCTGGAATAGACATGGCTGTGGTGACGTCAATCATGTTGAAAAAACTTGTCGAGGAAAACTTTTGATATACGTTTGGTGCTATATTTAGACAAAGATTACCATTTTGGTTGCATGCACATCGGGGTGTACCTATATTGTAAGTAGGAATGTAATCATTGTTTGTGGAAGTGTACCGATGAGGCTCTCTCCTCTAATCCAGATTCAGACCAGATTGTATCTAAAAATCAAACATAGCTAAAAAAATATTTAATCCAACGTATACTTGTCGCTGACCACCAGGTCCTTCGCCAGTGTAAATTGGACCATAACCATTTTTGTCTGACGTATCGATGCTGGACTAGGATCTCTTTTGCCCAGCTGTCATTCCCAACTTTTTAAGCTGATTTATACCTTCGACAGAATAATGATGGACTAAGTTTGTCACAGCCACAATTGAACTAATAACGGAATTGTTTTTTGATTGGAAGTCAGCTCGAAGCATCTCAATATTCACAAGGTCACGTGGATCAGACCACGCGCAACCAAATTGATCATGTTGTGATTGACGGAAGGCACGCTTCTAGTGTGATGGATGTACGTTCGATCCAAAATTCCAACATCGACTCGGATCACTTCCTTGTAGCAGCCAAGGTTCGCACACACTTATGCGCTGCGAAAAACGCACGGAAATCCACGTAAAGAAAGCTAGACGTCAGTAAGGTGCTTTCCAACGCCCACTACGGAACAAGTGGTATGACGAAGAGTGTCGCGTAGCCACTGCAGACAAAGACGCCATCCTGCAGTCGGTATTTATGAGCTGCGAAGGAGCGATACGGAGAGAAGAGGATGGAAGAGAAACATCTTTTCAGGCGCAAGAAAAGAGGATTAGAAAGACGCGAGTGTGAAGATATTGAGATGCATGGCGACGGGAACGAGGCTCGAAAATTCTTTTAGAAGATAAGACGCCTGACCGGAGGTTTAAAGACCCTCTTCCTGTCATGACCATGGCGGTAATCTAGTAACAGTTGTCAGAGTACACTGAGATTATGGAGAGCGCACCCCAGTTTCGTTGACATACCGCCGCCTGACCGTGATGAGGTCAGCACAGTCATAAACAGTCTGAAAAACAACAAAGCGCCAGGATCGGATGGTCTGTCGGCTGAGTTGTTTAAGACCAAAGGTGATCAGCTCATTACGAGCATGCACCAGCTCATAGCAGATTATGGTCAGACGAAAGCATGCACAGCGACTGGAATCTCAGAATACTCTGCCCAATCCTTAAGAAGGGCGATTCCAGGATACGCGCCAACTACCGTGCGATAAGTCTCCTCAGTATCGCGTATAAGGTTCTAACGAGCGTATTTTGTGAAAGACTGAAGCCCATCGTCAACAGACTGAAGCCCATCGTCAACAGACTGATTCGACCTTATCAGTGCGGCTTCAGACCTGACAAGTGCACCATAGGACAGGTTTTTTACATTGCGCTAAATCTGAACTTGCCAATATCAAAAATGTCGGGAAAAACAAACGCAGGGAGATTGTTTCATAAACGTATTGTGCGACTGAAGAACGAATTCTCTCTATAATGTGTGCTTCTATTGAGAGCCGAGTGGACTACGAAGGGGTGGGTTTGGGTTTTCGATGCCCGAGAAGAACGAGAGAAAACACGACCTGGTGGAATCAGGCCCTTAATTTTCCTCGAACACTTACCGTTGTAATACCTATAAAACAGGATTACACACCCAACGGTCCTTCGGGGCTCAAGAGAACCAATAGACGTTGTATTCGGTCCAGGAACTGCGAAGAGCAATTTGAACCCCCTGCCCAAATGTGCGAGTTGTATTCCATCTTATGCCGAATATAGGTAGTGTAGACAGTGCGTAAGTTAGCAGGAGTATGTCTTACACCGTTTCAGAAAACCTAGGCACTTGGCGCTTCTTTCGACACATCTTATATGTGGTCATTCCAACGGAGGTCACATTGAATTGATATGCCCAGAACGTCAAGAGCAGCTGACTGCGCAATTTCCATAGAGCCCATATTGAGGGGTGGGAGTGGTGAATCCATTCTTTTGTGAGATAACAGACAACATTGGGTCTTACTTACATTAAAATCAACTCTATTTGCAGGACACCATTCGGAGATTAATTTAAGGTCATTATTGAGTGCGTCATTCATAGTGCGTCTTTTACTCTGAAACCGAACGAGGTTTCAGACAAGATCGTGTGACTTCTTCAATCTAATAATTTAGAAAATTGTAAGAGCTGGCGATCTAAATCACAATGGCAGTATTTTCAACCAGAGTGTCATGCTGCTCGGATATGCTGATGATATCGACAGCATTGGCCAGAGCATAAGACCAGTCAGTACAGCATTCTTCAGTGCAGACAAGGAATCGCGCCGAATGGCTCTTAAGGTGAACGACGACATGACGAAGTTCCTGGTTTACTCAGTTACCACAGCATCAACAAAAATTACAATGTCAGTCCTGCGATAAGCCAAAGAACGGAAACGGTTGATTAAAATTGGTTGTACTAATTCCAGAACTAGTCGAATATAACTTCACTTCCATTATTCTTGCTCTTTAAAAAAATTGTTTTTCATCGACTACAAATTTATACTAAAACTAATCATATATCCTGCTGATAAATGTCTTGTTATTAAATTTCAAAACGATTTAATGGCTGCGTAGAGCCACCCGAAACGTTCACTGAAATGTAATAAATTTCAACTACTGACAATTTCCGAAACCTCGCTAAACTTACGCAAAAACCGTTCGGTCTCCATCAAGTGTTCAATAAACACGACACAAAAAATAAAACTCGAAAAAAACACTGTTCAACCGCATTGCAGCGAAAATCCTTTTGATTGTCAACGTTGTCGTCGTCGTCGTCGCACACACACTGCAGCCATAAATCAGCCTAGAGTATCAATAGAAATGCGTGCCTTTGATAAATCTACGCCCTGAGACCCTGCCCAGACCGAGGGTGCTGGCCTTCGGTTGTGTACGTCTGCCCGTAATTAACTGACCAACGTGCGAAGCGATCTTTTTGTCCTTTCCCTCTTTCTTTCTCGCTCTCGCACACACACAAATGCACAGAAAACAACGCACTTCTTTTGTCATCGTCATCAACAGGCAGCAGGTCCCACGGTGTCCTTTTTGTGTGTCGGACATGTCGCTGGCTGTATGCAGGACCCCATAATTAAGGCTGGTGTGGCAAGTAATTCGTAGTGCAACGCATCGCTCTATCGGTCCATTGGACTGTGTCGCTCTCTTGAGTGCAATAATTTCGCCAGCTTTCGCACATAATTCACAAGGACATCAAGGCAAGGCACCGCATCGTACCGCATCGTACCGCATCGTACCGCATTGCACCGATCGACAGTGGCCCAGAATGTGAGTGAGTGAGTGATTGAATGAATGAGTACTAAACACAAAAGGCGCCTATGTGCGGCAGTATTATTACGCCTCCCCGCACGCAGATAAACAATCTGCAGGACATGGATCCAACAATAAGCAAAACCGCACAGCAAGGACTTCATTTTGTCAGACTTAAAAATGTTATTTTTTTTTGTTCTGGTTTAAAATTAAATCGAATATATGTAAATTTAATGTCCAACACAATTACATTATCCTTTGCGTGTTTCCTTTATTTGAATGATGCTTCATATTGTCAACGATGTGTCCTTCTCGACACACTTAAGTGATGTCCGTCCACAAAACCTAAGCCGCAACACTTCACAGCTAAGCAGCATTTTGTTGTTGGTCCTTTATTGCGGTGAGTATCCTTCCGTTGCTTATTATTATTGTCATTATTATTTGTGAGGACATTTTGCGGATTTGGCGTAATTTTCTGCGGCGCTGGTTTGCATGACAGCAAGCAACACAAGGTAAGAGAGTCATTGCTAGGGTTGCCAAATAAAGTTTTTTCTATAAAAAAATACGAATGGAATTTCATGCATTATAATTAAAATCCGTATATTTATATGTGCTAGTTATTTCATATCAACCATTATAACTTTCATTTTACATTGTTAAAAATAAATTCGGAGTTTTAGAACAAATGGTTAGAATCAAGACAGTGCGAACAGAGCTATGATACCTTGATACTTTCCGTCTAATCCCCATCTTTATTTCTTATATTTATTACTTACATTGTGTCATTGACACATAACTCAATTCATTCCTTTGCAGATGACAGTAACATTTGTCATTCATATTCGTTCAAAAAGCGCACACAATAATGAGCTTATCACAATCTACGAGTGGGGTTTTGCAAATATAGTTGATTTTAATGAAAGCAAGACATAATGTTGTAGCCGCGGTGGCTCAGTGGTTAGTGCGTTGGACTGCGAGCCGAAAGGTCCCCGGTTCAAGCCTGGACTGGGGCTAACAACATCTTTTCATAGAAACATTTTTTCTATACCGCGCTACCTCTCGTCAGTAAATGGCAAACCTACGAGAGTAAAAAATTGCCTATGAAAAGCTCTCACCCGCCGTTCGGATTCGGCAATAAACTGTAGGTCCCACCACTTTGATTACAAATATAACACGCACAGCTCAAAATGGTGAGAGAGCTCGGCCTAAGTTCTTATAGAGCTGTAGTGCCAAACTATTATTTTATTATTAAGACATAATGTTGGCTGTTATCTCACAAAAGAATGGATTCACCGCTAGGGTTACAACATCTTCAGAAAAAACCTCGATGTTTTCGGTGTTTGTCTTTTTTTTTAATGATACTATTAAAAACGAGTTGGGAAAGTTAGGTCACATGGGTAAGTTCGGTCACATGGGGCGGATTTGTATAGTCGGTCGGGCCCGACTATGGAATACCCTACACCTTTGGTGGGGATATTAATGTGGGATATTTAATTGCATACCTTAATTTTAAGTTTTTAATTATGCTGAACCTCCCCACCCTCAGAATATTATTCATATATCAGAAATTTACGTCTTATATCCCCATAAATTAAAAAATTTATATAAAAGTATAAACAACTAAAAAAAAAATAAATGAAAAATATAATTGGGCGTACCACGCCTATATTTAAAATTTTGAAAAGCTAATATTTCATAGATTTGATTTTAATAATTTACGGATCAAATTTCCACTATCAAAACCCGGGAAATAATGAAAAAAAAAGTGGTCGGATTTATAGGTGAATTCTAACAATACCTTTAAAATTTTATAACTATACCTTGAATACTTTTGGAGTTATTAGTTCCGAAAGATTTATATAAAAGTGACTTGTATGGGAAGTGGGCGTGTCCGTTGACTGATTTGGCTCATTTTCATACTCAGTTCCTACTTTTGGCTAAAATATATTGAGACGAAATTTCATCGCATTCTGATCAGTATTTCTCAAGTTATCGTGTATACGGGCAGCAAGACAGTAAGACAGCAAGACAACAAGACAGACAGACAGACATACAGACGGACATAGCTAAACGGACTCGGGTGGTGATGCTGATCAAGAATATATATACTTTTCCATACCGGACACGCCTCCTTAGGGACGTTACAATATATGCACAAAGTTAATATACCCTGTACCTCATAGGTGTAGGGTATAAAAAGTTATAATGAGCACGTATATGTGCATTTACAAGGTTTTAAATGAAAATTTAACATTATATGAAAAATTTAAAAAATATTTATAAGAACAAACTAAAAATTAAAAAATTTTAAATCATATCGCTGTAAATATTCTTTATTGTTTTTCTCGAAACCGACTTACTGGTGTATGCAGCAAACAAATTCATATTCAGCTAAAAAAAAAATATATTTATTTTTATTACCATTAAATCAACTGAAGACATCGATACCTCAGATACGTCATTTTTTGAATTAAGAGTTAAGAACTGAATTTATATAATTTTATGATATGAAGTTTCTTCGCTCTTGCTCATTTCATTATATTGTTTTCGTGATTTCAAAGGTCACACTTTTGATTTGATTATGTAAATATTGAGAAATTTTTTAGGCCGAAAAATTACCCATGTTACCAAATTGTTTCCCTCAACTGTTTACAACAAATGCAATACTCTTTTGTACAGGATTTGCTCTATAGGTTTATAACTGCCATTACAACAATCAATGTATTCAAGTAGTAGCATATTCTATAAAGAAAAATCTAAAGTTAGAAATAGGTGTTGAGTTTGCAACCCTATTCACTTCTCCTTCCGTTTAATATGGGCGTTGTGGATTTTGCGGAGTCGGTTGCTTTTGACATTCTGGGCATATAAATTCAATGTGACTTCCGTTGGATCACATATTCGAAAGAAACGGCCAAGTGTCTGGGGTTTTTAAATGTTGTAAGTCTTTTAAAACGATGAAGAATACAACTTTTTAAAGTTTTAAGATATACTTCACTCCTGCTGACTTAAGACTGTCTACACTACCTATATTCGACTCCTAAGATGAAATGGGATTCGCACATTTATGCAGGGGCTTCAAAATCCAACTTTGAGTTCCTGGACCGAATAAAACAACGTTCGATATATCTAATAGGAGATGAAAATATATCATAAAATTATTGGTTCTCTTGAGCATCAAATAACCGTAGGTTGTGTAAGCTTGTTTTATAGGTATTACAATGGAAGTTTTTCGTGGGATATTCACGACCTGATCCCACCAGGTCATGTGTTCTCTTGTTCTACTCGGACATCGAACCAAGCCCACCTCTTCGTGATCGACTCGGTTATCAATAGAAACATGCATTACAAAGAAAATTCGTTATTCAGTCGCCCGATACGTCTGTGGAACAATCTCCCTGCATCTGCTTTTATTATTGGGAAGAGTAAATCCAGCTCTACATTCACACAAATATATACGAGTAGTCTGGGTATCCGAACTTATACCAACTATAAATTTGCAAACAAAAGAAGATAATTACAAAAAAAAAAAAATAAGTATAATTTTAATATATTCTAATAAGAGGATCTCTTAAATATAAGTTTGATATATAATTTTAAAGATAATTATACGTGCAATATTCACTAGTTTGTGTGCGTATTTCGTATAGCGTATACTTCATAGCGAAACCTGGGGTAAAGTGGGACATTGGGTAATGTGAGAAATTGCATTTTTGATATCTTTTTATTGTATTTCGCGAACAAGGGAAAAAAATTATTTGAAAGTAGTACGAAACAGTCAGCATTTCTTTGTTTTTGTCAATCCGGGAAATTGTCAAGCAAGAAATTGTGTTTTTGTTTTAATTTAACGGGGACTAAAACTCTTTGGAGTATCGGATCTGGTTCCAAGATTTTTGAAATATCGGTTCCGGTTCCAAATAAAAAATTATATGTGTTAAGATTCTAGTTCCACACAAAATCGAAACGGTTCCGATTTCGGTTCTTTGGCGGACCCTGACAGGTAGTAAAATATCGGTTCTGATTCAGGTTCCAAGATTTTAAAAATAATGGTTCTGGTTCTGATAAAAACATTATTATATGCGTTCCTATTTCCCATATTTTTTTTAATAACGGTTCCGATTCCGGTTCCAAACGGTTTCGATTACGATTATTTGCGGTCCCTGGAGCGTGGTATTATTATTTTTTGTGCGGTGACTCTTTGGTCCACATATTCATATTATTTACTAAAATTTTAGGTTATTCCCACATTGATTCATATATGTAAATGTGGCAACTCTATCACATTCCGCGACCGCAACAACTGCAACATTGTTGCTACGTTGGCGTTCAGTCCACTTGAGCGTAATTCACAAATTGCAGGCGTTGCCAGTCACAGAGACAAAGGAGCGAACGTACACACAGCGACTGTGTCACCGACGCATCCACAAAAAAGGCTCGCGTGGGCGGCATGTCGTTGGTTGCTGCATTTAAAGTGCTTCAACAGCAACAACAAGAGCAACAAATTTGACAGCGTAATGACAGTTAATAAATCATCAAAGTGTTCGTACGTATTTTGTAAACTTCTAATTGGTAGCTCCAATGCAAAAAGTAGCAAACTAAACATTTAGAATTTCCAAACGCAACGAAAACTTTTGTTCGCAGCAGCCCCCATTCATCGTCCCCCTCATGCGAGTCCTTTAAAGCCGCCTGTAATACGTTGCAAACACGATTCACACCAGCCACACACACACACTGCCACATGAATGCATTTCACGCCACAAATGAGCGCAGAAATTAAGTGTTGTTGCAGTTTTAATTAAATGCGCGACGTGCGGCAAGGCAAGTCTCCTTGATCCCTCGGTAGTCGCGGAGGCTGCAGGAGGCGCTGTTGAAAGGTTGCCTCGCAGGCGCCACCACATGAGTGGCCGTTGCTAGGAGCTGCTTTGGTACTTGCTTTGAGCTGCAGCGAAAACAAAATTTAATCCTAATTACAAAATAAAATGCTTAATTATACTGTTCCGAATACGCGGTGGTGGTGTGTATGTGTGTGGAGGGACGGACGGACGGTTGGTAAAAGAAGAGGTTAATTGTCGCAAATGACAGTCGGAATTATGCCAAAGATACCGTAGTTAGGTAGGGATACCAAAATAAAAGGGATATCATAAATTTAATTTCCAGTTATATTTCATGGTATTACAAAGAATGTAAACAAAAAGGAATTTAGTGGATATCATTACACCGAAAAAATAAATGTAGTAAATTAATACACAATTTATGTCTTTGTTTTTAAAAAATGTAGGTCTACTACAATTTGTTAGTTTTTCAATTAATTTGGGTTTATTTGACTGCGACAGGAAGTAGGTAAGCCCACGCATCTGACCGAAACGAGAACTAGTGATGCCAACTAATTGAACCAAATTATTGAAGTAAATGAATCTCTTTGGTTTTGAAAATAAAAACGTGAAAATAAATGTTGTCAACTATGCAGGGAGAGAGAGAGAGATATATACATATATACTCTCTGAGAAGACACCTCATTTTCTGACTTGTTATTGGCAACCACATGATAAAGGTGTCGAGCGGCAATTTTAAATGTGAAATAAAAAATACAAATTTTAAAATATAATCTTACGTTTAATTTTTAAGTTTTCCCAGAGACTTTAATAATTAAAAATGATGAAGAATTAAAATATGTATTCAAGTATATTCCACAAGAAAACAATAAAAATAATCAAAATAAAATCGCTACCTTTAGTCGAAAGAAATCTTCAGACGTTAACAAATTATAAAATTAACATTCATTCTCTAAGTGGCTCTCTTGGGTTACCGGATCATTGATTGATTTTTGAAAATTAGCGTATTCACAGTTTCATGGTATTGGTACGACATTGTACGAATACGACAGTATGGCAATTGAACTGTGAGCACCACTTTTCTGCTTGTTCAAATATTTCGTCAAATAAATGCATCTGATTCTTATAAAAATAGGATTTTTTTGAAATTATCATAAATATTTCTCGATTTGAAAAGAAAAACAAACAAATTAACATTATTCTTTAGTTTCACAATTTTTCTTTATTCCATAAAATATGACACCAAAAAACAGGCCCCAGGGCTACTCTCAAATACAACACCTGTGGTATTTCAATTTTATAAGGGATGTAACAACAAATTGAGGTTTTTGTGTTATTGTATCGTATATATACCACATTTAATTGTATTTCTAACAACACATATAAAATATTAAATATTTTACGAGTTTCTAAATAACTCAACTTGGTCGAGTTGGGCACATAATTAATTCATAATTTATCTTGTAATAATTTTTAAAAGAAATTAATGCAGTTCAAAAATATCAAAGCATTTAATTTTAAAAACTTGTTATTACAAAATATGTATTATGTACCATTAGTATTCAAATACATAATCATCTTTGCAAAACAAATTGAGTATGAAATACTCAAATAGCGACCTGAAGAAGAGGTACAAAAAATATTAAAAACAAAACAAAATATTAAAAAATTTAATCACACAATTTCTGATTTCATTGATTTTTTAAGAGAACGCATTCTATTCTCGAATTCGCAGTATGTATTGAATATTATTGTATTAAATCCCAAGTAACACAAAGTAAAGATTTCGTCACGAATTCTAGATATGTTCGTGAGTTTGGCAGTAGATACGTAACAAAATTTATGTGGAAAATTGAAGAGAATTCCTTGTAGCATGACACAGTTTTTGTTATTTGTTATTTTTAGTTGAATGCGTAATCATAAAGTTTATATAACTCATTAGCATTAGATGTTAATTGATTACAGAGATATAAATAATTATCTAATAAGGTACTTCGATGCTCATAACTTTGTTGGAATTGAGAAATCAAAAAATCTAAGTACACAGTTATTTTTTGTTTCTCGACCACTGTCTATCCACATAATTTCATACAAATCGCAGATATCGTGCCAGGATTAATATTTCTGACGTGGAATGACCCAAATGTGTGAAATGAAAATGAGAGTTTTTTCTCAAAATCCGGAGCCGATATGGGTTAGTGAGAAAGAATGATATCGCCAGATATAATGTATATAAAATTATAAACATGACATATTATTACTCAAATTGACATTTTAGTAGTGCGATTTTAAAAAATTTTAAGATATGATCAAATTGCAATTTTGGGGTAAAGTGGGAAACGCATTATGGGGTAAAGTGGGAAACGTAATCTAAGCAATGTTTGTTGTAATTTTTGTAAAAATATTGTGTTATTTGAAAAGATATGTTATATGAAAAGAATTTTTTAAGATATTATCAAATTGCAATTTTGGTGTAAAGTGGGAAACGCATTATGGGGTAAAGTGGGAAACGTAATTTAAGCAATGTTTGTTGTAATTTTTGTAAAAATATTGTGTTATATGAATTATTCAATTGAAAAAACTTCAATCTTGGCCACAACCAATGAAAAACAAAATTTTTAACTTCACCTGAGATAAGATCTGAATTACAGAAAAAGCCGAGAAGCGAACCTTTAACAAGAAGGAAAAGAATACAGCAGTAAAGATTCTTCAACTTTATAAGAAGAAGAACAATTTAGTACACCATATCTGCAATTGCCAGTAGAAGCCCTGCTATAACAACTTCTTAGCATCCTCAATACACATTCTGACATCACTGAAGCTATTGTACTTCCAGCACACCTTCTAGAGAATCAGCGCCGATCGATTTGGTAACTATTTATAATATTTCTTAAATACAAAAGCGAAGTACTGATAGCTCACCTATTAATGGAATGCTAACAGTAATGATTCAAACTATTTTTTGAAACCTTCTGAGAGCCGACGTCTGAGAAATGACTAGTTCATGTTCATTTCATATAAAAAATAAGAAAGGAAGTCATTTAGGTTCTACCTTCTTGAGATTCAGTGCTAGCATAGCGACTTACGCCTGAAATTTACTACTGGGGTATTAATGACAAAATATTAAATAAACAAAACAGCTGAAAACCAAATCTCTTAAATATTCAATATTTGTAAAAGTAATATTTATTTAATTGATTCAATTGCAGATTTCAACAATAGATGTTCATCTGCTCAACCCCACTGGAACGATGCCTTTACGGATCATGGAACATCGCGGATGGATATTAAGTATAACTAGCTTCTGTTTATTTTTTATAACTTTTGTTTTTATAGATTGCAATTTTCGGGAAATGCAAGGTTTCGACCATGCCCTTGAAACACCATCGGCATAAATCTAATAGAAGATCTTTGGCAAGCGATGAAGAAAATATTATGCCTTATTTTATCTCAAGATTATCTTCCCCAAGAACATTGTGCTCAACAGCAACTTTTGTTCGCGAGTTTTCATTATTTATTAATTTCAATAAATATGCATATTAAAGAAATAAGTTTTTTTTTTTATTAACATCAATAAAATCAATGTACATAATTATTTTTTTATAATTGGAAATTTTAATTACGTACCTAATATTTGCAATGCACATAAATGATTTTTTCAAAATGTATTATTAAATAATTTTATTATGTATAAAATTAATACCACAACTTTGGCGCCAAACATAAATTAATCATGTATATCATTGATATTTTACTCTGTGTACAGAGCCGTGCGCACGTGGGAGGGGGTTTTGGGGGTTCAAACCTCCCCCAGTAGCTTAAAAAAAAATATTATTTAATTAAATTAAAGCCTAAAAATGTATATGACTGTAAATTATGATTTTATATATCACACGCTCAGATCAAAAGTGGTTTAAACAATAAAATTGATCAAAATGATTTGAGTAAAAACGAAACAAATTCTAAAGGCAAAAAACAATAAAAGAAGAATATAAACGTGTTTCCCAGTTTTTCTGGATCAATTCATTAAAGGTGTTTATTTGCATTTGAAATGCAAGTGCATATAAAATTTTTGGTCGAACATTTGAAAAAAGTTGGCTGTAGTTCATGACTGAGACATCATTGAGTATAAGTATGAAAATGATTGTACGATATTAATTCGTTTACAGCTTTTCTTCGCATTTAAATAAATTTGAATTGATTTTTGAAATATCTCATAGTAACATTTCAAAAGGGAATATCAAAGAGATCTCAGCTACAAAATAAAGGGTGTAAACGACATTATTTTTACATTTTCTTGTATTTATAACATAAAAAGTTTACAAGATAAAAAAAAATATATCACAAATGATGAACAATACTCCATAATTTTTAAAAATAGTTAAAGAATTATATTTCTGAATGAGTTTTGAAGAATTTCCGTATTTTAGTCTTCCAGATCGAATTATTTTACTAATATTATGAAAATATTTTTATGAAATGTAAGTCCAAATTTCAAATGAAATCGATTGGTTTTATTTAATATTTTCTCAAATTACATACATTTCGAATATTTTTCAAAGCCTTTTTCAATTTATTGCTAGTTTTGTACATGTTTAATTGTTAAAAAAGTTATACGTATTTTCACTAATGGAATACTGTTTTTATTACGATTAACCGAAAAGGTTATGAAAAATTGCTTAACCGCGATCTAATAACCCTTCAAAAGTTTGGAAGGAAACTCCGTTATAACAAGATCGTACACCCGATATCTTACCTAGTTTAGTCCTCGTCAGATACTTTCTGAAATAATGACATATGTTCATTAGTATGGCCAAACAGAAATATATCTCACCTACCCCCTTTATTATGAAGTTAGCTAAAACCCACCACGAGCAAATCCTGCGCACGGCCCTGTCTGTGTATACTTGAAACAAATACACCTGTGTCCTGTGTCAAACTACACCTTTTACAAATGTAGTTCAGAAAAGACCAATTAAATTTTAAAAGACATCAACTGAAATTCAGAAATTCCATTTGAAATTCAAAAGACATCACTTCAAATTCAGAAATGCCATTTGAAATTAAAAAGACAAAACTTAAAATTCAGCAATTCCATTTGAAATTCAAAAGACATCAATTGAACTTCAGAAAAGACCAATTAAATTTCAAAAGACAACAATTGAAATTCAGAAATTCCATTTGTAATTCGAAAGACATCAATTGAAATTCAGAAATTCCATTTGAAATTCAAAAGACATCAATTGAAATTGAATTACATTTGTGTATGGTAGAAGTAAACGCACCAATTTATTTCTTTTTATTTATTTTTTTTGACTTCTTATTTGTTCGTGCATTATAATTATACCCTACACTAACAGCCAGATATTGTATCTCGATGTGACTGAGTCCTCTCACATGTGAGTACTCTCACATCGTCAGGAAAGTTGTATTTCACATCTTCACACATTCCGCCCGTTGGCTCTTACGTTCTATGAAACCGCTGTTAACATCCAAACATTTAGCGTTACCAACAATCAAACTTGATCCAAAATAAATAAACATTTAGTCGAAATTACCAAATTTTCGAATCTGGCATTACTAAAATCTATATTATTTTAGCAAATACGCAAACCATTCATATTTTTGCTATGATTTGGGTTTGGAAAATAGAAAAACATAGCTTTTCAGTAAACAAAAAACAGCTGTACTGAGAAAAATGTCAAATATTTGTTTGTGTGATTTTCTTCATTTTTGCATTTTTTTCTAATTTGCTTTGTAAACTTATTTTTTGGATGAAAAGAAATGTGTAGTGTATTCAAAAATTATTTGAATTGTTCTTTTTAGGTGCAATTAGTGCTTTTTTTTGTGATAATTTTAGAAAACGGAGCCAAAAAAGCTGCCGTCTAATTTGACACAATATTCGTGCGACTGAGTTTTATGAAATACAAATTATTTCTTTACGTCGGCGCTTACCGTGTGGTACGTCAGACGTTTTGGGCTTTACAAAATACAAAAAGTCAGTCACACGGGCGTGCGTTACTACTTTCGTCAATTATCGAGATACAATATCTGGCTGTAAGAGTGAAAGGGTATATTCAGTTTGGTACGCCGTTTGTAACACCCTGAAGAAAGCATCTCCGGTATGAAAAAGTATATATATTCTTGATCAACATGACCTCCTGAGGCGATGTTCGTCTGACTGTCTGTCTGTTGAAATCACGATTACGAAAAAAGTAGAAGAGCTAGAGCAATGAAACTTTAGATTTAGATTACTTATATATCTAAGCTGTCTGAACAAAAAATTTGCATGATCGATTTATTGTGACCTGAGAACCGACCACTTATTTTCAAATACCTCATATAAAATTTACATCTACAGATCAATTTTACCGTATATGTGCTTAGATAAACTAATTTGGTCAAATATATATTGACATCATGCTGAAATACATGAAAATATGGTTTTCATGCGAAACGAGTTGTGCTTCCCAAAAAAAAATCGAAATTCGGTACACCTACCAATTTGTAAATGTGGGTATCAAATGAATGGAAATTCTTCAGCGATGGAAAGTTTGTAGTTATTTTCGGGATTCGTATACCCTGGTGACATATATACCAATTTGAATGGTAACCACACATATGTGTAGAGTATTTATAGTCGACTTAGACCGACTATAATTTTGATAATCCTAACTATCATAATTACACCTACTTTAAAATTTCCCATGTGATCTAACCTTCCCAACTGTTTTTTTTATTACCTTATTGTAATGTTTTTATCCTTCATATATTTGACGAATATATTTGAGGTTTCCCACTTTATCCCAACAGCTCCGAAATTGAGCTGTTTTGAAAAATTTGCTTACAAATCAATTAATAGCCATATAAAAAGTATGCTGTTAATGGGAAAAGCTAGATCATGAACCAGAGATAGTCCATTCAAAAGAATTTAATAAAATATTCAAATATACTTTTTTCGAGGAAAATCAAAACATGTTTCACTTTACCCTAGGCTTCCCAAATAGAACAAAATATGAATTTTTAAAATTGAAAAAGCTTGAAATTCACATAATATTTCACGTAATTCATTGGTTTTTTTTTTGTTTGTTCATTTGATATAAAGAAGACTCTCAGATAATCGTCAGAGCCCGATTATCTGAAGTAATGAAATGATATATTCCGGAGCATGGCCTTACATAAATTTATACATGGAAGGCACCCAGAAAATATCCAACTATTGACATATGCTTTTTTATATTATAATTAGCTTCTTGATAAAGGGTTTTTCAATAAGAACGCTACAAAAGTTATCTTCAAGGACGCTACAAAAGTAGAGCGACAGGGACAGCAAACGACGCCATATTTCTTGCCGCTCTTTTGACATTTCTCTTCAGTAAGGTTTGCCATTTCGTATACCATCATGAAATGGCAAACATTACTGAAGAGAAATGTCAAAAGAGCGCAATAAATATTGCGTCGTTTGCTGTCCCTGTCGCTCTACTTTTGTAGCGTCCCATTTGAAAAACCCTGTATAAAAAAAAAAAATGTACTAATTATTTTAGGTTTTACTGATATAGGATATCAACACATTAATTATAGAAAATAATTACAAATGCATAAACAATTTAAATTTAATTGAAAATTGCATTAAATGATGCATTAAATGTGTGATATTAATACTCTTAATACTATTATGGGTTAAAATAGCGGCTAATTTTTGTTTTCAATTAAATTTAAATGAAATGAAATTAAAACATTTCATAAAAAAATACAAAAATTTGCTATGGATTAACAAAAAAAAAATGTTGAATTTAAATAAAACATGTATTAAAATTGTGTCTGCCCTAAAGCCAAAATGTCGCGCATAAACGTTGACACGCAGCATGCACCATTGCCAAGAACAACAATAATACTCACAACAGCAACAACAATAATAATACCAAAACAACAACAACAACATATAACTCACATGAAACTGCATGAGACGACGGAACAACATATGGAAAAAGTAATAAAAAATAAATTCCAAAATAAATCCACATACAAAAAAATGACAAAAATGCGTTTAAATTACATTTACACAGCGGTAGCTGCATGAAATTGCAAGCAATACAACGCAATGCCATCGCGATCCTTGCATCCGTCCCGCGCGCACCTCCTGCCCTGCCATAATCCGTGCTTCCGGCATCCGGCGCAGTAAATACGCTGCTGCACATGAATCACAGCGATGCCAAGTATCGCAAGATTTGACTGGAATTTCGTTGCCACTTTGCGTTATGCTCACGATTACGTTTGCGTTTGCGTTGCGACGCAAGCAGAACAGCACAGCACCGCACACACGCGCTTACGTAACACATTGTGACGCATACGTCGTAACGCAATAACGTATTTGCGTATTTGACGTACGCCCATCCTCATCCTCACTCTGAGTGCACATGAAAAATGATTGCGCCTCGTGCTGCTGTTGTTGCTTTTGTTGTTTGTATATCATTCGTTATCCGCGGAGCTGCGTATCTGCTGTAGATGTCATAATTTTTTATTTCACTTCCGGCTGCTGCTCCTACTACTCCTGACGCTGCTGCTAATGTTGCTTATCCAGACGCCAGACGAGTCGCTCTCATTGTTCAGCGAATTCCGCTGAATTGAATCGAATTTCGCCAACGCATGGTTTTCAAGAAACGCGAGAATGCAGCGTCAAGAACAGCTAATAGTATACAGTAGGATAAATTAGTTAAATATCAGTCAATTCGTCGACGAGAGTTGAGCTAAAAATGATGATATCGATAATTCTTCCCCGACAATCTTTCTCGTTACAAATTTTGCTAATTCTTTCCACAGATAAAAATACTCAGAGTCAAATCATTCCAGAGACAATTCTTCCCGCAGACCAATTTTTCCGACAAATACTGAGCTGGAAGAGGTCGAATCCTTCTGCTATCTAATAATAATAGTTTGCCCTACAGTTCTATAAGAACTTAGGCCGAGCTCTCTCACCATTTTGAGCTGTGCGTGCTATATTTGTACTCAAAGTGGTGGGACCTACAGTTTATTGCCGAATCCGAACGACGGGTGAGAGCTTTTCATAGGCAATGTTTTTACTCTCGGAGGTTTGCAATTTACTGCCGAGAGGTAGCGCGGTATAGAAAAATATTTCTATGAAAAGATGTTGTTAGCCCCAGTCCAGACTTGAACCGGGGACCTTTCGGCTCGCAGTCCAACGCACTAACCACTGAGCTACCGCGGCTATCTTGCAGATTAACTTAACTTGGAACTTTAAGAATTAAATAATTACAATCCATAATAATAATAAACAATTTAGAGTCATTTTAAAATTAATATTACATTGAAAATAAAAAAATCAGCAATAGTAGCAAAAAATGTTACTAAATGTCCGAGGTAACAACAATTATCCAACTCTAATAGACCTTATGGTTTCCACCTGAATCGACAAGTTTAAAGAATCAAAAAGATAGACATTTAAAAAAATTTAAAACCAGCGATAATCCTACGACTATACTCGATATTCCCTTACTCGGTATTAGAGATGGGCGCGTGCCTTGCTTTTTTGTGTCACGCCCGAAAATCTGAGTTCGTGCGTGCAAATCTCCGTGCGTGCTAGTTGCTGTCGTGCCCGTGCGTGTCCGTGCCTCCAAAATCAGGCACGCGCCCATTAAACATTTTTTTTATAGTTTCTACCCCAATTAAAAAAAACCTTTTCGTGTTATTTTGACCTTTTCTTGAAAATCTGTTTTACTTATGGATTTAAGAGAATAAAACAGTATCAAACTTAATTTTTGAATTATTTATTACAGAGACTAAATCCTATTGCAATATCGGTTCCGGTTAGAGTTCCATTATTTTAACATTGTGGTTTCGGTTCCGATTCCAGCTTCAGCCAACAAATTAAATGAGTTTCGATTCCGGTTCCATATATTTTGAATAACGGTTCCGATTCCGATTCTTTGGGTTCCCTGGCAGGAACTATAATATATGTTCCGGTTCTGGTACCGAAATTTTTAAAATAGCGGTACCGATTCCAACCAGAAATAAATATATATGTTCCGATTCCAATTCCGGTTCATTTTTAATAACGATTTGGTTCTTTTTTGGAACCGGTTACGGTATTATTTTTCACGTTTCGCTTGCTTGTTCATGTTTTTTCGTGTTTTTTTCATGTTTTGTCGTGTTTTTCCGTGTTTTGTCGTGCTTTTCCGTGTTTCTTCGTGTCTTTTAAAATCCCGTGTTTTATCGTGCTTCTCGTGCGTGCCTGTAATTTTACTCGTCGGGCTCGTGCTCGTGCGTGCCCGTGCGTGTCCGTGCCATCAAAAACATGCACGCGCCCATCTCTACTCGGTATACATTTCATTCACTAAATAAATAGTGTTTTAATAATTACATAACCAGTTGAAATATATTATTAAAAGAAATCCAAAATCTCTCTACGACTTCAAAAACGCGAAACGTGAAATTTCTACATTTCAGCCTAAAATGAAATTAAATGACAATGCTTCATCGAATGAGTCCGAAATAGCAAATATATTTGCGAAATTCTTTATATCTACGTATTCATCAAAGCAGTATAATACCAATCTTCGATATCCACACCATATTCCTCAAACTAACTTTATTAATATACCTGTTTTTGATTCAGAAACTATTTTAAATCTATAAAGGCCCCGAAAATATTCCCAGCTGTATACTAAAGTATTGTGCCAACACTTTGTGTTTTCCCCTTACTGGGATTTTCAATTTGTCTTTAAGTAAAGGAATATTCCCTGATGCATGGAAAGAATCATACATAAAACCTTTATTCAAGAATGGCAGCAAATCGGATGTTACTAATTACAGATGTATAGCTAAACTTAGCGCAATACCAAAAGTATTTGAATACATAATTACAAACCAAATTTATCACAGTGTTAAAGCGATAATATCATCAGTCCAACACGGTTTCATAAAAGGCAAATCTACCAGCACAAGTCTTCTTGAAATTACATCAAAGGTAATACATGGTTTTACAAATGGACTGATGTAATATATACGGATTTCAGTAAAGCATTTGATATTGTAAATCATGATTTGTTATTAGCAAAACTTGATATTAAACGATTTTCATCTATTCTTCAATTAGGGATCAATTCTTATTTAAAAAGCAGAAGTTAGAGAGTGCTCTTTAAGGATACCCTTTCTGATTTTATACCTGTCGCATCCGGAGTCCCCCCGGGGGCCATCTTGGGCCACAATTTTTTTATTCTTTTCATAAATGATCTTCCCTCTATTTCACTATGATTTATAACATAGTGAAATACTATTATATGCTGTCCTATAAAAGCCCTGAGCATCACATGTACTTATAGGATGACCTATGCAAAGTGGTTGAGTGGTGCAACTATAATTGCCTTAAACTTAATATAAAAGGATGACATTTACCCGTAAAAAACATCATATAACCAGCTGTGAAATTCTTGATTGTACACTTCATTCAGTTACCGTATTTAATGACTTTGGTGTAACTATGAACTTGAAGCTACGTTTGCACACTCACATTAGCCGTGTGATAAACAAGGCAACAGGAGTGCTTGGATTTATGAAACGTTTGGCAAAGGAATTTTATGATCCTTATACAACTAAATTACTATACACCTCATTGGCCTTTTGTATGGCCAATACTGAATATGCATCCGTAGTATGGAATCCACATTACAATGTATGTATCAGTGCAAATGTAATTTTTACTATTCGCACTTAGAAATTTCCTCTGGAATCCAAATATTAACCTTCCATCGTATGAGAGCAGACTTACAGCCTTATTCTAGCGAGCAATGACAATTGTTATCAATAACAATGTATACAAATGACAATTGATTCTGACTTTTACGTCAATAAACATAGAAAATAAAATTGACAGAATACGAAATTGTGACAATTGTGACAAAACGCACTATTGTGACCGATTTTCATTTGTGACTCTTGCCAGAATGAGCTATTAAACTAATTCGCACAATGCTAAAAGTAACATTTTTTTCATAAACTTATAAACGGTGACATACATTCTATATATTTAATAAATGCAATGACATTTAACATTCCATCGCGTACGTCTAGACATTATAAGCCTTTACGTCTAACTATAATACAAACTTCTCACAGAACAATCCGTTTCGTTGTATTTGTAATGACTTTGTGACAATGTAACTCCACTGACACCATAAAACAATTAATACTTTTTAAATAAATTAATTAATAAATAAATAAATAAATAAATAAATAAATAAATAAATAAATACCATACCAAAAAGAAAAAAAAATATTTTTTCTGCATTATAATATATATTTTAATTTGCTATATACTCTTATACTTTTTTTATATATTATAAATATATTTTACCTTCCCCCTCCCGTGCATTCACATTTCGCTATTTCACTCTTGCTTGCGTACATTTTTGTTACGTAGAAGAAATATCTCTTTTATATAAAAATGTTGTCGAAAAAGAGTTTGAGAATTATAGACGCATTAGCTGCAGCGTGCAAATAACTCTAGTGAATATGGCGCCATCTAGTGCATGTTAGCTACACTAGAGATATGCACACACTAGCGTGATATTGTGCAAACTAGCAGAACTAAGATTCGTAACAAACAGTTCGCTATTTCAAATAAATCTATGTTTTAATTCTAAATTAAAGTTTACTAAAATTGAGCATTCAGAGTTTGCAATTAATATCAAACTTTTTATTTTGAGTGTGGGTTTTTGAATTTTTTTCTTTGTGAACATTGTAGACATAAATATGAGTCATTAATTTTAAGTACTTGTAAATTACTTGGTAAGTTTACTTATCCAACGTTAAATATGAGCTTAGATTATTTTTATTTTGAGTGCAAAATTACTCTATTTGTCTACCGTATCTATACGTAATGCATTGCTTTGGAAAAATATACGCATATCATTCTGCATTTCCGACGGATTTCGCATTACATGCATGTTACAAAAATTAAATAGTACCATACAATATTAAGCTAGAATAAGTTTCAGTCATAATTAATAAATGCTTTAAGGAACTTTGAAACAGTATTAAATCGTATTCACGTGTGACTTAATATTCAATTAAAGCAATACAAATATTACAAAATGATCAAATTAATTAAATTAATTATTTTGAAAAATAATTAATAAATCATCTAATATGTACTTCGATATTATTATATTATTATTGGGAATGTCAACAGGAACTACTATCCAAACAACTGAATAGTGTGAATAATGTAATATATAATTGAGGTGTGACTTCGAATCGAATATAAAAAATATGAAAAGCTAGATTCAATTGATAAAACTGAAGCAATTTTACAAATCAAAGTAACACATATATAATTATTGCAAATTTTATTGCAGAAAAATAAAAATTTAACACCAAAAAGAAAAAACAAAATTTACAAAAATTTAGATTTTTTTTTTTAATTGAAAAAAAATGTAAATCTTTAGAATTTTATATAAAAAATTCATAAAAAAATATCTATTTAAAATATGGTTTTTAACAAGGCAAAAAGAAACATAAAAATCAAAATCAATAACACAAAACCAAAACGCATAGAGAAAACCGAAAACATGAATACAAAACTAAAAACTCAAACACTAAAGCAAAGGCACAAAACAAAAGCAAGATACAGCAAAATCAAAAATTTAAAAGCAACACAAAAAACAAAACAACAAAAATAAACGCAAAAGTAAAAGAAAGAAATAAAATAAAAAAAATAAAATAAAACAAAACAAAAAAAAACAAACTGAAAAACAAAATCTAAATCGAAATCAAAAGCGAAATCGAAAATTAAAAAAAAAAAAAAAACTAAAAACTCAAACACTAAAGCAAAAGCTCAAAATAAAAGCAAGATAAAATTCTAAAATGAATCAATAACAAAAGCAAACAAAGAAAAACAAAAGCATAAAAGCAAAAATTTAAAAGCAAGCACACAAAAACAAAACTACAAAAATAAACGCAAAAATAAAAAAAGAAATAAAATAAAAAAAATTAAATAAAGCAAAACAAAAAAACAAACTCAAAAACAAAATCAAAAGCGAAATCAAAAATTAAACCAAAGACAGAAAATCAAAAAAAAAAACAAAATCAAAAGAAAATATAAAATAAACATCAAAATAAAAATAAAAGTAAAAACAAAATCCAACGCAAAAGCAAAAAAAAACAGAGACAAATCAATACAGAAAACCGCAAAACAGAAAAGAAGAAAACCAAAAGATACATATTTAAACGAAAAGTCAAAGTCAAACACAAAAAAAGCAAACACACAAAATTAAATTCAAAAATAAAAACAAAAAAAAAACATGAACCGAAGCAAATCATAAGCTAATTTAAATACAAAGAGGAATAAATAAATAAAAAAACAAAAATTAGATGACAAACGCAATAGCAAAAACAAATTTAAAATCACGAAATTACTATTGATTTCGTGTTTTAAAACGTTTTCAAGTTCAATCACAGAAAAATACTATAGCAGATATAAAGGCAAAAAAAATAATAAAAAAAAAAAACAAAAATAAAGAAAAAAATACAAAATTAAATGAAAATATATACTAAAACTCTAAAATGTAAGAAGAAACACAGAAGTAAAATCTAAAACAAAGGAAATAAAATAAAACAAGCAATTCAAAAACAAAAAAAAAACACAAATACAAAAAAAAGCAAACATACTAATAGATAAAATATGAATAAGGCTAAAATAAACAAATTTAAAGTAACCCCAAAATTAAGATGATAAACCATAAAAAAAATCTTTAAAAAATGTTATAATTAACGAAATATTTCATAAAACACATTACAACAAATCCACATGAATTTGTACATTGTTGCCTTATTCGACTCGTATACAAGCTCCCCAAAATCTATCCATAAAACGAAAAATGCAACTAATAAAATTGAAAACAAAAACCTAAAATGAAAAAAATAAATGTAATTTTTATTACATTTTCCTAACAGCTCATTCATGTGTTTTAAATTGCTGCCGCACATGCATGTGTGTGTTTATGTGCGATAATCAGGAGCTTCAATGCGCCAAACGAACGTTGATCGGCAACATGCAATGTTGCTGTTGCTGCTCTTCATATATCCTAATAAATTGCAAATATATCAAACAGTAATAGTTTTACAATTTTTTTTTTTTTATTGCTGGCATCAAGTATTTTTCAAATACAAACGCACACACATAGTACATAGTATCCTTGCGCATCCTTTACAGCAATAAAAGTGCTGCAAATGTGCTGGTATTGCATGCGCTGCGTCCGTATTAAGACACGTCGGAACCATAAAAACTACGTTTCGGGGCTGTTGCGTGTTGCATTTGCAATTTCGAGATGTTGCAGCATTTTTGGTAAATATTTATTTGGCTCGGTCATTAAGTAAAATTTGATGATGTAGCAAACCAAAGGTCATCTGGATTTACAAAGACTCAGCTAATACACTTTAATCTGTGTTTTTTTACGCAGTGCAGACTCTTGACAAAATCATATAATTATACCCTACACCAATGAGGTACAGGGTTTATTAACTTTGTATATAACGATAATATAACGCCCCTTAGGAGGCGTGTCCGGTATGGAAAAGTATATGGGCCATTCCACACCAAATCGGCCAGCGGTTGGAACTCACCTTCTTCGATTTCAATGAAATTTGGGCAGCAGACCAATTTTTATTTTTTTCGACCTCTACTTCCAGAGGTACAGTGCTTCAAAGTAACAAAAAATTAGCCAAAAATCACTTTTGTATGGTTGTTTATATTTCAATATCTCTTAAAGTAGATGTGCTAGAAACTTCGTTGATGGCTCGTTTGAAAGTTAATAGAACAAACTTTAAGAAAAATTAAAACCTAATCTTTAACAAGAGGCCGGTGGCCATTATCCTTGCATTTCAAAATTGATGTCCTTAAAAAGGACCCTTTTAAAAATTCTGAAAAAAAATCGTGTAATTTCGCTGATTTAATATAAATGTTCATCCCAATATTCAAGATGGTATTCTGAAAGCATCATATTTTAAAAATTAATTTTCTAAATTTTTACAAATGTTTTGTATTGAAAAATAAAATATTTTTTCAAAAGTAAAATTTTCAATAATTTTTTAATGTATTTGTAACTCTAATTTCGAAAATGGCGTCAGTTTCATCAAACTGTCCCTAGTCAATATGATAAAACTGGCACCATTTTAGAAATCAGAGTTAGAAATACATTCATAAATTAGCGATTGCAACTTTTACTGTGGAAAAAAATATTTCTTTTTTTCAATGCAAAAAATAAATAAAAATTTAGAAAATTATGTTTTAAAATATGATACAATCAAAATACCATCTTGAAATTTGGTATGAACATTTGTATTAAATCAATCAAAATTTGTGATTTTTTTTTAGAATTTTAAAAAGGGTCTTTTCTAAGGACATCAATTTTGAAGTGCTAGGATAATGACGACGGGCCACATTTTCAAGTTTAGAAATAACAACTTAATTTCTCTAAAAGCTTGTTCTATTAGCATTCAAACGAGCCATCCAAATATAAACAACCATACAAAATACAAAAAAATTGTCAATGCATATTTCAATAGCTTTATCAGCTGCCTAAATTTCATTGAAATCAAAAAGGTAAAATCTCAAAATTTACTTTTTTTGGTCGATTTGGAGTGGAATGGCCCATATATATTATTGATCAGCATCACTATCCGCCTGTCTGTCTGTCTGTCTGTCTGTCTGTCTGTCTGTCTGTCTTTCTGTCCGTCTTGCTGTCCGAATACACAAAAATTTGAGAATGCGATGAAATTTCGTTTCGATATGTTTTAGCCAAAAATGAGTTCTGTCAATGGAAATAAGCCAAATCGGTCAACGGACACGCTCACCTCCCATACAAGTCACTTTTATATAACTCTTTAGGAACCAGCGTGATCCGTCCACATTTTTGTTTACCGTAAATTATTAAAATCAAACCTAAGAAATATTAGCCTTACAAAATTTTAAATATTAGCGTGGTCCGCCCACTTTTATTGTTTAACATTATTCTTTATTTTTTTTTTGTTTATTCTTTATATCAATTTTATAAATTATGGTGATATAATACGTTCATTTCTTATATGTGAATAATATTCTGAGGGTTCAGCATAATTACGAACTGTAAAATTTAGGTATACAATTAAATATCCCAGATTAATATCCCCACCACCGGTGTAGGGTATTCCATAGTCTGCCCGATCGACTATAAAAGTCCGTCCCATGTGACCGAACTTACCCATGTAACTTAATATTCCCAACTCGTTATACCCTACACTAAGAGTGAAAGGGTATATTCAGTTTGGTACGCCGTTTGTAACACCCAGAAGAAAGCATCTCCGGTATGGAAAAGTATATATATTCTTGATCAGCATGACCTCCTGAGTCGATTTAGCGATGTCCGTCTGTCCGTCTGTCTGTCCGTCTGTCTGTTGAAATCCCTAAGACTTTTAAAATTGAAGAGCTAGATAAATGAAACTTATAACTTAGATTACTAATATACCTACGCTGTATGTGCGAAAAAATTGGCGAGATCGGTCCATGGTGACCTATGATCCGACCACTTATGTTCAAATACCACATATAAAATGTACATATAAAGATCAATTTTTATGTATACGTGCTTAGGTAAACTTTGTTGGTCAAATATATATTGACATCATGCTCAAATACATGATAATAATGTTTTCCGGCGAAAAGACTTGTGGTTCACAAAAAAAAAATCGAAATTCGGTACACCTACCTATTTGTAAATATGGGTATCAAATGAATGGAAATTCTTCAGCGATTGAATGTTTGTAGTTATTTTCAGGATTCGTATACCCTGGTGACCTATATATCACTTTGAATGGTAACCACACATATGTGTAGGGTATTTATAGTCGGCTTAGACCGACTATAATTTTGATAATCCTAACTATCATAATTACACCTACTTTAAAATTTCCCATGTGATCTAACCTTCCAAACTGGTTTTTATTTAAAAAAATATAGGTCTTTCGTTGAGAGATACTTTTTATTTTTAAAAATAAAGGTCTTTGATTTATAGTTATATGAAAACCTTTATTTAAAAGGTATTTGGTTAATGGTTGTTAGCAGTGATGCCAACTCATATATTCATTTTCCCCGATATTCTTAACAAAATTCCCCAATTTAGTATTAAATTCCCCGCACGAATGTAATTTAAATACACTGAGAATAAATAGTGTTTTTACTACATTTTTAATAAAAATCGAAATATTCCATAGAACAAATAGTACGCATTATGTTTTTTCTTTAATAAGATTTTTATTTTTTTATTTCTTGATTTCTTAAATTTTCGAATGACAATTTAGTTTTTAGTGCAAGTTTAAACTTAATTTAAATACATATTTCTAAAGTCTGTAATTTCAAATCAAAATGTCCGAATTTCTTTAAACTTTACAGTGAGGCTGACAATTAGAATTCAGTTAATATGAAATTTAAAATATTTGTGAAATATTGACTATTGGAAGAAATTACATCTAGTTTAAACTGAATTAAAATGTGACGGAAAAACTGGATTATATTAAACAAATTAATTATTTAAACTTGGTTTAAATTAGTACTTAAAATGAAATTGGTTTAATATAGCACTGAAAATGATTAAGGAATTTTTGTTAAATTAAATTAGTCTAGATCTAGAAATCGTATTTATTAGATTGTGTTTATCAGAAGTAAAATTACGTTCTCTCACATTTTCTACATTTTTAATGTAGAAAATACCTGCAAAACTCTAAACAAACGATTTTGAATTCATTATTTTCCAAACGTATTGAAATCGTTGAAGTCAAAGCATGCTGTTTAAATCAGAGACCGTAATTAACGGTTATTTTTATTTTTTTAATGAAAAAAATCAACGTGTTATAAAATAGGTACGCAAGTTTTGAGAAGGCAGAATCAAAAACTTTTTTGGCCAAATATATATTGATATCATGCTCAAATACATGATAATAATGTTTTCCGGCGAAAAGACTTGTGGTTCACAGAAAAAAAATCGAAATTCGGTACACCTACCCATTTGTAAATATGGGTATCAAATGAATGGAAATTCTTCAGCGATTGAATGTTTGTAGTTATTTTCAGGATTCGTATACCCTGGTGACCTATATATCTTTTTGAATGGTAACCACACATATGTGTAGGGTATTATAAGTCGGCTTAGACCGACTATAATTTTGATAATCCTAACTATCATAATTACACCTACTTTAAAATTTCCCATGTGATCTAACCTTCCCAACTTGTTTAACCCTTATAACGCTCGTTTTTAACCGCAACCGAAAATTTCAAAAATAGGGGTTTTCTCAGACCGAAAACGATTTTTTTTTAATTTCTCACAGACCAAAAATTAAGGTTTCTCTCAGATCAAAACCTTTTTTTTTGTCTTCTTTCATTTTTGGTTTATCACTGATGTATTTAATAAATACTATTTAGTGAGAGTTATTCAGGTACCTCCGAAAAGGTTAACCTTTATCTGTGACCTCTTCTAGTACAAACAATTAAGAGAGTACCGCCAACTGTGGTGACTTTGACCCGGAAAACTGTATTTTGTAATGAATTTAACATTTAATTATTTTAGAAAAAATTGTTAGTACGCCCTCTACAAGCAACAGTAATCAAAATTTCATGGTGTAATACTAGTAAAAGATAAAGAACATTTTGTAATTTTCAATATAACAACTTTATTTAATGGAATTTAAATTAATGAAAATGAATTGGGATTGTTGAACGGATGAATGGATGGATGTATGGATGAATAAACGGATGTGTGTATTAATCGGATGAATGTACGAATTGGTGACTAAATAAATTAAAAAATGTTTAATTGAAGAAATGAATGCATGCATAGACGTATGGATATATCAACGGATGGAAAGAACGATGGATACCCCTCAGAAACCTTCAATAGCTGCGTTCCCGTGGTACTTGAACCAGATATGTTTCGGCTCTATTTTAATAAATTTTGGCAGCATTGTTTTCTTCTGCCCTTTCTTTTTCAATACAAATTCTTCTTCTTATTAAGTGCTATTCACAATAGCATTACACTACCACAAACATATTTGCTTTTGATCCATACAGTACCAGATCAGTAATTGATCCAAAAACGAACCTGGTTCTAATTGTTTGTTTTTCTTTTGTATATGAAAATGATCTACGGATCAGGAACAAAAATCACCGGAACGCTGCTAATATCTCCAATGTTTGATCTGTCTTATGATTAATGCAAAAATTATAAAATTCCATGTATTTCAAATACGAAGAATATTTTTGACAAGTTGTGCCATTGATGTATTAATTCCTTAAATTTTTAATTTACTCTACTTTAAATTCATTGATTCGTTCGGCAATATTTACTGCCTTCGTGCAGTTAGTTCATTAGACGGCGGACATTGCTTGCGGCTGGCTCGTTGTCCTTGGGCAGCCATCAAGCATTCGCTAACCTCCTCTTTCGAGTTAAATGCCTCTGAGCATCGTAAATAACAGTTTAGTGTTCATAAATTCAGAGAGAATTATGAATGCGCTGCGTCTGCTGTTGCTGTCCTTCTTCATCTTCAGCTTCTTTTACTTCTAGTGTCTCCTCTTTGTTTCTTCTGCTTCTTTTTCCCACATCGCACACTTGACAATCGTTGGTGCTGTGGCAGTCTGCCACCCGGCATCAAATGCAATGGAATTGCAGATAAAGTGTTGCTTAAGCCTAACAACAGCAGGAGCAGTAGCAACAGCAGCAGCAACAACAACAACAACAACAGCAGTTGCAACAGCAGCAGCACATGATGGCACAACATTGAGCCTTATATCAAATGCATTCTCATGAGACAAGATAAATAGTTGTTCGTGTTTCAAGACGTAGGAGCAGCAGCAGGAGCAACAACTACAGCTCGTACCAAAGAACCATGAGTCACAAGTGCGGACAGCCAAGTGACCGACTACGGGACGTTAAGCGCCACTTCAAAGTGTGCCGCATAAAATTGAAATAAATTTCCGAACGTATTTTGCGGAATTTTAATCAACAGTAAAAAAAAAAAAGGAAAACGAAAACGAGAAGATCCTGGTCACACTTTCGGCCTAAGCAAGTAATTGCTTTGCATTTTTTGCTACTTCTCAGTTTATCTAATTTTTCGCATCAAAGAAACGCTTTTCTTCGTTTGCTCCTTGTGGCGTATTTCATGCGCTCCTTTTAGCAAATGGCATATTTTTCACTTTATTTTCTATCACTGTCACCCGTACCCTGCAAATACGCACGTCAATCATTTTCATGCCACAACAGTGTTGCCAACTGTTTTATTTTGTATCAGTTGCTGCATAGTATTTTTTCATCTCTTTTGATGCTGCCTGCTGACCACCAGCACAGCAACAACTATTGCTGCAACTGTGACAGCACACAAAAAATAGAAGAAAAATCCAACTGCTGCATCACGGCATCCCGCAGGCCATTTTGTAATTGTGCCTCAACTCATCTCATCTCGCCACGGTTCGCTTCTCTTCGCTGCGTCGCCTGAGCGCAGCATTAGAAGAGAACGCGCACATAATTTGGTTTACTGTTAAAGTCGAGTGTCGCCGTTGGCAACTCAACACGACTGTCACATCAGGAAGCATTTGCCAGTGTTGCCAATGTTACTCATTTGTTTGTTTTTCTTTTTTTGTTCTTTTTCGTTTTATTTAGAGTTGCAGTCATATTCAAAAAGATGAATTTAATATTTTAAGTATTAAAAATTGTAGTTTATTTTTGTGTACAGCTTTTTGGATATTTATTTTCATAAAAAAATATTTAAAATACAGATTAATGATCGTTAGACCAAATCGAGAAAATCCTTTAAACTATATTAAAAATCGAAAAACCTTACTTTCTCCCCAAAGTTCCATCACAAAAAGAGTTGCTTTCATGCTTTCTACAGAATAAACTTCTAGAAGTGGAGACGAATTCGACTCGAATAAAAAATAGCAGAATTTCACTAATATCAATAAAATGTTACTAAGGGTGTGTGCGAATTCGACTAAATGGCTGACTAAACTAAATTGGGTCGGTAATGCAGTGTTCGACTTTTCAATTTAGCAAATTTTCGAGCAGACTAAATGGAACTAAATTGGAAGACATCAAACAGACATATGATAATCGATTTATTAGAGACTTTAACAATTACCGGTTACCGAATGGCGGTCGAATAAAAACTTCTACAATTTAGTTTAGTCAGCAATTTAGTCGAATTCGCACACATCCTAAAATTCTAGAATTTATCATCTGAATATTAAGAATGCAAATTACTTAGTTATCAAAAAAGGTAAACAAGCTTTATTATACTGGATTTTGAGATATAAATTTATTGACTATTAAAAAAGAACACGCAAAATTGTTGCATTATTCTTCCCAAAAAGAACATGTTTTCATGTATCTGTTGTTGTTTTTATAGATCTTGCTTTGTCTGTAATATTCGATCGTATGCGATGTCCGTCTAATATCGCCATCTTTTTCTTAGTGTGCCCTATATTAAATAGTTTCCGAACATAGCTGACTTTATTTTTGTCAATGTACACTTTCTTCCTAAAGTTTATAGTTATTTTGTATTAAATTACAGAATAATTCCGGACGTTCAGTATGGAAATTTGCCCTACGATTTTTTGTTTTATATGTCATATATGTTAATTTTATAACTTACATATGTTTTTTTTTTATTTTTTGTTACTATTTTTGAGAAAAAATGGCTTTACTCTTTAGGTACTCAAAGTTCCAGACGGGACAGATTTCAATTAGCTGTCAAAATTGATCTAGAATAACTAGAAAACTTATGTTTACATTTTTGAAAATGTCGAGATAATTCAGATTTACAAACAGAGCACTCAACTCTTTAAACAAATGTATGACTATTTTTTAATACGTTGCCGTTAACGGAATAGAAAATTAATTTCAGATTTTTAGATTCACATTAGATTCACTCCAAATCTACCGTTATTTCAAAAATTTTAGTTTTTTAAACTTTCGATCGTGCAAGAAAATCCTATTAATATTGGTCAATCGCACAGTTGATTCAATAGTATTCAAAATTTTAATATTTTCATATAAACACAAAAATAATTTAATAGTATTAATAGTATTTTGTAGTATTTAATGGTATTTACCTATTAAAATAATAATTCGATCTATTGACTAATTTCAATAGCAAAAACTATTAATTTTATAGTATTTTTTTGTGAGTGTGGTTGTCGTTTTTCTGTAAATATTTATATGTGTGTTTTCACGAATAGATATAAAGAGTTATCAAGAATAATTGTTCTAAGCTTCTTTCAACATTTTGACAAACAAATAGATAGCGATGGCAGACGAACATTCTGAAACAAAGCACAGTACCGAATATTACAGATACATTTGGATACATTAATTTGGAGACATTATCAAGAATAATTGGTTACTTTTTTGATAACTAAGTGGATCTGTTTCTTAAAATACAGAATCTTTCCGTTATGTTGTATATCACTTAGTTGATTCAGTCTGGAGTATTTAGAAGTTCTTTCTATTTGTGTTATGTACTAGACATCTGCACAAATGGTTTTGAAATTTCCTCGTCAAATATGCACTACTGCACTCTACAGTTTTGAATTCATTTCACAAATGACAATCGACAATATTATAGTGAAGTCTCTTTGAGCGACTTCACTTCACTTCACTTCAGTATTTGTTTCATTGGTGTCAAGCACTGTCAAAACATCAAGTCATTCAAAACATTCAATGTCTTGAAAAACACAACACTGTCGCTGAACATGCAACGAATACAGTAGGTGCAGCGAGTGAGCACAACGAGTAACGAGTGAGAAGACGAACATTGAAAACAACAACAAATCTGACGCTCGTTCGACGGCAGTAATGTTGTTATTGGTATTTCTGTGTTAATAAAAAATACAACAAACAATATTTAAAAAAAAAAATTATTAAAAAAAAAATTTGTACGACAAAAACAACTCTTTCGTCGAAAAGCAATACATACAAAAAAAAAAAATTAAATAATTAAAAAATTAAATAATGAAAAAAATGTTTTTCGATAAATAAAAAACTTAATATAAAGTATTATGTGATTTTCTTATACCTTTTGTATTTTTCTATATTTCAATATTAATGAAAATTCATACTCTATTCCTTACTCTAGTAAGAATGATTAAAAAAAATAAAAAAGGCACTAAGTACTCGGTGTCATAAGCAGTTCATTTCAGTATTTGAATGTTTATTGCACATCATCATAGTCCTCTTCACTTCAGTTTTGTTTTGCTTATGTTTTGTTTTGACAGTACTTGGTACTTTGTTGTTGTGAGCAAGACATTCATTTGATTTTCAAGCATAGAGTTGACGACAGTAAATGTTTTGAAACGAAGTGAATGTCTTGAAGTGGGTTTCAAATGGACTTGTGCAGATGTCTATTATGTACTTAACTTTACTACATTTTGTATTTTTTTTTTTTTTTTAATAATGTAATTTTATTAGTTTTTAACAACATTTGTATTTGTTGGCTTAATTTTACTACATAATGCCAACAATGGTTTTTATATATTGAAGAATATATAATCTGCTATTTATTTGTGTATAAGGCATAGGCAGAAAACGCACTGCAAAATTTTCTGTAAAAACAAAATCCACGAAAATCATGTCATCAGAAATTATTTGTGGCACTAATATTTGTAATCAAATACATGATGATTCACAAAAACTATCATTCATTTTTTCATTTTTTTTTACCAACTAATAATTTTTTTATTAAAAAATTTATCATTTTTTAAAAGATTTTAATTTTCTTTTGCCTATATCTCGCAATCCAAAATTTTTCACATAAAATGAAAATGTTGTATTACAGCGCAAGAATCTCCGTGTCTTATGAAGAAAAGATATTTTCATTCTTCTAATTAGTTCAAATATTAAAAAATAACTATGAGAAAACCATGACAAATAAAATTGGGCTACCCTAGTAGAAATTTGCCCGATGCGCCATCAGGAAATGATCGGGTTTCCGTTGGGCAAGCCCTATTAGAGAAAATATGATCATTGCCTTTGCATGCCCTTATCATGCTTACCATAGCAGGGTTTACATTATATAAACATTCAATGCTCCCGATCATAGCTACATTATTTGTACCTCATAATAAAATTAGCATCAGGCAATGATCGAGATTAATGAGAGAAACCCTATTATGCTCGGGCTCAGACTAGGAAATTGTCGGGTAAATATTAAAATGGGGCATTGCCCGATCAGTACATGATCATGGCCTGAGGTCAATACATGATCAGGACACTGCGTTACAAGGACATTATGGGCCTCGTCATATCCCGATCATCTCAAATAATGACATGATCACTTCATGACCATGGCCCTACCAAAATTTCTACTAGGGATATATCTCAAAAACTAGAGCCAATATAAAAACTACAATGCCATTTTCGGAATCAGCGTCAAAATTTTAACTAAGAATTGCTGTAATTTTCACTCACCAAAATTATTGTAGTAATACATTTCTAAAACTTTATTCTAAATTTAAGTTAGGACTAGTATTCGTTATTATTAGTCTTTATTTCAGATTAATGAATTAAAGTACGTATTAAAGAATTTAGTTGTTTGGAAACCCTATCTCATTTTCAAAGACGAATATTTTCTCCAAAGACATTATTATAGTTTTCTGCCTTCTTCTACTGGTTTTAACTCATTAACCGGATTTCTGTTAACAAATCTATTAAAAATGGTAGTAAAACGGTAAGTGTTCGGTGGAAATAATCCTCCAATTTTTCAATTTTTCAAATTTCTTCGTATTTTTGCAATAACTTTTTATTTGTATAATTTTTTATTGCCAAACATATTTCTTGCAAAAGATAAAAATTCAAAAAAATATTTTAAAATAATGATGATGATGATCGATATGTGCTTTAAAAATTAACAAGCCTTCACACTACTATTTTATTTTATACCAATACAAATATATGGCAATAATTTACCCTTTTGGTTTGGTCTTTTGGGGCTAGAAATATCCAACAAAAACACACACGATTTGGCGCAGTATACTTAAGGAAAAAAAAATTAAAAAAAAAGCAAATGTCAAAAATTACACATTCGCCCCTTTGACATGATAGTGACGAATATGGTACGGTATGTATTTAAGGGTTAGGCTCAGGTGAAGTGGTAACCTTAAGTAATACAGAATGTAGTAAATTTAAATGTAGATGTAGTATTTTTCTACATATTTCTGTATGTATAAATAAATACAAAATCTTGTTACCTCCAGTAAAAATGTTGTAACATTTTTATACAGAAATGTAGTAAAACTTATGTAGTTGGTTTTCATACAAACCAACTACATCAATGTAGTAAAATCATATACATTTGCTTTTGGACGTAAATTAAATACATATGTATTAATATTAAATTATTTTTTTTATTATAAAAAGTAATAATATAAAAAAAGTAAAAATTATAAATCATCTAAAAATATTCAAGATTTATGAACGCATTTTATATTTTAATCTGATCTGTAGATTTATTACATTTTGTACACATTTTTTTCTATTGTTTTCATTTATTTTCTCGTAATCCTGGTTTTATTTATTTATGCAGCAATTGAAATATTAAACGCTTCACATAATATAATTTACTCAAAATCAGTCTCTTAAATTGTATCCAACTTTCAACGAAGCAAACGTCTTCAACAGTCTTCAGTAAATATTAATTGTCCTTAATGCTCAGTCGACGCTCGGTGCGCACATAAAATCTCGATAATGCTCAGAAAAATGAGTCCATTGACGAGCCAGCGCTGGACAGACACACAGAATGATAGACAGACAGACAGTTAGTCATAAGAAGGGACAGACTCGGTCAGACAGACAGACAGAAAGACAGACATACGGCATATTTAAGCCGCACCGTTCGCATGCATTTTTATGACCAAGTCTTCTCGGCCGCATTGCACTCCAGGCAAAAACTTGAGTTTGTCGAATGACGACCATTCAGTGTGCTGCTGCGCTGGCCCTGGACCAGGACGAGCGAAGGACAGAATGTTGGTCAGGACGAAGAGTGCAGCAGCAGCTGAAGCATCACTTGAAAAAGTGCTGCTGCTGGCACCGGACTCTGTCCAAAAAAAAAAAAAGAAACAAAACCGAAAAAACCGAAGCAAGCAAGAAATGCAATAATGTTTTATGCAACGAGCCAAGGATGCAAGGACGAGTGCGGTGCGGTAGGGTGCTGCAAAAGACATAGAAATGGATGCATAGGCGGCGGTGGACTCAAGCAGCAACTTGGAATTTAGTTAACATTTGAAATATGTCGAATGTCCAGGCACAAGGACATGCACACACACACACTATACACTTACTCAAAGTCGGACTGACTGACAGACAGAACTTACGGATGGACAGATGGACAGACACAGAACTACAGAAGAGCCTTTTAGACGGACAGCCACAGAGTCGTAGAGTGCCTCAACCTCTGGTACGCTGCGCTGCATTGAGGAGAATTTTATTTAGAGTCTTAAATGAAATCAAATGTCTGCTTCAATTGCTTTTATGAAGTTACAAAAAATGTTGTATAATTTTAGCAGCCAACCAAAAGAAACAAATTTAGCCATTATGCGACAGCACGAACATGAGGTATTTTCTACTTGTTTTTGCCGTTTTGCTTTGTAAGAAAAACAGAATTTTATTATCTAACAACATAATAGTCTTTGCTTCGTATGTAGTATGTTCGACCATGAGCGAGTTCGTTAGGAATCATTTTTGTCGAATGTTGTTGGTGATGAGGTCCATGTTGTTGGTACAAAGTTGGTTGTGAGAATTCAAAACCATTGACTTATAATATAGACATCATTGCATCTGCATTAGATGCACAAAATAAAGTAGAATATTTGCGACCTGAATGAAGTTTATTTAAGGCAATTTTTACATTTTTGTTTTTATGATAATAATGTAATGTATGTAAAATAAAAACCAGTTGGGAAGGTCACATGGCATGGAAGATCACATGGCAAATTTTAAAGTAGGTGTTATTACGATAGTTAGGATTATCAAAATTATAGTCGGACTAAGCCGACTATAAATACCCTACACATATGTGTGGTTACCAGTCAAAGTGGTATATAGGTGCTAAGGGTATACGAATCCTGAAAATAACTACAAACTTTCAATCACTGAAGAATTTCCATTCATTTGATACCCATATTTACAAATGGGTAGGTGTACCGAATTTCGATTTTTTTTTTGTAACCACAAGTCGTTTCGCCGGAAAACATTATTTTCATGTATTTGAGCATAAGTCAATAAATATTTGACCAAAAAAAGTTTACCTAAGAACGTATACAGTAATATTGATCTGTAGATATTCATTTTATATGAGGTATTTAAACATAAGTGGTCGGTTCTCGGGTCCCAATAGATCGATCATGCCAATTTTCTTGTTCAGACATATATAAGTAATCTAAATCTAAAGTTTCATTGTTCTATCTCTTCTACCTTTTCTGTAATCGTGATTTCAACAGACAGACAGAGGGACAGACAGACAGACGGACATCGATAAATCGACTCAGGAGGTCATGCTGAAAAAGAATATATATACTTCTCCATACCGGAGATGCTTCCTTCTGGGTGTTACAAACGGCGTACCAAACTGCATATACCCTTTCACTCTTAGTGTAGGGTATAAAAAAACTCGTAAGTACTATAAAAGTTAAAACTGAATTATTCAGACTGAATTTAAGAAAACTTAACCTCTCTGAAACTACACCCAAAAAATAGTGCAATCAACTTTGAATTTTACCTTAGTATAAAATTATCTATAATCATGACCAGATCATCTATATATATTATACTGACTTTCTATATTTTGTCTGTCTGTCTGTTTGAAATCACGCCTAAACATATGGACAGATTTGCCAGGGTTTGACAACGAGTTGTGGCACCCCCCATATAACCTAAACTTTTATTCTGCAATTAAAACAGCACCGAACACAAAAAAAAGTACATCATATTGATGAATTCCGTTCTTCAAACCATGATTCATTGTATTGAAGAACCATTCACAATATTAATGACTAACGCATGCTATCATTCATATGAAGAGCGCTTGGTAACATTTTTTTCGTTCATTTTTTGCCGTAATTCAGTTCTCAAGTAGTTCTTGAATGTTATTTCTTATATAATGCATGCTCGATATGCATAAATTAGTAAAATGTTTTATAATATATTTATTTATAATTACAACTTTTTTTTTCGGATTTTTTTTCGGAATTTTTTTTTCAGATAATTTTTTTGTTAATTTTTTTACTGTTATTTTTTAAATAAAATTTTTACAACACATTTTTTTCGAATTATTTTATAATTTTTTTTTTTTTTTGAAAAAATATTATGAACCAATTCATCAATATGACAATTCCAATTCATTGTATTGAATATTTTGTTCATATATATAATGAATAGATTCATTAATATGTCATTTAATGAACGGTGGTATCAATATGATGAATCTGGTAGTTTGTGAAATATTCATAATATTTATGAGTAAATTCATCATATTGAAGAATTTCTTTTTCTGTGAACCTGAAACAATCAAAACAAAAAAATTAAATTAAAAAAAAAAATCCAGAAACAAAAGAAAAAACAACACACAAACCCAATAAAACAAAAGCTAATCACACAAAATTAAATACTAAAACGAATAACAATACACAAAAAAATCAAAAATAAAAACAAAAAACCCAAAATTCAAAAAAGCAAAACAAAAGCAAATCAAGAGAAGAAAGCGAAATCAAAACCAACAGCAAAGTGAGAAACGGAAACAAAAACACAGAGTCCAATACAACATAAAAAGCATTCGAAAAATAAAACGTTAAAAAAATAGCATAAAAAAATACAAATTAATTCAAAAACAATTGAAAACACACAATACTAAAACAAAATAAAAAAATTAATTAAAAGTAAAAAATGTAAAAAAAAATATCAGCAGAAAAGTAATTACAGAAAAAAATCAAATTTACAAGAAAAAAACACAAAATCAGAAGCGAAAAATTAATTCAATAATATAAATAAATATAAAAGCAGCAAATATAATATTAAAAAAAATATGAAATAAAAAATATTTTTTAATATAAAATGTTTTTATGTGAACTTTAAGGAGCCAATATATTATATCGTCGTTGTGGAACTAATTGTCACCAAATACATTTTCAAAATGCCAAATATTCATTTACAAAAATATTTATTAATCTGACAATTTATAATCGATCATCTCATTTTTTTTTACCATATGATCAGTAATTGTAAATCTATTAGTTGATTTTTCTATTTTAAAAGTGCATCAATTACATTTTATAATATTAATCAACAAAATCGAAAATTTAGTTTTTCATAAAAATGTATTTGGTGACTTTTCGTTCTATAACGACAATATTATCTACCGCCCCACTTTTCATTTTTCATACTAAAAATTCACCTTAAAAACGTTTTATATTAAAAATATTTTATATTTCATATTTTTAAATTTTCTTATTTTTTGTGTCAGTTAGATTTGCGCCTGAAAGAATTCGAAATTAAAAACATTCATTTTTCAAAGTGACTTTAATATGAAACCATGGCGATACAACCTTGATGAATCGAATGGCAAGAAAAAGATTATATTGCATGGCATCCAGTTCGAGGCAATATTTAAAATTTCAAGTCTGTAGCTCATCGCGAAAGTAGTTTAAAAACAATTACAAAATTTGTACCGAACGGACAGACAAGAAAGCAACCTAATAAAAACATTTTGAAATAAATAGAAAAACAAAACAAAAATTCAATATCAAAGAAAAAGCACCAAAGCAAAAAAAAACAAACTCAAAAGCAAAAGCAAAAACAAAAGCAAATAAACTTAAAACAGTTACAAAGTAAAAAGCAAAACTTAAACCAAGTATAAAAATAAAACGAAAGCCAGAAACAAAATCAAAAGAAAAACGAGTTGGGAAAGTTAGGTCACATGGGTAAGTTTGGTCACATGGGGCGGATTTTTATAGTCGGTCGGGCCCGACTATGGAATACCCTACACCTTTGGTGGGGATATTAACCCTCAGAATATTATTCATATATTAGAAATTTACGTCTTATATCCCCATAATTTTAAAAATTTATATAAAGTATAAAAAACTAAAAAAACAAATTTGAAAAATATAATTGGGCGGACCACGCCTATATTTAAAATTTTGAAAGGTTAATATTTCATAGATTTGATTTTAATAATTTACGGATCAACTTTCTATATGAAAACCCGGGGAATAATGAAAAAAAAAAGTGGGCGGATCACGCCCATTTTTGGACCACATATTTGTAGGTGAATTCTAACAATACGTTTTAAATTTTATAACTGTACCTTGAATACTTTTCGAGTTATTAGTTCCGAAAGAGTTATATAAAAGTGACTTGTATGGAAGGTGGGCGTGTCCGTTGATCGATTTGGCTCATTTTCAAACTCAGTTCCTTCTTTTGGCTAAAATATACTGAGACGAATTTTCATCGCATTCTGATCAGTATTTCTCAAGTTATTCTGTATTCGGACAGCAAGACAGCAAGACGGACAGACAGACAGACAGACAGACGGACATGGCTAAACGGACTCGGGTAGTGATGCTGATCAAGAATATATATACTTTTCCATACCGGACACGCCTCCTAAGGGGCGTTACAATATATGCACAAAGTTAATATACCCTGTACCTCATAGGTGTAGGGTATAATCAATAATAAAAATATAAATTAAATCAAAAAATAAAAAATGAAAATTAAATGAAAAATAAAAGGAATTCCAAATATTTTAAGAAAAAAATTAAAAAATACAAAAATCAAAAACCAAAAAATATAAATTGTAACAAAGCTAAAGCAAAAATCAATTCAAACATGTTTTACACACTATTTGCAAATATAAAAAATACGTAATAAAGCAAAAACAGAAATGTTAAAAAAATAATAATTTTGAAACACAAACTCATAATAAAAATAAAAACAAAAAAAATAAAATCAAATTAAATATCAAAAATAATAATAACATCAAAAAAAAAACATAAAATTACTAGAAAAAACACGAAAGTATAAACACAAAATCAAAAGCAAAAAAATCAATAATAAAAATTAAAGCAACAAATAAAAAATGTAAAATAAAAAAAAACAATATTTTAAGAAAAAACATACACAATTAAAGAACAAAAAATAAATAAAATTTCAACAAAGCTAAAAGCAAATATCAAATCAGAAATTTTTTAAATACAATTTGCAAAGATAAAAAAATGATGCAATAATACAAAAGCAGAAACTTAAAAAAAATAAAAACCCGAAATCAAAAGAAAAACCAGAAAACATCAAAAGGAAAAATCACAAAACAGTGAAACATAAAAGTTAATTTGCTAACTAAGGAAAACAAAATTAAAAGCAATACCAAAGCAAAATCAAACAACAAAATAAAATCACAAAAACCAAAGCAAAAACGGAGAAATACCAAAAAAGAAAAAATCCAAAATAAAAAATCAAAACACAAAAACTAAATTAAAATGCAAAAACATTGACATCGTTTTTAAACATACCGTCTACAATTCCCGATGTATAAGAAAAAAAGGATAAAGAAGGAGTGAATTAAGAAAACTTCATATTTTAATAAAGTTCAAACTAAAAAAGAACGAAGTAGATACAAACTTTTACCGTTTTTATTGATTTGAATGCAAATCGAAAAATTGGACTTGAACCATTTGTGCATCTAAGACTTCAGTTAAAATTTGCTTTCAGAAAAAGACCTGAATAAGAAATAAATTACTGAACTCATTGGAAGACCTACATAATTCAAACACCATCATTTGGCATGTGTGTGTGTCTGTCTCAATTCAAAGTCGACGTCTCTAGAGCATTGTTGTATTTGCACAAATACAACAACATAGATCACATATCAACCGCAGAACTTTTCACTCCAATTCCCACTTTCTTTCGCGCCACTGCTTGCCAAACATAATTTGCAAAATAAATAAAGGTCGCGAAAAAAGAACCACTCGACATGGGACCGAAAAATAAATAAAACTCATAACAAGGTAGGTGCGAAGATGAACTGTCTGTCAATCGCATACATATATCTCTGATATGTATGTCGTACCGCACGAACATGCACAGTTATTATCAGCTGCAGCTGCATTTTGGCTCGTCGGTTGTCCCGCAGGTCGTATGCGCAACATTAGTTCATAACGCGCATAACGAGTTTTCACCATTTTTTCTTCTTCTTCTTCTGCTGCGCTCAGAGCTGTTGAAAAGTTTTTCTTGACACGCCTCAGTTGAGGCCAACTTCATAAGCAGCGTAATGGCTTCATTATATCCGCCCACTCGCACACGTTCACACCCTACATGCAGCATACACATGCACAGACAGACAGACAGACACACACACATACACCTCACACACGCACGTAGCACGTAACACAATTTTAATTAAGGTAAACATTTAAAAAACGAACACAAATTAAAATTTCAACTCATTACGCCCTTCTTACGACCGACACTCACATGCTGTACAAAGTTATTGGAGCGCATTTGAACTCAAACATGGCACCGCAAAGTTTGTGGAAGTTGATGAGCTGCTTACAGCGGAAACGGAAGTGAAATTAGAAAAATAATAAAGAAATATAATTTTTAGCTAAATTACGTTTTATGTCCTAAGGATTAATTTAAATGCAATGGTTATTAATAAAGTAGAATGGAATGGAGTGTAAGAAACGAATTGGAAAAGTTTCATTTAATGTACTCTGTAATATAAAATATATATATAAAAATAAATGTCTCATTCCATGTGACAAAAGTTTTTCCCATAATTTTCAATATTTAAGCTTTTCTTACATTTTTAGAAAAAAAAACGAGTATATATAATTATTTCATATGGACGGAATATAAAGTTGGTCAGGCCCGCATATGTAATACGAACAATTTGGTGGGGTAATTAATGTGGGTTAATTAATTGTATACCTAATTATATAATTGTTAATTATGCATTACACTTTAAGAACATTATTCCCAAATGAGAAATATTACCTTAAATAATTTACATCCCAAATACCCTTAATTTAAAAATTGTCATAAACGAGTTGGGAAAGTTAGGTCACATGGGTAAGTTCGGTCACATGGGGCGGATTTTATAGTCGGTCGGGGCCGACTATGGAATACCCTACACCTATGGTGGAGATATTAATGTGGGATATTTAATTGCATACCTTAATTTTAAAGTTTTTAATTATGCTGAACCTCCCCACCCTCAGAATATTATTCACATATCAGAAATTTACGTCTTATATCCCCATAAATTAAAAAATTGATTAAAAGTTTAAAAAATTAATAAAAAAAATTTGAAAAATATAATTGGGCGGACCACGCCTATATTTAAAATTATGTAAGGCTAATATTTCATAGATTTGATTTTAGTAATTTACGGATCAGATTTTCACTATGAAAACCCGTGAAATAATTAAAAAAAAAATGTGGGCGGATCACGCTCATTTTTTGGACCACATATTTCTAAGTGAATTAGAACAATAAGTTTTAAATTTTATAACTATATCTTGAATACTTTTCGAGTTATTAGTTCCTAAAGAGTTACATAAAAGTGACTTGTATGGGAGGTGGGCGTATCCGTTTACCGATTTGGCTCATTTTCAAACTCAGTTCCTACTTTTGGCTAAAATATATATAGAGATCAGTCTTTCTCAAGTTATCGTGTATACGGACAGCAAGACAGACGGACAGACAGACAGACAGACAGACAGACAGACAGACGGACATGGCTAAACGGATAAAAAATAGGGGCTGATTTTTTCGAAAATCGTAATAACTTTGGAATTCGAAGATATATTATACTTAAAATTTATATTTATAATAGCATTACTAATCCATTGTCTGTTCACTGAAAGTATTCATTGGGGACTGGGGACATTGGACTTTTTACTGGAACGCAATACGTGCTTTCAGTTAATTAAAACGCACGTTTGCGGTACTAGCCGGATCCCGGATTTCGACAGAATATGAAATTTTTAAATAATTACACGGTGATACAGTGAAAAATTACCTAATGCAGGTTATTGGCCTTGTTGAGTACATTACAAATCACACCTAAAATTTTCGAAAACACCCTGAAAATTCGGAAGAAACCGTTTTCGGAATGGTAGAATTTCGGTAGTAAATTTTAATAATTTCGACTCGTTGTTGGCTCGTATATCTTTCCATCGTGAAATGGCAAACCTTGCTGAAGAGAAATGTTTGTATATAGTTTTTTAAAGGCAATTTTATTTTAAATAAAACAGTCTTTAATTTTTATAAACCGGATGAAAATTGTTAAAGTTATATAACATTTTTTTATTAATCAATTAATTAAAAGTTATGATAAATTAATTCATTAGCATTTCGATTAATCAATGTTTCTGATTAAAAAACTTCTGCGAAACGAAACATTGCAATTAATCGATTCATCATATTGTTTGATTAATCAATTTCTGAATAATTGATTAATCAATTAATAATAATTATGATTAATGACGATAGTGATTAATAACTCGATTCTGATTACAATCACCCAAATTATTTAAAAAACACTTCCTTTTATTTTTATATTATTATTTTTAATAATTTTTCATATTAAATTAAGTTGACAAAATTTTCAAATGTTGTAAAATAAATTTTTTAAATTTTGAATTAATCTGATTATTCGCTTAACCAATTAATCAGTATTCTTATTAATCAAGATTTTGATTAATTGTTTAATCGCACAGTACTAATAAAATAGATATGAAATCTTTATAGTACACCCAGAAAAAAACATTGGTGAGATCCACCAAAAACATTGGTTGTTTTAGCGTCAGCAAAAAAATAGTTGTAATAACTAATTGGTAATTGGTAAACTGAGATTTCACAACAATTAGTATAATCAAACCGTAAAAAAATTAAATAAAATGTACTTAAATTTGATTTAAATACTTTAGTAATCAAAAACGTAATACTCCATAAAAAATATTACGCGCGTATTTGATTTTAATTTAAATAAAAACGTATTCAATTTTATTACGTACGCATTTAAATTCATAAATAGAAACATTTTTAAAAATATTTAAGTATGCTTTTTTAAAAGTAGTCACTACATAATTATGCATTATGTGTCCGTAATAAAAAACGTAATACTCTATAAAAAAATAATGCGCGCGTATTTGATTTTAATTTAAATAAAAACGTATTTAATTTAAATAAAAACGTTTTTAATTTAAATAAAAACGTTTTTAATTTAAATAAAAACGTATTTAATTTCATTTTTAAAAATATTTAAGTATGCTTTTTTAAAAGTAGTCACTACATAATTAGTAAATATGTGTCCATAGAACTACCGCATGTGATACAAAAATTTTGAAAAGAGTACACAAAAAAATAATAATTTTATCTGTTCACATAAAATAAATAGTTTTAAAATACTAATTGACATGTTTATGATGTTGTGATTAAATTGAAATTTCATTACCGTAATTAAGAGTAATAAAAAGTATTTACTTTAAATTTTATTCCGTACGTAATAAATTTAAACAGAAAGTATTCACTTCACGTTAAAATAAAAAGTATTTAATTTAAATATAAAATACTATGGGTGAAAAACGTATTAAATTTATAGTCCAGTAAAGTATAGAATATATGTTAAAGTTAGGAAATTCAATTTTATAGGTGAAAGTTAAAATACATACATTCTTCAATTATACAAGGTAAATAAAATCAACCAAAATATTTAAAAATCGTTTTTAAACCCAAAAATAATTGATATAGGTTCAAAAAAATTAGACTGAATTTTTGACCATGCACATACGGCTCCCACTCTATTCTTCATTCTTAATAACATCCAACCAACTTTGTTTACATTTGCACGCAGAGAAATAATATGGTTGCTACATGATCGCGACAACCATGCTATAGTCTTTACAATCCTACATAGTTGTCACAATCAAAGTATAGTATTTTCAATTTTATTTCAACAATAATAAGGTCGCAAAAATCATATTATAGTAGACAATTTATTATAATATGATTGTATTTCTGAAAAAAACAAAATATGGTTGATAAGAACCATGTTATGATTACGATAAAGACTGCCACGAACAAAGTATGGTCAATACCAAACATACCATGATATAGACAGATCATAATATAGTAATTTATTATTTGCAACCATATAATTCTTACTTAATGACATTTTTTACTCTCTCTTACTCACTTTGATGTTGGCTATGGCGGTGTGCAGTCGAGTTTTTTTAGCATTAACTGCTCGTGTTTAATACAAATGTATATAACAAATTTCAGTGATTAATCGTGTGCTCGCGTTGTGAACTAATATGGTTGTATGAAATCGAAATACGATTACTGACAACCTTAGTATTGTTGTGTGGAATCATACTATGGTCAATAACAACCATAGTATGGTCTCTCACAACCATATTATGGTCACTGCCCACCATAGTATGGTCACTGACAACCATAGTATGGTCACTGACAACCATACTATGGTCAATGCCCACCATAGTATGGTCTGTGACAACCATAGTATGGTCACTCACAACCATAGTATGGTCAATCACAACCATAGTATGGTCACTGCCCATGGTCGCAGTATGATTGTGTGAAATCAGGTATGGTCACTGAGAACCATGGTATGGTTGTAGAAAATCGTACTATTGTCACTGAGGATCATATTATGGTACGCAATATTATCACTGAGGATCATATTAGACAACTTATATGATTTCCTACAACCATAACCCCCAATCACAGTATGATTCCCTTCAAATATGATCACCACAACCATGTTTTTTTTTTCTGCGTGTGCAACCAATTATCAAACTGAAAATGTTTAATAATGTTCATTACATTTCCGAGAAAATATGTACCTATGTTTTCACATTTATTGTGAGTGAATTGTCCGAATGCTAAATTTAGAATTTTATCTTTACAGCTCTATTCTAGCGAGCAGATTGGCAGAATTGTGACAATTGTGACAAAATGCACTATTGTAAACGATTTGTGCCAGAATTGGGCTATTATTTTCCGACTTGTTTTTTTTTTATTACATAATTGGTTCATTAGGTAAACTTAAATTCCTAGCGCTACTTGATTAAAACACTCTGGTAATTGTGCATAAAATTAGCGCAGATTGTGGCGGCTTCTGGTAGGTAGATTTTTTTGGTAGAGTCTTTGGATAGAACCAGCTGAAGTAGGCACCGAAGAAGGGCGCTGTGCAGCTTTAGTTTGACTTTTGGCCACGAGGTGTGCCAATGCAAACTTAAGGAAACATTCGCGAGTGAGTGAGCGAGTGACACATAGGCATGAGGCGGCGTTCGTTGCGTCAAAGATGACTGTACAGTGTGAATGTAAATGACACACGGCGAGGTGCTCAAACAGCAATGACAGCGTCATCTGTCGACAGCAAACAACGGTGACGGCACAGCAGGATTTAAGTAAAAAGTCAACGAAAATTTTGTTGCCGTGAAGTTTTGCATGAGCGCCAAAGTTAAATAAAGGGAGTGGGTGCTAAAAACGTTTGGAGGGGCATAAGTAAATTAAGAAGAAGAAAAGGAAGACGAAAAAAAAGGAAGAAGAAGAGCTTTTAAAGTAGTTAAAGAAGACGAAGAATCAGAGCAAAATTAAAAGACAAACAATCGAGTGCAGCACGAGTTGCTTTGAGCAGCAGCAGCAACGCCTCAACACTGAGGCGCAGGTGTGTGTTTAGTGTGCGTCTGTGTGTGTGTGCGGCACAACATCCGGCTTCCGTTACCGGTGTCGCTCTTGCTGTCGCTGCTCTTGCTGTCGCTGCTGCACTGGCAAATTAAGCAAACTTCTTGCAGCGAAATTAAAAACTTTCGGCGCGTAAATATGAAATTTTATGTCAATGCAGAAGCGCAAAATAAAATTTCAAAATGCGACAAAAATTCCAAATGCTGCTGCTGTGCTATGCAAAAATCTGCTGTGACAGCATAAAATTTTATTTTTATCGCTTTGTTAATTTCGCAAATAAATAAAAATAATAAAAATAATATAAAAAATTTAAATCGTTGCATTTGTGCACCTGCGTCTCTGCGCACTAAGCGCGTTAAAACAAGGATAACGTTGGCAGGGATAACAACAACAACAACATGTTGCTGCAATTTATTGCTGTCGCTTAGTTACAGCGCGCTGTAAAAACGCGCATAAGTATCGTTAAAAAGTGCAGCAAAGACGACAGCAGCCACATTAACGACGCCAACGACAGCTTCCTGAAATGTCCTGCAATGTCCTGCAATGTTCAGCAATGTCCTTGCGTAGTACATCAGTGCAGCGGCAACCCTGTAAAGTTTATTTATGTGCGCGCATAAATCGCGTCCTTTATGACGCACACGCAGGACACAAAGGACATGCAGGAGCAGCAGCACCACATATGCAGGTGCCGCCAATCACACTGCCACAGACAGAATTGGTTTTATTTTATTTTATTTTTGTGGTTGATTTTTAAGTGTCGACTGTGTGTTTTTTGAGTGTTTTTGAAAAATAACTAATTTTGTGCTGCAACGTGTCCTGCGCACTTTTTCAATTTATTTATGACAATTCAATTTTTTTCTTCTTTTATTGTTTAAATTTATTACAGCCAATTTCATTTTCATTTCATTTGCCAACTGAACAACTAAATCAATTTAGCAGTAGCAGCATTAAAAAAGGACCCCTGGATAATTCAGCGAATCCTTACAAATCCCTTTATTTTGACTGCGCGTTAATTTCGGCATTTCAGCAGTCATAAAAGCCGGCATCAACGCGTGAAAGACCAACTTTGCCGTCTAACATTTGGGCGCAAATGAGGCGGAAACTTTAAATGATACGTTGATAATGAGTGCATTCAGGACACTTTGTAGATATTCGTTATTTTTAAACAGTTAAAGCATAAAAATAATATTAAGTTTTTATATTATTTTTCATGCCTTTAACAATATCTGCATTATGCAAAACATTTAATAGTCATTAAGTGCGCTTAATTATGTTACAAATTATTATTATTATCATAATTTTTCAATCAAAAATACATAAACAAACAAAACCGCACTAATTGGCTTACAAAATGGAATTTTCAAAAATACGTAAAATTCATTTTGAACTCGTATTGCAAAATGGTGTCAGAGGTTAGTTGTCCATTGAATGCGAATACAGGGTAAGCAGTGAAATTTTATTTCTATAATTTTAAATAAGACAATTTGATCTAAACATTGCAACTGCAAATTTAAAACGAGCACTTAAACCCTTTGAGATATAGGTTTCAGTTTTGTTTAGGGTTCCAAGATTTTTAAAATAGCGGTTTCGATTCCTATTCCGGTTCCTACCTACAAAATAAAAATTATATGGGCTCCAATTCCGGTTCTTTGCGGTCCTTAACAGGGAATAAACACATCTGAAATATCGGTTCTGGGTCCAAGATATTTAAATTAACGATTTCGGTTCAAACTAAAAAAATTATATGGGATCCGGTTTTGGTTCCACACACTTTCTTAATAACAGTGTTCCGATTCCGGTTCCTAAAATCGAAAGGTTCAGATTTTTGCGATCCATCTTTAAAACTAACCCTGCAAAAATTTGGTGTCAATCTTGATATTCGGCATCCCAGCAGGAAATGATATCATTGACGATAAGGGCATCAATGATGAATTCAGGACATTGATGAAGATGTCTACAAAAATTTCATAAAGGACATTTCATTAAAGATGTCATAATATTAATAAGGAAAAAAAGGAGCGTGAATGTATCCACTTTAAAAAGATATACTTATGCATTTACAAAAACTTAGCATGGACGTAGCTGCGTACGTATGCGTAAAACTTAAATTTTGTGTTCAATGTCAGCCTGCCATATAATTCATAGGCCCAATTTGAGGGACCAAATTTTATAAAAGCGGGATGTCGGCAGATGTTGGCAGTTAGTAAAATAGGTTATTGGCGTTAGCAAGTACACATACCATTCCAAACGAGAACAGAAAAATAATATGCTCAATTCTAAATAAATACTTCCATAAATATTTGGGAGAAAAAGAGCTTTGTATTGAATTTACATACAAAGCTTTTTTCTCCCAAATAATTTCTTCCACATATTTTTGGGAGTATTTATTTAGAATTGAGCTGCATATCCTTGAAATAATAAATAGTAGAGCTACCGCGGCGATCAGTGATTAGTGCGTTGGACTGCGAGGCGAAAGGTCCCCGGTTTAAGCCTGGACTGGGGATAACAACATCTTTTCATAGAAACATTTTTCTATACCGCGCTACCTCTCGTCAGTAAATGGCAAACCTACGAGAGTAAAACCATTGCCTATGAAAAAGCTCTCACCCGCCGTTCGGATTCGGCAATAAACTGTAGGTCCCACCACTTTGAGTAGAAATATAACACGCACAGCTCAAAATGGTGAGAGAGCTCGGCCGAAGTTCTTAAAGGACTGTAGTGCCAAACTATTATTATTATTATTATTAATAAATAAAATAAGATTAATAAAACAAAATAAAAAAAATAAAAAATAATAATAATAAAAAATATGTATGACAAACATTTGTGACTCCCATGATGACTGACGTGCGTCAATGCTACATCATACATGAATCAGAGAACTTTTGTAAGTAAATGTCATCAATTCTTTGCAGGGCGAAAAGGCTATCAGTTATCGATGTGTCTGACCTGATATAGGGGAATCATTGATGGCATTTCCTGCTGAGGTGTTATGCGATATCACATAAATATCTGAAAGAGTATCGGAAGAATGTTTCTACGACTATATGAACGATGGAAATATGATATATCAAATTAATAATAAATTTTTTAATCACTTTTGACTCTCTTTGCTTATTATTCCTGGTAGATTTCATGATGCGTACTAGAGATGGCACGGACACGCACGGGCACACCGATAGGTGACACGCACGAGCACGAGCCCTACGACTAAATTTACAGGCACGCACGAGAAGCACGGTAAAGCACGGTATTTAAAAAGGCAAACACGACAAAACACAAAAAAGCACGGAAAATTATGAAAAAGCAGGCGAAACGTGAAAAATAATATCGGAACCGGAATCGTTCTTAAAAATGTGTGGAACCGGAACTGGAATCGGAACCCATATTTTTTTCTGGTTGCAATCAGAACCGCTATTTTAAAAATCTCGGAACCAGAACCAAAACAGATGTTATAGTCCCTGTCAGGGAACGAAAAGAACCGAAATCGGAACGGTTATTAAAAAATGTATGGAACCGGAAATGAAACACATTAAAGTTTTTGGCTGGAACCGGAATCGGAACCGGAAACACATTTCTAAAAATCTTGGAACCCAAACCGGAACCGATATTCCAAAGGGTTTTAGTCCCTGTAACAAATAATTCAAAAATTAAGTTTGATACTGTTTTATTCTCTTAAATCCAAAAGTAACGTATTAAATTTATATTTTTATCTATTGTGTGGAATTTAATTTCAAACTTTTAAATTATAACAATGTCCAACAAAATTCAAATTTTGACTGAATTGATAAATTTGAATTGAAAATTTATAATCAAAACATTATTACTAAATGAACAAAAAATAAAAACTGATATTTATGCACTGTTTTTTTTACTATTGGCACTATTTTTATTTTTTGTTTTGTTTATTTCACTGGTCTTAATTTATTGGATGTTATTTTATTGTGGAATTTTTTGTTGCGCTGCTCTTTAAATCACCATTTAAGAAAATAAATTACGAATCTTGGTACAAATGTTATAAATACTGAAGAACTCAGATATCGTTAGTTGTACGACATACAAGTCTGAGTACAATTAAAGTTCTCAGGGTTCGCGGGTACAACTTTAAATTAAACAAACGACTGATCTTCGGTGATAGCTGTGACCAATGCTAAATTTTACGATAGTTGAATCAGGACAACTGATTCTACACGCAGAGAAAAAACATGGTTGTGATGATCATATTTAAAGGGCATAATACAATGATTGGGGGTTATGGTTGTAGGAAATCATATAATTTGTCTAATATGATCCTCAGTGACAATATTGCGTACCATAATATGATTCTCAGTGACGATTTTCTACAACCATACCATGATCCTCAGTGACCATACGCCGATTTCACACAACCATACTATGGTTGTGAGTGACCATACTATGGTTGTGAGTGACCATATTATGGTTGTGAGTGACCATATTATGGTTGTGAGTGACCATACTATGGTTGTGAGTGACCATACTATGATTCCACACAACCAGTCTAAGGTTGTCAGTAATCGTATTTCGATTTCATACAACCATACTATGGTCCTACGTGACCAGTGATCATATTATTATGTTATGATTATCCTAAATTGCTGAAAAAGCGGATTGATAATAAATTATAAATAATACACTTGTTTAATTAATGATTATTTTATCTACATCAACCATATCAACCATCAACCATATTTTGTTTTTTCAGAAATAAATTCATATTATAATAAATTGTCTACTATAATATGATTTTAGCGACCTTATTATTGTTGAAATAAAATAGAAAATACTATACTTTATACTATATATTGTGAAAACTATGTAGGATTGTAAAGACCATAGCATGGTTGTCACGATCAGGTCGCAACCATATTATTTCTCTGCGTGTAACTTCGATACTGAAAACTACGTTCATAAATTAAATTTTACAATAGATTGTTTTCAGCTTGACAGCTAAGTATCGCATGAATTTTATTTGATTTCAGTCTGTCTTTTATGCAAAATTTTAAATAAATAAATGACATAAAATACAAATGTTGTTTTGAAATACATTAACTCAATGGAAAGTAATAAAGTAATAATATATAACTGCTTCAGTATTATATTAAATAAATGCGACATTTTTTACCTGTTAATTTTATATTAGAAAAATTTTTAATAATCATTTATATATAAAGGGTTTTTCAATAAGAGCGCTACAAAAAAAAAAAAAAAACAAAAATGGTTTTGGATATCAATGAAATTCTTTATTACTGTAAAAGTACGTTCGATTCCATTATGGTATGGAACTCGATATCTTTTGCATGGCCACCAGGGGCACGCTTGCAGAAGTCCAGACGCTGAACCCAATTTTCGACGGTTTTTAAGCATAAATCGGCCGATACTGCTGCAATTTCACGTTCGATATTCGTACGAAGTTCATCAATCGTCGCTGGCTTCCTGGCATAGACCATAGACTTGACGTAGCTCCACAGGAAATAGTCTAACGGCGCCAAATCTCACGACCGAAGCAGCCAATCGACTGGACCATTTCGTGAGATAACACGTTCTCCAAACTTGGTTTCCAATAAATTGATTGTGGCATTCGCTGTGTGGCTTGTGGCGCCGTCCTGTTGGAACCACATGTTCTCCAAGTCCATATCATCCAATTGGGGCCAAAAATATTCGGTTATCATTGAACGGTAGCGATTCCCATTTACAGTTGCGTGCCGGTCTTGATCATCACGGAAGAAGTACGGCCCAATGACGCCGCAGGCCAATAAACCGCACCAAACCGTATTTTTTTCGGGATGCAATGATGACTCATGGAGTACGTGTGGATTGCTGTCTGACCAATAACGCATATTTTGTTTATTGACGAAGCCATTCAGCCAGAAATGAGACTCATCGCTGAAGATGATCCGAATCATTTTCAAGTTGTTGCTCAGCCCAATTCACGAACATACGACACTTCTAGTGGTCAAGCGGCTTCAGTTCTTGCGTCAAATTGATTTTGTAAGGATGTAGGCTAAGATCTTTTCGCAAAATTCGCCACAAGGACGTCACAGAGATGCCCAACGCTTGAGAACGACGTGCTTTCTTCAACTGAAGCCTCAGCTTTCTTCAACTGAAGCCTCAGCGGTAGCAATATTCTCGACACTACGGACACTTCTTTGTCTCACTGGCACGGGAACATTTTGTACTGTGTCTGTGGATTCAAATTTTTCCAATAGCCGATCAATAAATTGGACGTAGCGCTCTTAACGTTGAGGCCACTGACTCCGAATTTCGGTAGTAAATTTTAATAATTTCGACTCGTTGTTGGCTCGTATATCTTTCCATCATGAAATGGCAAACCATACTGAAGAGAAATGTCAAAAGAGCGGCAAGAATATGACGTCGTTTGCTGTCCCTGTCGCTCTACTTTTGTAGCGTCCCATTTGAAAAACACTTTATTATGCGAATGCCAATTTTGACTGCATACTCAGTTTTTTTCTATAATGTATCATCATTCGAAAAAAACTACTATCGAAATTTTAGTCTCTCTTCAGATAATTTTTAGAATAAAAAGTACTTCACACAAATATTTTCCAATACGATTTATAGGTAATTTTTCTTTTATTTTTCAGAACTAATTTTCGAATACCTAGAAATTCTCTAATATGTTTTTATGATATTGGAATCTAAACTTGAAACAAATATATTTTTTTTTTTTTTTAATTAAGAATCAAATGATAAACAAGAAAATATGGTTAACCAGAACATAGTTCAAAATTACGAACTTTTTTGCAACATAGTTTATTTCCTTTTTTGAAATTCAGCCATATCAAATCAGTGTGAATGACGACAAATGTCACAAATGACTTTGATTTTCTTTCAGAAATTGCAGCACCCTGTCAAAATATATAACACTTAATATTTTTAAACGCATATTTCGAAAACATGATGACAGCAATATTCGATTTATTGCCGGCGGATATGTGCATCCTGGCCAACACCACCACTAACACACAGCGCGACACATTCACTGATGCACTCATGCAGCTTTTATCGTTTCCGGTTTTCGAATGACATTCGAAATTGTTTCCCGCGCAATGCGCATTCAAATTTCGTACGTTTGATTATGCATTTTTAATTGAGTTTTGCTACATGTTGTACCTAGAAATAATAACAAATGTGTTTTTGCATTAAAACAACAAACAATCAGCAACTGAAGTTGCTCAAGGACATGGCAGGCAGGCAGGAGCAGGAGCAACAGCAAAGCTGCAAAGTGTTTACATTGCTCACAATCTCGGCGCTAATTTCACAATGAGGACATTGCGTGTTGTTGCGCAGCTGTTGTTTATGTTATCCTTGTGTCTGTTATTGCAGAAAGTATCACTTCTTGTCTGTCGTCTCTGCTGGCCTCTGCTCTGCTGGCCACTGCTCTGCTGTGCAGTGTCCTGCTGACATGCTTTAGGTGGTCGTTAGTCGCCTGTTCAAACATCCTTAAGATGGCAAAAGGATAACATGGCAGCGTGTTAAGTTTGTCTGTGTGTGTGTGTGTGCAGGCACGAGTGCGCCAGAAAGACAGTGACAGCACTGCGAATGTGTCTGTGTGATTGAGTGGTATTAGAACGGGTGCCGCATGTCCTCGTACTCGTCCTGGTCCTCGTGTGTAAACATCGCCTTATCTGACGCAAATATTATTGCAAAATTATCAGCAGACAAATATTTGACTAACATCAATCATGCTTAAGCACACTTATTATACATGTTTTTAAATTTAACGTTTAATGAATTAAATTCTTTATTTTAAGTATACAAAATTATTTATCTTTAATATTTTTTCATTTTCCAGCTTTAGGTCATAGGGTTTTGTATGACAATTTATAAACATTTTTTTTAAAATTCGATAACTCAATACAAAAAATATAACTTTTACAAGATACACGTTATTCATTGAAGTAAAAGCACACGATTCAAATTCATTTGAAAAGCGATTTTTGGTATTAATATAACGAATTTACAAATATTTAAACATTTTAATATAAAATTCGATCGATATCTGGAATATGCCTCATTGTTAAATTCAAATCAAAATTGTATATATCACATTTGTAGCCGCGGTAGTTCAGTAGTTAGTGCGTTGGACTGCGAGCCGAAAGGTCCCCGGTTCAAGCCTCGACTGGGGCTAACAACATCTTTTTATAGAAAGATATTTCTATACCGCGCTACCTCTCGGCACTACTTTGAGTACAAATATAACACGCACAGCTCAAAATGGTGAGAGAGCTCGGCCTAAGTTCTTATAGGACTGTAGTGCCAAACTATTAGTATTGGATTTGATCGCACCCAGAAACGTATTCCGCAATGTTTCGGGGAACTCCGGTGGTCCGTAGCTTCCTCGTTGCTTTATCGATTATTATTTTTTAAATATCTCGTACATTCAATTTCTTTAACTATATACATTATTTCAATATTTATCGCATCGAAATCGCATTATTTTTGAAGCCTTGAATCTCGAACGTTCATAGTTTTTTTTGTTCGATATCGTTCCGATTTCAAAAAAGGTCTCGTACCGAGAAAACTTCAACCGAACGCATCGATGTCTATCTACTAGAGTTGGGCATGTGAGCGTGATTCACGTGATTCAGCGTGATTCACGTGTGAGTAGACCAAAAATTACCGTGAGTGAGTGTGCGTGAGTAAAATTTTATCGTGAGTGAGTGTGAGTGAGTGAGTCGAATATTTTATAAAATAAAAAATCTCACTTTTAATTTTTTCGATTTTTGTATATTTTTGCAGAACTACAGAACAAGTAGGGCCACCCCTTGAACTCAGATGACTTTGGGAAGGCGGAAACCCACTATTCAGAACTATAATAAATCAAACCGACCGTCATATTCCCACCCCTTCTTCAATTCAGAATAAGTTGCATGATTTCAGTCAACAATTGATCTAACCCCTGCTAACTAGCCGTACTTAGTATGGGCTAGTAAATTTTTGTGGGGTCATGTCAATAGTTTTTGCTTGTTTTATACGACCGTTTTTACATTTTTGTAAAAAGTTGAATTTTCAATTTCAACTATACATGATAACTCCGTATTGACTTCCTTTTGTTTATTAACTTTAGTTCGTTCCAGAGGTTCGTGTGGGTCAAGTTATAAATGTAGTAACCAATAAAAATCGTTTCAAAAATAGTTGTTCACAAATTCAATTCATCCCTGGTAAATTCTACCCCGGACTATTCTTTTATTGATAATTTTTTTACAGAGATCATTTTTCCAGGGACAATTCTCAAAGATTTTACACGAATTCTTTACCGGAGAATTATTTTTCGAGGCAATTTTTTGGTTTTTATATGCAGGTCTTTCACATTTCCATCTCCGTTAAAAATTAAGATATATTTTATCCAACTCCTTAACATCATAATATCATTATTGCGTTTTAAAGATGTGAGTTTTATTAGAGGTGCCACGCTCGGTCGACCAATTTCAAAAATATATACAAATGAAATTTGTATTTTTATGCATTCTGAAAAAAAAACACGTGATTTAGCGTGATTCACATGAATCACGCGTGATTGTGATTGAATCATAATTTTACTCACGTGATTGTGAGTGAGTGTGAGTATAGCAAAAAATACCGTGATTAGAAAAATTCTTTCGTGAGCGTGAGTGAGTGTGAGTCAAAACTCACTCACGTGCCCATCTCTACTATCTACCATTTAGGTACAATTTGACTGTCCATATTGTTACGAGAAAGTGTCCGATATTCTCGCATTAATCGCGTAACGATGTCGAAACAAATGGCATACTTTGTCGATAAAACTGACTACGAAAATCTTTAAAGATTACATTCGATATAATGACAAGATCTAATTAATTCTTGAAATCACTTTGAGAATTTTTGGAGGAAACAAAAGATTCCGATTCGCACTCTACTTGGAAAGTCTTTCAAAATTAGATTTGATATGCGTTTCGTAACTGTGAAACGTAACTCAATATGTAAGTCGCACAACCTATTTTTCCTAGGACGAAGTCTAAAAACTCAAAAATTTAAATAAATTATGAAAATTTCATATATTCTTTATGTAAAAATTTAGTTCGTCAAAAAATTCGATTTTGAGTTGCTTTCGTATGCGTAAAACTGTAACGGCAAACAATGGCAAACCTCTGATAGTAAATATACAGTTGTAATGAATGTTTTAATATAATATGTTTAGTTTTATAATAATATAATAGTTTGGCACTACAGTCCTATAAGAACTTAGGCCGAGCTATCTCACCATTTTGAGCTGTGCGTGTTATATTTGTACTCAAAGTGGTGGGACCTACAGTGTATTGCCGAATCCGAACGGCGGGTGAGAGTTTTTAATAGGCAATGTTTTACTCTCGTAGGCTTGCCATTTACTGACGAGAGGTAGCGCGGAAAAAAAAAATGTTTCTATGAAAAGATGTTGATAGCCCCAGTCCAGGCTTGAACCGGGGACATTTCGGATCGCAGTAATTTAAATAAATAAAATATAAATATTAAATAAAGGAAACTTTCGTAGTCGATAATTTTATCTGACTCCTAAGTCCTTTACCAAATAAATAAAATATATTGTGTCGTCGGGTATTGTCGTATACACTGACTTACCCAGACGCACAATCATTAAACAGTTAAAATATGAAATAAGAAATATTTTTTTAATATAAAACGTTATTAAGGTCAACTTGAAGGATCCAATAGATCATATTATCCACCGTCCCACATTTCATTAATAAAAATATTAAAAATATTTTTATTTCATATTTTTTAATTTTCTTATTTTTTTGTGTCAGTTAGATTTTCGTCTGACAGAATTCGAATGGCAGAATATAATTTAAATTAAAATCATGCATTTTATAGAGTGTCTTTAATATGGAACCATGGCGACAGAACTATGATGAAAATGCTGACAATAAATTGATAATATTACATTATAATCCAGTTCTAGGCAATTTTTGAAATTTCAAGACTCTAGCTCATAGTTTAAAATCAATTACAAAACTTGTACCGAATAGACAGACAAGAAAGCGAATTAATGTAAACGTTTTAAAAATACTCCATAGGTATTAATTATGAAAAGAACAGAGTTTTTGATACTGAATAATATTCAATTTTGGAATAGAACATAACCAAACTATTGTGCAAATTCAATAATTATAGGACAATGGCCACCAAGACTTATGGCAGGCTCGTAGTCAGGTGTTTTTTAGGGTGTGTGCGAATTCGACTAAATTGCTGACTAAATTAAATTGTACGGGTTTTTATTCGATCGCCATTCGGTAATTGTTAAATTCTCTAATAACTAGATTATCAAATGTTTGTTTTCTATCTTCCCATTTAGTTCAATTTAGTTTGCTCAAAAAAAAAACCGCTGCATTACCTACACAATTTAGTTTAATCAGCTATTTAGTCGAACTCGCAAACACACTAAATTATAAAAAATAGGTTTAAAAATCTTGTAAATAAAATACTAATGGTATTCATCTAATACGGAAAATGAGCCTCTGCATAAATATACAGTCTCTTATACTATCTGCCTACATTTGTAAGAAAAATATTATACACAAATTCGATATCTTTGCGTATTAAATTTCTTGACCAACCAAAATAATTAATTTTTGAAAACGTCACAATTTATATTTTTAAGTTTAAAATGCAAGCGATTTTTGCAACTAGACTCATCAGCATTTTTTTGGAAATTTGATTGCACGACACAGAGACACATTAAATTTGTTGATAAATTTTTATTGTTTGAACAATTTTGATGTTTTTTGTTGTTCAATATCCCTGCAGATTTTAGAAGCAACCACTTTGGCAATTTATAATGTAGGAGTCGCTCCAAAAATGGTTCAAAAGTCGTTATTTTCGCAGGCGATGTCTACACGAGCAAGTACTTTTCCGTCAGCTTCTAAGAGAAGCGAACGGAGAAGTACTTCTCCATTCGCTTCTTCTGCAATGTGTTGTGGAACCACTTTAAGTACTCTTTTTAAATTTTTCTCTTTACTGGTTGAACAACTTCTCTCCCGGTTCCAAAAGACGTAGTAATGGAATAACGTCCGATGGAATGACTTTTGGAACTACTGCTTAAAATGGTTCTCATGGAATGCCTTTTGGAACTATTTCTTAAAATGGTTCCCATGGAATGACTTTTGGAACTACTTCTTAAAATGGTTCCCATGGAATGACTTTTTGAACTACTTCTTAAAATGACTTTTGGAACTACTTCTTAAAATGGTTCCCATGGAACTACTTCTTAAAATGGTTCCCATGGAATGACTTTTGGAACTACTTCTTAAAATGGTTCCCATGGAATGACTTAGAACTACTTCTTAAAATGGTTTCCATGGAATGACTTTTGGAACTACTTCTTAAAATGGTTCCCATCGAATGCCTTTTGGAACACCTTCCACATACTGTTTCCATAGAATACAAATACAATAAATAAAATTGTTCATTTAATTTTTATAAAACTAATATAATCAGAAATATTTAAACTTTATAGTATATTAACAAATTAAATATTTTCATGGACATTTTTGCTACTGAACTTATTATATTTTTGAGGTTGATATTCTCCAGCTATTACATGGACTTCCTGCGCACCAACCATCTGAGCCATCGACACTACCTGTAGTATTAACATGTTAAATTATATTTTTAATTTAAATAAAAAAATACTTAATACATATGTTTTATATCCTTTTTACTTGAATTGTTGATTTAGAATACGCAGCTAACTTTATTTTTTTAAATAAAATATTTCAAAGTGGTTTGATACGTTTTTGAATATTCTCAATTGCATTCTAAAAGAAGCGAACGTGGAACGACTTTTTATTGGAACCCAATGTGAAGTTGTTCTCGTTGGTGTACCGTCAGTACCAAGAGGGAAGTTATTCTAGAATCAGTTGTTGTAGAATTAGATAAAGAAACATATCTCCGTTTGCTTCTACGCTCTCATTAGATGCTCAAAAACTGTATTCGCTTCTCGTATACGTTCCGCTACAAGCAAACGTAGAACGACTTTTTATCGGAACCTAATGTGAAGTTGTTCTCGTTGGTGTACCGTCAGCACCAAGAGGGAAGTTATTCTAGAATCAGTTGTTGTAGAATTGAATAAAGAAACATATCTCCGTTTGCTTCTACGCTCTCATTAGATGTCAAAAACTGTATTCGCTTCTCGTATACGTTCCGCTACAAGCAAACGTAGAACGACTTTTTATCGTAACCCAATGTGAAGTTGTTCTCGTTGGTGTACCGTCAGCACCAAGAGGGAAGTTATTCTAGAATCAGTTGTTGTAAAATTGAATAAAGAAACATATCTCCGTTTGCTTCTTCGCTCTCATTAGATGCTCAAAAACTGTATTCGCTTCTCGTATATGTTCCGCTAGAAGCAAACGTAGAATGACTTTTTATCGGAACTCAATGCGAAGTTGTTCTCGTTGTTGTGCCATCAGTACCAAGAGGGAAGTTATTCTAGAATAGCTTGCTATAGAATTGGATGGTTAAATTCTCTCTCATATTTCCATATTCAACCGATAAATTTAAATTTGTGTAGTCTTTATAACTCTCGAATAAAAAGTGATTCCTAAAATGATTTCACTAGAAGCGAACGTGGAACGACTTTTTATCTTTGCATTCCAAATAAATGTAGTTCTAGAAGTTGTTCTTTTCGGAACAACTTGCGATAAAATCTGCTGGGATTTAAAATTTTTGGCACCTATGAATTGGTTGCTGTATAAAGATTTAAAATGTGCCTTCATATAACAACCTCATAAAAATATGAACATACACAAAACTCAAACTTATTCGATTAGAAGAATACCAATACTAATTAAAACAAATATAACTAAATATTTTTATACCCTACACCTATGAGGTACAGGGTATATTAACTTTGTGCATATATTGTAACGCCCCTTAGGAGGCGTGTCCGGTATGGAAAAGTATATATATTCTTGATCAGCATCACTACCCGAGTCCGTTTAGCCATGTCCGTCTGTCTGTCTGTCTGTCTGTCTGTCTGTCTGTCTGTCTGTCTGTCTGTCTGTCTGTCCGTCTTGCTGTCTTGCTGTCTTGCTGTCCGAATACAGAATAACTTGAGAAATACTGATCAGAATGCGATGAAATTTCGTCTCAATATATTTTAGCCAAAAGTAGGAACTGAGTTTGAAAATGAGCAAAATCGGTCAACGGACACGCCCACCTCCCATACAAGTCACTTTTATATAACTCTTTCGAAACTAATATTTCGAAAAGTATTCAAGGTATAGTTATAAAATTTAAAACATATTGTTAGAATTTACCTAAAAATATGTGGTCCAAAAATGGGCGTGATCCGCCCACTTTTTTTTTTATTATATCCCGGGTTTTCATAGTAAAAATTTGATCCGTAAATTATTAAAATCAAATCTAGGAAATATTAGCCTTTCAAAATTTTAAATATAGGCGTGGTCCGCCCAATTATATTTTTCATTTTTTTTTTTTGTTTTTTATACTTTATATAATTTTTTTTAATTTATGGGGAAATAAGACGTAAATTTCTGATATATGAATAATATTCTGAGGTTCAGCATAATTAAAAATTTAAAATTAAGGTATACAATTAAATATTCCTCATTAATATCTCCACCAAAGGTGTAGGGTATTCCATAGTCGGGCCCGACCGACTATAAAAATCCGCCCCATGTGACCGAACTTACCCATGTGACCTAACTTTCCCAACTCGTTTAATGTTATATTTGGGTGGAATTGGATATACATATATGACTTATATATTCACCTTCTTTAAAACAGGAGCAAATTTTCGATTTGGAGCAAAATCGATGCTAAATATCTCAGATTTGTTACGTGATATCGAAAAACAGATAACGGGTTTTTCGATATCACGTAACAAATCTGAGATATTTAGCATCGATTTTGCTCCAAATCGAAAATTTGCTCCTGTTTTAACGCAAATGCAAATCTTCCTTATCATTTTTTTCGATGTCGACTCAACGGCGTTTGAGCTAAATAAATTCTCAGGTGATTTATAATTTTATCGTCATAACCTCGACATAGATTTGTAAGATATACAAGAAACATAAAATCGGTACTAAATCAAAAAATATTCTTCTATACACGAACTAAAACCCTTTATATTATCGGTTCTGGTTCAAAACATTTTAAATGGCGGTTCCAATGCCGCTTCCGATTCCAACCAAAAAAATTAAATGAGTTCCGATACCGGTTTCAAAAATCGAGATGGTTCCGTTTTCGATTCATTGCTGTTCCGGCTTTTATCAACTTTTTTCAAATTCCCAAATAAGGATTTTGTTTCTTTTTTCAAGTTTTCAATTAAATTATGTTCAAATCTCGATTTCATAAAGGGTTTTTTCAATAAGAGCGCTACAAATGTTTTTTTCAAGGGTTTTTCAACAGGGACGATACAAAAGTAGATCGACAGGGACAGCAAACGAAGCCATATTTCTTGCCACTCTTTTGACATTTCTCTTCAGTAAGATTTGCCATTTCATGATAGAAAGATATACGAGCCAACAACGAGTCGAAATTATTAAAATTTACTACCGAAATTCGAATTCGTATATCATATATCTAATGACAAAATATATCTAATGACGCAGATCCTAGTTTAACATTTAAGTGATCAATAATGTGAATTAATATTTTCAAAATTTTAAATGCATGAAATATACCATCACATTCTATAACATACTAATTCGACTAAGAATGGTTTTAATGTTATTCCATTTTTGAAATCTGTAAATTCTGTCAAATTTTGTTACAGATTGGTCAATCGTATCGAAAGTTATAACCGAAATTCTACTGTACATCGGTTGATTTATAATGCACAGAGTTGATTCTTGGCATACTTACTAAAAACTTTTTTAAATAGACTTTCGATTTTTTGTTTTTTTTTATGTCGGGGGATGGCAGTGTAGATGTGATTCATATATTTGAAGAAAACTCGTTTTCTTTTCACTTTTGTTTTTCGTGAAAATATTGAAAGTAATTTTTCCAAATAAATTTATGAATTGAAAACACAAAACCTGAATGAAAAAAAAAATGAAAAAGAATTAATTTTGATGCGCGTTTGTATTTTTATGGAACTATTTCTTAAAAATGAATACATTTTTTCAATAATGTTCAGAAACTTTTTTACCCGTCTTTAGTCAGCCCAATAACCCCGATTACATTTTGAAAAGTACTCAGCAAATTAAAAACATTTTTAATTTCTTGTATGAAAGGACGAATATGCAAACTATGATTGCAAAACTTGAAACAATAGTCAGATTTGTGTTTAAATAGAGAGTTTGAGCAATTACAATGTAAAAATTTATATTATATTTAATTTTGTTGAATTTGATGCATTTTTTAACTCCAACGAAACCATCGCTGCTGTTTTTAACAACCTGCTTTAAATTTATAATTATTTCGTTTTCATCATGTGCAAAAATTTCAGACAAACATAAAATGTTTGATTTTAAGCTTTGGCAATTATATTGTAAGAATTTCATTTTTATTTAAAATATTTTCATTACTACACCGAGAGTAAAACATAGTTACTCATAACTATGATTTCGACTACGGCGTGAATGAAAATCCTCCGACAACGTGGCGTAGTAAATACATAGTCAATTCCAACTACGTTTCTAAATTTATTTTGGTGTAGTTCTTATCAACTTTGACATAGTTATAAAAATATAATTTTGATCAACTACGCCATAGTCAGTTTCAATTAATTCATAATTTAAAAAAAGGAATGTCATTTTTTTCTTTCATATAAAATAAAAGTCAAATAATTAAAATTATTGTTTTTTTTTTATTACAATTTGTAAGAATTTTGGGATATAGGGCTGATATTGAAATCATTAATATTCTTGCGACGACAGATACGAACACAAGTGAATCGTAAAACCGGATCGTCCCGGTGCAACCGATGCAGCGCGAGTACGACTTATGCTGCTGCAACTGGCGACAAGTTTATCGCGAAAAGGTCGAGGATGGTGCCCCCCCAATAGCTCCTATTCAGCATGATGCTGTTTATTAGTTTTCCAACAATTGCGAGGAAAAAATGACCTGCATAAATAGTATCTTTATGTTTCAGCTTCGATACAATTATATATATTACTCACTTCGGACCAAATTGATATTGATGCATCAAAATTGTAAAAATAATTTTAAGATTTTTTTAATTATTTATTTTTTAACTGTGATCTTTCCCAGCAGATTTTATCGCAAGTTGTTCCGAAAAGAACAACTTCTAGAACTACATTTATTTGGAATGAAAAGATAAAAAGTCGTTCCACGTTCGCTTCTAGTGAAATCATTTTAGGAATCACTTTATATTCGAGAGTGATAAAGAGTACACAAATTTAAATTTATCGGTTGAATATGGAAATATGAGAGAGAATTTAACCAAGTTCAGTATAAGTCATTCTACGTTCGTTTCTAGCGGAACGTATACGAGAAGCGAATACAGTTTTTGAGCATCTAATGAGAGTGTAGAAGCAAACGGAGATATGTTTCTTTATCCAATTCTACAACAACTGATTCTAGAATATTTTCTCTCTTGGTACTGACAGGCACAACAACGAGAACAACTTTCCATTGGGTTCCGATAAAAAGTCATTCTACGTTCGCTTCAAGCGGAACGTATACGAGAAGCGAATACAGTTTTTGAGCATCTAATGAGAGCAACTTCACATTGGGTTCCGATAAAATGTTGTTCCACGTTCGCTTCTTTTAGAATGTAATTGAGAATATACAAAAACATATCAAACCTCTTTGAAATATTTTATTTAAAAAAAATAAAGTTAGCTGCGTATTCTAAATCAACAATTCAATTAAAAACATGTGATATAAAACATATTTAGTAAGTATTTTTTTATTTAAATTAAAAATATAATTTAACATGTTAATACTACAGGTAGTGTCGATGGCTCAGATGGTTGGTGCGCAGGAAGTCCATGTAATAGCTGGAGAATATCAACCTCAAAAATATAATAAGTTCAGTAGCAAAAATGTCCATGAAAATATTTAATTTGTTAATATACCTTAAAGTTTAAATATTTCTGATTATACTAGTTTTATAAAAATTAAATGAATAATTTTATATATTGTATTTGTATTCTATGGAAACAGTATGTGGAAGGTGTTCCAAAAGGCAATTCATGGGAACCATTTTAAGAAGTAGTTCCAAAAGTCATTCCATGGGAACCATTTTAAGAAGTAGTTCTAAAAGTCATTCCATGGGAACCATTTTAAGAAGTAGTTCCAAAAGTCATTCCATGGATACCATTTTAAGAAGTAGTTCCAAAAGTCATTCCATGGGAACCATTTTAAGAAGTAGTTCCAAAAGTCATTCCATCGGACGTTATTCCATAACTACGTCGTTTGGAACCGGGAGAGAAGTTGTTCAACCAGTAAAGAGAGACATTTAAAAAGAGTACTTAAAGTGGTTCCACAACACATTGCAGTAGAAGCTAATAGAGATGTACTTCTCCGTTCGCTTCTCTTAGAAGCTGACGGAAAAGTACTTGCTCGTGTAGACATCGCCTGCGAAAATAACGACTTCTGGAACCATTTTTGGAGCGATTCTCTTAATACATCATAAATTGCCAAAGTGGTTTCAAAGTGCTTCTAAAATCTGCTGGGTTCTTATTAACTACGTCGAACGTAGTCATTTTTAAATTATTTTCAAATAACTACGTAAAATAGTAGATAGTTAACTACGTTTTTCTCTCGGTGTAGAATTTTTAATATTTTGAAATATCATCACGATTAATAGTTTGAAAATAAGGATTAGGAATGCCAGCGCGTACCTTCGTCATGACCACCTTACTGTATTTGTTCCATGTTAAATTTTATTAACCTCAAAGGTCCATTCATATAAGGGTTCATGTACATTTCCCCGAAGTGGACACTTCCCCAAAAGACATATCCCCGAAATAGACATTTCCCCGATTAGACATTTCCCCGAACGGCCATTTCCCCGAATAGAAATTTCCCAGAAATGGACAATTCCCCGAAATGGACTCTTCCCCGAAAGACATATTCACGAAATAGACATTTCCCCGATTAGACATTTCCCCGAATGGCCATTTCCCCGAATAGAAATTTCCCAGAAATGGACAATTCCCCGAAATGGACTCTTCCCCGAAAGACATATTCACGAAATAGACATTTCCACGAATGGCCATTTCCCCGAATAGAAATTTCCCAGAAATGGGCACTTCCCCGAAATTGCCACTTCCCCGAAATGTACATTCCCTGAGATTAACACTCAAATAGAGCTGGAATTGAAATTAAATACAAATAATTAAAATTTTTATATTTTCGCAACGAATTGGCAAGTTTCTTTAATTTTAATTCTTCTTTAAGAATTTTAAAAATGATTATATTTATTTGTATGTGAAGAATAATATAAATTTTAAAAGGTTTTTATTAGGTTGCTTTCTTGTCTGTCTCTTCGTTACAAATTTTGTAATTATTTTAAACTATCTTCGCGATGAGCTACAGACTTCAGATTTTAAATATTTCCTCGAACTGGAAGACAATGCAATATTAAAGTTTTCTGGCCATCCGATTATCGTGGTTCTATCGCCAAGGTTCCATATTAAAAGCACTTTGAAACATGAATATTGTTCATTTTATTAATATTAGACTTTTCGATTTTTTTATAAAAACCCGGGAAATAATGAAAAAAAAAATGTGGGCGGATCACGCCCATTTTTGGACCACATATTTTAAGGTGAATTATAACAATATGTTTTAAATATTATAACTATATCTTGAATACTTTTCGAGTTATTAGTTCCTAAAGAGTTATTTAAAAGTGACTTGTATGGGAGGTGGGCGTGTCCGTTAACCGATTTGGCTCATTTTCAAACTCAGTTCCTACTTTTGGCTAAAATATATTGAGACGAAATTTCATCGCATTCTGATCAGTATTTCTCAAGTTATTCTGTATTCGGACAGCAAGACGGACAGACAGACAGACAGACAGACAGACAGACAGACGGACATGGCTAAACGGACTCGGGTGCTGATGCTGATCAAGAATATATATACTTTTCCATACCGGACACGCCTCCTAAGGGCGTTACAATATATGCACAAAGTTAATATACCCTGTACCTCATAGGTGTAGGGTATAAAAATATTTTTTATTTCATTTTTTTATTTAATTTAAATTTTATATATATTTTACTCAAATATAAAATTTTTATTTCTTATTTTAACAAAATTAACTTCAATTTATAGCAGAAATTCATGTTAGAATATTAACCAGTTGGGAAGGTTAGATCACATGGGAAATTTTAAAGTAGGTGTAATTATGATAGTTAGGATTATCAAAATTATAGTCGGTCTAAGCCGACTATAAATACCCTACACATATGTGTGGTTACCATTCAAAGTGATATATAGGGCACCAGGGTATACGAATCCTGAAAATAACTACAAACGTTCAATCGCTGAAGAATTTCCATTCATTTGATACCCATATTTACAAATGGGTAGGTGTACCGAATTTCGATTTTTTTTTTTGTGAACCACAAGTCTTTTTGCCGGAAAACATTATTATAATGTATTTGAGCATGATATCAATATATATTTGACCAAAAAAATTTATCTAAGCACGTATACATAAAAATTGATCTTTATATGTACATTTTATATGAGGTATTTGAACAAAAGTGGTCGGATCATAGGTCGCAATGGACCGATCTCGCCAATTTTTTCGCACATACAGCGCAGGTATATTAGTAATCTAAGTTATAAGTTTCATTTATCTAGCTCTTCAATTTTAAAAGTCTTAGGGATTTCAACAGACAGACAGACGGACAGACAGACAGACGGACAGACGGACATCGCTATATCGACTCAGGAGGTCATGCTGATCAAGAATATATATACTTTTCCATACCGGAGATGCTTCCTTCTGGGTGTTACAAACGGCGTACCAAACTGAATATACCCTTTCACTCTTAGTGTAGGGTATAAAAATGGGAAATGTCTATTTCGGGGAAATGTCCATTCGGGGAAGTGTCCACTTCGGGGAAATGGCTTTCCGCGAAGTGTCCTGCTATGCCTATTAGACAGCACGTTGCGTGTCCTGCACGTTCATTCAAAGGTTTTCATATCAGCATCATGCTGAATGTATCAGAGATGTAAAATGTAACTCCTTTCATAAATTTTCGAAAAACCGGAAACTTTTTTATTTACTGTCAAATTAATTAAATGTATACACAAAAAAAATAATAATTAATAAAATAATAAATAATTATATTTGACGTGGAAATGTTAGCTGGTATAACTGTGGCTCTTGATAAGGAAGCCGAAAATAGACATCCGGAGAAAAAACAGTTTGCTGTGCTTCCAGGGGAATACTGGACCATATTTAGAAAGTTGGAAAACAATGAAACTAAATTTTGGAAATACTACAGAGTGTCGAAGGCACAGTTTTATACAATTTTGGACTACATTAGTGCATTACTAATAAAAAAAAATACAAAATTCAAAGAAGCGATATCACCGAAAGTGAAACTACCCAGCAGATTTTAAAAGTACTTTGAATAATGGTACTTCTAATAATGGTTTCTATGCAATGATATTTGGAATTATTTCTTAAAATGGTTAATATGGAGTGACATTTGTAACAAAAATTTAATATATTTTATTTCTCATAGAATACATTTATTATATCAATACAAATAAATATTTTCTTTGTTTATTGTAACAATAATTATAAAAAATCATGGTTATTGTGGTGAAACCTTTCAAAGGTAGAGAGTTTCCATTGTCAGTCGAGAGATATCAGACTTTGCAGCATGCAGTCCAGCGCACTAATTAAATAAGTCCCATATGGTGCCTGTAGTATTAAAAAATTAAAGATATAATTCATGTTATAAAATTAAATTATAAATAACTTACTAAATATGATATATTTCCCATAAAATTTGCTGTTGATTGAATTTTTGGTTTTGAATATGCAGCCTACTTTTGTTTTCGTAAAAAAATATTTAAGAGAGTTTTTGAATACCCAAATAAGTTCCGCAAGAAACGAATATTGAATGACTTTTTATGGGAATAAAGGGTAGAGTTCTTCTCGTTGCTGTGCCGTAGTACCAGTAGAGAAGTTATTCTAAAATTAATTGCTGTAGAATTTGATGATGATACAGATTTTCGTTTGCTTTTACGCTCTCCTTAGGTGCTCAAAAAATATGTTTTGTATATTTGTTCATATTTAAATATCTCTTAAACTAGAAATGCTGGAAACTTCGTTAATGGCTCGTTTAAAACTAATAGAACAATCATTAAGAAAAATTAAGTTGTACCTTATAAACTTGAACATGTGACTCGTGGTCATTTTTCTTGCACTTCAAAATTAATGTCCTTAAAAAGGACCCTTTTTAAAATTCTGAAAAAAATCCTAAATTTTCGTCAATTTATTATAAATGTATATGCTAAATTTTAAGATGACATCATATTTTAAAGAAAAATTTTCTAAATTTTTATTTATTTATTTTATAGATAAAAAAATATTTATTATATGTACGCGGAGGGAAAAAAGTTCTAAAATCCAGAAGGAATCAAGAAGAATACGGTGTGATATACAGCAAAACCGAAAAATTCTTAATTTCAAGAAATGGATTTTCTTAGTTGTCAAAAAAGTAACTAAGTAGAATTATTCTTAGATTCAGTCATTAATTTCTTGGGTATCAAAAAAGTAACTAAGTAGAAGTACTCTTGGATTCAGTTATTAATTTCTTAGGAATCAAAAAAGTAACTAAGTCTTGAATTCAGTTATTAATTTCTTTGGTATCAAAAATCTTGGTGTAAATATTTTGCCAACATTTTTTTCCTGCAAATAACAAATTGCAAATTCATGTTTGGCAAAATATTTTGATGCAGATCGATAGATGCTTTGAAAACAAACAATAAATGCCTTTACTACTATTTTATCTTACACCAATAAAAAGTTATGGCGAAAAAACGAAAAGATTCGCCCTTTTGGCATGACAAGATTTTCAATTTTTAAAATTCGCCCGTTTGGTTTTCTCTTTTGTGGCTAGAAATATCCAACAAAATGACACGCGATTTTGGCACAGTATACTTGAGGATAAACTACAATAAAAAATGTAAAAAAAACGCAAATGTCTAAAATTGCACATTCACCCCTTGCCGAAGCTAACATAAAATAAAACCAGTTGGGAAGGTTAGATCACATGGGAAATTTTAAAGTAGGTGTAATTATGATAGTTAGGATTATCGAAATTATAGTCGGTCTAAGCCGACTATAAATACCCTACACATATGTGTGGTTACCATTCAAAGTGATGTATAGGTCACCAGGGTATACGAATCCTGAAAATAACTACAAACATTCAATCGCTGAAGAATTTCCATTCATTTGATACCCATATTTACAAATGGGTAGGTGTACCGAATTTCGATTTTTTTTTTAATGAACCACAGGTCTTTTCGACGGAAAACATTATTATCACGTACTTGAGCATGATGTCAATATATATTTGACCAAAAAAGTTTACCTAAGCACGTATACATAAAAATTGATCTTTATATGTACATTTTATATGAGGTATTTGAACATAAGTGGTCGGATCATAGGTCACAATGAACCGATCTCGCCAATACAGCGTAGGTATATTAGTAATCAAAGTTATAAGTTTCATTTATCTAGCTCTTCAATTTTAAAAGTAGTAGGGATTTCAACAGACAGACAGACAGACAGACAGACAGACGGACAGACGGACAGACAGACGGACAGACGGACATCGCTAAATCGACTCAGGAGGTCATGCTGATCAAGAATATATATACTTTTCCATATATGCTTCCTTCTGGGTGTTACAAACGGCGTACCAAACTGAATATACCCTTTCACTCTTAGTGTAGGGTATAAAAATATAGTCGAGTTAATTTATTGTTTATTTAGAACTTTATTACCTATATGCATTTTTGTATAGTAAATGACTTCTTTGAATACTTAATGTAATTGAATTGTTTATTTTATTTTTATTATTTCATTTAATCTCTGTATATTATTCTGAAACCGTTTACTTACCTTATACACTTTCTCCTCTTCTGTTGGTTATGTATAAACCCTCCGCACGTTACCCATAAATCAACTTGACATTAATGCAAAATTGAACCCAAATTTATGTTTACGAAGTGAAACCATACCAATATTCGTATGAAAAATCGTTTTGTTCTAATTATATCTTTAACATTCATACATACACAGACGCTTGCTTGTCTGGCTGTGCTTTGCTGTTCTATTCGTGAAAACACACACAACATTGTATATCATGCCTTTTTTTGATAGCTAAGAAGAAAAAAAATCGCAATTGTACTTAGTTACTTTTTTGATACCTAAGAACTTAATGTCTGAATATCTAGAAAAATTTGGCTTAGTTACTTTCAAAAGACAGACAGGCAGACTAACAAACAGATGGCGACCTCGCAAAACAAAGCATACAGACAGAGCAATATCGATGAAAACAACAACAATACATGAACACGTGTTCTTTTTGCGATGAATACAGCAACAATTTTGCGTGTTCTTTGTGGTTTTTAATAATCAATAAATTAACTTCTGAAAATTCAGTTGAATAAATTTTGTTTACTTTTTTGACAACTAAGTAATTTGCTTTCTTGATATCCAGATGACAAATTCATGAATTTTAGTAGTATTTTATTGATATTAGTCAAATTCTACTATTTTTCATTCGAACCGAATTTTTCTCGAGTTTTTTTTTTTAACAGTTATTCTAGGGAAAATCGGCAGCAAGTTCAATTTTAACGTAATTAAGTTATGACGATTTATTCGCTTTCTTTGCTACCTGTCTATGGAATCGTTTTTTTGCTAGAGTCCGGTGGTGCTGATGACAAAGTGATTTCTACGATTTCTATGTTGTTCGGTCCTAAGACGTCTGTCCTACGATTCAGCCTGCAGGATGGTACTCACACTTTGTCAACTCCTGTGAATTGGCCGCACATGGTGCTATCATGATTTTATTCATATAAAATATGATATATTTATATAATATATGTAATTTTAATTGTATTAAATTATTTTACAATATAAAATAAGAAAAATTATTGAATTAGTTACACGGAGGGAAATAAAATTCTTAAACTCGAGAAGAATTCGGTTAGAAAGATAAATAGTAGAATTTGACTAATATCAATAAAATACTTTTAAAATTCAAGAATTTGAAATCTGGATATCAAGAAAGCAAATTACTTAGATATCAAAAAAGTAAACAAAATTTATTCAACTGGATTTTCAGAAGTTAATTTATTGATTATTAAAAACCAACAAGAACACGCAAAATTGTTGCTGTATTCATCGCAAATAGAACACGTGTTCATGTTTGTTGTTGTTTTCATCGAGGTCGCCATCTGTTTGTAGTCTGCCGGTCTGTCTGTTGAAAGTAACTAAGCCAAATTTTTCTAGATATTCAGACATTAAGTTCTTAGGTATCAAAAAAGTAACTAAGTACAATTTGTCTGGATTGCAAATTTTTTGTGTTTTCACGAATAGAACAACAAAGCACAGCCAGACAAGCAGGCGTCTGTGTATGTATGAATGTTAAAGATATAAATAGAATAAACGATTTTTCCTAGAAATATTGGTATGGTTTCAGTTCGTAAACACAAATTTGGGTTCAATTTTGCATAAATACCAAGTTCATTTCATTCCATTGTTATCTAAATACACTATACAATGCTTATGGGTAACGTGCGGAGGGTTTATACATAAACAGCAGAGGAGGCAACAGAAGAGGTGAAAGTGTATAAGGTAAGTAAACGGTTTCAGAATAATATACAGAGATTAAATTAAATAATAATAATAAAAATAAAATAAAATAAACAATTCAATTACATTAAGTATTCAAAGAAGTCATTTACAATACAAAAATGCATATAGGTAATAATGTTCTAAATAAACAATAAATTAACTCGACTATATTTTTTTTATTTTATGTTAGCTTCGAAATAATTGCTTTTAGTTACTTTCAACATATCGACAGACAGACACACGAACAAACAGATGGGGCTGACAGACGGACAAAGTAAAACAAATCATAATAGCGACAAAACAACTATATGAACACGTGTTCATTACATTTTTGGGCGAAAACAACAACAACATTTTTGATATCTAAGAAATTTATAACTGAATTCAAGACTTATTCTACTTAGTTACTTTTTTGATACCCAAGAAATTAATAACTGAATCCACGAATATTTCTACTTAGTTACTTTTTTGACAACTAAGAAAATCAATTTATTGAAATTAAGAATTTTTCGGTTTAGCTGTATATCACTCGGTATACTTCTTGATTCCTTTTGGTTTTTAGAACTTTTTTCCCTCCGTGTAATGCGCCATAATTTATATCACTTTTGTATGTCATGTTTGTTAAAAATGCTGTTATAATATTATATAAATTAATGAAAAATGTGAAGAAAACGTCTTTTAAATTACTGTATAACATTTGTTAAAAGAAAACCACTGTGAAATTCAAAAGAAATGTGTTTATGAAGTAGGCAGGGTTAAAAATCATGATTGTTATTTTTAACAATTCGATTGTTAATCTAGTCTTCATTGCTATTAGCAATTTAACAATTTAAAATAACAATTAATTGTTATTTTTGACGTTTAATTTTTAATTTAAGACGTCAAAATTAAATAAAGTGCGTCGAAAAATAACTTCGAAAAATTAACAATTTCAATTGTGGATAACAACAATAAATTAACAATAGATTATTGCAAATGCTATTTTGACCAATATGATTGTTAATTTATTGTTAGAATTAACAATATATTTCTGAGAGTATGGGGCAAAGTTTTTACGATATTCGAAAAATGGTATATAACTCAAAAGCTAGAGACAATTTGATGAAACGGACGCCATTTTAGAAATCAAAATTCCAAATGCATTAAAAAATTATTGCAAATTTTACTTTTGAAACAAATATTAGAGCATTGTCTTTTAGGCGAAAAAAAGATAAAAAATCATATGCAAAAAAATTGATCATACCGTTTATCAGTTGCCCCAATTTCATTGAAATCGAAAAGGTAAAATCTCAAATTTGATTTTTTTTTTTGACGATTTGGTAGGGAATGGCCCATATAACTTACCATCCTAACCGCAAATAATACAGACTCCTTCAGGAAGTAATCACAGGGCATTGTCTTTTAGGCCACCACGTATAGAAAATGTGCTCATTTCCTAACAACTGGTGCAGAAACTGCAATGAACCAACTGGAAGAATCAAATTGTTATCAGTGCCACGCACTGGCGAGAATCAATTTCAACGCTCTGGGAAAGGTATTTTTAACTCCAGAATAGGTGTTTCAAAGACCGAACTGTGACAAAATTCGCATTAAAGATGGGAATATTCTCCAATCTTCGCATAATATAAAAAGGAATATAGTGATAACGCGATGGATAAATTTGGTCTATGTGAGGCTTACGCCGCAACCCTAAACATCCAATTTTGCGGCCTTGAAATGTATGTCACTATATTTGTTGTCCGCAAGATCATATAGTGCAGTTTGCGCCCGGACGTACTTAAATAATTTTTCGACTTTCATTTAGGTTTAATAACAAATGTATATCGTGTTATTTTAATTTTGTATTCAAATTTTTACAAATCAAATTTAAATTTGTTTTAAATTACCTCCGGTAAATCAGTGCTATTGAAGCCTATTTTAACAGAAAAAGAAGAAATAAGGTTACTACCATCATCTGGATCCCTCTTATTGATTTGGTAAACAGAAGCAATGGGTACTTATAGGTGAAATAATATTATCCTTTAGATACCCATCAGTGAGATATGTCACATTACATAAGATTCCAAAAGTATAAACAAAGCTATTTAAAGTACAAAAGGTTTTAAATTGAAAGATGTTAAATTCTTATTATGTCCAAAGGAAATTGCCATTATCCGTAGTCTTAAAAGAAAATCTAAAAAAGTACGACCAATTCATTTAACATAAACAATTTCTTTGAATTTTGGTCTTCTATTTTTTTTTATATAGAAAAAGCTGATTGCGAATCCTGGTTTCATATTCCAAATTATCAAAAAGAACTAAATAACCGAGTGATCTAAAGGTTACAAATCCATTTATTTGATGTCATGGCATGGAACTCTAGATATTTTATTTAATTTATCACTAAAATTATCAGCAGAAGAAGAGGGTGTCTCATAGAAGAGGGGCTCTCATCCTTGAAAGACTCACCTGTATTATCCAAGACATTTATATTGTTTCTTAATGCCCTTTTACAATCAGAGATGGGTGCGGCTAAAGATTTGCGTTTGGATCCAGAAACATTATTAATAGAGCTATTAAAATCGTTTCAGAAATTGTCAGATAGAATTCAGAATATCCAAATTGAATTCAGAAAAGGTCATTTGGATTTCTGAAAAGTCAAATTGAATTCAGAAATGGTCATATGAATTTTTGTATAGTCAAATTAAATTCAGAAAAGGTCATTTCGAATTCAGTATAGTCAAATGGAATTCAGAACAGTCAAATTAAATTCAGCAATGGTCAATTGAATTTAGAATCGGTCAAATGTTATTCAAAATATTTAAATTAAATTCAGAAACGGACAATTGAATTCAGAAAAGTGTAAATGGAATTCAGAATTACCAAATTAAATTCAGATACGGACAAATTTGTGAGTGATTTCATAAAGAGTCAACTGGAATTGAGAAACGGCCAAATTAATTTCAGAAAGAGTCATTTGGAATTAAGAAAGAGTTATTAGAAATTCAGAAATATGCATATGTAATTTAGAAAAAAAAACATTAGAGGTTTTTTTGAATTATGTACTTGTTATGAGAATAACTAAGTTATTCAATATCCATACAAAAAAAGTTCAGAATTGAAAGTGACTTTTTCTAAAGTTTACTTGGCCATATCTCAATTCAATTTGACTCTTTCTGAATGCAATTTGACTATTCTGAATTCTAATGACATTTTCTGATTTCAATTTGACTATTCTGAAATCATTTACGCATTTCTGAATACAATTGAATTCAATTTGGCTATTCTGAATTCCATTTGTTCGCTTCGAAATTCTATTTGTCATTTTCTGAATTCAATTTGACTATTATGACTATATATTCTAAGTTCCATTTTTCCCTTTCTGAATTTTAATTGGTATTTCCTCAATTAATTTGACATTTTCTGAATTTAATTTTACTATTCACAATTCAATTTGACTATTCTGAATTCCAAATGACCTTTTCTGATTTCAATTTGACTATTCTGATTTTCATTTGACCATTTCTAAATACAATTGTCCCTTTCTGAATTCAATTTGGCTATTCTGAATTCCATTTGTCCGCTTCGAAATAAAATTTGTCATTTTCTGAATTCAATTTGACAATTATGAATTCAATTTGACCGTTTCTGAATTTCTCTTTTTGAATTTGCTATTCTGAATTCCATTTTTCCCTTTCTGAATTCAATTTTACTATTCTGAATTTTATTTGCTATTTCCCGAATTAATTTGACATTTTCTGAATTTAAATTGCTTTTTCCGAATTCCATATGTTCATAT